>OY751541.1:597690-2997690 GCA_963572205.1 Caenorhabditis imperialis
GTGAAAACATTCCGATGTATTTGTGCTCCGATCTTGCTTTGTGTACAGACGCTTTTATTTAATTTGAATTTGAATTTGAATCAAGTGAACAAAGAAAAAAATGAAAAAGTAAAATAAAATAAAATAAGAATATTGAATCAGTTGACTTCGTTGAGACTCAGAAACTTCTTTTCCAACGACACCGTGATTCGGAGACCGGATAGCACTTTTCTGCAAATTTTAAAAATTAGAAAAAAATTTAGGCCCATATTTTTGAATTTTAGAGATTTTGTTTATGTTTTCCCAGTAGAAAAGTCTCAAATAAAATTGCTGGCCTAGCTTCCAACCTCTTGACCTAGAAAATCAAATATACAGATGAAAAATCATCACCTGAAACTTATAAAACCGTTTTAAAACCTGCATTCGAGCTCTGAAGACTGGAAAATTGTGAATATTCAGAATTTCAAATCAAAGTTGTGAAAAATTACGGTTTTGAGCATTGAAAGTGCTCAAAAATGCTCAAAATCGTAATTTTTTCAACTTCGACTTGAAATTCTGAATATTCACCATTTTCCAGTTTCCAGATCTCGAAAGCAGTTTTGAAACGGTTTTTATAAGTTTCAGGTGATGATTTTTCACCTGTATACTTTGATTTTCTAGTTCTAGAGGTTGGAAAGCTAAATCAGCAATTTTTAGGGATCTTTTGTACAGAAAATTACTGAAAAATGCAAAAAAATATTTGAAAATCGTTAAAAAAAATCAAAAAAATCCGAACAAAAAATCATTTTTTCAAGGGATCAACTTGAAGACGTTGAACTTTTTACCCAAATTGATACCCAAATAGAATAGCACTCGCTGAGCAAGAATCTGCAATAAAATTCTATGGATTTCTGTGCTCCGAGATAAGGTCAACAATACAGTGAGAAAATGTCGACCTTATCTCGAAGCACAGAAATCCATAGAATTTTATTGCAGATTCTTGCTCAGCGAGTGCTATTCTACTTGGAGTATCAATTTGATAAAATGTTCAACGTCTTCAAGTTGTTCCCTTGAAAGAGAGGTTAACGATGTGAAAAATACTGAAAAAAAATGTCGAAAAATCGAAAAAATAATGTAATTTTTCGAAATTCAATAGTTTCCAGCTTCAGATGATGAAAACATCGAAACCATTTGGAAAATTAAGCCGAAATAAGCAAAAAATGGCTGAGAAATGTCAGGATTAATAGAAAATCCTTGAGAAAATTAAAAATCAATAATTTTTCAGAAAATCACTTGGAGATTCTCCTCCAACAGCTAATGCCTCACTCACCCATTAAACTCGATCATGAAAACCTTTGCCTTATCATGAGCATTAAATATAATCGACACCGTAATCCTCCGCCGACCTCCAGCACTTTTTAATCGCCCGAGCTCCGTGGCCATCGCTTCAATCTTCTTGACAGCGGTGGGCAGCTCTTTGACTCCAGTCACATACACCACCAAGTACGCCTTCGTTTTTTGCTCCGGAGCTGGCGCCGGAGCCGGAGCAACTTCTCCCCATGCCTCCGCTCCTCCTTCTCCTCACCACCTCTTCCCTCTTCCGCTTCTGCTCATTCACCTGCTCCATATATTCACTGGACAATCCCAACGCCTTCGCGCTCTCCAACTCCCGACGTCTTCTATCCTCTCTCGCTCCTTCTCATCACGTCTTCTGGATTCCTCGTGACGTCTTCTATCGCTTCTTCTCTCTCTTCTGGGCTCCTTCCGACGTCTTCTATCCCTCGAGGAGCTCCTGGAGCGGCTGCTGCTAGAGCTCGACGATCGGGAATACGAAGAGCTCTCCTCTTCCGGGTCCTAGATCTGCTCGACGCTTCACATTATTCAGAAACATGCGACACTCTCATGCCACTGAGGATCAGGCACTCCGCGCCTCCAGTGAGCCTCTCCCGATAGCTCTGTCCAAAGCCGGCTCTTCCGTGATTCGAGGGCATTCCGACGAGTGGAATTCCGTTCGGAAGACGTGGCACGATGTTCTGTGGGTTCATCTCGTTCATAAAGTTGGGCGGTGGGTAGAAGACGCGTTCCTGCTCGCCCTCGATGCGCAGAATCACTCCGATCGGCTTGTCGCCGCTGATCAGCGGGTTGTTCGTTATTGTTTTGTCGAAGAGTGAGGGGATTCCGCTTCGTTTTGGCCTGCAAATTGGTTCTAGTTTAATCTAGTTTAATCTAATATTTATTTGGCTCTGGGGGCGGAGTTTTGGACAGTGAAAATGGGGGCTGGAAATTTATACTAGTTTAATCTAGTTTAATATAAATTATTAATTCTAACTTTTTGAGCGTTGAGGAGCTTTGGATACAGTGAAAGTGGATCTTCAAATTGCAAAAGGGGGCGTGGCTTAGTTTCACTTTGAGATTATTACAATTTTAACAATTTTCAATAATTTTTCACTGTTTATCCACTGAAAAATCAATGAATATCATTAAAAATCCACAAAACTGCAATAACTTCGCAGCATAACCAAGCCACGCCCCTTTTGCATTTCCTGCGCACACTTTCATTCTTCCTTCATCAAATTCAAGTGGTTTTTACCGATTTTCTCGATAATTTTTCATCATTTCCGGGTAAAATCACATGGAAATAATCAGAAACAACTGTAGAATCTGATGTTATTATAGAAAATGCTTTAAATTTTGAATTTTTCGTCAAAAATTACATATTAGAAGTGATTACCATGATTTCCATATGATTCTGGTGGTATTGGCAAGTTTTCAACGTTCAAATTTGAAAAATGGATGAAATTATCAGAAAAAGTTTGCAATTTTCAGTTATTATAGCCCTAAAAATGAGCCAAAATTGCAAAATTTTTCTGATTATTTCATCCAATTTTCATATTTAAACAGTGATAAATTGTTAATCAGACCAAAATAATCAGAAAATCCTGATAATCACTTCTAACAATATCTTTTAGCGGGAAATTCAAAATTTAAAGCATTTTCTGTGTAAATCATCAGATTCAGAAGTTTTCCTGATAATGTCATGTAATTTTGATCTAAAAATAATGAAAAACGACAGAGAAAATCGGAAAAAATCAGAAAAACGGTGAAAAAATTCTTTTTTTGGCACATTTGAATGCATTTCTGGGTTAAAAATGCCCAAAAAGCCTAAAAAAATCATATTGTTAGTTTTCTGAAGACATTTTAGTAGTTTTAAAAACTTGGCACCATGCCAATAATCCTATTTCCATTGGGAAACAGTGCACTGCTCACTTTTCCATTCTCCTCCTTATTCTCATCGCCTTCCGCCGAATGGACGCGCTTCTTTTCAGAAGTGTAGCGACTCGTTCGTTCCCGTCGCTCCTCATCGTCTTCTTCTTCATCGTAATCCAGCTCTTCTTTCTCGCTCTCCACGTCTTCTGGATCTTGCTCTTTGTGCTCTTTTTCATCGTCTTTCTGAAAAATACATGCCTAAATCAGAAGGGATACATAAGAAGGGATATGTTAGTGGTGGCCTAGAAAACACGGTGAATTCTAGGCCACGGCCACAGCTTTAGCTCCAAATTTGAGCAGAATCCAATAGAGCTCTTTTGCTCTATTATATAACTCATTATAATGGACACAGACACAATGCACATTGATTTCAACTGAAAAAACCCATCCGCATCGCAAAACTCACCTGCTCCCCTGTATTCTGAACACAATTCTCATCATTTTATATTCATTCATCCTGATTTGGCGATAAACAATCTGACAACCGCGATGGGGGTCAAAAAACTCGAGCAAGAAGGAAATGAGGTGGAAATTCGAAGAAAATCGATATGTTGGGGACGATTTCAGGGGGCGGGACATCGAATTTGACTCAATTTCAGCGAATTTTAGAGATTTCAAGTAATTTGAAGAGATTTAAAAGAGAAAACGAAGGAAAAAATTGGAGATCGGGAGGGGTTAGGCGGAAAAAGGTCGAAAAATATGGGGAACAAGTATACAAATACACAGTAAATCACCGGAATATATATAGAAAATTATATCAAATCAAAGAGTGCAGGCCGAGAAAATGTCCTGTGGGGGGAAACTGATAACTCACTTGCTCAGGAACGGGACCCGGCGCTTCTAAAAGCGCGTCGTCCGCCGTGTCCTGGGTGGATTTTCGCGAAATGTCGCCGGCGCCCAGTAGAAGGTCCTCGTCCAGCGCCTAAACATGTAATTTTTGAAGTTTTTTGAGGGAAAATTCATTAAAAATTGAAAATATTTGAAAAAAATGGAAAAATTCCAAAAACCCACCGATAAATTGTCGAAACCTGGATCCTCCGGCTCGTGGAGCAGGATTTCCTCTTCGACAGTCGCCATTTATCTGAAAAAACTGTAAAATTTCCTCGAAATTTGCAATTTTTGCTCAAAAAAGGCAAAAAAAAGAAATTTTTTTTCGAAAAGAGGCGAAATACAATGGGAAACGGAGAGACGCGAGACGAGCGAGAAGAGGAGCGCGCGCTGCCCGATCGATAGGTTCACACACCGTCACGGCACACTGCACACTTTTGGCGATCGTAGTTTGCGCTCGAAAATCGAATTTAATTTAATTTTTCCTTATTTTTGATCCTTTTTTGGTCTTTTTTGTGCTTTTTTTTCATAATTTTAAAGATATTTTTCTTAAAATTTAAATTAAAATAATTTCAGCTCCCAATAATGTCTGAAACCTTGGAAAATATTGAAAAACTCGAAAAACTGAGCATCACCCAGGATACTGTAGAAGATCCCCTCCAACGACATCAAAGATTTCTGAAAATGGCAAAAGTCACATCCCTTCGCAGCAAGGATCCCAATACCCAAGTAGGATGCGTCATTGTCAGGGAGAATCGAATAGTATCCATTGGATACAATGGATTTCCCATCGGCGTCGATGACGACGTCTTCAGATGGGATAAAGAGGATCCAGAAGACAATAAGCATCTTTATGTGGTGCATGCCGAGATGAATGCGATTATTAATAAGGTTAATTTTATAAATTTTTACAAAATGTTGCCGAAATTTGAATGAAAAACGATTTTACTGGGAGGTACTGGATAAAAAAGTAAGACCAATTAAAATTTCAAAAAATTTCAGCAAAAACTATTAATTTCTGTCAAAAAAACCACGAAAAATCCCAAAAAATCATCAAAAACTCGAAAAATCGTCAAAAAATTGTGCGCAGAGGTTCTGCAGCACACCGCGCCGCAGATTGCAAATCCTGACCACGCCCACTTTTGAATCAATTTTCGGATTTTTTTTTTCAATTTTTCTTCAAATTTGATGATTTTTTGGAATTTTTTTCGGCCAAAACGGATGAAAAATTAGTTTATAATGCAATTTTTATCATCTTTTGATTGGAAAAAAACATCGAAATTGAAGAAAATCGCAAAAATCTGAAATTTTTCATTTTTCTTCAAATTTTGCTGATTTTTGGAACTTTTTTGTCTGAAAAGTATTGAAAATTCAATTTTTTTCAAAAATTCAATCAATTTTTGCTTGAAAATTCACAAAAAATCGTCAAATTTGAAGAAAAATGGAAAAAAACGAGAAAATACATCACATTTCAAAGAAAACGCTCTAACTGGCCTAACTTTTGCACCCAACTTTTCCTTCCTAACCACCACCCAATGCACTTTACAAAAATGCTCATTTTCAGCGCTGTGCCACCCTCCACGACTGCGCTGTCTATGTAACCCTATTCCCCTGCAATAAGTGTGCTCAAATGCTCATTCAGTCAAGAGTTAAGAAGGTGTACTATCTGGAAGACCGTGATGAGCTGCCTTTTCGAGCTTCCAAGAAGATGCTCGATCATGCTCAACTTCCATATGAGCAGATCCGAATGCCTAAGGAGACTTTTGTGATAGACTTGTAAACTGTTGATCGATCTCATCTGTGATAAACATTCTTGAAAATCTTACTAATAAATCGATAATTTTTTAATTTCTTTATTCAAAAGCTTTATTTGCACACATCACAACTCTTCGGGCACGTCTTCAGAATCACAGCCTGATTGTACTTTGTGCAGAAACCATGAGCCACCCAGGGAGCACACATCTTGTTATAATCCTCACAGGTTGTGCAAGAGTTGCAAGTCTTGGAGCACAACCGATGCATCAGTGGAGCATACTGAGCATCTTGGCACTTGTTCAGGTTGAGAGCACAATCGGATGCCACGTCAGCACAAGTTCCATTGTTAATGCCAATGGTTCCGTTGTGGGGACAGCGATTGCAGGTGGAAGGGCATTCTGTGGAGAGAAGGTCGTAGTAGTCGATGGTGTTGCAGAAGGACTGGAAGAGGTTTTCAGAAGTTAAGAAGATGATCAAGAAGAGGTTCGCTAAAAGAAGATCATGCGAATGTTGGGAGATCAAGAAGATGTGGGAAGTGGTATCAGATCAAAACTGCTTCAAATGTGCAACTTCGAGCTCTTTTAACTCGACCCAGATGTAAAAATCGCAATTTTTGAATTCAGATTTGGAATCAGCATGGTCGATTCTATCTATAGACCAAGTTTCATGTGCTCACTATCAGAAATTGAAACGAAAAACCTTTTTTTTATTTTTTAAAATTTTTAATGATTTTTCCTAATTTTCTTCCTAACTTTCTATCTAAAATTCAAGCAAAACCCCAAATTTGAGCTTAAAAAGTTGAAAAAGTATCGAAAATCATCCTAAAATTTAAAAAGAAGCCCTCGGGTCTCGCAGCGAAAAGGTACAGTAACCTTGAGAAATTCACATTTTTTTTACTTTTTCAGAATTTTAATGTTTTCGAGTTTAGAAACTGGTTTCTTGTCTACATTTGCTTGGAATTTGATCAAGCTAACTTTGAATTTTACATTTTCAGGTAAAAATTCAATAAACTTCAATATTTCGAAACTCGCGCCAATATTTCCTGTCTTCACAATGTTCCAATTCCTTACCGCCATCGTGGAGCAAACCTCCGGCTTGCTCTTATCCGCACACAAGTTCGCATTCTTCCTATTACACTTCCCGCACGTCGCCGGACACTTCTCCTTCATGAATTCACTGAACGTCTCCGAGTCGCACTGACCGGCAAGTGCAGTGCAATTGAGCACCGACTCCGGTTGCGGGTTGGAGCATTTGTACGAGTCGCATGCATTGCAAGTGACAAGGCAGTCCTGGAAACGAGAAAACTGATATGATAATCAGAAAAAAAACATAATTATTTTGGAGTTTACCGAGAGCATCGGTCGAAACGTGGCATTGTAGCAGTTGGAGAGGTCCTCGAAGATGCTCGCACACCGCTGCTCTCTTTTGTTCGCCTCACAGTCCTCGGCCACCGTGGCAGCTCCCACGGAGCCACAAATTAGGAGCAGTGCCAGAATCATTAGTGAGCTTCCAGTTCATTGCCAAACTTTGCTCATTTATACTTTTCCAGCAGGTGCTCAAATAGAAGTAGGGGACTTCAAAACAATAACAATAAGAGACTTGGAGCATTGTTTTTGAGTATTGTTTCCTTCTCATTGTTTTTGGGAATGACAACTGTGAGAAATGGAAAGTGATGGATAAACAAGGGAACAAATGGAGGAGATAGGAGAGAGGATCAAGGAGAGAGACGAATAACTGGTTGCGGATGGATTGCGTCATTCGGGGAAATCATCAAGTTCCAAGTTAAATGAGGAGTTAGAATGCAATGGTTACGGTAACAGTCGCTCAGATGTGTGTTCGCTGTGAGACCCAGATGGGAATTTTCAAATTGATGGAAGCAATTGTTTTATTGTTGCAAAAAACTAGTGCCGCACTTTGCAAACTATTTTCGCTTTGGAAAGCACACAAAGAATACTGTAGTGGTAAGCTCGGTGTATGCACAGTTTTCCGCAATTCGATTATTTTGACAATTTGTGTATGCCGCACATTGCAAACGAATTTCCATTTGGAAACATCACAACGGTGCATCCACAGCATCCAAATTTGACAACTTCGACTATATCTACCAAATAACGGCTGGCCTAGCTTTTCCGTCACGTCCCCCAGCCACCACCTCATCCACAATAAGCACTTCCACCGTTCCACACTGATCCATCTGAAATGATTGCTTCTAGCGCTTCTACTACGCATGTCGTAACTGGTAAGTGAGAACCGGTGTCAGTCTGTGATAACAATATATGCATGCGTATGTGTATGTTTTGCCAAAACCAGACGTTTTGCGCAAGCCCCCTCTGTGGGCGGCGTCCATATACTTCTTGTTCTGCAGTAATTGCGATTAGTATATAAGATTGACTTTGTCCGTCTAATAAGCATCCATTCCGCTTCTTTTATAGCATTCGGATTCCTTTTTTTTTTTTTTTTTTGTTGGTCTGATCAACAATCAGTAGTATTTCAGGATGGCGACCTACTTACGGTTGGCTGTTCTTCTGCTCCTGACGATTCACGTCTCGTCGTTCCTCTTCCCAAGCGCCGGTGGCGGTGGAGGAGGTGGAGGTTAGTACATCTTCTGATCTTCCGTCGAATCCTAATTTTTTCCAGGCTGCGGAGGTGGCTGCGGTGGCGGCTGTGGCGGCGGAGGAGGCTGCGGTGGCGGCGGTGGATGTGGTGGCGGAGGAGGATGTGGTGGCGGAGGAGGTGGATGCGGTGGTGGAGGCGGCGGATGCGGTGGACCACCAGCTTGCGGAGGTGGAGGTGGATGTGGAGGCGGAGGTGGAGGATGTGGCGGAGGAGGCGGAGGATGCGGTGGCGGAGGAGGATGCGGAGGTGGAGGCGGAGGATGCGGAGGCGGTGGCGGAGGATGTGGCGGAGGAGGTGGTGGATGCGGAGGCGGAGGAGGTGGATGCGGAGGAGGAGGCGGAGGCTGCGGAGGCGGAGGTGGCGGAGGATGCGGAGGAGGAGGTGGTGGATGCGGAGGAGGAGGCGGAGGATGTGGTGGAGGATCCAGCGGAGGCTGCGGAGGAGGATCCAGCGGCGGATGCGGCGGAGGATCTAGCGGAGGATGCGGAGGAGGCGGCGGCGGAGGCGGCGGATGTGGAGGAGGAGGATCCAGCGGAGGTGGCGGATACGCTGTTGCCCCATCCGGAGGAGGCGGTGGATGCGGAGGCGGAGGATCCAGCGGCGGAGGATACGCAGTTGCTCCAGCTCCATCGTATGCTTCTAGCGGAGGCGGCGGATATGCTACCAGCGGAGGTAATTAGAACTGATTTTTTCTAATCATCTAACATCCCTTTGCAGGAGGCGGCGGAGGATACGCTACTGGAGGAAGCTCGGGAGGAGGTTACTCGACTGGCGGTGGAAGCTCCGGAGGTGGATACTCGACCGGAGGAGGTAGCAACTCATCTCTCTTTCATTCTTTAGCATCTTCCCTTTTTCCAGGAGGAGGATACGCTGGAGGCGGCGGAAGCTCCGGAGGCTACTCTAGCGGCGGAAGCTCGGGAGGCGGTGGCTACTCGGCCCCAGCCGCCCCACCACCACCGCCACCACCACCACCACCAGCGCCAGCGCCGGCTCCAGTGGCGAGCGGATACTCTGAACAAGCAAGTGGTGGTTCTTCTTACCCGGGACGCGCCAGATTCTCGCGCTTCTTCAACAAGGCGAAATAATCTAACTCGTATTGTTTACCACCCCCACCCTCTCCCTATTGTTGTGACGGTGTTGTAGTCGATCCAAGTGTTAGATGCCCTTTCCCTTCCAAAAGCGCACGAACTGTGTGCTTCCCTTCTCTTTCGTTTTGTGTCCGACGTGCTCGTCGGTCTGAAACACCCATGTGTCCTGTATATAAATGTTTCTGAACGTGTACGTCGTTTTTATCTAACGCATCGCATGAACATGGCACAGAACCTTCAGATGATCAGATGAGCTGTTAATGGAAGAGCAAGGAAGAGCCTGATACGAGGGTACATGCATGAGAAGTTCTGAGTTCCGTTATAAAAAACCTACTAACTAAAAATAACATGTAGGAGCGCGCCCAGTTCCACATCGCGTCTAATTCAAGAATTTCAGAGCAGCGGATCTTCGTATTCTGGAGGATCTTCTAGCGGCGGATCTTCATCGTCAGGAGGTGGATATTCTAGCGGAGGAGACACATCTTCTTCCTCTTCTTCTGGAGGAGGATATTCTAGCGGAGGAGACACTTCTTCTTCTTCATCTGGAGGATACTCTAGCGGAGGTGGAGACACATCATCCTCATCCGGAGGCTACTCTGCCGGGAGTGATTCATCGTCGAGCTCCTCCTCATCAGCTGGAGGCTATTCTGGAGGTGGAAGCGATGCTGGAGCATCCTCATCATCATCCGGAGGATATTCTGGAGCCAGCAGCGGTGGCGAGTCCTCCTCATCTGGTGGATACTCCGGAAGCTCTGAGCCAGCACCCGCACCAGCAGCCCCTGAGCCAGCCCCCGCACCAGCTCCCGAGCCCGCCCCAGCTCCCGCTCCCGAGCCAGCAGCTGCGCCTTCTGGAGGCTATTCTGGAGGAGGAAGTGACGCTGGAGCAGCTTCTGGAGGAAGCAACTATTCTGGAGGCGGAGATGCCGCTGCCGCCCCACCACCACCACCAGCGCCCGCTGCCACCTACTCGGGAAGCGGTGGTGATGTAGGTGCTCCTGCTCCACCATCCGGAGACTCTGGCTCATCGAGCGGATACAGTGGAAGTGGAGGAGCCGGTGGAGCTCCGAGCGGAGCAAACTACGACGAGGCTCAGGAAGAGGTGGAGGAGTACGAGGGAGGCAGCGCCGGGTTCAGAAATCGACGATTCTCGAAGGGAGGTGCTGCCGATGATACGCCAGTGTGCAACTCGGTGCGACTCAGGAAGCTGATCAGACAGGTATGCAAGTGTGCTCTATTGAACTGTGGGCTGAAATCATGGAAAAGCGGTGTGTTTCTTGGTGGGATTGTAGCAAATTCCGATCGAATGTTCCATTGGCACAAAATTCGGGGTTTTCTGAAAATAATGGATTTGACATAAACTTGCGGAATTTAACTGAGTTGCAAGTGCGCTCTATTGAACTGTGAGCTAAAGTTATGGAAAATCGATCTGATTTTGGTGGGATTGTAGCAAATTCCGATCGAATGTTACATCGGCGCAAAATTTTCGGGAACCTGTTTGAAAACAATGAATTTGACATAAAATTGCGGAATTACACTGAGTTGCAAGTGCGCTCTATTGAACTGCGCGCCAAAAACCTGGGAAATCGATGACTTTCTGTGTTTTTGTGCCTGTAAACAATGAAAACAATATATTTGTCATAAAATTGCGAAAAAACAGTTTTGAAACTGAAAAATAATATCAATTTTTACCTGCTAAAAAGTATAGAGTATAGCAAGTACGCTCTATTGAACTGCGCTCCAAAATCCTGGAAACCGATGATTTTTCGGTGTTTTTGTACCTGAAAACAATGAAAACAGCATATTTGACATAAAATTGTAGAAAATTGAACCCGCTTGAAAGTATAGAGTATAGCAAGTGCGCTCTACTGAACAGCGCGCCAAAATCATGGAAAATCGATTATTTTTCGGTGTTTTTGTGCCTAAAAACAATGAAAACAGCATATTTGACATAAAATTGCGGAAAAAAAACAAAAATTGCACTCAGCAAGTGCGCTCCATTGAACAGCGCGCCAAAATTGATGATTTTTTCGCAATTTTCCCATCTTCCAGAGCCTCACCGAAGACCCGGAGACCTCAATGCAACGCCTGGCTCAACGCGTCAAGTCGCGCCTCGTCAGCGGCGAGTTCTACGTGGCTTGCGGTGAGCAAGGACTCTCCCCAATCGAGGGCGAGAACCGCGAGCACTGCTTCATCAAGACCGACACCTTCTCGTGCTACGTCCTCCGAAAGGCCTAATTTATTCTTGTTAAGTTATCACAAAAAAATATAAATTATTTTTCACTCGTACTCGGCGATCGATTTATAGTACTCGGACTGATTGGCGGCTTTCGTGTTCGCCGTCTTCGCCAGTTTCCCCTCGAACCCATTGGATCTATCCACTCCATCCCAACGGTAGCCCGGAGCAATTCCAAATCGATTCGGAGTCCAAGGTCCCTGATAAGTCGGGTAAACGAGCTCC
The DNA here is from genome assembly GCA_963572205.1 of Caenorhabditis imperialis. Classification (NCBI taxonomy): domain Eukaryota; kingdom Metazoa; phylum Nematoda; class Chromadorea; order Rhabditida; family Rhabditidae; genus Caenorhabditis; species Caenorhabditis imperialis. The sequence continues at coordinate 609,661 of OY751541.1, forward strand.
CCTCTATCGATTGCGGTATCCCGACGCTTTTTATGAATCATTGCCGCCATTGGATCAGCAGCATGGAGCACTTCTTTCAAGTGAGCATTCATAGCGTCATCATCTCGAGCTCTGGCCATGGGCTCCGCTGCAACTCTCGCCATCTCCTCCAACTGCGCCCTCCGCTCATCAATCTGCGCCACTCCTCGATTCCACGACTTGTACTTTTCCTTCAACTCTTCAGTCTTCTTTGCCTCTCTTTCTTTCTTCGCCTCATCCTCCTCTGTATCTCTTCCCTTTTTCTTCGTCTGCTTCTGTCTGTACACTGTATCAGCGTACCTTCCACTGACACTGCTGTCCATGTCCTCGAAAACCTTGGCGTTCTTTTCTCGGAGCCAATCACTTTCTTCTTTCAAATCCTTCGCTGATTGAAGGCCAGATCGCTTTCCATCGAGGGTCTTGCTAGTTGGGCTCGGGGGCTCTTCCTTGATCCGTTTGGGCTCTTCGATCTTCCGGCTCTTTCGTGGTGGGCTCAGGTCTTCGCTGGGCTGACGACGTCGGCGTGGAGGCGAAGAATCCTGGTCACGTCTTCTAACTGGAGAATTATCACTATCGTGCCTAGATCGTCCGGCGGCTCTTCTAGGCGGAGAATTGTCGCTGTCATGACGAGCACGTCTTCGGACTGGAGAATTGTCTGAAAATGATCGAATTAGATCATTTTCAGAAGATCTTCTTACCACTATCCCTTCTATTCCGACTCGGTCTGGGTGGTGAATTGTCGCTGTCATGGCGCTGACGTCCACCTCGCCGTGGTGGAGAATTGTCTGAAAATTAGGAAATTTTAAGGAAAAACTGGAAAAATGAGCCTTTTCTGGCTCCAGCTCAATTTTCTTGGGGATTTTCGCGAAAAATTCATGAAATTCGTGGAAAAAACTGCAAAAAACTCAATTTTCTCAGGATTTTCAGTTTTCGATGCTTTTTTTTCATGAATTACAGCAAAATCTACGTTTTTAACATAATTTATCGTTTTTAATGCACATTTTTCATGTCAAATGTCTTTTATATTGAAAAAATCGTGATTTTCTTTATTTTTTCAATATAGGGTATCTGACATGAAAAATGTGAATTAAAATCGATAAATTATGATAAAAACGGAGATTTTCTATAATTTATGAAAAAAAAAACATCGAAAACTGAAAATCCCGAGAAAAATGAGTTTTTTCCAGTGTTTTCCTTGAATTTCATGAATTTTTCGCGAAAAATCTACTTTAATCACAACTTACCACTATCATTTCTCTTCCTAATATTCCTCTTCGGCGAACTATCACTATCATGACGCCTTCTCGGCCTTCTCGGCGAGCTCTCCGCCGACAACGGCTCCTCCTTCACCTTCTTCGGCTCATCAACTTCCGCGAACGTCTGCTTGAAGCCGTGCACCACTTTCGCCTTCTTCACACTCTGCTTGAGCACCTCGATCTCTTCACGTTCCTCATCCGAGCCCATGTCTTTTGCCTTTGCCGCTTCCACAGAGAGAAATGCGTCTTCTTCGATTAATCGGAGCCTGGAATTCAGAATTTTGGATTCAGAATTCTCTAGAATTCTAGAATTCATAAAAACCAAAAAATATGGGCCTACCCTCTCGGCTTCTCTTTATTCTCCTTCTTTTTCTTTTTCTTTTTCTCCTGCTCATTGGATCCAGAAGAGAGGTATTTTTTCAGATAATCCGCTTTTGACGTCATCTGAAAATACTGAAAATTCGAGAAATTCGAGAAAAAATTGTTGAAAAGCACTGAAAACTAGTGAAAATTCGATGAAAAATTGAAAAAAAAATGTTTTCGAAAATTATATTTTGGTGGCCGAACAGGTGGTTTTCTAGGCCATCTTGATGAATTTCTAGGCCAGGCTGACCCAAAAATTTTCGAAATTTGCAAAATTTTACTGAATTTTTGGCCAAATCTGAATTATTTTTTTCAGTGAGCACCTAAAAAATGAGCTCGGAGCAACAAGAGCAACAAAAAGAGCACTCCTACCGAAAAACTGTGCTCAATACCATCGAAACTCTCATCGACATCGAGTCCCTCGCAGAAATTGGAGCTCATGTAAAAAATTAAAATCCCCCTTAAAAAAAGAGAAAAAGAGCCCATCTTCCAGCTCCCGCACCTCCACGGCATCGCCTGGGATGAAGTCGTCGAAGAGCGCTTCGTCAACAAACAATGCGGCTTTCCAGCGTGCTCCGGCTCCCCACCGAAAACGAAAAATGGACAAATGTTTCATATCGATAAAAAAGAGGGGAAAATCTATGAAACTTGCAAGCAGCGGAGCAAATTTTGCTCTTTAAAGTGTTATCATAAGAGCTTTTTCGTGCGGAATCAGTTGGAAGAGCAGCCGTTGTGGATTACAGGGCTCTGTGGGGAGAGAATTGGTGAATTTTTGGTTTTTGGCCCATTTTGGCTCAATTTTCTCTGGTTTTCGAGGAAAAAACTGGAAAAATGAGCATTTTTGGCTCATTTTGGCTCAATTTTCTCTGGTTTTCGAGGAAAAAACTGGAAAAATGAGCATTTTTGGCTCATTTTGGCTCAATTTTCTCTGGTTTTCGAGGAAAAAACTGGAAAAATGAGCATTTTTGGCTCATTTTGGCTCAAGTTATCTTGGTTTTTAAGGAAAAATCTGGAAAAAACTGAAAAAATGAGCATTTTCTCCGGAATTTTTGTATTTTTTCATAAATTACAGCAAAAAATACGTTTTTATCATAATTTATCGACTTTTTTCGATTTTAAAGCACATTTTGCACCTCAGATACCTTCTTTCATTAAAAATCATGTTTTTTTTCAATAAAAAAAGTATCTGCGATAAAAAATGTGCATTAAAAAACGATAAATTATGATAAAAACGAATTTTTTGCAGTAATTTATAAAAAATATCGAAAATTCGGAGAAAATGGGCTCCTAGCTGTGGAATTTTGGAAAAAATGCCTGAAATTTAAGGAAAAAACTGGAAAAAACAGAAAAAATGAGCATTTTCTGGCTCCCGGACATTTTTGGCTCATTTTGGCTCAATTTTCTCCGGATTGTCGGTGTTTTTTGATAAATTACAGCGAAAATTTCGTTTTTATCAAGATTTATCGGTTTTTAATGCACATTTTTCATTTCAGAATCCTTTTTTCTTGAAAAAATCATGATTTTCATGGAAATCCTTGATTTTTTCAATTTAAAAACTATCTGCGATGAAAAATGTGCATTAAAATCGATAAATTATGATAAAAATTAATATTTTAGTTGTAATTTATGAAAAAATATAGAAAATTCGGAAAATTTTTTGAAAAAATCAATAAATCAATAAAAAATCAATATTTTCCAGCGAAAATCTATGAAATTCCCGGTGAAGACTTTATTTGTCCAGTGGAGCCGGCTTCTGAAGATTCTGAAGCAAATGACGTCATCGACAAGTCTCCAGAATACGTTGTGGACTCGGTGAGCCCTCATTGCTCATCCTAAAATTCAAAAACTTGAAATTTTTCAGATAATCGCAAAAGTGAACTCGATGAAGCTCAATGAGGAGTATATCGAGCCCGCGGAGCCGGTGGAGGCGGAGCCTGAGCAGTACAAGCTCACTGATGATGACAGGGACTTTATTCGATCGATAAAACAGTTCAGAGCGAGCAATTTTGGGGCTCCGAAGGCTCCAAATGCTCCAGGAGCTACTAACGGTGCTCCAAGAGCTCCAGGAGCTCAAAATGCTCCAAAACCAACGAAAGCAAAACTCTCACCAAAAGACCTCAAAAAAGAGGCGGAGCTTATCGCGAAGCTCCGAGCCAAATATGGCTCACGTCAGAAAAAGACCCCTATTATAGTGGAGCCCCACTCGATGGCAAAAAAGCCACAAAATGAGCACAAAGAGCCCGAAGCATGGCTCCATGCACTTTTAAAGTCGTGGTTCACACTGGAAACCCGCAAAATGATAAAAGAAGGTGCTCGGCCGAGCAACGGGCTCACCGAGCAAATGCTCATGGACCTGCTCCAGGGAAAACGGGTGGAAATGGAGGGCGGAGTGGATTTGCCGAACCTGGACAAGTATAATGTGAAGGAGAAGCGACTCAATATTTTCCTGCATTCTGTTAGGAATTAGTGCGTTTTTTTCTGATTTTTTGGAAAAAAGTGATTGGGAAATGGTGAAAAAAAGGTGGAGATTGGTGAAAGTCAGTGATTTAGAAGGTTTTTTGTTGCTTTTTGAATATTTTCATCTGGATTTTGTGAAAAATTCGGCGAAAATTGGTGAAAATCGGTGAAAATCATTGAAAATTAGGATTTTTGATGATTTTGTGATAATTTTAGCAGAAGTTTATGAAAAATCAGTGAAAATGAGTGAAAATCAGTGATTTAGAGGGTTTTTTGTTAATTTTGTAATAATTTTAGAAGAAATTTATGAAAAAATGGTGAAAACTGGTAAAATTGTTTAAAATCAGTGAATTTGTAATTTTTTCAAAGTTTTTATAAGAAAAACTTAAATTTCCATTCTTTTTCATCTGAAAATAACTTTAAACTCATAAAAATCGCAAATTTTTGTGAAAAATCGATAAAAATCGCTATAAATCAACGAAAAATCGCTCTTAAAATTCGTGTAGTTCTCGTGGACAAGAGCATTTTTTCTCTTTTTTTTTTGATATTTTTTATATTTTAAATGGGTTTTTAGTAGATTTTCCTGATTTTTAGAGTTTTTTCCAGCCAAAATCTGCAAAAATTCTGAAAATTTTTGAAAAAGACATTTTTTCTATGAAAAAATGTAATTTTTGCGATGATTTTGGTTGAAAATTGCTAATTTTTCAAATAAAATTATAAAAATCATCTAAAATTTGATAAAAATAGCAAAAACATCCACTAAAAATCGAACAAACATTCAAATTTTCGCCCAAAAATTAAACAAAAAAAGCTAATTACACTTGTCCTCGAGAACTACACCAATTCCCATTTTTTTTCCAGCTGGCTCGAACTGGAAGCTCGTCTCCAAGTGACCCCCACCCGTCGTGACCTTCTGAGCCGACTCGCCGCCACCTTCGAGCTCAACTCGGAGAACATTGTGGGGTGGAGCAAGCGAGAGCTCCACGCCATCGTCATTGCTCTTTTCATTGTTATCAGTATGATTGATGTGGAGCTCGGCGATGATTATTTCAAAAAAGAGCCATCTTCGGAGCTCATTAATGTTTCCTCTGAACTCTGCGGGATTGATTCACTCAATGGTTTGAAAATTTTCATTGAGAAACTTATTTTGTGATTGGAAGGTTGTTAAATAAACAATACTTTATCATTATCCAAAAGAGAAAAAAAGAAAAAAAAATCCGAGTTAACAATAGCAATCTACTGATCGTCATCCGAGTTCTCCTCCTCAGAGCTCTCACGGTCGCTGTCAAAAGTGCCCTCGGGCAGCGAGTAGAGACGGATCACCGGGGATTGTGGGTCCTTCATCAGAAGATACTTTCCAGGCGCTTGTTTCATGCAGCTGAATATTTATATTCATATTTTTCCATTTTTTTTTAATATGAGCAAGATATAAAAAGTACCTATCAATAACGCAACGGAGGATTCCCCAGCAGTTGTCCAAATTGAGGGCGATGTTGCTCGCGAACTCCGTCGGCTTCACGTACTGGGTATTCAGAATCGAGTGATTCTGAGTGCTCCTCGGGTTATTCCTAGAGACATATCCAATCTTCATGGTGTCAGTGCCGGCGAGCAACGCCTGCAGAGTCCACTTGGCCACCTTCGCCGAGTTGTTCTTGATCTCCGTCGCCATGACGGCTCCCTTCTGCACGTCGAGCTTGGTGCGCCAATCGACGCCGCCAGCCTGCGAGCTGTCCCACTCGTTGAACGCCTTGATGGTGAGCGTTTGCACCTCGTTGCCGGCGCCCATGATGACTCCGTCGTACTCGGTACGGCACACCAGCTCCACTGGCTTTCCGTCCACGCCGTTTCCGAGGTTCCATTTGCGGTATCTGGAAGGATTAGGGTTTATGGGGGTGGAATGGGCTCGAATTTCTCGAAAAAAGTTGGTTTTTTGAGCAATTCGAGGGCTCTGGGGGGAGTATGCAGTGGCTTTTGACTCAAATTGCTCAAAAACAAAAGTTTTTTGATTAATTACAACAAAATTAAACTTGATTGAAGGTAATTGTGTCAAATTTTTGCTCATTTTTCTTCTAGAATGCTTTTAAGTTTGCAAAAATCATGATTTTCGCTGTTTCCATTAAAAAATAGTAAGAAAACAGCGAAAATCACAGTTCTTACAAACTTAAAAGTATCCGCGGAGAAAATGAGCAAAAATTTGATACGATATCATTCAATCAAGTTGAATTTTATAGTGATTTATCAAAAAACTTCAACTTTTGAGCAATTCGAGGGCTTGTTTCGATTTTTGCTCATTGTTGAGCCTCATTTTTCTTCTAAGATGCTTTTAAGTTTGTAAAAATTATGATTTTCGCTATTTTTTCACTATTTTCTAATAAAAAATATTGAAAAAACAGTGAGAAAATAGCGAAAATCACTGTTTTTACAAACTAAAAAGTATCCTAGAAGAAAAATGAGCAAAAATCGAAGCGAATCGATTAAAAACTTCCAAATAATTTATGAAAAACAGCAATTCCTGAGCAAATTGAGCCAGCTCAATCTGCTCCAACTCACTTGTAACCAGTTCCGGACTCTCCCGCATCCTCCTCCTCGAACGGAGCCCTCGGAGTCTTGTGCTTGAATCCCTCCTCATTGCGCTTCACCACCTGCCGACGGAAGTTCTGGTTGACGTACCACGCCTCCGTCGCCAGATCCTTCGCATTATTAATCCCGCTTCCATCGAACGACGGCGGCTCCGCGCTCGTCTCCGACACCGTCAACGTCTCCACCGGATTCAGAATATCCTTGGTGTTGCGCTTGTCGAAGAAGAGCTTGTCTCCGATGCGAGTAGCGACGATGTCCCAAGAATACACAGATCTAGGGGCAGTCATGAGGGTGGCCAGGATGATGTCGGTTCCGAAGACGTTACCAGCTCCGCTTTGAGCAAGCTCAGCGATCACAGGGTCCTCGGTAGTGGTAACATGATAATAAACCCCAGCGCAACGCTGAAGAGCCGTGGAGTTCTTCACAGACACTCGATCAATAGTTTTATCGTAGAATTGAAGGGTTCCATACTGATGGTCTCCGATATCCTCTCCTCCTGGCACATTCGGAAGAGCCAGTTTAGAGAAAGCGCTGAGATTCATCTCCTCCAGAACTCCCCACTCTGGCCGCACTTGCACCGATGGAAGACGCTCTTTCGGGCGATCGCCACCAAATCGTCCACCCTGCCCGCGCTGTCCCTGCCGGGCGTTTCCACCGCGACGCTGCCACATCTTGAACGCGCGCTGCTGCTCCTTGGCGATGCTCCGCTTCATGCGCATGTTCGTGTTCTGGTTCGCCATCTCGCGCTTCTCCACCTCCTTCTGCATCAGTTTGCGGAGGTGCATTTGGCGCACGCGGAAGTTGCGTTGCGGGTTGCGAGCCATTGGGCGCGAGGTGTCGACGAGTTGGAAGTTGTGCTCGTCCATTCCGTGGATGTAGTCGAATTGGCTGCCCGCGTTCGCCGCGGAGCCGTAGACGCGCTCGTTGTATCTGGAAATTTTGAATTTTTTCATCAGGGTTCGAGATTTTGGAAGTAAAGTACTGATTTTCTTGCTTTTTCATGAATTTAAATTTAAATTCAAGTGCTCAGAATTAGTTTAAATCGTTATTTGTGGAAAAAAGTGAGAAAAGCATGAAAACTTTCAATTTTTCCACTTTTATCGATTTTTTAACGCTATTTTCCCCAATAATGGTTGAATTTTTTACTAAACGCTTACCATAGATAGTCTAGAGCTCTCTGAGCACAATCATGGAATCAGAATGCTCTTGATTTGGCTCCCGGACATTTCGCAGCCATTTTAGCCTATTTTGGCTTAATTTTTCGTGATTTTCAGTTTGTTTTCGAAGTTTTTTCATAGTTTACAGCAAAAATATACGTTTTGAACATAATTTATCGACTTTTTTCTAATTTAATGCACATTTTTCACAGATACCTTGAAGAGAAATCACGAGTTTCATCGAAATCTACAACTATATGTCAGGATTTCATTGAAACACATTATCTTTTCAAGACAAAAGGTATTTGATGTGAAAAATGTGCATTAAATTTTAAAAAAAATCGATAAATTCTGTTCAAAACGTATATTTATGGTGTAAATTATGAAAAAAACATCGAAAACTGAAAACCACGAGAAAATTGAGCCAAAATAGGCCAAAAACGACTGCGAAAAGTCCGGGAGTCATATCAGGAGCATTCTTCCAAATCTGATGAAATTATTGTGCTCGCGGAGCCCATTTTCCTTTAAAACCCCCTCCTACCTCTCATTTCCTCTTCTATAGAAGCGATCCACACCGATCCAGTCAGCAACACGACCAATTCTATCAGCCTTATTGAACTGTTGGAACGGCACGGGCTCCTCGGCGGAAGAGCTCGACAGCGGTCCCCAACCGGACGTATTATCAGCCAGAGACAGTAACTCGAATTGTGGTAGAGCCATACCTGAGGGAAAATTGATTTTAGGGGGGAACAGTTTTTTTTTTTAATTTTAGGCCAAACCGAACAAAGGAAATGTGACGAAATAGGGGAAATTTCTAGAAATCATTGGGAAATCAATAATAAAATCGATAAAATTTAAAATTTTTGAATTTTTTAAAAAATTCAGAAGGAAAAAACTGGATGAAAAAGCCAAAAAGAACGCGTGGAATCGAACGAAAAAACGAAAAAAAATCCTGTTTTTCGTGCGCCAACGCACCGAAAATGCGCCAGCAGTGAGTCAGTGTGCGCCTTTAAAAAAGACAAAAAAATTTGTTTTTTTTTTCAATAATAAAGCTCATTTCACTCCAATTGCCATCAAAATTTTTATCAGACACCGTCAGAACCTTCAGAATCTTCAAAAATATAAACAGAATTGGTTCCAGAAACGGGTTGACCTTGATGAGTACGGTGCCACAGCGAGTGCGCGTCGTTCAACTGTACCGTCAAATTCTGCGATTGGCGAAGAGCTGGCAGGCCAAGGAGCCCGTGAATACTGCGAAGGAAAGAGCCGAGATATTGGCGGAGGCGAGACAAGCTTTTAGGGAGAATAAAGAGGTTTCTTATTGATTTTTTTTTTCATTTTTTTTTTGATTGAAGGAAAAACTTGGTGGGGCTCATTTTTATTCCAAAACTGTTTTCTGTTTTCTGTATTCAAATTTTGCTCATTTTCAGTTTCAGCCGATTTATATAAGTTATGAGGACTCAAAGTTTGAAAAATGATGATTTTTGCACTTTTGAAGCAGTTTTTAGGTCATAGAGCTCCAAAATTATGTTGCAAAACTCAGGTGAACTTAATCTACACAATCCAATAGTTTTTTTTTCAAAATTTCAGATTTTCAGCCCAATTCATAGAAATTGTATTTTTTTTCATAATTTTGGAGCTCTATGACCTAAAAATTGCTCCAAAATTATGAAAAAAAAATACAATTTTTATGAATTGGGCAGAAAATCTTAAATTTTGTCCAAAAGTATTGGATTGTGTAGATCCTGTGAATTTCCAACAAAATTTTGGAGCTCTATGACCTAAAAACCGCTTCAAAAGTGCAAAAATCATCAAATTTGAGCCCTCATATCTCGGCTGAAACTGAAAATGAGCAAAATTTGAATACAGAAAACAGTTTTGGAATCAGAATGAGCTCCACCAAGTTTCCTGAAAGACGCGAGTTGAATTTTTTTCCAAATTTATACCCCGGGTAGAATCGAACTCCCTGATTCAGAATCTGCAATAAAATTCTGCGGATTTCTTCTGTGCTCCGAGATATGGATCACACAATTTCTAAAAAACAGTGAAAAATGGCCAAAGGAGCACTTTTTTCACTGTTTTTTAGAAATTGTGCGACCAATATCTCGGAGCACAGAAGAAATCCGCAGAATTTTATTGCAGATTCGGAATCAGGGAGTTCGATTCTACCCGGGGTATAAATTTGGTAAAAAGATCAACGTCTTCAAGTTAAAAACTCCAATTTCTTCCAGGAAACCGACCCAATCGCGATCGGAAAGCTCATCTATCGCGCGGAGCAACGACTGGTGCAAGCGGAGCACTATGGGATCCCGCACGCCCGTCCCGAGTACCTTCCTCCTGAAACCGCTTATAGTGTCCGCATCCAGACACAGAACTTCCAGCGCATGTCTCGCAAACGAAAGACCGAACGCGACGGAGCAATCCGAAGAGAGCACTGAGCTCCGGCTCAAGAGATTCCTGTGTAGTGGCTCAAAGGTGCCGGAGGAGTTGCTCGCGGAGCTCGTGCAAAAGTGTCGAGAGCAGGAGGGATTTGTGGATGTAGTGGCGGAGGTGTTCAGTAGTGAAGTAGTTGTGAGCCATAATATTCGGTGCCAATTTCAATGCAATTTGCTGAAAAGTCTGAGCTCGGAGCTCGAGAAGAGTGGGGTGGTGGTGCCGGATGCGATGTTCGATCGACTTGGAATTCTGATGGGCATGAAGGATGGGGAATTTGTGGAAAGAGTAGGATTTTCATGAATTTAGGTGCTCAGAAAAAGTTTTTTATTCGTTCTACGGGAAAAAGTATGAAAAAAATGAAAAATTTCTATTTTTCCACCTTTTTAACTTCATGAAGAGCCCAAAGTTGAAAAAACGCTATTTCTTTCCCCCGATAATGGATAAACTTTTTGCCAAATTTATACCATAGATGGTCTAGAGCTCCGTGAGCACATTCACCGAATCAGAATTTGCGTAATGCTCCTGATATGGGTCGCGTAAATCCAAAATAACAGTTCAAGATCATTTCTCACTGTTATTCTGAACTTATGTGACTCATATCAGGAGCATTCCGCAAAAGCTGATTCCATGAACGTGCTCACGGAGCTCTAGTCTAGATATGGTATGAATTTGGTTAAAAGTTCATCAAAATTTTGTTCAATTTTGGAGTTTTCAATGATTTTCGTTAGTTTTTTCATTATTTCAATACTTTTTGCTGTGAAAAAGGTATCGAAAGTATGAAAAATCAACGAAAATCATTGAAAATCCAGAAAATTGCATTAATTTCAATGTGAGACCCATTAGGCCACGCCCATTGAAATTTCTGCATATATTAAGAAGCTTTTTCATTAAAAATGGCCCTCTGAATAATATAATGCAATCCCCCTTCAAAATTACTTTTTTCTTCACTTTCTTGACTCTAAAACCCCCATTTCTTCCAGTTATATCTCGATGAAACCGGAGAAAAAGTGCTCGCCAAGTTCTCCGAGTCCGTCAACCAGCTGTCGATGGGCACGACAGGGCTCTCAGTCTGGCAGGCCTCCTGCGACCTCTCCAACCTCTTCCGGCTCATCCCCAAAGACTTCCAGAAGATCGTGGAGCTGGGCTCCGGCTGTGGTGTCAGTGGAATCTCCATCGCGAAGACCCATAACTGTCAGGTGGTGCTCACTGATGTCGATGACAATGTGCTCGAGCTCCTCGAGCAGAATGCGAAGGCTAATGGGCTCTTGGAGCCTGGAAATGAAAAAAGCAAAGTCCGTTGCCTGGACTGGTGCGACTTCGAGTTCAGCGACTGGAAAGAGCCCGCCGAGCTGATCATCGCCGCCGGTTTGGGCTCATTTCTCTGCGCCTCGCCCTCATTGTGCTCATTTTCCAGACGTCGTCTACGACACCGCACTGCTCGCTTCTCTATGCAGTGTGCTCCGTTTGCTGCTCCGCGAGGCGAGAGCCGCCATAGTGGCGTGCACTCGCCGCAACGTCTCCAGTTTATCCTGTTTTGAGCATCATTTGAGTGAGCATTAATGAAAGAGCTTTTTATTGATTTGCCAGGGGTTTCAGTTGTTTTTTTCGTAGTTTTTTTTTGGATTTTAATAATTTAGTAATTTTTTAAATTAATTTTGTGAAGATTAAAGGGGGGGGGGCAGGTGAAAATTCACAAAAAGTATTGATTTTTCTTTCAGAAATGGCAAAACTGGAAGTGGTGGAGCAAATCGAGTACGAAAACGGAGCCTACTCATTCGACGACGAGACATTTTACCCGCATCCCACCATTTTTCCGTTCCACTCCACCCTCAAAACGCCCACAATTTTTTATAATATTCAGCCGAAGAAATGAATCGTGTCAGATTATAGTTTTTTGAGTTTTTTGAATTTTTAATCGGTTTTTCATCCGAATTTTATTTTTTTTCTGATTTTTCGTTTTTCCTTGTTTCCCAGAATTATTATTCGAATTCGAGGATTTTTGATATTTTCCAGCATAAATATGGTAAGAAAACTAATTTTTAGTGCTAAAAATGATGAAAAATCATCAAAATTGGAGAAAAAAACTGAAAAAATTGAAAAATTCACCTAAAAAGTGGGCGTGGCCAGTGATTGCAACTTGCGGCGCGGTGAGTTGCAGCGCGCCCGCACAGTTTTCAGTGATTTTTTCTAATTTTTGATCGATATTTTATTCGATATTTATTATTTTAAATTAGTAAATGTGCTCCATTTCAGATTTTTCTCAATTTTTGAAGTTTTTCTTCAAATTTAAGAATTTTTCTTAGAATTTTATGATTTTTTTGCTATTTTTTAGCGAAATAACCATGGGAAATAGTAAGAAAAATAATTTTTAGTTCAAAAATGACGAAAAATCATCGAAATTGAAGAAAAAATCTAAAAATTTAATGAAAAGCTGAAAAAAATCGAAAACATTCAAAAATCCCCCCCGAAAAATGGGCGTGGTTATTGATTGCAACTTGCGGCGCGGTGTGTTGCAGCGCGCTCGCATAGTTTTTCAGTGATTTTTTTTTCAAATTTTTTGAGTTTTTCGGCCGAATTTTCGCACTTTTTCTTGATTTTTTCTCTTCCACTAGACCAAATTGCACCTAAAGATATAAAAATGACCGTAAATTTCCTCTTCCACCTCGAAAAATGCTCAATTTCAGATGGCGCCAACCCCCTCCACTCCAGTGACCCGCGACGAGATAGAAGTCACATTTGCGACAATGTGCACGGAGCAACGACCCACCCTGCTCAAGCTCACGCAGCTCAAAATGGTGCTCCGCGCGCTTGGCTTTGATCCGAGGAACTCGACGGTGCAGGAGATGACGAGGAAGATCAAGGAGGACAGGAAGAGTCTGATGGGCTGGCATGGAGGTAGGCCAGCAAAAATTGATGAAAATTGGAGAAAATTGAAGGTTTCTAGAGGATTTTGAGCGATTTTGAAGGAAAACATGTGAAAATCCGTGAAATTTGATGCAAATTAAAAAACAAATCCACGTCTTCTAAACATTCTGAATTCAGAAAACGAATACATGGACGTGGACGAGTTGTGGAGTGCGATTCAGTCGCAAGACGAAGAGATTCAAAATGAAGACAAAGTGACGGCGGAGATGCGCTCCGCCTTCAAGCTCTTCGATCCGGAGAGCAAGGGGATTATTACTATTGAGAATTTGAGAATGGTGAGCTCGAAAAATGGCTCCAAGACGTTTTTGGGTCAATTTTTTCATAAATTACAGCGAAAAATTCGTTTTTATCATAATTTATCGTTTTTAATGCACATTTTTCATCTCAGATACCTTTTATCGTGATTTTGTCAAGAAAAAAGGTATCTGAGATGAAAAATGTGCATTAAAAACGATAAATTATGTTAAAAACGTATTTTTTCGCTGTAATTTATGAAAAAACATCAAAAATCACGAAAAAATTGAGCCAAAATTGCCAAAAAATCCTTTTTCCATAAATTTTGCAATTTTTTATCAATTTCCAGGTAGCCAAAGAGCTCGGCGAGTCACTCGGCGATCTGGAATTCGAGGAGATGATACGAGAGGCTGGCGGTGATAATAAGAAGGGGATTAATGAGCAGCAGTTTTTTGAAATTATGAAAAAGACTTGTCTCTATTGATTTTATTGATTTTTTTTCCATTTTTTATCCTCTATCGCTCTCTTTTTTTCATGATCTCGTTTTGCATCTCGAATGTAAATAAACTACCACTTTCTGTCTCCTTTTCCATGAATTTTTTCTTTTTTTTTGTAAAAATTTGAAAAAAAAGTGAATCTTATCAGCTTAACCCCAAAATTTCATTGATTTTATCAATTTTTCCATATTTTCATCCTTATTTGCGTTTTTTCTCTGTCAGAATACATGAAAATGAAAGGAAATTATCAAAAAATCACTAGAAATCACCTTCAGATCAATTTTTCTGATTTTAAGGTGGTTTCTAGTGATTTTTTTATAATTTTCTTTCATTTTCATGTATTCTGATGAAAAAAACGCAAAAAATAATGAAAAAAAAAGAAAAATTGATAAAATCAATAAAATTTTGATAAAAATGATGTGCGGCAAGGTTGCAGAAAACTGGTGCCGCACTTTGCAAAAATCGACTTTCCAATTTTCTGCAAGTTTCCGTCAGTTTACAGTAACCCATTCAAAAAATAGAAAAACGTGAACTCGACGTCAAAAAATTCTTCCAGCAGTGAAAAATAAAATGAATTCATTTCGACATTCAATTCACTATGAGTACCTTTCACTGGATTATAATTGTGTGTTTGTTGGCTCCCATCGATACTAAATATCACTTTCGATTTTGTGAGTCTTTTTCTGAATTCCAATCACAAAAAAAAAATAATAAATTTAATTTATTAAGACACTTGCAACAAAGAGCATCAAAAAATACTAGAGTCGGAAAATGTGAACTCTCTGGGGCAGGTGGCCTTCATTGACGACGGACAATTGGTTTATCATAATGTTGCTCATCTTAAAACCGCTGGAATCCAGTTTATTGATGCGACCCGGTTTCCGTCGATGATCAACTCTTGGCCACAGGTTTTTTCCTTTAATGTTTATGAAAATCCACCTACAAAAATAAAAATTTCAATTTCTTTTAGGGTAGTGAATCAGCTCTCCGAGCAATCCTTATCAATGGCTCCTCCCACTTTCTGATGCTCAATTTCTGGACTCAGTCTTATCATGCTGTGAGGCACAACGCGAACCTCACTGAGTACTCGCTGAATATGAAGATCCCTAAGGAGGAGACGATCACACCGTCACTGAAAGACTTTGTTCGGTTTGTAGCTCCGCCCCTTTTTGCTCTTTTTGGCTCAAATTTTGTGCAGTTGTAGATTGAACTGAGAGCTACAAATTGTTAGTGAATATCGATTCATGAAAATTGAAAATGAGAGAGATATTTTGAATTTTCAATTTTTAAGACAAGTTTCGAAAAACTTGAAAAGCTCATTTTGAGCTCATTTTCAAGTTTCATAAAAAGTTGTCAACTGATGATTTGTAGTTCTCAGTTCAATCTATCCATTCCAAGAACTTTCAGCCAAAAAGACCAAAAATGGGCGGAGTTACAGGTGTTTAAACTAATTGCTATATAAAGGTACTGTAGCTCCCCCTCTTTTTGCTCTTTTTGGCTGAAATTTTTTGGAGTTATAGAGCAATATCAGAGCAACATTTTATCAGTTGAGCACGCTTTATGAAAACTAAAAATGAGCAAGAAATTTTGAGTTTTCTAAAAGACCATTGAAAACTGCTCATTTTTAAAAATGTTTTTCTAAAAAAAAAAAACTCAAATTTTCGAGCCCATTTCAAACAGAGCCATTGCAGTGTGTACTTCATCTGTGCTCCTGGAAACTCGCGAAGTGCTCTGATTCTATTCGGTGAGCAATCCGTTATGAGATCGAGAAGAGTGAGAGGAAGAAAAAGGAGAGGAGTTCGGGACAAGAAGAAGATTGAGAAGCTCGAGAAGCAGAAGCAGTTGCGGTTGGCGTGGAGGACAAAGTGAGAGGCCACGCCCACAAATTGCAATTTTGTCGCACAGTTTTTATAGTAGTCGATTTTCCCTCCATAACTCGGCTCAAAGTAGCATTTATTAAAAACGAAAAACAGTTTTGAAATCCTCATGAAATTCCCTTTCGAATCTCGGCAAAACGTCCCAACTTTTACGCAAACTTTGAGACATATGCAGCTTTTGCACCAACTTTAAACAAGTCATCCAACTTTTACGCAGACTTTGAGACATTTGCAGCTTTTGCACCAACTTTGAACAAACCATCCAGCTTTTACGCAGACTTTGCCAAAAGTTAAACGCCCAGCAGACTTTGCACGAACTTTGTACAGACTTTACGCAAAAATTGTGCCGGAAAGAGCGGCTCGCAAACTTTAAGCAGATCTTGCGCAGATCTTAACTGATTTCGAATTTTGATTCCTATTTTCATAAGTTTTTTTTTCAACTTTTCATCTATCTCTATTGTTTTGTGACAGTTTGCTTTCAGCAAAACTACGGTCTTGTCTTCCGGACGGAAACTTGGTAAGTTTTCTTCAGACTAAACCTTGTTCATTGTCATATCCTGTGCAGTATATGAAATTTCCAGGGATCAAAAACAGAAACATGGAGCACGGATATATACTCTCGGAAAGTAGGGAAACGGGAAGAAACGCCTACATTTCAAGACGTCATCTAGGTATGAACAAAAAATCATTTTTCAAATATTCAAAATTTTGGCAGATGAACGATTCCATCGGAAAAATGGTCGGAATGTCAACGAGAGTAGGAAGAACGGAAAAACGCCGGATGCAGAGAATGAAGAAGAAAATGGAACGGATTCCACCTACGTGCATATCCCTATGATTTAAACGCGATGAAACTGGAGCCATTTCCCGTAAGTATATTTTATGGAAGCAATCATTAAGTTTCCGATGTTTACAGTTGAGAGCACAGCGCCAGACTCGCCTACGTTGGGATTGATTACGAAAATATCGACTCGATCTAGCTGTTCACTGAAGAAAATGCAACGAAGTACCAAAAAATTCTCGACAATGCATCCAAACGTCATGCAAATCAATGGCTCAACACTCAACTAATTTTCATATTGCCCCCCTTTTTTCTTTTGAAGCTCTCTTTGTTTCTGACCTTCCTATTTAAAGTACTTGATTGTTATGTGCTAGTGTTTAGTTTGCAAATAAATGCAAATTCAGAATAACCTGTTTTTATATTAAAGTATGAAATTCTTAAATTTTGCGCGAAAGCTGGTTAGGGATGCCAAAAGCTGCGTCGTAAAAACTGCACCAACCTTATGCAGCTTTTACGCCAACCTTGTACAACGGCTGACCATACAAAAAGTAAAAGTTGTATAAGGTTGGCGTAAAAGCTGCATAAGGTTGTCACAGAAGTTTGAGCGTTTAGCCGAGATGATACCAATTTCATTCTAAAAAGCTAACATATTGTCGGCGGGTCTGCAAATGCGCTCCATTGGATTTTGACGCCTTTTTCGAGTTTTTCCAGCTTGTTTTATAAGATAAATGAAGGAAATGAAATAGTCAATTAATGTCTACAGATTTTATATCCGAGACAAAAAATGCGAAAAAACCAAGATAATAGCATCGATTTTCATAAATATTACATTTTTTCCAGACTAAGCCTCGAAGTGATCTTCACCTGGCTCCACTTTGGCTTCACCTTTGTCATTGTGCTCAACGGTTGTCTTCTGATCTACATGATGCGAAAGTATCGACACATGAAGCCTGTGAAAGAGCTCAGCGATGAGCAGAGGAACGAGATGAAGAAGAAGTTGATGGCTCCGGTGGCGGCCACCGATTCGGAGACGTCGAAAAAAGTTGAATGAAGATTTTTTTTTGTTTTTTTTTGTTGTTGTTTGTGGGCGTGTCCAATTGTTTGCAAAGTGCGGCACCAGTTTCTGCAACCTTGCCATGATTTTCATCAAAATTTCATTGATTTTATCGTTTTTTCATCGATAAAATCAATGAAATTTTGATGTTCCACTGAAAACACATGATTTTTCTCATCGTTTTCATTTGAATTTCATTGATTTTATCGATTTTTTCCTTATTTTTCATCCTTTTTTGCGTTTTTTTTCTGTCAGAATACATGAAAAATTATAGAAAAATCACTAGAAATCACCTCAAAACCGAACTTTTTACAGAAAAATTTAGAAATCCAGTGATTTTCGTGTATTCTGACAAAAAAACGCAAATAAGGATGAAAATAAAGAAAAAATCGATAAAATCATTGAAATTTCGATGAAAAATTCGATTTTAAGGTGATTTCTAGTGATTTTTTGATGATTTTCTTTGATTTTCATGTATTCCGACAAAAAAAACGCAAAAAAGAATGAAAATAGAAAAAAAATCGATAAAATCAATGAAATTTTGATGGAACTCATGACGAAAAGGATGTGCGAAAACTAGTGCCGCACTTTGCTTTTTGAATTTTTTGATAAAAAAAAAGAAGCAGAGAATCTCGAAAAGTGTATTGACTGTATAGGCTGCAAGATGTGAAAACAGATGAAAACAAGATGGTACAAAATCCGAGGTAAAGCGACTAGATTCCGATTTGTCTTTCAAAAGAGAGAATGGGTGGGAAAAGGGTGAAAAGGGTGAAGGGTGTGAGTCGTTGTTACAAGGAATGTGAGTTTTTTATCGGTTAGAAAATAGGGGAAAAAAGTACAAGAATCGTCCGGTACTTTTCAGGAAAAAACGGGAATTCGAGTGGGGGGGGGGGGAGGGGCTACCCATATAACTTAGAAATGGGGAAGAGCTACGTGAAATGGAATATGATATGAGTGGGAAATATGATCATCGAATTACAACACTGTTATCCGGATTCGGAATCCTCGCTGACTTGTCGTCGTGAGGGAAGCGGCGAGCACGAGGCGCACGAGGAGGACATCGACGAGATCAGTTGGCGGGCACGTCTCCACAGACGACGTGGAGTACGGGAAGTGCGACGGGGTGAGGTGGAAGTGCCGTTGTCCAGTGGCTTCAGAAGCGCCACGTCTTCAGCCGCCTGGAAATTGGAGAATTGGGAATTTTGTGAATGGGAAGTGGAAATGAGAAGTTTGAATTGAAAAACAACACATCTGACGACAAATTGCGGACTTTTTGCGAATTTCTAAATTCAAAACTGTTTCTTTGTGAGTCCGCAATTTCGTGTCAGATATGTAGTTTTGTGGTCCGAATATATTGATTTTTAAATTTTTCAAAAATTTCAAAGAGTCGAAAAATGAGGGACGAGGTTTCGCAGGTGGCCGAGTTTTCGGCACCGCAATTTTTGTAGTTTTTCAGGGAATTTTTCCATTTTTGCACGATTTTCCTTAATTTTTTCAAGATTTTTGAAATTACTATAATTTTAAAATCACAAAATATCAAGAAAAATTACATAAAAAAGCCCAAAACCAAGAAAAAGTGAGATCAGAGAAAAAAAATTCAAAATTTGAAAAAACCGAAAATTCTAGGCCATGTGTAAAACCTAGTCCCTCAAGTTTTTTCGCTGGTTTTCGGGTTTTTTGTCTTTTTTTCATAGAATTAGATTAAAATTTTGATAGGAAAACTGAAAAATAGGTGGAAAAGGCTAAAAATGCTGAAAATCCACAGAAAAAAAGCCTAAAACTAAGAAAAAGTGTAAAAATTCTCGGAAAATTTCAACTTTTCTGAAATTCTAGGCCATTTGCAAAACCTAGTCCCTCAATTTTTTTTTCTTTGTTTTTTCGCTGTTTTTTCGTGGTTTTTCTTGATTTTCTCGTAGTTTTTCGGCGTTTTAAAGCAAATTTTTCATAAAATTACCTAAAATTTTGGTAGGAAATGTGGAAAAATAGATAGTTAAAGCTAAAAAATGCTGAAAAAACCAGGAAAAGCGACAAAAATCAAGAAAACTGCTCAAAAAACCAGGAAAATTCACTAAAAATTTCCAAAATTCCAAATTCCAAAATTCTAGACCCCCTTTTCCCTATTCCAACGACAAATCCTCACCTTTGCCTTATTAATCTTCTGCAACGATCGAATCTGCTGCTGATTCTTGTTGTTGTTGGAGGTGCACGTCACCAACTGATACTTCTTGTCGTAGCCGTCGAACCGGTGGTCGAGGATGTCGTGGCTCTGCGCAATGTTCCCGTTCGCATAAACCGGTTCAAAGCGCTTCGAGGCCAGCTCGGCGGCTCGCGGGTCATGCTTTCGGACTCGGTCGTATATCTGGAAGAAAATTTTGTATTTTTGGGTAGAGGGATCATTTTGAATGCCAAAAAGTGTGAAAATTGCTCACCCTCCGCTCGAGTTGCTCATCGCGAAGGTATTCGAGCTCGTTGGTGGCGTTGGGGTTGTTGTGCACCTCCTCGTTGAGTGCGATCCAACACAAATGATTCGCCTCGATGGCTTCCGCTGTCGTTTTTCCTTCGGGAATCACTTGGGCGAGCAGTCTGAAATAGAATTAGTTGGGGAAGAGTTCTGGAAGATGATCTGTGTGGTGAAAATGTGGAATTTTAGGTGGATTTTGGGTTTAATTTGATTTATTTGATTTTGCTGTTTATGGAGTTTTGGAGCCCTCATGACTCCGCCCCTTTTTGCTCTTTTTGGCTCAAATTTTCTGGACTTTTAGATTGATATGAGAATAATAAGTTGTTAGTTGAGCACTTTTTATGAAAAATAAAAATGAGCAAGAAATTTCATGTTTTCCGAAGAGCACTTCAAAAAGCTCACTTTTGATATGTCTATCATAACTCCGCCCATTTTTGCTCTTTTTGACTCAAATTTTCTGGAGTTGCTCATTGAAATTAAGGCAACAAATTGTCAGTTAAAAAGTTTTCATGAAAATGAAAAATGAGCAAGAAATTTCCAATTTTCTGAAGAGCACTCTGAAAATCGCACAATTTTTGTAATTTTCAGAAAATTAAAAATTTCTGGCTCAGTTTTGAATTTCACAAAAAGTAGTCAACAGATGAATTGTAGCTCTAATATAAATGAAAAGCTGTAGAAAATTTGAGCCAAAATGAGCAAAAGTGGGCAGAGTTATGAGGGCTCAAAAAAGAAGGAGAAATTTAGGGTAACATTGTGAAAACTCCAAATTCCAAGCTCATTTTTGAATTTCATAAAAAGTAGTCAATTGATGAATTGTAGCTCTGATATCAATCTACAATTTTAAAAAATTTTGAGCCAAAAAGAGCAAAAATGGGCGGAGCTACAGTACATTCTATTTCCAATTAAACCTCTGTGTCTCCACCCATTTTTGCTCTTTTAAAACTCTCTCACTATTGAAAATCAAACAGTAGTACTCACTGAAAAACAGGCACCCCAATGCCTTTAAGAAAATCAATCTGCACATTGGGCACATACGCATTCGTCCGATCCATCATCTCCAACGGCTTCACCCCCAACTGCAGCTCAAGATCACCCTGGGCGAAAAACTCGAGGTAGATATTCTCAGCGATGCGCTTCGAATTATGAAAATTTTTCGCCTGATCCGAGAGGTCCGACGCAGTCATCACAAGACACATGAGAAGGTAGCGATGGTCAAACGACATCGGATTGTACCCCTCCACAATCATCTCCTTGATCCGATCCTTCTTCCGGAGGTGTGCCGAGATATCAGTGGCCAGAATCACCTCCCTGATATTGTTGGCAATAGTGCGAAAATCCGCAGCAGGGAGGTTCTCCAAAATGGAGCACTCCTCTTGTTGGAGCAACTTTATCGTCTGCGCATAATGATGCCGTTCGAGCACACTGCCCTCGGTGCTATACAACACCGAGAGGGGTGTCTTCTGGAGAGATTGCATTTGGAACGAGTTGGTGGTGCCACGATGATCAATATCATGACAGAGGCAAGCAATGAGCAGCGAGAGTCGCTCCATGTCATTCAGAGCTCGTCGGATAGCATCAGTACGCAATGACAACCAGCAGAAATGGGTGACCGCGAAGGCGTGCGACCAGTTGTGATAGGGCACCGTTCGGTATCCGGCAGAGACGCGGAGCACCAAGTACGAGAGCTTGCGTTTGTTGATCTTGTAGAGTTGAGCAAAGCCGAGCTCCTCGAAGAACATCATCGAGGCGCGATGGAAGTGGTTCTCGCCGATGGAACGGGGTGGGAAGGAGAAGTCGGCAAAGTTCATGCTGAAGTAGCGCCAATCGCGGAGAGGGTCGTTGACGAGGCGCATGATGTCCACCTCTTCTATCTGGAAATTGGGAGGGTGATGTCAAGTTTCGTCTATTGGTCAGTCGTGTAGTTCTCGTGGAAAATAGTGTTCAAGAAAATCAAAAATTTCTGGTTCCTACGCGAGAACTACATGACTAAAAGTTCCTAGGTTTTCCTAGTCCCAAAAATTGTGATTTGCCCACGAGAACTACACAAATTATTAGGTTAGATTATATCGGAAAAGGGGAGGAGTCGTGAAAATCTGAAGTTTCTGGTTTGTCCAGGAGAACTACAATATCGATTTTTTCAGTTTTTCTCCTATTGGTGATTTGTGTAGTTCTCGTGGAAATTGACATTAAATTTCGCTGATTCAAAAAGTTTCTAGCTTCTCAAAAAGTTGAGCATTGTCCACGAGAACTACACGACGAGGTGGCCGAACTTTTTCAACTTCATCATGTTCCCAAGTTTTTCCTATTGGTCAGTAGTGTAGTTCTCGTGGAAAATACTGTTCAAACCCAATAAAATTTGAATTTCGCGCCAAAAATTTCAATGCGTAGCGACTCAACATAAAATGCGATACGGAGCCAAATAAATTTTGTATCAAAAACAATAGGTGAAATTGAGTTTTGTCCACGAGAACTACACGGCTAAAATCTTGCTTTTCTCCTATTGGTTAGCTGTGTAGTTCTCGTGGAAAATCTATTTTTGATTTCAAATTTGAATTTCGCGCCAAAATTTCGCTCATTTTTGTACTGAAAAGTGTCTGGTTTTGTCCACGAGAACTACACAACCCTAATCTTGCTCTTCTCCTATTGCTCAGTTGTGTAGTTCTCGTGGAAATTACCACTTTTTTATCTTTGCTATCAGTAAATGCGCTCTATTGATAACCCTTCACTATATTAATTGGACCAGGGTGGCCTAGAAACTCTAGCATTTTCTCTTCCACCTACTTCTAATTGTCAATAGAGCACATTCCCTTAAATTCTAACTCCAAAATTCAAAATCAAAAATGGTTCTTACCACCACATCCTCTCCCTGAATCTTGAACTCCTCGACCATATGAATACGCGTCTTCACCTCGTCAATCTGCTTCGCCAGTATCGCCTGTAACCACACATTTCAACCGGAAACAAATTGCAAACAGGTGCTCAAACATGATGCACAAAGAGCACGTCAAAATGAATTTTAGAGCACCAAATAGCCAAGTAGATCAAAAGAGCACGACTCACGTGAGCAATGCTGTTGGCGACAAAGTACGAGAACCGTTTGATGTACTTCTCGTCGTGTCGCGAGAATCCCGTCTCTTTGTTGTAGAGCAGAATGACGCCGATGAGAGCCGCTGAAAAAGTTGATGTTGCAAGTGCGCTCTATTGTACTCTATTTTGTAACTGATTTTTATCCTGATTGTGAGATGGAAAGTATCAAGATGTTTATATCAATCGATGCAAAATTTGAAGCTCTATAAGATTGTAGTACATCATTTTCGATGAAAATCAATTTTGACAAAGTTATGGGCAATAACTCTTTCAAAATTGATTTTCATGAAAAATAAAGTACTACAATCTTGTAGAGCATAAAATTCCGCGTTGATTGATATAAATATTGCTGTATTTCGATCAAGGAAACTTCAGTTTTAGGCCCTCAGCTCTCCATGTGTCCCCGCAGGGTGGTAGAGATCAATGGGGCGCGATTGCTTATCAGAGAAACAAGTCTCTTAACTTAAATCGCTCATAACTTGCTCAAAATTGATTTTCATGAAAAATAAAGTACTACAATTTTGTAGAGCGTGAAATTCTGCGTCGATTGATATAAATATCATAATACTTTGAAGTCGAGAAAAGCGGTTTTTGGGCAATTTGTTTCAGAGCTCTTGGAAAGGTGTCCCCGCAGGGTGGCGGGGTACGATAGAGCGCAGTAGTGACTAATTTAAAAGTATAGTAATGTTTTTCACAACAGTCAAAGAACATTTTAGCGCCAAAAAATTTAAAATTTTTGACCTCTCACCTGCACTATCAATAAGCGGGAAGACGATCATATTCTTCACATCGACACCAAACTGCGCGTCAATGTCGGGCTCGAAGAACGGACACCGCGAGACGTCGTGAATGTTCATGGCGCGTTGGGTGTTCGCCACACGTCCCACCACACCGTAGTTCAGCGGGTACTTGCGTCCCGCCATCAGCATCGACTCGTTGTTGAACAGCACTATCTGCTTGTTGTCCTCGTCGTGCAGGAACACCGCGTAGCTGCAAAGATATATGCATTTGGATGGTGTGATGGTGGATTTTGGTGGATTTTGGTGGAAGGATTGTTTGTGTAGAGTAAAAATTAAAGAAAAGAGCTTGAAACTCGAAAAATTACATAATTTTTCATCTACCTATCATAACTCCGCCCCTTTCTGCTCATTTTGGCTGAAATTTTCCGGAGTTATAGATTGAAATCAGAGCTACAAATTGACAGTTAAGCATTTTTTATGAAATCTAAAAATGAGCAAGAAAATTTGAGTTTTCTGAAGAGCGGTTGAAAATGGCTCAGTTTCTGAAGCTTCTAAAAAAGCTTCTAAATTTAATGTTATTTAAAAGTTCTTAGCTAACAATTTGTAGTGCTCAATTCAATCTCTAATTCTAGAAAATTTCATCCAAAATATGAAAAATGTGCGGGGTTATGAGGGGTTTAAAATGAGCAATATCAATATATTATGAATGGTACTGTAACTCTGCCCTTTTCTGTAATTTTTGGCTGAAATTTTCTGGAGTTGTAGATTATTATCAGAGCTACAATTTATACACACTTTTTATGAAAATTAAAAATGAGCTAAAAGTTTAAATTTTTGAAAAATTTCTGAAAAATGTGCAATTTTCTAGTTTCTTTCAAAAAACTCAAAATTCCAAGCTTATTTTCAATTTTCATAAAAAGTGCTCCACTAACAACTTGTTGTTCTCTATTCAATCTATCACTCCACAAAATTTCATCAAAAAAGAGCAAAAACTGGCAAAGCTAGGGCCCTAAGACTGAAAATGTGTATCTTTCAAAAAACTTCAAATTCCGGGCTCATTTTCAATTTTCATAAAAAGTGCTCAACTAACATTTTGTTGCTCTCAATTCAATCTACAACTCCACAAAATTTCATCCAAAAAGAGCAAAAAAGGGCGGAGTTACAGTAGCTCCAAGATCACTCACTCATCAGCTCCCGTGTTCTTCTTCGCCTCGGCGATGATGCAACTGACAAGCGCGCTGAGATTGCCAGTGAGACACAGAAACTTGTCGAACACCGACATGGGCACAATTGGCGAGAGCACAGTGCGATCGGAGCCCGTCGAGGCCACGGAGCCCGTCTCGTCAATGTCGTCCATGATGACGAGCGGACGGCTGAGTTTGCGGACGATGGGCACGTCGGGCGGGAAGTCGATGAGGTTCGACGACGTCTGAAATGTAGTCGTTGCGAGATTCTGACTCTTATTTTGTGCTCCGTTAGCGTCACAGCTCCAGAAAGAGCTACATTTTTTGCTGACGTCAAATTTCGTACAATTGCTTCCAGAAAATTGAAAATTCCGAGCTCATTCTTGATTTTCATAAAATGTGCTCAACAGATAAGATGTTGCTCTGATATTGATAAGTATCTCCAGAAAATTTCAGCTGAAAAGGGCAAAAGTGGGCGGAGTTATACGGGTTTCAGTATAGTGTTGATCAGTTAAAATTGAAAAATTTTATAACTCCTCCCATTTTTGCTCTTTTTGGATCAAATTTTTTGGAGTTATAGAAAAATATCAGAGCTACAATTTATCAGTCAAGCACTTGTTATGAAAAAAATCAAAATTGAGCTCGAAATTTGAAGTTTTCTGACTGGCTCTCTATTATCGAACAGATAAAACTTCAAATTTCTCGTTTATTTTTGATTTTCATAAAAAGTGTTCAACTAACAAATTGTAGCTCTCAGATCACTGAGCATCTCCATAAAATTTCATCCAAAAATATCAAAAATGGGCGGAGCTATGACTCACCGGCTCCTCAATATCATAACGTAGCGACGCTCCCCAATCGTCCTTCGTGCCGCGATTCTTCAACTGCATCTGGAGATTCTTGTTCCTCGTCTCATTATTGTTAAAGTGAAGCGGCGGATGGGACGTCTTCCGCCAGACAGTCGGGCTCGCCGAGCCAGCCGGCTCGCTCGTCGATTTCGCCGCGTTCACACCTGTGTACACTGAAAACTCCCCGTTTTTTCGAGTTTTTTTTAGTGGTGCTCACCAGTCATCGCGGCTCCTCCGCAGCACGTGGATCCGCTTGGTGTGGCGTGATGGTGGAGGGTGTCACCTGGAAAATATTGGGAATGGGGGGACGAGAAATGGGGAAAAAGAGAACAGTTTCTCTCTCGTTTTTCTCTCATTTTTTTCGCATTTTCCGAATGTATGCAATCCGCACGTATGCAATCTTTGTTCTAGATCAAAATTTAACTTTTTCCGCTCTAAAAACCGATTTTTAAGGAATAGTCCGCAATATCCCGTCGGATCCGGCGCTTTCTGTTTGCGGTCTGGTCTACCCCCCCCGCCCTCTGAAATAAAAAAAATTAACTCCCCCCCCCCCCCGCTCCACCGACCTCATAAGCGCACCTCGAGCGAGCGCCGAGGTTGGCACCCGTAGCGCAGTGGCTAGCGCGCTCTCCTTCCGCTCCTCTCCCCCGGCGCCCCCCTGGTTCGATCCCCCCTCACTCCCCCCTTCCTTCCCGCCAAACTCACCGAGCGCTGAATGAATCGGGTTGTGAGCAGACGATGAAGACGGTGTGGTGGGCGAAGAGTTGCGACGCAATCCTATCATAGAACATGCGAAGAGGTCGTCACTCGGAGAAGCGCCTGAGAAAGTGCATTATAGGTCAGAGAAGGCGATGGAGGGAAGCGAAGGAAAAAAACGGGGCGCGGTATTCCCAGTGGTGTTTTCTCTACGTCTTCTCGCCTTCTCACTTCTCACGCCGACGACGACGAGGCGACACGACGCGACACGGGAAGCATGAGAAGCAGAAGAGGCGGAGGACGAAGACGAAAAAGTAAAAGACAAGAGCCATGTTTGGTGGCGAGACGGGGGGAAATATCGACGGAAGCGAAATGGGAGCAAGAGCGAGAGAACGCTGTTGGACTACACGGCTCGCCAATCAGCGCGTGGCCTAGGTTTCGCAGAAATTTCAAGAAAGACTTACTTTTCAGTAAAAACTTCATGATTTGGAGGTTTTTTCAGATTTTTCACAGGAAAAATTCGAAGTAATAAATTCAAAACTACTTGCTCTAGAAACCTGCCGTAAAAAATTTGAAAAATTGACCCGGTGGCACCAAAAAAATCGGGTGGCCGAAGTTTTGCAAGCACAAATTTTAGGCTCTTTTTTCTCAATTTTCAGACTCTTTTTTCAAATTTTGTTTCGAACAGTTTCTTTGAAATTTAAAATACTATAAATTGGTCAGAGGAATTTTTAAAATATGAGCCCCTGGTCGAGAAAAACAGGTGGAAGAGAAATCCAAATTTTCGTTTTCTAGGCCGCGGTGGTTTTTCGGTTTTTCTTAAAGTTTCTGGCGAAAAAACACAAAGTTTCAAGCGTTTCGCGTGAGAAAAAACATGTGGAAAGCTAGAGATAAACAAGTTAAAAATGACAAGCACAAACACGGAGCAGGTGGGAAAAAAAGAGCCCCCGAAATTAGATTTCGAAAGTAAGAGAGCAGGTGGGGAGGGAAAGGACAATGAATAGGAGATGTCGTCGTCTTAAAAATGAAT
Source organism: Caenorhabditis imperialis (assembly GCA_963572205.1). Lineage (NCBI taxonomy): Eukaryota > Metazoa > Nematoda > Chromadorea > Rhabditida > Rhabditidae > Caenorhabditis > Caenorhabditis imperialis. The sequence goes on from OY751541.1 coordinate 637,342, forward strand.
GGGACGTCTTCAAGAGTGAGAGAAAAATGTGACTGAATGCGTGAGAAGTGGGCGGAGTCGAGGGGAAGAGAAAAAAAGAGAACACCTTCAGACCGGAAGGGCGTGTGACTCGATGACTGGTTTCGAAGGGAAAGAGAGGTGTCAGTGTTAATTGGCAATCTCCGGGGATACTTTGTGGTTTTTGATTGCGTTGATAATGAGTAATGGGGGCATGGGAAGAGGATTGTGATGAGTGGCCTAGGTTTTGGGGGATGGTCTAGGATTGGTAAGGTGGCCTAGGATTCTCTAAGTGGTCTAGGTTTTCAAGGATGGCCTAGGTTTTCAAACATGGCCTAACAATTCAGACATGAACTAGGATTTTCATGGATGGCCTCGGTTTTCAAATATGGCCTAGGTTTTTCACACCAAAGCAGAAAGGTTGTTTGATAAAATTGATGGTAACGGATGAATAATGGTCTAACTTTTTCAGTGTTGGCCTAACTTCAACGTTTTCAGGGATAGCCTAGGACTGATTGCCTAGGTTTTCAGGGATGGTAAAGGTTTTTCAGGAATGGCCTAGGATTTTTCAGCTGGTCTAATTTTCGAAATGTGGCCTAACTTTAACTATTTCAATATGGCCTAGGTTTTCAGAGATGGCCTAGGTTTCATATATGTGGCCTAGGTTTTGCATATGTGGCCTAGTATTTTCAGAGATGACCTAACTTTTCCAAACCAAACGTGGCCTAAGTTTCTCTTCAGGTCAACTTTTATGGCATTTTTCTGGATTTTCATCAATTTCTGGAAAAATCTGTTCTGACAGTCTTTTTTGAAATTCAAAACTCTACAAAACTATCCACCAAAATTTTGATATCATAATTTTAAACCCAGAAAAAAGAGGAAAAAAGTTGATGGCCTAACTTTTCCAAAATTTATATGGATTTTTCTCAATTTCTAGTCCCTTTCCTTAAAATCTGTTCTTATAGTCTTATTCAAAATTCAATTCTCTACAAATCTATCCACCAACATTCTGATATCACAACCTTCAACCCAGAAAATTAAGGGGAAACAGGCAAAGAATTGGTGGCCTAGTTTTTTCAAACCCCTAAAATTGGTGGCCTAGGTTTTGCAACTTTCCTCAGGATCAATTTTTCAGCTTTCTCTAGAGAAAATTCATTAAATTTATACAACAAATAATTAAAATTATCCGTATGATTTTCAACTGCACCGAAATCCTAGGCCACTCTTTAATTGGTCGCTTTCAACTAAATTCAATCCAAAGAAAGCGGGAAAAGCCCTTGGGAAGGGAAACCGGAGCCGGTTTCCCACGGTCACCTGCTCTCTCTTTCTCTCTAACATTTCGTCATACTGACCAGTGGGAAAAAATAAAAAAAAATCGGGGAAAAAAGAGAAAAAGAGCCCGAATTCAGAGAGTGTTATCAATGATAACGAGAGAAAAAGAGTCAGAGAGAAAGAGAGAAAAAGAGAAAGAGAGAAGAGACTTATCAGTTCGCCTTCTATGACCATCACATGCGATATATGATGACGGAGGTGATAAGAGGACACGCGATGCGTTTCACCAACTATTCCCCCTGAATGTTCTGAGAAAAAAGAGAAAAAAAAGAGAAGGGGATGACGTGGATCGGAAACATCTTGGGTACAGTCACAAACTACGCCCACTTTCTCCCTTTCTCTTTTTTATGTTTGGACTGTGTGACTTTTGTAGTTCTCGTGGACAAGGAAATAAAAACTACTATGAAAAATACAAACTTAGGCCCCCCATTGGGCTAGAAGCTGTGTAGTTCTTTTGGACAAGGCTATGGGAAAAGTAAAATATTTGGTTTTGGGTTGTGTAGTTCTCGTGGACAACTCATTCTGATGTTTCTATAATTTTTTCTATGAATAATTTTACTGAAAAAATACTAAAAATGTAGTGCACCATACTTGACGACAATTCACAGACTTTACTATCAGCAATTTTTTGTACTTTTTACGTTTTTTTTTCGTTTTTTTTTCCAAAAATTTGATTTTTTTTTTCATAAAAGTGGTTTTGTCTACGAGAACTACACACTTTCAGGTCGAATTACAGAGTTCTAGATGGAAAAATTGAAAATTTGAGTGAAAATCCACCAAAAATCCACCAAAAAACACCAAAAATCCACCAAAAACACCAAAAACACCAAAAAAAAAAACGCTAAAAATCGGGGGAACAGGTGGAAAAAAGGTTGAAAAAGAATGGCCAAACTTTTTCAACAAAAAAAAAAGAAAAATTATAAAAATTGCAACTTATATGGCCTAGAAAACCACTCCTAGGTCATAGAACATTCTTTAGTGACCTAGAAAACCACTTTAAAAGTTAGGCCACCTATTTTTCAAGGTCTAAATCCAAAATCACCTTGCTAATCTAAAATTCTCTTCCTAGACACTGAAAAATCAGTAGTGGCCTAGAAAACCACTTCTAAAGTTCGGCTATTTAGTTTTCATTGCCTAGAAACCCCTAGGCCACCCATTCTTCAAAATCTACATAACAAATCACTATTTGTAACCTAAAATTCACTTCCTAGGCCATGAAACCCACTCCTAGGCCATGAAACATCCATTTTCCAATTCTACATAAAAAATCACCATTTCTAACCTGAAATTCACTCCTAGAAACCCCCTAGACCACCCATATTTCAATGCTCACATTAAAAATCTACTAAACCTCCCATTCAACCTCATTCAAAACCCATTGATACCTTTCAAGTATTAAAAACCAGAAAAAATAATCCCATTGAACTCAACAACTACCCAATGAATGCTCTCTAAAACGAGGTGATATCAAATGTGGGGGAAAAGCGACAGAGAGGGCGCGGAAATCGGGGCGGTCAACGTAGCTGGCGCCTATCGAACGGTGACGTCATCATCATCATCATCATTTGGAGGCCAGTTTGCGCCATTTGTTTGTTTTTTTGTGCGCCACAAAGGTGCGGTTGGGAACGAAAAATTGGAGGAACGAAAAAAAAACAAGGGAATCGAGAAACGTAGGCGGCGACGAGAGAGTGTGGTGGAGGGAGAGACAGAGAGAGAAAGAGAGAGAAATGATGAATAAATGCGTTTGGCTGGTTGCCAGCTGACGGATGGGAAGGGGAGGAGGGTGGAGAGAAAGAGAGAGTGGGAGGAGAGAGTGTTGCGGATGGAGAGGGCGCAGACAGTGGAGGGGGAACGCGGGGAGAGACACAGAGACAGAGAGACACAGAGACAGAGAGACACAGAGACAGAGAGAGACACAGAGACACAGAGACACAGAGACACAGAGACACAGAGACACAGAGACACAGAGACACAGAGACACAGAGACACAGAGACACAGAGACACAGAGACACAGAGACACAGAGACACAGAGACACAGAGACACAGAGACACAGAGACACAGAGACACAGAGACACAGAGACACAGAGACACAGAGACACAGAGACACAGAGACAGAGAGAGACACAGAGACACAGAGACACAGAGACACAGAGACACAGAGACACAGAGACACAGAGACACAGAGACACAGAGACACAGAGACACAGAGACACAGAGACACAGAGACACAGAGACACAGAGACACAGAGACACAGAGACACAGAGACACAGAGACACAGAGACACAGAGACACAGAGACACAGAGACACAGAGACACAGAGACACAGAGACACAGAGACACAGAGACACAGAGACACAGAGACACAGAGACACAGAGACACAGAGACACAGAGACACAGAGACACAGAGACACAGAGACACAGAGACACAGAGACACAGAGACACAGAGACACAGAGACACAGAGACACAGAGACACAGAGACACAGAGACACAGAGACACAGAGACACAGAGACACAGAGACACAGAGACACAGAGACACAGAGACACAGAGACACAGAGACACAGAGACACAGAGACACAGAGACACAGAGACACAGAGACACAGAGAGACAGAGAGAGACAGAGAGAGACAGAGAGACAGAGACACAGAGACACAGAGACACAGAGACACAGAGACACAGAGACAGAGAGAGACAGAGACACAGAGAGACAGAGAGAGACAGAGAGAGACAGAGAGACAGAGAGAGACAGAGAGAGACAGAGAGACAGAGAGACAGAGAGACAGAGAGACAGAGAGACAGAGAGACAGAGAGACAGAGAGACAGAGAGACAGAGAGAGACAGAGACACAGAGAGACAGAGAGAGACAGAGAGAGACAGAGAGACAGAGAGAGACAGAGAGAGACAGAGAGACAGAGAGACAGAGAGACAGAGAGACAGAGAGACAGAGAGACAGAGAGACAGAGAGACAGAGAGACAGAGAGACAGAGAGAGACAGAGAGACAGAGAGACAGAGAGAGACAGAGAGAGACAGAGAGACAGAGAGACAGAGAGACAGAGAGACAGAGAGACAGAGAGACAGAGAGACAGAGAGACAGAGAGACAGAGAGACAGAGAGACAGAGAGACAGAGAGACAGAGAGACAGAGAGACAGAGAGACAGAGAGACAGAGAGACAGAGAGACAGAGAGACAGAGAGACAGAGAGACAGAGAGACAGAGAGACAGAGAGACAGAGAGAGAGAGAGACAGAGAGACAGAGAGACAGAGAGAGAAATAGTGTGCCCTGATGAGAGACGCAGAGAGAAACTACAGAAAAATGTGGAAAAAGCCGAATTTAAAGGCGCATACATCAAATTTTCTCCACTTTTCCGCTTACATCTTATTAGTTGTAGCTGTTATCTTATCAACAACTTGAGAAAATCGCATTAACTCCACGAAACGTAGTTTTTCTTCCCTTTTTATCATTTTTTATCGCTTTTATAATCAGATTATGGAGAAAATTGTGGAAAAAGTAATCTGAATTGAGCAGAATTTCAAAAATTTGAAAAAAAAACTGAAAAAACCATGAAAATCCACTGAAAACTAACATTTTTGAAAAAATCGAAGCTACAGTAATTTCTTCTACAGTAATCCTTAAAAATTCAAAAATTTTTGAAATTTTCAAAAATTATGCAAAATCCCAAAATCCGAGGCGACACCGAGATGCCGCCGCCCCCACCGATCTCATTACCGCACCCCTCCCCTCTCGAATTTCGTGGCATCGGTGGCGCAGTGGGTGTGCGCGCGCCTGGGGATCCAGCGATTTTGGAGGTCGCGGGTTCGAGTCCTCAACTTGACCATGCGTTTTTCCATCAAAAATAAGGGGGGAAAACATCATCGAATTGTGGTGGTGGTGGCGATAAATGAAGTTAATGGAAGGCGTCGACAATCATAAATCAGTCGAAGGTGTTATTCCTTCCCAAGTGGTTTCTGGTCTTTGCTTAAATTGTGAAGCGCATGACGATTATGTGATAAGGAGTTTAAGTATGATGAAATGTAGGGGAAGTTGAGGAAATAAAAAAATGGAAAAAACTAGAAAAATAGAAGTCGTCGTCGACGACTACATGTTTTCAATAAGAAGAAGAAGAATAAGACGGTGAGAGCCGATTAGAAGGAAAAAAACAGTGAATACGCGGGAAGAGATGCAGTTTAAAGGCGCATAGGGGTCACTTATCTTATCACTCTCTTTCTCTGCGTCTCCTATCTCTCGCTTCCTAATTTTCTCCACGTTTCCGTGTTTTTCGACCTTTTTAACTGCTTTTTTGGCGCCAGTTTCTTTTTATTTGAAACCCGATATTTATTGACTGGCACGTGGCAGAGAGTGCGCGCTCCCCAGAAGCTTGTTTGATTTTTGAATTTGATCTTTTTCTACAAACTATACGAGGCGTGGGACATTCAGATTTTGATCAAAAAGACAAAAAAAAACGAAAAAAAAATTTGGTGGCCTAACTTTTGCACTTTTCCAAAATATCGATTTTTCTCGATTCTCTGAGATTTTTTCCACAATTTTTTCCGAACAAAATCTTGAAAATTGAATTCTAAAGGTATTGATCGAAGGATTTTTTGAAAAATCAAAAGGGAAGCGAGAAAAACGCGTGGAAGAGAAATCCAAATTTTGGGTTTCTCTTCCATGTCGTTTTTTGGGGGTTTTTGGGGTTTCAAAGGGTTTTAGACGGGATTTTTTGAGTTTTTTCAGTCAAATTAGTAAGATTTTCATGTTTAATCGGCAGAAAAACACAAAAATTTGAAAAAACACGAAAAAAAAGTAGAAAAACAGGAAAAACAGGAAAAATTAGCTGAAAATTGGCGAGACGAGAGAGTATACCAAGCCTCGAGACGCAGACCGATTACAGGACGAGAAAAAACAATCGATCCAAAAAAACGACCGAGAAAAACGCATGATTGAGCCCATTTGTGGTAGACGGGAGCGAAAGATGAGCACCAACAGGGCTCGGCGAGCAAGAGCTGCGAGAGAGAAAAAGAATTAGAGAAAACGAGAAATTAGCGGTGTGTTTACGCTTAGCCGGCATGCGATTCGACGTTTTTATATGGAATTGAGAATGAGAAGAGTCGCACGCGACGTCTTCTGCCAGAAGAGTCTGAAAATTTAAGAATTCTGAATTTTTAAGGTCGGAAAAGTGCGAAAAAGAGCAAAAAACGAGCGTGGCCTAGAATTCCAACACTCGGCCGCGAGAAAAAATTCGAAAAATTTGAAAATTTTCAAAAATTTGAAATTTTCAAAAATCCAGAGCGCCCTCTCCCCTCCGCCGCTCCCCCCGGCTTCATATACGCACCCCCGCCGCCCGCCACTCTCCGCACCCCATAGCGCAGTGGCTAGCGCGCTCTCCCGCCGCGCCGACTTCCCGCCGGGGGGTTCGTGGTTCGAGTCCGCATGGGGTCCAGACACATTTGCGGGGGAAGTTTCAAAGGTCGCAATGAGATTGATGAGAGGAGGAAGTGAGACGGGTTTCGTTTTATCAACAGGAAGTGACGGGGGGATAGACACAGTTGATTCTATAGCTACAGTAATCCTTCTGCTAGAGCATAAATTTTGTAGTTTTGCAGAAAAATGGAAAGTTTGTGACAGAAAACGTTCCCCTCATTTGAATATTCATTGTATCTTCAATTTCTCACGTTCTTTAGTTTTTGATCTGAAGCCTTTGTGACCTATGCAAACAAGAGGCTTCGGAGCAAAGTTCACTTTTTGTTCTTTGTTTTACTGTGCTCTTTTTAGTGCTCTTTTCAAGATAATTTAATTAAATTTCAACTTTCAGTTTCAGAATTTCAAAAATAGTTAGCGATTTTCAATGCCTACCCATTTTCTAGGAATCGATTTGAGTACTCAACAGGTTTTTTTATTTGAAAAATTTTTTAAAAATCGAAAAAAAAAATGTTTGGAAAATCGAAAAAACCGGAGAAATTCGTCTGCGTCTCCAATCTCTCGCTCTCTGAACTTTAAAACAGGTTTTTCAGCCTTTCAAAGTGATTTTCAGAGAAAGTGTCAAGAGACTTTTTTGATCAGCTTAAAATTTGCAATCGATCGATATAAAAGTCATTGAGATTTGATGAATTTTGATTTTTTCGAAAAATTTTTGAAAATTTCAATTTTTCAAATTTTAAGTTTTATAGATTTTTTCATTTAGAATCATGAATCTAACACAAAAAAGCAAAAAAATAGCCAATTCTATTGAAAACCTGAATTTTATCGAAATTTTAAAGATCCCATCTCTGCGTCTCCTCTTTCACACACTCTCTCGCTCTCTGAACTTTAAAACCAGATTTTCAGCCTTTAAAAGTAATTTTCAGAGAAAGTGTAAAGAGACTTTTTTGATCAGCTTGAAATTCTCTATCGATTGATATAAAAATTTGTAAAGTTTTATAAATTTTCGAAAAATTGGATTTTTGAAATGTTTTTTTTGAAAATTTTTTAATTTTCGAAAAGTTTATTCCATTGATTTTTCCATTTAGAAGCATTGATTAAACAGAAAAACGCTCAAAAAACTAATCAATTCCGTTGAAAACCAACGTTTTAACGCAATTTCAAGATCCCATCTCTGCGTCTCTTCTTTTACACACTCTCTCGCTCTCTGAACTTTAAAACCAGATTTTCAGCCTTTAAAAGTAATTTTCAGAGAAAGTATAAAGAGACTTTTTTGATAAGCTTGAAATTTGCTATATATTGATATAAAAATTTGAGAAAAAAAAATTCCAAAAAAAAAAAAAAAAATTTCCAGATAAAAGGAGTGATAATCGACTCCAATGGCAGCACAATCCACCGTTGCTCCGTGAGCTTCTCCACCCACCCACAGCTCCAAAAATACCAAACTGAAAACGGAGTCCGTCGAGCCGGAGCCACCATCACTTCCCCAGTGACAATGTGGCTCGAAGCCATCGATTTGCTCTTCGCGGAGCTCAAAGCCAATGGGCTCACGGAGCACATAAGGGGCGTGTCCGGTTGTGCTCAACAACACGGCACAGTCTACTGGAGCACCGGCTCCGAACGGGTGCTCGCCGAGCTGAAAAATAAGACGCTAGCGGAGCAACTTAGCGTGAGTTGATGAGCTCAATCAGGGCTCTTTTTTGCTCATTCTTATTTTCAGAATTGTTTTTCCGTGAAAAACAGCCCGGTTTGGATGGATTCGAGCACGGAGCACGAGTGTCAGCGGCTCGAGCAGCTCGTCGGGGGGCCGGAGCAAATGGCAAGGATCACCGGCTCACGGGCTCATCACCGGTTCAGTGCCGCACAGATATTGAAGATTGTCGAGAGGAATGATGGGGTTTGGGAAAATACAGAGGTTGGTAGTGGAGATTTTAGGGGGGAAATGGGAAAATTGGAAAAAAAAAATGAAATTTTAAAAATTTTGGAAAATTTTATTGATTTTTATATCAATCGATAGAAATTTTTAAGCTGATTAGAAAAGTCTCTTGACACTTTACCTGAAAATCACTTTAAAACACTGAAAATCCAGTTTTAAAGTTCAGAGAGCGAGAGAGTGTGTGAAAGAGGAGAAGCAGAGATGGGATATTTGAAATTGCAAAAAAAACTTGAAAAATGAGGTTTTTAACAGAATTTTTGTATTTTTACAGCGATTCTGAATCGATAAATCAATAAAAATTCGTTTCTAGAAAATTTGAATTTTTCAAAAAAAAAAAAAAACATTTTTTTTGATTTTTCAATTTTCGAAAAAATCAAAATTCATCAATTCTCAATGATTTTTATACCAATCGATAGCAAATTTTAAGCTGATCAAAAAAGTCTCTTGACACTTTCTCTGAAAATCACATTAAAACCCTGAAAATCCGATTTTAAAGTTCAGAGAGCGAGAGAGTGTGTAAAAAATGAGACGCAGACATTTTCATCAAATTTTCTGACAATTTCAGCGAGTCTCCCTAATTTCCTCCTTCATCGCATCCCTTTTGATCGGAAAATATGCTCCGATTGATGTAACAGATGGAAGTGGAATGAATCTCATGGATATCAAGGTTTTTAGATGCTCGGAAGAGCACAATTTATTATTTTTTGATTTCAGAACGAGTCTTGGTATGAGCCACTGTTGAATTTCATCTCGAAAGACTTGGAATCAAAATTGGGATCGCTTACAAAAGCGATGACGTCATTGGTGAGTGTTTTTCTCTAGTTCTCTGCGTCTCTCATTAGGATGCACTCTTTGGCGCTGTTTCTCTGCGTCTCTACCTTGACTGCACTATTATTCTCTCTTTCTCTGCACCTCTCCACTAGACGCGCTATCTCCTTTCTCTCTCTCTCTCTCTCTCTCTCTTTCTCTGCACTCTCTCATTTTCACATAGTCTCTTCAAATTCAAACTACAGGGCCCCATCAGTAGTTACTGGACCAATCGCTATGGAATTCCATCGGATTGCCAAGTTCTCCCGTTTCTCGGAGATAATCCATGTGAGTTAAAATCAAATAGTGTAGGATAATGGTTACTGTAGAAAAGGAACAACTCTAAATTTTTATCTGACCTTAATTTTGTTTGTACAGTAATCCCGTTGTACACAACCAATTTTTCCGTTCCTACAGTAATCCTGATCCACTACAAACTACAAAACGACAATTTTTTTGAGTTCACGAAAATCCACTTCTCATTTCTAATCCTTTTCTACTACAAACTACAAAATAACAGGCCTTTTTGAGTTCACGCAAATATGCACCTTTTTTATTTCTACAGTAACCCTGAAATACTACAAACTACAAAATAACAGGCGTTTTTTCGTTTACGGAAGTTCACGGAAATAACCTTTTTTCAATTATACCATTTCTACAGTAACCCTTTTCCACTAAAAAAATTCAAACTACAAAATACAAACTACGAAATGACAAAGTTCACGCAAATACGCTCCATAGCAATAACTTTTTTTCATTTCTACAGTAGTCCTGATCCACTACAAACTACAAACTTCAAAATAACAACTTTTTTGAGTTCACGGATTTCCACGAAAATACGTGTTTTATTTCTACAGTAATCCTGTTCCGCTACAAACTACAAAATAACAGCCCTTTTCCGAGTTCACGGAAAAATTCACCTTTTTTATTTCTACAGTAATCCTGATAAACTATAAACTACAAAAAACAACGTATTTTTGAGTTCACGAGAATAAACTCTTTTTTTATTTCAACAGTAATCCCTTACCTCCTGTTCCACTACAAACTACAAAATGACAGCCTATTTTTAGTTTACGGAAGTTCACGCAAATATGCACCTTTTTTCATTTCTACCGTAATCCTGATCGCCTACAAACTACAACTAAATAGCGTTTTTAAAAGTTCACGCAAATATGCACCTTTTTTCATTTCTACAGTAACCCTGATCCACTGCAAACTACAAAACAATAATTTTTGAGTTCACGGAAGTTCACGGAAATAAGCTTTTTTTTCATTTCTACAGTAACCCTGTTCCGCTACAAACTACAAAATAACAGCTCATTTTTCGTTCACGGAAGTTCACGCAAATATGCACATTTTCCATTTCTACAGTAATCCTGTTCCACTACAAACTACAAAATAACAGCCTTTTTTCGTCCACGGAAGTTCACGGAAATGAGCTCTTTTTTATTTCTACCGTAATCCTGTCCCACTACAAACTACAAAAAACAACGTACTTTTGAGTTCACGGAAGTTCACCGGAGTACGCACCTTTTTTCATTACTACAGTAACCCTGATCCACTACAAACTACAAAATCACAGGCCTTTTTCGTCCACGGAAGTTCACGCAAATATGCACCTTTTTCATTTCTACAGTAATCCTATTCCACTACAAACTATAATAAAAAACAATAAATAGTTTTTGAGTTAACGCAAAATTGCAACTTTTTTCATTTTTACAGTAATCATTTCCTATTACAAACTACAAACTACAAAATAACAGCCATTTTTTGAGTTCACGCAAATATGCACCATTTTCATTTCTACAGTAATCCTTTCCCACTACAAACTACAAACTACAAAATAACAGCTATTTGTTAAGTTCACGCAAATATGCACCTTTTTTCATTTCTACAGTAATCTTTCCCTAGTGTACAAAATCAAACTACAAACTACAAACTACGAAATGAAAAAGTTCACGCAAATACGCTCCATCGCAATAACTTTGTTCATTACTACAGTAATCCTTTTCTACTACAAATTACAAACTACAAAATACCAGCCAGTTTTTAAGTTCACGCAAATATGCACATTTTTCATTTCTACAGTAATCCCTTACTAGCATACACAAGCTGACTACAAAACTACAAAAATTCTACCGTAATCCGTTTTCTACAGTAATCTCAAGCTACCGAACCCTATTCCTACCGTAATCTCTAGTCTACAGTAACCCTTCACACCTACAGTACCCCCTCCCCCTCTCCCATTTCTACAGTAATCCCTACCTACCGTAACCCTCCTTCCAGCCTCCCTGGCCGGTCTCTCCCTCCTTCCCACGGACATCGGAATCTCCCTTGGCACCAGTGACACTGTCTTCTTTTTCTCTCCCACCTTCGAGCCCAATATTGATGCTCACGTCTTCTCCCACTTTGCTCCTGACAGTGGATACATGGCCATGGTTTGGTAAGGCACAGTATTTGACGACAATTTGCAGAAAAATAGTGAATTGATGATTTTTTATCGTTTTTTTTCATGAAAAATGATGGTTTTTCGGGATTTTTAGACTTAAAATAGTGAAAAAGATGAAAACAAGGTTTTTTGTTGAAAAAATGGTGAAAAATCGATAAATTTGACGAAAAATCAATAAAAGTCAATTTTCAGCGATTTTTTCAGTTTTTTTTGGTAATTTTCTATGATTTTTTGCAGTTTTTCTGACAAAAGTAAACTTTTTAAACAATTTCTCATCGTTTACGTCTAAAAAACTTTCCAAAAAATCAATAAATTCAACGAAAAATCGATAAAATGTCAATAAAAATCTCCCAGTCCAATAGAGCGCACTTTCTGACCCCCTCTCTCTAACAAACTCCAATTTTTCCATATTTTCAGCTTTAAAAATGGATCCTTAACCCGAGAAAGAGCCCGTGAGCTCAACGGAGCCAATTGGGAGCACTGGGAGCAGGTGATGGACAAAACGGAAGTGGGAAATGATGGGCTCATTGGATTCTTTTTCGATGAGGATGAAATTGTGCCAAGGAAAACGAAAGGGGATTATATTTTTGGGATGAGCAATGAGGAATTGAGCAGGAAACCGGAGGTGAGCTGAAAAAAATCGAAAAATTTAAAGGCGCATAGTCAAAATCGTTAGTGGGTCTCGCCGCGAAAAGTACAAAATTGGGAGGTTTTCGTTTTTTTCGAACTTTTGAATTTTTCCCCTAATTTTTGCAATTTTTAAGGGATTTTTTAATGATTTCACATTAAATTTAAATTAAAAAAATTGAAAAAAATTCCAGAAGCTCGCCAGAGCCGTCTTCGAGAGCCAATGCCTTTTCAAACTGCTCTACACCCAAAAAATGGGCTTCAAAAGAGCTCCAAACAGTCGAATTCTGGTAACCGGAGGTGCTTCCCGGAATAAATACCTCCTTCAGATGCTTGCTGACGTCTTCGAAATGTCGGTGTACACTATTCAGGTCGATGATTCAGCGGCTCTTGGCGGAGCCATGAGAGCGAGATATTGTGGGTTTTTGCTCTAACTCCGCCCCTTTTTGCTGTTTTTGGCTGAAATTTCGTTGAGTTGTAGATCTAACTGAGAGCTACAACTTATAAGTTGAGCACTTTTCATGAAATTCAAAATGGGCGGAGTTATATTGATTTTTCGGAGGGTACCCTGAAATCGGAAACTTCAGAGTGCTCTTCAGTAAAATCAATATAACTCCGCCCCTTTTTGCACTTTTTAGATGAAACTTCACAGAGTTGTAGATCTAACTGAGAGCTACAAATTATCAGTTGAGCATTTTTTTAATCAAAAATTGGCGGAGTTATATCAATTTTTCTGAAGGGCACCTTAAAAATTATCATTTCAGGGAGGCATTCAGAAAAATCAATATAACTCCGCCCATTTTCAATTTCATAAAAAGTGCTCAACTGATAAGTTGTAGCTCTCAGTTAGATCTACAACTCTGTGGAGTTTCAGTCAAAAAGAGCAGAAAGGGGCGGAGTTATGGGGGAATAAAAATTTGGATTTTTTTTCAAATTTGTATTTTTTTCATTGTTTTCAGATATTTCAGGAATTTGGGTATAGAAAAATCAATAATAATAGTTGAAATTCAGTTAAAATCATTCAGAAAACAACAGAAAAGTATGGAAATTTGAAAAAAATCGATTTTTTTTTTTCAAAAATTGAACTTTTTTCCTATTTATCTCAATTTTCAAATCAATATCAAGTTTCTAATTCTAAAATTTCACATTAAAACTATAAAAAACTACTTACAACTAGAAAAAACACTCAAAAATATCAAAAATCCCATTTTTAACCCCCTAAAACCCAAAAACCTCCAAGCTCCGCCCCCTTCTCCCTATTGGTCAATCCTGTACTTCTCGTGGACAACTCCCATTCTATTCCCAATTTTAATAATTCCAGTGCTCTCCAACTCTTCCCAAAAGTACTCCGAGTATTATCCTTGCGACAATGTCCAACTTTCCTGCCATCCAATCAAAAGCCACGTGTCAATCTACCGTAACCTGTTCACAGAGTTCAAAAATCGTTTCGAGACCTTCATCAATCAATAAAACTCTAATTTTACAAGAATTTTCTCAGCTGGGGGGCAATAAAATATCGATGAATGCGTAAAACCAGTCGGAACAATACAAAGTGACTAGGAAAAAGGGGTTTTTGGGGTGAAAAAGTGAGAAAAATGTGAAAAGGGGGAAAAAGGTCGATAATGTACATACAAAATGGAGAATTGATGAAAAAGTCGGTGATACCGGTGAAAAGGGGGGTACAAAATGAGGTGGAATGGTGGAAAAGTGAATGGGAAATGGGAAGTTGTGAGGGCACCGAATTTGACGAGCAATTGCGGACCTAGTTTTGGAAAATCAAATTTTTAGGTTAAAAATAGCATAAAATCACTGAATTTCTGCATTTTTTCGCTAAAAATTGCATAATATCACTGAATTAACGCATTTTTTAGCTAAAAATTGCATAAAAACCTCAATTTTCATTAATTTTTATGCAATTTTCGATAAAAATTGCATAAAAACTACTTTAAACCAATTTTAAGCCATTTTTCGGCTTTTTTCCCAAAAACTCGATATTTTTACAATTTTTTCAAAATAAGTGCAAATTCCGCGCTTTTTCCCATTTTTCATAAAAAATCAATAAATTAGGGCTCCGGCTGTTTGAAAGAGTCGATGATGGCGTACACATTGGCGTATACGCCCGCCACAATGGCGAAACACCCAATCGAGATGACGACGCAGTTCATCGCGATTTTGATCATTCGCTGACGGTATGTCAGAAGGCCCTGAATTTGAATTTTCGTTTTTAATAGTGAAAGGGGCGTGGCCAATTGGGTCTCACAGCGAAATATTGATTTCTGTTGATTTTTATTGATTTTCATTGATTTTTTGATCAATTTTGTTGATTTTTAAAGAAAAAGCTAATCTTAAACCATAAAATTCATTAAAAACCAACTAAAATTTGCGGGAATTCAAATTTCAAATGGTTTTCTAATGAATATCAGTGTTAAAAATAAGCTTCATCTATAAAATTCATCAAAATTTATGAAAATTGGGTCTCGCCAGGAAAATTGGAATTTTCGGCGATTTTCATTGATTTTCTGGCTCATTTTGGCTTGATTTTCGCGGAATTTTCAATGATTTTTCATAAATTACTGCAAAATATACATTTTTATAATATTTTATCGATTTTTTTTTTCAATTTAATGCTCATCGATAAATTATGATAAAAACGTATATTTTCGCTGTAATCTATGAAAAAAACGTCGAAAATATAGTCAAAATGAGCTAAAAAATCAATGAAAATCGCCGAAAATTCCAATTTTCGTGGTGAGACCTATTATTCAATCAGAAAATGCACAAAATCTTCGATATAAGGCCCATTTTTACCTTCCAATCCGTCCAAAAAGTGATCATCTCAAAAACTGGCGGAAAAATGAGAGCACAAAGAGTTCCACTGGTGACTCCCACCAACGGAATCATAATTTCGAGCCGAGGAATGAGCACAGCCATCAAGTACGTCACGAGCACCCAAAACACTCGGAATCCTTTATCCGAAAGGAATTTCGGCACATTCGGAAAACGGGCTCCAAACTTTCTCCTGAATCCATTGAAGAACATGTCGTAGACGACGTACATGGCAATCGAGTTGCCGAGCAGCGATTGGAGCATCAGGAACACGTTCACAGTGGAGTACAACCCCTCTTTGGGAACATTGGTGGTGATGGTGGGGGCGATGGCGTCACCAAAGCCCGTATAGCCAAAGAATCCCAACGCCGTCATAAAAGCAGTGCAGATCATCATTGTGGTGGAAAGTACACCAAATGGTGCAAGGAAGGCGGCCGGGTTGTCGAGTTTGTTCTCGATTGGCAGAATCATCGTCTGGCCCTCGAAGGCGTACATACTCATGCCGATCATGGTGATGGTGCCGGTGAAGTTGGTGTAGGCTGGCAGTTTGTCCCATTGATTCGGTTGTCTGGAAGTGAAATGGGTGAACTAATTGTAAAGGTATTGTAGGGCAACTAATACTGAAAATGGGAGCCCTAAAGAATATAGAAAAAAAAGAAAAATGGTGTAGCTACAGTAACCAGGTTAATTTAAAGGCGCATGGAGGGAATTTTCTCATTTATTTGCTCAAAATTTTACACATTTTACTGAAAATGATAGCTCCAAAGACTGAAAACTGAAAATATTGTTTTACTACAGTAATCAGGTAGATTTAAAGGCGCATAGAGCTCTAAAGTGCAATTTCGGTGATTTTTCGGCGAATTTTTGCATTTTTTGCTTTAAATTTTAGGAATTTTACAAGAAAACTGAAATTTCTACTGTAATTTGTTAATTTAAAGGCGCATAGAGATCAAATGGCACAAAAATTGCATTTCCGTAGTTTTTTCAAAGAATATTCAATATTTTCTCAGTTTTCGGATCAGAAATGGGGTTTTTTTCGTAGTTTTGAACATTTTTTGAGCATATTAAAAGATTCAAGATGCTCAAAAATGCTCCAAATTAATTTTAGGCCGAAATATACTAAATGTATACATTTTATCACTTTTTAGTTGAAAATATGAATAAAAACAATCAGAAATTCGAAAAATTTTCAAATTTCATCTAAAAAATTACTAGATTGAGCTCTTTTGGAGCATTTTGAGTTCGAAATGCTCCAAAAGCTGCTCCAAACTTGAAAATCATCATTTTTAGTCATTTTTCACCGTTTTTCACCTATTTTCACTCATTTTTCTCGAAAATTCCTACTTTTCCCTTTTCTTTTCTTTATTTTTTTTCACAAAATCCATCGAAAACTCACTGAACAGTGAACTGCATGATAACAGCCGCTCCAATGACAAAGAAAACCGAGGAGACCAACGCAAAAAACGAGACAATTCTCATTTCGGTGAACATATTCGTGAGGAGGATGAAGAAAAGCGAGACAGTGGCCATCAGAATCATCTGCTGATGACGTGTGCCTCCGAGGTGGTCGCCGACTAGATTCACCAGGTTATCCGAGATGAACAGGATTGCCACACTGCACATTCCCAGCTGGTAGAACAGTATGGTCACATTTACCACGTACCTGGAAAATTGGGGTTCAGTTCATGGGTCTCGAAGGGAAAAAGGTACTGTAGTATTGGAAAATGTGTTATTTTGTTCGAAATTTTGGGTTTTCTGGATGAAAAATGCTTGAAAAACATCGTTTTTGTAGTTTCAGATTGAAAAACATTCAAGAATGTTGAAAATTTAGGTCTCATAGCGAAAAAGGTACTGTAGTTTTTAAAAATCGTAGATTTCGATGAAAATTTGCATTTTTACATGGAAAATGCTAGTTTCTAATTGAAAAACATTCAAAAATGTTGAAAAGTTGGGCCTCACAGCGAAAAAGGTACTGTAGTTTTCGAAAATGGTTAATTTTGACGAAATTCTGCAGTTTTTACATGAAAAATGGATGCTTCTAATTGAAAAATAGTTGAAAAAGTGAAAAATTAGGTTAAAAAATTAAAAAATGATACATTTGGGTCTTACAGCAAAAAGCATACTGTAGTTGATGCTTGATTTTGTTCAAAATTTTGCCTTTTTGGATGAAAATTGCTTGAAAAACATTGTTTTTGCATTTTCTGATAGTAAAAAATTCGAAAAAGTGGAAAATTGAGTTAAAAAATTGAAAAATATAAAAAAAAATTGGGTCTCGCAGCGAAAAAGGTACTGTAGCTGTGAAAATAACTGATTTTTTAATAAAAATTTACTGTTTTCAGATGAAAAATGTGCGAAATTTTGATTAAAATTTTGAAAAAATGCTATTCATCTGAAAATTCGCATATTTTCAATATTTTTCGCTTCGAGACCTATAAAAAATTACACTTTTTATTTTATGGCCTAGGATTCACTTTCTAGGCCACCAATTTCAATTTTTCTTCTTGATACAGCTTCCCCCTTTAAAAAACTGTAAAAACTCACATGACAGCCTTACTATTATTCCTCAAGAATCGAATATCGCTGTAATCGCACACCTTCTTCGCAAAATGACCGTAATCCAACGCACTTCTATCGGATTTCCTTGCCAAGTGCTGACTGGCTCTCACGAGCACATGATTTCCGTACCAGTTGAGCCCGGCGATCACAAAAGACATGACAAATGACACCCAGAGACCTCCGAGTTTCCACGCATATGGGAGGGAGAAGCAGCCCGCGTTGAACATCGACTTGGAGAGGGTCAGCACCGCACGAGTTGGACTGGAAATTGAATAGTGATGTGGAGGTGTGGCTGGGGGACGAGGTTGAGAAAATTAGGGCAGGAGGTAATGTTTTGATTTTTGCAGATTTTCATTGATTTTGAGATTCCCTGATTGAAAGGGCTAATTTTTAAACGAAAAAACACAAAAAAGTTCGGTCAGAAATAGCCAAAATGTATTGAATTTTTGTGAATTTTCATTGGTTTTACAAGAAAAATCGGCAAAAATCAACAAAATGTTTAATTTTTAGCGATTTTTCTGATTTTTTGGGTAAAAACATAGAAAATGGTGAAAATTTATTGATTTTTGTCGATTTTAAACAATATTGATATCTCTGATTGGAAACACAAACTTTTAAATGAGAAAAATCAGCAAAAAGTTCAATTTTTAGCGATTTTTCCAATTTTTAAAGATTATTTCAGGTAAAAATATGATTTCAGAGAGCTTTTTATCGATTATATAGTGATAAATCAAGAAAGGACTACAAAATCGAGTTAAAAAAGCAAACTTTTTACCAAATTTCTACCATAGATAGCCCAGAGCTCACTGAGCACAATCATGGAATCGGATTTTGCGAAATGCTCCAAAGAGCCGAGATATGGAGCATGTAAGTGCAAAATGATAGTAAAAATTGCACTTAAATGCTCCATATCTTGGCTTTCAGGAGCGTTCTTCTAAATTTGATTCCATTAATGTGCTCAATGAGCTCTTGGCTATCTATGGTATAAATTTGGTGAAAAGTTAGCCTTTTTGCTAAATTTTGTAGTCTTTTCTTGAATTTTCACCATAAAATCGATAAAAAGCTCACTAAAATCATATTTTAACCTGAAAAATCTTTAAAGATCAGAGAAATCGCTAAAAATTGAACTTTTAGCTGATTTTTTAATGTAAAGCTCACTAGAATCATATTTTCAACTGAAATAATCAGAAAAATCGCTGAAAATTTGTCAAACTCTTCCTTTATATGTCATTTTTCCCTCAAAAATTTTAAATTTCTCCATTTCCAGAGCTCCCAGAGCTCCCAAACATACGTAATAACATCTCCACTTCTCGCCGGAGCCGGTTGCACCAGGGCTCTTCCGTCGTTGATCTCATCCGGACCGCCCTCCAAAGTGTGCGTTCTGATGCGCGCGTCCTCCTCGCTCATCACCTAAATAATCAGTGGAATTGAGCAGAAAATGAGCAAAAAATGAGCAAAATATGCATAAAATAGGATAGAATAGATATTCAGGAGACCATACAAACTCCACAACACTTATAAAGTCAAAAAAAAGTCAAAAACTAAAAAAAAAAAAAAAGGAAAAAAGGGAAAACAGTAAATTTATTCACAAGATGTGCAATTTTTCAAGAAAAGAATGAGTATAAAGAGGGAAATTTTTGGAAAATTTTTGAAAATTTTAAAAAAATCGATATCACTGAAGGAAGACTCGTTTTCCGGAGCAGAACGTCGCCTTGACATCCACATTCTCGTCGATCAACACGAAATCGGCCACACTTCCCACATCCAATGTGCCTTTTTTTGATGCGATTCCGAGGAGAGCGGCTGGAAAGTTTTTATTTTTCGAGGTTTTTCATGGAAAAAAATGATGAAAAATCGGTTATTTTTGATGAAATTGTATGATTTTACAGGGTTTTTAATGGAAAAAATGGTGAAAAATCGATATTTTTTGCATGAAAATCGGAATTTTATGGTTTTTTCTTAAGATTTGATGATTTTTTGGTGTTTTTCATTGAAGAAATGGACAAAATATCGCATTTTTATCAAAAAATTATAAAAATCGATATTTTTCCACTGTTTGATTATGGTTGGGGGACTAGGTTCGAAAGCTAGGTCATGTCATTTTTTCCTTGAAATTTTGTTGATTTTTTGGAGTTTTTTATGGAAAAATGGTGAAAAGTCGATATTTTGGATGAAAAATCAATATTTTTTTGGTTTCTTTCGACTTTTTCAGCTTTTTTTTTCTAAATTTGACGATTTTCGATTTTTTTTCATTGAAAAATATGAAAAATTTTTGAAATTTCATCATGGAAATGGTGAAAAATCGATATTTTTGTTAAAAAAATTGAAATTTTAAAGGTTTTTTGTCGATTTTTTCAGTTTTTTCTTCAGATTTTATTGATTTTTTAACTGTTTATATTAATTTTTCTGTAAAAACATGATTTCTGGGTCATTTTCAGTGATTTTCAGTGATTTTTATCCTGACATCTGAAAAAAATCTGAAAATTCCAAAAAATTACCAGGTTTATAAGTGGCACTGTGAAGAGCAAATTCAATGGAGCACCCGGTGGCCTTGATCAGATGGCGAATGCAGTAGGGCATGCTTGCAACACTGAAAAATAGGGGGATTTAGGGGGAAAAAGGGAAAAAATTTACAAAAATCGATAAAAAAAAGTTTGTAATTTGGCGAAATTGGTGGAATTTTTAGTTATAATCAGATAAAACCTGATAAGCATAAAAATTCTGATAGCTTTCATTAAATTTGGTGATTAAAAGCTGCAAATTAGTAGAACAACTGTAAAAAATGTATATTTTTCATGAAAATTAGCGATTTTTAGTGGAAATTTCAGGAAAAACTCGAAAAAACTACCAAAAAAACACCATATCCTACGAGAAATTGCGTACTTTCTGTTCAAAACCCCAATTTTCCAACACCAAGTCCGCAATTTGAATTAAAATTTTTTGCGTACTTTCTACTCAAAAACTAGATTTTTCAATTTTACAACAAGTCCGCAATTTCCCGTCAAATATAACGCATACCTTCCCGCCGTGGTATCTGTCCCATCCAACTTCGCTTCGAGACCCTTCACATGGATCGTCTGCGTTCCCAACTTGTGCACCCCATCCGCCATTCCCAACGCGGCAATGGCGTCTGTCACCAACACCAATCCGTTGGCGTTGGTGCGATAGGCGATGCGGAGGGCGGAATCATGGGTGTGAATGCCGTCGGAGATGATTCCGTAGAAGAGTGGGTGCTCCGGAGTCAGTTTAGAAGACGTGAGGAGCCCGATGAGGCCGGGGTCACGATGGTGGTACTGGAAATGGTGGGATTTGTGGTGGGAGCTATTATCGTTGTCTGACTTGTTGCACGTTGCGGTGGGCGGGGCAGTGGGCGGAGCTAAAATATCTCGTAGCGAAATAGATCAAAAATTGTAGATCAATTTCTGTTTTTCACCATTTTTTCGCGCTTTTTGTCAGAGTTTTCGGAATTTCACAAATGAAATCCATGCTTTTAATTTTTAAAAGCATGAAAATGCTGAAAAAAGTAAGGAAAATGGTGAAAAACAGAAATTGATCTACAATTTTTGATCTATTTCGCTACGAGATATTTTAGCTCCGCCCACTGCCCCGCCCACCGCAACGTGCAACAAGTCAGACAACGATAATATTAGATAACAGGAAAATTATATTATTCTGATTTTAGGAATATATTAGACATTCAGAATTTTCTAGAATATTCTGAGTCATAATGTTTACTAAAACAATGAAAATCCTATAATTTCCATTGTTTTCACCAACATTATGACTCAGAATATTCTAGAAACTTTAAATGACTCATAATATTCCTAAAATCATAATGTTCATAAAACTATGATGAAATCTTGTCCAAAAAGCTTTCTATGAGGACGATGACTAATCAGTCACGCGCTGAGATTGCAAAGTAGGCGTGGCTTGGGTCTCGCAGCAAATTCTACAGTAATCATATGTCGGTTTTTCTTAAAATTTGAGTATAAAAATGTGATTTTTAAATTTTCAATGACAATGAAAAAATTGAAAAAAAAATCAATAAAAAGTTGAGTTTTGAAAAAATTGTCAATTTTTCGGTCAAAATTCGAAAAAAATCAATAATTTAAAAATTTATCATTGATTTTCGATTTTTGACCGAAAAATTTCAAATTTTCGACGATTTTTTCAAGTTTTCCTATGAAAAACTTGAAAATTCATCAAAAGTTAAAAATTCTGGGAAAAAAATCGATAAAAAACAAAAAACCCACAAAAAATCAAATAAATTCACAAAATTACTGTACCATTCGCGGTGAGACCCACTGTGGCTGGGGGACGAGGTGGAAACTTAGGCCAGCACTGGATTATTGAGTTTTCAATGATTTGTCATAAAATTGATGGTTTTTTGAGAATTTTCAAAGTAAAATAATGATTTTTGAGCTGAAAAATGTCGAAAATCATCAAATTTAGTGGTTTTTCGACAGTTTTCCTATCAAAATTAGGATTTATAGGCTTTTTTTACGGATTTTTTTAGCTGAAAAAATGCGAAAAATCATTGAAATTAGTGATTTTTCGTGCATTTTTCAGTTAAAATCATGAAAACTATTGAAATTAGTCTGATTTTCAACATATTTTCAGTTAAAATTATGATTTTTCATCGATTTTTGGCCAATTTTATCAATTTTTCAATCATATTTTCACACAAAAACACAACAAATCCTTACCGACTGCATAGCATTAAACAAATGCGTGATCATATTGGCTCCAGCCTTATAAGCCTCCTCTCCAGGCCCCAAACTCGCCGAGGAGTGTCCCACGGACACTGTGGTGCCACCCGCCACAAAATGCTCAATCGCCTCGATGGCTCCATCGAGCTCCGGCGCCACAGTCACCATGGCGATGTGCTCCATGGCGCCATACACCCTGCGAATGGTGTCGAGTGGGTGGGGGTGGAAGGTGGAGATGACTAGGTGCTCCGGATGACATCCTCGTTTCGATTTCGAGATGAATGGGCCTTCCAGGTGGGCTCCTGGATGGTTAATTGTTAGGAATTGTAGGGAAAGTGGAAATTTTGATGGGAAAATGGTAAAGAGAGCGTATTCTTATCAGTATGTACTGATTACTCCTCTCTGATAAGAATACGCTAGATAGAATGCAAACTAAATGAAAGGAAATTTCCGAATTTCCAAATTCCCAAATTCACAAAGTTTGTTCAGCTTTTTTGGAAAAAAAATTTGTAATTTTTTTTTCCAAAAAAAAAAATCAATACTCACCAAGAACACCAGCTCCATCCTCAGAAGCATCAGACCTTTCGAGCAGCGGGAGCACCTAAAAGAGCCAAAAATAAGGACAAACAGCGGAAAAACAGGACGGCGAGTTCAAACATTCATCGGATCGATCATGCTTCTATTAGGCTGCGTCTCTCTGTGGTTTTCGAATCCACGTTCGGAAAGTGTGGAGGGTGGAGAGAAAATCGTCACTGTGAACTGACTGTGAGGCGAATTAGTCATCGGAGGAAGAAAGCGAAAGCTTTTTGTATAGTTTACCATGACATTCAATAGCTTTTATACTTTTCTTTACATTTTTCCCCCATTTTTCCTGATAAAATCACTATTGTTAATTTAATAGTGAGTTTAGCAGAGAAAATGCTCTTTGTTACCTTATAAAACGAAAAAATAATAAAAAAGAACACTTCAATTGCTCAACGGAACGAAAAACGGCTGTTTGAAAAAACGCCGGGCGAAAACAAACTCGGAGAGCGGAATAGGCGCAGAGTGAGAGACGGAATGGACACTGGTCACTGTTCTCTTTTTTCTCTTCCATTTCATTCGGATGACTAATTCCATAAAGATAAAGATTACAAAAGGGGCGTGGTCTAGACGGTCTCGCAGCGAATTCTACAGTAATATTTAAAAAAAATTTCAGTTTTTTATTCAAAATTTCAATACTAGAATGAATTTGCGCAATTTTTAATAAGAAAAACTTGAAAAAATCAGTAAAATTATGGAATTTCTAAGAATTTGTCTATTTTTCAGTTAGAAATCGGAAAAAAAACTGTTAATTTACTAAATTATGAGTAATTTTTCACAGTTTTTCAGAAATTTCGCTTTTTTCTGGCTATTTTTCTCAAAATTTCAGGATAAAACAGTTTGTTATTGGCAAAAATCGATAAAATTCAATGAAAAATAGCAAAATTCAGCATAAAACAGTTAGAAAAGTTGAAAAGTCGTAAAAATTCAGCAAAAATTCAAAAATTCAGCTTTTCATCACCGTTTTTCGAAAATTTTCATAAAAAATCGGCGAGTTATGGTGAAAAATCGATAAAACGTCAATTTTTCTGCTCTTTTGAGCCATTTTGTCGAGAATATCGTAGAAAATCGATAAAAACTCGCAAAAATCAATAATTATCGCCCTTTTCACTATTTTTAAAGAATTTTAGCGCAAAATGGGTGAAAAATCAATAAAAATCTATGAAACTCGATAAAAATTCAAAAATTTCGCTGAAAAATCGATAAATATTGGCAAAATTTCAAAATTTTCCCCCTTTTCCCGCGATTTTCCCACATTTTCAATACATACTTTCTGATAAGTCTCCGGCGAGCTCGTGATCACAGTGGGTGCGAAACTGGTGACACCATGAGCCAACAATTGCTTCGCCACTGATTTCAAGCCTTTTTTGTACTCAACGTCATCAGAATTGTATGTGGAGAAGTCGATTCCAAAGCCGCCGTTCAACTGAACGTCGATAAAACCTGGCGAGAGAATTAGACCGGAGCAATCGACCTAAAAATTGAATTTTTGAAAAAAGTCCGCAAACACCGCACGAAAAAATGCAGACTTTCAAAAAGTCCGCAATTTGTCGTCAAATGCCCCACCTGCACATCAGCCATCTGTTTCTCCTCAAAAAACACGGTTTTTTCATCGAGAATCTTGCCGCCTCGCACCCAAATGTGCTCTTTTTTGAGCCCATCGGCTCGTAAAACGCGACAATTGACGAATTGCAATAGGAGATGCTCGGCATTTTCGAGCACGTCGGAATTGAATGGAACACGGTGCATCTGACCTTGATTCTGAATAATAATGAAGAGCAAGAAAAAAGGGAAAAGAGAAAAAAAGGAATGTGATGGTCGAGTGGGAGGTGGAGCAAGTGTGCTCCTGCTATCTTATCAGAATTGATTGACAGTGTGACACAGAGAAAAAGGAGAAAAAGAACGCGATTTTTAATAATCGAGAAGATATTATTAGATTTAACGATAAAAAGATGACGTAGATATGAGATTTTGCAAAGAAAACGACTAGTACACATTTATGATGAAAATATCATTTTTTCGGAAAAAAAAGAATCATTTAATCTCCTTCGCCAGAACATAAGAAGCATCAACAGTCTTCATGAGCTCCTTGATGGTGCTCAGCGAGCGGGTGAACTGTTTCGACGCCTCCAGCTTCGGATGGATGACGACGGTGTCGCCGTGCTGGTCGATGCATCCCAGCATCTTCCGGTCGAGGATCATTCTCGAGATCGCCTTCTCCACTGGTGGCACCGTCATTCCGATGACTCGAGCAATGTAGGAGAGCTCGATTTCCGAGTAGGGCTCCACGATTCGAGAGATTTCCTGGAATATGATGGAAATGTATTGATTTTTATCGATTTTTTCATTTTTAAAGAGATTTCAAGTGATTTGGTCTATTGGAAGAGGAAAAAACTAGTTGAAAAAGTTAGTCCAACTCAATTTTTATCGATTTTGCCGTTTTTCTCGAACTTTTGATAGTTTTTTAGCTAATTTTTCGACAAAATTAGCTGAAAATGGGCAATTTTCGCAAAAAAACATGAAAATTCGTCAATTTCGAGCTAAAATAGAAGAAAAATTGACAAAAACTCAGTGAATTTTCAATTATTATCGATTTTTTTATTTTTCTTGAACTTTTGATGATTTTTCTAGCTTTTTTTCCGACAAAAACAACTGAAAATGGACATTTTTGTCTGAATAGCAATAAAAACTGTCGAATTAAAAAAAAATTAAGGCAAAAAATATGAAAAAATTGACAAAAAAACAGTGAATCTGCTATTTTTATCGATTTTTTCTCGTTTTTCATGAAAATTTGATGAGTTTCGAGCTTTTTTGGACAAAAATCACCGAAAATAACCAACTAAAAAGTTTTTTATTCAAAAAATTTGGGAAATTCTGATGAAAAAACTGAAAAATTTGATTAATTTCCAATTTTTATCGATTTTTTCTGGGTTTTCTTGAAATTTAGCGATTTTTCGAGACTTTTGTCAGCAAAAGTGACTTTTAAACGTCATTTTGTTATAAAATGTCGATCGAAATTCATAGAAAAACTGAAAAAATCGACAAAAATTTAACGAATTTCTAATTTTTATCGATTTTTTTTGGTTTTTCATGAAAATTAATGATTTTTTGAGCTTTTTTGGACGAAGATAAGTACAAATTGTTAAATTCAATAGAAACACAGAGAAAATTCCAATTTTTATCGATTTTTCCAGTTTTTCTCCAGAATTTGATAATTTTTCGACATTTTTCATAGTAAAAACTATTTGAAAAGCTGTTTTTTGTTGACGAATGACGGAAAACTATCAAAATTCTAAAGGAAAACTGGAAAAATCGATAAAATTTCAACGATTTTCCTATTTTATCGATTTTTCCGCTGTTTCTTCAAAATAATCGATTTTTCGTGATTTTTCCTACAAAAACAACCAAAACAGACCTTCTCAATCATATTTCTCTCCAAATTCTGGGAATGCACGGCCACCACTTTATCCTCGACGAGCTCCTTCTTGTGCTCCTGCAACGCCTTCATAAAATCCTTGAGACTTCTCTTTCGGAACGCCTCCGCCATGGTTCGAATGGCGACAATCCGCGGGTCCTCCTTATACGGCACAATCTCCTTGGTGGCCATCATGGCGGGCACCTGATCCGTCTCATTCAGCATGATTTTGCACATTATCATGTATTTCAGAGCCCCGGTGGCATTTTTCTTGTCCTGAACGCTCGAAAATCCCTCGAAAGCTTCATAGAAATAGGAGAAAGAGGTCTTGTAGTCGCGCTCTTCTGCCGAGTACAACACTCCCGATTGCATGTCGACGGCGGCTTGTAGTTGTGGAGAGACGACCGCTGAGTTCGCATTGGTTTTCGCCGTCAGAAGAGCAGTTTTCGCTTTCGCCAGATTATTGAGATTAAACGCGCTCTTGCTCTCCTCCACTGACACCTCGATGAGCAACTCGCGATCTTCAAGCTTTTTGAGCTCTTTGGAGAGCAATTGGCCTAGTTTTTGAGCGTCCATAAACTCCCGAACATCATTATAAAGGCGAACCAATCGCGCTTGAAGACTGCGACGCAAGAATTCTCTCTTATTCCCCATCGCCCAGCTGATACAGCTCTTCAGAAGGTCAATCTTCTCCTCCTTGCCCTGATCGATGGTCAGCGCGTGCTCCACAATGTCTCGAATGAGCTTACTGGCGCGAGCCTTGCCCACCAGGTCGTAGAACTTGCGCACGGACTCCACGAGCGTGCGGATTCCAGAAATGTCCTTTTCCTTGGCCAGTTGCTTGGAGTAGTTGAGAATCAGGTCTTCGCATTTTTTCACGTTGGATTCCGAGGATTCCGAAGTTTGGATGGAGACTGAAAGTGGAATTTGGAAGAAATTTGGTCGAATTTGAAGAAAAAAGTTGTTTCATTGCTCATCGGAATACTGTAGTCTTTAAAGGCGCATTCCTATTTTCACTGGGATTTTCTTTTTATTAAAGGAGGTGCCAACTATTTTTTTCACTCGACGGAATTTGGTTATTTCGAGTACCGCATCCACGAATCTGAAAGTGAAATTCTCTAAAAATTCCTCGTTTTCGAGATATTTGCGTTTCAAAAAAGCTAAGGAGCAAAAATTCGGGGGACTAACTTTCGCATGGCCGAGTTTTTTCGTCATCGTGGTTCTGATTTTTATTGATTTTCCGGGGGTTTTCAGCGCTTTTTTAAGGTTTTCTATGTTTTTTTTTTGTATTTTGTTTATAAAATTTTAGACAATTGCAGTGAAAAAGAAAAAAGCGCTGAAAACCCCCGGAAAATCAATAAAAATCAGAACCACGATGACGAAAAAACTCGGCCATGCGAAAGTTAGTCCCCCGAATTTTTGCTCCTTAGCTTTTTTGAAACGCAAATATCTCGAAAACGAGGAATTTTTAGAGAATTTCACTTTCAGATTCGTGGATGCGGTACTCGAAATGACCAAATTCCGTCGAGTGAAAAAAATAGTTGGCACCTCCTTTAATCGAATTTTTGACGATTTTCTGGAATTTTTTTGAGAGAAATCATTGTTTTTTTTCGGGAAAATCTTGAAATTTTGTAAAAATCGTCAAAAAATGAAGAAAAACGGGAAAAATTTCTGTTTTTCAGAGAATTTCGACGATTTTCCCAATTTTTTCGACAAAAATAGTTGTTAAAAACGATTTTTAGCATTTTTCAACATATTTTGTTTTAAAAATTTTGGAAAATTTGAGAGAAATCATCGAAATTTGACGAAAAACGAGAAAATTCCAATTTTTATAGAATTTTGGCGATTTTTCTCAATTTTCGGGCACAAAGGTTGTTGTGAGTGATTTTTAGTACTTTTCCGTCGTTTTTGTCAAAAAAAAACTTTAAAAGTTTGCTAAAAATCATCTAAATTTGACAAAAAACGAAACATTCCAATTTTTATAGAATTTTGACGATTTTTCTTGATTTTCTAACAAAAACTGGATGTTATAAGCAATTTTAAAACGTTTCAGTCTTTTTTGTCAAAAAAATCTTCAAAAATTTGCGAAAAATCATCAAATTTGACGATTTTTGACTAAAAAATTTGTTTCATTGCTCATCCAAAACACGGTAATCTTTAAAGGCGCAGTCCTCTTTTTCAATTTTCGCATTGGGTCTCGCCACGCCCACATCCCGTCTCGGGCGCGAAATTCGAAAGCTGGCGAGGAGAAAAACGAGGATTCGCATTTCTCGCGTTCATCCCGACCCGTTTCGCCCGCATAAAAACAGTGAAAACATCCGCTTTTATCAAAAACCAATCAATCCCGTTCATCTAGCGCGCGCAATGCTTATTGTTGTTTTTGGGAAGAATTTCTAGAATTTTCTAAAGAAATTCTGAATTTACCTTCAGTCTCCACAGCTTTCAAGGTGATCGGAGTCGACGACATCGTTTTGTACTTGTTTGAAATTTTCCTCTCAATGGGGAAAAATGCGCGAAGAATTAGAGTGGATAGGCGGTGCGAAGTGCCACGTGGCTATATTGACACGTGGCATTTCTTGGCTTTTTTGAAGGTCACGTATTTTAGAAAAAATTGAATAAAAATTGAAAAAATTTTGAAAAATAGCTTTATTGTATCTATCTGAACACCCTGTGAACCGAGAACTGATGAAAATCGGTCATCTATTGAGAATCATCTGCTGCTTCTGCTTCATTGTCGTCGGAATCAGATTTCGCTGAAATTTTTTAGAATTTTTCAAATATTTTTTTGCGAAAATTGTGTGAGATTTGGGTTAGTGGAAGAGAAAATTTAAAAAAAGCGAAAGTTAGGCCTTTTCATCGAAT
This sequence comes from Caenorhabditis imperialis, assembly GCA_963572205.1. Lineage (NCBI taxonomy): Eukaryota > Metazoa > Nematoda > Chromadorea > Rhabditida > Rhabditidae > Caenorhabditis > Caenorhabditis imperialis. The sequence goes on from OY751541.1 coordinate 666,863, forward strand.
TTTGACGATTTTCCGGATTTTTTCGAAAAAAAATCATTGTAACTTGCTTTTTTGAGCACTTTTTCAGACATTTTCTAGGGAAAATCTTGAAAAATTGGAAAATATCATCAAAAATTGACGGAATACTGAAAAAAAAATTCCCGAAATTAGGGTATTTTCATTTTTCTTCAATTTTTGACGATTTTTCCGAATTTTTTGACAAAATTCAACTGTAACTTGCTTTTTTGAGCAGTTTTCTGTCATTTTTTCAATAAAATCTCAAAAAAGTATCAAAAATTAAAGAAAAACGGACAACATTCCCGACAAATGGGTATTTTTTTTTTCTTCAATTTTTGACGATTTTTCAGAATTTTTTCGACAAAAATGGTTGCTATCTGCGATTTTAAGTACATTTCAGCCCTTTTTGTCGAAAAATCCTTGAAAAATTGCGAAAAATTCTCAAAAATTGAAGAAAAACGGAAAAATCTACAAAATGAGGGATTTTTTCCGTTTTTCTTCCAATTTTGACGACTTTTCGGATTTTTTTTCGGCAAAATTAAATATTGTAACTTGCTTTTTGAGCATTTTCCAGTTGTTTTGATCGAAAAATTTAAGAAAGATCAACGGAAAATTATCAGAAATTAAAGAAAATAGAAAAATTCCATTTTATGGCGAATTCGACGATTTTTCGGAATTTTTTCAACAAAAATCGATTTTAACTTGCTTTTTTCGAGCAGTTTTCAGCCATTTTGTCGAAAAAATCATCGAAAAACCAAAACATTTCGGAAAAATTTGAATTTATCGTCATTTTTCTCTTCCACCAGTCCGCTATTTCCAAAAAAATAATCTTACATCGGTGTCAGTCTCCTCCTCCTCACTGCAAATCCACTTGTTGTTCTGCTTGTTCTACAAAAAAAAACCATCTTTCCACCTAGCCAACAAAATTCTAATTCTAATTCCCCGAACCTGGCGGCAGTCATCCCTAACCGTGACCAGTTTGCAAGTGCACGGCCGCTTCTTGAAGGCGTCACGCGTTCGTGGCGTTCCCGGCGAGCGGATGAGGGTGCTGGTGCGACGTGGAGCCGGTGCTCGTGAGCCCTCGTTCTGATTCGTCCACACTGTCCATCCCCAAAGAGCGATGCTCGCGGCCACTGACAGGGAGAGCAGAATGCTGTCGGCGCCACGGATTTCCAATCTGTTTTTAGTCAATTTTGAAGTTTTGAAGGCGTTTTAAGTGGAAAAAATTGCAAATGGGGCACTGTTTTTCTGCAATTTGCCGCATGACAATGAAATTTCGTAGTTTTTTCATTAATTTCACATTTTAAGGTGGAATTTTTGTTGAAATACACAAAAATACTCAGAAATTGATAAAATCTATTGAAATATCAGTACCCAGGCTGACATTTCACTAGATTTCTTTAATTTTTGAATATTTTTGACAATTCCAACCAAAATTCTATTCAAAATGTGAAATTGATGAAAAAACTACGAAATTTTATTGCCATGCGACAAATTGCAGAGAAATGGTGCCGCACTTTGCAATTCATGGTTTTTTTTTTCTATCAATATCATAATTTGAAGTAGAGTTTTTATTGGAATACTCAAAAATCTATAAAATCTATTGAAACACTAGTCAATCCGCTGATATTTCAATAGATTTCATTCATTTTTGTGTATTCCAAAAAAAACTCCACTTTAAAATGTGAAATTGATGGAAAAACTATGAAAGCGGCATATTGCAGAAAAACTATGCCGCATTTAGCAGCCTCTCCCCCTCTAACCGCTGCTCACTTTAAAATGTCCATGAAACGAGTCAAAGCGAATCTAGAAATAAACGCCCTTTGCTTCCAGTAGCCCGTGATGAGCGAGGGTCATGTCAACGCGTGCTCCGCGAGCACTTCTGCCTCCACGTCTTCACAAAAGAGCTCCAGAATTCCCCGTTTTTGTGTGAATGAGATACCGTGGAAGTTGGTGCCACAGGAGTTTGGCGATAGTGTCGAGTACGAGTTCATCAATAATAATTATAGGTTAGTGAGAAATAGTGAGGGACTAGAAATGTATTGGAAAGCTATGCCAGACTTTTTTGATTTTCATCGATTTTTGTAGTTTTTTCGTGAGATTTGATGGTTTTTTGAGGTTTTTAGACGAAAAATTAGTGATAATGATTGTTTTTCGCTGGAAAATCAGTAATTTTACTTATTTTTCAGAAAAAAAATAATCGTTATCAATAATTTTTTGCCTAAAAACCTCAAAAAACCATAAAATCTAACGAAAAAACTATAAAAATCGACGAAAAATGAAACTCCTGGCCTAGCTTTCCAATATTTTCCTAGTCCCCCACTTTTTCATCGAAAACTCGCTAATTTCCAGACGCGTAACCGATGTGGAGTCCTTCGTCTGGAAGTGGTCGCCGTGCGGTCGATACGGCATCGATCTCCCCGTAATTCAGAAGACGTTACGTCTCCAGAAGACATCTTTTTTTTCAGGGTGGCCGAGATTTGATCAATGATGTGCTCAAAAATCGGATGGCCGTTTTTGACATGCACAAAAATACATGGTCGTTGTACACCATTGATGTTGCGATTTTTGATGTATTTTTTTGAAAAATCGATAATTTTTTTGGAAAAATTTTAATTTTTTTTAAATTCAGATTCCAAGACTGTGCTTTATTTACTGGGCGCGAAGCGATATAATCGCTACTGTTTCTCTAGTGGTAAATTTTTTCACTTTTTCAGTGGTTTTTTCGATTTCTTAGCGATTTTTTGGGTTTTTCACATGTTTTCAGTTATTTTTATATGATTTTTCATCAAATAACCCTGTAAATTTTGATAAAAATTCCATTTTTCACAGATTTTTCGAAAAAAAACTGCAAAAAATCGATTAAAACCCCCAAAAATCGATAAAAATCAATAATTCTCCAGAAAGACTACGAACCGGGACCGGATGACGAGGTGCCGATGAAGTTCAAACAGTCGTTTTACTACATTTCACACGAGAGAAAGACCCTGGAGCACACGAGCTCATGGTATATAATCAGAATAGTGCGGTCGTGGCTGGGGGACGAGGTGGAAAAGTTAGGCCAGCAGGGGGTTTTCGATTTTCGTTGAAAAAACATTGTTTTTTATCATTTTTTTCATGATTTTTCAGTAAAAAATGATAGAAAATAATGATTTTCAACGAAAATCATCAAAATTCCAGAAAAATCGAAATTTTCACTAAAAACCAAAATGGCCTAGCTTTTCCACCTCGTCCTCCAGCCATCGATGGGTCTCACCACGAAAATACCTCAATTTTTCATATTTTCACTACAAGACCCAATAAACCACGCCCCCATCACCCCTCCAGTACTAAATACCATTAAAATTACAAAAATCTTTCCTTTTCCAGTAAATACCGAACTGACAAGACGATCGTCGCCTCCTACTGGTACCACATTTTCGAAAACCGCCGCGGCGAGCCGTTCATCGACCACAACAACGATTTGTGGCTCGTTTTCTCGAATGGAAAGGATTGTCTGATCCTGTTGCCTTTTCTGCCGACGCAGACCATATTTCAGCCGAAATATGTGCACTTTGATATGAGCTTGATCGTCACTGATCTTATTGGTTAGTGGGGGAGAGGTTGAGAATTTTTTTTGGTTTTTCACCGTTTTTTCCTAATTTTGATGATTTTTTGATGTAAAATCATGAAAAGCGACTGTAATCAATGTTTTAATACTGTCATATGGTCAGTTTTCATAGAAAATCCACAAAAAAACATAAAATTTCAGAAAAAAACTGAAAAATTATGTTATAATTTTTCAGGATGAATTTATAGCGATTTTCAGAGATCTTCCGGTCAAAAACGATCGTAATGATCATTTTTATATTGTTTGCTGTCAATTTTCATGAAAAATCCGCTGAAAAACATCAAAATAGCGAAAAACTATAAAATTGGAAATTTGGAGTTTTTAGATCTAGAATTTTATCGATTTTCTTCAAAATATATACCTTTTCAGAGATTTTCACTGTGAAAAACAATTTGTTCATCATTTTTACACTGTTTGTAGCCATTTTTCCTCAAATTTCCTCACAAAATCATCAAATTTTAGCCAAAAACGGTAAAAATCGCCATTTTTCCAGACAAGCTGACCTAGGATTCCCACATTTTCCTCTACCCCCACCCCCCACTTCTCAAAATTCCATAATTCCAGGCACCCGCGTGTTCCTAGACCCATTCATCTCCTCCCACTTTGTCCCCTTTGTCCACCGCCACGAGATCAACTTCTTCGTGCGCGTCGACTCTCTCTCCTTCTTCGAGGAGCACGACAGAGACTACGCACGCGATCCAGAAGAGGAGGACGTCGCCACGGAGCACCAGAGGGGCGTGTTTCAGATACGCGTCAATCTGAAGGACGTCATCGAGCGAGCCGAGCGGGCTGTCGGGCTCGCGAATCCGGAGCTCGTCGAGTCGAAGATGGGCAGTGGAGACGTGAACTTCTGGAGACGGGTGGCGGATGATCATCGGCGGGGGCTCGAGTGTTATACGCAACATGGGAAGATGGTGGTCATCCAGAAGTGGCATCATTATACCATTGATATGGGCTTGAGCAAGAAGATGGCAACGGTTAGAAGAAGGAGAGGGGGGGGGGGGGGGGGGAGAGAGGGGGGGGGGGGGGGGCCGAAGTGGAAAAGTTAGGCCAGCTAGTGGTCGAGGTTTATAATAAAACATTTATTAAAGTTTGGTGGAGTTTTGAGCTGATAAAGTTGGTCCAAGACCTAGTGGAAGAGAAAACTTCGCCGTTGCAAAAGTTAGGCCAGCTCTATTCTTGAATTTTCTTTTTTTCCACAATTTTTAAACGTTTTTCTTGAATTTTCATGTTTTTAACGGATTTTTTCTACTAAAAAACAATGCTAATGAGCACCAAAAACCTCGAAATGTTGTGAAAATCGATGAAAACCATCAACATTTTCAAAATTTACTGTTCCCACCTCGTCCCCCAGCCACGACCACCTTTCCAACATCAGAATTTTAAAATATTTCGTTTCCAGCGAGTCTCTGACACTACCACTCGAAAATCGTGTTGCTCACACGGAGCCCGCGACTTTGCGTTCTGCAGCATCGACCTGGACACGGAGCAAGTGAGATACTTTGACACGATGATCGTCGGCACTGACGTGATCCTCCCTCATCCCAGCGGCTCCGTGTTCATGTTTCGGTACAAGGAGCACTTCGGTACGGCCACGCCCCTTTTGATATTTTTTCAAGAAAAGTGTTTTTCATCACTAAAAACTGGAGAGAGGTCTGCAAATGCGCTCCGCTGGACTTTGACGCTTTTTTCGAGCTTTTCCAGCTTTTGGTGTGGAATAAGGAAAAAACTGACAAAAATTGGTTCAGAATAATTAAAATACTATCTATAGATTATATATTTGTTGCAAATAATGCGAAAAATCCATGATAAAAGCATCATTTTTCCAATTTTTTGCAAGTTGATACTTTTATCATGTATTTTACGCATTTTTTGCAGCAAATATAGAATTTCTGATAGTATTTGATTATTCCTGATCAATTTCAATCATTTTTTCCTTATTTAATACCAAAAGCTGGAAAAACTCGAAAAAGCGTCAAAGTCCAATGGAGCGCATTTTCTGACCCCCTCCCCAGCTGCTTTTCTGGCGCCTTGACCAAATTTTTTTTGCAGCAATGACATACTGTGAGCTGCCGTACTTCCAGCCAGTGTCACTCCGTCTGAAGTGCATTCAGATGGCGTCGGGAAGCGTGGAACTCGATCCGCTCTACTACAGCGCCAAGTGCTGTCTGAAAACGGGGCCAATGAAATAAATGTCTCGAAATATTCGCATGACTCACGATATAATAATTATTATATTTGTATTATATTTTTTTGGATATTAACTAATAACCTTTGTACACACTGTTAGGCACTTTTATAAAATCTCGTCATATTCCAATTTTTCAAAGAAAAACTGCAAATTTCAGAATTTTTGTGCCTCCTCAGAAAATATCAGAAAGAAAAAGTGTGACTTTATATTTTGTACAAATTCCCCATTCCGATTCCCCGAATTTAATAAAACTTATTTGGCTTTTACTCCTGTTTTTGTTTGAAGCCACGCCCCTTTTTGTGGGCGTGGCCTAGTGGGTCTCGAATGGAAAATTGAAAAATTTACTCAATTTCTTCATTTTTTCATAAAATTGCAAAGTGCGGCACCATTTTTCTGCAACCTCGGCGCACATCATTTTTTCTCTTAATTTTTATGAAATTTTCATGGATTTTATCGATTTTTCCCTTATTTTCATCCTTTTTTGCGTTTTTGATGCCAGAATTCATGAAATTTATCAAAAAATCCCTAAAAATCACCTTCAAATCGAATTTTCCATAATTTTTGAATAGAAAATTCGATTTGAAGGTGATTTTTAGTGATTCTTTAATAATTTCCTTTCATTTTCATGAATTCTGATAAAAAAAACGCTTAAAAATATGGAAAAATCGATAAAATCCCTGAAATTTTGATGAAAAAATGACAAAAATGATATGCGGCGAGGTTGCAGAACACTAGTGCCGCACTTTGCAAATTGTTGAATCCAGAAAGTATGCGGTAGCGGTGTATGCACACTTTTCGATCATTTTGACAATAATTTTCAAAAAAAAAAAACATTTTTTAAATAAAATTTTAGCTGGCCTAATTTTTCCCTTTCCTAGTCCCCCAGCCATTATTTGGAATAAATAACACTAGAAAAACCACTCCAAATTCCAATTTCCCAAAGAGCTCCATTTCTCCCTCTCATTTTCTCTATTTTTTTCCCATTTTTTCGCTCATCAACTCTTCCCTCTTTTTCTCTGCGTCTCTCTTGTTTATCTCTCTCTCTTTTTCGTCCTTCAGAAGAAAAAACCACGCCTAAAAGCGTTTCTTCTGTCTTCAACTCAACTCTTTGAAATTTTTGTGTGTGTCAAAAGTCAATAAAAGTTGTGCGCTTTGTGATAAACAATGGGAAAAGTGATAAAAGATGACGTGGATTTGTCATTTTTGATCTTTAGTCTCTTATTGGGGAGAAAAAATAATAAATAAAGAGGTTTCTTATTTAGGATGAGCAAATAAATAGAAAACCAAAATATGGGGGCTCAATGATCAGAGCGAGAAGATGTTTGATTTGTTTTTGAGTGCAAGTGCGCTCTACCGCACTTCAGTTTTCAGTGGAGCGTCATTGCATTATTGCGTTTTTTTTGTTTGGTTTTCACCGTTTTTCTTCAGTTTTTTAGTGTTCCTTGTGTTTTTCCTTCAAAATTAGCGATTTTCAGCAGAAAAACACGTTTTTTCCATAAAAATCAATGAAAAACACACAAAAATGAGCTAAAAAAGTGATTTTTGCAGAAAAATCGTGATTTTTTGGGATTTTTGCAGTAAAATTGATTTTTTTCCTAATTTTTTGATCAATTTTTGCTGAAAATTACTTGAAAAACATGAGAAAAAACCAAAAAATCGTTGTTTTTCGTGAAAAAAATAAAAATCCTTAAAATCACCGAAAAAATCGTGAAAAAACCAAAAAAATCTTCAAAAACCCCAAAAAATAGTTCAAAAAACCAACAAAAATTATCAAAAAACCCAAAAAATCACTAAAATCCCCAAAAAATCAATAAAATCACCAAAAAATCACCAAAAAACACTACAAACCCATTGAAAATCCCTGAAAATTCACTAAAAACCTCCAAAAAGTCAACATGGCCTAACTTTCCCCCACCTCGTCCCCCAACCACCACAACAATTTCCCATCCCCAACTCTTCTTTCCCTTCCCTTTCCACCAGATGTCCCCATCATTATTTATGTGCCCTGTTTTACGCCGTTTTTACTCTTTTTTTCGTCCCTCTCTCTCTTTGTAGAGGTCACCACAAATACCACAATGCGAAGCTCCGCCCACTTTTTCTGCGTCGGGTAAACAAGACGATGTTTGTGAAACGGCGTTTCGGAAAGTTTGTCTTTTTATTGAATCGGACACTCTTTGCGAACTTTTCGTTGTGCATTCAGTACTCATTCAATAAGTTAGTGTGAAAATAGTTTGGGTCTCGCAGCGAAAAGGTACAGTAATTTTGTAATTTCGTAAATTTTTCTGTTTTTCGTGGATTTTCAAATTTCCGAATAGTTTAACTTTGGGTCTTGCAGCGAAAACCTCTGAAAAATGATATTTTTGGATCTCGCAGCGAAAAGGTACAGTAATTTTGTAATTTTATAAATTGTTATGTTTTTTGTGGATTTTCAAATTTCCGAATAGTATGACTTTGGATCTTGCAACGAAAATCTTTGAAAAACGCTATTTTTGGGTCTCGCAGCGAAAAGATACTGTAGTTTTTAAATTTTCTGTTTTTTCGGGGATTTTTACAGTTTTCTCGGATTTTCGCAGTTTTTTGCATTGAAAAATGCTATTAAATCAGTATTTTCATGATTTTTCATCAAAAATAGTCAAAAAAAAACCGAGAAAACTGCGATTTTCGCTGAAATTTTGGGAAAATTATGGGAAAATACATTTTTTCGCTGCGAGAAACGAAAAGTACAGTAATTTTGTAACTTTTTAATTTGTTTGAAGGAAAAATTAGGGAAAAATCACTGAAAAGTCGCTGTTTTTGCAGAAAAAACTATAAAAATTAGAAAAAATTCCGAAAATTTTCAAAAAAATTCAAATTTTCGCTGTTTTTTCTAGATTTTTTCAGTTTTTCTTCAATTTTCACAATTTTTCCATGAAAAACCATGAAAATCATGAAAATTACGAAAAATTGAAAAAATCTGGCCTAAAATTCCTTCTCTCCAGTCCCCCCAGCCACTTTTCATCATCTGGCGACATAAATTTGATGCTGCGCCTTTAAAATGGTAATTGTTTTCCTTCGGTCGATTTCCAATTTCAACGAAAGATGTGGAACAAACACTTTTAATATTCATGTGGGAATTGTTTTCTCTCTTTTCGATTTTGATATTTTTTTGCCGAGTTGGCGCGAAAAAGAGTGTGTAGAGGTGAGAGACGCAGAGATTTCTCTGCGTCTCTCACCTCGTCGCACTCTTTTTCTCTAACTTGGAGCGTTCAATGATCAAGGATACGGAACAATTGACCTTCTTTCCAAAAAAAAAAACAAAATAATCTTTGATCTCTTTCCCGCCAAAATATCCCCACTATTTTTCTCAAATTTCTCAAATTTCATCCATTTTCTAGATCTAGAAGTTTTTGTTTTTTCCCACCCCTCTGTACCGGTCAGTGCTGGCCTAGTTTTTTGCGGTGTATAATCGTTCAGTATACAGCGGTTGATACAGATGAATCATTGTGGCAGAAGAGAAAAGGGAGAGTGACTAATCGAGAAAATTGGAGAGAAAATTGGTTTGTGGGTCTCGCAGCGAAATTGGTACGGTAGTTTTGTAGAGCAGCGAAAATTTTTTTTTTTTTTTTTTTTTCAAAAATTCGTGGAAGTTTAGTGATTTTTCACTAGTTTTTGCGCTTTTTCTCGATTTACACTGATTTTTCAATGAAAACAATGAAAAAAAAAAATACAAAATTACTTTACTTTCCGGGTCTCGCAGCGAAAAATTGCATTTTCCGAAATTTCAGCGAAAATCGCAGTTTTCTTGGTTTTTTCGAATAGTTTTGATGGAAAATTATAGAAATATTGACTTTAGAGCTCAAGAAAATGAAAAGTAAAAATTCCACAAAACTACAGTATATTTTCGCTGCGAGACCCTAAAAATCACAGAAAAATAGGATTTTTTTTTTTAAATCAATTTTTCTCTGGTTTTTGGCGTTTTTCTCAACTGAAATGCTGTTTTCTATAGTTTTTCATGGTGAGAGCAAAAAAAAGCGCATTTTGCGGTAGAAAATCATGTTTTTCATGGTTTTTCGTGGTGGGACCCAAATACAGTGATTTTCATCGAGAAAAACATGTTTTCTCTGGTAATTTCGCTTCGAGACCCAAAATCAATGCATTTTTCGGTAGAAACTCATGTTTTCTCTGGTTTTTCGCTTCGAGACCCAAAAACAGTGCATTTCACCTATAAAAAAATAATCTCCCAATTTTTTCGTGCCGAGACCCATAATTACTGCATTTTTCGGTAGAAAATCAAGTTTTCTATGGTTTTTTCGTGGTGAGACCCAAATAACCAAAAAACAGTGCATTTCACCGAGAAAAATATTGTTTTCTATGGTTTTTTCGCTTCGAGACCCCAAAAACAGTATATAAATGCGTTTTCTCTAGTTTTTCGCTTCAAGACCCAAAAATCAGCGTTTTTCTCGACTGAAATCCTGTTTTCTTCAGTTTTTCGCTGCAAGACTCAAAAAGTGAGCTGCATCTCAACTAGAAACAGTGAAAAAGCATGTTTTTTGATCATCTACTCTTCTAAATTAGTACATTCCCATCTTCCGGTGACTCAAATGACTCATCGCGAATTTCGAAACGCCTCCTTATTGATATCCCCCCTCAGAATCTCTAGAAATTTCGAAATCTATTTTTGTTGTCTTTTCGCATTTCTCTGCGTCCTCCACCTCCCGCGCACTCTCTCGCCGGCCGCTGATTCATCGCACGGGCGCCCTCCGCCCCGAAGCTCCGCCCACTTTTTGCCTTGTTTTCCTTTTAGCCGGCGCTCACATTCACAGTTCACTTCAGTTGGCCGATTGTTTCTGGGACTTGGAATTTGCTGATTTTTGTGCTTTTTAATGAGTTTTTCACTGATTGTGAGTCAGCGCAGTTGCTTTGATAAGAAATTGCTGATTGCTTATCATTTCCATTTCCGATCAGTTTTCGCTTTAAAAAGGTTCGCTTTAAAAGGGAAAAACGCTTTCAAATCGGAGCGAGTTTAAAGGCGCATAAACAAAACTTTTTATTTTGAAATGATGGGTCTTGAGTGGAAAAATGAGCAAATTACTGTAGATTGGTGTTTTTTCGATTTTTCGTCAAATTTTCACAAATTTTTAGCTTTTTTCAGCGATTTTCTCAAGTTTTCCACAATAAATTTAGCTATTTAGAGGTCTCGAATGGAAAAATAAGCCGATTACTGTAGTCTGTTGTTTTTTATTGGTTTTTCGTTGAATTTTTGAGTTTTTTTTCAGCGATTTCTTCAATTTATGCCAAAATTTCGTGGTCTCGAGTGGAAAAATACTGTAGTTTGTTGTTTTTTCGAATTTTCGGCAATTTTTCTTTTTTTTTTCATCAAATTTGGGCGTTTTTTTTATCAATTTTCACCAATTTCTGCCAAAATTTTGAGGTCTCGAGTGGAAAATCGAACGGATTACTGTAGATTGGTGTTTTTTCGATTTTTCATCGAATTTTTGAGTTTTTTCTTCAATTTTCACAATTTTTGGCTTTTTCAGCGATTTTCTCCAACTTTCGTTAAAAATGTGAGGTCTCGAGTGGAAAATCAAAGATTACTGTAGTTTGTTGTTTTCTCGAATTTTCGTCGAATTTTTGAGTTTTTTCTTCAATTTTTCAATATTTTCTTCAATGTTAAGCGATCACCAATTTTCTCCATTTTTTCGCTCTTTTCTCCGATTTTCCACCAAAATTTCCCTCTCTTTCTCATTTTTTCACCCATTTCCACCACTTTCTTCAATTTTCCACCTTTTCTCCACATTTTCACTCTTTTTCTCCACTTCTCCACCAAACTCTCCTATTTCAACACCAATTATTGCAGAATGACCTCGCCATACGCCACCATCGTCGACGCCAAGGAGTTCAACGCTCCGCTCTTCGCCGAGAAGATCGACCGTGCTCTCCGCGCCGGCGACAAGGACGCCGTCGTCAAAACACTCACTTCCATCTCGAATGCTCAGCGCCAACAGCTCCGCGAGCCGTACAAGCTCAAGTACGGCAAGGACATCATCGAGGCGCTCGACAAGAAGTTCTCCGGAGATCTCGAGAAGACCATCTTCGCGCTGATGGAGACGCCGCTCGACTACGACGTCAAGCAGCTCAAGGCCGCTATGAAGGGGTTGGGCACTGATGAGGCGGTGCTCATCGAGATTCTGTGCTCGAGAACTGTCGACCAGCTCCGCGCGATCCGTGTGACCTACGAGAAGCAGTACGGAAAGGCGCTGGAGGCTGACGTCACTGGAGACACCTCTGGAGAGTTCCGCGATCTTCTTGTGAGCCTTGTCACTGGCTCCAAGGACGGATCCCATGATACCAACGATGCTCAGGCTAAGGATGTGAGTTTGAGGGGTACCCATAGAGGTGGGAATTGTAGAGAAATGGGGGAGAAAAGTTATTTTTTTAGATTTTCCGATAAATTTAGTGAATTTTCACAATTTTTTTTGATCGAAAAGTGATAAAAAGTTGCATTTTCATAATGTATTGGAAGTTGAGATTGTGGCTGGGGGACTAGGGTTGAAAATCTAGGCCATCATTGTAAATTTGCAGTTTTTCGCGATTTTTTCGAGTTTTTGATCAAATTTCAGTGGTTTTTTCACCATTTTTTTGCACTTTTTCATGATTTTTCCTGCGAAAAACGAACAAAAAGCTCACTTTTCGTTACTATTAAAAAAATTTGTCGACAATTTTTCGCTAGATTTCACAAATTTTGACGATTTTTTCGAGTTTTTCTTCGAATTTCACCGTTTTTAAAAAAAAATTTAAAAAAAAAATTGAAAAAAATTGAGAAAAAAACCGAAAAAACACTGAAAAAATTGAAAACGGCCTAGATTTCTCAATTTCCAATCATCTCGTCCCCCAGCCACCATTTTTGAAGTGAATTTTTGAAAAAAATTGAAAAAAAAACAGGAAAAAACCTCAAAAAATGCGAAAAAAAAATTTAATTAGCTGGCCTAGAATTCCAGCTTCTCGTCCCCCAGCCACAACCCCAAAAATCACTTTCAAACCTAAATCTCCCATTTTCCAGGACGCGGTCCGCCTCTTCGCCGACGGAAAGGCGAAGCTGTCCAAGAAGGACGGCACCCACTTCCTGCACATCCTGGCCACCCAGAACCAGTACCAGCTGCGCAAGGTGTTCGCCGAGTTCTCGAACCTCTCGGGCGCCTCCATCGAGAAGGCGATCGAGAAGGAGTTCTCCGGCGACCTCCAGAAGTCGTACCTCACCATCGTGCGCGCCGCTTCTGACAAGCAAAAGTTCTTCGCCCAACAGCTTCACGCCTCGATGAAGGGACTCGGCACCCGCGACAACGACCTGATTCGCGTGCTCGTCACTCGCTCTGAGGTCGACTTGGAGCTCATCAAGACCGAGTTCCAGGAGCTCTACCAGAAGTCGTTGGCCGACGTCGTCAAGGGGGACACTTCTGGAGCGTATCGTGACGCGCTTCTCTCCATTATCAATGGAAATCATGCCACTGCTCACTAGAGGAGAGGAGCTGAATGGGAAAAGCTTTACCTTGATACAATTTTTTTTAATTTCTCATGTTTCTTCTCTTAACTTTTTCACTTTTTTCACTTCTTTGAAGTCCCCTAAAGTTCTGCATTCCCAATTATGCACAATTTGTATTGCATTTTTTCTCTTGAAGTAACAATAAAGATAACAAGAACAACAAAAAAACAAAATTATTCTTGAGCACTTTTCTTCTTGCTCCTCTTCCTCTTCCCCGACGCCGTCCTTTCTCCAGTTCGAATCGATTCAGCGGACGCCTTCATCACCTTCTTCTTACAGGAGAGCGGATTCACGCCCTTCTTCTTCCGCTTCTTCTTCACGTCTTCTTTCCCGATGACGACTTCTTTGAGCGCTTTGAGCTTCTGAATTTCGGATTCCTCGCGAGAGCACCCGGCTTTTGTGGCTTCGGAGATCTGGAGCATTGAAAATAGGTTAATATTTTCAGAATCTTTATGATATTGCTCACATTATCCAATAAAACCGTCTTAAACTTGATGTACATTATCGGCGTCCCCACGATACCCCTCAACTTCTCCGTCAGCTCGTCGTCCTGCGTGGCGATCAGATATTTCGTCTTCCCGCTCGCAGCTCGTCTCGCCAGATGAGCCAAACAATCGGAAGCGGCTCGCGGCGTCGTGTGAGTGCACTCGGCCACCTCGAACTGCTTCGCGATCACCAGGGCTCCGTAGAGCAGCGGGCCGAACTTTTCGAGCTCTTTGAGCACGCAGTTTGTGGTCATTAGGTGGGTTTCTTCAGTTAGATACTTGGGAATTTGCTCGGCGAGGTTTAGCTTTTCCTGAAGAGCAGCATTGCAGAATGTGCCGTCCACTAGGACTCGGTATGGTGGCGTGAATTTGTAGTTGTATTTGTAGAATGTGAGGAGGCGATTTGCGCGTTTTAATCTGGAAAAATTGATTGAATTTAAATTTTTTGATGAAAAATCTTAGAAAAAATGAAAAAACTCACCTTTTAACCTTCATTTTCTATGCTTTGCAAAGCAAGCTACCAATTTTTGAAATTCGGCGCGACAATCGTCTTGACGAATTCTCTCTGCTTTTCCAGAAACGCAAGACCCGACGGCGGCGGCTTCAGTGGGACACTTGGAAAGGATGGTTGCGAATTTATGGATGTTTCGCTTGGGAGCTGTGGGCATTACCTGGAAATTTATTTTTTTTTTTATTAGTTTTGTTATTTGAGCGAAATTGGTCATCGGAGCCGCAAAGTATAACTGATAATATAAAAAAGAAATTTTGAATTTTCGAAAAAGCTTCAGAAAACTTACGGAGTTCACAAAATTAAAGCAGATTCCAGAAAACTTTCTGAAAAAAATGCGAAAAAAACAAGAAAAATACGAAAAACTGCGCGCCGCAGGCCTGCAGAAAGGGGCGTAACGCAACCCGCGCGCGTCAATTCTTCGTTTTCGTGGCGAGACCCATCGCACCCCGCTCATCGGGCGGTCTGCGCCGTTACCGTGCAAGTCTGCAAATTCTGTTCGAGTTTTCGCTTTTCTCACTCATTTTCAGGCGGTTTTTCTTCGATTTTCTTGAAAATCCAAGATTATCAATTGATTATAAATTTTTTATCGGGTCCTGAGCCCCCTATAAACCTATTTCTACGTCGCTGTTTTCAATTTTAGGTTCAAGACTTTCAATTTCATGGTTTTTCAGAGGGTACAAACTATGGCTTCGCGTTCGTTGGCCTCTATCAGCCGCTCGGCTTCTCGCCTTCTTCAGAGCAATGTGCAGAAATGCGCTCTTCCAGCTGCCTCCAGTGAGTTTCGAATCACCCGTTTTTGATTTATGGTTATATTTTCCAGTCCGGTTGAGCTCGACCTCGGTCGACTCCAAGAAGGGAATCCACACCGGAGTTGCCACCCAGCAGGCTGCTGCCGCCACCAAGGTAAAATAAATTAGATCGTTCAATTTCTAAGTATTTTATATTAGGTTTCGGCCAAGGCTACCGCTGCTAATGCTTCCGGACGCATCGTCGCTGTCATCGGAGCCGTCGTCGACGTTCAGTTCGATGAGAACCTCCCACCAATCCTCAACGGTCTTGAGGTCGTCGGACGCTCCCCAAGACTCATCCTTGAGGTCTCCCAGCATCTTGGTTCGTGAATCAACGTATCCCTTCTGTACAGTCGGTTTTGTTTTCAGGAGACAACGTTGTCAGATGCATTGCTATGGACGGAACTGAGGGACTTATCCGTGGACAGCCAGTCGCTGACACCGGAGATCCGATCAAGATCCCAGTCGGACCAGAGACTCTTGGCCGTATCATGAACGTCATTGGAGAGCCAATCGACGAGAGAGGCCCAATCCCATCCAAGAACTTCGCCGCTATCCACGCCGAGGCTCCAGAGTTCGTCGAAATGTCCGTCGAGCAGGAGATTCTTGTCACCGGAATCAAGGTCGTCGATCTTCTCGCCCCATACGCCAAGGGAGGAAAGATTGGACTTTTCGGAGGAGCCGGAGTCGGAAAGACTGTGCTTATCATGGAGCTCATTAACAACGTCGCCAAGGCTCACGGAGGTTACTCTGTGTTCGCCGGAGTCGGAGAGCGTACCCGTGAAGGAAACGATCTTTACCACGAAATGATTGAGGGAGGAGTCATTGATCTCAAGGTTTGTTACTGATAGAAAGCTATTCCATATACAATTTGTTCGTTTTCAGGGAAAGAACTCCAAGGTGTCTCTCGTGTACGGACAGATGAACGAGCCCCCAGGTGCCCGTGCCCGTGTGTGCCTCACCGGACTCACCGTCGCCGAGTACTTCCGTGACCAGGAGGGACAGGATGTGCTTCTCTTCATCGACAACATCTTCCGTTTCACCCAGGCCGGATCTGAGGTGTCTGCTCTTCTCGGACGTATTCCATCCGCTGTCGGATATCAACCAACCCTTGCCACTGACATGGGTGGTATGCAGGAGAGAATTACCACCACCAAGAAGGGATCCATCACCTCCGTGCAGGCCATCTACGTGCCAGCTGACGATTTGACTGATCCAGCTCCAGCCACCACTTTCGCTCACTTGGACGCCACCACTGTGTTGTCCCGTGGTATCGCCGAATTGGCTATCTACCCAGCCGTCGACCCGCTCGATTCCACCTCCCGTATCATGGACCCCAACATCGTCGGACAGAACCACTACGACATTGCTCGTGGAGTTCAGAAGATCCTCCAGGACTACAAGTCGCTCCAGGATATCATTGCTATCCTCGGAATGGACGAGTTGTCTGAGGAAGATAAGCTTACCGTGTCCCGTGCCCGCAAGATCCAACGTTTCCTTTCCCAACCATTCCAAGTCGCTGAGGTGTTCACTGGACATCAAGGAAAGTTCGTTTCGCTCGAGGAGACCATCCGCGGATTCACCATGATTCTCAAGGGTAAGCGCTAATATATCAGAGTTCCCAGTATCAATTTTGTTTTCAGGAGAGCTCGACCACCTTCCAGAAGTTGCCTTCTACATGCAGGGAGGAATTGATGATGTGTTCAAGAAGGCCGAGGAGCTCGCCAAGCAGCACAGCTAAACGACAGACAATTAGTTTTATTTTTTGTTATTACCCGGCACTACGTTTGTCTTCCTTTTTTTAATGTTTGGTAGTGATAAATTTAATGTATAGTTTATTGTATTGTTGCGGTAGTGCTGTATCCGTCAGACCACTATTTGGTGACATCCAATACGTTGTTTTCCATCCCTCTCTCTCATTTCTTCGAATCCAACCAAACCCCCCATCTAAAACGCTCGATTGAGCCGCAAAATAAAGAAAAAACCGCTCAACTCATTCATTGGACTTCTAGCATATTTTGATCAGAAATAAATAGCAAGTCGATGGTGATCTTGATGTTTTGCACCACCATATTCCAGATGAGTAACCGGACATACGCTGACGATCTCTTCCCCCTGGAAGTGATTGAGCAATGCGAAGAGCTCGCCTCGGCCGGCTCCTCCTCCCCATCAACGCCACCAAACTCGGTGGACGCGGCCAACTCGCGAATAAACGTGGGCTGGATGACGACTCCATTAGACGTCGTCGACAATCTGGATCGACAAGTGGCTCCGTACTGCACGAAGCTCGGCGAGTCCAAGTACAGCTACGTCGTCTACCCAATAGGGGGCGTGGTCAGAGCATTCTGGAAGCCAGCGGAGGGGTAAATCGATAAAAAATCGATTAAAAAAAAAATTTTTTTCCTTGAAGAAATATCCACCCTCCTGTAATCGATTTACCGGATGTTCAACTGGCGAATTCGCTTTGGGAAACTTATATTAATGGAAAAGTGCATTTTTTTTTTTTAATTTTTTGATTTTTCAATGAATTTTTATAAAATTTAGGTCTCCCCCTGGATCGATTGCGATTCAGAAGACCCCGCGTACGCTGCTCTTTCTGAAGAGCACTTGATAAAAGTAAAAATCAAAAAAATTTTCAAAAAATCAATAAAATCAATAATCAGGAGCTCAACTACGTGTGCTATTTGGGGCTCCAAACTTTCACCATCGAACTGAAACGCATCCGATCCCCGAGAACTGCCGCCATTATAAATAAGTGGATTTGGACCAGAAATGCCAGATTTAAGTGGGATTTTAATTGATTTTTGGCTCAAAAATGCTCATTTTCAGCGTTTGGGTGCTCCTCCCTGGCTCAGTGGAGAGATGCTCCGATTTTGGAGCAACTACTAGAAATGTGGACTTGTGGAGCATTTGGGCAGATTTTCGCAAACAATGCGGCAATTTCAGTGGGATGTACTTTCAGGGTACGGGGAATTAGTTGATAGGAGTAATGAGCAGGGATTTGTGGAGTTTTTGAGGGGTTTTTTGGTGAATAATCATGAAATTTGATGAAAAAAAGAGAAAAAAGTGTGAAATTTCGATGAAAAACAGTGAAAAATCAGCAGAATCTGAGAAAAATCGTCGAAATTCATGGAATTCAATGCAAAAAACTACCAAAAATCACTAACTTTCGAGCAAGAATCCCAAAAAATCAAATTATTTCGATAAAAAAGTCGAAAAAAACGTTATTTTTCGTTGAAAAATGCCAAAAATCATCAAATATTCAAAAAATCCACAAAAAATCATCAAATTTCAATAAAAATCCAGAAATTTCACTGAAAATTTGCCGAAAGACATCAGATTTCATGAAATTTTAATGAAAAAAGGTGAAAATCGTGAAATTTCGATAAAAAATCGTCAAAAAATATGAAATTTTAAGGGAAAATCATGATAAAATTCTATTAAAAAAATAGCTAAAACTCATCAATTTTAGAGAAAAATAACAAAAAATCGAATGATTTCAATAAAAATCCAGAAGTTTCCCTGAAAAGTTGCCGAAAAACATCAGATTTCATGAAAATTTTGTGAAAAATCACCAAAAATCATCAAACTTTGAAGAAAAAGTCACTAAAAATCATTAAAATTCAATGAAAAATAGTGAAAATTCATTGAATTTCAATTCAAAATTGTCAAAATTAATCAAAATCCAATAAAGATTGTTAGAAAGTCATGAAATTCAAAGAGAAATTGTCAAAAAGTATGAAATTTTGGGTGAAATTCGCCGAAAAAAGCTAAATTTCAATGAAAAATCGGCGAAAATCGAGGAATTTTACTGAAAATTGTCAAAAATCATTAAATTTGACTGAAAAATTATGAGAAATCATTGAACTTCAACCAAAATATGCCAAAAATCATCAGATATCAGGAAAAAATAGCCAAGATCAATGAATTTTGATGGGAAAATTGCGAAAAATCATCAATTTTGGAGAAAAATTGCCAAAAAATTGAAAAAATCATCATAATTCTATCAACAAATAACAGAAACTCATCATTTTTCAAGAAAATCCGCTCAAAAATATAAAATTCGACGATAAAATCACCAAAAAATTTCCAACAATCATCAAAGTCCACCAAAAAACCACCAAAAATTCACCATTTCCCCACTCCCTCTCTCCAAACCCACACAAATTCCTCCATTTTCCAGTGGCTCTCACAATATCCGCCAATCTGCCCGACGAGCTGACCGAAAAGAAGCTCCAGGAGCGCTGGACAGCGGAGCCACTGGCCGCCTTCTTCATCGAATCAGAGCTCTTCGTAACAGGAAGAAACGGGGAAGCGAGTCTTCCTGGAGCCCACACATCTGTGCTCCAATCCCTCTGGCTCTCCGATTCCCTCCGTTTTGTGCTCCGCGCCACCTCCGACGCCTTCAAGTACAACGCGGCCATCAAATTCGAGTACTCACAGGCTCTTCGGCACGCCGTCAGAGATTTAGCTTACAAACGACGTCGCACTTCTGGAGAATCTGAGCACTATCTCAACGTCATCGAGTACAAGGACGTGCTCCAAGCACCTCTTCAGCCATTATCAGAGAATCTAGATTCTGGAGTTTATAACACGTTTGAGCAGGATCAGATGAAGTACGTGGTGTACGGGGAAGCTGTGGAAGGAGCACTGAAGGATCTGGGAGCCGATGGAAGGAGGGTGGTGGTGGTGTACTTGTTGGGCGGAGGAAGAGGGCCTATTGTGAGTTGATCGGAGCTCTTTTTGATGCTCCAGATGCTCTGCGGTGTTCAGTGGTGCTCAGAACTGTTTTCAGAATTTGAATAGCTCAATTGAGAGCAAAGATGCGGAGCTCGAAAGTTTGGAGGTGCTCCGAGAGCTCTAATTTGCACATTTATCTGATTTATATAAAAAATATGTGTAAGTGATGCTCTGAATATATTCTAGAACAAAGTTTCTGTGAAATTGAGCATCATTTACACATATTTTTCATATAAATCACGGGGTCGCCGCGGGAACACTGTTGCAAATGCGCTCTATTGCACAAGGCCTAAAAACTCAAAATCCCATGAAAATCGATGATTTTTCGATGATTTAAAAAAAAACCGTTAAACTCCGTATCGCCACTCACAGTTGAGTCGGTACGCAGCGAATTGCGGCCTTGTGCTTTGCGAATTGAAGGAATTGCGGAACTTGGCACGGTGCCAGGTTTTTGCCGATGTTCCCCCTGCGACCCCGTGTAAATCACATAAATGTGCAAGTTAGAACTCCAGGAACACTTCCAAACTTTGGAGGTTTGTATTTTCGCTCTCAATTGACCTATTCAGATTCTGAAAACAGTTCTGAGCATCTCTTTCGGAGCAGATGTGCTCAGAACTGTTTTCAGAATGGAGCTCTGAAGTTTGGATGTGCTCCTGGAGCTCTAGATCCACAATTATTTATAAATGATGCTCGAAATGTCTTCTAGAATTCAGTGAAAATGCTCCAAACATCATATATTGGCTCTAATATATTTAGAATCTATTTCCAGTGAATTAGAGACAATATCTAGTGTCTGGAGCATTTTCACTGAGTTCTAGAAGACATTTCGAGCATCATTTGTACATAATTGTGGATCTAGAGCTCCTGAAGCACCACCAAATTCGGATGAAATCCAGTAAAGAGCATAATTCCACTTTAGGGCACAAAAATCCTGCGAGCCGAGAAGAACTACAACTCGACGTTCCGAAAAGGAAAAGAGCCACTGAAAGTGAAACTTTATATCGTCGAAAAGAATCCGAACGCCATCGTCACCCTGAAATACATGAATGTGAGAACCTGGAAGCGAAAAGTGACGATCATCGAGTCCGACATGAGAAGTCTCCCTGGAATCGCAAGAGATCGAGGCTTCGAGCAACCCGACATCATCGTCTCGGAGCTCCTCGGCTCTTTTGGAGACAATGAGCTCAGTCCGGAGTGTCTGGATGGAGTTACTGACTTTTTGAAGCCGACGACTATCTCGATTCCACAGAAATATACGAGTTATGTGATGCCTATTATGAGCACTCACTTGCACCAGACTATTAAGGCTCAGAGCATCCCTTTCTTGAGCCGAGCCATTCCATCGCATGGAAGAGCCGAGCCCGAGATTGATGAGCATGGAATGTGGATTCAGAAGTATCCGTGGGTTATTTTACTGATTTTTATCATTATTTTAGTGCATTTCTTGTTAAAAATACAGAAAAATGATAGATCTGGCTCTTGAAAATCACTTAAATTACCAAATAAAGGGTCATTTAAGTGATTTTTATCATTATTTTAGTGAATTCCTTCTTAAAAATGCCCTAAAATAAGTTAAATGAAGCTCTTCTGCTCTTTTGAGCTGCTTGAATTAAAGTGGTTGGAAATATAAATATTTTTCTCTATTTTTCCATGTTTTCTAACCATTTTACTGATTTTTATCCTCATTTTAATGCATTTTTCGTTAAAAATCCCCTAAAATAAGCTAAAATAAACCACTTGCTCTTTTGAGCTGCTCAAATTGAAGTGGTGGCCGAGTTTTTCGAGTTTTCTAGGCCACCACCTCCACCTTTCTGATAAAAAGTAAAAGTAAATTTTGTTTTTATTCTTTACTCAAGTTTTATCTTTTTAACGAGGATAATGGATTTTTCCAATGAAAAGGTGAGAAATTTTGAATTTTTTAAAAATAGATTTCATTGAAAAAAGTGAAATTTAACTGAAAATTGATAAAAATTAGATGATTTATCACTAGAAAAGTGATAAAATTAAAGTTTGTACCTGATAATTCACATTTTTAAATAAAAAAATAATACAAATCGATAAAAATTAACAAAATTCCCCCGAAAAATTGAATAATTGGTGAAAACCCAAAACTTCCCACTAAAAATCATCCCAAACTTACAAAATTCCCCCATTTTGCAGTCAGAGAAGCTGTACTGTAAAAAAAGGAAGAAAAACTTATAAAAAACACCTGAAAAACTTATTACAATCAAGTTGAAACCAATAAAAACCAATAAAACACCATAAAATCCCTCAAAAAACCATCATGACACCCCCAAAATCTCCCTATCTTTGCAGCCAAGGAAGCATAATCAACAACATGGACCAGATCTACGTAGTCTATCTCTCCAAATACATCCCCCTCGCCCCATCCACCAAACCGGTCTTCTCGTTCGAACACCCAAACTTCACCAATTCGAGCAACGAACGTTCGGGACGCATCGAATTCACCATGGACCGGCCGGCGGATCTCATGGGTTTTGGTGGTTATTTCGACCTGCAGCTCTACAAGAACGTGATGCTCTCCATTGAGCCCTCCACCCACACCAATGGAATGGTGTCGTGGTTCCCGGCGGTGGTGCCATTGAGAGAGCCCCTGAGAGTCAATGAGCATGATATGGTGGCTCTGCGAATGGAGAGGAAGGTCGATGGGGGCGGAGTTTGGTATGAATGGTGTGTGGAGCATCGGAGGGCGGAGGATGGTGTGGTCAGCTTTACGGAGGTGCAGAATCCTAATGGAGAGAGCTATTATATGAGAATGTGATCATTTTTGTGGGAATTTATAATTTTGATAATTAAAAATGGATTTTTTTGGTTTTTGCTCTTTTTCAATTGTGCTCTTTATTGGAATGTGTTGCTCTTTTTCAATAGACTTGCTCATTTTATGATTTTTTGCATTTCATAGGTTTTTTTTTTGAATTTCCCTGATTTTTCTGATGTTTCCAATCGATTGTGCTCTCGAATCTTGCTCTTTTTCTTCAGTTTTTAAAAGAATTTTTGCTCTTTTTTTTGAATTTTCCTTAATTTGTAATGTTTGCTCTTTCTTAATTGTGACCATTATTGGAATTTTTTGCTCTTTTTTCATTTTTTTTTTTGGATTTTCATGATTTTTGGCGTTCCTGCTCTTTTTCAATAGGATTTTGCTCAATTTTATGATTATTTGTAATTTTAAGAATTATCCTGATTTTTTTTTGGTGTTTATACTCTTTTTCAGAAGATTTTTGTTCTTTTTCAATGATTTTTTGCTCATTTTTATGATTTTTTCACTATTTTTTAATTTCCCTGATATTTCTGATTTTTTCAATTGTGCTCTTGAATCTTGCTCTTTTTTAAACTATTTTTCCCCTATTTTTAGGTTTTTTGCTCCTTTTTTATATACTTTTTTCGAATTTCCCTGATTAAAAAAAATTTCCTGCATTTTTTGCTCCTTTTACACTTCAAACTTCCCCGATTTTTCTACTGTTTGCTCATTTTTTCAATGTTTTTAATTTAATTTTTTCCAGATTTTTTCTGCATTCCACTGTTTTTTTTCCGAGTATTTTTCACAGTTTTCTCCCGATTTTTTTAAATTTTTACTAAAAATTCTGATTTTTCACCATTTTTTTCGATTTTTTTTTTCGATTTTTACTGATTACGGTAACAATTCCGTTCTATCCTTTTCATTTGGAGCATTTGGAGCATTTTACAATGCTCCAAATGCTCCAAATTCTTCATTTTATTATTTTCAACGACTCCCTCTTCATAAGTTTCCTTTCCAGAATGCTCCACAGCTCCAAGCTCTCATCGCTCCGCCCCTTTCTCGCCGCCACCGCACTAGAAGACGTGGCGCTCCAGAAGCGTCTTCTGGGACGACGTCAGCCAAAACAAGGAAAACCCCCAATCCTCCCACCAGCGAAAAAAGTGCTCTACCATGTGGTGCACGCCCCTTGGCAAAAGCCAGAAGACGTCGAGGAGCTTCTCTGGCGTCGTCACGCCTACAACAACGCCGTCGTCTCGATGAGAGAAGTGTTCCGTGCGGAGCTCGCTCAGAATGCGTCCCATGGAGCCGGTATCGAGGCGATGAAAGACGCGGAGGCGTTGGAGCTCGACGAGCTCATCGCGGAGAACGAGAGGGTGAATCAGGAAAAGAGGGTGGCTCGGGCTCAACGGGAAGAGAGTGATGCAAAGGCGACAAAGGGGGTGATTCTGGAGGAGATTCGAGTGGAGCTCGAAAAGCGGAATCAGGAGAAAAGAGCAGCGGAGCAAGAGGTCAAGGCAGCGATTGGAAGAGCCGATGGCTTCGTTGACAAGGATAATCTGGAGACGAAGATTCTGGAGGCGTTGGAGAAGCCCACGATCTACGACTTTGCTATTGATAGAGCGGGCAATAAGTATTATGTGCCGGAGCCCGTCAAGTATCAGGAGGGAACTCCCACGAGACAGAAGGGACGGCTTTATGATCAGACTTTTGGAACTCAACAGGGAACTATTGTGGAGGCCAAGAAGAGGGAAATCACGGTTTAGGTTAGTTATTGATCGAAAAAATCGATAAAAATTGCTGAAAATACCTGAAAATGCAGAATTTTGATAAAATTATAGGCTTTTTTGGTGAAAAATTGGTTTTTTATGGGGATAAGTTGAATTTTCGACTGGAAATCGTAGTTTGTGTCTGAAAAAACAGTTTTTAAACTAAAAAAAGATCGAATTTCAGGTTAGAAATTGTTTCTTGAACGATTTCCTGTCAAAAATTCAACCTTTCCCCATAAAAACCCAATTTTTCAGCCAAAAGCCCAAATTTTTATCAAAATTCTGCATTTTTCATGTGTTTTTTACCTTATTTTTAGCAGTTTTATCGATTTCTTCTATTAAGATCGAAAAAGTCGATAAAAAGTGCTCAAAATACATGAAAAATGCAACATTTTGATAAAAATTGGCATTTTTTGATTAAAAAAAAGTGTGTTTTTTATGGGGAATTTTGAATTTTTGACAATTTTCGACAGGAAATCGTAGTTTTTGCTTGAAAATTCTGATTTTTTAATTTAAATATTGCAAAATTCCTGGAAAAATCACCAAAAATGCCTCAAAAATTCAAAATTCAACAAAACCCTCCTAAAATCCCCTAAAAACCAACTTTATCTGAAAAAAAAATCACAAAAATCCGACAATCTTCCTGATTTCCTTCAAATTCCTCTCTGCAATTTCCCGTGCCACGTGGCCATTTTCAGTGAGCACCTTGTCCACCTGCAATCGATTTTTCTCCCTTTTTTTCGTTCAATTTGCATTAAAAATGAGCCGGAGCAATTAAATTTCCGAGCCAATTGACAGGTACCGGCTCAATTATACTATCGGGTTATCGTGAGCAATTTGTGCAATTTTTGTGTCAAAATGTGCATTTTTTATGTTGCCGAAAAAGGAAAACAGAGAAAACTTTAAAAAGTGCACACTTTGACACAAAAATTGCACAAATTGCTCAAGGTAAACTGACAGTATAATTGAGCCGGTACCTGTCAATTGGCATGGAAATTTAATTGCTCCGGCTCATTTTTAATGCAAATTGAACGAAAAACGGAGCAAAAATCGATTGCAGGTGGACAAGGTGCTCACTGAAAATGGCCACGTGGCACGGGAAATTGCAGAGAGGAATTTGAAGGGAATCAGGAAGATTGTCGGATTTTTGTGATTTTTTTTTAGGATTTTTAGAATTTTTAGAGTGTTTTGTTGAATTTTTATTAATTTTGTGAATTTTTCGGTGATTAATTTGAAATTTTTCAATTTTTTATAAAATTTTTCGATTGAATTTTTTGATTTTTTCAGAATTTTTCAAAAATTTTTTCAAAAAAAAGTTTCAAAAAAAAGTTTTTTTCAAAGTTTTTTTCACAATTTCCGAACTTATTCCAATCCACAGTAACCCATACTGCATTATCATGATTTTTCCATTAATAAAGCCCATTATCTAACTGTTTTCAGGTCCAACACTACACTACACTGTAGCCTTTTCCGTCTCTTTCTTCTCCATCGACTGATAACACTATTACGTTCCTTTTTCCCACTTTTTTCCTTATTTTTCCATTTCTTTACCATTTTTTGTTACTTTTTGTTGTAAATTAGACATTTTAGGCTCATTATCATTATTTTTGTTCGTTTATAAACTTTTTTCCTTTTAAAATCACTTTTTTTTCCATTTTTTTCAATATTTCTCGGATTCCAGCCGGTGAATACATAATGAACGCGTATGTGGCGGAGATTGGCGAAATAGTGAGAGCCCAGCGGAGAGATGACGAGTTTATCGATGAGATTGCACACAAATTGAGCAAGGTGCTCTTTTTTTGCTCTTTTTGGGCACAAAATTGAATTTTTCATTGTTTTTTTCCGTTTTTCCTAAAAATTACATTAAAAATCGATATTTATTGATTTTTTAAATGTAATTTGCAACGAAAAAATCATCAAAAACCTCCAAAATGACATTTTTTCAAAACTACAGTATCTTTCCGCTGCGAGACCCATCCCTAACCGATATTTTTAAATTATAGTGATCCTGAAAAACCGCAAAAATTCCTCGGAAATAGACCACGCCCCCTTTTTGCAATTTTGCCGCACATAATATTTTTGTTTTTTCAGTGAATTTATCGATTTTCTTCAATTTTGAATTAAAAAAAAATGGAAGAAAATCGTTAAATTCACTGAAAAAACAAAAATATTATGTGCGGCAAATTGCAAAAAAGAGGCGTGGCCTATTTTCAAGGATTTTTTGCGATTTTCAGGGCCACTATAATTTGAAAAAGTCAGTTCAGGATGGGTCTCGAAGCGAAAAGATACTGTAGTTTTGTGAAAACTTCATTTTTTGGAGGTTTTTAGGTGATTTTTAGGAGAAAAATTGTCAAATTAAAGTTAAGAAATTTAGAAAAGTTTACGTGAACTCAGAAAATAAAATGAATTGAAGTTTTGTAGTTTGTCGTTTTTGTAGTTTCTGTAGTTTGTAGTCTAGCACAGTTCCGGTAAATTTTTTGCATAAAATTTGATTTTTTTTAACCATAAACCATTAAAAACTGCTAATTTTTCAAAATTGTCAAACTTAGCGCAATTTTTAGACAATTTTTTCACAATTTTCAAAAAAAAATTGAATAAAAATCAATAAAATAAACATTTTAGATCAGCAAAGAGCTCCTGGGCCAGCGAACTTGGATCCGCTGGTTCCCATACCTAAAAACAGCAGCCTCAACTTTATACTACACGAGCACAGTGCTCATTGGAAATCAGACATTGGGAGAAGAATACGTGCATCTTTTTGAGTCGGACGGTCTTCAGAGGATTGTCCCTTCACTTCCATCCAGAGCCTCTTTTGTCCTTTTGCACTCTCTTTTTCCGCGTATCTCTAATTTTTTGATTCAGGTGGGTTTTTGAAGTGTGTAGTGCGTTAGATGCGTGTTTTGACGCACCATTTCAAAAATCAGCATTTAGAAGCGTGTTTTAACGCACTACAACTGTATATAGCGTTAACTCTCTTCAATCCGTAAAAGTAGTGCGTCAGATGCGTGTTTTGACGCACAAAACGCTAATTCCTTCAAAAATAGCTATTTTGGAGCGTGTTTTAACGCACTACATCTAAATCCAATCACTCGTTTTTCTGTTCAAGGAAGTAGTGCATCAGATGCGTGTTTTGACGCACAAAACTCTCATTATTTCAAAAATCGGGAATTTGGAAGCGTGTTTTTAACGCACTACGACTCACGCTTCTCAAAATAGTGCGTCAGATGCGTGTTTTGACGCAGAACCAGTTACTTTGACTATTGCTAGCTGTGACCGACTTTTTGTGGGGTTCTAGGACATATTTTACAATGAAGGGAGTACTGTAGTTTTGTTGGCTTCTAACTACAGTACTCTTTTCATTGCAAAATCTGGCCTAGAATCCCACGAAAAAGTCGGCCACGGCCACCAGAAGTCAAAGTGACTGGTTCTAAAAAAAAACACGCATCTGACGCACTATTTTGAGGAGCGTGAGTTGTAGTGCGTTGAAAACACACTTCTAAATACCGATTTTCGATTTAATGAGGGTTTTGTGCGTCAAAACACGCATCTAACGAACTACTTATTTGAACAGATGAACGCGCGATTCATTTAGTTGTAGTGCGTACCAAAACACGCTTCTAAATACCGATTTTCGATTAAAGAGCGTTTTGTACGTCAAAACACGCATCTGACGCACTATTTAGTGAAAAGTAAATCGTAATGCGTTCCAAAACACGCAACTGACGCACCACACTCATCTTCACAGTACTCTACAGTAATCCTTCCAGAAAGCGGAATCCCAGCTCACCCACCCCTCTACATCATATTTCCTCGGAATCCCCCTGAACCCAAAAGCCCGTCACTCCTTCCTCGAGCTCTTTTTCTGGCTCCGAACGACCCTTTTCCCGCAGCTCCGTCGAGCCCACATTGCTCTTTTTTATATCACTGGAGCATATTACAGTATCTCGAGACGAGTCACAGGAATTCGATTTTTATCAGCCAGCGCGAGCTCTGATATTCCGGCTCTCAAAGTTTATAGATTCCTGGGTTACGTCACTTTGCTCCAGCTCACTGTTTCCATTTTGATAGCTGCTTTTTCGTTTTGGAGCTCTCAGAAAGAGCAAAAGGAGCAGAAAAAGAGCACGAATTTGAGCCCGAGCTTGGAGTTCGAATCGGTGAGACGAAAATGCTCCGCGAGCCCCCAAAAGAGCCGCATTTCCAGCTCCGCCACCCGACGTTCCAGTGCTCCATTTGTCTGGAGCCCAACAACCCATCGGCTCTTTTCTGCGGCCACCTCTTCTGCTGGAGCTGCATTCAGGAGCACGCGAGCTCCGAATCGGCTCGTTGCCCACAGTGTCGGCTCGAATTTGAGCCCCGTGACGTCACGCCCCTTTTGAATTTGTAGTTAGTGCTCCGAGAGCCCAGAGCACATCCTCATAATGAATCTATTGAAAAAAGTGAGCAAGAGCCCTGAGCTCAAGCTGAAGAGCTCATTTCCAGAATCACAAGCTCCAGACAATCTATTTCACTGGAATCCAACCCACTGGAATTCCCCACCTTGGCAATTTTTTTGGCTCCATTGAGCCCTGGACAGAGCTCCAGAAAACAGTGCCCCAAGACACGCCCATGATGCTCTCGGTGGTGGATCAACACGCCATTTCACTGGGACCCATTCCTGGAGAGCAGGTAAGCCACGCCCCCTTTTTCCAACTGAAAACTGTCTTTTTGATTTTAGGCCACGCCCCTTTATTGAAAATTATTTTACTGATACTATTTTCAAAAATTTTTATCATTTTTTACCATAAAACAATCGGATTATAGAAAAAATCGAGAAAAAACCAGGAAAAATGAAGAAAATTGAGCATCCAAATGATTTTTTGCTCAATTTTCTTCATTTCTCCTGGTTTTTCTTGTTTTTTTTTCTATAATTCGATTGTTTTATGGTGAAAAATGATAAAAATGAGTGAAAATTGTCCTTTTCAACTGAAAATTCGACTCCCAGACATTTTGCAACCATTTTTGGCCTATTTTGGCTCTTTTCTCGGAGTTTTCGACGTTTTTTCATGAATTTCAGCAAAAAACATCGAAAACCCCGAGAAAATTGGGCCAAAATAGGACAAAAACGGTCGCACAATGTCAGGGAGTCGAATTTTCAGTTAAAAAAGGACAATTTTCACCCATTTTTATCATTTTTTACCATAAACAATCTAATTATAGAAAAAAATCAAGAGAACACTAGAAAAAAATGAAGAAAATTGATCAAAAAATCATCCTGAGCTCTTTTTTCCAGCTCCGCCGCAACACGCATCAAATGACAGCGTCTCTAATCGCCTGTGGAGTGGACCCCATCAGAACCCTGCTCTTCCGCCAGTCAGATGTTCCCCAGATTGCTCAGCTCTCCTGGATCCTGGGCTCCCTCCAAACCACCTCGAAACTGGCTCGCCTTCCCCAGTACAAGGAAAAACAGACGCGCTTTAAAAAAGGCGACATCCCGGTGGGATTGCTCACTTATCCGCTGCTCCAGGCCGCCGATGTGCTCACTTTCCTGGCCACCACTGTTCCAGTTGGTG
Source organism: Caenorhabditis imperialis (assembly GCA_963572205.1). NCBI lineage: Eukaryota > Metazoa > Nematoda > Chromadorea > Rhabditida > Rhabditidae > Caenorhabditis > Caenorhabditis imperialis. The sequence continues at coordinate 696,777 of OY751541.1, forward strand.
AGGATCAGAGCCAACATCTGAATTTGCTCGGCGGGCTCGCGTACGCCTTCAATAAAACCTATGACACGGATATTTTTCCGATTCCGAAGCAGTTGACGAGAGAGAACCATGCTAGAATCAGGTCGCTCCGAGAGCCCGAGAAAAAGATGAGCAAGTCGTCGGGAGGAGCAAGGAGTCGCATTGATGTAAGGGTGTTGGATGGAAAAACTGTGCGGCAGAATTGCAAAAAGGGACGGAGCCTATTTGGTTCAAAATTTCTGAGTTTAGCGCACTTTTTAGTGAAAATTTCCTTCAAAATCGTGCCCCAAAGTTGCAAAAAAGGGGCGGAGCCTATTTTTCATTTTTTTTTTTTTTGAAATTCCCGCGCTCCCTCACAATTTTGACAATTTTTAATCAATTTTCTTTACAGATCACTGATAACAAAGAGACGATTTTGGACAAGTGCCAAAAAGCACAAAGTGACAATTTGGGAAAAGTCACTTATGATAAGGATAACAGATTGGCGGTTTCTAATTTGGTGGGTTTTTAGATTTTTTGAAAATTTTCAGATTTTACAGATTTTTAGTTGAAAATTGATGATTTTTCGATAAAAATTACACGAAAATCGATAGTTTTTGAAGATTTTCATATAAAAATCACGATTTTATCGCATATTTTTACACTTTTCAGTCAAAATTCAAGAAAGTCGGTGAAAAATCGGCGCAGAAACCACTGAAAATAAGAATTTCAGACAATTTTCCCAAATTTCCAGATCGATCTCTTCTCGGCGGTCACCAAAACGCCGATCCCAGAAATCGGCTTCGAATCATGGACGACGTTGGAATTGAAACAGAATTTGGCAGAAGTCATCGATAAAAGACTTGCGCCGATTAGAGAGCGATTCGAAGAGCTGGAGAAGAGTGATGAGGTTTTTATTTCGCTTCTTTTCTGGAAATTTCCTGGAAAAATTAGAAAAAATTGTCGTTTTCTATCGATTTTTCGCATTTTTTCCTGATTTTTAAAGGCAAAAATCGATGAAATATCATATTTCCTAATTTTTCCAGCGAAATTTCTGAAAAAAAAATCCTGAAAAACGCTGAAAAACTGGAAAATTAGGCTGAAAATCCCAAAATTTCGAATCGAAAATTCTCGAAAACCACGGGGGACTAGTTTTCGCAAACGCGAAAACTAGGCCACGGCCTGGATTTTTGAATTTTTTTCGATTTTTTTTGAATTTTTTTCGCCTAATTTTCCGATTTTCTTAAATTTTCATCGATTTTTTCACAATTTCCATGAAGCTCCGCCCACTTTTTGCAATTTTGCGGCACTTTTTGTCCGCGGCAATATCAAAAAATGCACATTTTGACACAAATTGCTCACGGTAAACTGACAGTATAATTGAGCCGGTACCTGTCAATTGGCTTGGGAAATTTAATTGCTCCGGCTCATTTTTAATGCAAATTGAACGAAAAACGGAGAAAAATCGATTGCAGGTGGACAAGGTGCTCACTGAAAATGGCCACGTGGCACGGGAAATTGCAGAGAGGAATTTGAACGAAATCAGGAAGATTGTCGGATTTTTGTGATTTTTTATAGGATTTTTAGAATTTTTAGAGTGTTTTGTTGAATTTTTAGCATTTTTTGTTGGTTTTTTCTGATTTTTATGGAATTTTTCAATTTTTTAAATAAAAATTTGAATTTTATGATTTTTCCTGAAATTTCAGATCTTTTTCCAAGTTTTAAACCTTTTTTCACCTTTCCCATAAATAATTCTCAACAATTCCATGTATTCAACATCTTAACGCCTTCAAATATTCATTACCTCTCCCCTCCTCCAGAAGACCAGAAGACGTCTGGCAGCAGTGATGACATAATTACCCTTAATTACCCATTTCTTCCAAATTATTGTTATGAGCTCTGGGGAAGAGCTCCGAGAGCTCCGAGAGCTCATTGAGTAAACAAAACAATGTTTTATAATTAGCGGGTTCAAGTACCTGGGAAACTAGTATTTTTTTATATTTATTTTGATATAATAAAAAGAAAACAATATGAATACATAGGGAAAACCCGTAAAAATGTGAAAAATCAATAAAAAATCGATAAAATCAAGGAGAATAACCAAAATTTCTGTGCGGAAACATTTGAGCCGGTTGCTCAAAGCACGGAGCTTGAAGCGGAGCAGCGGATGGTTGCGATGGAGAGTAGAAATATTGAGGTGGAGAAAGAGAAGACGTCGAGGAAGAAGACGAGGAGAATTGGGTGGGCGCTTCGTGGAACAGGTCGAATTGGGAGGGTGGGAGCAGTTGGCGGGGTTGTACCTGGAATGAAATTGATGAGTTTTTGTGGAATTTTGGTGAAATTTCGGAGAGTTTGGTGGATTTTTTAAGAATTTCAGCGATTTTCGTGATATTTTGTTGAGTTTGATGGATTTTCGTGAAATTTTGGTGAAGTTTTGGTGGAAATTTGATAAGTTTTGGTGGATTTTCAAAAAATTTCAGCGATTTTTGTGGAAATTTATTGATTTTTTTAAAGAATTTCAGCGATTTTTGTGAAATTTTAGTGGATTTGGTGGAATTTTGGTGAAGTTTTGGTGGAGTTTTTATGGGTTTATATTGATTTTTGTCGAATTTCAGCGATTTCATGGTAATTTATTGATTTTGATCGTTTTGGTGGATTTTTGACGATTTACAGCGATTTTCGTGGTATTTTGTTGGAATTTTGCAAAATTTTCAGCGATTTTGATGAATGTTGGTGGAGATTCATTGATTTACAGCAGTTTTCATGGATTTTCAGAAAATTTTTATTGATTTTTGCAAAATTTTATTGTTTTTATTGAATTTCTTGAAATTTTGTTGATTTTTCGACTTTTTGATGATTTCTATTGTCAAAATAATCGAATTGCGGAAAAGTGTGCATACACCGATTGTGGGCGTGGCCAAATCTGGGAGGCGGGGCCAAAGGCCAAAATTATTTGCAAAGTGCGGCACCAGTTTGTTGCAACCTCGCCGCACATAATTTTTTGTCATCATTTTCATCAAAATTGGTGGTTTCCGTTAATTTTTTGATAATTTCCAGTCATTTTCTTTAATTCTGACAAAAACAAAGCCTGAAAATAAATAAAAAATTGATAAAAACAATGCAATATTAATGAAAATGATGACAAAAATTATGTGCGGCGAGGTTGCAGCAAACTGGTGCCGCACTTTGCAAATAATTTTGGCCTTTGGCCCCGCCTCCCAGATTTGGCCACGCCCACAATCGGTGTATGCACACTTTTCCGCAATTCGATTATTTTGACAATAGCGATTTTTTTGAATGTGGGTGAAATTTTCGAATTTCGCGCACTTTTTCCAATTTGTGTGCATTTTTGCGGGGTTTCAATGTTGAAATATGGATTTTTGATGAAATTGTTGGATTTTGAGCGAGAATGTCCGGTTTTTTATTGACTTCTATTGATTTTCGATGATAAATGACCATGAAAATCCATGAAAACCGATAAAAACTAATGAAAAATCACTAAATCATAATTTTGAATTTCCAAAATCTGAAAATTACTGTAGAAACAACTACGGTCATCCCAAACATCTGATTCTACGACAATTTGCGACCCATTCTCAAACCACTCCCTCTGCGCCTTTAAAATCCACAGTAACCGATGACTAACCTGCAACAAATTGGCGAGCATGTTGGTGGTGGTCTGCGAGAGTCCGTTGGCGAGGGTGTGGGCGTACTCCAATGGCGACGGCTGCTCGTTCGTCTGCAGCATTCGTTGCAGTGCGTTTATGTAGTTTCTGTAATAAAATCGGGCGGTTTATTAATGGAATTATTATGGTGATGACGTTCGGTGGGGATTAATTAAGGGGACATCATCTTTTAGTGGTGAAATAGTAATAATAGTAAAAATAGTGGAAGAAGTTACTGTATGCGCCTTTAAAAATGTCGAAAATTACGAAAATTGTGTATTGCGCCTTTAAAAATGTCGAAAATTACAAAAATGTGTATTGTGCCTTTAAAATCATAAAATTACTGTATGTACCTTTAAAAACACCACTATTTTCACTAAATTACTGTGTGCGCCTTTAAAATCCCTAAAAACTAGAAATTTAGTGTATGCGCCTTTAAAATCACAAAATTACTGCATGCGCCTTTGAAAATAGGGAAAAATCACAAAATTACTGTCCCTTTAAAAACACTACTATTTTCACTAAATTACTGTATGCGCCTTTAAACGAACCTTGCCAACCGCAACGTCTCAATCTTGCTCAACTTCTGGTGCTGGGTGGTGATGGGAATGTACTCGCGGAGCACGTCGAGAGCATTATTGAGCCCGTGCATCCGAGCACGTTCTCTTCCGTTCGCTTTCACTCGTCGAATGCGTTTCTTCGAGTTGTCCGGGAACGATGGAGCACAATCAGTTGGTGGGCGCATGGTGGAGGGTGTGGGTGAAGGGAATGGTGTGGGGGGAATGGTGGGGAGGGGGCGGGGTTGGTGCAATGGGGGCGGAGTCGGATGGTGTGAGGATGGGTGGTGGGGGAAGGGTGAGCAGGAGGGGTGGGATGCGCCTTTAAAGTGAGTCAGGTTACTGTAGATTTAAAGGGACATAAGGTTTTTGAGATTGTGGAGAATGAAAGTTCTATGGGAAAGTAGTATGTCCCTTTAAAAATACAGTAATCATGGTAAATGAAAATGAGGATTTTGAAAAAAGTTTGCTGGGTATGCGCCTTTAAAGTGCATGAAGTAACTGTATTTTTAAAGGGACATACCGAAAATTAAAGTTCTTGAAAATGAAGAAAAAAGAATATGCCCCTTTACAATTAAAGATACAGTATTTATGAGCAAATGATGACAAAAAGACGCTAGGAGGGTCTGCGCCTTTAAAATCTCAAGATTACTGTACAGAACAATTTCAAATTAATGAATAGGATTACTGTAGGTTTAAAGGCTCACTTGTTTGGAAGAGGAATGTGATTTGCGCCTTTGAAATCAAGGATTACTGTAGTTTTAAAGAGACATGACATCTTGAACAGATTGAAAATAAACAATGCGCCTTTAAAATGACGAAATTACAGTAGAAATTTTGAATTTTCGCTGTGAAACCATTTTTAGATTACTGTACATTTAAAGGGACATAACAAAATGTCAATTGCAAAAGGAAACGAACGATGCGCCTTTAAAACTGTCAATTTACTGTAGTTTTCGACACTTCTACTGGAAATGGATTACTGTAGTCTTAAAGGAACATGCCCGTTTCCTGAACTTTTAATCCTCATCAATTCCCTCCCATTGTTCCTCACTTTTCCACGTGGCACTGACAGTTTACCCGTCTCAAAATGGACGCAAAAAGTCAGAAAAGTCAGTGGGCAGGTGTGAGGTAACAAAGAGGTGGGTAATCCGGGGGGGGGGGGGGGGGGGGGGGTATAGGGTAAGAGGGGGTATAGGGGAAAAGGCTAAGGGTAATGGGTATATCAGATAGTGAACTATGAGATATATCCGGGATACTGTCAAAAGATACCCATCTAGACATGCCTAATTATGACACGTGTTTGGCAACTTTTTCGATCTTGCTCAGAACTGCTCCATGCTCTTTAATCCGGACCCCAAGTGTTCTTCTCTCAAGTGCTCTTCCTTTCTCTTTTTGTGCTCCAAGATAAATGGTGGTTAGAGAATGGCACCAACTGTTGTGCATAATTGTGGCTATTATAAAAAGCATACCATTATTATAATTTGTGCTCTTCTCACTGGTAAACTTACAGGTTCACACCATCGGCTCAGTTCAGAAAAGAAGACAGAAGAGCCGAGATTAATTACAGAGAAGGTTTATACCATACGGTGCAAAATCCGTCGTAATTAGGTGTGATGTCACACGGATTTGCGGTAAAAACAAAACGCGATTCTTGACAGGTTAATCATAGTGTGTAGTTCTCGAGGACAACTGGTTATTAATTTATAATGTATGAGAAGATTGGAAAGTTAGTAGTTTTTAGGGTAAGTGTGAGTATGCGATTTGAATTTTCACCATAGAACAGCTCACAGGTTAGATGATAGACTGATAAAAGAAAATTATATCATTTGAAAGGTTAGATTGTAAGGAATCTGGATATGTTTTCAAAATTGTCCTACGACGTCTGAGAGCCGAGATATAGAGCTGCAAAGTTTTGAGCATTTCAGCTTCAGTGCAAAATGTAAAGCTTCATATCTCGATCCATAGACATCGGAGAGAAAAATTGAAACCAGATTCAGATTCCTTACAATCTGAGCTCTCGAATGATACCAATCTCATCTACCCAACTTGAAATCAAAGAATTCTTTGTTATAGTTTACTTTTAAACAACTTTATTAAGGTCTGCAGTGACTTTTTCTGAAACTCGTGCAATCAGAGCTGCAGTATGTGATATTGTTCTCGTGGAAGTTGAAACTTCTACAATACAAAAGAAGCTCCAAAACCCATTAGCTCCTTGCCAAGCTACTCCAGCTTATAACAAACTTTTCAGCTTCCTGCCAAGATCCTTCAGTTCCTATCAACCCGCTTGGCTCCCTGCCAAGCTGCTCCAACTGTCACCGTTTGTCAATCCAATCAAAACAAAAGGAGCGCATCCCCCTTCTCTCCGAATATGAAACTCGCAGCGTGACACCCCATCAATCGCGCCGCCACGCACGCCTTGCGCACTAATGTGCCGCCTGCTGACACGTCGGGAAAATGGCGAAAAACGGTCTCCGCCAAAAAGGGCATGAGTGATGAGGCATTAGCCAAATCACGCGGAAGCGCACATCTCTTGACTCAGCTCTTGCTCCAGAGCTCCAAGGATCTCCAAAGAGCCCTCGTTGCTCAATGTGCTCATCGGAATGAGGTGGATTAGTGTTAGCACCACTTGATACCACGTGTCCTCTTGAAACTTTTCGCGCACCCTCGACATTGACAAGTGTATCAGGATGGGGTGAGCACAGTGTTTGGGCAGTCATCGAGAGGCCACGAACACCTGTTCCATGTGGCATCTGTCAATAGCAGGTATCATGAGCAAGTGCTTGCTCAACACTGTTTGCTTTTACTGGTTTACAAGGTTTACCGGATTATCGTCAATAGATGGGGAAAAACAGTAAGCATGAAACTGAAATGATGAGAAAATCTGAGTAATTGTGTAGTTCTCGTGAACAAGTCGTTGAGTGCGAACAGTTTCATTGAGCTCTGGGTTTGTCTAACCTTTTGAAGTTTTCACCGTAGCATGCTTCAAAATTGAGCTAGACAGATAAAATTAGTATCATTCGAAAGGTCAGATAGTGAGGAATCTGATACTGTTTTTAAAATTAGTATCGGACTACTGGAAGTCGAGATAGGGAGCTCCAAAGTTTGGCAGATGTCGTTCCATTTGCAGCGGCTCAAGGTCCAAGTCCGAAAAAGCGCAATTTTGTATGGTTTTTTGTCAACGATTTTTTCAGAATCCGTATCTTCATTCATCTCGAGGAACTAGAAAAAAATTGGCGCCAAAATTGATTTGAATTTCTTCAGTTTCAAGTTCAGTGAAGTTGCTGTCGGATGGAAACCCCTGAAATCGAAAAATTATTGATTTTTTAAATCGGTTTTTATGAGTCAAATTAACAAAATGATAATAATAATATCAGAAAATTCCAGGAGAAGTTCAGAAAACCGCAAAAATGGAAAAATTGAGTTTTTTTTTTAGGTAATTTCCCCAAAAAAGCCTAATATTCGAGTTCTTTTGAGCTATTTTTCTGAATTTCTAGTATTTTCCTTTGCTCTGTAAATTCCAATATTAATTTCAGCAAAAAACCAGCAAAAAGGTGAAGAAAATGGTGAAATTTAGGACAAAATCGAAAAAATCGAAACAAAAAATTATTTGAAGCGGGCATACGGTATTAAAGGGACATGACCCATTTCGGTGCAGTTTTAAATTTATTTTTCTTGTTTTTTTTCTTTTTTCCAATTCCAAACACTCTCTCACCATGCGAGACGCAGAGAACTCCTTTGTTTTTTCTCAATTTCCATTTCTTCCAAACTGAATTCAAACGCCACCATCTGTCCCTAGAAAATCAATCACAGTGGCGCCAAGAAATTCACCCAAATATGCAAATTTCACCCTTTGATTCAAATTCCACCCACCGACATTTCTCGTGTAGTTCTCGTGGACAACGGCTACTCAGTTTTCATTAATAAGCTGCAATGTCAATAGGCTTTTGGAGCAAAAGAAGAAGAAGAGGAGCCGCCGCCGGAAAACAAGTGCTAATCAGGCGACGATCACAGTTCCATCTGTCCTTTTTAATTGACAGAGCAATATGGAGAGGCGAAAGCTGCTTGTCAACATGGCAGTATGTGTCAACAAGTGCTTTTGGAGGCAGATTGCGTTTGTCCGAGAGAAGTACACGGGAAGTATTATAGAGTAGAGAGAGTTGGAAAAATCTCTGCGCCTCTTCATGGTCCGCACTATTTCTCATTGAAAATTGGGGGTTTTCTCTGCATCTCCAAGGTGAGAGAGTATAAAAAAGGGGTTTTTCTCAGCGTCTCCACCAACGAGAGAGCGTTTTTATAGGAGAAGCGATGTTTTGTGGCCTAGAAACCAATTTTTAGGCCATCAAAAATTAAAAAATTGCACAAAATCTAAAAATTTGCATTTTCTGAGAAAATTGGAGTTTCTGTGGCCTAGAAACTAATTTTTAGGTCGTAAAATCCTCAAAAATAGTGTTTTTTCTCTGTATCTCTATCAGTGAGAGAGCATTTGCTCCAAGAAATAGTAATTCTATGGCCAACAAAACTATTCTTAGACCATAAAAAGTTGCAAAAATCCAAAAAACAGCTATTTTCTCTGCGTCTCTCCCTCTACTACACTATTTTCTATTTAAATGCACTATTTTCTCTGCGTTTCCACCAGCGAGAGAGCGTTTTTATCAGAGAAGTGATGATTTGTGGCCTAGAAAACCATTATTAGGCGGTAAAAAGTTGCGAAAATCCGAAAAATTGCAATTTTCTCTGCATCTCAGTAGTGAGAGAGTATTTTTCTCTCAAAACTTGAGTCTGTATGGCCTAGAAACCAACTTTTAGGCCATAAAACACTGAAAAAATGCACAAATTCTGGAAATTTGGGTTTTTTCTCTGCGTCTCATCAGTTAGAGAGCATTAGATCGTCAAATTATGGCCTAGAAAACCTGAAAATGGTCCAGCAAATTCTAGGTCAGCAAATTCTGTGAAAAATGCTCTCTAGCTAAAGAGGCGCAGAGAAAAAAGTGAATTTGGGTAGAAAATAGTGTAGAAAAGAGAGAGACCCAGAGAAAATCACTTTTTCCATGCTCTCTAGCCATGGTGACGCAGAGAAAAAGCACAATTTTAGGAAGGAAATAGTGTAGAAGAAAGAGAGACGCAGAGAAATCCACATTTTCAATGCTCTCTTGCCTTAGAGACACAGAGAAAACGCACAATTCTGATAGTGAGCAGAAAACACCATGGAAAAAGAGAGAGACGCAGAGAAAAACTCCTATTTTCAGCGTTTCATCAGCTACAGCTACAGTAACCCATGTGACTTTCCATATTGATCTTGTTATTATTATCCTTCTCTCTCCCTCTTTCTCCTTCCCCAAAAGACACTGTTAATCCTTTATATTTGCATTACAAAAAGGGGGCGGTAGATCAGGGAGAAAGTGTGATTGTAAAGGAGCCGAAAGAAGCTCCCGCAAAGAAAAAGAAAGGGGCATATAAATGAATAAAGTGATTGTAAATGGAGGGTGTGTGATTTGGTGTGATGGTGTCGGGGAGTGGTGTGGAGGGGATGTTGGAATGGGGAATGAACTGGGAATGAAGTAGATTGAAGTACGAATGAATTAGATCAGTTTTATTCTTATCATTTAAGGGACTACGGTAGCTGGAAAACACGCTATTGTGCGTAAACGCACAGAACGCATCGAAATATGGTGTAGTTCTCTCGGAGAAGCGAATTTTTGGTTTTTTCACATTTTTTATTTATTTTCTTACATTTAGTTTTTTTTTTCAAATTTCCTGTATAATCAATAAATTATAATTTTTACTAAAATTCAAAATTTAAAATTGTATTGTAAAAAGTGGAAAAAAAGAAAATTGAAAAAAAAAATTCCGAAAATTACAAAATTTCGAAAAATTGATTTTTTTTTGAATTTTCAAAATTCTGTGAAAACCAAAAAAAAATTTCTAAATTTTTCAAAAATTTAGCATTAAAGTTCACAAAAATCAATAAATTTAACTTTAAAAATTTACAGATTTTTGGCAATTTTTATGTTAATTTTGAAAAATAATGATTTATTGATTTTTTTCTAATTTTCAAAAATTCTGTGAAAAACAAAAATTTCAAAATTTCAAAAAAATCAAAAATTTACAATTTTCCCAAAATTTCCAAACTTAACATAAAAATTCACAAAAATCAGTACATTTTTATCACAAAAAATACATTTTCCCAAATATTAAAAACCCATTTTTTCAATATTTCCAATAAATTCTCTATATTTTCTCCATTATCCCACCACTCCACTCATCCCTCTCCTTTTTCCCTCAACCACACTTATTACGTCATCAGAAGGTGTCAATACGGGGCGGCGTATCCGGTTACCACACACACAGATTGCGCAAAAAGGATTAATTAAAGGGAAGAAAGGGGATGAGCTCGCCGAGCCCATCCCCCCTATCATTTCTGTTTGTCCGCCTTTCGCATTGAGCACCTTTAAGTGTGCCGCCTTTTTGAGAAAACGGGAACGTCGAAAAAAGAGACAATTTACAAAATAACTGTAATTTTCGCGGTGAGACCCATTGGAAAGATGGGTCTCGCCACGAAAAGTACAGTAATCTTGAAAATTTTCTCATTATTTCGATTTTTCTTGGGATTTTTGATGTTAAAATAAAAAATTCACAAGAAAAGTACAGTAATCTTCTAAATCTGCTCTTTTTTCAAAATTACTGTACTTTTCACTGCGGGACCCATTAGAAAGTGGGTCTCGCCACGAAAAGTACAGTAATCTTGAAAATTTTCTCATTATTTCGATTTTTCTTGCGATTTTCGATGTTTCCATCAAAACTCGATAGAAAAACGAAAAAATTACAAAATTACTGTACTGTCGCTGCGAGACCCATTAGAGAAATAGGTCTCACCGCGAAAAGTACAGTAACTTTGTAAATCTATCCATTTTTCGCTTTTTCTTGGAATTTTTCATGTTAACATTGAAAATCGACAGAAAATGCGAAAATTTACAAGATTACTGTACTTTTCGTGGTGAGACCTAGAAAAGTACAGTAATTTTGTAAATTTTCTCATTTTCTCGATTTTTCTTGGCGATTTTTAATGTTAACATCAAAAATCACTAGAAAAATGCAAAGAAAAGAGCAAATTTACAAAATTATTGTACTTTTCGTGGTGAGACCTAGAAAATACAGTAATCTTGTAAATTTTGCTTTTTTTTCGCGATTTTTGATGTTATCAGCAAAAATCGCGAAAAAACGGAAAAATTATGAAAAAACGGTAAAAATCAATGAAAAAACTAGAAAAAAGCGCTGAAATTCAATTCCATCATAAGCCACGCCCCTTTCTTGAAAACCATAATAAACAAGTATTGTGGGAGCAAAGTGTATTCCAAATTATGACAAAAAATATAAAAAAAAGAGTAAAAATCGATATTAAATCAGAGCTCCTTGCTCGACGACGACGCTCGCTGCTTCGGCGACGTCTTCTTCGCATCTGAAACTTATTTTCAATTTTTAGAAGACGTTGGAATTCAGAAGACGTCACTCACTCTTCTTTTTCGCGGGCGTCTCCAGAGCCTTCTGCTCTTCGAAGGCGGCCGCTTCGGAGAGCTCCGCGAGCAAATCCAATGGATTGTTGGCCTGGAAATTCAGAATATTGATGACGTCTTCTGGATTCAGAATTAGAAGACGTACCGCCTGATTAGAAGCAGAAGTGGAAGCAGAAGACGTGGACGGCTTCTGATGAACGATGGCCTGATTGGCGGCCACTGCGGCGGCTCGCGGAGTTCGTCCAGAAGGCGTTGGTGCTGGAGGCGTTGATTTTTTAGAAGACGTCGATTTTTTGGGCTCTGGAATTGTGGAAATTGTTGATTTTTGACATTTAGAAGTGCAAAAGTGCTCGTATTTGAGCAAAATTGGCTCAAAAATAACATTTTTTCACTTTTAGACTAATTTTTCGATGACTTTAAAGATTTTAAGCTCAATTTTCGGAAAATTCAATAGTTTTTGAGCAAAAACATTGATTTCCTGGGTGAAAACTTGTAAAAAGTCATCATTTTTAGCCAGAAAATCAAAAATTTCGCTCAAAAATTATTGAATTTTACAGATATTGAGGATCAGAACCTTTAAATTTATCGAAAAATCGTGTCTAAATGTGCAAAAATTGAATTTTCGAACACATTTTTGCACTTTTAGACTGATTTTTTGATTAATTTTAGAGATTCTGATGCTCAATATCTGTAAAAATCAATGATTTGGAGTAAAAATATTGATTTTCCGGATAAAAATGATAAAATTTCACTCGGAAAATGAATTTTTACACAAAAACATCTGAAATTCCTATATAAAATCAGCTATTTTCGTATAAAAATTGAATTTTCTGGTAAAATTTTATCAATTTTTTCAGAAAATCAATAAATTTGCTCAAAAACCATTGAATTTTACAGATTTAGAGCATCAGAACCTTAAAAATTACAAAAAAACGGTAAAAAAGTGAAAAAATATAATTTTTGAGCACATTTTGGCTCAGAGTCAAAACATAAGCAGTTTTGATGTTTTTTATGGTCAAAAAGTGCAAAAAATGAAATTTTTGAGCTCATTTTGGCTCAAATCAGAGCCAAATTCTCCATTTTTTGAATTTAGCTACCTTCCGAATTTCGCTCTTTTTTCGCAGCCTTCTTGGCTGGCGGCTCTCCAGATGACGTTGGTGGTGGAGCTTCTGGAGCCACTGGAGCCACTGCTGGAGCTGGAGCAGCTTCTGGAGCTGGTGGAGCAACTGGAGCTGAAGCCACTGGAGCACTTGGAGCTTCTGGAGCACTTGGAGCAACAACGGGCTCCGGAGCACTGCTCGACGCGATGCTCTCCACGACTTCAGCTATCGTCTCATCGATCTTTCGCTTCTTGGAGCTCCGCGAGCTCTCTGACGTCGTCGGCACGTCTTCCTCCTCCTTCTGCTCCTTTTTGGGGCCTTTTTTCGGTTGGTGTGGAGACGTGGCGAGCAGATCGATCTCTTCCTGGGTCATTGAATCCAAATCCTTCTTGCTCATTGAGAGGAACGTCTTCACATTGATGTTGGCGAAACGCGCGTCGTGGCGAGCCGTGTCGAGCTCCGGATCGGCGAGTCTGGAAAGAGTGCTTTAAAGTGGCGGGGCGTATATTTGTTAGAAGCTTTTTTGTTTTGAGAAGTTGAAAGTGGTGAATATTCCGAATTTCATAGTCAGATCAAAGTTGGAAATAAAAATTGGCTTGAAACTGGTGAAATTGGTCTTTTTGTTTGAGTAGCATTATTTTGGAGCATATTGTATCATTTATAAGTGCTTTGAAAGTCAAAATGCTCCGAAATGAGCAAATTTTTATTCTAGAGCACTTCGAGCACTTATAAATGATACAAAACCAGCCGGTCGAGCTGCTGCCGCAGCTCTTCGGCTGGCTTCTTATGGGGCCGAGTGTTCGCTAAAATGTCCTTATACACTTTCCCAATAAAAGCAAAAATGTTTTCACTCGAAAAGAATCGAACCCCTGACCATCTGAACACCATCCGCCAGCGTTACCCCCGAGACCACCCCGACACTTGCAAAATGACTCCGTACGTGCGTACAAATGAACGCGAATTTGGGACCTCGCGCAGGGTCAATTTCAGAAATTTTCAGGTAAAGTACCCTTCAAGTTAAAGCTAGCAACTTCTAGTTTGGACGGGCATCACCGCGGCACCAAATAAGGGCCGTAACCGAAAATTGGGCTCATTCCTATGGCTGGGGACGGCGCTAGGGTTAGCGACACACAGATACAGCGACAGACACACAGAATTTGTCCGTTAGTGATAGTAAAGATGCTCCAAAACATGCTCCGCATAAAAAAAAATCAATTTTCACAATTTCAAGAAGAAAAATGCACAACTTCCAAGTTCAGAACCAAAAAAGAGCTCAACAAACTCAAAATTGTGCATTTTATTCTTGAAACTGTTAAATTAGGGTTTTTGTATTTGGAGCACTTTTTTAGAGCATTCTGTATCATTTAAAAGTGCTCAAAATGTCAAAACGCTCTAAAATGAGCCAATTTTCATTTCCAACTTCGATCTGAACTTCTTGAAATCAGTTTTCAATGCAACTTAGAGCAAAAAATTCGTAATCTTAAGCAGTTTCTAGTTCTTTTTTATGATGATAAGCTCTTCAGATTCAACAAGCTCTACCTCGACGGGGACTCCCTGGGAGCAGCCGCCGGCCCCACCACAGTGTAGGCCGTGGTGACTTTTGTAGGCGTGGCGGGCATCCGATGCGGCGGCACCATCTGACGACGTGGAACTGGCGGCTGATGGTAAGCTGGCACCGGCGGAGTCGGAGCCACCCGATAAACGGGTCTCGCAGGGCTCGGCACATCGGCCGGATTGAGCCCGGCGGCTATCGCACGATGTGGAGCCATCGGACGGGCTCCAGGAGCACGGAAGCGAGGAGCAGAGGGTGGAGGGGGCGGTCCGGGAGCCACTGGAAGGAGGAAGGAGGACGGGGAGGAGGAGGTGGAAGAGGAGGACTGCAGATAGCGGGGCATCGGCTCGGCTGGAAGCTCTTTCGAGGTTAGACAGTGGATTTTGATGGGGATTTGGGAGAAAATTGAATTTTTCATTGAATTTTGTGTGAAAATCACATGTTTAGTGAGGATTTTGGTAGAAAATTGAATTTTTATTGAGTTTTGTGTGAAAAAAAGATGATTTTCATGTGAAAATTACTATTTTTGTGGGGATTTTTATTGTAATTTCTAGTTTTTCCATGTTAAAAATATTATTTTTATATAGAAATCATATTTTTATTGGGATTTTCGGCAAAAATTTCACTTTTTCAAGGTAAAAAACTTGATTTTCGAGCAAAAATTGCTTTTTCAACTGCATTTTCAGTGATTTGTCATCAAAATGCCAATTTAAAGTTCGACTTTTCATGTGGAAAACTTGATTTTGTTGCAAAAATCATATTTTTAGTCGAATTTTCAGCGAAATTTTCAGTTTTTTCATGTTAAAAACTTGATTTTGGTGCAAAAATCACAATTTTTGTTGTATTTTTAGTGAAATTTTCAGTTTTTTCAATGTTAAAAACTTGATTTTCATACAAATATTATTATTTTGTACCAATTTTAATGAAAAGTTCAGCTTTTTCATGTTAAAACTTAATTTTTAGTCAAAATTTCCAGTTTTTCTATGTAAAACACTTGATTTTTGAGCAAAAATTAACTTTTTAAGCTCCAAAACTCCAAAAAACGCACTTCTCTTATACGCCGACATATTCTTATAATACGGCACGCCCCTTCTCTGCGGCTCCGGAGCTCTCGGCGGGGAGCCACGATCCTCGACGAGCTCATCTCCAGTTTTCGGCTCCTGGGCTCTATCCAACGGTATCGATTTGGGTGGCGGGCGGTGAATTGGGTAGCACGTCTGAAAAGAGCTCTTTTCATTGCTCCGCGAGCCATGAAACTCACAGTGGCTCCGGTCTGTTGGTGCATTGCTCTCAAGGAGCTCGAGCCAGAGCTCGCCGAGCCACGCCATCCGGGGAAAGCGGGTGGACGGGCTCCAGAATACGGAGAAGCGTTGGAGAGGATCGATGGCATTGTGGGCGGCTTTTTGTATGGGGAGACACCGGGGCTCGTGAATTTTTGGAATTGTTGCTCTGGAACTGGGAATTGGTGAGCAAAGGGAGCACTGAGTGTGCTGGAAGTGAGCTCAGGGGGCTCAAAAGGTGCTAATAATGAGCTGGAAATGAGCATAGGGGCTCAAAATCAGTAAAAAATGCTCAAAATCATTAAAGAAGAGCTGAAACTGGGGAAATTGAGCTCCTAATTTTTAGAGTGAGCACAGAGAGCTGTGAATGAGCATAGTAAAATGAAAATAAGCTCAGAATGATCAGAAAGAACTCGAAATTATCACAAAAAGTTTAAAATTAGTTCTAAATGAGCACAAAAAGCTCGAAATGTTATAAGAACGCAGAAAATGAAAAGGAAACGCTCAGAATCAGTTCACAATTGATCAAAATGTTCTAAATGAGCACAAAGAGCTGCAAATGACCTTAAAGTTATCAAAAACTCAAAATAGAGTTCAAAACAAGCTCAAAATGCTCAAAATAATCACAAAGAGCTAAAATCTTGCTCAAAATAATGAAAATCGCACGAAAAGCTACAAATAAGCTCAAAATTATCAAAATGAGCTCAAAACATATGAAAAATGCTCCAAAAAGGAGCATAGA
This sequence comes from Caenorhabditis imperialis, assembly GCA_963572205.1. Lineage (NCBI taxonomy): Eukaryota > Metazoa > Nematoda > Chromadorea > Rhabditida > Rhabditidae > Caenorhabditis > Caenorhabditis imperialis. The sequence continues at coordinate 713,184 of OY751541.1, forward strand.
GAGCTCAAAAATAGCTCATAACACTAAAAAACTATCAAAATGAGCTCAAAATCATCACAAAATGCTCAAAAACAGCTCGAAATTAACACAATGAGCTCAAACCAAATGAAAAATGCTCCAAAAAGAGCCCATACTGCTCAAAAAGAGCCCAAAAACCACTTACTCTTCTTTCCACTTCCATACTGACTGTGCTCGATGGGTCGAACTCTATAAAGACTTGAAACTAATGAGAGCACACCTTATCCCCATTTCCTACCTTGCACAAGTCTGTGACTTGAGCTCCTCCTGCTCCAACTTCATCTGCTCCTCCATCCGAATGCGTTGCGCGTGCTGGAAGCCTCCCATGCTCGCCACCACTCGCTGAGCCGCCGTTTTGTTGCTCGGCGGTGGTCGAGCCGGTGAGCCCGGATATCGGGGGCGGGGCAGTGGAGGATACGATGAGGATGGGGAGGAGAGTGGTGGGATTGAGAACTGTTGCAGGGGGGAGACCATCTGGAGAAAGAGCAAGGGTTCGGTTTGGAGCACAGTGAGTTTTTTATAGTTTTGTTGTAATTTTGAGTATTTTTTGATGAAATATTGAAAGTTTTCTAGAATTTTGAAGCTTTTAATAGATTTTTTGAATTCTTTATACGATTTTTATTATTATTATTCGCACTTGTTTCTAATTTTTGTGAGATTTTGATAATTTTTGTGGATTTTGTTGTAATTTTGATGATTTTTTATTGAAATATTGATAATTTTTGTTGAATTTTCAGGATATTTAGTTGAAATTTCGATAATTTATATGGATTTTGTTGAAATTTTCATATTTTTTGTGGAGTTTATTGCAATTTTGACGATTTTTCTGATTTTTTTTTGTCAATTTATATGCTATTTAGCTATTTTAATCAATTTTTCGATAAAAATCATCATTTTTCATCAACAAATGAAAAAAAAACAAATTTGATGAAAAATTAAGTAAAAACCACTGAAACTCATCAAATTTAACTTTAAAATTAGTAAAAAACCCAAAAATCATATAAATCCGACAAAAACCATCACCATACAAACCTCTTCAATCCTGGACAAATTGCCCAAATCCTCATCGAAGATTTCCTCTACTTTGGGTTGCTCTCTGGATGCTCCAGTGCTCTCAACACACCGTTCACATGGACAGTCAGCTGAGCCAATTGTATGGAGCTCTGCGAATATTAAATTGTGAAGTTTAGCGTAAAATGGAGCAGAATGTGCTCAAAATGGGAATTTTTGAGTGGCACAGATTACTGTAGGTTCAAAAATGTGCAGACACCGTGATTGCGGACTTTGAGGGTACAGTAATCCATAGAATTACTTCAAATTTCAATTTCTACTTGAAAGGTTACTGTACCTTTAAAAGTGTGCAGACACTGTTTTTGCGGACTTTTGAAGCTACAGTAATCCATAGTATCATTGTGAAAACCAGGAAAGCATTTGAGCGGGTGGAGCTACATAAGGGAGCATCTTGAACGCCTTTCACAATGATACGGTGGATTACTGTAGCTTTGAAAGTCTGCAATCACGGTGTTTGCACACTTTATAAAGTACAGTAACCTTTCAAACGAAAATTTGAATTTAAATCGATACAATGGATTACTGTAGTTTCAAAAGTCTGCAATCACGGTGTCTGCACACTTTCAAACGGAAATTTGAACTTTAAGCGATACAATGGATTACTGTAGCTTCAAAAGTCCGCAATGCACACTTTCAAAGGTACAGTACTCCTTTTTTTTTCAGCATTTTTCCCCCACATACTAATATGAAAAGTGCACAATCGATCATCCAAATCCATCGCAGGTACTCCACACACTCGACACACAGTGAACATCTTCTGACGTCGATCCAACGTTATGTGCTCGGCGCAGAACTTGGAGAGGTGAAGAGCCGGATTCTTGCACGGCTCCTGGATGGGAATCGGTTTGAAGTTGTCGAGGGTGTCGAGCAGGGTGTGCACCACGTGGGTGATCATGTTGTGGTCGTCCATATTCGGGCCCACGATGCATTTATTGAACACTGGGTCGACTGTCTGAATAAAGTGTGCGATTTTTTGAATGAATATTTTAGTTTTATATACGGCATTATATCTGACGACAAATTGCGGACTAAACAGTTTACACTTTCGTTTTTACACTTTGAATCCCTAAAAATTTGAATTTTTTGCAATAATTTCACACATAAAGTCCGTAGTTTGTCGTCAAATGTGTTGTTCGTCTAAAATACTTTGAAGTTGGTTAATATCTGGATTTTTAGCGAATTTCTATTATATTTTTCATCAATTTTAACCCAAAATCTGCAATTTGTCGTCAAGTATGTTGTTTGCAGTCAGACCCACCGATTTCAAGAATTCTACCACAGAAAAATGCAAAATTCCACTAAATTTGCAATGGAGCGCACTTGCATACACACTGGATTTGTGAAAAGCTGGAAATTTTTTGAACTTTCTGCACTGTTTCATTCAATATCCAATCGATTATCTCGGAATTCATGGAATTATCGTTTCAAGATCTGAAAATTCAGAAAATAATGGATTTGGAGCATTGAGCCACTAGCATTCTGGCTCAATGCTCCAAATCCTCTATTTTCTGAATTTTCAGGTCTTGAAACGATAATTTTTATAAAATTCCAAGATAATAGAGTAGATATTGAACGAAAAAAGTGCAGAAAAATCGAAAATTTTCAAAATTTCAAGCTTTTCACGAATCCAGTGTGTCTAGGGGAATTTTTTTTTTTTTCAAATCTAGGGGAATTTTGCATTTTTCTGTACTAAAACTCTTGAATTCATGGGATCTGACTGCAAACAACATATTTGACGACAAGTTGCGGATTCTATGATAAAATTAATGAGAAATGGATGAAAAATACTCCGAAAATCGTTAAAAATCAATTTTTCACAAATTTAGAGTATGCAATTGCGCCCTATTGCAAATCTAAGAGATTTTTGCATTTTTTGGGTTAAATTTTATCAAAAATTGATCAAAACTATACTAAAACCGCCAAATTTCAACTTTTTAACGAATCCAGGGTATGCAAGTGCGCTCCATTGCAAACAAACCTTCGTAAGTCTCAAATAATCGCCTCTCGAGTAATTTTTGGCCGCCTTGAACACTCGCCGTTGTGGAAGATCGTTGGGACCATCTTAAAAATGCTTTTTTATTGATTTTTCACGATTTTTATCGATTTTTCTATTAAAACCTACCATAATCCTCATCATTAAGCATCTGATCGTGCTCCTTCTGAGCCTGATGCACCACTAGACTCTTAAACTCTGACAAATCATCTATATCCTTCTGAATCATGTCGATTTTGATTCGAAGCACATCTTTATCAGTGAAGTAGCCGGCGTATCTGGAAAAATGTTGAATTTTTATGAAAATTATATAAAAAATGTGGAGAAATGTTACCTCAATGGATGGCTATCGAGGATATTGTCAGTCACGGGCTCGCGGAGCTCACTGGGAAGGGTTTGGACGGCTTGAAGGTACTCGTCCTCATCGCTGGAATTGTGTGGATTGAAAAAAAGGAAAGGAAAAAGGGGAAAAAGATGGAAAAATACATATTTTGTTCGATTTTTGAGTTTTTTCATGAAAATACTTTATTTTTGGCTGATTATGAGCGATTTTTTGGTTTTTCCAGTGAAAATTTCGTTTCTCGTTCAATTTTTCAAATTTTTCATTGAAAAAACTATAGTTTTCACTCATTTTTGATCCAATTTTGCTATTTTTGATGTTCAAACTTGATTTTTCTTCAATTTTTATCTCATTTTTTACATTTTTCTCTAAAAATTACCAAAAAAATGGAGTTTTTCATGAGAAACGCTAAAACATAGGAAAAACTGAAAAATTCAGCTGAAAAGACAGAAAAAAGGTGATTTTTCTTGGAAAAACCACGAAATTTGTAGAACAAATGGGTTTTTATCATGAAAAACTGAAAAATATGAGCGAAATTTTTAAAAATAATGAGAAAATCGGTGATTTTCCATTAAAAACTGAATTTTTGAACAAAAATCAACGAAAAATCGGGGAAAATTGGACGAAAATCAGTAAAATGTTAGAAAATTTGGTTTTTTTTTATGAAAAAATTGAAAAATTCAGTTAAAATGACAGAAAAATTGACTTTTCATGGAAAAACCGCAAATGTTCAGTGAAAATTTGAATTGAAAGCTGAAAATTTTGAGCAAAACCTACCAAAAACACACAAAACCTAAAGTTTTCATGAAAAAACTGGGAAATTCAGCTAAAATCATACAAAAACTGGAGTTTTTAAGAAATAATAGAAACATTTAGCTAAAACTTCCAGGAAAAGCACATTTTGAGCAGCTTTACACCATTTTCGTACTTAATTTTTAAAATCAACGCAAAAATTTCACTAAAAACTCACGAAATGCACTCATTCGAAGAAATCCATGGATCAAACCGGCTTCTCTGCATTCTGGTGTCATTCTCCGCATGAGTCCGCATCACTTCTCTCTTATGATTCTCCTCCAACGTCTTCGCGAACTCGACGTGCTCTCCACACTGTCCGCAGTTTCTCGCGAGCTCTTCCTTCGACCGAATCTGTTTGCAGCGGATCAGAGTTCGATAGGAAGCGTAATTGCACTGCCCGTAGCTGTTTTTGTCGTATTCATTGGGAATTAGCAGGAAAGAAGTGCCTTTGGCGGTTTTGTACTGGTCCGGGGGTCGGGATGATGATTTCATGCTGGAAAATCGATAATTTTGGGTTGGGAATGTGAAAAAATGTGAAAAAATATTGAAAAATGGGAAAAAATGGAGAAAAAATATCAAAAAATCAATAAAGCGAAGGAAAATTGAACTCCCCCCACTGCGCTAAACAACGAGCGGTGCGTTATTTCGGAGCATCGTTTCGTCCGATTTTTTTTTATTTTTTCGAATTTCTTCCCTTTTTTTCGTTGTTTTTTCTGTTTTTTTTTCCAGAATTTTAAATTTTTCATCTTTATTTAAACTAAAAAATATAATTTTCAGAATGGATTTATAAAAAAATCAATACCACCCAAAAAACCCCCGAAAAAAGTCGAAAATGTTCCGGAAACTGAACTCATCTGGATCTCTATGGAAGCCCAAAAATCCCCATTCTTTGGACTATTTAAAGTGAGAAAAACATTAAAAAAAAAGATTTATGGACCCAAAAATAAAAATTTATTGATTTCCAGATACTTGCAAGGAGTATTGACGAAAAATGAGAAAGTCACTGAAAATAATCGAAAAATCCTGGTGGAAGCTCTCCGAGCCATCGCCGAGATCCTGATCTGGGGAGATCAGAACGACGCCTCCGTCTTCGAGTGAGCATCTGAATTCTGAAAATTGAATTCTGAATCCAGAAGACGTTGAAAAATACTGAATTTCAGTTTCTTCTTGGAACGTCAGATGCTTTTGCATTTTCTGAAGATTATGGAGCAGGGAAATATGTCATTGAATGTGCAATTGTTACAGACCCTGAATATCTTGTTTGAGAATATACGACACGAGACTTCTTTGTGTAAGTGCTCCGATAGCTCTGATTTTTGCGTTTTTCTTCTAATTTCATGATTTTTTGGGTTTTTTCGCAATTTTTTCGACAAAATTGATTAAAAATACTTTTTGACAATAATTTTTATCATTTAAATCTCAAAAAAATACCAGAAAAATCCAAAAATCTTAAAAATTTCATGAAAAATGAAAAACTCTAAATTTCCAAGATCTGTCCATTGTTCTTCAAATTTCTATAATTTTTCTGATTTTTCCTCTCAAAAAATGATTTTTAATCGTATTTTTCATCAATTTTGTTCAAAAATCCAAGAAAAATCATGAAAATTGAAGAAAAACTCGAAAATTCACAAAAAAATTGAAAAAAGTGGGCGGAGTCATCGATTGCAAAGTGCGGCGCAGTGTTTCGCAATGTGTCCAGATAGTTTTTCGGACGATTTTTTCGAGTTGTCGACGAATTTCTATAATTTTGAAGATTTAAAAATTGAACAAACATGAAAAAAGTTAAAAAAAAAATTTTTGTTGAAAAAGTTCAAAAAATCATGAAAATTTGAAGAAAAACAGTACAAAAATCAAAAAAATTTTGAAAAAAGTGGGCGGAGTCATCAATTGCAAAGTGCGGCGCAGTGTGTTGCAGGGCGCCCGTTCACTTTTTCCACGATTTTTCGTAATTTTTTCAGGTTTTTTCTTCAAATTTGACGGTTTTCGGGAATTTTTCGGCGAACAATGACTGTTTTAGATGTGAAATTTGAGAAAAGTCAATAATTTTAAGAAAAAAGTGAACAAAAATCCAGAAAATTATGGAATTTTTCCTAAAACTATAATTTTCAGATTTTCTACTATCCAACAACCATGTAAACTCAATAATCTCGCACAAATTCGACCTGCACAATGACGAAATCATGGCCTACTACATCAGTTTCCTAAAAACGCTCTCCTTCAAACTGAACCCCGCCACCATCCACTTTTTCTTCAACGAGACGACAGAAGAGTTCCCATTGCTCATCGAAGTGCTCAAATTGTACAACTGGAACGAGTCGATGGTCCGCATCGCCGTCAGGAATATTCTTCTGAATATAGTGAGAGTTCACGACGACTCGATGCTCATTTTCGTCACAAAACACACAAAAGGGTATCTCTCGGAGCTCATCGATCAGCTTGTCAATCAGTCCCTCGATATGGACACTTTTGTGAGATCCGCTGAGAATGTGCTCGCGAATCGGGAGAGATTGAGGGGAAAAGTCGACGATTTGATCGATTTGATTCATTATATTGGGGAACTGTTGGAAGTGGAGGCTATTGCGGAGGAGTTGTCCGTTTTGGGTGGGATTTTGAAATTTTTGAACTTTTGAATGAAAATTTATGGTTATATAAGCTAAATTAGGTTGAAAATTCGTGAAAATCGATTTTATGTAGGGTTTTTGTTGGAAAATTGATGGTTTTAAAGACAAAGCTATGAAAATTAGGTAGAGTAGTTTTTATGCTAAATTTTGTTGAAAAATATGTATTTTCATAGTAAAACTCTAAAAATTAGTGAAAATCAGGAAAAAACTACCCAAAAATTGTAATTTTCAATAGAAAATCTGCAAAAAGCCTAGAAAATCAAAGCTACTTGGATTTTCTGATAAATATCTGCTTTTTATGCTGAAAACAACCATTTTTCAACGTTTTCCGGTCCATTTATTGAAAAATTTGGAAAATTCATGCTGAAATTCCACTTTTTTCAATATTTGACCTAAAAATGGAAAAAAAAAATGAAAAAATAGACAAAACTTTAGGTCATGGTCTAGAAAACTAAATTTTTCTGAATTTTTATGCGAAAAAAATTCGCAATTTTTATTTTATTTTTCACGTTTTTTTAAATGTTTTCAAAATAAAACTACAAACTACAACTTGAAACTACAAAATACACAACTGGTAAAATAATAAATGGAATGAATTTCACGTAATTTGAAGCTATTTTTTGAGAAAAGTTTGAAAAAAAAAAGAAAAAATAAGATCGTGGCCTAGAAAACCAAACTTCGGCCAGATGAATTTTTCAGCGCAAAAATGATGAAATTTGGCGATTTTTCTAGTTTTCAGAGAAAATTTTCTACATTTTTCAATGATAAAAGGTGAAAAGAAACGAAAAATTTTTTTTACCAATTTTTAGACGAAATTTCCCACAATTTGTTTTTCAATGAAAAAATCGAAAAACTACCAGTTTGTCGATGGAATTGTCTATATTTTCCATCTACAAAACTTGCTTTTTAGAATAAAAATAAAATAAATCCCGTTTTTTCCAGTTTATCAATGAAATTTCCCACTTTTTCCAACTACAAAACTACTTCAAAACAATAAAACCATATAAAAACCTCATTTTCTTCCAGTAACTTCCCGCTACCTGTCCCCCCTTCTGCTCTCAAGTCTCTCCCCCCGCCGAAACAACCACTCGCTGCTCCTGACGCCCGTCTCCGCCCTCTTCTTCTTTTCTCAATTCCTTCTCGTCGTCCGCCACCACGACACCATTCACACCTTCCTCTCCACCTTTCTTTTTGACACCCAACGAACATTGAAAACTCATTGGATTCGAAATGCAGACAATTTGTGTTTGGAAGTGCTCACTGAGAGTGTCATGTCGCCAGTAGAGGAGCAAGGCGATCCTGATAGGTTTGGAGCAGTTTTTGGGCTCATTTTGAGTGAAAATTTGAAAAAAAATTGCGTTAAAATGCTCTTTTTAATAGGAAATATCAATTTTTCAGTTAAAATGAGCATTTTCTTAAAATGTTTTACATAATGTTGGGTTAAAATGAGCAATTTCATCACAATTTTCGAATTTTCTAGTAAAATGAGCATACTTCTTCGAAAATTCGAATAATTTGCTGTAAAAATGAGCATTTTTATCAGAAATTTCAACTATTTTCAGTTAAAATGAGCATTTTTCTGGAAATTTTTAAAGAATTTTCGGTTAAAATGAGGATTTTTATCAGAATTTTCAATAATTTTCAGTTATCCCTATAATTTTCATTAACTATCAGTTAAAATGAGCCATTTCCATCAGAATTTTCAATAATTTTGGGTAAAAAATGAGCATTTTTCTTGGATTTTTCATTATTTTTCAGTTCAAATGAGCATTTTTCTGGAAATTTTTAAAGAATTTTCGGTTAAAATGAGCATTTTTATCAGAATTTTCATTGATTTTCAGTGAAAATGATCGTTTTCAGCAGAATTTTCACAATTTCATATATAAAAATCAGCATTTCTCTTGAAACTTTCAACAATTTTCGGTTAAAATGAGCATTATTATCACAATTTTCAATTAAAATTATCATTTTCCCTAGCATTTTCATAAATTTACCCTTAAGATGAGCAATTTTCAGAGTGTTCTTCGACACACTGATAGAAGCATTCGATTCGAGCCAAACTGACGATTCGAAGGCTTTCTATGGGCTCATGCTCATTTATTCCATGTTTCAGAATAAAGGTGAGCAATTTTAAGGCTCTTTTATTATTTTTGAATCTTTCATGGTTGATCTGTGGCTTCAGACAGTAAGTTGGTCTCGTTGTAATTGTGATTTGTGATGCTCCAAATGCTCCAAATGCTCCAAATGCTCCAAACCCCGCCCCCTTTCAAAATGCTCATTTCAGCCGACGTCGGCGAGCTGCTCCACGCCGCCAACTTCCCGGTGCTCAAAAACGAGGCGACGACGGGATGTGCTCTTCAGAATCTCGCACGTCTTCGCCTGAGCTCGACGGGCTCGGCTCGGCGAGCCCGAGCCGTCACTGAGCTCGGCGTGGAGGCCACTGAAGAGGAGGAGCTCTTTCATGATGTGCCTGAGCAAATTGTGAGCACAAATTCGGGATTTTTGATGTTTTTTTCATAAATTGCAGCGAAAGTATACGTTTTTAACATAATTTATCTTATTAACATAATATAAAATTTCAGAAAAATGCTCATTTTAACTTGAAAATTGGCAAAAATTCAAAAAATGATCCTAAAAAGGCTCATTTTGGCTCAATTTTTTCGTGGTTTTCTGTTTTCGATGTTTTTTTTCATAAATTACAGCGAAAATTTACGTTTTTAAGATGATTTATCGATTTTTTTTCAATTTAATGCACATTTTTTATGTCAGAAACCTTTTATTTTGACAAAATCAAGTTTTTTTCAAGATAAAAGGGTCTGATTTGAAAAATGTGCATAAAAATCGATTAATTATGATAAAAACGTAAATTTTTGCAGTAATTTAATTTATGAAAAAACATCGAAAACCACAAGAAAATTGAGCCAAAATGAGCCTTTTTAGAATCATTTTTTAAAATTTCAGCTAATTTTTCAGTTAAAATGAGCTATTTTCTGAAATTTGTTATTATTTTCAGTTAAAATGAGCAATTTTCTAAAATTGTATACTATTTTCAGTTAAAATGAGCAATTTTCTAAAGATTTTCATTATTTTCAGTCAAAATGCCGATTTTTTCGAAGGAAAAATTATAGTTTTAACATTTTTCAGGAGGATTTGGTAGATGACGTGACGTCTCCAACTCGCTCCAGATTCCAGTCGGCGGCTGATGAGCTCCCGGAGCCCGAGATCTCAGAGCCAGGGCTCGCGGAGCCCCCAGAATACGACTCCCGGCTCTTCGACGCGCTCTCCTCGATCATACGAGCCGTGGGCTCAGCGGAGCACCGTGTCCGACCCATCAGTCTCGAGCTCGCGTGTCTCGTCATTCGACAGATTCTGATGACAGTGGACGATGAGCAAATTCATACGAGCCTGACGAAACTTTGCTCGGAGATCCGCCAGAAGTTGCTCGCGGTGCTCGGGAAGTATGTGAATGGAGAAAGTCTGTTTCTGGAGTGGTTCGAGGATGAATACGCGGAATTCGAAGTGAATCACATCAATTTCGATGTGATTGGATATGAAATGTTGCTCCCGCCGGCTGCAACACCGTTGTCGAATTTACCACTTCATAAAAGGCTTCCCAGTGGGTTTGAGGAGAGGCTAAGAACGGTAAGAGCTCGTTTTTTATGAGAAAGATGAGCAAAAAAGGGGAAAATGAGCAAAAAAGGGGAAAAATGAGCAAGAAAGAGCAGAATGATCAAAAAATGAGAAAAAAATAAGAACGAAAGAGCAAGAATGAGCAAAAAATAATCAAAAAATGAGCAAAATGAATAAAAAATCGAGCAAAAATGAACAAAAACAAACAAAAATTGATTAAAAATTATCAAAAAATTATCAAGAATGAGCAAAAATGATGAAAATATGAGCAACAAAGAGCCAAAAATAAGCTAAAATATCAAAAAATGAGCAAACATTATCGAAAAATGAGAAAAAGAGCGAAAAATAATCGAAAAATAAGCAAAAATTAATTTTAAAAAAGCAACAGAGAGCAAAAATGAGCTAAATGGTCAAAAAATGAGCAAAAAATGATCAAAAAATGATAATTTTTAAATGAAAAAGTGCAATTTTTAGTGATGATAAATTTTGATCATTTTTATGTACTGTCCATGCACCCCATGTGATAGCGCGCTCCACCGAACGCGTTGCGGTTTAGGCGTGCCGCGAAAAAAAGTTTTGAATTTTCGAAATTTTTATTTGATCTTCAGCCGTTTTTCTTGTTTTTTTTCATGATGACAATTGACGAAAAACAAGAAAAAACGGCCAAAGATCAAACAAAACGTTCGAAAATTCAAAAAAATTTTAGCGGGGCCCCTCGACCGCATCGCGTTCGGTGGAGCGCGTTATCACATGGGGTACATGGATAGTATTCCTGAATAAATAACACCTAAAAATACGAAAATTGCAGTAAAATCAATAAAAATTTGATCATTTTTACTTTGAAACGCCTAATCAGTAATGAAATGTGCTTTTTTTGCTCTTTCTTTACCATTTTTGCTCATTTTGGCAATTTTTGCACCTTTGTTGCCCATTTTTGCTCTTTCTTGCTCATTTTCACATGAAAATTACAGCAAATCGTGTTCTACCTGCACATTCGAAAGCTGGAACGCGATTTAACTGGAGAGCCCGACACGGAGCTCCCCGTCAAAGTGTTCCATTCAGGACAAGATCCAGTGGTTGTGGGGGATTGTATCAATCTACGTGAGGACTTTGCTCTTTTTTCAGAGCTCCGGGGACTTTTTTCAGAGGATTTTGGCTCATTTTTGATTGATTTGTGCTCAAAAACTCGATTTAAGTGTTTCAATCAAGTTAAAGTGCTTAATTTTGCAGAAATTTATAGAAAAAATCATCGAAAACTACAAGAAAATCGAGCAAAAACCGCTAAAATGTCCCGCCCCCTCTAGCTCTGCCCCTTTTCCCCCTTCCCTCCTCCAAAATGCTCCATTTTCCAGACAACTCTGACCTGCTCTCATGCACCGTCGTCCCCCAACAACCCTGTTCCCTCGGCAAACCCGGCGATCGATTGGCTCGTTTCCTCGTCACCGACCGGCTCCAACTGATACTCGTGGAGCCCGACTCGCGGAAGGCCGGATGGGCCATCGTCCGATTTGTCGGGCTCTTACAGGACACCACGATCAGTGGAGACTCGGCTGATAGCAAAGTGCTCCATGTGGTTGTGGAGGGACAGCCTTCAAGGTTGAAGGTGCGTAAGGAGCTCGTGATCATGAATGTGCTCAAAATAGGCGGAGCTTGGAGCATTTGAACCTTCCTATGCTCTAAAATCGGGAAAATAGCTTCAAATTCTATTCATTTTTTGAAAAATTGGTTCAAAATGCTCAAAATAGGCGGAGCTTGGAGCATCTGATGGTCTCAACGATTCAAACTCCGCCCATTTTGACCAGGATTGCAGATTTTGTGAAATTAGTTCAAAATGGGTGGAGCTTGGAGCACTTAGACCATATGATGCTCCAAACTTCGCCCATTTTGGCCATAACTGCAGATTCTGAGAAATTGGCTCAAAATGGGCGGAGTTTTGAGCATTTGATGGTCTAAATGCTCCAAACTTCGCCCATTTTACTTATCATAAGAGTTAGAGCCGGAGCTTGGAGCAGATAATACTCAAATTGCTCCAAACTCCGCCCATTCCTCAGAACCAACAGCTCTTTTTGCTCAATTTTCATCCAAACTCCGCCCATTCCTCAGAACCAACAGCTCTTTTTGCTCAATTTCCATCCAAACTCCGCCCACTTTATTATCATAAGCGTTAGGGGCGGAGCTTAAAACATTGGACTCTCAAAATGCTCCAAACTCCGCTCACTTCTCCCCAATTTCTAATTTTTCAATAATTTCCAACCTTTTCCAGAAACGCCAATCAGTGCTCACGGCGAAATTCATCTTCGACGATCACATCCGATGTATGGCAGCGAAACAGCGATTAAGCAAAGTGAGTTGTGGCTTAGAAAAAGCTAGGCCAGAGAATTTTCATTGAAAATGTGTCGATTTTTGTAAAATTTGATGGTTTTAGAGATTTTTCAGTGGAAAATTGAGAATTTTTGGTGAAAAAAAGGCGAAAAATCGTTAAATTTCATTAAAAAAAACCCAAAAAATCATAAAAATTAACAAAAAATACCAAAAAATGAGCAAATTTAACAAAAAAAAACACCTAAAAATACCTAAAAATCAATAAATTTAACGAAAAACACTGAAAAAATTATCACTTTTCACCTAAAACACTGAAAAAATCGCCAAAAATCAATATGGCCTAACTTTTCCACTTCGGATTCCTCTTCCAGTAGAGCAAGCCACGCCCCTTTTACACTTCCCTTTTCCAGGGTCGCCAAACCGCCCGTGGGCTCAAGCTCACAGCGATTTGCTCGGCGCTCGGAGTGCCACGTGTCGACCCCTCCCAGATGACGTCATCGCCCCGAATGAACCCCTTCAGAATCGTGAAAGGATGTGCTCCGGGCTCCGTCCGGAAATCAGTACCTTCTGGATATTATTCAGCGAATCTTCGGACAGCGTCGAGGAATTCTGGAGTGGTTCCTGAGGATCCCACGCAGCCGGGCTCTTCTGAAAGGAGCTGAACTTGTATTATATCAGTGGAACCTTTTTATTAAATTTTTACAATGAGCAATGCTCCGAGAGCAATTTTTATGAGATAAAAAGGTTAAAAATACAGTAAAAAGACCTTTTTTAACTGTATTTTTTTACTTTAATTTGGTGCTCTATTCAGAATTTTGTGCTCTTGGAGCATTGCTCATAGTAAAAAAATGATGAAAAGTTTATTTTTTTCAGGTTTTTAGACATTTTCCAGTCATTTTTTCAGTGAATTCCAGTGTTTGTATGTGATAACTTCTTGCCTGTAGACCTCATTATTTTTCCACTTATTTCCACTTTTTTCCACTTTTTTTAATCGATTTTTTTCTGTAATTTTATTGATTTTTCTCCAATTTTCTCTTTTTTTTGCCTATTTTCCCTATTCCAATACCATTATTTGCTCATTTGCCGCTTTGAGCCATACTTTTTTTTTGTCTGAATTGAGCCGGTTTCATTTTTTTCAGTGAAAAATATAATTTTTCTAGATTTTTCAGGGATTTTTTCTGTTTTTTTGGTCAATTTTAATTGATATTTGATGGTTTTGAGCCATTTTTATCTATATTTTTGTGATTTTAGAGTGATTTTTTTTTCGATATTTTCAAGTTTTTAATTGATTTTTTGCACCAATTTTTCATGATTTTTAGCATTTTTCTGATCAAAAACGCTAGAAATCATGAAAAATAGCTGGAAATTTATGAAAAAGAGCTGAAAAACGTAGAAAAAGTAATGTAAAGTGAAAAAATGGCTGAAAACAGGTGGAAAATATTGAAAAATTAAGGAAAAGAGCTCAAAATATACAAAAATCGCTGGAAAAGTGAAAAATGGCTAAAACAGGTGGAAAATAGTGAAAAATTATGAAAAATAGCTCAAAAACGTAGAAAAATGTGATGAAAATGAGGAAAAAAGCTGAAAAAAAACTTGTTTTCTATGATTTTTCTTCCTTTTTTTCACAATTTCTCTCAATTTTTCACCATTTTCCCTCGAAACTTTCCAATTTTTCACCTTTTCCCCCAATTTTTCACCCTTCTTTCCACTTTTTCCCCCAAAAATTCCAATTCCCCTCCAATTTCCCCACTTTCAGAATCTCCAAACAATGTCTGAAAACGCCCCATCCTCATCCGCCACCACAGCTCCAGAAGGCTCCCTTCCATCAGGTCCAAACATTGAGCAGAAGCCGTCAATCCTGGTGCTCGGCATGGCTGGCTCCGGAAAGACCACTTTCGTCCAGAGACTCACCGCCTTCCTGCACGCGAGAAAAACGCCTCCGTATGTGATCAATTTGGATCCGGCGGTGAGCAAAGTACCGTATCCTGTGAATGTGGACATTCGGGACACTGTCAAGTACAAGGAGGTCATGAAGGAGTTCGGAATGGGCCCGAATGGAGCCATCATGACTTGTCTCAATCTCATGTGCACTCGTTTTGATAAGGTAATGAAAAGAAAAGGGGGGGCGGGAATGGCTGAAATGGGCGGAGTTTAAAGTGTTGAATTGTCAAAATGCTCCAAAAAATGCTCATTTTATACAATTTATAGTTGTTTGTTGTAAAATTGAGTCTGAAATGTCCAAAATGGGCGGAGCTTGGAGCATTCGTAGTTTAAATTTGCGGAACTCCACTCATTTAGATGAAATGAACTGCTTTTTGTGGAAAAATTGACTAAAAATGCACAAAAATGGGCGGAGCTTGGAGCATTCCATGTATATAATTGATATGCTTCGAAATCTGGCTCATTTTATACACTTTATAGCTGTTTTATTGAAAAAATCGTCGAAAAATGAAAAAAAAAATGGGTGGAGCTCTTTGAATAGGTCAATATAATGGCTCCAAACACTTTCTTGATGCTCAAAATTTGAATAATGGCTTAAAATTCTGCTCATTTTGTGAATTTATCAGCTCTTTTTTGAAAAATTTGGCTCAAAATGCTATAAATGGACGGAGTTTTGAAAAATCAACAAATGCTCCAAACTCCGCCCATTTTGATTAAAAAAAACTGTTTTTTTTGGTGAAAATGTTGGCTCAAAACGCTGAAAATTGGCTCAAAATGATAAAAGTGGGCGGAGCCAACACCAAACTCCACCCATTTTCGGTTATTTTGACAGTTTCTAACAAAATTCATGATCACAGTTCCAGTCTCACGTTCTCTGTGCTAAAAGTGCTCCACGCTCCGCCCCCTTTTTAAAATTAGCATCTATTTTTTTGCCCATTTTTTAGATATTTTTACAGTTTTTCATCAGAAAATCATGCTCACAGCTCCAAACTTTGCCTATTCTCAACCCCTATACTCCAAACTCCCCCTCTATACTACTATTTCCAGGTAATCGAGCTGATCAACAAGCGCTCGTCCGACTTCTCCGTCTGCCTCCTCGACACCCCCGGACAAATCGAGGCGTTCACCTGGAGTGCATCCGGCTCAATTATCACTGATTCGCTGGCAAGCAGCCATCCCACTGTACGACTTTATTTGGGAAAAAGAGCAAGAAAAGAGCACAAAAATTAGGCGGCTCCCGGTCCAAAATCCTCGTAGCCATCATCCATTTTAGCGGGTTTCGCGTCGGCTCCCGGAGCCGGAGCATCCATCGCGCTCGTCTCGTTCGGTTTCGGCTCCTCCTTCTTTTTCGGCTCTTTTTTCTCGGCTTCCTTCTTTTTTTCCTCTTCCTTTTTCTTCTCTTCTTCCTTCTTTTTCTCCTTTTCCTTTTCCTTTTCTTTCTCTTTTTCCTTCTTTTTCTCATCCTCCTTATCCACCTTCTTCTTCCCAACATAGCCACCATCGGTCTTCTGCTCCAACGTCTTCGGCTCCAACGTCTTCTGCTCCAACGTCTTCTGCGGCGTCGTCGCACTTTCCTTCGGATCGGTGCTCGCGTTGGTGCTCGACTTCGTCGCCTTCACCTTGTTCTTCGAGGAGGCCGCCACCGTCGTCGTCGACGTCTTCGACTTCTTCTCCGTCTCCTTTTTCGTCGTCTTGCTCCTGCGCGTCATTTCACAGCTTTTTTGATATTCGACCGAACTCTCGATTCGCTGGAATTGGAAAAAAAATTCAATTTTTTTTTTAATTTGGGAGAGAAAGCTCACCTGATGTGATCGTAATTTGCTTGCGAAATGATCAATTTTTGTTAGATTTTACGCAATTTTTTTGGTTTTTTATTCCATCAAAAAAATGAGCAAAAGGTCAGGTTGTGACGTTTTTTGCTATTTTTCTCTACGTCTCTTATGGAGAGAGAGCATTTTGTAGCTCCACCCCTTTTTGCACTTTTTTTAGCAGTTTACTTTGGATACTCATTATGCTCATTGGTATCAGAGCAACAAGTTGTTGAGCGTTTTGTGAATAATTGAGCACCTTATATCAACATTGATGCAATCAATTTTATCACACTGAAAATGAGACATCAAAATTTTCAAAGTGAGAAAATTGATTTCATAAATGTCCATATAAAATGCTCAATTAGTCACGAAATTTGCAAAAATGTTGTGCTCTGATATCAATATTCCAGAAAAACTGCTCCAAAAAGAGCAAAAAAGGGGCGGAGTTACAGAATGCTCTCTCGCTATTAGAGACGCAGAGAAAAAATTCCGTTTTTCTCTAATTTTCATGATTTTCCGGGTTTTTTTCACTGAAAGTGGTTGAATTTATCATTTTTATTAAAGAAATCTCATAAAATTATGACAATTGAAGAAGAAATGAATAAAAAATTTAGAAAACCAAAAATTCATGAATCTGGCTGGCCTAGAATCCAACCTCACTGATTATCTAGTCCCTGAGATTGTAGGTAGTGATAGATGGATGCTCTCTAGCTACTAGAGACGCAGAGAAATATAAATTGTAGGCAGTTTGCTCACTGATATTATCCATTTCCGGCGGAGTGATAGTGCGCACAGAAATTGCAAGGAGGCGTGGCCATGGGTCTCGACGCGAAAGATACCGTAATTTTGTAAATCGGTCCAGCTTTTCGCGTTTTTCTGGCGATTTTTGGAAAAATTTCAACTTCAAAAATTATTTTTCTCAATTTAATATTTTTACAAGTTTGAAAAACTGAAAAAATTGACAAAAAACGACGAAAATTCGAAAATTACAAAAGTTTTCGTGGCGAGATCTTTGGCCACGCCCACTTGCAATTTCTGGGCGCACTATCACTCCGTCAGAAATGGATAATATTAGAGCAACAAGTTTTTGCGCATTTTGTGAAAAGTTGAACACCCTGTTTACTTTGAAAATGAGCTATTAAAGTTTTCAAAATGATAAAATTGATTTTCTCAATAATTCATAAAATGCACAAAATCTTGTTACTCTGATATCAATTAGCATACAGAAAAACTGCTCTAAAAAGAGAAAACGGAAACAAAATTTTATAAAATACTCTCTAACCACTAGAGACCCAGAGAAACTTCTCGATTTCCAGGTGGTCATGTACATCGTGGACTCTGCTCGCGCCACCAACCCCACCACTTTCATGTCGAACATGCTCTACGCGTGCTCCATTCTCTATCGCACCAAACTCCCCTTCATTGTGGTCTTTAACAAGGTGAGCACATCCCTGGCTCTTTTTATTTTGCTCTACAACTCTTTTCAGGCTGATATCGTGAAACCCACCTTCGCTCTGAAATGGATGCAAGACTTTGAGCGCTTCGACGAGGCACTGGAAGACGCGCGGAGCAGCTACATGAACGATCTGAGCCGCTCATTGAGCCTGGTGCTCGACGAGTTCTACTGCGGCCTCAAAACTGTGTGTGTGAGCTCGGCGACCGGCGAAGGGTTTGAAGACGTGATGACAGCGATCGCGGAGAGCGTGGAGGCTTATAAAAAGGAATACGTGCCGATGTATGAGAAGGTGTTGGCTGAGAAGCGAGAGCTCGATGAGCTGGAGAGGAAGAAGCGGGAGGAGGAGGAGTTCAAGGGGAAGACGGTGCATGTGGTGGGCTCGAAGAGAGCAGATGAAGACGTGGTTCTGGAGCATGAGTTGAATGCGAAGGTGGAACGGATTCATTTGGGAGGGGTTGAGGAGGAGAATGAGGAGGATGCTGATGTGCTCAGATCGTAATTGTGCTCTTTTTGTTTTTTTGTGCACATTTTTAGAGTTTTTTGCTCTTTTTGGGCTCTTTTTCAGTTTTCCGAGCTCATTTTTCCATGTTTTGGCTCTATTTTGCACATTTTTTGAGTTTTTTTTTCACTGTTTTCCACTTTTTGGAGTTTTTTGCTCTTTTTCGGTTTTCTGTGCACATTGTTCCAGTTTTTTTTGCTCTTTTTGTGCTCTTTTTATGCATTTTTTCAGTTTTCCTTGCTCTTTTTCCACTTTTTTCCCACTTTTTTCCACTTTTTTCCATTTTTCCCACTTTTCCCACTTTTTTGCTCTCATTGACCTCACATTGTTAATTACCTTGTTCTCATTGTTCTCCTCTCATAAATTTGTTATACTGTTAACCAAAAAATAATGTTTTTTTTTCTAAAATTGTCATTTTCTATGGATTTCTATTATCCACTGCTACTTTTCTTTTCGTATATTTTTTTCAAAATTTAACTTTTTTTCCACTAGAATTTACAAAAATCCTGAATTTTTATGTTTTTTTACCAGAAAAATGTATTTTCAGCAAATTTTTTACCAGAAAAATAAATTTTCAGCCAATTTTCAGCACTTGAAATCAATTTTTAAGTGAAAAATAGGCTCCATTTTGACATTTTGAGCTCAATTTTGAGATTTTCAGCGAAAAAATCAAAAATTGAGCTCAAAATGTAAAAATGAAGCCAAAAACTCCATTTCAAGTGTTGAAAAATTACTGAAAATCGGTATTTTGTCAAATGTTGCATGTAAAACTCAATGTGCTCAAATTTAGCTCCAAAAATGAGGAAAAATTGCGGATTCTACACTGAAAATTCAAAATTTCACTAAAAGTCCGCAATTGCAAGTCAATTGACGACAAATTGCGGACTAAACGCTGAAAATTCAAATTTTCGCAAAAAGTCCGCAATTTTCCGTCAATTGACGACAAATTGCGGACTAAACGCTAAGAAAATTCAAATTTCTCACAAAAAGTCAGCAATTTTCCGCCAATTGACGAAGAATTGCGGACTCAGCACTGAAAATTCAAAATTTCACAAAAAGTCCGCAATTGCAAGTCAATTGACGACAAATTGCGGACTAAACGCTGAAAATTCAAATTTTCGCAAAAAGTCCGCAATTTTCCGTCAATTGACGACAAATTGCGGACTAAACGCTAAGAAAATTCAAATTTCTCACAAAAAGTCTGCAATTTTCCGCCAATTGACGAAGAATTGCGGACTCAACACTGAAAATTCAAAATTTCACAAAAAGTCTGCAATTTTCCGCCAATTGACGAAGAATTGCGGACTCAACACTGAAAATTCAAAATTTCACAAAAAGTCCGCAATTTCTTGTCATTTGACGACAAATTGCGGACTAAACGCTGACAATTCAAAATTTTTTCATAAAGTCCGCAATTTACCGTCAATTGACGGCAAATTGCGGACTCACAGCTGAATATTTGAAATTTCTCATAAAGTCCGCAATTTTTCGTCGATAAAGGCGACAAATTGCGGACTAAACATTAAGAAAATCAAATTTTCCATAAAGTCCGCAATCTACCGTTGAATACAATGCATTTTTCACACAAAACTAAAATCCTCAAATCCACCATTTCCAGTAACCCGGCGTTATGCCGGAGAAGACGTTCCACAAGGCGGCGACGATCCGCGAGAAGGCGTTCGGCGTCCCGTCGATCGTCGAAGCGGTCCAATTCCATGGTGTACGCGTCACCAAGAACGACGCCCTCCTCAAAGAGGTCTCCGAGCTGTACAGAAGTCGCAATCTGGATGAGCTGGTGCACAACTCGCACTTGGCGGCGAAACACCTTCAGGAGGTGGGACTGATGGATCACGCGGTCGCACTGATTGACACGGCGCCAAACTCGAGGGAGGGCTATGTGGTGAACTTTTTGGTGCGCGAGCCGAAGAGCTTCACAGCGGGCGTGAAGGCTGGTGTATCCACCAATGGCGATGCAGATGTATCGTTGAACGCCGGGAAGCAGAGTGTGGGGGGAAGAGGAGAAGCCGTCAACTCGCAGTACACTTACACTGTCAAAGGAGACCACTGCTTCAATTTGTCGGCGTCCAAGCCGTTTCTTGGGTGGCAAAAGTACTCGAATGTCTCTGCTACTTTGTATAGATCGATGGCTCATTTGCCTTGGAATCAGTCGGATGTTGATGAGAATGCGGCGGTGTTGGCGTATAATGGACAGCTTTGGAATCAGAAGTTGTTGCATCAGTTGAAGCTGAATGCGGTGAGAATTGATGGAAGAAGTTGGGATTAGCAGTGCTTCAAAATAGGAATGAAATTTTGGGAAATCAGGAGGATATAGAAGACGTCGTCAAATCATCAGTTAGAGAAGTGTCTTCTAGAAGTTCGCAGACTTGAAATAGAAAAGCACTTTTGGGACAATCAGGGGAATCTAGAAGTCGTCAGGGCAGGAAGTGTCTTCTAGATGCTCCAGAAGCTTGGAATGTACTTCTGGAGCATCTAGAAGCTTCTAGAAGACGTCAAAAGTAAAATCTAGAAGACGTCGAAATAGAAAGTGGTTTCTAGATGCTCCAGAAACTTGGAATGTACTTCTAGAGAATATAGAAGCTCCTGGAAGACGTTAAAAGTATTCGTCAGCTAGAGAAATGTTTTCTAGAAGCTCAAGGCTCTTTCAAATAGGAAAGTACTTTTGAAGCATCTAGAAGCTTCTGGAAGACGTCAAAAGTATTCGTCAGCCAGAGAAGTGGCTTCTAGAGACTCCAAAAGTTTTTTCCAAACTGGAACTTGCTTCTGGAGCATCTAGATGACTTCAAATAATTCTAAAAGACGTCAAAAGTATTCATCAGATAGACTAGTGGCTTCTAGATGCTCCAGAATCACTTCCCAACACGAAATATGCTTCTGGAGCATCTAGAAGCTCCTAGATGACTTCAGGGTATTCTAGAATCTTTTGAAAGTCTATCAGTGACACTGATTCAGTGTTATTAAGAAAAAGTTATACCAGAAGCGTCTAGATAAAAACATTCTAGACGACGTTAGCCTCTTTGAATTTCCATATAAAATCACACTTCTGGAGCAACCTGGAACGTCTTCAGAATCTTATATCGAGTTTAACAATTTCTGAAGCTTCCAAGAGAACATCTGGAGCTTTTATAGCTCGAAATTTCATATTTTCTAGCCTAAATTTTTGGATTCACCGCTTCTAAAGCTCTCATAAATCTGATGACGTTCTAGAAGCCCCCTGAAGACGTTCTAGAATCTGGAAACGTTTTAGAATATGAAGACGTTCTAAAGTCCAATGACGTTCTAGAAGACCCCCCTGAAGACCTTCTGGAATTCCCTGATGACGTTTTAAAACCCGAAGACGTTCTAGATTCTGAAGACGTTCCAACGTCAACGTTTCCCACTTTGAAAAGACGCTTCCAGATCTGGCGCACCCTGCGTGCCACCCGTGACGCCGCGTTCTCAGTGCGCGAACAAGCCGGCCACACTCTCAAGTTCTCGCTGGAGAATGCAGTCGCCGTCGACACTCGCGATCGGCCCATTCTCGCTTCTCGCGGAATTCTCGGTACATTTTTACTACTTTTTTGGACGATTTTCCAATGATTTCTAACATTTTTTTTTTCGTTTTTTTCAGCCCGCTTTGCACAAGAATACGCTGGAGTCTTTGGAGACGCCTCGTTTGTCAAGAATACCGTTGATTTTCAGGTACTTTTTTTGATATTTTTCAGGGAAAAGGCGTGGTATATAGGGAAAAATGATGATTTTATTGATTTTTCAAGTTAATTTGACTAAAAACCATGAAAATTGCATCGAAAAACCCTAAAATTCGAGAAAAAACTCAAAAATTACTTGATTTACAAAGTTACTGTACTTTTCGCGGCGAGACCCACTAGGCCACGCCCCCTTTTGCATGTTTTCGTGGGTTTTGCAGCGAAAAATGCAATTTTTTTAAATGTTTTTTCGAATTTTTAACATTTGTCATGGTTTTTTTTTTCATTTTTAATGCAATTTACCTATTTTAGCAGTGCATTTAATAGAATTGCAATTTTTCACTTCGAGATCCATTAAACCACGCCCCATTTTTGCAATTTCAATGCGCAGAAGCTGCAGGGGGCGTGGTCTATCGGGTCTTGCAGCGAAAAATTCGAATTTTGGTGATTCTGAATGTTTTTTCCCTTCATTAATGAGAAAAATCATCGAAAATCACCAAAAATTGAAAATTTCACTGCGAGAACATCTAGGCCACGCCCCTTTTGCAAAAAGGGGCGTGGCCTAAAGGGTCTTGCAGAGAAAAACACTATTTTTCCACATTTCAAATGCAAATAACCCGTTTTAACAATATGATCAGTGATAAAACCACCAGAAATCTATACAAATCACATTTTTCACTACAAGACCATCTAGACCACGCCCCTAACAGTATAATCAATAAGAAAGTCATCGAGAATCAACGAAAATTCAAGTTTTTCACTACTTTTCACTTCAAGACCACGCCCCCTCTTCAATATCCGATTCCAGGCAGCCGCCCCTCTCCCCCTCGGCTTCATCCTGGCGGCCTCATTCCAAGCGAAACATCTGAAAGGACTGGGAGACCGTGAAGTGCATCTTCTCGACCGTTGCTACCTGGGTGGACAACAGGATGTTCGTGGCTTCGGACTCAACACGATTGGCGTCAAAGCGGACAGCAGTTGCCTTGGCGGAGGAGCCTCTGTGGCGGGAGTGGTGCACCTCTACCGGCCACTCATCCCTCCTAATATGCTCTTCGCCCATGCCTTCTTGGCGTCCGGAAGTGTCGCCTCGGTGCACGCCAAGAATGTGGTGCAACAGTTGCAGGACACTCAGAGGGTTTCTGCTGGATTTGGTGCGTTTTTAAAAGGAATTGTGGAAAATTGTTGTAAAGTTGAAGGAAATTGGAGAAAAAAAGCAAAAATATGGTTTTGAGCCGGAAAAACTTGAAAAAACATCAAATTTGTAATTTTGTTGTGCTTTTGACTGAAAAAAAACCTCAAAAAATCACTAAATTTGGAGTTTTTTGTGTTTTTTCGATGAAAATCATCATTTTTAGCCAAAAAATTTCAAAAAATTAGTATTTTTCTCAAATTTTGTAGGTTTCTAGATGATTTTAGGGTAAAACAGTCCTTTTTTAGACAAAAAACACTGAATTATTCAATTTTCATCGCATTCTTGATGATTTTTTAGTAAAAATCACAATTTTTGGCCTGAAAACACTTTAAAAACCACAAAATGTATAGGTTTTTGTTAATTTTTCGATGAAAAGTACCATTTTTAGTTTTAAAACCCTGAAAACTCCGTCGAATTTGCTGTTCTTTGTGGTTTTTTAAGTGAAAACCACCATTTTTATTCGAAAACCCTTAAAAATCACCAATTTTCCAGTTTTTCTCAATTTTTTCAGTGAAAACTATCATTTTCAGTCGAAAAAACCTCTAAAATCGCTCAAAAAATACATGACCTAGCTTTTCAAGCTCTTCCATGATCGAAAACACACACTATTACATTTTATTTTTATAAAAAGCAAATAAAAAACCAGTAAGATTCTCCAAATTACTCGTCCTCCATACTGTCATCGGGTTTAAAAGTGGGCACAATCTTTGGCTCCTCCTTCTTCGTTCCCAGTTGCTCAATCAACTTCTTCACCTGAATATCTTTGTGCTCTTTTCTCTTTTTTTGGAGCTCTCTCACCTCCGCCCAGCTCTTTTTTGTGTCCTTTGCCATCAATGGATTAAGCCCGTTGATGAACATTGTGGGCTCCGATGTCTTGGCGAGACGAGCAGCGTGCTGTAAATTGGAAAATTTTGAGATTTTCTATAGATTGGAGCTCCGAGCTCCGAGCCAACCCTCTCTTTCCGAGCTCTTCGGTCGTCTAGGAACTTCTGGCTCCAGTGTTGTTTTGGAGCATTGTCTGGAGGGTGCACTGGGCCCAGTTTTGAGTTTGTCTGAAAGTGAATGGAGCAGCTGTATGATGAGCACTTTTTGATAATTATATTTGGAATTTTAGTGATTTTTTGATAGTTTTTATGGATTTTAGCTTTCAGTGAAACTTAATTGATGAGAAAACTAGGTTTTCAAGAGATTTGCGGGAGTTTGGCATTGAAATTAGTGTAAAAAATTCGAAATTTTTATGAAAAACCAACATTTTCGTTGATTTTTGGTCATTTTGATTCTAGAATTATGTTTTTAAGCGCTCGTTTTAACTAGAAAAAGCTTAATTAATAGGAGAAGTCAGTTTTTTGGTAGTTTTTCAAGATGTTGGCATTGAAATAAGCTTGAAAATCTCGAAATTTTTATGAAAAATCGAATTTTGCGTTGATTTTCAATCAGTTTGAGCCCAAAGCTGTGCTCTTTAGTGTTCTTTTCATCCCAAATGTTCCATATTTTGCACCGAAATTACAAATCAAGGATATTTTTGCATAACTCCGCCCATTTTTGCTCTTTTTGTCCGGAAAATCAAAAAAATTCAGCCAAAAAGAGCAAAAATGAGCGAAGCTATACGGAAAAACATGAATTTTATATTTATTTTTTTAGTCAAAACAGACTAAAACTTCAAATTTTTACATTTGGTGTAGGAAACAAAGGAGTATTCTGTTGAGGAGGTCGAGAATTCTGAAAAATTCAAATTTTTTGAAATTCTGAATATTCAGAATTTCCGCGGCTACTTTTGAAGGCGTGTTCTTTCGACTCTGAAAATATCACTGTGAATTTAAAAAATTCAGCATTTTCGGTGAAAAACCTTTGATCGAGATCGTGGAGCTTTTGGTGTCATGTAGTGAGGAATTCTGCGGAGATTTTTGAATTTTTTGTTTAATTTTGAAATATTTTCAAAAAAATGCTTACTGATTTTGAGTTTGAGAAGCCATTTATTGTCAACAATAGTATAGTTTTTGAGAAATAAATAAATTTTTGTTAGTTTCTGTAGAATTTTGTATATTAGAGCACGTGAAATTTTGAAAAAATGAATTTTTGATGTAAATTTTGGTCAAATTGCAATTTTGGAGCACAAAAATGCTCCAAAATGCTCAAAATTGTTCAAAAAAAGTTCTAAAACTGCACAAAATTAGCAAAAAATGAGTTTAAAATGCTCCAAAAATGCTGAAAATAGACAAAATCGCCAAAAATTCTCAAAAGTGAAAAATGAGCATCAGAAATGCTCGAAATTGCTCCCAGATTACCAAAAATTATGCTCAAAAGACCCAAAAATGAGCCATAAATGCTCCAAAATCGCTCCAAACAACCAACAAAAAAAAACACAAATGCTCCAAAAATGTTTCAAAAATTCACAAAAATGCTCCAAAAATGCTTCAAAAATGTTCCAAAAATACTCAAAACTGCTCCAAAAATGCTCCAAAATGCTCCAAATGCTCCAAAAACTCCCCCAATTTCCAGGCCTCGCGTTCGTGTTCAAGAGCATCTTCCGACTGGAGCTCAACTACACTTATCCGCTGAAATATGTGCTCGGCGACTCGCTGCTCCCCGGATTCCATATTGGAGCTGGCGTTAACTTTTTGTAGACGATCATCTGAATTTCTCAGTTTTTTTTTGTACTAGAAAGTGAAGAAATAGGCCTTTCTTTGTAATTTTTATGATGATTATTGTGGTGGTTCAGTGAAAAAATCCCGGAAAAATTTATAAAAATTTTCTTTTTTTTAAATTTTTTTTTTTAATTTTTTAAGCAATTTTTGTACTTTTTTGAAGGTTTTGATTACCTTTTTTCTTTTTTTCTTTTTAAATTTTTTTTTAATTTTTTCAGATTTTTCCAATTATTTTCAGAAAAATGAGCACCCTCCGAAAAATCACATTCGTCACTGGAAACGCTGGAAAACTGCGAGAAGTGAAAGACATTTTGAAGGGGTTTGAGGTGAATACAAGTGCGCTCCATTGAGAATTCTGGGAGAAAAAAAGTTTTGTAGTTCTTTTGGACAAGTGATTATTTTTGAATTTTTTATTGCGATTTTAATTTTTTCAGGACTTTTATAATTTTCTAATTTCACGTCTTCTGAATTCAGGTGACAAATGTAGACGTGGATCTGAATGAGTATCAAGGAGAGCCCGAGTTCATTGCGGAGAGGAAGTGCAAGGAGGCTGTTGAGGCGATTCGGGGACCTGTTTTGGTACTTTTTATTGGATTTTTAGGCTACAGGGGCTCTTTTTTGGCTCTCTTTCAGTTAAAGTTGATCTATTTGTGCTGATGGCTGGCGGAAAAGACGGTAAAACTAGGCCAGCAGTGACATTTTGTGAAATTTTACGAGATTTTTCACTGAAAAAATTTAATTTTATGATAAAATATCGATCTAAATCCAATTTTCAACTAAAACACCAAGAAAAAACATCGAAAAATTACAATTTTCCAGCTGATGATGCTCAAAATAGGGTTCCGAGTCAAAAGAGTCGTCCATTGACCAAACATGATTTTCGACTCTTTTTGAGAATTGCGTTGGTCAAATTTGACACTTTTTTGACATGGTTGATGATCATAGTAGTCAAAAGAGTCAATCGATTTAATGGCCAGGTGGTCAAAGTGGTCAAAAGAGTCAAAAGAGTCGGTACAGTCAAAAGAGTCGTTGCAGTCTGACTTTGACGGCTTCCAGCAATTTGTTTAGCTTTTTTCAGTGTTTCTTGCACTCCTGTAATCTCACAAACTTTTTCCATGTCAAGATGAAGTTAATGGCTAAAACAGTGGAGTCTGAAGATTACGATTCCAATGCGTTGAATTAATTAAAATTTTAAACTTTGAAATTCCCAATCTCCCTGCCATCGAAATTAAATTCAATGCTCCGTCGGTGAGCATACACAAAAACTGTGGGAAGGTCAACCCGCACTTGAGTAGTTTGGTCGAGAACAGAGTGACCAATTCCGTAGTTGTGGCTGATGGGACATACTCTAATGACAAGCGGTAGATATCCGTCTTTATTGTGTTAGTGCTGATCGCATTATATTCAGGTATCAGGAGGAAACTTGCCTTCAAACTCCAGCATAGTCATTTACGACTCTTTTGATCTCTGTTGAGAACACACCAATTTCGACGTTTTTTGACTACAATGACACCGACTCTTTTGACATTTTGACCATTTTTGACCATCTTGACTACGACTCTTTTGACTAGTCGACTCTTTTGATCTGTTTTGACTATTCGACTCTTTTGACCACGACTCTTTTGACTAGTGCGTCGTTTCATTTCTGGTCAACTGTGCTACAAATAGTCAATGACTCGGAACCCTAGCTCAAAACACAAAAAAAAACATAAAATTGTCCTCGAGAACTACACAATCTAAACCACTGACCAATCATCACATGGCCTAGCTTTCCATGGCCTAGAAAACCATTCCTAGGCCATGAAAAACTGAGAAAACAATCCTTTTCCACGAGAACTACACCAATCCATGGCCTAAAAACCATTTCTAGGCCATATAGAAAATGAAAAAACATGAAAAAATTCTAAAAGTTGTGAAATTGTCGACGAGAACTACACCATCTAAACCCACTGACCAATCAGCGCATGGCCTAGAAAATCATTCCTAGTCCATTCCATATTAGAATAATAACCATTTTCCACGAGAACTACACTATCTGACCCACCGGCCAATCATCGCATGGCCTAACTTTTCCAAAATTCCCAAATTTCCAGGTCGAGGACACATCGCTGTGCTTCAACGCGTTGGGCGGTCTCCCCGGTCCGTACATCAAGTGGTTTCTGAAGAGTCTGAAACCCGAGGGGCTCTTCAATATGCTCACCGGATTCCCCGACAAGACGGCCTATGCGCAGTGCATTTTTGCGTACACTGAAGGCATCGGACAGCCCGTACACGTTTTTGCCGGTAGGTGGCCTAGGAAACCAGAGTTAGGCCATGAGGGCCAGGTGGCCTAGAAAATCATAGTTAGGCCATGTAGAACAGGTAGCCTAGAAAACCACTATACGGATTAGATGGCCTAGAAAACCATAATAAGTGCATGTGGCCTAGAAAACCATTTCTAGGCCATATAGAGCAGGTGGCCTAGAAATCCACAATTTGGAGTAGGTGGCCTAGAAAACCAATATTAGGTTAGAGGACCTTATTAACCTCGTCTAGGCCATATCAGTCATTTGGCCTAGAAATCCACAATTTAGAGTAGGTGGCCTAGAAAACCGCTATTAATAGTAGGTGGCCGAGAAAACCATAGTTAGGCCATGAGGAACAGATGGCCTAGAAAACCAAATTATAAAAAGGTGGCCTAGAAAACCATATCTAGGCCATATGAGTCAGGTAGCCTAGAAAGCCATTATTGGGTTAGATGGCCTAGAAACCCACTATTTAGAACAGGTGGCCTAGAACACCATTCCTAGGCCATGAAGGACAGGTGGCCTAGAAAACCACTCTACATTTAGATGGCTTAGAAACTCATTTCTAGGCTAGATAAACTTAATGGCCTAGGATTTACTATGATTTTCTAGGCCACAAAATCCCAAAAAACATGTTTTTTCCAGGAAAGTGCCCGGGAAAAATCGTATTGCCACGTGGCGACACATCATTTGGCTGGGATCCGTGTTTCCAACCCGACGGATTCGATGAAACTTTCGGAGAAATGGACAAAAATGTCAAAAATGGCATTTCCCATAGAGCCAAGGCTTTGGAGCTGCTCCAGGAGCATTTTAAGAACAATTAGGAGGCTTATTTATTGATTTTCTTGGTTTTTGTTAAAATTTGTTGAATAAATTATATTATTTTCTTTATTTTTTGCCAGTTTTTTTCGATTTTTTGAGAAAAATTTAATGTTTTTCACTTTTTTATACCTTTTTTCCAATTTTTTCTAAGTTTTTGACATTTTTATAAAATTTTTATAGTCCTCCATTCAGAATTAGATCGAATTGTATGCTGATAAACCGACTGCTCACCTGGTTCGGAAAAATGCGAAAAGAGCCCATTATTTTTGTGATCGGATGCACTGGAACTGGGAAATCCGATCTGGGAGTGGCGATTGCGAAAAAGTATGGGGGAGAAGTGATCAGTGTCGACTCGATGCAGTTTTATAAAGGTTTCTGATAGATTATTTTGGAAAACAACACATTTGACGCGAAATTGCGGACTTTTGAGGAATTCGATGATTTTAGGGAATTTTTTGAGCGAAAAATTATGGAAATGATAGATTTTGTTGGACAAATCACGGAAAATCATCATTTGTATCGAAAATTTGAAAAATTTTAGCTTTTGACCGCAAAAACAACAGATTGGACGCGAAATTGCGGACTTTGGAGGAATTTGACAAATTTTGGATGTTTTTCAAGTGGAAAAATATTGAAAAATCAGATTTTGTTGGATAATTAGAAGAAAAACTATTGTTTTCAGTGAAAACTTGGAAATTTTGAGCTTTTGACCGGAAAAACAATGAGTCTGACGACAAATTGCGGACTTTTGAGGAATTTGATGATTTTTTGGAGGTTTTTTAAGTGGAAAATCATTGAAAAAACTAATTTTGTCCAAAAATTCACGAAAAACCATCATGTTTCATCAAAAAAATTGAAATCCTTTTGGTGCAGACTGGAAAACAACAGATTTGACGACAAATTGCGGACTTTCTTAAATTTTTATGATTTCTTCGCAATTTTTTCGATAAAAAATGATTATAAATTGCACTTTTCAATAATTTTTGCTTGAAAAAACCTGACAAACCACCATTTTTTCCGAAAAATTCCCAAAATTCAACCAAGCCAAAGAAAATCTGCAATTTGTCGTCAAATATGGCACCAAAATTCCATTTTATTGAAGGCCTGGACATTGCCACCAACAAAATCACCGAAGAAGAGGCAGAAGGAATTCCTCATCATATGATGTCGTTCCTGGACCCATCGGAGCCTTCCAGTTACAATGTGCACAGTTTCAGAGAGAGCACTTTACGGCTCATTCAGGTGCGCTAAAATTGACGAAAATTTACGGAAAAATGTTGAAATTTTCGATTTTTATGATTTTCGTGATGAAAAATTATGAAGTTCGGTCGAAAATTCGAATATTTCACTGACACAGTCGAACTCAGTGCTACAGTAATCGGGAGATTTCGTTGTGAGACCCATCAATTTAATTTTTCATCGAAAAAACACCAACTTCCGCTGAAAATCGATAAAATCAATAATTTTCACTGTCACAGCTGAACTCAGTGCTACAGTAACCCGTTACAATCGCTTCGAGACCCAAAAATTTCATTTTTCATCGAAAAAATGACTGATTTCCATTGAATACCGATAAAATCCCGATTTTCACTGACACAGTCGAACTCACTGCTACAGTAACCCATTACAATCGTTTCAAGACCCAAAAATTTCATTTTTCACGAAAAACATCATTATCACTGACACAGTTGAACCCACTGCTACAGTAACCCATCAATTTCAGGAAATCCGCGCTCGCTCCAAAATGCCAATAATCGTGGGAGGCACCACATACTACGCGGAGAGCATTCTCTACGAAAACAACCTAATCGAGTCGAAAAGTCGCACGTCTTCTGAATCCTCGACGTCTTCTGAAGCTCCCGAAGTCCCAGAAGACGTCAGTAACCAAGATCTCTGGGAAGAGTTGCGAAAAGTCGACGAGAAATCGGCACTTTTACTCCACCCAAACAACCGTTTCCGAGTCCAGAGAGCCCTGCAAATCTACAAAACCACCGGGCTCCGAAAATCAGAGCTCGTCGAGCAGCAGAAGACGTCGAGCTCCGTGGATTTGGGTGGAAAATTGAGATTCGACGAATCCTTAGTGATTTATATGGACGCGACTCCAGAAGTTCTTGAAGAAAGATTGGATTCAAGGGTTGACAAAATGGTTCGGATGGGGTTAAAAGAGGAGTTGGAAGGGTTTTATAAAGAGCACCACGGAGCCATTGAGAGCAAGAAGTTCGGAGTTATGCAGTGCATTGGGTTGAAGGAGTTCGTGCCTTGGTTGAGGATGGAGAGCAGGGAGACGGAGCAAGCGGAGAGGGTTTTCAGGCAGGGGTGAGGATGGACGAGGAGTAAAGTGCGCCCTGAAATTGCAAAAAGGGGCGTGGCCAAAGCTCGCGAAAAAAAGTTTTTTTTTTCGAATTTTCACCGTTTTTCGTTGTTTTTTACAGTTTTTTTTAATTCTAAAAACACACAATTCGAGGAGGCGGTCTCTCCACGAACGATACAGTAATTTAGTAAATTAGTCTCGTTTTTCGCGTTTTTGAGCGATTTTCGGAATATTCTCAATTTTAAAAGTCTACTATTTTGAAGATGTCGATTTTCTTACACTAATCGATTCAGAATTTAGAGAGAAAAAAGTTTACTGCTTACAAAATTTACACTTGCAATTTTTGTCAATTTTATCAGTAGAAAACTTTTTTCAATCCGAATTCTGAATCGATCCATGTAAGAAAATCGACATCTTCAAAATAGCGAACTTTTGAAACTAAAAATATTCGAGAATCGCCTAAAAACGCGAAAAACGAGACTAATTTACAAAATTACTGTATCGTTCGTGGCGAGACCCAGGAGGACGTCTTTTCGCAATTCCTGGGCACACTATCAGTCTATTTTCAAAATTATCGAATTGTGGAATAATTTGTTTGCAAAGTGCGGCACTAGTTTTCTGCAACCTCGCTGCATATAATTTTGTCATCTTTTCATCGAAATTTCACTGGTTTTAGCAATTTTTTCTTATTTTCAAGCGGTTTCTGTCAGAAATTATCAAAAAATCACTAGAAATCACCTTCTGATCAAATTTTCTATTGAAAAATTATGGAAAACTTGATTTGAAGGTGGTTTCTATGGATTTTTGATAAATTTCATAAATTCTGACATTAAAAAAACGCAAATTAAAATGAAAATAAGAAGAAAATCGATAAAATCAATGAAATTTTGATGAAAAGTATGGAAAAAATTATATGCAGCGAGGTTGCGGAAAACGAGTGCCGCACTTTGCAAATAATTTGGAGCACAACATGCTCAAAACTGATTTTCATGAAAAAAATGTACTAGAATGTTATTCGAATCTTGAAGCCACACTAGAAATTCAGATGCGATGACGTGAAGTGCCACACCCGACAGTATGCCAGAAGACAACGACGATGGTACATGTCACGTCTTCTGAAGCGTTCCGATGGAGAGAGAGTGCGTTTTTGAAGAGGATTAGAGAAAAAAGGAAAAAAATTTGAATTTCCAGAAAATGGCAAGCACAAAAATGTTGGACACTTCGGAAAAATCAAAAATAATTTCGGATGGAATGGAAATTGTCGATAAATGGATGAGGGGAACGGATCTCTTTGAAGATGTATATTTATTGATTTTTTATCGATTTTATTGATTTTTTGGAATTTTTTGAAAATTTAGAAGATTTTCACTGAAAATAGAGCTTTTTCTCTGCGTCTCTCATTTTTGCTCTCTATTTTTCAAATTTTTCCACATTTTCATCTTTATGGATGCAATTACGCTCTATTGAACACCTTTTCGCGCCAAAAACACGAAAAACTACGATTTTACACTATTTTTCCCTAAAATTTCACAAAATTCCAGATCTCCACGTCTTCTGAATCGCAAAAAGGAGCGGATGCGAATATTCTGTTGAAATGTGAAGTGTGTGGAATAAGTATGACTGGAAAAGCCAATTGGGAGAAGCATTTGGGAGGAAAGAAGCATAAGCATTTTGAGAAAATGGCAAAGGAACAGTGATTTATTGATTTTTTTTTTGGGATTTTTATGGATTTTTGTTGAAAATTCGGTTTTTTTTTTAATTTTTTTGTAATTGAAGATTGTTTAATTATTGATTTTTCTGTAATTTTTGATTAAAATTCAATTTTTTTTTGAAAAATTTATTTTTTTTTTTCTGTATTTTTTTGAATAATTTTTTTCCAAATTCAAATTTTCTGTTTTTTTCTTTTTGAAATTTTTTTGATTTTGTAATTATTTAAATGAAAAATTCAGCTTTTTATCTAGAAAAATTGAATTTTTGAACAATTTGTCCAATTTTTTGCATTTTTTAAAAACTTTTTTTTCGGTCGGATTGAAGGTCTCGCAGCGAAGAGTACAGTAACTTTGTAATTCACAAAGTTAAAAAAAATTTGCGAATTAAAATTCAAAATTTAAAAAACCCAAAATCAAAAAATATGTCAAATTTGAAAATCTACCGTAATTTTAAAGGCGCAGCAGTCTATTTTTCAATTTTTTCTCATCAGTTTTCTCCAGCTGCTATAAAGTTAAAGTTAGAAAAAAATACAGTAACTTTACAAAAAACCGTTCACCTTTCTTAATTTCTCTGACCACGCCCCTTTTCTCACTATCAACACTATCATCAAACTATTATAATAAAATTGACAAAAAAATGCTCAGAGAGAAGATTAGGCGCTCGTCCACTCGGCGGAACAGCCGAATTCCGAACGAAGGAATCGACTATGCGTTCTGACCGTTTTAACGACAGTTTCGTGCATCGGACTCGTCATTGCATTCATTCATTTCAGGGAGGAATCGATCCATTGGCCTTCTGGGTGGGAGGGGAGAGTGCTAGCCACTGAGCTAGAGGGTCGATGGGGAATGGGGAGGGGAAGGGGGTTGATGAGGGGAAGGGGATATCGACACGTTTATGGGGGGATGGGGCTGAAAATGATTAAGAATGGGGTGCTGGAATTGTGGTATTGAAGAATTGTGAAGAGGATGGGAAGACAAGACATGAAAATTACTGAAAAATATGGTTAAAAAATAATTTCAAAATTTTGAAAAAAATTTAATTCTGAAAAACCTGACAAGAACTGTTGAATTTTTCTTTTTTCACAAAATTGATCATTTATTCGAATAAGTATGGAAGAGAAAACGTTGGAATTTCTGAAAACAATGGATCTGAAAATAAAGGAACATTTGAAAAAAAATTTTTTACTCCAAAAATTTGAAAAACAGGTAAAATCTAATTTTTTATGAAAATGGATGGATAGAGAATAGAAGACGTTGAAATTTCTGAAAACTTGAAATTTAAAAACAGCCGGCATTTTTGAAATTTTGAAAAAAAAATTTTCCGTTTTTTCAAAATTTCGAGAAATTCGCTAAAATTCAAAAAAAAATCGATAACAAATTTTCAGAAAAAATTTTTAACAGTTCAAATTTTCGCTATTTTCAGCTTTTGAAAATCAGAAAATCCAAAAAAAAATTTCAAAATTCAAAAAAACGTTCTGAAAAAATTCCAAAAAATGCTAAAAATTCCAGAAAATGTGAAAAATCAATAATACGAAAAAAATCTGTGAAAAAATCAATAAATCAATGTGAAATGCAAAGAAAAATCCGAAAAACTAATTTTAAAAATTGAAAAAAAATGCAATTTTTCAATAATCCAAAATTTGGAAATATTGAAAAATCATAATAAAAAAAAAAAAAAATTCAAAAAAAATTCAAAATCCTCGAGAACTACACAAAAATTGTATTTTTCAAAAAAAAATCACCCTAGAAAAATTCCAAAAAAATAGACTCCGCCCACTTTCTTCCGATTGGTAGGTCGTGTAGTTCACGTGGACCCATTCCCTCTTCCTCTCTCTCCCTCTCTAAATTCCAATTCATTTCCAACAAATTAATCAATCGAATCACTGAATCAAAGCAAAAAAGCTCTAAAAGAAATGAATATCCCATCAGGAGCATGGCGGCTCGACGCAATGATAATGCTCCTTTATCAAATGGCTCTTTTTTTCTCGGCTCAACTCGTCTTTGTCATTTTTCTCGAGTACATGCCGAAAACTTACTGTAACACGGGTATGTGTGCACACACCATGCTCATTGTTACCGTATACTTTGTGGGCGAAGCCAATTATTTGCAAAGTGCGGCAATACTTTTCTGCAACTTCGCCGCACATCACTTTTGTCATTTTTTATCATGATGACAAAAATGATGTGCGGTGAGGTTGCAGAAAACTAGTGCCGCACTTTGCAAATAATTGACTCCGCCCACAAAGTTCACTGTAGAAGACGTCAAAATTCATCCAAATTCATCTGAATTTTACAGAAAAACACTGCTACAAACTGGAGAGCAAGTGCCTGGAGCATTATGACAGGAATTTGCCGAATTTGTGCTCCAAAAATGCTCCAAATGTGGAGGATTGTGTCGAGGAGAAAAAGTATTTGTATTTTAAATCGGCGCAGTTTGATTATCAGCAGGATTGTACGGAGTTGACGCAGTAAGTGACCAATCAGGGAGAAGTGGGCGGGGTTTGAGGCTTCAAGTTGGAGATTTTTGAATTTTGTTTTGATGATTTTATGCAGAATCAAATTCTCTATCGATCTATCGGAGCAGAATCTTGATAGCTTTATTTTGAAGCGAGAAAAGCGATGAGAACATATGGCCTAGTTTTTGCAATTTCTCTTCCACGTATTTTTCTTTTATCTAGCTTCTGGGTGGAGATTTTGAAATTCTGCTCGATGATTTGATGTGGAATTAAATTCTGAATCGATCTGTAAAAACAGAATTTTGATCCGCCAATTTTGGAGCAAGAAAAAGAGCACATCAGAACGTCTGGCTTACAAGGGAATCCTTTAAGTGGGTAGAGCTACCCAGAGAAACAAAGTATATAGGGTGAAAGAGCATGATCTGAAACCTATAAAACCGTTTTCAAAAACTGCTTACGAGACCTAGAAAGTGCTGAAATTTCAGTCTGAAATTTGTAAGTTTTTTAATATGTAGCTACAGTAACCCGACCGCTGACCGCAACCGTTCACGTGTACGCTGTCATGAACGGTTGAAAATCATCGCCGTGTGGTGTAGTGGCAAGCGTTTGGGACTAGAGGAAACTGTTGACGTGTTCGACCCCACGCCAAATTTTTTCATTAAACACATGTTTTTTTTGTTTTCGAGCATTTTCTTATGACACAGATAACTCAAAAATTTTGTTCCGTATTCCAAAAACACCTACTTTATACACTCCTACAGTTTTTTGAAAAAAAAAATTTTTTTTCGATTTTCAGAATTTTTCCCATACTCTGTACGGGCAAATTTTCTGAAATTCTAAAGCTTTAATTTTTGTTCAAAAAACTGTTGGAATGTATAAAGTAGGTATTTTTATACTATTGCACATTATTTTGGAGCCACCTGGATTATTTTAAAGTGCCCAAAAGCATTTTCAAACCACAGAAAGTTGACATTTTTGCATCTTTGACCTAGAATTTCAGCACTTTCTAGGTCTCGTAAGCAACTTTTGAAAACGGTTTTATAGGTTTCAGATGATGCTCTTTCACCCTATATACTTTGTTTCTCTGGGTAGCTCTACCCACTTAAAGGATTCCCTTGTTAACTCTAGCAATTTCACTTCCACGTGTTTTATAGGCTTCAAAATAGAGATTTTTAATTCCGCTCGATCAGGTTATGTAGATTTGAATTCTCTATCGATCTATCGAAGCCAAATTTCCACACTTCTTCCTCGGAGCAAGAAAAATGAGCACACTGAAAAACTGCAAAAACTAGGCCATCTATTTTTCTGGTTTCGAAATACAGATTTTCAAATTCCGTTTTCTTCATCTTGTGTAAAATCAAACTCCCCATCAATCTATCAGAACCAAATTTCCACACTTCTTCCTTGGAGCCCAAAAAAGAGCCCACATTCCAGCTACTCCGCATCGACGAACATGTACATGGGAGTGCTGTTCGCCAACCTCATCCTCGGAGTGCTCGCCGATAAACTCGGCCGTCGTCCCATTTACTTTTTCTCCATCGCCATCGGAGTCATTTCCCTGGTGCTCTCCGCCGCCATTCCCTCCCTCACTGCCTTTTATATCTTCCGATTCACCACTGGAGTGGGCGTGGCCGGAGCACAAATTGTCGGATGGTCGTATGGATCGGAGATGATTTCGGCGAAGAGACGGTTTCAGTTGAGGACTTTTTCGAATTGGGTTAGTGATAATGGTGCGGAGAGTTTTTTTGAATTTGAATTTCGCGCCAAAATGTTGCATTTATTGTTGGCGCGAAAGATAGAGCATATGAAGATGCGGAGGATCCTACGCACAATAACACACCGAATTCGAAAATCCAGAGAAAGAAAATTAGCGAAAAAAAGAAAAATTTTCGAACAAAGTGTGTGATTTTGCGTAGGTTACTGCACATTTCCACCTAATTCATAATTGTGCACTGATAGTAAGCATAAGTACAATAGAGAGATTGTTCATTCGCGAAATCCTGAGCCTTTGCTAATGCCAACAGCAAACAGCAATTGTGGGTCTCGAACGGAACAGTCGAAAAAGCACTGAAAAAATCCATAAAACTATCGAAAAAACCAAGAAAAAACCAGGAAAAACGCTGGAAAAATGAGAAAAATGACAAATTCCATGAAACCATAAAACAATCAAAAAACAGAAAAAAAAATCAAGAAAAAACCAGAAAAAACCACTTTTCCAGGCGAACGCCCGCATCCTCGTAGTCTTCGTGGCCTTTATCACCCGCGAATGGCACACAGCCTCCTATCTCTGTGCCGCCATCTCGGCTCTCATCTTCCCGTTGCTCTGGCGACTGCCCGAGTCGCCCGTGTTTCTCGAGCAGAAGCACAAGATCGAGGAGTCGATCGAGTCGCGAAAACGGATCGCCGAGATTTGCGACGTGGAATACGAGGAGCAAGAGATTGCGGCGATCAATAATCTGAAGAAGATCACGTTCTGGGAGATGCTCCAGAATGAGCGGCTCCGCACCAACTTCCTTGTGCTCTGCTTCATGTGGTTCTATGTGGGCATGGCGACGTATATAACTGATTTGAATGGGGCGGATATGTCGAGCAACTTGTATGTCGGACAGTTTTTGTCCGGGCTTTTGTTGACCGTTTCCAAGATTGTGAGTTTTTGTCCAGTAGAGCGCATTTGTAGCATAACAAATTTTGTGAAACTCCGCATATTTTTTCTAATTGTCTCCATTTTTGCTCTTTTCACCTGAAAATTAGTGGAATTACAGATTGATCTGATAGTGCTGAGAGTTTTCGCATAAATTAACAATGAAATGCTCAAAAATAATGATTTTTTTTTGAAAATTTCAATTTTTTGTGAAAAAAATCTTCATTTTCCAAAAAATGTGGACATTTTTAAACCAATCAACACTTTATTAAATCCTGAACCCGATTTCTATGATTAAAAATCCATGAATGTTCAATTTTTATAGATTTTTCAATTTTTTCTTCAATTTTTCTGATTTTTCGACATTTTTTTAACGAAAAACCACTTTTAGAGTAATTTTTGACAATTTTTATCCAAAAAATCACAAAAAATCATCAAAATTGAAAAAAAAAACGAAAAAAAGCACCGAAAAACATCAAAAACACCGAAAAAATTGAAAAATCACAAGAAAAAGTGGGCGTGACTATCGATTGCAAAGTGCGGCGCACTTTATCGCAATGCTTTCGCACTCACTTTTAACCGATTTTTAACGATATTTTTGCATTTTTTCTTAAATTTTGATGATTTTTCGGGATTTTTTCGATAGAAAATGATGTCTTTCATCAATTTTCGCAGAAAAGTAATCAAATTCAACGAAAAACTCACGAAAAACAAATGAAAAACTCAAAAAATCGATAAAATTTTGAAAAAATCATATTTTCCAGGCATTTGGCTTCGCGGAGCCGCGCTTCGAATGGCTCGGCCGACGAACAGTGTTCCTCTTCTCCCAATCCGTCGCCATCATCGCCTACATCCTCATACTTTTAGCCCTCTATACTGATAGCAAAGAGACGACGTGGTACCTGATCGTCTACCTCTGCGCCTATTCCTTCCAGGCACTTTCCACTGAAACTTGCTATCTCTCGGTGGCCGAACTTATCCCCACTGACGTCCGCGTCACCGTGGCGGCCATCACCAACATTTGTTTGAGGCTCGGCACGATTGTGGCGTCATTGACGGTTGGTTGGGGACTAGAAAATCATGTTTAGGCCCTTCTTATGACCTAGAACCCCCAAAAAAAACAAAAAACCAAGAAAAATCCCGAAAAACCCGAAAATTTTACTCCATGCGCCTTTAAAATTACAAAGTTACTGTAGCTGGATGGTTTTTTGCGATTTTGACCCCTTAAACCTAAGTTTCAGAGGTAAGGGCAAGAGAATTTTTTGTTCAGCTTAAAATTTGCTATCGATTGATATAAAAATTATTGATTTTTGAAAATTTTGAAAAAAAAATTTTTTTTAATTAAAAATTTTTTTTTCAAAATTTTCAAAAATTCGAAAAACCAAAAAAATCAATAAAAACAATTTCCAGAAGCCACTGAAATTCTCCGCCGAGCCCGCACTTCTCTGGATCAACTTGGCGGTGTGCTCCGTGGGGATTACTGTAGTTTACCTGTATTTGGAGGTATTTTCTAGATTTTTACTTTTTTTTCAAAAAAATCAATAATTCAGGAATCCCGAAACGCAAATCTGCAAAAAGTTGGACAAGACGAAGAAGTTAGCGAAACGCTGCACGTGGAACCGCCTGGAGCTGAGGGGTATGCGCCTTTAAATTTAGCAAGTTACTGTAGCTGGATGGTTTTTTGCGATTTTGACCCTTTTAACTAAATTTTCGTAGGAAATGGCAAGAAACTTTTTTGTTCAGCTTAAAATTTGCTATCGAATGATATAAAAAATTTCGAAAAAATCGAAAAAAAAATTTTTTTTCGAAAATTTTGAAAAAAAAATTTTTTTTTCGGAAAAATTCAAAAACTTGATTGCTCTGCGCCTTTAAACTGACTACTGTAACTATAAATTTTTTTTCAGAGATTCAGTGGTGGGCAGTGGCACAGAAACCGAATCACATTTCACGGCTCCACCGGAAATTGAAGATCTCGTTTCGGAAAATAAGGAATAAATATAGATTTTTGAGGATTTTATTGATTTTTCAATAAATTTTCATTGATTTTATCGATTTTTCATGAATTTTGGGGGATTTTTATAATTTTTTTAATAAATTTTGAGCATTTTATTGATTTTTGGTGACTTCTGATGGATTTTTACGAAATTTATTGATTTTTGAGCGGTTTTTAAGGTTTTTTATCGATTTTTCAGTGAATTTATTGATTTTTCATCAGATTTCGCTGATTTTATGGAGTTTTTCAATGATTTTCAGCCGTTTTCAGTGATTTTTAAGGATTTTATTGATTTTTCATCGATTTTATGGATTTTTCCACGGATTTTTACAAAATTTATTGATTTTTACAACTTTTATTGATTTTTATCATTTTTTATATACAAATATATACAACTCCGGCATTAATACATCTCTTTTTCGAACGGATCATCGATTTGAAACGAGAAATCGACGGAACGGGACAGAAAATCGCGGAATTGATCGATCAAGCTGTTGCGACGGATTCTGATGGATTGTGGAACGTCTTCTGGGGATTCTGAATATTTTGAAATTGAAAAAAAAAATTTGAAAAAAAAATTTGAAAAAAAAAATTTCGAAAAAACAATTTTTTTTTTCAAAAAAAAAAAAAATATTTTTTCAAAAATTCTCACCTTCTGAATCTCTTTGCCCCGTGATTTCTTCGTCAGTTTTGACGATTTTAACAGAATCTTTAATCGACGACGACATTTTTATCATTTTTCCCCCCATCCCTTTTCCCTATTTATAACACCCAAAAGGGGCGGGGCCAACTATGCCCACGTGACAACTTTTGGTCGATGCTTATCAGTTATCAGTGGACAGTGGAACTGATAAGAATATGATCGAATGAATTTGTAAATAAGCTATTTTTGGGAGAAGGTTATAACCCTACTGATGATGGATTAGTTTGTGTCTTTTTCGCGGGAATTTTTGGGAAATTTTTGAGAAAAATCACATAGTTTGGAAATTTGCAGTGATTTTATCAAATTAAACCAAAAAAAAATCCGAAAAATTGAGCGAAAAAACTGAAAAAAACGACAAAAAAAACAATTTTTCAAAAAAAAAGCCAAGATAGCAGTAATGCACTGAAAACGGGAGAGACGCAGAGGAAAATCGTCAAATTTTGTTTTATCGTTTGTAATTCGAGTTTTGCAGATTTCGAGCTGAAAACTAGTTAGATCTAAGTTTCAGACGATTCTCTATCGATTAATATAAAAAAGTTTGAAAAAATTCGAAAAACAAAGATTTTCCATCTTTTTCACATTAGCCTCCAATCCATTTTGGGAATCGGGACCAAAATCAAATTTTTGTGACTTCACAGTGTACTATATATCATTTGAAAGCCCTTTTAATGCTGATTCCGAATATCTAAACGGTTCTACAAAATTCCTCCAAAAAGTGGATCAAAATCAGTATTGAAAAGAGAAAAATCGTCAAATTTTGTTTTATTGTTTGTAATTCGAGTTTTGCAGATTTCGAGTTGAAAACTAGTTAGATCTAAGTTTCAGACGATTCTCTATCGATTAATATAAAAAAGTTTGAAAAAATTCGAAAAACAAAGATTTTCCAACTTTTTCACATTAGCCTCCAATGGCCCATAATCCAAGGGGGCAACAAAATAGGGGGCATAACGTTCAAAGGGGGCATCTGATCCCAAGGGGCAAAGGTTCTTGGGGGGCATCTAGGGGGGTCGATCTTGGGGGGCATCTCAAGTTGATCTTGGGGGGCAACTCGTCTATTATCCCAGGGGGCATCAGAATTGTTTTCAGAGGGGGCATCGGCCTTCATTTTTTACAGTCAAGTGGAGTTGAAAATTTATTTTGTCAAACCGTTTTCACATATTTTTCCTGCGAACAAGGCTTAGTTAGTTACAGAACACTTTTTCCCATTGAAAATGGAATTTCGAAAAACAAATTCACTTCTGAAACAAGACCAGGACTTCCTAGTTCGAAGCCTGGGTACGAGACGACTAAGCCTGGGTTGGCAGGGGATAAAATGATTAACTTCTAACTCCACTTGACTGTGAAAAATGAAGACTGATGCCCCCTTTGAAAATAATTTGGTTGCCCCCTGGGATAATAGACGAGTTGCCCTCCATGATCAACTTGAGATGCCCCCCAAGATCGACCCCCCTAGATGCCCCCCAAGAACCTTTGCCCCCTGGGATCAGATGCCCCCTAAGAACGTTATGCCCCCTAGATGCCCCCTATTTTGTTGCCCCCCTGGATTATGGGCCGCCTCCAATTCATTTTGGGAATCGGGACCAAAATCAAAATTTTTTTGATTTCATAGTGTACTATATATCATTTGAAAGCCCTTTTTTTGCTGATTCCGAATATATAAACGGTTCTCTGAAATTCCTCCAAAAAGTGGGTCAAAATCGGGTTCGAAAATTGAGAAAAATCGTCAATTTTTGTTTTATCGTTTGTAATTCGAGTTTTGCAGATTTCGAGCTGAAAACTAGTTAGATCTAAGTTTCAGACGATGTTCTATCGATTGATATAAAAAGTTTGAAAAAATTCAAAAAACAAAGATTTTCCTACTTTTTCACATTAGCCTCCAATTCATTTTGGGAATAGGGACCAAAATCAAAATTTTTTTGATTTCATAGTGTACTATATATCATTTGAAAGCCCTTTTAATGCTGATTCCGAATATATAAACGGTTCTCTGAAAATCCGCCAAAAGTGGGTCAAAATCGGGTTTGAAAATTGGTGTTTTTTGAAAAAAGATCGCAGTAAAGAGCACACAATTTTCCTGCACTTTCTTATCAGTTTTGTTATTGCTCACGAGTTTTTTTAATCGAAAACAAGTTGTGCACATAGAATTTATTGATTTTTCAGTAGAAGTGGGACATAATTAGCATAATTATGTAATTAGAGCAGAAAATTGAGCCGGAAAACGAAAGTTTCGGGGATTTTCGGTCTAAAAATTGGATTTTTTTTGAATGAATAGAAGTTAGAGAGTGTGTAAGAAGAAGAGGGGGAAAAGAAAATAACAAACAATTTTCAAAAAAATTGAAAATTCAAAAAAAAAGCAGGAAAAAACCAGTGGACAGAAAAGGAGCTACTCGACTAAAAAGATAAAAACAAAAATCAATAAAAAAGAAAATAAGTAAAGCTTTCGAAAATTATGGCAAAAAATACAGTAATTTAAAGGATCATGGATGATCGCGAAACTGTTTGTAGAAGGATTGGACGTAGGTGAAGACGCACTTCCAGTCCGGACGGTCCCCCATCATTATCATGTCGTCCACCTCCAGAAGTGGATAGATTCCGTTGTCCCTGCAAAGAATGCGTTGAAAAATATAGAAAAATAATAAAAAAAACGCGAAAAATTGATGTTATGCGCCTTTAAAATTACAAAGTTACTGTAGGTGGATTGTTTTTTGCGATTTTGACCCCTTAAACCTGAGTTTCAGGGGTAATGGCAAGAGACTTTTTTGTTCAGTATAAAATTTGCTATCGATTGATATAAAATTTTTTTTTTATGTTGAAAAAAATTTTTTCCAAAATTTTGGGAAAAAAATTTTCAAAAATTTTTTCAACTGTCATAAACTGCCATTCTGGACTGTTTTTTGCTTTTTTCAAGATAAAATCCCAATTTCAATGCAAAAACTGTCAAAAATCCCAATTTCCAAGTTCCATGCGCCTTTAAAATTACAGGATTACTGTAGATCTGGAGTTTTTTGCGATTTTGACCTTTTAAACCTAAGTTTCAGGGGTAATAGCAAGAGATTTTTTGCTCAGTGTAAAATTTGCAATCGATTGATATAAAAAATTTCAAAAATTTTTTTCGAAAATTTTTCCAAAATTTCCAAAATTTAAAAAAAATCAATAATTCATCCAACTCACTCTGCAACCTTAAAAGCAAGTTCAAAATTGCCTCTTCTATTCTTAGGGTCCAATTTCGAAAAGTCGAACGATTGTGGAGCAAAACGATGGATGAGAGCACAGAACGCCATTCCATCCGCCCACGACGACGAGAAGTTGGTGACGTTGACATTCTGAAGACGTCAGAATTCAGAAGACGTGACGTCTTCTGAATACTCACCGGGTACCCGGAGACTCTGTTCTGAATCCAACGCAAAAGAGCATCTTTGATCGAGTTCGGGTTGAGCTGACGGGGTGGAGCCGTAGTGGTGTTGGGGCTGAAAAATTAAAATTTTATTTTTCATTTT
The DNA here is from genome assembly GCA_963572205.1 of Caenorhabditis imperialis. Taxonomy (NCBI): domain Eukaryota; kingdom Metazoa; phylum Nematoda; class Chromadorea; order Rhabditida; family Rhabditidae; genus Caenorhabditis; species Caenorhabditis imperialis. The sequence continues at coordinate 757,639 of OY751541.1, forward strand.
TGTGTTCATTCAATCAAAGAATACGAGAAAATGCAGAAAATTGGTCAAAAAACGCAATTTTTGGTGTCCATGCGCCTTTAAATTTAGCAAGTTACTGTAGCTGGATGGTTTTTTGTGATTTTCACCTGTTAGATTCAATTTTCAGGGGAAACGGTAAGAGACTTTTTTGTTCAGCTTATGATTTGCTATTGATTGGTATAAAAATTTTGTTGAAATTTTCGAAAAAAAAAATTTTTTTTTTTGAAAATGTTGAAATTTTTTTTTCGAAAATATCAAATTTTCCCATAAAACCAAAAAACCATGAAATTCATATTTTCTTCACTCTAAAACCCTCTCAGATTCCTATTTCCCACAAAAAAACGCAAGAAAATGACTCTATGCGCCTTTAAATTTACAAGATTACTGTAGGTGGATGGTTTTTTGCGATTTTGACCCTTTTAACTTAGTTTTCATAAAAAGTGGCAATAGACTTTTTTGCTCAGCTTAAAATTTGCTATCGATTGGTATAAAAATTGAAAACTTTTCAAAAATTTCGAAAAAAAAAATTCTCAAAAAAAATTTTTTTTTTTGAAAATCACTTTTTTCTCAACATTTTTTTACTTTTTCCAAGTGCTCACCTTGCTCCAACCTTCTCCATTTGCTTGAACATATTAGGACGCGACATTTTTGGCTCGGCTGAAAAGAAAATCAATAAAAATCGGAAATCATATCTTGTGACAATTTCAATTTCTTTTCCATTTTTCTATTTTTCTCCTGTCACAAGTGAAAACATTTCAAGAAGCAAAAAAAAAAAGAAAAAAAAGAAAAAAAATTGAAAAACATGTGGGAAGCGAATTTTTCCAAGCATATTCATATGCCAGATGTGCATGGAAGGGTCCCACCACGAAATTTCAGCTAAAAAACACATTTTTCGCGAATTTTGGTAACCCTGCGCCTTTAAATTTACAAGTTACGGTAGCTCGGTGTAAATGTTGAATTTGAGGGCTTATATTCAATTTTTGAATGTAGGTTCAAGAGACTTTTTTGCGCAGAATTTGATTTTCTATCCAATGATATAAAAATCATAACATTTTGATAGATTTTGAAAATTTAAATTTCGACGAAAATGTGAGAATTCTCTACTAAACTGAAGCAAACTGATAGCGTGGCATATCACTAGTATGTCAAATGTTGTGATGAGCAGCGAGGTGGTTGGAGATCTCCGAAAAGTGTGTAATTTTCCCGTATTTCTCGAGCTCTTTGTAATAATGCTCCCCGCTCTCCCCCATTTTTCAACACGTCTCGCTTCTCTGCCACCCTCCTCCTCTCTCGCCCCCTCCCCCCCGCACACCGCGCACTTCTACCCACTCCCCGCGCTGTTCCAAGCGCAGCAGCGTGGCGCAGTGGAAGCGTGCTGGGCCCATAACCCAGAGGTCGGTGGATCGAAACCACTCGCTGCTAGATGATTTTTGCGCGACTCACAACGAAGGCTGGCGATCCCTCCGACTGGCTGACGAGCCGCGGTGTGACTGACTGCAAAGTGATAAGGGTAAACAGTGAAAAAAGGAGCACTTACCGTTTCGCACTGGAGTCGGAGGACCGCTCTTTGAGAGTTGCGCAGTGGTTTTAAAGTTCTCCTTTCCGGGGGAGAGTGAGAGGCGCGATTTGTGCATATCGTTTTCTTGAGCAGCGGAGATTTCTCCGAATTTTCGAGCCAACATGAGCACAGACTCGGGACGGCTCATTCCACGGATTTCCATTCTGATTTGCTCGCCGGTGTCCTAGAAAAACAAAAAATTGACGAAAAATTGAACATTTTTGGAAAAAATTGAGAAAAATCCGAGAAAAATCCAATAAAAATGGGATTTTCACGAGAAAAACTTTATAATAAGCAAGTTTTTTGATAAGAAAATAGGAAACATATCGGAGATAACCGCTACTATTTTTTTAACCGAAAAAAAAATCAAAAAATTTGAAAAAATTTGAAAAAAAAATTTTTGATCTACATAACTACCATAGGAAAAGGCGCACTACTACTAACAATAACAAGAAAAATAGTACAAACAGGAAAAAGAAAAAGAGAGAAAGAAAACGAACGGAACGCGGATCAGTGATGCGAGGGCATTGATAACGACTTCTTTTGCCCTTTTCTTTTTACGATTTGGGTCTTGTCACGAAAGTAATGGGTTACTGTAGCACTTGGGATGTGTGTGTCGATTTTTTGAATATTGAAAATTTGATTTTTGGGGAAAAAGTTTTTTGTTGGTTTTTAAATTTTTTTTTAGAAAATTTGCAGAAAATTGCAAGAAATTGCAAAAAATCAATAAAAAATCAATAAAATTTTCAAAAAATTCAACTTTTAAAAAATACAGTGCTTAAAGGCGCAGCCTCCTCTCCCACAATCAAAAAACAAAAATTAAAAACTACAGTACCCCCATTTAAAGGCGCAGGTCAAAAACAGCCGCCAACCAGTATAACAACTAGAGAAAACTAATGAGTCTTTCTTTTCACAAAAATCACATATTTACCTCTGCCCTTTCTCCCTTCCTCTCCGAAAACCGGAATATCAGGCGGAGATGAGGGGGGACAGAAACAAACACATTTTCTCGTCTAATTCGAAACTTTCAATGGACAAGTGAGCTAATCACGAATGGCAGAAGGCTTTGGTCAGCGAGGGGAATCGAACCAGCGACCTGAGGGGCGGTGGAGCGAGAGGCAATGTTGTACACCACTCGGCCACGGGGGTCGGAGTGGGAGCGGGGGCGCGCGTGCGCTTATAAGGAGGGGGGAGGCACCGAGGGGGGCGGGGGGATTTGAATTTTTTGGGGATTTTTGAATTTTTTGAATTTTTGAAAAAGTAGGTCAAATTTTTTTGCAAATTTCGGTCAAATTATAGGGAAATTAATGGAAATTCAAAGAAATTCACCGAAATTTAATGGAATTCTCGCGGAAATTCAAAAAAGTATTGGTTTTCGACGGAACTTTCGGAAGAAAAAGTTAAAATCTTCAACGCAAACACAAAAAAGGTGCGGCGCAGTGTGTTAAAAGTGTAAAAAGTCATCAGATTCAGCCTAATAAAGTTGAAATCACATTTCCGATTTATGATGTGAGACGATCGACTACTGTGGGATTCTGATAAGGGATGGGCAAATAGAAATATAATATTTGTGCTCGCTGAGCATAACATCAAATAAAAGTTGAGTTATCGTTGTTTGTCTTCCGTTCAGATCATATTATGACAGCTTTTGATATATTATTGCTGGAAATTTGGAAAATTTTGGGAAAATGTGGATTTTTCATCGATTTTTGTCGATTTCCACCATTTCCCATCAGAAATTTGAAAATTTAACCTGACAGTTCTCTTCTAAATCTAATTCTAAACATGTTAGCAAGAAAAAAATTCAAAAAAACCACCTTCTAACCCCCAAAAAGCGCGTGGAAGAGAAAACCAAAATTTGGATTTCTCTTCCACCCATTTTTCTAGCTCGGTTTCGGGTGTTTCGAAATTTGCTTTTACTATCTTGTTAAACTAATGATTTGAAACATTTTGTTCAGAAAAAATCAATAAAAATGTCAATATTAAGCTAGAAAACTGATGAGGAAAAATGGGATTGCAAACTTCGGCCACGCGTTTTTTGACCTCAAATCTCATTGTTTTTGGCTGATTTTTAGATGATTTTGTGCAGTTTTTGATGGTCTAAACGATAATAAAACCAGATTTGAAAAATTTTCACGAAATTCGTGCGAAAATTCGGAAAAACAGGGAAAAACTTAAAATTGGTGAATTCTAGGCCACGAGCCGTGTACTTCTCGTGGAAAATGACATCAGGAAACTAAAACTATTGGAAAAAAGCTACTGTAACGGAGAAAAACTGAAAAATAACAAAAATCACGAGAAAAAATGGAAAACTGAAGAAAAAGGGAAAACGGCGGCAAATATAAGAATGGATGATTCACTTTTCAGCTTCTTTTTTCCATTTTCTTTTGTTTTTACAATTCTTCTAGAATATGATGACATTTATAACAAAACAATACCAAAAACCCACCACATTCGTCTCAAACTTGGCGTACCCCTCCCGACACAACACCCTCGTGACATCGTTCTCGAAATGACACGTGGCGGGCATGGAACGACGTCGGTGGAGCTCCTGAATAGGTTCATTGGAAAGGGCTTAAAATTTGCTATCGATTGATATAACAATTGATAAAAATGTGTTGAAATTGAGGGAGATATGAGGGTTTGAAGTTGGTGGCCTAACTTTTGCAAAAGTTATGGGGTTTTTATCGATTTTTTTGGGTTTAGAGTGAATTTTTTTGAGTTTTGTCTTGAACAAAACTTAAAAAATTGTTGAATAATAAAATTGCTCGAAGGAATTTTCAAAAAACTTCAAATGAGTCCTAAGAAATGTGAAAAAGTAGTGATGGCCTAGTTTTTTCAGTTTTTCATCTTTAAAATCGATTTTTTCAGATTTTAACGCGGTTTTTTAGGGAATTTGTTCTGACAGATCGATGTAAAATTAAAAACGGAATAAATTGGTCAAGAAAAATTTTGATTTTTTGAACGGAGAAGCCTGAAAAAAGAGAAAATAGGTGGAATCGCATTTGAAAATGCAAAAACTAGGCCATGTTGTGATTGGTCACCCCTTTCTTTCTGTTCCTTCAATTTTCGGAAAAAAATATAAAATCAAAGGTAAATCAGTGTACCTTGGCCCCGTGAGAACCTCTGTGACGAAGACGTCCGCGAAATTTGAGATCATCACTTCGCAACGACATCTGAATACAAAACCACGTCAAATTCAGAATAACATCAACTTACCAAATCATGATCCGATTCACTACCAGCAGAACCATACCCCGAAGACGCTGACTCTTTCTTTCGTGTCATATTAGGCTGGAAAAAACTTTTTGTTGAGGAGCGGACTCGAACCCATGGGAGCCCTGCAGGTGGCACGGTGTCGCAGGCACCTGCGCTATCCACTACACCACGCGTGTCGAGTCGGCGCCGACGCGCGGGGGGCAGTGATAAGAGGGGGCGCCGGAGGGGGAGAGGGGGCGAGGGGACGAGACGAAAATTTTGAATTTTCGAAAAATTTGAAAAAGAGGAAGGTGGTCAGAAAGTGCGCTCTATTGAACTTTGACCAAATTTCCCCGTTTTCACTGGTTTTTCACCCAATTTCCGCATTTTCCCGTCAAATCCACCGCAACTCACCGAAAAATCATCGACATCATCGTCGGGCTCCGGTGAGACCAGCGGCGGGGTGTCCGAAAGGCTGAACATTGGCTGGAACGAGTACTCGGACGGCGTGCTGCAGTACATCGAGGTGAAGACGCCTGTAAAAAGAAGACCTTGACATTGAAAAGGCCTTGGAACTTTGGGGAGCGTTTATAAAAAGTCATGTTTTATTACTCTAGACGAGAATTTTTCTTTATCTCATTCGCCTTCTTTTTATAGTTCGTCAATTTTAATGATTTACACAGAAAAACTGTTTGGTGCAAGTGCGCTCTATTGTACAGAACTTGAAAATCTACAAAAATCCGGATTTTTCACTTTTAATCCAGTTTTTCTTGCTTTTTCTGAGATTTTGAATGATTTTTTGAGATTTTTTAGTGAAAAAACCTGGAAATATTGAAAAAAGTAACTAAAAAACCGAAAAAATCATCAAATTTGACAAAAAACCGAAAAAATCGCAAAAATTTAAAGATCTGCTAAATTATTGAGATCTGCGCCTTTAAAAAGCTACAGTAATCACCAAAAATTTTGATTTTGACGACTTTTTTAATTTTTTCGGTGAAAAAATAAGAAAAATGTTGAAAAATATCGAACCATTTCACAAAAATTGAAAAAAAAAAACTGGAAAACTCAATAAAATCGATAATTTTACAGTTTTCCGAAAATTTCTGCAATTTTTGAGATATGTGCCTTTAAAAAGCTACAGTAATCACTTGAAATGCAATATTTTGACGATTTTTCGCATTTTTTCGGTGAAAAACATGGAAAATGTACGAAATTGGTTAAAATTATCGGATTTTCTAATAAAAAATATTAAAAACTGTAAAATTTATTGAAAACTTGCAAAAAAAAAACCAGAGAAAAATCAATAAAAATTCTTTTTTTTTCAATTTTTTCTCAAAATGTTAACCTGATTTTTAAGGTTTTGAAGTGTGCGCCTTTAAAGTTACAGTACTAAATTAGTGCGAGAATAGAAGCGGATTCGATGAGGCCGTTCACCGAAAACACCGCTAAACTCGAACTAAACTTCATTTAAAGAACACAAGGCTCTAAAAATCCATTTATTCAGCCCTGAAGGGAACACGAGGTGTTGAACTCTACGCTCCATAAAGAGATTCATAGTGAATCAGATATCTGTTCACTAATTAAAACAAGTTAATTAATTATCTGGCTAATTACCCAGTTAACCGCAATGACTCATCACTAGCTTTACAATCTTCATGCATTTCTAACGTCTTCTATTTTCCCCCACGTCTTCAACGTCTTCTTACCAACACACGACTGCGGCGACAATGGCTGATTGACGCCGTACGGGTGGAACGTCGTCTGGCCGGTGGTGGCACGGGTGATCGAGCCGAGGTAGGCGGAGAAGCCAGGGAGGGGACAGGCAGAGTGACGGGAGATACAGCCGAGACTTCGGTTACGGTGTCGCTTTTCGTCGAGACTGATGGAGGATTGGGGACGACATCTCGAGGTTGATGTCATCTGGAAGTTGGGATTTGTTGAGAAAAGGGGGAGAGAAGAAGAAGGATTCGCTATGAGTAGAGACGCAGAGAAAGAGAGAGAGAGAGAATGCGTTTCGATCAGAGACGCTGAGAAGCTAGAGTAAGAAAGACAGAAAGACTGAGACTGAGAGAACGCTTTTCCATAAGAAACACAGAGAAATAGAGAAATAGATAGCAGTTTAAGGTAAGAGATGCCGGCAGGCAGACAGAAAGAGCGTGTTACGAAGCAGAGACGCAGAGAAGCTAGAATATTAGAGATCAAAAGAGAGAAAAGAAGATGTGTTTGCTTTGCGTAGAGACACAGAGAAGCATAGGGAGAGAGCACAAGATTCAATGAGACGCAGACTATCTATGGTAGATCAAAAACTTACAGTTTAGGTTTCTCTGATTTTTCACTGGAAAAGTTCAAATTGTCATGGACAGTCGTATATCATTCGATGCAGAATTTTATGAGGATTCTGAATATACAACTCTATTTTTGAAATTGTGATTTTTGACAAAGTTATGAGCATTTTAATAGGACATGGTTTGAGTAATGAGAAAACTGATGATAATTAAAAACTTTTGTTCTAAATCAGAGAGTTGTATATATCAATCGACGCGGAATTTTATGAGGATATTGAATATACAACTCTATTTCAGGAATATAAAGTTTTGGCAAAGTTATGGGCGTTTTAAATTGAGAGGGTTTGCAAAAAGTTGAAGCTACAGAATTTTCGAAAATTTCGAAGTTTTTCAAGATTTTCTTAGATTTTTATTGATTTTCATTGATTTTTACTAATTTTCAACGTTTTCAACATCGAAATCAATTATTATCTCCTTAATTCTCATATCTTCCAATCAGCTTTTGCCTTTTTCCTTTCTCAATGACAAATTTGAGACTTATCTCCACTTCCAAAGCTCATAACTTTCTTCGAACTCACTTTCACCAAATACAAACTACATTTCCAAAATCACCATTTATTTCTCTATCTACTGATATACAAAACTCCACACTTTCAAAAGAGCACACTTGGAGCAAAGAGCAAAGTGTGAAAAAGGCCAAGAAAATTGGAGGAAAAATGGAAATTGGAAGGGAAATTGGAAAAATCCAATTCTTTTTCTCAAACTGACACAATTTTCTGTGATTTTTCCAATTTTATGAACGAAATTTGGAAGAAAAAATTCATGAATGAGGGAAAATTAATGAGAAATTGGTATGAAAAGAGCAGGTGCAAATTTATTTGTCATTTGGGGTGAAATTTTGAAGGCAAACATGTTTTTTGTTTTATTTTTGATGAATTTTTGATGAAAATTGATAGATTTCATGGAAAAATTGATGAAAATTGGAGGGAAATCGATATAAATCGAAAATTCCAAAACTACAGTAATTTGGTAAATTTAAAGGCGCATGGTACAAAATTTTGTGGGAAATTGCGATTTCTTGGGTTTTTGAAGCTGAATTTTTCGGTAAAGCCTATGAAAATAGTGGGAAATAGCAAATTAACAAAAAAAAAATTCGAAAAAAAATGAAAAAAAATTTTTTTCAAAAAATCAAAATTTTCGAAAAATTAAAATTTACCGATTTTCCAAAAGTTTCTTATATCAATCGATAGCAAATTTTACGCTGAACAAGAAAGTCTCTTGCCGTTCCCCCTAAAATTTCCATCTAAAGAGCCAAAATCACGAAAAACTGTCCACCTACAGTAACTTGGTAAATTTAAAGGCGCATGGTTACCAAAAAACAGTGATACTTATCACAATTGTTCCAGAACCATTCTATTTTTGAACTTTTAATGATATTCAAGGATTTTGACAAATATTTTTCGAAATTTCACCTCATAAATAGTAAAACCGAGTAAACAGGTTGTTTTGGAGGGCACAGACTACATAAAGTGTCCTTTTATTATAAATTACGGTTCCTGGTTACTACACACACCGCAGAGAAACAGAAATAGTGCGAAAAACCAAGAGACGCCGACGAGATTTTCGAAATCGAGTGAATTGGACAATTAAACGATGAACCGGACAGACGGAGACCCACACACACTTATTCGGATATAAAGTTCCCAGTGACGTCAAAGCCGAGCAAAAAATGCAACTCTTTTTGGTAGTGCACAAGGGATATGGAGCTCCGCTTCTTCAATTTTATCTGGGGGCGGAGTCGGATTGTACTGAAGTGATGTCACATTAGGTTAATAAAAAAGTTTGGTTTTTTTCCGCTGAAAATCACTAAAACATCACTGAAAAACTGAAATTTTAACGGAAAAATTCGAAAAAAAACGCTAAAAAAATTTTCAAAATTCGAAAAAAAAAATTTCAAAAAATCAGAAAATATTTGAACATGCGCCTTTAAAGGTACAGTACCCCTAGGACGAATTTCAGGAGGTTTTTAGCGATTTTCAGGGTTTAAACGTCATTTTCAGGGAAAGTGACAAGAGACTTTTTTGATCAGCTTAGAATTCTCTATCGATTGGTGTAAAAAACAACGAATTTTTAAAAAGTTTGAAAAAAAAAATTTTTTTCTTTTGAAAAAAATTTTTTTCAATTTTTGAAAACTATCAAATTTTACAAACCTAACCACAAACGTAGCTCAAAAACTCAAAAATGTGCTCAAAATTCGCTCAAAATTTAAAAAAATCTTCAAAAAATAAGAAAAAAACTATTTTAGGCCAACTTTTAGGCCCAAAAATCTCACCAAAAAAAGAAAAAAATGTAGTTCTCTTCTCTTTTTTTTCTTCTTTCGTCCACTGGTCACCACCACATCTAATTAAATTTTCATCGAAAGTGCCGAGAGCCGCACATGCTCTTTTTTTTCGTCGTTGGCTACCAGTGTTTCAAAAGAACAACTACTATACACTTTTCATGGTGTTTTGGAAAAAAAATGGAAGAGGAAATGAAAAGTTAGGCTGAAAATTGGAAAATTGAAAGTTTGTTGCGAAAGCCCACGCCGCAGGTTGCAATCGCTGACCACGCCCATTTTTTGGGGGATTTTTTGAATTTTTCTTCAAAGTTGATGGTTTTTGATGGAATTTTTGATTAAAAATGATGAAAATAGTGAATTTGAATAAATTTTGTTGAAAAAATTGTGAGAAACTTGGGAAATTGAAGAAAAAACCAGAAAAATAGGCCAAAAATTGGGTTTTTTCAGATTTGTGGTGATTTTGACGATTTTTCGGGTTTTTTCTTTATAAAAAATAATGAAAAGTGCATAATTTATCAGTTTCAGCTAAAATTTCACAAAAAATCAGCAAAATTAGACGAAAAAACTGGAAAATTAGGCCAGAATTTGAATTTGTCCAGTTTTTGGTTGATTTTGAAGATTTATGGGGGTTTTTGCAATTTTTTCACTAAATTAATTATAACTTTTAAATTCAGTGCTTTGAATTTAGTTTTTATCAAAAAACTGGCGAAAAATCCATCAAATTCGAAAAAAACCGAATAAAATTCAAATTTATCAAACTTTTTTTGGTTTTTTTTTTTGGTTTTTTGGGTATGCGCTTTTAAAGAAGTTACTGTACCTTTTTTCTCAGTTTTCAATAATTTTCGGCCTAAAATATCGCCAAAAACGCTCAAATTCAACGAAAAAACAGAAAAATTCAAATTTATCAAACTTTTTTTTGGTTTAGAGGAGTATGCGCCTTTAAAGAAGTTACCGTTTCTTCTAACTACGTTTTTCAACGATTTTGTGGCCTAAAATATCGCTAAAAACGCTCAAATTCAAAGAAAAACCAAAAAATTCAAAATTCAAAAATTCACCACTCAAATTCACCATATTAATCTAACATTAGTACCAAATCGCCATACACTACTAGTAGTAGTAAGGTAGTACAAGTCCGTAAAACAAACACATTTCTTTGATTACACCTCAAGAGGGAGGTCATTTGAATATCCGCCCTAGACAAAAAGCATCGAATTTCACAATGACCAAGTGCTCGCGGAGCCCCGAAAAAAAAGACTGCTCCGTCAAAACTCGCCCTTTGATAATATTCGGGGGTCCCAAAAGATTTGCCCATTTCGCCTCTTTTTTTGAAACTTCTACAACTTTGTCCCCTTTTCGGAGGAGTGTCTGCGTCTCTATGCTGGGCACACTCTCTCGGTGATAGAGAATGGGTGTACTTTGGGTGGAGTTTTGGGTGGAATGGGATGGGGAAGTGATTTGAATTATGGATAAAAATGAAAATGTTAAAAAATATTCAATTTTTTTTTCAAAAAACCTTTTTTTTTGGGTCTCACAATGGTTTTCTGACAAAAATTGAAGTTCTACAGTAATTTGTTGGGCTTTTAAAGGGACATGAACTTAAATTTTGATATCGCACAAGCAAAGTGAGTGATACCGTAGTTGGGCGATTTTTTGGATTTTCTCGTTTTTTTTCAAGTTTTCATTGAATTTTTGTCAGTTTTTCACTATTTTTTTTCTCTAAAAGAGTACTGAATCGTTTAAAAAATATCAATATTCATACAAAAATTCGGAAAAAAAAAGAAAAAAAAATTTTTTTTCGGAATTTTTTATGATTTTCTTGTATTTTTCCCATATTTTTGTATGAATATTGATATTTTTATGTTGATTCAATACTTTTTTTAAAAGAAAAATCAGTAAAAATTGACAAAAATCCAAGAAAAGTTCGAAAAAACTAGAAAATCGGAAAAAAAATTTTTGAAAAAAAAAGAAAAATTGAAAATTCTACAGTAATTTGTGATTTTTAAAGGGACATGAACATAATTTTCTTTTGTAGTGCATAAAAACACGCTCCAAAATGAAAATATGCGTTAAAACATGCTCCAAATAAACATTTTGAGCGTTTCAGTAGTTTTTGACCTACTAAAAAGTCAATCGGTTCGCGCCTAAAATTAAATTTGAATTTCGCGCCTAAACTTAGATTCAAAATTCGCGCCAAAAATTAAATTCAAATTTCGAGCCTGAAAATCACAAAAAAATTTCAAAAAACAGATTAAAATCTCTAAAAATTTGGAGCCCAACAAATTTAATTAACTTTTTTTCAAACTTAAAATCCAAACTCCCCTAACTTTCTCATTAGAGCACATTTACATTCCCATTCAAAAAAAGTAAAGCTTTGAAAAACCGATAAGAATGGAGCACAAAACTTGCTCGTTTTTTGCGCCATTCACCCAAAGTGACCGCTCTCTCGCCCTCCCTCCTTTTTTTCGCCCATTGTCCACTACTCGGTCCACTTTTGTTTATCGAGAGCGTGTTTACCACGCCCTAATGGTCCGAAAAAAGAGGAAAAACTCGCAGTTTTTCGGTCCAAAACCCAACAAAAAAAGCGGAAAAACTTTATTTCTGTTCGTCTATACATATACAACTAGATCTTCTCGGCGATGGCGATGGCTCCTTTGCACCCAGTCTGAATCACCCATTTGAGGGCCGAGTAGGCGGGCGCCTGAAAAATTCACCATTTTTATAGGAATTAGATCGAAAATCAGAAAAATGAGCACTTTTAAACCATCATGCTCTATTCCTGTGTCATGATGATGGAGCTCTTCGTCGCGGAGCCGTGTTAACGTCTTCAGAAGGTCCTTGTGCGCTTCTGGATCATCGGCGAGCAGTTCTGGAAATAAAAATTGTTTTATTTTGTAGTAGAATTGATTTTTTCGAAAAAAGGGGAAATTCGCGAAAAAATGAAGGAAAATCATATTTTTCCGACGAAAATCGACAAATTTAAAGAAATTTGCACTTGCGATAAACTACGCCGCAGTTTGCAATCCCTGACCACGCCCACTTTTTTTTGGGATTTTTTGATTTTTCCAATTTTTTCTTCAAATTTTCTGATTTTTTCGTGTTTTTTCGAAATTTTTTGATGATTTTCAAGCTTTTTTCAAAAAATTTCCAAAATTTCGAGTTTTAAAATTCTGAAAAACCTCAAAATTCATCTAAAAACTCAAAAAAATCAAGAAAAAAAATTTGAAAATCCCAAAAAAAAGTGGGCGTGGTCAGGGATTGCAAACTGCGGCGCGGAATTTTGCAACCTGCGCGTGGGGTTTTTGGGCGAATTTTTTTCGAAAATTTACAAAAAAAAACATGATTTTTCACTATTTTGTCGGGGATTACACGGGGTCGCCGCGGGAACACCGTCGCAAATGCGCTCTATTGGACAAGGCCTGAAAACTCAAAATCCCATGCACAGTAGGAGGGCCGAGGACCTCTCATTTCAAAAACTCGACCACACGGCCACGGCCATCTCAAAGGGAGTTTTACATCCAAACTTTATCGTTCACTAACTTCGACAAAACGCATTTTTATTCACAGATCTTGTAATTTACAATTTTAGAGCAAGATCTAAACATGTTAAACGATTATCAGTGTTTTCCAATGTTTCGTTAGACTCAAAGAGTGTCGCAAAGGTTCAGTACATTTTCATTGCTTCAACTTTTCACGAGAAATAGGCATTTTAACAAAAATCGACGTGAAGCTATTTTTAAAAATGCTTTTCTCTATCGAGTCCACCCAAAATTTTTCCACAAAAATGCTCTCAGCTTCTGAAAAAATTTTTGGAAATTTGTCGTTTTGCGTTCAGTGTGGGTTTCTCTTCCACGGCCGCGACGATTTTCTCTTCCATTTCGAACTGGAAACTTTTGTTCGAATTTTTCCGGTCGACGAGTGTTTAGATTGAACAATTTACATCGAACATTTTGTTTTTGACATATTTTTCTATAAAATGTTCAAAAAAATTATTCTAATAAACATTCTTAACTTCTGGAAATTAGTGTTTATTGATTGCTTCAAATCCTTGGCGAAAATGCGTGCGGCGTTTTTGCAGAATTAGGCTCCTCCCTTCCCACTTTGGCTTGGAGGTCTCGTTTCTCCCACTGTGCCATGAAAATCGATGATTTTTCGATGTTTTTGTCATCAAAACCGTTAAACTCCGTATCGCCACTCACAGTTGAGTCGATACGCAGCGATTTGCGACCAAAATTGGCACGGTGCCAAGTTTGGGCCAATGTTCCCCGTGCGCCCCCGTGGGGATTTTCAAGTTTTCTATTGATAAAATGCAGAAAAGAATCGATTTTTAATAAAAAAACCGAAAAAAATCATTAAATTCTCAAAAAACCCTGCCAAAACCATTAAAAAAAACAAAAAATACATTTTCCTCAGAAAGACCCTCAACCTTTCAACTGATCGTTATAATGCTGTCCAATAAGCTCCTCCACGGCAATCGTACACGCCATTGCTCCCTCCTTGCCAAGCAGCGCGGAGCCAACACCCAACGCATAGGCGGCCACACTGAAAACCGGCGAAAAGACAGTGTGCGGCACATTGTGCTTCGCGGCGAGCTTCTCCATCGTGTCGAGATGCTCCTTCTCCTCGTCCCACATCTTCTTGATCACGGAGCCCACCGATGAGCCCTGGAGCACGGCGAGCTGGCCGGCGTAGATGCGATCCGCGCCGAGCTCACCGGCGTGATCCACTCGAATGATTTTCTCGATGAGAGCTTGACGGGCGGCAGAGGTGTGAGCTCCACGGGTGATGAGCCGGAGCATTCTGGAAGGGTTTCTGAAATGGGCGGGGCGAAGAAAAAGGGTAAAAGCATCCAGGATGGAGTGCCATTGTGAATTTTTGTATTGGATTCAATAATTTAATTAATTAAAAATTGAATAAAATTAATAAATATTCAACAAGAAAAAAAGGAAAGGAACAATAAATTAAAGGTATCACAGCTAGAAAATCATCGACTTAGGTGGTATTTAAAGGGGGAAGTTGAACTTGTTCGGATATGTACAGAACACAAAAAACACAGGAAAAAGAGGTTTTTCGGCGGTTTTTTTGGTTTTTTATCACAAAAACTGAAAAAAAAAACCGAAAAACCTATAAATAATGTATTTTCTTGGGACCCGTTAATGATAGAAGACGCCGTCGTGCGAATGTCCATGCGATGCTCCAGAATGTGAATGCCCATGATCAGAGCTCTCGTGGGCGTGGCCATGCCCCTCATTTTCATGGCTATGACTATGTCCATGATCATGCGAATCATGAGAATGACCATGATGATCATCGTGGGCGTGGCCGTGTCCAGAATGAGCAGAATGCTCCACATGACCATTAGAATAGGCTGGCGACTCCGCCGACCAGGCTGCGTCCTTCACCACTTGCACAGTGAGCACCGTGATCACTGAGGAGAACTTTTCGGTGACGTGCACCAGCACATTCTGCTCGTCGGCGTCCCTTCTGACGCGAACGTCGACTGTGCCTACCTGGAAGTATTTTTTTCAATTTTTTATGGAAAAATCAATGAATTTTGAAATTTTAGGACTGAAAATTGTAATTTTATTCTATTTTGTCGAAAATCAGAAGAAAATTCGATTTAGAACCGATAAAAATGCAAAAAAAAAATTCAAAAAATCGACAAAAATTAAAGGCGCATGTAGTTTAGCACCCAGTGGGTCTCGCCACGAAAACTCATTTTTAGGCCAAATTTTGAATTTTTGCTCAAATTTTTGAATTTTTCCACGAAAAAACCGCAAAATCTCACCAATTGATTGAAATCGAGCTGCCAGAAGCGGCCGCCTTTCAGCTCGAGCACTCCGTCGATGTGCGACGCTTCCGAAATGCACCTGAAATTGAAAATTTTGCACTTTTTTCCTATTTTTCAACTTTTTCTCTTCAAAATTAAATTATTTACCTATCAATCTGATTGATAAGATGCGGTGGCGTCGTCTGGAGCAAAATCATTCCAGTATAAGTGCTCAACGGCCACATTGTCGAGAAAACGGCGATCGAGAGCAGCAGACAGCACACCGGATCCGCCCACGCGAAGTCGTGCCTTTAAAAACTCAGATTTCTCTCGAATTTTTAGAAATTTATCAATAAACTCACTTAAAATGCTCGCAGAGCAACAGCAATCCTGTCGTCGTGCCCGCCAACAGCACCATGGAGTTTATCCGTGGCAGCAGAAGACGTGACAGACCCGGAATCGCCCAGCAGACGGCGTGCGAGAGGTCGGAGGCGTGCTCCTGAAGACTCGACGCTGTCGCCGACGTGAGCACGTGCTGGAAGGGCTGGTTCTTGAGGGCGTAGGCGGAGAGCAGAAGAGCTAGGGAAGAAGCGGCGGAGCCAAGGAAATATGGCCAGCCTCCTGGAAAATATTGGGTTTTTAGGGGGTTTGGGCTCATTTTTTGTGCGGTTTTCGATTTTTTCATGAATTACAGCAAAAATACTTATTTTATCGAATTTTTCACATCATAAACTTTTTATTCAATAAAAATCATAATTTTTATCAAATAAAAGGTTTCTGATGTGAAAATTTCGGTAAAATAAGTATATTTTTGATGGAATTTATGGAAAAACATAGAAATACTCACCAACTTCCTCCACCTCATGATCGTGAGCCGACGCATCGTGAGCTCCATGATGATCCGGGCTCAACAGGTGCTCAAACGACTCCTTCGACAGAAAAATCGAGAAGAGCTGCGCGAGCACCGTGGTGCTGAACACGGCGAGCACCGGCACGCGAGCCAGCCCATAACTGAACTTGTGCGTCGGCTTATCGGATATCGACATCGAGTAGAGGGAGGCGAACTGCGAGCAGAACGCGAAGATTGTGATCCACATCGCTGACATTAGCACTGGAATTGGAAAAAAATAATTTTTTTTATTTTTTTCAAATAAAAATTAAAAATTACCTATCGAGTGACTGGTTGACACACAAAATGCCAAAATTCCCACACAAATCAAACATATTAATGTGGAAATCAACCCCTTTTTTCCTTGTGGATGGTTTAACGATCGGGATACCCATGAGAGCATCTGAAATTGAAAAATTGGAAAAAAAATTAAAAATTCACATTTTCCCCGCAAAAAAGCCCAAAAATCAACAATTTCTGATAAATTCCCATACACCGGACATTTTAAAAATTCAAATTTTATGCAGAAATCACTAATTTTCAATTTTCCCGCCAAAAATTCACTATTCCGGAGCCAAAAAGAGCCGCGGCGCCGAGAATGTGGACGTGGCCGTTTAAAGGCGCACGCATTTATCGCCACGGGTCTCGCCGCGAAAAGAGAACTCTCGAGAAATTTAAATTTTCATCGCTGCGGTTTTTCTGTTTTTTGATGATTTTTCGTCGGTTTTTCGTCTGTTTTTCTTAAATTTTTTCAAATTTTCTTCGATTTTCAGTGATTTTTAGCTGAAAATTTATCGATTTGTTGGAAAAGTAACCTATTTTTAATGTAATGATGGGTTTTTGGGGGGTTTGAAAGGTTTGGCGCGAAAAATTCGATTCATGGCGCCAAAATTTAAGTTTGAAGTCTTTGAGGGTTCGCATTTACTCACAGGAGTTCCAGAATAGGCTTTTTCGAATTTTGCAGTGAATTTCGATGGGATTTTTCGTTTTTTCATCATTTTTCGAATTTTTCCTCAATTTTACCTCAAAGGCTTTCAAAAATGGGTTTTTTCCTTCATTTTTAGCGAAATTTCGTCTATATTTGAGTTTTTCCTCGAATTTCCCGGGTTTTTCTCAATTTTCGCTCCCAGACTTTCAAAGACGGGCTTTTTTCTCCATTTTCATCGAAATTTCTCCAATTTTTCAAATGTTCCTCCAATTTTTCGGTTTTTACTCAATTTCTACTCAAAGATTTCCAAAAATATGGTTTCCCCTCCTTTATCATCGAAATTTTGTCAATTTCCGGTTTTTTTTTTCAATTTCTCATACAAATTCCCATAAATCAATAAAAATTCTGATGTAACACATCGCTAATCTCCGAAAGTCACCAAATCCTAATCCCCGCCGTCTCGGTGCTCCAAGTACACCTGGTGTGCTCTTTGCAAATTTTATTTCCGTCCACATATGTACACGCACACGCTAGACTGCGTTGCCATGACGATGTCGTGAGCTTTGAGGGCTCACGGAGCTCTGTAGAGGCTATTAGTATATTTCATTCCTTTCCCCCTTATCAATTGCTCATTTTAGATGAAAAATTTAAAAAAAAAAATTAAAAATAATTTAGAGCTTGCAGGAACCATGGCCAAGCAACCACAAATTCTGTGGGCTCAACGCGAGTCGTACCTTCTCCTGACGATCGGCGTCGATGAGGCCAAGATCGAGACCCTTAAGGGAGAGGGAAACAAGTTCCACTTCCAGTGAGTTTCAGCGATTTTCTCATAGAATTCAATGAAAAATGACTGAAATTTCCAGAGGCAGCAGCAACACTGAAAAGTTCGAGACGACGCTCGAGCTCTTCGACGAGATCGATCCTGAGTCGATCCAACGCGTGGGCTCGAGCACTCGCGTCGTCGAGCTCTCGATCAAGAAGAAGACGGCGGCGTGGTGGCCACGCCTCCTTCAGGTGAAGGGAAAGGTGCACTGGCTCAAGGTGGACTTCTCCAAGTGGATCGACGAGGACGCGGAGGAGGAGACCGACGATCCGACCATGGGAGCCGGGCTCGGCAACGGCTTCGACCTGAATCAGTACATGTCGTCGTTGGGCAACAGCGGAGCTGCCAACGAGTTCGCCGGGCTCGAGGATGATGATGAGGACGATGGTGAGTTTATATAGAAAGTGGATTGTATAGTTTATTTATAAAGACGACTACAAAAACATGAACCTGGACGACGAATCGGATGTCTATAATCCAGGCTGTCTTTCAGATATGCCGGACCTCGAGGAGAACGAGGGCGACGAGAACAAGACTGAAGTCAAGGCCTAATTTGGAGCAATAATTTCCCGTTTTCCCCGTTCATCTTTTTCTTCCGCTCTTCAATTGTGAAAACTATCTCGTATCTCATTCACACCACACAGTTTATATTGTCTCCGCGCCCCCCGTTTGAATATTTATTTTTTTAATTAAGTAAAGTGATAAAACTGCATTGAGAAGCACCTGGTTGACAAGAAGATGGCTCAAAATGATACCAATAGATGTTTTAATCTCGAAAAACTCAAAAACTTTCAAAAACCAACAAAAAAGAAAAAAAAAAGCAGAATGTCACTGGTATGTCCGATGTGCAGCGAGGCACTCGAAGAAGAAGGATCTCATTTCTATAAGCACTTCAAGTACAAGTGAGCCCGATCGGAGCTCTTTTTATTGGTTCCTGATAAGTTTTCAGAAGATATGCGTGCGGCGAGCAGTCGTGTGACCAGGAATTCTACACAGAGGCGGATCGGAATGCTCATTGCTCACGCCACGCCCACAAAAGGTCTTTTCAGAAGACGGTGAATCCGTATATCGATAAAATGATTGCGGATCTGGTTTTCGATGCTCGAGAGCTCTGCAGTAAGGATATGGAGACGGTCATTGAGAATCGGTGGAAAAATAGAGAAGTTCAGATTGTTCAGTGAGTTTTTTGAAGGAAAATGGGGAGATTAAAGTGTTTTTGAGCAAAATAAGCAAATTTCATTGAAAATGAGCAGTTTTTGGATCGAAAAATGGTATTTTTGAGCAAAAATGAGGAGTGATTTTGAGCGAAAATGAGCAATTTTGAGCGAAAATGAGCAATTTTGATTGAAAATGAGCCATTTTTCAGTTAAAAAGAGCTTTTTGAATAAAAAAAAACCAATTTCTATCGATTTTTTGAACAAAAGTGAGAATTTCAGACCAAAAGTAGGCAATTTTAATAGGAAATGAGCAATTTTGAGCATTTTTAAGCAAAGAAGTGCAAATTTGATCGAAAATGAGCAGTTTTTGAGCTAAGAAAATATCAATTTTCATTAAAAATAAGCAATTTTGAAACAAAAAAGACCAAATTGTATTGACAATTAGATTTTTTAATAGTTTTTCAGATATTTTGAATTAAAAATGAGTGATTTTGAGACTTTTAGAGGAAAAAAAAAGAGTAATTTTCCTGAAAAAGTAAGATTTTTCAGCGAAAATGAGTGATTTTGAGTAATTTTCATAAAGAATAAGCAATTTTATTAGAAAAAACAAGCGATTTTGACAGAAATCAAGCTTTTAAATGATTTTTCGAAAATTTTAGACCAAATGTGAGCTTGTTTGAGCGAAATAGCAGATTTTTAAATATTTTAAGCTAAAATCAGTGTTTTTATGCTTTTTTCAAGCATATTTGACAATATTTGAGAAAATGAGCTCTTTTAGACATTTTTGAGCCTTTTATCAGCAATTTTCGCCTTAAATTTTATGCTTTTTTCAGTGATTTTCAGCAATTTCTAGCATTTTTCAGTTTTTAG
The DNA here is from genome assembly GCA_963572205.1 of Caenorhabditis imperialis. Taxonomy (NCBI): domain Eukaryota; kingdom Metazoa; phylum Nematoda; class Chromadorea; order Rhabditida; family Rhabditidae; genus Caenorhabditis; species Caenorhabditis imperialis. The sequence goes on from OY751541.1 coordinate 777,470, forward strand.
AGCATTATTGAGCACTTTTTCAATGATTTTCACACATTTTAAAGCTTTTCTCATCAAAAACTACAATATTTACGTATTTTCCCACATTTCCAATCAAAAAATCGCATTCAGAAGCCCACAAACCCTCAAATCGTCATCATCCACACCTTCCCTGTCGAAGAGCTCCGAAATGAGCCAACCTAGGAACAAGAGATCCCTTATCGGCTCTTCTGGAACTGCTCGCGGAGCCAAAAAGACGAGGAAGAGCAATGCGGAGGAGACGTGAGAGCTCGCGGAGCCCAGGAAATTATTTTTGAATGTATTTTTTAGACCGAGACGTCCCACGACGCAGCCGATTGTGGATTCGACGACGAGTGAGATTCAGATGACGTTGGAAAAAGAAAAAGAAAAAGAAAAGGAGAAGCCAAAACAGACTAGAAAACGAAGAACTGACTCGGAGCTCAATCAGTCGACGTCATCGGCTCCAGACACTATTGAGAAGATGTCGGCGTTGGATAAACTCGTCGGATGGTTCGATCAGAAGGCTCCCGAGCATCAGGATGAGGCGAAAATACAGTGCTCCGAGTGTGGACACATGATTATTTATGATTTTAGTAAGGGTTTAGTGGGAAAATATTGAAATTTGGGAGATTTTTGAATGTTTTATAGGAAAAATGGAAGCTTTTCAAGTGAAAATACATATTTTTAGGGTTTTTCCAGTTTTTTTTTACCGTTTTTACTTGAAAATTATGATTATTTATGATTTTAGTAAGGGTTTTATCCTTTTTATCTGGAAATATTCAACATTTGAATCTTTTCAGATAAAAACTAATATAAAAAGTGTAGAAAAGTGATTTTTCCAGTTTTTGTGATAAAATTGTATAGTTTTCCGTAAATGTCGAATTTCTGAGCAAATTTCAACCAAAAATTGGCACAAAAGTGAGCTTTTTATGGTTTTCATTGAGAAAGAATGCTTTAAAGTTAAAAATCGAGGCTTTTAAAGTGAAAAGCTAGCATTTTTTCCTGTTTTTACCATTTTACTTAAAATTTATGATTTTTCCTTGAAATTCTACCAATTTCACGGAAATCTCAACATTTTTCCATAGAATATGAAGTTTCAAACCGAAAACTGCGAAATTCTGACAGAAACTGTAAAAATTATAGGGAAAATAGAAATTCCTATAATTTTACCAGTTTCAGTATGATTTTTGTCAATTTTTTTTACTGAATTTGCTTGAAAATTTGCAATTTGTGACGAAAAAATTGACCAGAACAATTTTTGTCAATTTTATCGGTTTTTTTTTGTTGATTTTCAGCAAAATACCCATATTTTCAGCCAATTGTCATCAAAAACTCCCTTTTTGTACTCGAATCATCTCAAAACAGATGATTTCAGTGGAAAAATGAGTTTCACATGAGAATAGGCTGAAAATTATGGTATTTCACTGAAAATTAGCAATGGAGCGCACTTCCAACTTTTTCTTTCCAGTCCTGCGAAAAGGACACGTCACGAAAGAGCACATGGCGGCTGATGTGGATCCCACTGATTATAATGAGTTGCTTCACAGTATGGTACTGTTTTTCTCTTTTTTTTATTCAGAATCTGAATTCTGAATTCCAGATGAACAAATGTTTCCCAGAAATGCCGAACTCTGACCTGGCATGTCAATTGTGTATGACTGGAGCCGATGTTCGGAAGAATGCGAGAAGGGAGCACATTGAAAAAGTGCACGTGAATAATGTGATTCCATTGAAATGTCCGGTTGAGAGCTGTCTCAGAGGATACAAGAGGCAGTGTGATTTGAGCACTCATATGAGAGAGGTATTGTTTTTAGATGGAAAATGAGCAATTTTGTGCTCATTTCAGTGAATATGAGCATTTCAGCTGAAATAGTGAGAATTACAGTGATTTTTTGTTGGAAAATGAGCATTTTTCATGCTTTTTTCACAGTTTTCTACAAAAATTAGCATTTTTAATGATTTTCTTCTGGATAAAAACATTTTTTGTGCTCATTTCAGTGAAAATTACAAGTTTTTTGATGAAAATGAACATTTATGTTCTTTTTTGTACAAAAAAGAGCATTTTTCATGCTTGTCTACTGAAAAAAGAGCATTTTTTGTGCTCGTTTCAGTGAAAATCGAATATTTTTTGTTTTTTTTACAGTTTTCCGATAAAAATAGCATTTTTCCACTAAAAATGAGCACAAAAATGCCCAAAATCGTGATCTTCTTTTAATTCTGCAATTTTTGCTAATTTTGCTCAATTTTCTAGAAAAAAAAACACCGAAAATGCTCAATTTCCTGATAAAAATGAGCAAAATGAGCACAAAAAGTCCCACTATCCTTCAGGCTCACAAACTATGCATGCCACGTTGCAAAAACGCCGAATTCCAATACATCCGCCGCCGTCGAAACTTCCAAATCAGCGAGCTCATCAAAAAGTGCTTCCCATGGTCGGAAGTGGAGAAGTTGGAGCATCCGGTTGCTCCGCCCGAAGTCGCCACGTCATCAGATCCACTGGAGGCGGAGAACGTCGTCAGAGATGTACGGCTCGCTGATGCTCATGTAGGTTGGGGGAATTGGAGAATTTGGAAGAGGGAAAGCTAGGCCAGATATGGTTTTTTGGGTTTTTCGATGATTTTTTGTGGTTTTTTGATGATTTTTGACCGTTTTTTGTGATTTTTTCGATGAAAATGATTGATTTTGAGCAGTTTTCAATCATTGTCATAAAAAAAATACTGAAAAATAATCGAAAAATGGGAAAAATCTTGATTTTTCGCGGGTTTTCCGGATTTTTTGATTATTTTTGATGGTTTTTTGCAATTTTTCCGATGAAAATGACAGGATTTTACTCGTTTTAAGTAGTTTTCGATCACTTTTATCGAAAAAAAAGCGAAAAACGATCAAAAATGGAAAAATCTCGATTTTTCGCGATTTTTTCGAATTTCTTGAAAAATTTTTCGATGGAAATGACTGATTTTCAGCAAATTTCAATCGTTTTTGTCGGAAAACTATAGAAAACTAATCGATAAATGGAAAAGTCTTGATTTTTCACCACTTTTTCGGTTTTTTGATGACTTTTTCGATGAAAATGACTGAATTTAACTCTTTTTGAGCAATTTTCAATCATTTTTTATAGAAAAAACGCCGAAAAATCGTCAAAAATAGCAAAAATTGAGAAATTTCCATTTTTCCACGAATTCTGAATATTCTGAATTCAGAAGACGCGCCGAGCACCGCTCTACAACCAAGACGACTCGTCATCAGAATCCGAGCTCGACGAAGGAAACGCATCAGAAACGGCGCCGACAGAAGACTTTTCCGACGACGTCATCTTCATCGGAAACCACTTTAATTCGCAGATCGCAGAGATGTTGTCTCATCGGAATGCGTGTATTCCTGTGAAGACGGAGCCACGGGTTTCAGATGACGTTGAGGTGGTTAGACAGGAATTGCATGTCAATTTGGAAGAGGAAGAGATGAAGCAGGAGGAGGAGGAGAAGGAGACTAATGGGTAGGTTTTTAGGACTAAATTTATGAAAATTTGATAAAATGCGACAATTTTGCGGTAAAATGGTGCCGCAATGTGCAAAAATTAGAAATTTTTGAAATTCAGTCATTTTCTGACTGTTTTAACTGCAGAAATTGACTGAAATAGCGATTTTCTGCGATTTTGAGCATTTTCTTGCTCATTTTTCTTTTTTCATCGAGTTTTCCTCGATTTTTAATTTTTTCCCCGATTTTCCACTATTTTTTCCATCAAACTGAAGATTTTGCTTATTTTTCAGCTTTTTTCCACTTTTTATAGTGAAAATGACTGAAAAATTAGCAAATGTCCGTTTTGAGCAAGTTTATCGGGCTCAAAATGCTCGAAATGGGCGGAGACTGTTATTTTATTCAATTTGCACATAACCTAATGAATTTTTCAAATTTATGCACATTTTCTCACTTTTATCACTGTAACTGAAAGTGAAACAATGAGCATAAAATTGAAATTTTCGAAAATTGAATAAATTGATAGACTCCGCCCATTTTGAGCACTTTGAGCCCTGTAAACTTGCTCAAAATCGATTATACGGTGTGCAATTTTTGAGTTTTGCTCATTTTGCAGCTATTTTCGCTATAAAAAGCTAAATAACTGAAAAATGAGCAAAAATGCATCAAATTCCATTAAAATAGGGTAAAAGAGCCCAAAAATGAGCAAAAAATGCCTAAAAATCAATGAAAACTGTCTGAAAATGAGAAAAAAAGCGAATTTTAACAAAAAACGCAATTCATCCAATATTCATCCCAAACAGTTTATTAGCGTTCAAAACTTCATTTATTGGTGAGCTCTTTCCGATTGTCATCATTAGAAGAGATCTGTGTGGGTTCGATCTTCCGCGAGTTTTCCCTCGACGTTCCTCTCAATCTGGCGGCCTCAAATGGCGGAAAATCGTCGTCCAAAGTAGCATAAGCGGGGTCCTTTGGCTCTTTCAATCCTTCCACTGCTCTTTTTGCGTGGCTGAAAGTTTTTATAGTTGGAGCATTTTAAAATGAGCAATTTTGGCGAAAAATGCTCCAAATTTCGGCAATTTTGAGCAATTTTGAGATTATTTGGATAAATTGGAGCATTTAGAAAAAGGGGAGGTTTCCAGAAATCAATAGGAAATTTTTGGAAAACACTGTTTTTTCTGATTTTCAAACAAAAAAACATGGTATTGAGGAAGAAAATGCTCCAAATTTGGAACTCTGACGATTTATTTAGATCTAATAGAATCTATTTTAAATTTAGAGCTTTTTCTCCCAAAAATTGGTCTAAAATTTTTAAAAAAGTTTTTTTGAGCATCTTATGGAGCATTCTCTACAAATTTTCATCAATTTTTGAGCCGAAAACATGTAGAAATGCTCCATAAGTTGCTCAGAAAACTATTTTTAAAATTTATCACAGATTTTTTGGAGAGAATGCTCTAAAATTGAAATAGATCCAAATAGAAGGTTAGAGCTCTGAATTTGGAGCATTTTTTCTCAAAATCAATGTTTTTCAAGCATTTCCTATTAATTTTTGAGAGCCAAAAGCTCTAAAAAGCTTCCAATTTGAAAAAAGTATAACATTTTCCTAAATTTTCTATCGACTTTTAAGAGGCAAGAGCTCCAAAATTTTCAAAGATTTTTCCAAACTCACACAACTTTTGGCGGCGAAACATCAGGCGCCTTAGCAGCAATAGCAGTCGCCTGCTCGTGAGCCGACTTGTTCTCATCCGGCTGTGTGTCCTGCACTTCTCCTCCAGCTCCAGCTCCCTTCTTCGTGCTCCTCGGAGCCTTCTCCTTGGACTCCTTCCCCTCGCCGCACTTTCCCTTCACCACCACCTCCGCCACAGTCGCCGCCACTGCCACCGCCACCTTCTCCTTTTCAGCCGGTTTCGTCACTTCGGCTGGAGTCACCGGAGTGGGCGTGGCCGTCGGAGCAGCCGTACTTTTTGGAGCCAACACTGACGACTTTTGAGCCTTTTGCTTACGCTTCGTGATGCACATTTATTGCGCTTATCTGGAGGGCTTCTTTTTATATGGGTTTAATGATAGGCTCCGCCCATTTATATAGATCTATATAAATGGGCGGAGCTCAAATACTGTTAAATTTCGTCCATAGAATGTTATTGATTCCGCTCATTTATATAGAAATCTGTATAAATGGGCGGAGTTTCGTATAAAGAAGATATAATGAACGTTAAGCTCCGTCCATTTTTATAACGGAGGATATATAAATGGGCGGAGCTTCTTTTAGATTCTTATAAAAGTATAAAGTTATAAAAAATGTTAAGCTCCGCCCATTTATGGACTTTAACTGAATGGGCGGAGCTTAGATGCTTCCAATCTCCGCCCATTTATATAAAAGGATATATTTGTGGGCGGAGCCTCTTTTGACTTCACCCATTCACATATTGACGTTATATAAATGAGTGGAGCCTAGAATGCCCTTGACTCCTACCATTTATATAAAAATCTGTATAAATGGGTGGAGCTTAATCTAGGCTCCTCCTATTTTTATGCGAATTAATATAAATGGGCGGAGCTTCTTCCAGACCGAAAATAAAAAAGCAGCACTCACTTTTGCAGTGTAACTTTTTTTGACAAAGAAAATGGAAATAAAATGAGAAAAAATGAGACGGAATGAAATTGAAATTCCACGTTTTTCATTAAAAATGTGGAATAAAAATGCTATGAAAATGGGCGGAGCCTGACAGCGAGGCTCCGCCCATTTTTCAAAAAAGCATGATGTTATTCAAAATGGAAAAATGGGCGGAGCCTAAGAGATTGGCTCCGCCCATTTTCTATAAAATCATGATTTCAAAAGTTGGAAAATGTTACTAAAATGGGCGGAGCTTTGAGCTTGGCTCCGCCCCTTTTCCATTCAGTTTCATAAAATAGGCGGAGCCTGAGCACAATATAAAAATTACATCAACAATGCTCTATCAGCATTAAAAACATAAAAATGGGCGGAGCTTTAAAGCTTTAAGACTCCGCCCTTTTTCCAACCTTCAAAAACATCTATCAGTATAAAAATGGGCGGAGCCTGAGCAAAAATCCCTTCATTTCCAGTCTTCCCCAACCGGCTATCGTGGAGCCCCCGCCGAGCCTGATGAGCATTATAACGGCTACCCCGCCCCCAAGAGCTCCGTATAGTGGAGACTATTCGGAACGACGTTTTGATAATAGGAGGTGAGCGGTTATCAGTATACTCATCATAAAATGAGCCCATTCAGAGACCGTTATGAGCCGACGAATCGATACGATCGGAGCCGCCGCGACGACTACAGAAGCCATCGGAATTCGAGAAGTTATCGTGGGAATTCGTATAATTCATCGCGTCGCAATTATAATGATCGTTATTAGGCCACGCCCCTTTTGTTGTTTTCACTTTTTGTTGAATATTTTTCACTTTTTTTTCCAAATTTTTGAACTTTTTTCTGTTTCAATGTTTCTTATTGAGTTTTTGATTAAAAGGCAACATCACAATTAACATAACCGCAAAAAATGGGCAAAAATATACAAAAAAGTAAAAAAAAATCGATTCAAACAATGAGATCTTCTAAATCGGAGCCCACATTATCGAGCAACCGCTGCTTCTTGCTCCCCGAGCTGATCACACTTGTCGTGGAGCCCAACAGTGAGCCCATCTTGGAGCTCAACACGGAGAGCTTCGATGGAGCACGGAACACGGCCGAGTCGTCGAGCCCGCGATGCACACGCACTTGGAAGCCGCCCGATTCGAGGAACTTTTGATGGCGTTTGAAGGCAGTGGTGTAGAGATTGGCGAGGGTGGGCTTTCGGAAGTTTTTGAGCAGGAGGCTTGAGGAAACCACGGAGACGCTGGAAATTTTGAATTTTTCGCAAAATTAAAAATTACTCTACAATTCGTTGCGAGACCCATTGATAATGTGTTTGGGTCTCGCCGCGAATGATACAGTAATCCGAATTTTCGATTTTTCTAGGGAAAGTGCGCCCAGAAATTGCAAAAAGGGCGTGGCCAAATATTTTCGAATTTTCGGTTTTTTTTTTCAAATCAATTTTTGAAGTCGAATTTCTTCCAAAAATCGCTAGAAATACAGTAATTTTTCTAGCGATTTTTGGGAAAATTTCAATTTCAAAATTTTTTTTTTCAATTTCAGATTTTTAAAAATTGGAGAAACTGAAAAAATTAACGAAATACGGTGAAAATTCAAATTTTTCGAATTTTTTCGCGACAAGATCTTAGGCCACGCCCCTTTTGCAATTTCTGGGCGTACTTTATCTTTCTGCAGAAAAAACCAGAATTTGTAATTTTCGAATTTTCGCCGTTTTTCGTTGTTTTTTTTCCAGTTTTTCCAACTTGTAAAAATCTAAAATTAGTTGTTTCAATTTCAGATTTTTAAAAGTTGGAAAAACTGGAAAAACCAATGAAAAATCAACGAAAAACGGTGAAAATTCAAAAATTACAAAATTTTTCCCAAATTTTGGCCACGCCCCTTTTGCAATTTCTGTGCTCACTATCACTCCGTCAGAATAATAGCACAAAAATGAACCTTGAAAGAGCCATGGCAGCCGCTGCCATCCAAGGTTGAAGCATGAATCCAATGGGACGAAAAACACCAGCCGCAATGGGAATTCCGATGGCATTATAAACAATAGCGAAGAGAAAGTTCAAACGGATCCTTCGAGTTGTCATTTTAGACAGTTTAATTGCTCCGACAACATCCACCAAGTCATTCCGAACGAGCACAATGCCAGCCGACTCAATTGCCACGTCACTGCCCGCCGCGATGGCGATTCCGACGTCCGCTTCCGCCAAGGCGGGCGAATCGTTCACCCCGTCGCCCACCATGGCGACGTTCTCTCCGAACGCCTTCAGCTGCTTGATCTTCTCCTGTTTCTGATTGGGAAGCACTTCTGCGAACACCTCGTCGATTCCCACTTGTTTCGCTGTCGATTCTGCTGTTTTAGAGTTGTCTCCGGTTAGAAGGACTACTCGGAGACCCATTTCTCGGAGGGTGTAGATTGCCAGGGAGGCCTCTTTTTTCACTTGGTCTGCGATGGAGACCACGGCTATTACTTCGGCTGGAAAAGAAGGGAATGGTTTAGATTGGGTAGTGGATCGTAGACTACGATTCGTTGTTAGATCTAATAGGTTTTTTTTATTGATAGCAACTGATAATCAGTTACTGATTTAGATCTAATTTTGAATGGAATTGACTATAAATAGGCAAAACTTGATCACTTTTTTAATTAGATCTATTTGTCAATATCTAATTTTCAGTTAGATCTAATTGCCAATGAGCATTGAACGAATTAGATCTACCTGCTATTGATTGAACAAAATCATTTCTATTTCAAAGAAATTCAATGTGAAATATTTGTAGTTAGATCTAGTTGCGATAGAAATATAGAAATATATCAGATTTTGGATGGATTTGACACCCTTTTTTGGAAAAATTTTCGTATTTAGATCGAAATAGACTCAATTTTGAATGGAATTGGCTGATTTGATCATTTTTCCGGAAAATGGTTCGCAATTAGGTCTAATTGTCAATGAGCTATCAACGAATTAGATCTAACTGCGATCGAATTCGATTTTATTTTAACTGTGAACAAAAATATAGTTTTTTGTCTTAATTTGTACAATGATTCACAATTAGAAGCTCAATTTCGCAGTATTGAGTGTAAATTGAGCTCAAAAATGCTCCAAATGAGCTCCAAACTCTTACCATTAATCGCACAAATCACAGAGATATGCCCTTTCTTCTGCTCCTCGGAAAGTGTCATTTTGACGAGGTCCGACACAGGAATTCCGTGTTTTTCCATCATTCGCTCAGTCCCGATTACAACGTTCGCTGTGTCAGGATTTGGATGCGATACTGAAAAGGTGTGCTCATTTTGAGATAGAGCTCATTGAAAAATTGCTCATTTTAGTGCTCTTTCATCATTGGGACTGGCTGGAAGATGGTGGCCGAGGTGGAAAAACTAGGCCATGTAGGAAATGTTGGATTTTTGTGGTTTTTTGGTATTCTCAATGGGGTTTTGCTGGAAAAACTGATTGAAAAGTGGAGAAACATTAGAAAATCGATAATTTTCTATTATTTTGCAGTGAAAACTGGTTGAAAATATCAAAAAACCATAAAAAATCCAAATTTTCCTAGATGGCCTAGATTTTCAACCTCGGCCACCATCTCCCAGACAGTTCCAGTGATAAATGAGCACTAAAATGTCAATGACCTCTTTATCACTCTGAAAATGATAAAAAGAGCACAAAACTGACACTTTAGTTAGAGCAACCATCTAGGAAATATGAAATCGATATGAAAATGTCGAAAATAACAGAAATTCTATTATTTTGCAACTTTTAAATCAATTTTTCTCAGCGAAGTTATAAAAAATCACGAAATTGAGCCATTTTTAATGAGCTCCACTATTCAAAAGAGCACTAACCATTCTGATTAGCAACCTGAAGCAAAATGACCTCAGTCCCCGGAATCATCATATTCTGTCCATCCCTGAGAGCCGGCACATCTGGAGCATTTCCCCCGGAAAGAGCAAGAGACGCAAAAGACTGTCGAATCCCCTCGATCCGACAAGTGACTCCATGGCCTGCTGAGACATGGAACCTCGACGTATTCGGCCACGTGGGCTCATTGAGCAACTGTTTGGCAAAAGCAGCAAGAGCATTTCCAATCGGGTGCTCCGAGAGTGCCTCGGTTGCTCCCACGAGAAAAGTGAGGAGGCGAAGAGAAAGAGCATTTGGAGCAACGAAGGAAGCGATCTGGACGACTCGGGGACGGCCCTCAGTGATGGTACCCGTCTTGTCGAACACAATTGTGCTCACTTTGTGCACCGACTCCAGTGGCTCACCGCCCTTTATCAGGATCCCGTTCGCCGCGCCCACTCCTGTGCCCACCATCACTGCGGTGGGCGTGGCCAGTCCGAGGGAGCAAGGGCAGGCGATGGCGAGCACTGTGATCGCTGCTTCGAATGCGATTTTGAGGGATTCTTCGAAGCGGAGGCCAGGGGGCTGGAAGAATTGTAGTGTTATTGTCAGATTAAATGAAAAATGATACTGAAAAAGAATAGGCTTCGCCCCTTTTTTGTTATATTACCGCAAGGTTTCGTTTTTGGTAATTTTCTTCTCTATTTTTTTAGTATTTTTTTCCTGGAAAAATGGTGGTTTTATTGTCAAAAACGATATGAAAAAACGCGCGGAATTCAAAAATTCAAAAAAATAGGAAAATTGAAATAAGCTCCGCCCCTTTTTGCAGTTTCACCGCATGGTTTTCATATTTTAATTTGAAATTCGTATAAAATAAAATAGGCTCCGCCCCTTTTTGCAATTTTGCCGCTTGGTTTTCATATTTTCATTCAATTTAGAAGTTCATAGGCTCCGCCCCTTTTTTGAAGTTTTAGTTTTTTATATTCTACATTGAAATTTGGAAAATAGGCTCCGATATCATGCGGCAAAATTGCAAAAAAGGGGCGGAGCCAAATCAAAGCTCAGCACCTTTTGATTTTGAATTGAAAAAAATAGAGAATGAGCATAAAAAAAGCAATTTTAGATGAAAAATAGAGCTAAAAATGAGCAAAAAGAGAACAATTTGTACTTATTTATCGAAACTCCGTCCCTTTTTAGAGCAAAATCAGTCGAAAACTCAAAATTTCTGTCAAATTCGAGTTAATAATGAGCAAAAAGAGCACTATTTTTACATGTTCACTCCAAATTTACTGAATTCAAATGAGCAAAAAGAGCACAAAATGCAGTTATTTCTCGAAGCTCCGCCCCCTTTTGGAGTGAAATCACTCACAGTTGAGCTTTAAATAAGCAAAAAGAGCACATTTTTTGCACTTTCACTCCAATTTTACTAAATTCAAGGCCATTATCGTCTGAAAATGAGCAAAAAGATCATTTTTTTGCTCTTTTTCACCAAAACAAGAGCAAAAAGAGCACCTCCCCCTACTTTCCCTGCTCCTTACCAAATTAGCATTCCACCCTCCATTATACTCGATCAAAATCCAGGCGGCAAGAGTGAGCAAGGACAATCCAATGACACACGGCACAAAATACCCGGCGATTCGATCAGCGAGCTGCTGGATCGGAGCCCTGTTCGTCTGCGCTTCTTCCACGAGTCGGACGATTTGAGAGAGCGTCGAGTCATTGCCAACGTGAGTTGCTTTCACAATGAGCACACCTTTCTGATTGACGGAGCCCCCCACAACTGTGCTCCCTGCTTTTTTGACGACTGGCATGGATTCTCCGGTGATGAAGCTCTCGTCCGCTGAGCTCTTTCCATCGACGACGACGCCGTCCACTGGAACCTTGGCTCCGGGGACTACTTTTATGAGGTCGTCTCGTTGAACTAATTCAATATTGATTCCCTTTTCAGATGTCACTCGGCCTTCTGAATCCATTGTTACTAGCGTGGCTTCTTTCGCTTGAAGGGACATTAACGTCTTCAGGGCTTCCGAGGTTTTTCCCTGAAAAAATGTTTGTTTATGTAGTCGTTATGGTTGAAGACGTCAGAAATTCTAACATCTTGAAGATTGACGACGGCATCTGATTGCTGATGTAAGATTCTGAATTCTGTATCTCAGAATTCAGAATCTTATGTCCTATATCAGAATCTCACATTGAAATTCAGAAACTGACGTTAGAATTCAGAATCTCACATTTAAATTCGGAATTTTCTGTTAGAATTTAGAATCTCACGTTTGAATTCAGAATCTGACGCCAGAATTCAGAATCTTACGTTGGAGTTCAGAACCTCATATCGGAATTCAGAATCTGACTCTAGAATTCAGAATCTCACGTCAGCATTCAAAATCTAACGTTTGAATTCAGAATCTATCTCCACAATTCAGAATCATACGTTAGAGTTCAGAATCTAACGTTAGAATTCAGAATTCCACAATAGGATTCAGAATTTGACGCCAAAATTCAGAATCTATCGTCAGAATTCAGAATTTCACGTTAGAGTTCAGAATCTGACGCCAGAATTCAGAATCTTACGTCAACATTCAGAATTTTACGTTAGAATTCAGAATCTCACGCCAGAGTTCAGAATCTGACGCCAGAATTCAGAATCTCACATTGAAATTCAGAATCTTACGATAGAGTTCAGAATCTCACGCTAAAATTCAGAATTTCACGTTGGAATTCAGAATCTCGCGTTTATCATGAAACCGATATCATTCAAAAGATGATGTCAAGAAGATTACGATTCTGAATTCAGAATCGTGATTTTTTGATGTCATTTTTCAGATGATAGAGGTTCTAGAACGACGAAGCTTTTGACGTCTTCAAAATTGACAACTACTTGAATCTATTCGTCGATTTGGTCAGGTGGAAGAGAAAAAGTTAGGCCAGCTGGGAAAAAATAAAAAAAAATTGAATTTTCACATATGACCTAACTTTTTCTCTTCCACCTGATCAAACCATCAATTTTGAAGACGTCAAAGCTCGAAAAACGATAAAAAGTTTAAAAAAAAAACTGAAAAAAGCGAAAAAATCGCAGCTTTTCAAGTTTTCGCAACTCCCTACTTTAGCCTTATGCTCCAACATCCTTCCCAACGCAATAAACACAATGAGCATCGGGGGCACATCAAAAAACGTCATCGGCGACGAGGGCCATCTGAATACAATCGCCAAAAAGAGCACGACAATCGAGTAGCTATAGGCGATGGTGGTGGCGAGCACAATGAGCACATCCATGTTCGCATTTCCATGTTTTATCGCCTTCCAGGACGCCGCATAAAAGTACCGTCCCCCGAAGATTTGCACAGGCGTACATAGGATGAGCAATAAGAAGTTGTCAAGAGAAAGAGCCGGTGTGAATATCGGAGTCTGACGATCAGGACGCATCGGGGTGTGGAGAATCCAGTGGAAGATGATCATAATTATCATAACAGGCACTCCACACACCAGGGAGATCAAGAAGGTGTTCCTCCACTTCTCGACGTCTTCTGAATGATCCAACCGCTTCAACTGGTCGTCACGGGTGGCCAGATCCGCTGAGAAGCCCAGGGACTCGATGACGTTGATGATGTCACGGGGGCCGATCGTTTGGGGAGAGTATTCTACCAGGGCCATGGAAGTGGCTAGGGAGACGTTGCACGAGTCGACGCCGGTTTTCGAGAGCACATGGGATTCTATTCGGTTCACGTCGTTTTCAGAGTTTAGGCGACCGATCTGGAAGAGCTCATGTTTGGAATAGAGTGGGAATTGGGATCAATGAGCACTTTTTTCATGAAAATATTGGTTTGTGGCTTCAATGAGCTCTAAAAAGGGACGTAGCTCTGATGGTTTCTGAATAAGTTTGGGGTTTTGTTGGTTCTGATGAGCTTGAATACTGTTTGGAGGCCTCAGAGGACTCAAAGAGCACAAAAATTGTCAAAAATGGGTGAGTAAGCTCAAAAATACCCTTTTTTATGAAAAAAAAACTGATTTTCGAGATCAAAATGCTCATTTCAGCTCAGGCAGCACAAAATTGTCAATTTTTATGAAAAAAATCTGATTTTTGGCTTCAAATAGCTTTAAAAAGGGGCGTGGCCTAGTCTATTTTTGTGCTCATCGAGCTGAACTAGTGTGCAAAACAATTGAAATTTTAGATGTGAACTCAAAGAGCACAAATTTTGCACTTTTTCAGGGAAAATCTAACTTTGGCCTATAAAAAACAATAAAAATACTTAAAAGGGGCGTGGCCTATCATATTTTTGTGATCATTCGGCTGAAACATTGAGCTTGAGTGTTTGAGAGCTCAAAAAGCACAAAAACTGTTCATTTTTTAATGAAAAATGTGCTTTTTTTGCTCAAAGACTCAATTAAAGTTCTAAAAAAGGGGCGTGGCCTGTCTATCATAACTCAAATCTGTGCCCCTTTTTTACTATTTCAAACAATTTCAGAGATCTACTAGGCCACGCCCCCTTTCCTTCTACAATTAATAATTATACAGCTCCATTAGGCCACGCCCCTTTTTAACTATTACATGCACTTTTATAGCCCCGAGCCACCCAAAAAACACTCACAATCAACTGTATCTTATTATAATTGGAATTAGACCCCGAATCCAACAAGGTGGTCTTGTATCCCAACTCCTCGGTCATATGCTCGGCAATCGCATCAGCCGAAGTCAGCCGGTTATCATAGATCACTTCGGCCTTCGCCGCGATCAACGCCACCACAATCGAATGCACGCCTTCTTGTTTTGCCACGTGGCGTTCGATGTACTGGACACACGAAGCGCACGTCATGCCTTCCACTCCCAATGTGCACTTCTCCAGATGATCTGATGAGCTCTGGAATTTCATGGGCTCACGGAGCTCTGAGGTTTATAATTACCGCTTTGGAGTAGCGAACTCCGTTCAATTGCAACTCGACTTTTTCTTGGTCTTCTGGTGGAAGACGAGGCTTTCGGGGGCTCTTTTCGGGGGATTTTGAGGGTTTTTCGGAGGTTTGTTCTGGAATTGAATGAAGTTTATATGATTTTGATAGACGTTTGGTGGATTTTGGAGCATTTTTATCGATTATTGAGAATTTGGTAGGTTTCAGAGGTTTTAGAAGCGTTTTGGGGCATTATTTTGAAATTTGGAGCATTTTTGAAGTATGGAAATTCTCCAAAATGCTCCAACATCAATTTTGAGCGTTCCAGAACATTTTAGTGCAATTTGGAGCATTTTTTAATGATTTTTAGGTATTTTTGGAGTATTTCGATATATGTGAGTTCTATTTGGAGCATTTTAAAAGTATGAAAGTGCTCAAAAATGATTTTTAGCATTTCAGAGAGTTTCAGTACATTTTATAGCATTTTCTATTATTTTTCGGCATTTTTTCATCATTTTTAGAGCATTTTTAACTACTAAAATGCTCCAAAGTGAATTGTTAGCATTTTTAATCATTTTTTCACATTTTTGAGCATTTTTAATCATCAAAATGCTAAAAACTCATCAATTTTCATTATTTTGGAGAATTTTCCTTCACATTCATTCATTTTGTGCACTTTTTCAACAATAATCTATACCATTATCAGTGAGCAACTTGCACTCGAATCCCATATCATCGATCACTTCCGCCACTGACTCTCCTGTCCATTTCTCTGGATCGTAGACGATTGTGCCTATAAATTAATCATAAAAGAATCAGTTAAAGGGGTGGAGCTTCGAATTTGGAGCATTTTTGGAGCAAAATTATGGATTTTTGTGCTCAATTTGCTCAATTGGAGCATTTTCAACACTAAAAACACACAAATTTCTCATTTTTAAAGTCCAAAAGTACTCAAAATTGCACTAAAACTTCTATTTCATAGCTCTGCCCCTTTCAACGACCTTTTTCCCATCTAAAATTACCTTTTTTCTGTTCCAAACTGACTCTCACACTGTCGACGCCTTCTTTCGCTCCCACCGTATCCTGAATATTATTGACGCATGCGTGGCACGTCATCCCGTCGATCGAAACGATTGCTTCACGTCTTCTGGCCATTTTTGAAGAAGGGGGAGGTGATGTGGGTACTAAAATCGACAAAATTGAGAGATTGAGGTTGATGGAAGAGAAAAATGGAGGTGGAAAGTTAGACCAGCTGGGGAATTTGTTAATTTTTGGGTTTTCATCGATTTTTATAGATTTTCCATCCATTTTCATCGATTTTTCGATTATTTTGATGCTTTTATCGATAATTTTTCAACAAAAAACTATATTTTAATCATTTTCCGTTGAAAAATTTCTGAAAAATCATTAAAATTAGATGAGAAACACAAAAAAACTCGAAAAATTAGTCAGAAACAGTTTTCGGTGGTCATGCAACAAACCGCGCCGCACTTTGCAATCTCTGACCACGCCTACTTGTTTTTGGAGGATTTTTGAATTTTTCAAATTTTTTCACTTTTTTTTTGTTGAAATTGATGATTTTTCAGATATTTTTCTGATAAAAATGATGAAAATTGCCATTTTTATCGGAAAAATTGCAAAAAAATCATTAAAATTAACAATAAATTAGATTTTTATCGATTTTTGTTCAAATTTTATGAATTTTTGTGATTTTTTTGATAAAAATTATGATTTTTAGTCAGAAAAATCGCAAAAAATCATCGAAAATCATCGAAATTTACGAAAAACGAAGAAAAACGGGAAAAAAATCAATAAAATTGTGAAAATTCACAAAGCTGGCCTAGCCTTCTCAAATTTTTCACTACAAAAACTACAAACTACAGTAATCCTTTCTCTCATTGTTAGAAATGTCAGAAAAGGATCACGGAGTTAATTAAAATTTTAAAATAATTTCTCATTTATTGCAACTACAGACTACAAACTATAGACTACAAACTACACTGTATAAACTACAAAAAGCAAAATTAATAAGAAATGAAAAAAGTGGTTCACGTTAAAAAATTGTTTCCATTTTATAATTTTAAAATTTTCAATTTATTTATGAATACAAAAACTACAGACTACAAACTACAGACTACAAATTACAAACAAAATAAATTAGAAATGAAAAAAGTTGGTTCACGTTTTTAAAAATTTTATTTCATTTTTGTAAAAGTTCAATTTTCCATTCATTTTAGACTACAATAACTACAAACTACAAACTAGAATAACCCAAAATTTCACGGAAAAATAACATTTTTTTTCGTAAAATTTGACTAAAAAACTGAATAAATAATAATAATTGAGCACAAAGTTTGTATGGTTTATGCACACTTTTTGGAGGGAAAAAGAAAGCGTTATCAATCATATCAGCACCAGGGAGCGCACAGAAAAAGAGAGCGAGTTGGTCGAAAAAAGAATGGGAAATCGGCGGAAAATGATAGTATTCTTGGTGCTGATAACCAAAATGCACGTATGTTTTTTGTTATTTGCAAAGTGCGGCACTAGTTTTTTGCAACCTCGCCGCATATTATTTTTCTCATGATTTTCATCAAAATTTCATGGATTTTATCAATTTTTCCTTATTTTCATTGTTATATGGTTTTTTAATGTTAGAATACATTACTTTTATCAAAAAAAATTACTAGAAATCACCTTAAAATCAAAATTTTAATGAAAAATCATGGAAAATTTGATTTTAAGGTGATTTTTTGATAATTTTCATGAATTCTGACAAGTAGCCAGGGGCTATCCCGCCACTCCAACACCCCGCCTTGTTTAAAGGCGCACACATCTCGCAACGACGCTCCGCGATTACGCGCGCACGTGGTTTACCGCTGGCGGGAATTCTCGAGGTTTTTTTAGAGTGTTGAGCTGAGATTTAGATTTTCCCTCAGTGTTTCATTGGTTTTTCATCTGTTTTGCTCATTCTTTTTGTAATTTCTTGCTCTTTAACCACCTGGATTGGTGTATAAAGACATTTTTCTTGATAAATCTCGATTTAATTCTTGTAAAGGCCAACAGAACCCGATACACCGGGCAACTTGGGGGCCGAACGGTATTTTTTGTTTTTTCTCGTGAATTTTCGGATTTTTCGGGAGAGTGAGTATAAAACTCGACCGATTTCGGAAT
Source organism: Caenorhabditis imperialis (assembly GCA_963572205.1). NCBI lineage: Eukaryota > Metazoa > Nematoda > Chromadorea > Rhabditida > Rhabditidae > Caenorhabditis > Caenorhabditis imperialis. Next base: position 795,438 of record OY751541.1, read on the forward strand.
TTTACGCTGGAAAAGTATCGATTTTTGTGAAATTTGGATAAATTTCATGAAAATTGAGAAATTTGTGTAAAAATCGATTGATTGTCAAAGAAATTACAAAAGTTTGTACAAGACTTTTGAATTTCCAGTGAAGACTGAGTAGGTGTATAACTGATCGATCGGGAATCGTCAGTTTGAAGATGAGTAGGGGTGCAAAGGGCTCGGAAGGGTGCGGAAGTGAAGTTGGAGAAGACGGACCGTCAGCAAGCTCGATGAGGAGCGACGGAGCCGATCGCAACGAGGAACTGGCCGTTGGAGAGCTGAGAAAGAAGGTCAGAAGCTTCGCCCGATGTGTGAGGACAGTTGGAGAAGTAGAAGCGAAGACGAGGGACAAGCTCGACGGAATGAGCAGGTGTTCGAGCACCCAGAAGGACGCAATTTTGGGGCCGTTGGTCGAATTCAGCATGGATTTGCTGGAAAAGTTCGAGGAATGCGGCACGGACAAATGGGCGAGGTCGGTACTCAGAATTATGAAGGAGTATGGCTTGAACGGCGTCGGAGAGCTGCGAGAGGCAGTAAAAATGGCGAAAGACGCTGAAGAATGTGGAAGATGCGCAGAAAATGAAGATTGGGAGCGGAAAATGGAAGAATGCCGCAAAGAAAGGGAAGAAGAAAAGGAAAAGATGGAAGAGCAGATCAGAAGACTGAAAGAATGCAATGAGAAGCTCGAGAAGAAGGTGGAACGACTGGAAGGTGGGTCGGTAGTGGAAAGAGCACGAGGATATCGCTCACAGGGACCGATGGAGCCAGAAAATGTAGAGAATTGGCGAGGAAAAGTGGCGAAGTGGGACATGGAGCCACTGGACGTCGAGAAAGTGAAGAAGAGTAGAAGAAGTCGTGTCGGCTCGACGAACTCGGACAGTTCGCAGGCGAGCCACGTGAATTTGATGATGCTGACCATGGGGAGAATGATGAGAGCAACGGCGTTGCCGGAGCCGGAAGTATACGACGGTTTGAGCGAATTCGGAGAATTCCGACGAGCATTTTTGCTGAAGTATAGAGACGTGGTGACAGAGGATGAAGAGCTCGTGGCGATTCTTGAAGAAAAGTACTTGAAAGGTGCCGCGAAGACGTTGTTCAAGTCATTGAACAAGCGGTACAACCGACCGATCAAGGATTTGTTCGTGGAGTTCGAGAAGAAGTTGAGGAAGCGTCAAGGTGACAGTAAAATCGAAGCTTTGAATGTGTTCGATGACTTGAAGAAGAAGCCGGACCAGAAGATGTGGAAGTACATGCTGGAAGTGGAGAAGTGGTCGAAGAAAGCGTACCCAGAGGTTGGGGCGGAGACGTTGTCACAGATGAGGACTACGAAATTGATGATGGCAGTGCGAGAGGACCATTCTCTGCACAAATTGCTCATCATGAAGCGACTGGAGCTGGAGCTGGAGGATCAGTACGAACATCTGAAAGATGTTGTGCTGCAGCATGAGAATGAGAGCAGTAGAAGCTCGGAAAAGAAGGTGAAGGCGGGGAAAAGTGAGAAGAAGAAGGCGGTAGATGAGGAAGAAGCTCAGGAGGCTTCTGACAAGAAGGAAAGCGACGAGGAAGAAGAAGAATCCGAAGCAAGTGTGAAAGAAGAGTCGAGAAGTAGTTCGACATGCTTCAACTGTGGAGGAAGAGGGCACTTTGCTCGTACATGTGCGTCAAAGTCGGTCAGAACGGTTTGGAAGTCTGGACAGACTGCCAACCGACGTGTTGGGGATCGGATGACGGAACTGGTGGAAGTATTGGGTCAGAAAAAGGAGATTCGGATCGATACGGGTGCAGACGTTTCGGTGATCTCCACAGGATTGTGGGAGAGAATGAAACGGAGCTGCAGATGGTGGAAGAACTCGGTGGAAGTGTTGGCGAAACCCAACTTCACATTGCGAGATGTCTCGGGGAGAGTGATGATCGTGCGGAAGCAGATCAGGATGCCGATTTCGATCAAGGGACAAGAGCCGGTGATGGTGGTGTTCCAAGTCGTGGAGAGTCGGGACGTCGTGTTCTTGATGGGAGCGGATGCGTTCAAGAGCGTCGGGTTGGAGTTGACGTGGAGACGAGTGCGTACAACGAGGAGAGATGCGATGGAGAAGCGGAGCGGAGAGTGGTCGAGAAGACAGTAACCGTTTATTCTCTAATTTTCGTATTTTTTTCTTTAGTTTTCTAGTTTTTTTTCTAAATTTTTGTGTTGTACACCGAAGAGAAGAGCCAAAAGTCGGTGCAGGTATCGGGGGTTGAATGTCAGTCGAGGATGTGTGCTTTGTTGTCTCCGGCCAGGGGTCCGGATTGTTGAGAGGAGGGGGAAGTAGCCAGGGGCTATCCCGCCACTCCAACACCCCGCCTTGTTTAAAGGCGCACACATCTCGCAACGACGCTCCGCGATTACGCGCGCACGTGGTTTACCGCTGGCGGGAATTCTCGAGGTTTTTTTAGAGTGTTGAGCTGAGATTTAGATTTTCCCTCAGTGTTTCATTGGTTTTTCATCTGTTTTGCTCATTCTTTTTGTAATTTCTTGCTCTTTAACCACCTGGATTGGTGTATAAAGACATTTTTCTTGATAAATCTCGATTTAATTCTTGTAAAGGCCAACAGAACCCGATACACCGGGCAACTGACATTAAAAACACCATATAACGATGGAAATAAGGAAAAAATCGATAAAATCCATGAAATTTTGATGAAAATCATGAGAAAATGATATGCGGCAAGGTTGCAGAAAACTAGTGCCGCACTTTGCAAATAAAAAAAAATCCATGAAACTTGAAGAAAAACGGTAGAAAATCAGTAAAAACTGATATGAAAAATGAGCATTATGAAGACTATATATACAGTAGAAAGTGGGCGGAGATATGAGCAATTTTTGAAACAAATAGAGCAAGAATTCCTCATTGGCTCTCAAGAGCAATTGTTTCTCAGAAATTGCTCAGAGGAAAATTTTTTTATTAGAAATTTTTTTTTTTTTTGAACTTTTTGTTTTTTTCAAACAATATTAAAATTGAAAAGGGGCGTGGCTTATAAGGCATTTTTTAAATGTTACTGATAAGAAGACACTTCTGATTCTGAATTCTGAATTCAGAATTTTTGAAATCAATATTTTTCGAGAAAAACCCGCTTTTCAGTACTTTTTCTTATGATTCAGTACTGAAAAACGGTTTTTTTTCTCGAAAAATATGAATTTTAGAAATTCTGAATTCAGAATCAGAATCAGAAGTGTCTTCTTATCAGTAACCTTTAAAAAATGTCTTAAAATATACTTTCAATATAAGCCACGCCCCTTTAATATTGAAAATTTTTTTTCTATTTTTATACTTTATTTTCGAATTTTTATATTTTATTTTCTATTTTTTCTACTTTTTTCAATAAAAATATAAAAATTCATGCTTTTTCTTTTTTTTTCCCCATTTTCATCGATTTTTTCCAATTTTTTTCTCATTTCCTTCAATTATAAGCCCCGCCCCTTTTTCCCTTTTCAGTACTAACCATTCCTAATAACCGTGCACTCGAATCCCATATCATCCACCGCCTCGGCCACCTTTTCCCCATTCCACTTGCTCTTTTCGTACTGAATGAGCCCCTTCTCTGCCACCAAATCCACCCTCACACTTCGGATTCCCTCCTTGGCTCCCAGTACGTCTTGGATGTTCTTGACGCAAGAGTTGCAGGTCATTCCTCTGCAAGAAATTCAAGATTTATGTGTCTGCGTCTCACGTTTTGGTATTGTCTCTCATTGAAATTGTGTTTGTTTCTGTGCACTCTCTATGGTAAGAGAGCATTTCAACTGAAATTTCGTCGTTTTTCAGCGAGAAACTTATTTTTTAATCAATTTTTCTGTACTCTCCTCGACGAGAGAGTGTTTTTTCGTCCAAATTTGACTTTTTCTCTGCGCTCTACAAGGTTGGAGAGCATTTTGACTAAAATTTAGTCATTTTTATCGAAAATTTAAATTTTTCAGTCTATTTCTATGCGTTCTCCTCGACAAGAGAGCATTTTTTGTCAAAATTTGTATATTTCTCTGCCCTCTCAATGATTAGAAAGTATTTTCAGTGCAATTTTAGCCATATTTCGTCAAATTTGTCTTTTTTTCTGTTTCACTGCGTTAGAGAGCATTTTTTCAAAAGTTTTCTTTTTCTCTGCTCTCTACATGGTTAGAGATCTTTTTTTTATTGCACATTTTCAGTAATTTTTCATCGAAAAATTGACATTTTCTTTGCACACTCTACTATTAAAGAGCACCAGCCGGTCGAGCTGCTGTCGCAGCTCTTCGGCTGGCTTCTTATAGGGCCGGGAACACGCCTAAATGTCCCAATACACTTTCCCAATAAAAGCAAAAATGTTTTCACTCGAAAAGAATCGAACCCCTGACCATCTGAACACCATCCGCCAGCGTTACCCCCGGGACCACCCCGACACTTTCAAAATGACTCCGTACGTGCGTACAAATGAACGCGGATTTGGGACCTCGCGCAGGGTCATTTTCAGAAATTTTCAGGTAAAGTACCCTTCAAATTAAAGCTATCAACTTCTAGATTGGACGGGCATCACCGCGGCACCAAATAAGGGCCGTAACCGGAAATTGGGCTCATTTCTATGGCTGGGGACGGCGCTAGGGTTAGCGACACACAGATACAGCGACAGACACACAGAATTTGTCCGTTAGTAATAGTAAAGATATTGACTTTTTCTGTCTCTTTCTCTGCACCCTACACGATTAGAGAGCATTTTTACTGCAATTTTAGCTATTTTTCCTCAAAATTTGATACTTTTCTGTTTTTCTCTGCTCTCTCCTCAAATAGAGAGCATTTTGACTGCAATTTTCAGTCATTTTTATCAAAAATTTAACTTTTCGCTATTTTTCTCTGCACTCTCTGAAGTAAGACAGTATTTTTGGACCAATTTTAGCCATTTTTGTCGAAAATTTGACATATTTCTCTCTTTCTCTGCACTCTCATTGATTAGAGAGAATTTTTATTGCAATTATTGCAGTTTTTCGTCGAAATTTGTATTATTTGCTCTTTTTCTCTGCACTCTCAACAATTAGAGAGCATTTTTTCATTTTTTTTGTCATTTTTTAAATTAAAGTTTAAATTTTGTCTATTTCTCTGCACTCTCTGAAGCTAGAGAGCATTTTTGTCGAATATTGACTTTTTCTCTGCACTCTCTACTATTAGAGACCATTTTTTCTACATTTTCAGTAATTTTTCATCCAAATTTGCCTTTCTCTCTTTCTCTACCCTCTCCTCAACTAAATAACATTTTTGTGCATTAGTGGGCGGAGCGACTCACTTGATCTCCACTTCCACACTTTCCGTGGCACCATTCGCTCCACCAAAATCCACCAAAAGGGGCGGAGCCGCCGAGGGACGTGGAATTGAGGTGGAAGGCCTTGGCGGAAGGGGTGAATCGTCCAGAAGACTCACATTTTCTGACATTTATCGATTTTTTTCTGGAAAAAAATTATTTTTTTTGTTGTTTGATTATCAGTATTATAATGGTAAAATTATTATAATAAAGTGAGAAAAAAATAATAAAAAAAATCAAAAGTTCAAAAAAAGAAAAACGAAAAGAAAAGAAGAGGGACTGATGGCCGAGTTCTGCGAATTTCTAGGCCACGCCCACATTCTACGTCAGATGACGTAATTCTCATTGGATTTCGCGAATTATAATAAAAGAAAAAATTTCCCAGCATTGGCAACAAAAGAGCTCATAAAAGAGCACAATTCGTTATCAGTGTGAGCAAATAAAAAGTGAGAAAAGCTGTCATTTTCACACTTTTCCAAAGTGGAAAAATCGATTTTTTGCGGTTAATTTGAAGCTTGAAAAGTGTAAAGTGTAAAGTGACCCAGAAAACCAGTCGAGAAAAGGGGAAAAAGGTAAAGTGTAAAAAGGGGCGGGGCGAACAGTATGAAAAAGTATACAACTTGTATTTCGCAACTTTTTTGTTGTATAGTTAAGTTTATAATATGAATAGGGATTCAGAAGACACAAAAAAGAACCAAATTCAGAAGGAACTCGGTGAAGGTTTTGACAACAATTGGGACAACAATGAAGACGTGGAACCGGAAGGAACAGAGAGTTCTGAAGCAGCAACAAGTATATCAAAATCAATTGAAATTGAAATATCCTAATCGGGGGAAACGGAGCTCCTAATATAGAAGCTTTTGGTGGAGAAAAAGGAAAAAAAAGAAAAAAAAATGAGAAAAAAGGGTAACAAAAAGGGGTTCTTCATCAGAATCCAACAACGAATAGCAAAAAGGTGAGAAATTAACGCTCCTTGACGACTCCCTTATCACGATTGCTGACGTCCTTGTCGATTTGCTTCCGAAGGTGCTCCTTGAACGAGAAGATGTCGCCGTCCCACTTCAGAATTCCCTGGTTGTCGCAAACCCACACCTCCTCAGCGACCTGAATTGAAGACGTTGTCAAATTGATATAGAAAATGCTCATCGAGCAATTTTTTTGTGCTCCAAGATATGGGTCTGATTTTTAAAATCATGAAGATATTTATATCAATCGATACTGATAACGAATATTTTTATCATGAAATTGATACCGAATATGCTCCAAAATATGGTTCTGAACTAATATTTGAAATTATAGAGATATTTATATCAATCGATACAGAATTTCATACTGATAACGGTTATCATATCTCCATAATTTCAAACATCAGTTCTGGACCATATTTTGGAGCACACAGGAGCTCCAACTTTTATAATAAGTTCAATTTTCCAAGAATTTACCTGCGAAACAAGTCGGAAATCGTGAGAAACGAGGATCATGCCTCCCGGGAAGCAATTGATAGCCTCCGCCAACGCATCAATGGACTCCATATCCAAGTGATTGGTGGGCTCGTCGAGCAGCAGAAGATGTGGCTGTTGCCAGGCGAGCCAGGCGAACGACACACGGCAACGCTGTCCGTCCGAGAGCTGCTTCATCGGGCACACTTGCTCTCTTCCCGTGATTCCGTATCTGCCCACGATTTTGCGCATTTCTTCCTTTTCTTTCACGTCCGGGAACTCTTTCATCATGAATTCAAGAGCTGATAGGTCCAGTGGAAGCTCTTCGTGGAGATGCTACAATTATTTACGTGAACTTTTAAAATTTCTGCTCATTCTCTACTAGATTTTCCGTTCAATTCATTCCCATTTTGCAATCTAGCCCGGACAAGCTGCTCTCTAGAGATGAGGTAATTCTTTTTTTTTTTTAGTTCGAAAAAAAACTATAATTTAGCAGTTGCAGCGATACAAAAGAAACCGATAACAATGTCAACGGACAGCCAACTCTCGTTGTCAGTGATCTCGAGACGGCCAAGGAGAACAAGGAGGAAATGAAGCCGTCGGTGGAGGAGCCGAAGAAGGAGGAGCCAAAGAAAGAAGAGCAAAAGGAAGAGCCCGTCAAGTCCAAAAAGAAGACGAGCTCCAGAAAGAGCAAAAAGTCGAAAAAGAGCAAGCTCACTAGATCTGCTCGTCAGCGCATGTCGATTCGTCGCACCATGCGAGATGATCCAAGCAAGGATTTAAAGGTAAATTCAACAAAAATGACGAAAAACTTTGGAAAATCATAAAAAATTGACGATTTCAGGCCACAATGCTAACATTCCAAGCAGTCCGCAACAAGCCCGATCAAGCTCGAGTCCAGCTGCTCCTGTGCAACATCTCCGACCGCGACATCTTCGTGAAACTCCGCTGCAATACCAGCTCGAACGTCACTGCTCTCCCAGCGAGCTCTGGCCACATTTCGCCGAAATCGCAGATGCGCATTCTGCTCAACTGGATGATGCCCGATGGAGCAACTCAGTGGAAGGAGCTCCCGATGCCCAAGATCCTGCTCACGACGTATTTCCTTCAGCAAGGCGAGAAATCCACTGATGAGGCGCCTACTAATACTCGGCTCATGGCTCGTGTGAGCAGCTCGAAGCAGTGCGATCCGGATAACTCGCCAATTGAGCAGCTTCTGCTCGACGCCATCGGGAAGGATACGGGAGTGACGGGGTATGTTTATAATAATTTTTATCCTACTTTTTCATAAAATCACTTATTCTATTCAGAGCCCAAGCTTCTACTCCTAATACCGCAATTCCTGCAACCATGACCCCTGTCGAGAACACCCCTATCAAGAAAGAGTCGAAACCGAAGCTGGAAGAGGATGAGGAAGCCGACAATTTGAGATGGATTATCATTGCTCTTGTTTGTGTGATCATCATGCTTTTGCTCCAAAAATAAACCCTTTACCTGATGATAACGTCCAATCTTGCAATGCGAATGCCTTCTGATCAGCCCGTCAGTGGGCATCACATCCGAGCACAACAGCTTGAGCAACGTCGACTTTCCGGCTCCATTCGGTCCGACCAACGCGATTCTGGTGTCCAAATCGATTCCGAAGTCGATGTCCTTGTAGATCCACGGCGTGTTCTCATTATAACGGAACGACACGTGTTGCACCATGATGACTGGTGGTGGAATCTCACCGGCGTCGAAGAAGTAGAACTGCTTCACAGTCTCCGTCACCGCCTTCTCCGTCAATCCTCCAGCGATCATCTTCGCCATCGTCTTCTCCTTGGACTGCGCCTGACGAGCCAATTTCGCCGAACCGTGTCCGAATCGAGCAACATAATCCTTCATGTGCTGCAATTGAGCCTGCTCCCAGTTGTATCGCTTCTGTTGATTCTCGAGCAACTCCAGCCGGGTCTTCACGAACTGATCGTAGTTTCCACCGTAGTAAACCAATTGCTTTTGGAAGAGGTGAATGATATTGGTGCAGACGCCATTCATGAAATCTTGAGAGTGCGAAACCACAAGCAGGGTTCTCTTGTACTGACTGAGCTCCTGCTCGAGCCACACACAAGCCTCCAAATCCAAGTGATTCGTGGGCTCGTCGAGCAAGAGCACAGAGGGCTTGAGGTAGAGAGCACGAGCGAGGGCGATACGCATTCTCCATCCTCCCGAAAAGTCCTTGCACTTCTTCATCTGCATGGTCTTGGTGAATCCGAGTCCGTGCAGAATTTCAGCGGCCTTCTTCTCGGCGAGCTCGGCGTCCATGTCATCAAGACGTTCATAGACATCCATCAGCTTCTCCTGACTCTCCTCATCGGGCATTCCAGCGAGTTGCTCGGCGAGATGCTCCAACTCCTTTCTAACGGAGTCCACATCGACGACAGCCTGGAGAGCAGTCATCTCGGAAGCGGGCATCTCACGAGACACGAGGTACATGTCGACGTTCTCCGGAATCGGCATCTCCTTGTTGTAAATCGCCTGGAGCACAGTAGATTTTCCGGATCCGTTGAGTCCGATGAGTCCGTAACGACGTCCACGGTTCAACTCGAGTTTCGTGTCCACGACGATCTCGCGACCGTGGAAAGTGATCTGGAAGGAGCAAATTGTTGGGGATTGAGCAAAATTTGTTTAAAATTTCCAAATTTAGTTAGAAATTTAACGAAATTCGGGGAAAAAGAGCAAAATTTGTTGAAATTGAGCAAAATTTGTTGAAAAGGAGCGAAAATCGTTCAAAATGAGCAAATACCGATAAAATTGCGAACAATTCGTAGAGAATGAGCAAAATTCCTTGAAAAACAATCAAAATTCGTTAAAAATTGCCAAAATTAGTGGAAAAGTGAGCAAAATTCGTTGAAGATGAGCAAAAATCGTACACAAACTGAACAAAGGTCGTTTAAAATTGACGAAATTCGTTCAAATTGAGCAAAATTCTCACAAAAATGAGCCAGATTCGTTCAAAATCAACAAAATCCGTATAAAAGTGAGCAAAATCTTTCAAAATCAACCAAATTCGTTTAAATTGAGCAAAAATCGTCCAAAATAAGCAAAACTCGCTCAAAAATTAACAAAAATCGTTCAAATTGAGCTAAATTCGTCAAAATTGACAAAAATTCGTTGAAAATGAGCAAAATTCTCACCGTCAAGCTCTCAACACGATGGTCAAGACCCTTCGGATCGGATGTCAGAGCTCCAGCGACAGATCGAGCAGCGGCGTTCTCCAGCTCAATTTTCGCCAAAGTGGCGGCGGCCTGATCGAGCTCTGAAAATTCCAATTTTTATCGATTTTTCAGCAAAAAGAGCTCACCAGCATCAAGAGCGGTCAAACTGGCGGTGGATCCATTCGTCGGCAGCTCGGTCTTCTCCACCTTCTTCTTCTGTCCTCCCTTATTCGACTTGGCGGCGGCCTTCTTCGCGGCCTCACGCGCTTTCTTCGCATCCGACGGCATCGCTTGTCTCCGTGGTGCGGATGGGGTACCCTAAAATTATCTTTATTCAATACAACTCTCTCTCATAAAAGGAAACGAAAGTTACGGAGATAAAAAGAGGAGAAAAAACGAAAAATCTATTTAAAGAGCATAGATGGAAGGAAGAAGGCTTATTTCAGCGAGGCGAACGCCTTGGGCATGGCACAATGGTCGAGGTGGTGGACGTAGTCGGTCATCTCCTGATGGCACGTCTCCTCGGTGTTGGAGCGCGAGTTGACGCGGTCGTTGCACTCGTCGAGGATCGCCTTGAAGTCGGCGACGTGGTCGGCGCAGCGCTCGCGGAACTGGGTCAGCTGGTCGACGCCCTCCTCGAGTGGCTCCTGCTTGTGGCTCATTTTGGGCGGGGAAAGTAACCTGGGAAGGTGGAAATTTATTGATTTTAATGAAAATTGCACAATTTGGGAGCTAGAAACCGCTCAGAAACCAAGAAAAAGTGAACAAAATCCCCGGGAAAATGTCAGAAAGCAATTATCGATCGACGGGAGAGAGAAACCTCCAGAAAACTGGTTTTTGGTCAGTAAACAATGCAAAAAGTCGCCAAAATCGTGTTTATCAGTGGAAAACAAGAAAAAAGAGAAAATATTTGCGTTCACAGTCAGAAAAACACTTCTGGGCAGATTTTTCAATCGAAAAATTTCAAAATTGCACAAATTTCTCATTTTTAGACTTTTTTCCCCATTTTTTCTGTGATTTTCCGCTAAATTTGTGCCCAAAAATTCGAAAATGCCTTCCAAAACTCATTAAAATCAATTTTCCCCCAAAAAAAGTCTGAAAATCCAAAGAAAAAGCTGAAAAAAGTTTGCGAAAATCCCAAAACTGGGCGGTCGACAAAACTCGACGTTTGAATCGCCGCGCCCGAGCTACCGTAGTCGCGTTCGTGGCGAGACGCGAGAAATGCCTCACGGGCTGCGCGCGCCGTGCCGTTTTGACGGGCGGCCGTCTCCTTTTGCTATTGCTTCTGGCAAGCACCGACCACCGAGGTCCTTCTATCGTCAACCATGTCCAAAGAAAAGTCCTTCGACACCAGAAAGTTCTTGATCGATCTCGCCTCTGGAGGTAAGTGTTTTATTCTGTGGAATTCGACGGTTTAATCCTAGAAAATTAAGGATTGGTCCTAATTTTCCAGAATTTTTGCTAAAATTCTTGAATTTCAGTCTAAAACTCGCCAAAAACTAAATAAAACGTTTCTAGGTACCGCTGCTGCCGTCTCCAAGACCGCCGTCGCCCCGATCGAGCGTGTCAAGCTTCTCCTCCAGGTCCAGGATGCTTCCAAGGCCATCACCGCTGACAAGCGCTACAAGGGAATCATGGACGTTCTCGTCCGTGTGCCAAAGGAGCAGGGAGTCGCTGCCCTCTGGAGAGGAAACCTCGCCAATGTCATCCGGTACTTCCCAACCCAGGCCCTGAACTTCGCCTTCAAGGATACCTACAAGGCGTTGTTCCTCGAGGGACTCGACAAAAAGAAGGACTTCTGGAAGTAAGATTTTTTCAGAAAAATTTGCAGTTTTTAAGTGTCATTATTCAGGTTCTTCGCCGGAAACTTGGCCTCCGGAGGAGCCGCTGGAGCCACCTCCCTCTGCTTCGTCTACCCACTTGACTTCGCCCGTACCCGTCTTGCCGCCGATATCGGAAAGGGCAACGACCGTGAATTCAAGGGACTCGCTGACTGCCTTGTCAAGATCGTCAAGTCTGATGGACCAATCGGACTCTACAGAGGATTCTTCGTGTCTGTGCAGGGAATCATCATCTACCGTGCCGCCTACTTCGGAATGTTCGATACCGCCAAGATGGTCTTCGCCGGAGACGGCCAGAAGCTCAACTTCTTCGCCGCTTGGGGAATCGCCCAGGTTGTCACCGTCGGATCTGGAATCCTTTCCTACCCATGGGATACCGTCCGTCGTCGTATGATGATGCAGTCTGGACGCAAGGACATCCTTTACAAGAACACCCTCGATTGCGCCAAGAAGATCATCCAGAACGAAGGAATCTCCGCCATGTTCAAGGGAGCCCTCTCCAACGTCTTCCGTGGAACCGGAGGAGCCCTCGTGTTGGCCATCTACGACGAGATCCAGAAGTTCATCTAAATCCTCTTTTAATTTTGAAGATTTGATACTTTTTTACCTTGTCATGTCCAACAAAATCTCGTTATGTAGCTTGTTTTAGCAAAGTAGTTTATAGTTAGCTACTTTGTTAAGTTTTCAAATAAAGCGAGCCACATAAAGTTTTAAACCTTTTTGCAATTTGCTCTCCCACCCTCTCACGACTTCTGAACCACCCCAACCCCCCATCCCCCGATTGAACATTCGTTAGGATAGACCTTCTAGACTCGGTTTGACCATCTCGGTTATTGCACCTGTGTTCACCGTTGATCTTAAACGTATTCGAACAACAATAAATCCACCGTTGTCAGCACCTTGATCTTTGCTCCAGCCCATTTTTACAGTGATAGGACGCACTCTGCACCGGACAAAGTACAAGGAGTTCCGGCTTCTGCAAACTTGAAAGTTTGTGCAAACAGGTGACTTTCTTTCTCTAACCCCCTCTTCAGAAACGTCATCTCTCATCCATTATCACTGATAGGTTATCAGTACGAAAAGGAAGCGAACCGCCCGAATGCGATTGCGTCAGCCGTGGAAAGAACAAACAGCTGGGAGAAAATGGGAAAGTCATCTATCTTCTTTTTACTCTTTTTCTGTTTCCGTCACTTGACACTGGCGCCAGTTGGCGCTATACAGAACGAGCAAATAGCCGGGCTCGCGGAGCCACGATGCACAATGATAAGGAACGTGGATTGATAAAAGATGCAGAGAACGTGCAAAGTACAATTTTGGCACTGTGCCAAATCGGAACCGTAGACGCTTTATTAGTGAACTTGGAATTGCAAGCACAAAGAAAAAATGAGATTCTGAAGTGAAAACACGCAAAAATAAGCGGAATTTTTGACGACGTCTTCTGAATATTCAGACGTCAGAAGTGTCGGCAAAGTAGGCGTGGCGAAGAGCCGCATCTGCGTCGATTCTGCCAGTCGGATTGCAGACGAGCAACTTCTGAAGGAGGTCTCGACCGCGGGAATTCAAATTTGGCACGATTTGGCTCCAAGTGAGAGTGGGGTGGTAGATTGGATAGGGCTGGAAGTATTGATTTATTGATTGGGGGTCGTGGACTAGATTTGGGAAGTTAGGCCAGCTTGAAAAGGGTTTTTGAAATTTCGAATTTTTGCTTTTTCTTCTGAATTTTTTGACATTTTTCGTTGCAGGTTTTTATCAATTTTTATCGATTTTCAGAGAATTTTGCTTGAAAATAGTTGAAAATTCACATTTTTCATTTATTTTTCATTCAAATTTCGTGATTTTTTGCGAAAAATCGCCAAAAGGTCCAGTGTTCACACTTTTTGGCTGAAAATAGCTGGAATCACGGTGTCCCGCGGTGGAAAAACGCTACAGTAACCCGAAATGCACCGAAAACGCGCAAGCAAAATGCGCCAGGGCTCGTTCTTGGCGCGTATTTTGTAGTACTGAAATTATAGCTTAAAAAGTAATTTTGCATATAATAGAACAACCTAAAGTTTGAGAAAATTAAAATTAACATGCGGATCTACTTTATCGCAAAAAATTGTAACACGATCGGCTGGAAATGGCTTATTTTCAGCAATTTAAGAAAATTGACATGAAAAGACTACAATAGTTAGAATTCCTCAAAGTAAATGTGTTGAACTTTCATGAAACATACTTTTTAGACTTCATGAACATTTACAAATGCTATCTTCACATTTATCACCGATTTTGAAGAAGTTTACAGCATGCGATTGGTTTGCTCAAAAATACAGTGTTCAAAAGCTTTGTGAGGGTGTAGAAAAGGAAAGAAAACATTTTGGACAATCAGAATAAGTACTGGTTCAATCTTTCACTGATATATTCAGAAATGCCCAAGTTTATTGGAAGATACTGTAGACTTTCATAACATCAGTGTAAATCAAGCAAATTCGAGTCTGACTGGTTGAAAACTAGTGCTTTCACTTACATTTTCAATCAAAAACGTATATTCTAGATTTTTCAATCAATTTCACCCAAAAAAACTGCAAAAAACTGCATAAAACTCGAAATTTCTCGACAAAATGGAAACTCCTTAATTTTAGTGGTCTCCGAAAATAGGAAATAACTTTCCGAAAACTTATTCTTTCAGCATGTTTCTGTTATCAAAATGTTCGACTTAAAATTCTCTAGAACTTGTTCAAGAGACATCTGATAAATTCAGCCTACGAAAAAAGATATCGGCGAAAAAGTGCAAATTTTTCTGATTTTCAGTGCTAATTTTCAGATCGAAATTCAAGCTTTATTTTCCACTTTCTCGGATTGTGTTTTATATCAAAATGTAGGGAATTTCACTGGCTAAAATCTCCTCAAGAAATTTTTTGAATAAAAAATTGTTTGGGGCTTTAAGACAGGGATTTTCGAATAAAAGCGGCAAAAAAATGCAAACGCGCTCCACAGAATCGCGAAATAGCGTGCGCTCGCGAGAGACGCGCGACGACGATGGGATTTTTGCAGTTCTGCGCTCGGGTTACTGTTTTTTTCCACCGCGGGACACCGTGGGAATTTCATGAATTTTTGTCTCTTTTTCACAAATTTTGATATTTTTCAGTAGAAAAAATGTTGTAAAATCATGAAAAATCATCAAAATCAATGAAAAAATCCCAAAAAATCAACAAAAATCAATAAAAATCCAAAAACTCCGATTTTTACCTTATAATCGGGTAACTGTGTAATAGAAGGCCAATTCTCTTCCGACGGCGTGCCCAATTGTTTGAATATCCGTTTCAACTGATCGTCCACATCGGCTCCCGGGAATAATGGTCGGCCCGCGTTTGAAATTTCTAGAATTTATTGATTTTTTGTTGAATTTTGTTAAAATTGGGAGAAACTATGATTTTTAGGTAGTTTTCATTGATTTTGAGCCATTTTCTGTGATTTTTTCGATGTAAAACTTGAAAAAATCGATAAAGAACCTAATTTTTCAAGATTTTCAAGTTTAGAATCGAAAAAAATACAAAAAATGGAAGGAAACCATCAAAAACTACCTAAAAATCACAAATTTATGATAAATTTCCCTAAAAAACCAACTAAAAATCATATTTTTTTTCCAAATTTTCTGCAATTTCCCGTGCTCACCTGCAAAAATGCACCCAGCAGACCACATATCGATCGACGTATTATAAAGTTTTGCTCCAAAGAGCACATCCGGCGGTCGATACCACAGAGTCACCACCTCTGCACTGAAACACCTCACTGGCACCCCAAATGCTCGCGCCAATCCGAAATCCGCCAATTTCAGGGTGCCATTGGTGTTGATTAGGAGGTTTTGGGGTTTGAGGTCACGGTGGAGCACGTGGTGGGTGTGGCAGAAAGAGAGCCCGCGGAGCAGTTGGAGCATTAGGGAACGCGCGGTCTGGAAGAGGGGAAGAGTTAGGAAATTTGGAGTTTTGGGAGTTTTTGGAGGCTTTTTGTTGAATTTTAATGTTTTTTTCGGTTTTTAGAAGGAAAATGACAGTAATTATAATGTTTTTCGATAGATTTCGTTGAAAAATTGGCTAGAAGTTATCAATTTTCTCAATTTTTAATGTTTTTTGTTGAAATTTTGTGATTTTTCTGTTTTTTTTTCGTTTTATCAGTGAAAATGGCTGATTTTAGTGTTTTTTCATAGATTTTGTTGGAAAATTTAGTGCAAAATCATCAATTTTTGAGTTTTTTCCTCAATTTTCATCATTTTTTGTTGATTTTTTGTTGATTTTTCAACAAAAAGTGACTGAAATTCACTCAAATTGTTGAAAATTTACTAAAAATTAACAAATATCGAAGAAAAATGGATAAAAATCAATATGTTGACTAATTTTCATCGATTTTTTGGATTTTTTGTCAAATTTCATGATTTTTTGCAATTTTGCAGTGAAAATGACTGAAATTTGTACTTTCTGATTGTTTAAAGCTGAAAAAATCGCTGCAAATTATCAAGTTTCAAAAAAAATCGATAAAAATTGATATTTGGCAAGTTTTTATCGATTTTTTGGAGTTTTTGGTGGAATTTTCATGATTTTCCAAGTTTTTCAGTTAAAATGACTGAAATTTGCACATTTGGACTATTTTGGGCCAAAAAATTGTTCAAAAAATAGAAAAATTGATAAAAATCAATATTTTGGCAAATTTTTATAGATTTTTTGGAGTTTTTGGTGGAGTTTCTTGATTTTTTACGACTAAACTGATAGTTTTTGTTGAAATTTTTGCAAAAAACGGTGAAATTTGTTAGAAAATCGATATTTTGAAGAAAATTTGATAAAAATGGGAGAATTTCTTTCGAATTATCGATTTTTCGAGTATTTTCAATGATTTTTCTGAAAATTTTCAAAAAATCTGACAAAAAAACATCGAATTTTATGATTTTCAACCGATTTTTTGATGATTTTTGTGTTTTTCAGAGATTTTTCTCCAAAAAACCGCGAAAAATCATTAATTTTCATTGAATTTCATAAAAATTTCACAAAAATCAATATCCTACCTGCGGATCCATATATCCATTCAACGAATCAAAGAACTTCTTCAAGTCCTGATCGCAGAACTCGAAAACCAGCGTGAGCTTATTCTCCGAGTGCACCACATCGTACAATCTGACGACATTCCGATGCTTCAGCTCTCTCAGAATGCAAATTTCACGGAGCGCCGAGCTCGGCACGCCTTCATCATCGTCATCTAGACGGACTCGCTTCAACGCTACAATCTCCCCGGATTGCTTGTTGCGGGCTTTGAATACAGTGCCATATGTTCCTGGAGCAACAATTTTCAGAAATTTCAGAGAAATCAGAAGCTTACCCTCTCCAATCTTCTCCATTTTATCATAATTCAACATTTTTTTGGCTTCTGGTGGCGCAATAAAAGGAAAATGAGCTTCGGGCTCCAAAAATCGATAAGGGGTCAGAGAAGCGCGCACTGACGCGTTTTTGGTGCCTTTCTGCGTCTCTCGCTTTCGTGTACTCTCTCTCCCTCTCTCTCTGTGGAAGGCGCGCTTTTGCATTTGAAATCATCCATTTTTATTGATTTTTTTATTTTAAAATCAAAAAAACAGGAGAAAAAAAAGGAAAAAATTCAGAAATGTTCGTATCAAAATCAAAAAAACAACGAAACGAATCGGAATCACTGCCGGAGAATCGAAAAATCGCCACAATTCCGCTCTGCGCTGACGATGACTTTGATTTTCTGAAAATTGAGATTCTGGATGAAATGTATCGAAATGTTAGTCATCTGGAAAAAAATCAATCATTTTACGGAAATTTATTCAGACATATGCAATTTTCAACGAGCTCCGATCAAAGTGTCAGCTCTGCGATGTGGCGTTGCTCGTTGAGAATAAGAAGTTGTCGGCTCATAAGGTTGGGCTCTTTTTGTTCTTGAAAATATGACAAAAATGAGGGAAAATGCAATTTTCATCGTTTTTTCAGCGTTTTTGAAGATTTTTGCCGATTTTTTCAATAAAAATGACTGAAAAACACCAATTTTTCATAGTTTTTGTTGAAAAAATTCGAAAAAAAACTTCGAAAAGATATCAAAAGTGAAGAAAAAACGGAAAAAATGCAAATTTTAGGTCAATTTTTCGGTTTTTTGTTAATTTTTCATGAATTTTTGATGAAAATGGCTTTAAAGTACTAATTTTCAATTAATTTTGCTGAAAAAATATGAAAAATCCGTTAAAATCAATCAGATTTGAAGAAAAACTGGAAAAAAAAAATCAATTTTTAGACCAATTTCGCCTAATTTTTCCGTTTTTCGTCAATTTTTTATGATTTTTTCTATAAAAATGACTGAAAATAGTAATTTTCATAATTTTTCTCTTTAAAAATCCTGAAACACCATCAAATTTAAAGAAAAAACGAAAAAAATCGATTAAAAAATTGAAAAATCAGTTCCAAAAGTGGGCGTGGTCAGTGATTGCAACCTGCGGCGCGGTGTATTGCAAGGCCAACCGTTTTTCAATGAATGTTTCGATTTGCTGGCCTAGCTTTTCCATATCTCTCCTACTAGGCCACCAAACACAACAAATACACTTCCAGGTAGTACTGGCAGCCACTATTCCATATTTCCACGGAATGTTTACATTGGATATGATGGAAGCGAGCATGAAAGAAATTCATATTGAAGGTTGGAGAATAACTCGCAGTTTTTTTTTCATTCAATTCAAAAATTTTTTTCAGATATGAGCTTCCAAACCGTCGAGCAACTATTAGCGTTTGCGTATACAGGAGAGCTCCGGATATCTACTAGTAGGCTTCACATAAAAAATCAATAAATTAAAAAAAATCAATAAATCAATACTCCAGCCAACGTCCAATCGATAATGATGGGCGCGAACTTTTTCCAAATGCAACAAGTCATCCAGCACTGCGGAGAGTTTCTTCTCACACGCCTCCACCCTTCCAATGCTTTATCTATTCGAGAATTTTGTAAAATTATGTCGGTGGAGAGAAGGATTATTGAGGAGACTGATTATTTTGTACAGGTAAACACAGTTTGTGCAGGAACTGACGGGAAATCGCAGAAAAATGGAAAATTATTGATTTTTCATTGATTTTTCTTGGTTTTTCCGAAAATTCGGTACAAATATGTGATTTATAGACGGTTTTTAGGGATTTTAAACTAATTTCGTGATTTTTTCGATGTTAAACTTGAAAAACTTAGAAAAACCCTCTTTTTCAAGTTTGGCATCGAAAAAAAATACAAAAAATGGTTTAAAATCATTAAAAACTACCAATAAATCCAATTTTTATGACAAATTTTCCGAAACTACCGAGATATTGTCAAAATAATCGAATTGCTTGCAAATTGCGGCCCCAGTTTTCTGCAACCTCGCCGCACATCATTTTTCTCATGATTTTCATCAAAATTTCATTGATTTTATCAATTTTCTCCTTTTTTTCATCCTTATTTGCGTTTTTTAAATGTCAGAATACATGACATTTATCAAAAAATCACTACACAGATCAAATTTTCCATATTTTTCAATAGAAAATTTGATCTGAAGGTGATTTTTTAATAAATGTCATGTATTCTGATATTAAAAAAACGCAAATAAGGATGAAAATAAGGTAAAATTGATAAAATCAATAAAATTTTGATGAAAATCGTGATAAAAATGATGTGCGGCAAGGTTGCAGAAAACTAGTGCCGCACTGTGCAAATAATAGGACCCAAATTCGATTATTTTCACAATAAAAGCATCAATTTTCTGCAAGTTCCCGTAATGTGCCTACAGTAACCCAGGAAAAATCAATCAATAATTTCTCAGAAACAATTTATGGAAGTGGCAAAAGATGAAGATTTCAAACAGCTGGAATTCAAAGAAGTCGTTGATCTTCTGAATAATGACAATTTGTACGTGGACTCCGAAGAGCACATCTATGAAGCGGCGATGGCGTGGCTCAACGCTGATGAGTCGAGGCATCCATTGGCGGCAAAGTATTCTGAATTTCACGTCATCTAAAAATGAGAGAATTCAGAATTCTTCCATGTGTACGACTTCCTCTTTTGAGCCCTGCGTATCTTTCAACGACGGTTTCGAAGAATCCGATTATAAAGAAGGATATTCCGTGTAGAGATTTGGTAAGGGCTGGAAAAAATGGAAAAATTTGAAAAAAAAGTGAAAAATTTGAAAAAAAAAAGAAAAAATAGAGAGATATTTTGGAAAAATGCAGTTTTTCTCAATTTTAGAGCCTTTTTTCAGTTTTTTTTTTGGGTTTTATCCAATTTTTTGGGGTTTTATCGCGATTTTTAAGGTTTTTTCTCTATTTTTTTAAAGTCATTTTTCCATTAAAAAAGTCGAAAAATCGAGAAAAACAACAAAAAATTTAACAAAAATTTAGGAAAAACTCGATTTTTTCAATTTTTTTTCCATTTTTCTCCAAAATGCGCTCTTTTTCCTAATTTTTTTTTTTCATATTTTCAATTTTTTCCATTGAAAAACTGGAAAAATAGAGAAAAAATAGAGAAAAACAACAAAAAATTTTAAAAAAAAATTTGGAAAAACTCAATTTTTCTTTAATTTTTTGGTTTTTTTTCTATTTTTTCTCAAAAACGTTCTATTTTACCTATTTTTCTTGATTTTTTCAAATTTTTCCATTAAAAAAACTGGAAAAAATAGAAAAAAACGACAAAAAATTGAAAAACTATCAAAAATTCCCGTTTTTCCTCCAAATTTATTCAATTTTTTCCTAATTTTCACTCAATTTTTCATCATTTTCACTCAATTTTCCACTATTTTTCGATAAAATTCCATTAAAACTCAACAAAATTCAGATCGACGAAGCGAAAGACTACCACCTAATACCGGAACGTCGTTCCCTGCTCAAATCCTTCAAATGCACCCCACGAATCTGCCAACTAGTGCCAGGGCTCCTCGTCGCCATCGGAGGGCTCATGCACCAGACCCAATCGAAGAGCTCCGTCGAGATTTACAACCCGATTCAGGAGAAGTGGTCGCCGATTGAAGGTGTCGTCACTTTGAGGACGCGAGTTGGTGTGGCGGTGCACCAGCGACAGGTGTATGCGATTGGCGGGTTTAACGGACAGGATAGGCTCGATTTGGTGGAGAAGTTTGATTATGATACGTCCAAGTGGATTACGGTGAGCAATCGCTCAGGGAAGAGCAAACATTTAGAATTTTTTGAGATTTTTTCTGCAAAAAACACTGAAAAATATTAATTTCGATATTTTTTATCGAAAAAATCACGAAAAACCACCAATTTCTTCGAAAAATACATGAAAATCGCCGAAAAACTCCAAAAAATCAAATTTTTCACCCAAAATTGTGGGAGAAGACCTTGCGACACACCGCGCCGCACTTTGCAATCGCTGACCACGCCCACTTCTACCAGGAATTTTTAATTTTTCTTGATTTCTGACGGTTTTTCTTCGAATTTTCGATGATTTTTCGGTTTTTTTTTCAGCAAAAAATCCTTGGAAAATCAAAAAAATCTTAAAAATTATCAAAAATTGCTGAAAACTGAGAAAAAATCAACATTTTAGGCCAATTTTTCAGATTTTTAATTTTTTTAGCCGAATTTTGACTAATTTTCTAATTTTCGTAAACCAATTTTAAATTTTTCGATCAGTTTCATGGATTTTTACACGAAAAATTATCAAATTCGAAGAAAAACAGAAAAAATCGAAAAAAAAAAACAGAAAAAATTACCAAAAAAGTGGGCGTGGTCAGTGATTGCAGTCTGCGGCGTGGGCTTTCGCAATGATTTCGACATAATTTTCAACGAATTTTTCAATTTTTCTGCTTAAAAATTGAAGGAAATGACATTTTTAAACATTTTGGATACAGCTGGCCTAACTTTTCCTCTTCCAGCTCTGTCCTCTATCCCAAAAACGATCGGCTCTGGCTGCCGCATTCGTCTCGAATCGATTATATGTCTGTGGAGGATATGATGGAATCGCGAGTCTCTCCTCCATTGAGATCTACGACATTAATAAGAATGTCTGGGAGCCGGGACCGAAGATGGAGAATCAGAGGAGTGCAGCAGGGGTGACGGTCCTCGATAAGTATATTTATGGTGAGCAAGAATTCCAAAACGATTAACTTTTCAATATTTTTTATCTTTTCCAGTATGCGGAGGCCATGATGGCATGCAAATCTTCGCCACAGTGGAACGGTTAGACACTGTGATGGGTGTGTGGGAGAAGACACCATCGATGATCACCCAAAGGTGTCGATTTGGAGCCGCCACTTATAAGGGAAAGATCTTTGTGGCCGGAGGATATGATGGATCTTCGTTCCTCAAGTCGGTGGAGGTTTATGATCCGAAGGAGAGGAAGTGGTCGCCCGTGTCGCCGATGAATATGCGAAGGAGCAGGGTTTCATTGGTTGCGACCATTGATGGATTGTTCGCAGTGGCTGGGTGAGAAAAATTTAATTTTATTGATTTTCTGTGATTTTTTATCCAAATTTAATGAAAAAATCAAGAAAAATTTGGATTTCTGGCCTAAAACTGCACATTTTTATCAATTTTACTGTTGAAAACTACATTTTAATTGGAAAACTAATTTTTAACGCTAAAAATCCCTAGAAAACTACATTTTTAGGCCATTACTGACTGAAATTTCCGAAAAATTTTGAATTTTTTCTGATTTTCTCGAAATTTTTCATTAAATTTCATCAATTTTAGTGTTAAAAATTAGATTTTCATGAATTTTTCCATGAAAATTAATTTTTAACACTAAATTCTTCACAAAAATCATCAAAAATTCCAAAATTTTAGGCCAAAACCGTCCAAATTTCCTTACAACGACGCTCCGCGTTACGCCTGCACGTTGTTTAGTGGCCTAAAATTTTGCGAAAATTTCGATTTTTCAGCAAAAAATCGAATTTCAGCGAAAAATCCTAAAAAATAAGGATTTCCTGATAAAAATTCAATCAGAAAATGCAAATTTTAACGAATTTTTCGCAAAATTTCCAAAAACCAGCTTCCTGATTAGAATTTTCAGACAATTAAAAAAAAAATTCCACAAATTTTGCAGATTCGATGGAGAGAACAATCTGTGCAGTATGGAAAAATACGACGAGGCCAGCGACTCCTGGAGCATCGTCACTCCGCTTACTTGTCATGAAGGAGGCGTCGGTGTAGGCGTCATTCCGATGCCACCTCATATGTTGTAATTTGTAAATTTTCGGAAACTCCGCCCATTTTTTTCATATCATAATCACTTTCTTGTGCATTCTGTATTTTCTGAATAAAAAGCTGTTTTACGTGGCCTTTTAACCTCGACCTACTGACCTTTCACCCCTAACCCACTGACCTATGACGTGGCACAGTCTTCGTACCGTCCAAAATCGGCGATACAAATCAGTTCGAGCAAGAGCGACAATGGGAAAGAAGAAGTCTGAAGCCAGCGGAGGAGCGATTCCCGACGGAGACTATGAGAAGGGCAAAAAGGTAACTTGCTCAAAAAAGAGCCCAAAAAAGAGCCAATGAGCACAGATCTTCAAACAACGCTGCGAGCAGTGCCACGTCGTCAACTCGCTGCAAACCAAAACGGGCCCGACGCTGAACGGAGTCATCGGACGTCAATCCGGACAAGTTCCCGGCTTCGACTACTCGGCCGCCAACAAGAACAAAGGAGTGGTCTGGGATCGGCAGACGCTGTTCGAGTACCTCGCCGACCCGAAGAAGTACATCCCGGGAACCAAGATGGTGTTCGCTGGGCTCAAGAAGGCTGACGAACGCGCCGACCTCATCAAGTTCATCGAAGTGGAGGCGGCCAAGAAGCCGTCGGCTTGAGAGCGATGAACACTTGATATTTTTTTTGGAATGACTGATAAATGGAGAGTATTATGATTATTTTTGGGATTTCTAACGATTTTTGTTGAGTTTAGATGATTTTTCGGGATTTTTCGTCTGAAAATCAAAGAAAATGGAAAGAAATCGTTGTTTTTTCCGAATTTTAGGCCAGTTTTTCTCGTTTTCAGCGTTTTTTTGGAATTTTTCCCAAATTTACCGGGTTTTCGCCAAATTTTAGGATTTTTCACACATTTTCCGCCGAAAAGCTTTGAAATTTTGTAGAATTTTCTTGTTTTTTCAAGATTTTTGGCGATTTTCTCGATTTCCCCTCATTTTTCGCCAAAAATTGACGATTTTCTGCTGAATTTGATGATTTTTTCGATAAAAATCCCTGACAAGTAATGTGTTTTTGGTTAGGCTTTGAGAATTTTCTGAAAATTTGGTCACTGATAGTTTCGATGTCGCTGATTCTGAATCTGAAGTCAGAATTTCTGTAATTGATCTCATTTTTGAGAAAAGATGTGTCAAAGCCATTTTCAGTGCTATTTTCTCCACTGTTTTCACGTGTTTACGTGTCGACATTTTCGATAGTAACGAAATAGTGGAGAAAATAGCATTGAAAATGGCTTTGACACATCTTTTCTCAAAAATGAGATCAATTACAGAAATTCTGACTTCAGATTCAGAATCAGCGACGTCGAAACTATCAGTGACCAAATTTATAGAAAATTCTCAAAGCCTAACCAAAAACACATTACTTGTGAGATTACCAATTTTCAACTAATTTTTCCAAAAATTCCGAAAGAAACCCCGAAAAATCATCAAAATTCACCAAAAAACGAAAAAAAAAAACCCAAAAAAGGAAAATTCTCGAAGAAAAAGTGGGCGTGGTCGGCGATTGCAAACTGCGGCGTGGGTTTTCGCAACGAAAAATTTTAAAGCGAATTTTTCAGTTTTTTGGGGAAAATCTCGTGGTTATTGTTGGGGGAATTTGTGTGTTTGTGTCTGTCTGTCCGTTCTTTGTGTGTCTGTGTTTATTTTGTGTGTTTGTCCATGTCTGTCCGTGTCCTTTTTTGTGTTTTTTAATGATTTTGCTCGAAAAAATCATGAAAAAGCCAGAAAAAAGGATTTTCACAGTTGGCCTAGCTTTTCCTCTTCCAGACCACAAAATAACCTCAACGTGACCACCTAACCTTTACGTCATCAATGTCAACGTCTTCACCGCCCATCAACCACCGCTCATTTTGCATTCCGACGCAACAAGCAACTCTCGTCTTTTCACGGATAACGAAATGAGCAATCCCTCGAAATCGGTGAGCTCCTCGTAGCTCCGCGAGCTCAACTAAACATCGACTTCCAGCAAAACTCTGCGAAAGATTCCTCGTCGCGCAGCGCGGTCTGCCCACCTACTGCTCGTTCGCCGTCCCTGGTGACAGCTTCTGTGCTCACCGACCCCCATCACATCCCCACCGCGCTCTCCAACTCGGTGACCACGGCTCGCGGAGCAACGCCGTCCGAGTTCGAGCCAGTGTCAGGGCTCTCGGATACATCGGCGGGCTCCGGACGCGCCAACTCGACGAACCCGTCCGAGGTGAAGACGGCCAAGTCGCCCACGTCTCCGGAGATTCTGATGAGCGATCTGCGACGTGGCAGTCTGTTTGGGAGACAGACGAAGAGCCAGGCCTCGTCGCAGGCTCCACAGTCTATCACTAACATTACGTTTTCGAATAATGTGAGTGCGCTCTATTGTGAAGATAATGGAATTGAATTTCAGTCTTCCCTGTCGACAGCTTCTCAGATGAGCAGCATGAAGACGGCGTGCTCGGCGGATAGCTCGGTGAAGATTGGGCCGCCCAGATCGAGAAACAACTCGGCGTCGAGAAAAGTGAGTTTTTCATTGATTTTTTTCAGATTTTGATGGAGTTTTCATAATTTTCGGTTGTTTTTGTTGTCAGAAATGTCTTAAAAGTAAAAAAAAGGTCTAAAATGTCCAGAATTTGGAGAAAAACGCTGAAAGTCAGAATATTTATCTTTTCGTCGAATTTTTGCAATTTTTAACGCTTTTTCGGATATTTTTCACGATAAATGATTGGAAAATGCTCGATTTCATTAGAAAAATATCAAAAATCCAAATTTGGGCCTATTTTTATCGATTTTCCTCTATTTTCGTCAATTTTCAACGACTTCTCGCGTTTTTTAACAGAAAATAATTTAAAATTACAATTTTCATCCATTTTCCAACTGAAAACTCAAAAAAATTATTGAAATTCGACAAAAACCTGAAAAAAATCCCAAAAAAGTGGGCGTGGTTGGTGATTGCAACCTGCGGCGTGGGCTTTCGCAGAATTTCCGCAAAACGTTTTTAAACGAATTTTTCGACTTTTTGGAGCTCAGAGCACAATTATAGAGTTTCAGTCGGATCTCACTGCCACATCGCAACTCGGGAGCATTTCGGAGGGCTCGGTGAAGTCGGCCAAGTCGACAAAGTCCACGAAAACGGCGAAATCGCGGCTCAATAAGGTTTTTATTGATTTTTTAAAGTTTTTACTTCAAAAACTCAATAATTCCTCCACAGAGCGCCCTCTCAAGCACGCTTTCCAATGGAGCTTCTCAATCTCGCAAGAGAAAATCAGCGACTCGTCAGAAGAAGGATGTGAAGATTCAGGAGACGTCTGCGAAAACGGCCAAGTCTTTCAAGAAAACGGAAGCTTCTGGAAAGTCGATGAAGTCTTCAAAGAAGCTCGAAATGCCTGAAAAGTCCGCCAAGGCTCCAAAACCACTGGAAAAATCGATGAAATCGGCGAAATCTGCTAAATCATCGAAAGCTACTCCAAAACCCGAATTTGGAACGTCAGGAGTGGTGAAAAAGGGAGATAAGCAGAGGGATCAAAGCGTCTATTTTCCAGGAGTCACCAAGTGAGTATTTACTATTGACGATTTCATAAAAAGTTGAAATTTTCACCGAAATAATCAACATTTTCACTGAAAAACTACCTATTTTCACCGAAAAATAAAATGTTTTCACTGAAAAATTAAAATTTCCCACTAAAAACCGATAATTTCACAAAAAATCAACAATTTCACCTAAAAAATCAATATTTTTACCGAAAAATCATCAGTTTCACTAGAAATACAAAATTTTTACTGAAAAATCAGCATTTTCATCTAAAAAATCAATATTTTCACCAAAAAATCACCAATTTTCAATAGAAGTTCAAATTTTTCACTGGAAAATCACTAATTTGCACTAGAAATACAAAATTTTCACTGAAAAATCAATATTTTCACCCAAAAACCAACATTTCCACCTAAAAATCAATGTTTTCACCTAAAAATCACTAATTTTCGTCCAAAAATCACAAATTTACACTGAAAAGTCAATATTTTCACCCGAAAATCAATATTTCCAAAATAAAATCGATAATTTCCAGTCCGCAACCTCCTCCTGCTCGCCAAAATGGAAAGATGACGGGCCGTCCCTACAACTGGCCTGGCGACGGAAAGTGCACTCGGAGCATGGATGTGCTCGCGGAGCCCGCCACTGGAACTCCACTCGACAGCAGCGTTTATGATGTCTCGAACCTCCCTCCGGCTCAGAGAGGACTTCCATCGGCCGGACCACCGAAATCGCTGTTTGGAACTCGGAAATCGGCTGCTCCGGGAGCACCGAAGGAGAAACCGATGGGAAATAAGATTCTGATTATTGGACAGACGCCTGATGGAAAGACTACTGTGAGATTTTTCGAAAAAACTGGAAAAAATGAGAAAAATCGATATTTTGTTCAGGTCCAAATGACGATCGATATGCAAGTGGTCGCTGGTGTTGGACTGGGAAATTCGGGAGAGCCGGTGGATTTGAAACCGAAGAAAGTGGTGGTCGCTGGAAATGAATATGCTTTGGATTCGAAGAGATCTGGATAGAAGAGATTTACTTGAAAGTTTAGAGAATAAAGTGTTTTTGTAGTGAATTTTCCTTTTTTTCGACTTTTTTCTCGATTTTTATCGCCCCTTTTCCACTGGTTAAACAGAGCGATGAGAGAGGAGAGACGCAGAGAAAGACGCGGCAGATTTGAATTGAACTGTTGCATGCTTTTTTCTTCCTTTTTTCTGCAGAAATTTTGGTTTTTGATGGAAAAATTGGATTTTTTTTTCGAAAAAAACTTCGAAAAAAAAATCGAGAAAAAATTAAAGTTACTGTAGTTTTTTAAAGGCGCATCACATTTTTGAGAAATGTGTTTTTTGTTGAAAAAGCACGATTTTTCTCGAAATTTGCACTTTTTTTGATTTTTTTGAGTTTTTCACCTCATTGTTTAAAGTTTTTGCCTCCTGGAATTTAAAAAAATTGATCAGAATTCTGACGAAAAATTCAAAAATCTACAAAGTTCTTCAAATTCTTTTCAATAAACAGAAAAAAAAGAAAACTACTGTACTTTTTTAAAGGCGCATGACAATTTTACACCTTGCGTCTCGAACAGATTTGAAACTTTTGTAGATTTTTTATTTTTTCCCTCAAAAACCGCGAATTTTCATCACTCTTTT
Organism: Caenorhabditis imperialis; assembly: GCA_963572205.1. NCBI lineage: Eukaryota > Metazoa > Nematoda > Chromadorea > Rhabditida > Rhabditidae > Caenorhabditis > Caenorhabditis imperialis. The sequence continues at coordinate 823,577 of OY751541.1, forward strand.
TCCCCGATTTTTCTTGATTTCTTCCCTTTTTTTCGGCATTTTCCAACTTTTTCGGTCTCAAAAAATCGATAAATAACTATTTTTATCTCCAGAACGATGAGAATTGTAACAAAAAGCAGCAAAGAAGACGAGCTGGACGATCTGGCGGCAGACGTCGTCGGAGAAGTCTCGGATTTCGTTGCCCTCATCAGTGACCTGCAAGAATATATGGCGAGACTTTTTATCGAGGAATATGGAGAGCGCGGACCCATTGATACGAATTCTCTCAACAAAATGGCAAGAATTATGTCGAAATACGCGGCTAGTGATGAATTTCGAGGGCTCCGGAAGTTCCCGAAGCACATGTACAGTCTGTTCAATAAGTGGCAATGTCTCCGGAAAGAAGCCATGGGGAGCACGAGAAAATCCCGAATTTCTGTGATCCCCGCCAAGCTCTGCTTCTACTACTTCTATACCGGAGAGCTCTGCAAGGCCGTCGTTTGCTTGCTCGATTTCGTGGAGCTCGTGCCCAACGACAGTCTCGCCATGGACGCGGCTCTCCGGTGGCTCGTGTTTCTCGGCGAATCCGAGCTCGTGGAGAAGAAAATGAGCAGTTGGAGCATGGACAAGAGCTCCGGGGAGCTGTGGGAGACGACGAGGGTCGCGGTGAGCTACACCAAGAAGAAGGACACGAGGCCTGAGATGCTCGAGAAGTTGGTGGCGATTCGGGATAAGTTGAGGAAGGAGAATGTGAAGTCGTTTCCCAAATATGAACTCTCTTCTTTTGTGCATTGGTTGTGCTCTACTGTGAGCAATGTGCCGATGAGTGCGAATATGGAGGAGTGCGAGGTGGGTCAGGTGCTCTAGGAGCTAGAATTTTGGTTGGAATGGGTGGAAAATAGAGAAAAATTAGGAAAATTAAGAAAAATTACAGTAAAAATGTGAAAATTTGCTGAAATTGAGTGAAAAATAGAGAAATTGAGCGAAATATAGTGAAAAAAAATGTGAAAAAGAAGCAAAATATCAGAAAAATCAAGCAAAAATAACTAAAGATAAGTGAAAATTAGCCGAAATTGAGTAAAAGTTGGCTAAAAATCAGCAAAATCAATAAAAGTGGATAAAAATGTACACATCTCTTGAAAAATATGCAAAAACAGCTACAAATCACTGAAAATATCAAAAAAAAATATTAAAAATAGCTAAAAATCACTAAAATTAACTGAAATTGAGCAAAAATGAGCAAGAAATGGCAAAGTACTGAAATGAACATTAAAATGCTGAAAACTGACAACGATAAGTGAAGATTCGTAAAAAATAGCTAAAATTAATCCAAAGTAAATAAAGTTAACTGAAAATGCCTGAAAATGAGCAAAAGCTAGGCGAAAATGATACAAATGAGCAAAAAAACGACTTAAAATCACCAAAAATAACTTCAAATCACTGATATTGAGCGAGAATTGATGAAAAACGAAGCAATAATAGGAAAACTTAAAAAATATAGCTTAAAAATGATCAAAAATTAGCTAAAGTGAGCAAAAACTGACAATGTGCTCATTTTCAGTTCCCGGATCGCCTGTCTCAACTGCAAGAAGCTGCCGCCAAAGCGGATGCGATAATGCGGAACCGAGTATCCGGATTGGCCACTTATCAGTTTGACAACACAGTGTGCACCTCCATTCTGCCGTTTTTGGAGGGAAAACGACCGGGGACACCTCAGGATTACAGTTAGTATTACTTTTTATTCTCTAAAAACGAAAAAATGGCCTAACTTTCCCTCTTCCAGTCCACTTCGGAAGTACCATTGCCTGGCACTGTGAAATGCGTCGTGAGTGGGCACTGGTGAATGTGACGACGGCTCAGGGACGTGACTCGATGAACGCCATGATTCTGAATCTCCGTACCGCCCTCAAGTCGGCGTCACACTTCAGAATCATGCAGGCGGCCAACAATTTGACCTACTTCTCCATGATCATCGAGGAGCCCGGAGCAGATGAGAACACGAAGCTGCTGAAGGCGTCGTGTCTGAATCTGATGTCGTCGGAGCCGATTATAGTGCACTGTAGTACGCCGAAGAAGCGGGCTCCGTCGAGAGCTCACACTCCACTTCCTGGGCAGAAGAGCAATGAGACTATGATATTGGAAGTCGTTGATAGACTTGGGGATCTCACGCTGTGAGTTCTGGAAGTGTTTTCCACGAGATGTACACAATAGGAGGAAGGGGGCGTGGCCTGGAATTTGAATTTTAACGGAAAATTGCATTTTACAATGAAAATTCGATAAATATGTCAATTTTCATTCTTTTTCGTTGATTTTATGTGTAAAATTAAAATTCTGCAAAAATTGAGAATTCAGCTGATCCTGATCAAGAAATGTTCAATTTTCTTCCATTTTTTAGTTTTAACCAAGTTATAAATGCTCCGAGCTCAAAATTTGGCAATTTTTGCAATTTTTAAGTTTAAAAACGGCTTAGAAAGTGTGAAAATCATCAATTTTTAAATTTTTGCGCTCATGACTCGGCTGAAACTGAAAATAGCGAAAAATTGAACATTTTTTGATCAGAATCAGCTGAATTCTCAATTTTGAATGAATTTTATGTACACATAAAATCATTGAAAAAGTACGAAAATTTGCAAAATTCTAAATTTTAGATGATTTTTCATTGTAAAATGCAATTCTAGCGTTAAAATCTATGAAAATCAACGAAAATTGGCAAAAATTGAACTTCTCGCGGCGAGACTCATTAGGCCACGCCCCTTTTTGCAATTTTTGAGCCAGTGTATTCTGTAACAACGCTATTCAATGAATAGAGCTGTTATAAAATACGATTATACTAAAATATCGAAATTTTACTATGATAGCGCGCTCCATCGTGCATCGAATGAGAGAGTGCACGGTTCGACGAGACGCAGATCGTCAGACAGTCTGCGTCTCCTCAAACCGTGTACTCCCTCACCCGATGGAGCTATAACAATGGGTAGACGAGTAATAAGTGAAAAGTTAATCAAAAAATCGTAAAATAAGCCCCGCCCCTTTTGAAACTGGCTCTTCAGCATCACGGAGCAATCATTCCACCCGATCACCCGCTCGTGCGGCTGCAACGTGTGCTCCCAGTACCCATTGAGCAGCACCTTTGCCGCCGAGTACATGTTCGCCTATTGCATCTCGTGCGACTTCTCGCAAACCTCGATGGCCTTCTTCAACAAGGAATTCGTGGCGATCCGCGAGCGCGACATGAAGTGTCAGGCACTGATGCACCGTGAGAGCAACGTCCGCCCTCGTCCCAATGTGATTCAGAATGAGGTGTTTGGAATGTGTGCCATCCAGTGGCTGATTAGGAAGATCGAGGCGAAAGAGCCCGCTGATAAGGATAGCATGGCCATCTATCAGAGCGCTGTGAAAATTGTCAATTATCTGCAGAGCCGGATGGTGGATCAAACATTAGCCGTTCAGCAGCTGGGAAGACAGCTCGAGTTTCCGATGGACAAGAATTACAGCTGGATGAGAGCGATTGCGAGAAAGCCGGTGAAGGCGACATTTGAGAGCGCTGTCGATATGTTCAGAGCGGTGTCACCTTTTGGAAGACGTCCCACGATTAGTGTGGAGACGTCGAAGCAGGTGGATCAGGGACAGTGGGAGAAGATGCAGAAGGAGTTGAGGGTTGAGATGACCAGATATGGACATATTTTGTATCGGTTAGTGGGGGGGGGGGGGGGGGGGGGTTTTGTAGCTTCAAAAGTGTGTAGACACAGACTCTTGAAGCTACAGTAATCTATCGCATCGTTGTAAACTTAATTGACAGCTCGACGGGTTATTGTACTTTTGAAAGTGTGTAGACATTATGTTTGCAGACTTTCAAAGATACAGTAATCTGTTGCACAGCTTTGAACTCAATTAGCAAGTTTAGCGGGTTACGGTAGCTTCAAAAGTGTGTAGACATCGTGTTTGCGGAGTTTCGAAGGTACAGTAATCTATCGCATCGTTGTAAACTTGATTGACAGTCCCGTTCCTATTGCTTTGAACTCAATTTACCGGATTACTGTACCTCAAATTGAAATTTTCTAGTTTTCGGGTTACTGTAGCTTTAGAAATGTACAGACTTTTGATGCTACAGTAATACATCGATCCATTTTCAACTCGAATTGCTTTTTGACGGATTACTGTACCTTTTAAAGTGTGTAGGCACAGTGTTTCCACACTTTCGAAGATACAGTAATCCGTTTCATCGCTTTAAAATCAAATTTACATGTTCCGGGTTACTGTACCTTTCAAAAGTATGCAGACATCGTGTTTGCGTACTTTTGAAACTACAGTAATCCATCCTATTCCTGCGAATTCAAACTCCCACCTTGCCGGGTTACTGTACCTCTGAAAATGTGTGAACATTGTGTTTGCGGAGTTTTCTAGCTACAGTAATCCGTCGTATCAGTGCAAACTTGAAATCCCTTTTTTTTTGGGTTACTGTACCTTCAAAATTGTGCACACGGTGTCTACAGACTCTCCCTAGCTACAGTAATCCTTTTTTTTAATAGATTTTCATTCCAATTTCCACGTTTTGGATTACTGTACCTTCGAATATCCGCAAACACAGATTCTGCACACTTTCCCAAGATTCAGTAACCCAGTAACTTTCAATTTGCAGTGACTGGCGCTGTCGAATGTTCCCCTACGTGGGCCGCACCTTCTCCGACCCGTGGGAAGCAGCTCACGCATGGGCCGAGTCCACCCTAATCGGCTCGCGGAACGCAGTCCAACTGAAACTGGAACGATGCAGTGCCGGCCTAGTCACCATTAAAAAAGCGAAAAGTTTCAAGAATCACGTGAAATCAATGCCTTCTGATATGACAGTGGTGCAATTGGCGATGGCGGACAACAAACAGATCCATCTGATCAAATTGCACGCCCACCGCGAGCCCATCATCCTCCCACTGGCTCATTATTCACAGGCCGCCGAGCTCATGGATAAGTTCACTTTTCTACTGGAAGAAGATGAACGAATCGCAAAGTTTCCGGGGGATATGACACCAAAGGAGTTCTGGGCGCGACGGAAGAATGTTGATACCAGGTTGGAAGCGTTTGTTGGAGAGGTGCAGAAGAACTTCCTCGACGTCGCCGCACATCTTCTGATGCCTTCTGGCTCTTTGAGCACACCCGGGAGCCAATTAGCTGAGCAACTCCACGTGGCGTCGAAGGGCGGTGTGCTCATGGGAGAGGCGATGGAATTGGTGTACCTCTCGAAGTTTATGGAGCAGAAGGCGTGGGTGAAGCTGTGCCTTCGGTTTTGTGAGATGAGAAACACTGATGCGAAGTTTGTGGACTCACTTCCTTCGTATTTCGTTACTGCTCGGCAGGAGATGGTGAAGAGCAGTGAGGAGCCCGCGTCGAAGAAGTATACGTATTTGGTCGTGTGCTCGGTGAGTTGGAGCATTTTAATTGGTTTTTTATCCAAAATTTGGAAGAAAAACTGGCGTTTTTCCAGTAAAATTTGCGAAAATTAGGTTTTTTACTATTTTTTTGCCGTTTTTCTCGTTTTTCTTATCAATTTCGAAGATTTTTCTCCAAAAATTGCGTCAAAACACACTCCAAAACACAAACTACATTTTTCTCCGAGAATTTTGCGTCAAAACACGCTCCAATAGATTGTAGTGCGCCAAAACACGCTTTTCTTGAAAATAGCGCGTCAAAACACGTTCCGAACCAATTTAGTGCGTTGAAACACGCTTTTTATTGAGAATAGTGCGTCAAAACACGCTTCAATAGATTGTAGTGCGTATAAACATGCTTTTTCTGAAAATAGTGCGTCAGGACACGCTTTAAATTAGCTTAGTGCGTCAAAACACGCTCCAAATTAGCTTAGTGCGTCAAAACACGCTTCAAAATCAGTGTAGTGCGTCAAAAAACGATTTCCTTAAAAATAGTGCGTTAAAATACGCTCCAAAATAAGTGTAGTGCGTCAAACACGCTTTTCCTGAGAATAGTGCGTTGAAATACGCTCCAAAATAGTGTAGTGCGTTAAAACACGCTCCAAAACAGTTTAGTGCGTCAAAACATGCTTTTCTTGAAATTGGTGCGTCAAAAACACGCTCCATAAAAATATAGTGCGTCAAAATAGGTTTTTTTCGAAATTGGTGCGTCAAGACACGCTTTTCTTGGAAATAGTGCGCCAAAACACGCTCCATAAAAATATAAGTGCGTCAAAACACGCTCCGATACATTGTAGTGCGGCAAAATACGCTCCAAAACACAAACTACACTTTTCTCCTAGAATTTCGGGTCAAAACACGCTTCGAACCAATTTAGTGCGTTGAAACACGCTTTTTCAGAGAATAGTGCGTTAGAACACGCTCCAAAATAATTTGGTGCGTCAAAACACGCTTTTCCCTAGAATAGAGCTTCAAAACACGCTCCAAAACTATATAGTGCGTCAAAATCACAAAACACGCTCCCCAATGTTGCAGCAACTGTCCCAATTCTGCTGGGAACGTCTTCCGATCTTCGAAGACTTCCCGTACGTGGGCCGTCAAGTGTCGATCCACTCGATGTTCATCCAACTGGAGGCACTTTCCATGCAGAACAAACAGATCCCTCTTCAAATCGACGTGCAGAACGCCTACTACGTGCTGGATCCGGAGAACAATTTGGGAGAGACGAAGAAGCGAATGCTCGATTATATTAACAAGTTCAACTGGGAGGGAACTGTTGGCACCGCGCCAAATTCCACGGAGATAACAGCCGCGCTTCAGGATTGTGATGCTTTCTTGTTAGTTTTTTTAAGGGGGCGGAGCTTGTGAAAAATGAGCATTTTACTGATTTTTTGCATGTTTTCAGTCATTTTTCATATGAAAAAATGAGATTTTTATTGATTTTTTTTTTCAATTTATTTAGCATTTTCTGAATCGAATATCGGAAAAATTGAAAAAAAATGACTGAAAACATGCAAAAAATCAATAAAATTCTCAATTTTCCCAAGCTCCGCCCCTTTCAACTAAACTTTCAGCTACTTTGGCCACGGCTCGGGCTCCGCAGTGATGCCACGAAGCGTCATCAAACAGTCCACCTGCAACGCCATCAGTCTTCTGATGGGCTGCGGCTCCGTCAGAACCATTCCACAGGCTCACGGCTTCGACGGAAAATCGGCTCTCCTGGATTACGCCATCGCCAAGTGCCCGTTGGTGGTGGGGTGTCTCTGGACGGTGACCGATGGTGAAATCGACCGGTTTTTGATGCGCATGGTGGACGATTGCTTCGAGCAGACGGTGGGCGGAGCCGAGCGGATGCGACAGCTCGCCGAGGCCATGCACGAGGCGAGATCCAAGGCGAAACTCAAGTATCTGACGGGTGCCGCTGTGGTGATGTACGGGTTGCCGGTGGTGGCGAAGAAGAAAGAAGAGGTGGAAAAGGAAGTGGAGATAGAAGTGCTCGCGGAGCCGCCAAAAACCCCACGAAAAGTGCTCGCGGAGCTGCCGAAAACTCCACGAGCACGCAAAGTTTTTGAAGAAGAGCCCACCCGTCGAGTCACTCGATCCTCTGCACGAACACCATCAAGAGTCCGCCAGAATTGAGCATTTCCTGTGAATATCATCGTTTTATTGATTTTTATTGATTTTTTTGTCCTTTTATTGTTGTATTTAACATAATTGCTGTAGAAACTCGGGTCGCCATCTAGTCGAATGGTGTGAAATAAATCTGAACGGTCTGAAAATATCTGAAGTTCTGAAAAAAATTATTTTTTATAAAAAAAAGCTCAAAAATGCAATATATCACAATCAAAGCAGGGGGGACTAGGGATTCATGATACATGAAAGGGGCGGAGTCCTATATACAAAAAGTTGCAATAAATATCACAAAATCAGCTGAAAGTCTTGGCAATTTCCACCAGGGCGCTGTAAGTTCCAGTCGAGAATCCGATAACGGCAAATGTGAGGAGCAATGAATTTTTGAGCCAAAGTCCCGAGCTCAGCTCATTTTTCGCGTATGCTGTCTGAAAATATTGATTTTAAGCTTAAAATTTGTGATTTTTTGAATTTTTAGCGAATTTTCATAATTTTAAAGTGAAAAAACTATAGAAAAAATCAAATTTAATCCAGAAAACGGACTAAAAAGGGGCGTGGCCTATTTTTAGGCCTAAAATTCCATAATTCCGGTCTATTTTTATCGATTTCTCTTCAATTTTTTAATGAAAAATTCGAAAATTTGCTCACCAAGAGCTCAATGCACGGCGGGAATAAAAGAGCCATCGATGCTCCGGAAAAGGCGCCAATCAATGAAATGAACAGCGCCAGGTGGGGAATCAGTTCGGCGATGGCACCTGGAAATTATTCTTCAGTTATTCTTCAACTATTCTCGAGTTTTCAGCGACTTACATGTGAGAAGAACTCCCGAGTATCTGGCGAAATAAATATAAAAAGTTTGACGATCCGCGGAAATCTGAAAATTTTCATTGAAAATGTTGCAAAAACGGGTGCCGCAGTTTGCAAAAAGGGGCGTGGTAAGTGGGTCTCGCAACGAAAATTGCGAATTTTTGGGATTTTTGAGATTTTTGATGAATTTTCGAATTTTTTGAAATTTTTTGATGGTTTTGGATCAAAATCAATTAAATAAAATCATCGAAAACTTGAAATAAGGATTGAAAAATTGAAAAATGGTGAAAAAATCAATGAAAAACGGGATTTTTGTCACTTTTTGGGATTTTCTGATCAGATAAAAATTTAAACTATCGATTTTTAGCAAAAAAAAAACCTCGAAAAATCTGAAATTTTCATTGAAAATAGCAAGGAAAATTGAATTTTCTTCATTTTTTCAGGTTTCACAGGACTACCTTCAATTTTTTGCTCAATTCTGTTTTAAAAACTTAATTTCTTTCACATTTTTCGTCTAAAAATCCCAAAAATTTCTTCAATTTCGCTGAAAATCCCAAATCTTCATTTCCTTCTCTTTTCTCAACCCCACCTTTCTCGTGATCCACTTCTCAATTCTCTCCATGGGAACATAGAACTGCAGTGGGTACGAGATCATTATGCACGCCACAAACATCAATTTGATTGTTTGGTAGAATCTGAAGCATCAAAAGTTCAAACGTTCACATTCTCTCTGCGTCTCTCTCACGGTGTCATTGGCAAGTTGAGTGTCGCCGTGTCCTTCACCTCGTTTCCCAGCGATAAGTAGCCGTAGAATCCTGTGACGCTGAAAATGGCGAGCACCACAAGGCAGGATGAGTTCAAGACGCCGTTCCACGAGATGAAGGCGTGCGGTGATTGCATTCGGTTCTCGATGGGCATTATCTGAATTTTTGAATGAACTTTTCCATATAAAATTTGAATATTACCACTGCAACACCCTCAAAAGCGAACATAACAGTTCCGAAGAATAATGGAAGATCAGAAGCTTTTCCGAACCATGGAAGTGAGGAAATCGGACGGAGATCCGAAAGAAAGAAGAAGAGCACGATGGCCACTGCTCCAACATATACCACATTTGCCGCCATCGCAAACGGAGCAAGGATGGAGAGACGGCGGATTGAGCAGATCGCGAGCATTGGGATGAGCAAAAGGAGCATCCATACTGCTTTGGAGAGGTGGATCGAGGTGTTGTTGTTGAAGAACTGGAAGAAAAGTGATTTTTGGGGAGGAAAATTCGAGGAAATCGGTGAAAAAGTTGGTAAAAAGTGGGCGGGTTCTATTTACTGGATATTTTTTTTCTAAATTTTTGCGATTTTTCAATTTTTTTCAGGAAAATTTAAGTTTTTTTTCTGAATTTCGTTTTTCAAAATTTTAATTTTTCATCAAACTTCGGTTTTTGCCCTAAAATCAATCGAAAAATCCCAGTTTTCACAAAAAAAAACAAAAAATTCGAAAAAATTTTCCGAAAAATCTCGCGAAAGCCCATGCGGCGGATTGCAAAAGTGGGTGGAGCTTGATTTTATTCGAATTTTTGGGATTTTTTTTTCAATTTTTTGAGTTTTTCCAGGGATTTTTCGAATTTTTTCTTTTTTCTCAGTTTTGAAAGTGATTTTTTCGATAAATTTTAATTTTTATCATCAAATTCTGATTAAAAATCTTAATTTAAATCGAAAAATTAGAAAATTAGGATTAAAAACGAATAAACTCACATCTTCCAAATTATCAGCCATGAACACAAAATAAACGCAACAGAATCCGAGTTGTGAAATGAACATGTTCACATTGACAAGTTGTCTGAAAATATTTTATTGATTTTTCAAAAATTATTGATTTTTTTTTCAGAAAATTCTCACTTGAAAAAATATCCTCTTCGCATAATCCATGGCGGGCCCATCTCAACGGCGCCTCGCATAATGTTCGCGTAATCGATTAAATCTCTTCCGTTTCTGAAATTTGGATTATTGATTTTTTGAGTTTTTCAAAAATTTGAGGGGTTTCTTACCGATTACAAACAAAATGGGCGGCGAAAACGACTTGTCGCATGCAGTAGAGACATATCAGGCAGATGAGAATGGTCAGTATTAGACCGAGCTGGAAGATATTGATTTTTGGGAGGAAGTATTGATTTTTGGGGGAAAATAGTGATTTTTTGGAAGAAAATGTTGAATTTGGGGCTAAAAATTGATTTTTTTTAGGTGAGAAATGTAGATTTTTGAGTAGAAAACATTGATTTTGGAGGAAAAATTACTTTTTTGGAGAAAATTTTGCTTTTTCGAAGAAAAATTGACTTTTAGAGGGAAAATATTGAATTTTGAAGGAGAAAATGTTGATTTTTGAGAAGAATTGTGATTATTTGAGGAAAATATGGATTTTTCATGGAAAAAAGTTGATTTTTAGATGAAAAACATTGATTTTTGGTGGAAAACATTGATTTTTTGGATATAAACCAGCCTGCTGGGGGCGGCTCACGCCGCCTCAGCATGGCTGGGAGGTTATTCAGAAATATTCACGTGAAAATGTTTGTATGGGTGGTTCATTCGGTAGCACGTTTGTCTTTCGTTCAAAAGGTCGCTGGTTCGACTTTTGTCTACTTCACGTTATTTCTTTCGTTACCCTACATGCACAGAGTTGACTACTCATACATACATACATACATACATACATACATACACACACAAACATCCCCCAACAGGATTTTAAATATAAGAAAGACCAGTGTAAAGTTTCACGCGAAAAATGAAAGTGCGGACAGAATTGACCCCAGGCGAACTAACAAACGAATAAACGAACAAACGAACATACAGACTAACGAAGCAAATTATAGTATAAGTATGATATTGAATTTTAAGGAAAAAACTCACAAAAAGACCTGAATGCTTGAATGCGAGGGGTAGGGAGAGAAGACCGGTGCCCAGCATTGCTTTGACCATGTGGATGAAAGCCTGAAATTATGAAAAATCAATAAAAAAAATCAATAGTCTTTTTTTTTGGAAATTTTTATAATTTTTTACCAAAAAAGTTATAAAAATCTTTAAAAATCCCCAAAAATTCAATGCTACCTGCTCCGGCGACAACGAGTTCTCAGTGGGTAATCGATCTTGAAAAAGCGACGTGTCTTCTGAAACCGTCGGCCTTCTGGGAGTGGGCGGAGCTTCGGGCTCGCCGGGCTCCGGCTCATTTGCGAATTCCTGATAGCCTTCTCGCGCTGGATTTGCCATTTTTTCTGAATTTAAGCGTAGTTTTTACTAATAAAATAGATGAAAAAAGAGAGAAAAAAGAGAGAATTTCCAATTTCAAATGTAAACAAATTGTTCCATTGATCAGAGATCAAATAAAATTATAATTGTATTGATTTTCTGTTCGAGCATATACTTAACAAACACTAAAACACACTGAGAACCATAAACCACAGAAAACCGCACTTTTAATTCGTCAGAACACCGTCAAAAACCGGTATTCTGATGATGAAGACGTCGAAGAGTACGGTGGAAAGTCCGCAACGTGGCGGGAGTTACGGTGCGCCGTGTTTGCGGACTTGTGATAATTCGGGCGGGAGTTTTCAGTTTTGAATCGGCGCTTTCTTTTTTCGCAGTTGTTTTTGCTCATTTGTCGTGTTAAAACTCAATTTTTTTGGGAAAAAGTTGAAAAAAATTAAAAATATTAATTTTCTAGTGAAGATGAGCGCCACGGAGACTTCTCTTCGTGTCGTCGTCCGTGCGCGACCCATGAATTCACGGGAGACGCGAGAGGGCGCCCGGAAATGCGTCGAATATTATGAGAATACTGGACAGGTGAGAAATTCAGAATATTCTGAAGTTAACTATGACAAAAATGTCGCTGAAAAAGCGAAAAAGAGCGCGAAATTCAGAAATTTTTAATTTTTTTAAATTTTCTGTGTAATCTTGCTTTTTTCAGTCAATTTTTCAGTTTGGTATCTAAAAAATTGGTTCCCAAACTCGAAAATTGACGAAAAAGTACCAAAAAATCTATAAAACTTTCAATTATCAGCATTAACTGTGATTAAGGGGCGTGGCCTATTTTTCTGGAGCTCTTTTGTTTTTAATGATCGTATTTTATCATTGTGCATACAATCTGATTGATATTACTGAAAATCATGAAATTTGAAGAAAACACGAGAAAAATGCAGAAAAATTGAAAATTCACGAATCAAACTGACCTAGAATTCAATTTTGACATTTTCCTAGTCCCTCTTGGCTAGATAACATGTACAGTTATAAAAAATGAGCAAGAGAAAGCAGAAGAGCTTTAGAAAAATAGGCCACGCCCCTAAATAATGTCAAATGCTAAAAATGGGCGGGATTTGGTGCTTTTTCACTATAAAAGCTAAGTCCCGCCCATTTTTAGCACTTTACAAAGTCATTTTCGTGATTTTTTGCAATTATAACTTCTGATCAGCTCCAGAATACTGAGATTTGCCGTATAGGGTAGGGCCTAATTTATAAAGCTCTTCTATTTTTTTAATGGCCGCATTTTATCAACTTCAAATTTCTTTCTTCCTAATCTATCCATATTTTTCAAAAAACTACAACAAAAGCCATCCTTTCATCTGGAATATATCAATTGAATATTCCAGATCACCATCAATGACTCTGCAACATTCGCCTTCGACTCAGTGTTCCCGGACACAGTCGACCAGGAAACAGTCTACGAAAAGACCGCCCTCCCTCTCCTCGACCGCATCTTCGCCGGCTTCAACGCCACGGTGCTCGCGTACGGACAAACCGGCAGTGGGAAGACGTACACGATGGGCACTGAAGACAACGATGGCACCGATGAAATGCGTCGGGGAATTATTCCGAGACTTGTAAACGCATTGTTCCAGCGAATTATGCAGACAGAGGTGCCCGAGTCGTTCAAAGTGACCGTTTCGATGTACGAAGTCTACGGGGACAACGTCTTCGACCTTCTGAGATCTGATAAAGTGAAACTGAATGTGCATGGAGATGAGAAGAACTGCACCATTGTGAATCTGACAGCAGTGCCAGTTATCGATTTGAAAGGAGCACTGAAGCAACTGGCGACTGGATGTCATTATAGAACGAAGGCGGAGACGGCTATGAATGCAATGTCGAGCAGGTCGCATGCTGTTTTTACGGTTTTCGTGGAGAAAACTGCTACTGCGGATAGTGACTCTGCTTTTTCGGCGAAACTTCAATTAGTGGACTTGGCCGGCTCTGAACGGCTCAAAAAGACGGAAGCTGAGGGGAATAGGATGAAGGAGGGCATTAATATTAATGCAGGTCCGTCAGAAGGGGGATTTCAAAGAGAAATTCTGAAATTCTGACCACAGATTCGAAATCAGCGGTGTTGAAACTACAAAAACTACAACCGAATTTCTAGAAAATTCTCAAAACTATTCTCAAAATGATGGAATTGCGCTAACCGCTACTGTATACTTTGTAGATTTGCAAAGTGCGGCACCAGTTCACATAATTTTCATCAAAATTTCATTGATTTTATCAATTTTCCCTATTTTTCGGCGTTTTTCTGTTAGAATACATGACATTTATCAGAAAATCACTAGAAATCATCTTCATATCAGTGATTTTTAGATAAAAGTCATGTATTCTGACAGAAAAACATCTAAAAATATGGAAAAATTGATAAATTCAATAAAATTTTGATAAAATTTGACAAAAATTATGTGAACTGGTGCCGCACTTTGCAAATAATTCATACAAAGTATACGGTAGCGGTGAGCTCAATTCAATGATTTTGAGAATAGTTTTCAGAATTTTCTAGAAATTCACTTGTAGTTTTTGTAGTTTGGACGCCGCTGATTTCGAATCTGAAGTCAGAATTTCTTGATTTTCGAGAAAAAGCATTATCCATTTCTGACGGAGTGATAGTGCGCCCAAGAATTGCAAAGGGGCGTGGCCAATGAAAAAATGTTGTATTTTCGACGTTTTTCATTAATTTTTTCAGTTTTTCCAACTTTTTAATTTAAAAAAATAAATTGTGAAGTTGAAAATTTTCCAAAAATTGCCAGAAAAACCCATGGCCACGCCCCTTAAAGGGGCCCCCTTTGCAATTCCTGCGCGCACTATCACTCGGGAATAAATACTATGTCAGAAGATCATTTTATCTTCCAGGCCTCCTAATCCTCTCTCAAGTCATCGCCGCGCTGGCCACCAAACAAAAGCACATCCCCTACCGTAACTCGGTGATCACCCGTGTGCTCCAAGACTCCCTCGGCGGCAACTCGTACACCGTCTTCCTCGCCTGTATCTCCCCCGCTGATACTAATTCGGCGGAGACACTGAATACTCTGAGATACGCTGATAGGGCGAAACAGATCAAGAACAAGCCGATCGTCAATAAGAATCCAAAGGCTGAAGAGATCTCGATCCTTCAGGCACAGATCAAACGTCTTCAGAAAGAAAATGCGGATCTCCGACAAGGCATTGCTCCTTCTGAATCTAATGACATGGCAAACACCGCCGAGATTTTATCGCTAAAGGACGAGGTTGCTCGAAAATCCGAAGAGCTCCGGGAAAGAGCCATCAAGCAATCCGAATGCATCATCCGTATCAACTCACTAACTCAGCGAAACGGACGGCTCGAGGCGGACAAGACAAAGCTCGCAGGAATGCTCTCAGATGTGCGGAACGCGATTCTGAACGAGGAGATGCTCGAGACGCCGGAGCTCGTGAGATCGATCAGTCAGATTATCGGAGAGGCGGATGCTTCGACGATGCTGGCGGAGGAGGATCAGGACGAGACGGCTCAACCTGCTTCTGATGACACTATGTATGATACGGAGCGGCTCCCGGAGCTGCAGGCCGAGTTGGATGAGCTCGAGAAGCAGATTGCGTTGAAGGATGAGAATAGGCAGAAGGATTTGCAGACGCAGAGAGAGTTTATTGATGCTATGCAGCAGAGAGAGGTTATTATCATTATGATAGTGATAAGGAATGATAAAAGAATGAGGAAGATGCGAAATGATGACTATAGTAAAAGGTCTGACCACCCAGTCATCCGCCACTCGATTCCCTCCCGACGACCTTCAAAAAGGCGGGAAAAGTGAAAAAGTTGAACTTTTTCCGAGAGCCATTCCAATATAAAAAGATAAACGGCCTTTTTAAGGCGGGACAATGTCAATTTTTTGTTGTACCGTCGGATACGAGGCCAACAATTCAAATTGGAAAGTTGTGGAATTGGCGAGTCGGAGGGTGTGAGAATGGTGGGACTGGTGGAGGTGATCACAACTTTGATCTGATCGCAGAATTCTATTGGAAAAGCTTAAAATGAAGTTTTTATCAAATTTATATCCTAGACGAACTCGCTGAGCAAGAATTTGTTATAAAGTTCTATGGATTTCTGGGCTCCAAGATATGGTTAGGTTAAAAATACACTGAAAAATCGCCTTTTCATTGTATTTTTAACCTAACCATATCTTGGAGCACTGAAATTCATAGAATTTTATTGCAGATTCTTGGTCAGCGTGCTCTAGGGTACAAATTTGGTAAAAAGTATATTAATAAAAACCATAAAACGAGCACTTTCAGGACGAAAAAACCCAACTGGTGGTTCGAGTAGGCGAGCTCGAAACGGAAATCTCAAAACTCCGCGCGGAGAGCAAAAAAGCGAACACGGCCACCAAGCTCGCCGAAGAACGCCGTCAAAAGCTCCGCGAGCTCGAGCGCCAGCACGCCGAGGACAAAAAGACGCTCTCGGAGCTCAAGAAGCTCCAGGAGACACGTCGCCGCATGGAAGAAGCCCTTAAGAAGACCGAGGAGGAGCTGAAGAACATGCGCACACAGCGGCTCCGTCTGCTCAAGGAGCAACGCGCCGAGGCGAGCAAGTTCCAGCTGTATAAGCAGAAGCACGAGCGAGAGCTGGCTCAGGTCAAGTCGAAGCTCCAGAAGCGCGAGATGGACACGGCGAGACAGAAGCGGACCGACGATCAGAAGTTGGCGGTGCTCCAGCAGCGGCTCGGCGAGGCGAACCGGGCCAACAAGATGCTCCGCGAGCTGAATCAGAAGCGCGCGAACCGGAAGGGCGTGCCCACCGATCCGTCGGCTCTTCAGGTTAATTTTATCAGAAAACGGATCACGATGCCACGTGGCAACTTTACCCTCCCTTTTAGATAGTTTTACCTTTTTATGTATATACTTTTTATTCACTTTCTAATCAACTTTTTCTTTCCTAATATCTCTTTTTCAACTGGTATCACATCAATGTCATCATCTGGTCTCATTATGAACGATTTTCACAATGCATGTTCAATTCCACACAACAGTTACATATTGCAGAGCATCATCGAAGAAGAGCTGGAGCTCGAGGCGACTGCTCAACGCTGTCATTTGCTCTGCGAAGAGCTCCGCCGACAGCGGCAGGATCTGATGAATCGGATAAACGCGCTCGAGTCGCAGAACTTTGAGGGAGCGAAAAAGGTATGGAAATTTTATAATTTTGTGCTTTTTTTCCTGTTTTATCACTCAAAAAGAGCATTTATTTGCAGCGAAGAATGTCAAATGTCGACCCGAACGTCTCCATTGTGCTCGATGGAGAAGAAGAATTCGAGACAAAGCGACAAAAAGAGCTCGCCGAGCTCCGATCCTCCCTCGACGTCATCAATGAGGAGATCAAGGATTCTCTTCGCAATGAAACCATCTCAGGAACCAACGAAAGATCCAATAAATGGGAAAAAGTCCCTCTTGAAATGCGCCCGATCCTCGAGGCAATGTACGCTCATACCGTAACCCATGTCAAAAAAGAAGTGGAGCTCGAGTTCCGGCTCACAAAAGCCAAGAACGAGTTTAGTGCGAAAGTGGCGGCGAGCAAGTCGCAGGAGGAGAAAAAGAGGCGGGACGATGAGGAGATGAGGGCTCGCTACAGGGAGCTCACTCAGAGCGTCGAGGACGCGAAATCCGAGCTGCATCAGAAGATCTCGTTCCTTTTGTGCTTGATCAAGTCGGATCGGATTGATGAGCGCGTTGTGCAGCAGTTTGACTCGCTTAAGAACCAGTTTTGTGATGTGGAGCATCGGATTAAGAAGACCAGGGTGAGGGGGAGCTCTTTTCGCTTTGGAGCTCGTGAAAATCTTTGTATTTTGTAGTGTAAGCAGTAAAAATTGAAAAAATCGTTAGATTTTCGTTAATTTTCTGTTTTTTTTTTTCACTTATATGAATTCTGAGCGAGTTCGGAGCTCTAAAAGTATGAAAGTTGAGTTTTTGTGTGAAAATTCGTGTATTTTGTAGTGTAAACCGTTTTACGTGAAATTGATTTCACCAATATTTCCTTGCTCTTGTGAGAACATAAGGAAATATTGGTAAAATCAAGTGTTATTTTCCACATAAAACTGCTTACACTACAAAATACACAAATTTTCACACAAAAACTCATTTTTTCGCACTTTGAGAGCTCTGAACTTGCTCCGAATCCATCTCTGTTAAAAAACACCATTATGAAATTCAGAATTTTTAAAATTCTGTCTCTATTTATACAAAATTGCCTGTTTTCGATTTTTCATCGGGTTTTTTGTTAAATTTGATGACTTTTTGCGAATTTTTCGACAGAAAATGAACAAAAAGTTGAGAAATCGTATGATTTTTCGATTTTTCATCAATTTTCTATCAAAAAATTCCTGAAAAACTGTCAAATTTAACAAAAATCGATAGAAAATCGATAAAGTCACGAATCTGGCCTAACTTTTACACTTTTCTCTTCCACTAGGCCAGATCCCTATGCAGTCTTTTTCCATTTTGAGCAATTTTCACTTTCCTCCAAACCACTTGACCAGCCTTTGCAGCGACGCACCACCAACTTTGCTGGCGGACTCACACCCAAACCGGAGCTCAAGAGGAATGAACGGGCTCGGCGAGCAGTGCATCACTACGGAAATGTGGTGAATTCGGAAGAGGTGACACTCGACGATTCGCGACATTTCCAAGCGAAACGGAATAACATCTCGAGGTCGTCGTTTGATTTGAATCGGCAGGCCGAGGAGAATGTGAAGAGGTGAATTTAACTGATAATGAGAAAAGTTTGGGGGTATTTATAACTGATTGTTTGGATGATCCCATTTGGATCTATTAGATTTTCACCAAATTTATATCATAGAGCTCCCTGAGCACATTCATGGAATCAGATTTTGAGAAATGCTCCTGATATGGTCACATAACTCCAAAATAACAGTGAAAAATGATCTTGAACTGTTATTTTGGAGTTATTTGACCCATATCAGGAGCATTCTGATTCTATGAATATGCTCACTGAGCTCTTGGCTTATCGATATCAAAACCTCTAAAAAAAATTATGGGTTATGGACTATATGAGGTGGAATTTAATTCAGAAGACGTTGAATAATGAAATAAACAAATTTCGTGATTCAATGTCATCTGAATCTAAGTTTTGTGTCAAGAAAATCCTCATTATTAACCCATTTATAACACAAATCAGTGAATTCAGAAGAGTCGCAATGTCCCCAATCGGCTTCGACGACGAAACGCGGCTCTCGGAGCTCGACGAGGACGACGAGAACATTGAAGAGGGCGGAAATGCGACATTCGTCAAAGAAGAAGCCCCCTCCAACTCGACATTCGTTATCAGTAAACCTTCGACGTCTTCATCCTCTTCTGACGTGCTCCCTCCGATCCGCGCGAAGGCTCGACGAACTGATCTCGGACCGCTGTGAGATCTAAAAAAACGGCAAACAAAAAATCAATAAAATCGATGAAATTGTTCCGGGTATTTTATTGTTTTCCAAACAAATTCCATTCATTGTATCATATTTTTTATTTCTAATCCGTTTTTTTTTCTTTTTTTTTTTAAATTTATTTCCGCGCCCTATTCGAGTTAGTAAATGATCGTATTCTTCTATTTCATTTCTCAATTCCGTGTGGTGTGATCCTATTCAGAAGCCATAACAATGATTATAACAGTTGTTATTTCGATGCTTTCCACTTTCGCTTCCCTAAATATCCTCGTCTTTTGCTCGAAGAGCTCATCCACCAAACCCAAACAGTCGCCATTGGTGAGTCGGCTCTTTTTTCTTTTTGTGCTCAAAGAGCTCCAATTTCAGGCGAAATCCCCAGGAACGCCTTCTGGAGCCAATGCGGTGACTCCCGGGCAGAAGACGATCGTTGTAGACAGAGAGGAGAACGATTCGACGAGAACCAAGGCGGGCAACAGGAACAAGTCCATGATGAAAGAGCCCGACTCTGTGTGAGAGCTCTTTTTCTGCTCTTTTTCCATTTTTTTTTCGAGTTTCTATTAATTTTTTTGGGGTTTTTCAGGGTTTGTCCCAATTTTTTAGGTGACCTAACTTTTCGGTGGCCTAGTTTTTGCAATTTTTAAAAAAATTTTCCCCCACTTCCAAGCCATGCCCACTTTTCGATGATTGGTTAATGGGATTTTGGTGTTTTTTCGACTTTTTGAGCTTGAAACTGGAAAAAAAGAATTTGCAATCGAGTTTTAAGATTTTGCAAACTGCGGCATGGTTTTTCTGCAAGATTGGAGCACGGGTTTCAGAAAATTCCAAATTTTCCGAAAAAATTTTGGATTTTTTGAATTTTTAAAGGTTTTTTCGATTTTTCTCACATTTTCACATCAAATTACTGTGAAATTTATGCATTTTTTTCCAATTTTTATCAAAAACTATTGAAACCCACCTGAAAAGGGAAAAAATTCCAAAAAATCGGTGAATTTCGATCGAAAACCAAAAATTTGTGATTTTTACAGTAAAACTGTGCTGAAATTTGCAAATGTTCATATTTTTCTGTTGAAAATCGAGAAAAAGGTTGAAAAAATCTGAAAAATCGCTGAAAAACACTTAAAAACTGTCAAAAAACGCTGAAAATCGGTAATTTTAACCTGAAAACGAGAAAATTGAGAAATTTGCAGGGAAACCCTGCCGCACTTTGCAATTTTTCACATTTTTTTCGCTGGAAATTGGAAAAAATTCCGAAAAATCGACGAAAATCAGTGAAAATTACTTCAAAACTGCCAAAAAACGCTGAAAATCGATAACTTTGACCTAAAAACGAGGAAATTGAGAATTTTGCAGTAAAACCCTGCCGCACTTTGCAATTCTTACTTTTTCCAAATTTTTACATTCAAAATCAATAAAACACCCGAAAATCCAATTCCAAAACAATTTCTCGATTGCAGAGATGACGCGTTCAAAGAAATGGCGGCAAAATTGGCGAACAAGGCGAAAGAGAAAACGACGGGCGACTCTCTGATGGGCGACGACGACGAGAATCCGATGGCGAATTTCATGATGCCAGAGAGGCCAGTGGTGGACAACAAAACACAGGATGGCACCAAATTGGCGAACATTGTGGAAATGGAAAAGAAGCCCAAGGGGAAGACACCAACAGTTGCACCATCACACCCACCACCATCACACCCACCACCATCACACCCTCCACCACCACCACCACCACAAGCGCCACCCGTCACCGCCAAAGAACGCTCGGTGGCGAAAACTGTCAACTCGAAAAAATCGGAAAAACCAATGGTGGCACCCAAAAAAAATTCGAAAAAAGGCTCTAAAATTGGCGGATCGAAACAGTCAAAAATGGCGAAAGTGTCAGAGGAAGGAGCCCGTGTGCTCTCTGTCGAGAAGACTCAATCGGGACCAGAGGCCAAGGGAGAAGTGGATGACACTCAGGAGGAGAAGGTCTCTGCGGAGAGTGCCAGGGAAGCCCCTGCGACTACTGCCATGTCTACTATGGTGAGGAGAATGGGGTGGATTATGGGTGGAGAAAATAGTTTTGTTTTTTGTTATTTTGATTATATGTCTACTATGGTGAGGGAAATGGTGGATTTTGGGTGCAGAAAAACTTGTTTTTTGGATTTTTCTGGTTTTTTTCGGAAATTTTAGTTCTATATTCACTATGGTGAGCGATTGGTGGATTTGGGTAGCAAAATATTGATTTATCGGGAGTTTAGAGAGGATAAGGATGGTTTTCTAGGCCATAAAACGTTAAAAATGGGTCAAAAAGACAACTTGAGCTGATTTTTAGCTTTTTTGGGAACCTAGGCCACGCGCTGATTGGTCACGATACACAATTTTGTAGTTCTCGAGGACAATTTTTTGAAAAATGACTTTAAAAAAGTTTTCTAGGCCACTGAACTTCAGAAGTCGGAAATATTCGAATTTCGCGGCAAAAAAAAGCGATTTTCAGAGATATGAAAACCGAGGCCATGCTTCTGATTAGTTGAATCGCTAGATTTTGTAGTTCTCGAGGACAATATTTTCAAAATAACCGAAAAATGGTTTTTCTAGGCCATAAAATATCACAAATTTAGAAAAGTGTGGAAAAATTCCAGAATTTCGCACTTTTTGCTTCTGAAAAAGCTGATTTTTAACTATTTAAAAACCTAGGCCATGAAAAATGACCTAAATTGGTTTTCTAGGCCATATAACCTAAATTTTTGGAAAAATTCAAATTTCGCGCCAAAAGTTCGGAAAACTAGGCCATGCTTCTGATTGGCCGCTAAATTCAGTTGTGTAGTTCTCGAGGACAATTTTTTGAAAATTTTTTGATTGAAAAAAAATGGTCGAAAATTTTGAAATTTTGAGTTTTTTCAATTTTTTTTTTTTGAATTTTTGACTTAAAAGTGGGCGTGGCCTATTGAGTCTTGCAGCGAAAAGTACAGTAATGTTGTAAATTTCCAGTTTTTTGAAAAATCAAAAAATTACAAAATTACTGTACTTTTCGCTGTGAGACCCATTTTCCCCTTAAAAAATCCAATTTTTCAGAAAAACCCGACCGTCATGCTGACCGTGCGAAAGAACTCTGTTATGAAGGAGCCCAAATAAATTTGTTTCTTTTAAAAAATTAAAAAATCACCAATTTATTGATCCAAAACCACCAAAAAGTCATTAAAAGTGCAATAGAGCACATTTTCTGCTCCGACTCGAGTTGCTCCGTACAACAAGTTGGCTCCAGCGTCTCGGTTCTCGCGGAGCACATCAAGTTGCTCGTCGAGCACCACATATCCTCCGTACATACAAGCCACGCAGAGCTCCCCGTTGCTCCTTTCCACATTCCAAACTCCGCCGTTTAACTGAAAATTTTGTCATTTTTACCCTTTTTTTTTCCGTTTTTTCTGAAATTTTCCTGAAAAACACCATATTTGACGACAAATTGCGTACTTTCTGGGTCCGCAAATTGTCGTCAAGTGTGTTGTGTGGTCTGTAAACGCGATGGACGGAAAAATCGAGTCATTTCGCACCAGTAGAGACCATTTTCTTTTGATATTGGAGCGTAGAATCCTTGATCAGCGCCAGAATATGCATCTGGTGTGAGGAAGATCGTGTCCGTGATTTGGCGTGCGGTGTGGCAGTGAATTTGACGACAATTTGCGGACTTTGCCCATTTTTTGGGGATTTTTTGGGTTTTTTTTTCGATTTTCTATGAAAATCATTTGTTTTTTGGTTTTTTTTTTGTGATTTGGAGCATTTTGATAAGAAATTTGCTCATTTTGGAGCATCAGAGCACCGATTTTTATTGATTTTTATCGATTTTCATGAAAATCGATGAAAATTAATGCTCTGATGCCCCAAAAAGTGCATTTTCATCAAAATGCTATAAAATGGAGCTATTTTACATTTTAAAAAAGTGTAAATGCTCATTTTGGAGCATTTGGTTCAATTATTTTTATCGATTTTTCATAAAAATTCATGAAAATCGATGAAAATTGATGCTCTGATGCTTCAAAATGACCAAAACACTGTAAAATGGTGCAAAATTGCTCATCTTTGAGCATTGGAGCACTGATTTTCATCGATTTTCATTGAAATAACTATAATAAACAATGAAATTCAATGATCCTATGCTCTAAAATGAGCCAAAATGCTTCAAATCACATTTTTCACCTGAATATCCCAGAAAAATTAATAAAACTCCAATTTTTCAAGAAAAAAATCGAAAAATCTGCAAATTGTCGTCAAATTCGCTGCCTGCACTCTACAAAACCTCTTTCCCTACCTTTTTCTGTTTGACGGGCTCTTTAAGATTTCTTCGATCAAAAATCCTAATATGCTCATCATAAGAGCCCGTCACAATCTGCTCCTGCTCCGCGAAATCCACAAAAACCACACCGGCCTCGAAGATTTTGCTCTGTCCGAAAGAGGTGTGGCTCCGAGCATCCCACAGTCTGGAATTGGAGCAATTATTTGCAAAGTGCGGCAGTAATTCTCTTTCACATCTTTTTTCTCATGATTTGATCAAAATTTGATTGATTTTATTGATTTTTTCTTATTTTCAGGTGATTTTCTGTTAGAAATTATCAAAAAATCACCAGAAATCACCGGAAAATCAAATTTTCTATTGAAAAATAGTAATTTTTTGATAATTTCTGACAGAAAACGCTTGAAAATCAGAAAAATCGATAAAATCAATGAAATTTTGATGAAAATCATGAGAAAAAGATGTGCCGCACTTTGCAAAAACTATTTTTTCGTAATTTTAAAAGTGTGCTCACTTCATGGAGCCATCTTCTCCTCCAGTGACGACTGTCTGTCCGTCTTGACTGATGGCGCACGACCACACCTCACACCCTTCGCCAGGGACATAGGGAAGGGAGTGCGCCAACCAGGAGGAGACGATTATTGAAGTGGAGAGGTCGACGAGGTAGGCGTGGCCCTGGAAGAGAACTTTCTGGATTTTTATTGAAATCATTCGATTTTTCGTTATTTTTCTTTAAAATTGATGAGTTTCAGCTATTTTTTAATATCATTTTTTGATTTTTTCTTGAATTTTAGTGATTTTTGGCAATTTTCCCTTCAAATTTCATATTGTGAAAAAAAAATTCCTGCGACATCGGGCGAGCGCGCGAAAATTTGAATAGGCCCCGCCCACCGAGCGGTCGGCCGACGCCGCAGTGGTGTTTGTGTGGGGACCGTCGGCCGACCGCTCGGTGGGCGGGGCTTATTCAAATTTTCGCGCGCTCGCCCGATGTCGCAGGAATTTTTTTTTCACAATATTTTTCGACGATTTTTTATTGATGTTGGTGGGCGGAGTCTATTTTTGCAATTTGCGGCAGGGTTTAGAAGTGAAATTTTGTCAATTTTTGAAGTGAAAAATTGGGGAAATGAGGATTTTTAAGTTTTTTGCAATGTGCGGCAGGGGTTTTTGAAAAATTGCTGGAAAAACGAGAAAAATGTTGGTGGTATAAATTGAAAAATTGAATTCTGGAAAAAAAAAATGAAAAAATTTTAATTTTTTTTTTGAAAAACTTGTTTTTTTTCCAATTTTTCTGTTTTTTTTTTTCAAATTTCCGATTTTTGTGAATTTTTCAGATTTTCCTTCAAAAATTTCGAAATATCAGAATTTTTTGAAATAATTCCCCCTTGTTTTTTAAATTTTTCAAAAATTTTGAATTTTTCATGATTTCCAATGCAAAAATTAAAAAAAACTGAATTTTTAGAATTTTTTCATGTCGAAATTCAGAATTTTCTCTTTTTCTTCTAATTTACCCAATTTTCCGCCATTCCCCACCAACCTTATTATCACTGGTCACCAAAATCGACGACTCCGTGAGTCCCAAATCGAGGAGCATATCCGAGGAGACCGGCGTCGTTTCAGATGATATTGGCTCTGCAAAATTATTGATTTTTCAAAAATTTCATTGATTTCCTCAATTTTTATCAAACTTTTTATCAATTTTTCTTTGAAAATTCGAAAAGTTAAGGAAAAAACTAGTTTTTAATGAATTTTTCATTCCAAAAATCAAATTTTCAATGGAAAAAAGTCGTTTTTTATCGATTTTTCCACTCTAAATTCAAATTTCCCATCAAAAAATCAATACTCACCCTCAATTTGCTGCACAACGAGACTTCCATCAGTCAACGCAGCCACCACTGTCGACGGATTTCGAAAATCGAAGCGAAAAACACCAGCCGAAGTGCTGATTTCCTTTTGTAATTTCAATTTGTCATCAGTCTCCAGAATGCACAATGAGCCCGAACGGGAGTCCGATGAGGGATCGAGGAGGTAGGTGGAGACGCAGACACGAGAAGAGTCCGGAATTCGGCGGGCGAATGCAGGACGGGAGGTCAATTTTAGAGAGGTCGATGGCATTTTTGAAGTGAAGATTTTGAATTTTCTGGAGATTCTGAAGTGAAGATTTTGGATTTATTGATTTTAGAGTGAGAAATGAGAAGAATCAAATAAATGTATCTGAAATAAGCAAAAATGAATAAAAGTTTTGAATATACTGATTGCAATGTAAAATAAGGAAATGTTTGAGCAGAAAATGAAGGTTTTTGAGCAAAAGAGCAAAAAATAGTGAAATTTTGAAAAGAAAGAAGTTGTCTAACTAAAAAGCTCAGAATTTGACGACAATTTACGGACCTGATTTGAAAAAAATTATTTTTGTTGCGATTTTTGAGAAAAACTTCAATTTTTGGTGAATTTTTTATAGTTTTGGTGCATTTTTCATGATTTTGGTGTAAAAATGCTGATTTTGGAGCATTGAAACATTGATTTTCGTATTAAAGTCCTAAAAATTACAGAAAATCTTCAATTTTGGAGAATTTTTATGATTTTCTATCAAAAATGCTCATTTTGGAGCATTTTTTTTCGTTTTTTTTTTTGGTTTTTTCTTGAAAATCTGAAAACTGGCAACTTCTTTAATAGAGCGCACTTTCTGACACCCTATTGTACGCGAATTGTCGTCAAGTTCTGCGTTTTTCTTTTTTTTTTTTGAAAAAATTCCGAATTTTCAAGTTTTTCAGCATTTTCTGAAAATTCAGGAGCAAAATGAGCACAATTTTTGAAATATTCAAGCATGCAGTGACAAATTGACCAAAAAAAAAGTGTAGAAAATTGAGGAAAAATTCATTAATATTGGGAAATTTGAAAGGAAAAGTAAAAAAAATATATGAAAAATGAAGGAAAGAAGGTGAGAAGGTGAGAAGAGATGCGATTTTGATTCAGATTTGTAAAAAATTAGGGGAAAATGGAATCAGGAGCCAATTTTGCAGTTTTTTCTCTATTTTTCAGTATTTTCAGTGAAAATTGGCACTTTTCTGCTGTTTTTTCGAAGAAAAATAAGAAAAATCATGCCGAAAAAGCTAAAAATCAAAAAAATTGAGCAAAAAACGAAAAATTGACTCAAAAATCAAAAAATTAGTGAAAAATCCATTAAAAATGAGAAAAACCACAAAAACTGGCTCCTGACCCAAAAAAAAATAGAAAAAATGTGAAAATTCAAAAAAATACACGTTAAAAATTATTTTTTCTCTCAAAAAGTCAATAATTTACACAAAAATCAATAAAATCATTCTTTTTTGGGCGTCTCCTCGGCCTTCTCCTTCTCAGCTTTTTCTTTTTCGGCGTCCAGAAGGCGCTGCTTCTCGTTCGCCACGTCGGCCTTCTTTTTGTCGGATTCGGCCTCTTGCTGGCACGCCCTGCAAATATTTGAGCATTTCGAGCTTCTCAAGAGCCTTTCGGTTATTGATAGGGTGGGAAAATTGGGAAATTGGGGGAAAATCGGGGAAAATTTTAGGTAAATGGAAGCAAACACACGAATTAATCGTGTTTACATTCACTTTTCATGTTGATCTAGGGAAAAATCAATAAAAACTCACTTGATGAGCACTTTAGCGGTCTGAATATTCCGTTTCAGACGCTCGCACGTCAATTTATTGAATGTATACGTCGGCCGAATGTCTCTTCCGATTTCATCAATTACTTTCAGCAGCATCTCGTAGTAGGGGGTGCCTTCCTGCAAAAAAATCAATAAAAATCAGGTAAAAATCATTAAAAATTATCAAAAAAGAAAAAAGTTTCGAAAAAACTCACCTGGATACTCGGAACCATTTGAAAAAGCGCTTGAAGGTCCTCATGGCTCGTCATTTTGTTGGAAAATGCTGGAAATCAAGAATAATAAATTCTCTAATGAGAATAATGAGAAAAAACTGAGAAAAAAAGAGTGGAAAATTGAGAATGCGTTCGAAAATGTGCGCACAAAAATCGATGGAACGTGGTGATGCGAAAGTTAGGCCACGGCCGCGGCGACTCACGGTGGAGCAGAAAAGAGCAAAAAGAGCCCTCTAGAGCTAAGGAAGTGCTCATTTTTGTTGGAAAACTGATAAATTAGCATTTTTAGAAAAATTTTCAGTAGTTTTAATTGATAATTTGATAATTTTGAGGTCTGAAACCACTGAAAAATCAGGTGGAAGAGAAAACGCAATTTTCGATTTTCATGGTTGTTCACTTAAAAAAATGTTTTTTTTGGATTTTTCAATTTTAAAAAAATCTATTCTCACAACAAAACAGATAATCTAATAAATTAAATTTATTGAAACTCAAACAACACTTCCGGATGACAATGGACTAGAAATTGTGGGCGGAGCCAACTTTTCATACAAAAAATACACGTAAAACATGGAAAATCAATGGAAAAAAATTATACAAAAAAGAGCAATGAGCCTAAACTACAAAATACCGAAATCATTATATTAACACTAAAAGAGGCGGAGTCTGTGAGCTCCGCCTGAATTTTTCGCATTTTTTTCTTCGGCGTCACTGTTTCAATGGTTATTAATGGAGTTGTAGTTGGAAGGGGCGGAGCTTCAGTACTTGTAGTAGTAATAGTCACTGGTTCAGTGGGCTCCGGAGTGGGCGGAGCCTCGGTGAGCTCCGACTCTTTTTGGAACGCTGCCAACTTTTGCGAGGTGCCGGTGAACTGACAAGCTGGCATTAGGGTGTTGGTGGTGTCTTTGAGGACACGGTAGATTACCTGGAATTTAAGAAATCGATGAAAAAGGGGGACTAGAAAAAGCTAGGCCAGGTTGATTTTTATCGATTTTCAGCGTGTTTTGGTGATTTTTTGGTGGGTTTTGTGGTTTTTGGAGGTTTTTTCATGAAAATTATGATTTTTCAGCGATTTTTGGAGGGTTTTGATTTATTTTTCAATGAAAAACTCCAGAAAATACGGGATTTTTAAACTTTATCGATTTTTTTTTGGATTTATGGATTTTTCGAAGTTTTTGTGGTTATTTGTTGAAAATTCTAATTTTTCAGCGATTTTTAGTGATTTTTAAACTATTTTTAAACGGAAAACTATAGAAAAATCGATAAAAAACACGAAAAATCCAGGATTTTCAAAATTTACCGATATTATCGACTTTTTAAGGGTTTTTGGTGGGTTTTTGATAAAAATTATGCTTTTTTCGTGGTTTTTATTATGTTTCATAATGAATACTTTAGAAACTCGATAAAAGTTGAAGAAAAAATTTAAAAATCTGGAAATTTTTGTGGTTTTCTTCAATTTTATCGATTTTTTAGGATTTCGGTGGTTTTTTCATGAAAATATTGATTTTTCACCTATTTGTCATTTCAAAATCATCAAAAATTGATACTGTTTGATGAAAAACCACCAACATCTGGAAATTTATTGATTTTTCTCATTTTTTTTCCTAATTTATCGATGTTTAGAAGTTTTTCTGGGTTTTTTGCTCAAGAAACTCTAAAAATTACATTTTTTCATCCAAAAAAACTCCGAAAATCACAAAAATTCCCCCAAAAACAAGAAAAAACCCCGAAAAACCCCCAAAAAAATCCCCAAAAGTCATCCTGGCCTAACTTTCCCCTCCGACCACGGCCACCACACGAACCTGCCACGCCGAGAATCCGCAATCCTGTTTGATGGGCGATCGAACGCATCCAGAGAAGAAGTTAAGGGCTCCACACATTCGATCCACTTTGGCGGGCATCGAGACGCCCGCCTCGGTGTTCGCCGACTCGATCTCCTTCAGCGTCTCGTCGTGACACCGCTTCACTGACGGCTTTCGGTCGAGCTCCATTAGACATTCCGCCGATTCCATGAACGCTGCAAGTGCGCTCTGTTGGACTGCTTTTGTTTTTTTGGCGGGGTTTTTGGGGTGTTGTAGCGAAAAGTACAGTAATTTGTTATTTTCTGCGTTGAAATTCTGTGAAAAATGTGAAATTTTTGGGAAAAAAGTCGAAAAAAGCAGTAAAAACTATGAAAAACCCCAAAAAAATGAGATGGCCTAGAATTTTCGAGCATGGCCTAACTTTTGCAAAACCCTATTTTTCTCGCTTCAAACTCAAATTTTCGAAAATCCGCTCGGACAGTTTATTCTAAATTAAAAATGGAAAAAATTGGTCGAGCCGATTTCAAAAATCTGCACTAGAAAGCCAGGAAAATAGGTGGAAGAGAAAATGCAAAAGTTAGGCCATGGGCTCCAATTGGTCAGTTTACCAAGTTTTCAGTGAAAATTTTGAATTTTTCGATCAGAATTATCGAAAACACCAAGAAAATTAAGAAAAACGGTGAAAAAGCTTGATGGCCTAGAAAATTTTTCGATGGCCTAACTTTTACAAAAACCCTATTTTTCTCGCTTTAAACTCAAAATTTCGAAAATCCGCTCGGACAGTTTTTTCTAATTTGAATTTTAAATAAATTGTTCGAGCCGATTTTAAAAATCTTCTCTAGAAAGCCGGGAAAATAGGTGGAAGAGAAAATGCAAAAGTTAGGCCACGCCCTTTTTTCTCAAAATTGAACCATTTTTTCGATTTTTTCGAGATTTTCTTACATTTGGAGCTTAAAACTCACTATTATAACCTTCATTGCACAAATAACCATAAGAAGAGTCGATCAATGAAATGGTGACGTGGCGGGGGCAAGTGCTCCGATGAGCCCGCACACAACTGTTGAATTTGGCTATCAATCTGCAAAAAAAGAGCATAAAAAGAGCACAAAAGAGCCCAAAACTGCTCCCCAGGGACGGACCTGCAGAGCTCATTGAAGACACGCCCACCCATATTGGGAAGCGAGAAAGCGGAGCCGAACTCGGACGGGCTCCGCGAGTCCTGATTATTGAGCACTTTCGCATAGTCGGCTACCGGTTGAACACATTCTTGAATGCGTGAGTTGACTGCGTGCGGACACGTCGTCGAGAAGCTCCGCGGAGCCAGTGAGAGAAGGAGGAGCACTGTGAGAATGCTCATTTCAGCATCGGGAGCTCTGGAAAAGTGGAAAAATCAAAGAAAATCGAGTTTTTTCGATGAAAAATTCCAAAATTTGTGAGAAAAATGAGAGAAATTGAGCAGAATAATGCTCCAAATATGATGAAATAGTGGAAAAATTGAGAAAAAACGCGATAAAACCCAGAAAAACTACTCAATTTTGAGAAAAGAGGGCGTGGCCTAACTTTTGCATTTTCTCTTCCACCTATTTTTCCAGCTTCTTAGTAAAAATTTTTCAAATCGGCTCGACCAGTTTTTTCCAATTTCAATTTCGAAAAAACTGCCCGAACAGATTTTGGAAATTTTGATTTTGAAGCGAGAAAAGTAGGGTTTTGCAAAAGTTAGGCCATGATGAAATTTCTAGGCCATATGGTTTTTTTTAGCGTTTTTCTTAATTTTTTGGTGGTTTTCATCATTCAGATCGAAAATTCAAGATTTCACTGAAAAATTGGTAAACTGACCAATCAGCGCATGACCTAGCTTTTGCATTGGTGGCCTAGAAAATCTAGAAAGCCATTTCCAGGCCATCCAGATCCAAATGGCCTAGGAAGGGTTTTCCTAGGCCACTTTTAACTGAATTTTTATCAGAAACCACTAGAATATTGTCCACGAGAACTACAAAAAAGTGATGGCCGAAGTTTTGCAAAAGTGGAAAAATCTTCCATTTGATTTTTTTATTGTCAGTTGTGTAGTTCTCGTGGATTTGAAAATATTGAATTTTCTTTAAAAAATGGGGAAAAAATCGAAAAAAAATTTTTTTTTTTGGAAAGTAGGCCATGCGCTGATTGGTCAATGAGAAAAATGGTGTAGTTCTCGAGGAAATTTTTTTTTTTTGACTTTTTTTTTGAAATTTTTTCTCAAATTTTTCATCACTTTTGAGGTCATTTTAAAAGTTTTTCACTAAAAAAATTTTTTCAAAAAAAATTTCAAAAAAAAATTTTTTTTTCCAAAAAATTTTCTCCTCTCAAAACTTGAAAATAAAACCAAAACTGATGTGAGCACAAGAAAAAAGAGCACAAAAAGAGCACAATGTCTCCGGAGAAAAATGCGACAAAAATGGGCGAAAAATGTGGAATAAATGGCAGAAAAATGAGCCCGATAAATATGATGTGCTCCGACTCCGCCCACTTCCGTGCGGCTCCCACAGTCGGCTCTTGACTGTGTTGGAGGGCTCGCGGAGCTCTGAGCTCACGGCTCCGCGAGCACTATAGGTGGGAAGGAGCTCGTGTCCGTTTTCCAATTAAAATAGACAAATGAGTGACATGTTGTGTGAATTACACTGCCGACTTTTCGGCAAAATTAGTTTGGAGCATTTTTGGAGCATTTGGGATGAGCAAGAGGGATAGGAAATAATAATAATATTAATGTGAATTAGTAAAAATTTTTTGGAAAAAATTTTTTTTTTTGGGAGCCGGATATCTTGTGAGAGCTCTAACTTTTTTCAGAGTGGTTGGATTTGGCTGAAAATTTCAGATTATATACAAAATTTAATTCTCTACAACTTTGTAGTTGAGCACTTTTTATGAAAATCAAAATTGAGCCCGAAAAACTCCAAAAAGTGAAGAGCACTTTTGAAAAAAATTCAAGTTTTTGAAATTTTCGAGTTTTCATAACTTTTTTCAGAATCATTGGATTTGGCTGAAAATTTCAGTGAATAAATAAAATTTAATGTTCTTTAACTTTGTAATTGTACACTTTTTATGAAAATCGAAAATGAGCCCGAAAAAACCGAAAAAGTTAAGAGCACTTTTGAAAAAAATTAATTTTTTAAAATTTTTGGAATTTTTATAACTTTTTTCAGAATGTATGGATTTGGCTGAAAATTTCAGGGATTATGTAAAAATTAATTCTCTACAACTTTGTAGTTGAGCACTTTTTATGAAAATTGAAAATGAGACTGAAAAACCCCAAAAAGTAAAGAGCAATGTCAAAAATGAGCCTACTTTTCAAAAAATCTACTTTTCTGGGCTCATTTTCAATTTTCATGAAAAATGTTCAACTACAAAGTTATAGAGCTTTAAATTTTCTACAATCCCTGAAATTTTCAGCCAAATCCATCAATTCCAGAAAAAGTTACACCAATTTTAATTTCGATCTACTCAAACTATATTTTTTTCCCAAAAAGAAACTGAAAAAACAGACCAAATTGAGTAAAAAAAAAAGGAAAAAAAAGCGAATAACCTAATAATTTGTCTATAGTGGTGTGGCTCTACAGATAGAATATGAAAGGAGCACATCTGTGTGCATTTCGCTAATACGATTATTTATCCTTTTTATAAGAGAAGTGGGCCGAAGAAGAAGAAGAAGATCGTGTGTTTTTTTTTTAGTTTTTAGCCGCCTTCCGGTCAAAAAAAGGGGAATGTGTGTAAAAAGGAAAGCGAGGGAAGGAAAAAGGGACGGATGTAAATTGAAAACGGCTTCTTCTTTTGAATTCGTCTCCTTTTCAATTGATACACGCGCCCAGTGAACGTGAAAGAAGGTAACCCCATCGAGGAGGACTCGAACCAGCGACCCCCTGCGCCACACGCACCTGTTATCCACTACACCACGCCTGCCAAGAGTTACCAGTACCGGGGTCGCGTACAGGAACCTAGCGCCGGGGGAGCGGCGGACAGTTCGCGGGCCCGCGAGGACCAAAGTAACGTAAACCCCTCCACCCGCTTCTCCCGCTCGCCACGCCCCCTTATTATATTAAATGATGTGAGAAAACTGAAAAAGAGCAAGAAAAAGAGCAGAAAAGGGGAGAGAAAACGATTTGGAAGCGATCAACCGTCGCCTAATGTGTGTTTCCTTTATTTTCCAGCGAGCTCTCTTGAGCTCTCAGATAAATACCCGTCTCGGAGGAGGGTTTAGGGGTGACAAATACGATATGACAAGTTGAGATTCTTATCCACGGGTTTGATGTGAAAATTGTGATTCGCAGGGCTCGAAATTGCTCTTTTTTTCTTACTTTTCATGGAAAAAAATCAATAAAAACTATGAAAACTAAAAAAAAACTAGAAAAACCAGAAAAAACTGGAAAAAACTAAAAAATCCACGAGAAATACACATTTTTCCGTCCTGACCAATCAGCGCCATGGCCTAGGTTTTGAGTTTTCTCTTCCATCACAGTTTTTCCTAATTTTTTAACTTTAAAATCGATATTTTTGAAATTTCTTTGATGATTTTGTAGAGTTTCAAATTCTCTAGAAAACTGTAGAAACAGATTTCAAAAATAATCAACTTTAGTCCAGAAAAATCAATACCAAACAAATAAAACTTCAAAAAAAGCAAAAACTCGGCCATGGACTAGTTTTCCACATTGAAACTAGCTCAAAAAGGAACAATAACGTGAAAATCACCCGCTGTGATTGTGACAGTACACGAAAAAAGACAAAGAGTGGATGGATAATTAGGGGAAGGGACGGCATAATGGACGGTAGGTCAATTGCGGTAATTAGTCCAAGGATTTCTACTTATTTCGGACATACAGGTAGTAATTATATATGGGAACGCATCTCAAGGTTAAGAGCTCTCCACTTTTGACTCGGATAGCGGGAAAATGAGGGTAAAAGTGGGGTTTTGTGGGAAAAAAATTGAATTTTTGAAAGTTTCTAGGTTACTGTAGTTGGAAAAGTGTGCAAGCACTGAAAAATTCAAATTTTTGAAGTTGCAAGGTTACTGTAGCTTTGAAAGTGTGCAAAAACATGAAAAATTCAACTTTTTACAGTTTTCAAGAATACTGTAGGTTCAAAAGCGTGCAATTACCAGGAAAATTGAACTTTTTGAAGTTTTAAAGGTTAATGTAGTTGGAAAAGTGTGCAAACACCATAAAAATTGAAATTTTGGAATTTTCAAGGTTACTGTAGTCGGGAAAGTCCGCAAACACTGTGATCATAAATTTTGAAGGATTTTTATTAAATTTTTGAGGATCTTTAACATTTTTCTATCGATTTTTGACTAATTATTGATTTTTTCAGTGAAAAAATGTTTAAAAATTCAAAAAATTGAAAATTTTCGGAAAAAATCGTAAAAATTATAATTTCAGGTTACTGTACCTTGAAAAGTGTGCAAACACCGCAAAATCTTCAATTTCTACATATTTCAAGATTACTGTAGCTTGAAAACTGTGCGAACACCGCAAAATCTTTGTTTGTTTGTTGTTGTTGTAAACTGTAGATGGAAAAGTATGCAAACACTGTGATCACAATTTTTATGGGATCGTTATTGATTTTTTGTCGAAAATTCAATGAACTATCGATCTTTTCGCTTTCTTTCTAAACAAATTTGCCAAAAACCCTGCCGCAAATTGCAGAAACTCCTATTTCTCCAGATTTTGGTGTTTCGGTGTTTGCAGACCATCAACCTACAGTAACCCAAAAATTCAAAACTTGAAAAAAACATCAAATCCAACGACAAAAACCCATAAAAATCAAGAAAAATCAACAAAAACCCTAAAAATTTTCTCACTTTATGAACTACAGTAAGATTAAAGGTACATGGCATGAATTATTCCCCTCCCCAAAAAAGTATAAAAGTGGGCGGAGCCAACGGGGTGTGGAGCACTTAAAAATGAAAAATGGGAGCTCGGTGGGCTCGAATGACCAGTATAATCCAATCCGTCCGAAAGAAGTAACCAAAGCCAGGCGACATATCAAGTTTCTACTTCTATAACTCTTTGACATGATTTATGGGCCGGAAAAGTGAGCACCTAAGAGCAAGAAGTGGGCGTGGCCATTATGATATACATTATAAATGCGCGATGAAAATTGCATGGAAACGGACTATTAGAAGAGAGCTCTTCTCGGCAGATATCGCCGAAAAGAACAGGCAATTAGTGTCAAGTACTTGGAGCATACGGAGCACAACCTCATCTGGTGCTCCGGAAATTAGAAGAAATGTAAACATGGGCACAGAAGTTCCATTAATCCGGATGGCAATAATGGGCACCTTTTGAAAGAGCTTTGTTAATTGAATGATTAGGTTGTTCGAGTTGTTTTGATGAGAATGCGCTCTATGGAGAGGGTGGAGAGTGGAGGAGTGGCGCGAGATTTGAATATTACGGAAAGTTTTCTTTTTTGGGGGATTTTTTGGTTTTCGTGGTTTTTTGAACTTTTTCTGATTTTTTTAATGAAAAAAGCGTGGTTTTCATGTTTTGGAACTTGAAAAACACCCGAATTCTACAAAATTTTGCAGATATTATTATCCATTTCTGACGAGAAGCCAGTTGAGTTCAAATCGCTGCGGCGGGTCTCGCGGCGCCAAAAAAGTGATACAGCGCGGCGATGCGAGAGAGTCGAGAAAAACAGAGATTAAAGGAACTTGAGGTTCGCTGCGAGACCCACCGCAGCGATTTGAACTCAACTGGCTTCTCGTCAGAAATGCATAATATGCGTTCAAAAAATCTTGTCAGTCGTCCGCAACGACACTCCGCTGATTCCGCCTAGTGCATGTTGTTTAGCCAGCTTATTTTCAAAAAAATTGTATCAAAAATCAACTGGCTAAGCAATGTGACCTACTATGCCGGTTTTTTGAGCTCCGGTGATACCGCA
Source organism: Caenorhabditis imperialis (assembly GCA_963572205.1). NCBI lineage: Eukaryota > Metazoa > Nematoda > Chromadorea > Rhabditida > Rhabditidae > Caenorhabditis > Caenorhabditis imperialis. The sequence continues at coordinate 859,460 of OY751541.1, forward strand.
TACTGCACTACACTAGGCGGAATCAGCGGAGCATCGTTGCGGGCGACTGACAGGATTTTTTGAACGCATAATATATACTTTTTTCTTGAATAAACCCTGATTTTCCGTAAAAAATTAAACTTTTTCTTAAAAATTCACATTTTTTTAATGAAAATTTTCATGAAAAAAAACCCGAATTTCAATCAAAATATCAAATTTTTCCATGTAATTTCAGGTTTTTCACTCAAATCTCACAATTTTTACGAAAAAACCGGAGTTTTCAGTCAAAATTTCAAGTTTTCCCTATTATCGTTGTCTGACTTGTTGCACGTTGCGGTGGGCGGGGCAGTGGGCGGAGCTAAAATATCTCGTAGCGAAATAGATCAAAAAATGTAGATCAATTTCTGTTTTTCACCATTTTTTCGCGCTTTTTGTCAGAGTTTTCAGAATTTCACAACTGAAATTCATGCTTTCAATTTTTAGAAGCATGAAAATGCTGAAAAAAATGAGGAAAATAGTGAAAAACAGAAATTGATCTACATTTTTTGATCTATTTCGCTACGAGATATTTTAGCTCCGCCCACTGCCCCGCCCACCGCAACGTGCAACAAGTCAGACAACGATAATAAAAATTCACATTTTCTTCAAATTTCAACAAAAAACCACTTTTCCTGTAAATTTCGAGTTTTTAAATGAGAAATCATGTTTTACAATGGAAAAATCATGAATTTCCAGGAAAAACTCGAAATTTGAAAAAAAAGAATATTTTTTGATGAAATTCAAAGAAAAATTGGAATTTCTTCGATTGAAACATGAAAACCTACAGAAAAACGAAAAAAAAATAAGGAAAAAATCACGAAAAACGAAAAAAAACACTAAAAAAATCAAAAATTCAAACTTCGCGGCATTCTAAACCTCAACACTCTCAATGGAGCACACTATCAACCAAAATTAATGAGCCATCCCACTGAAAACCCATGGAAAATGTGGAAAAAAGTGCGGGTGCGAACAAAGAGAGCCGGCTGTCAAGAATGACACCCTAACCCCCCATCCGAGCTCATTGCTCTCTATTTGCCCTTTTCTCCTATAATGCTTTATTCCATTTCGAAAATGGGCGGGGTTAAATGTGAAAAAAGTACAAAGTGCATGAGTTCAATAAAATTGTGTCAAGTATCGGGCGGATCGGCGAAGAGCATCATCGAGTCCGAGTCCATCTCGATGTCGTCGTCGTTGATCATATTCAGAAAGTTGTCGTCGATGTTGAACTCGTCTTGGACAAAAACTGGAAGTGGCGGCTGCACTGGCAGCTCGCAGCTGCGGATTGACAGGTCGGAGGGTGATAGGTACGCCGATATCTGGAAAAACGGTTGGGAAAGGGGGGGGGGGGGAATTTTATTTTTTTTTTCGGCTTGAAACTGGATATTTTTTGCATTCTTTTCTTATGATTTTCGTTTTGAAGTCAGAATTTTCACTGAAAATCTGAGAAGTAGCAGAAAATTCAAGAAATTAGGCGAAAATTTAGGATTTTTCGAAGATTTCTGCGATTTTCCTGGTAAATTTTATGAAAAACAGAGATTCAGAAGAAAAATAGGTTTTTTTTCTGGAAAACAATTTCAAAAACCATCGAAAAAGAGGTTGAACCATGAAATTTAGGAAAAATAAGATTTTTCGTACAATTTTAATGAAATTTTCAAAAATTTCCACAGAATCGTTGCTCTTTTTTATTATTTCATCTCTTAAATTCAGAATTTTCACAGGAAATCTGAAAATCAGCGAAAAATTCTCAAATTTAGGCCAAAAATCGAGAAATTGGCCTAAAATATTTTTTCGTGGTGGGACCCGAGAGGAATTTGAGACTATGCGCCTTTAAATTTTTGATTTTTTTTTCGAAATTTTGGAATTTTTTGACGATTTTTCGAGGTTTTTTCGCGATTTTTCTGGTAAAATCGATGAAAAAAATTTCCAAAAAATTAAAAAAAAAACCGAATAACCTCATCGGTCTGATCCTGCTCTCCCAAATCATAAACGGTCTCCCATATCTCTTCAGGACCTAATTGCTCATCTATTAAATCCTCAGTGTTCACCACCTCGAGCAGGTCCTCAATAGCGGCGAGTGCTTTTTGGGGGCTCTTTAGGCTCTTAGAGCTCGCTGAGCTCTCCGCCTTTTTAACAGATGGTTTGACACGTGGAATCGGCGGAGCAGCAGGGAGCTCATCAAGATGGAAAAGACTGATGGCGGAGGGGTCATAGGAAGGATCTGGAAATTAAAAAATACTGAAATTTCTGAAAAAAAGTGAATTTAAATGAAGAGAACCTGTCAATTTGGACGCCGCGCGCTTTTCTCGTTCCTTTCGTCGTCTGCGTCTCCTCTTTTTCGTTCTCTCGCTCTCCAACGCGCCCTCGTTCTCCTTTTTGCACTGGAATGTTCTCGAATGCGACTTTTTTTTTGGTTTTTAATGATTTTGATTGATTTTTATACTATTTTTACTGGAAAATTATGAAAAAGTCACCTCATCCTCTGAATCCACCCTAATGAACCTTGTCGTATGATTATCCATCTCCGCCTCGAGGTTTTCAATGCAAATCTGCAAATTTTCCTTTCCAGTCTCCACGAGCTCCTTCACAGCTTTGGAAATTCGCGCGGAAGCTTCTAAAAATCGATTTTTCCCCAAAAATTCCAAAAAGTCGGGGCTCACTCAAAGAGCCGCGATGTCCCAACTTTTTCTCCTCGTACTTGTGATAGTGCACTTTCCCGGGCTCCGCGAGCCCTCGACGTCGAGAAAGGCGAGCTGCTCGCGAGCTCACCGAGTCTCTGGTGGACACTGGACGGGAATCCATTTGGTTTCTGGAAAAATTCCCGTTTTATTGATTTTTGTTGGATTTCCATCAATTTTTCCATTTTTCCAACGTACAGTATTGATTGTAGAATTTTTCCATTCATATTAATATCGATTTTCTCCCAAAATTCCAGCGAATCGATGAGTTTTTTCGGTTTTTAGGATGATGATGATGAAATTTTTTCGAAAATTTCAAATTTCCCCCGGATTACTGTAGATCGTGTTTTGCGCCAGCACCACATTCGCGTCAATAGTGATCCTGCTTGCGCACCAAAAAAGCGAAAAAATTTCGAAATTCCCAAAATTTTCCAATTTTCCTCGATTTTTCTCAATTTCCCTTCAAAATTTCTTGGATTTGACATTTTCCTTGCATTCCGCACACCTCATTACCTATTTTCCGCCACCTGCTCTCGCCAAAATCCGCAGTTTCCATGGAAACGAGCGGAAATTAGGCCCAACACGAGGGTGTTTCGTATTCCGCCTCATTGCTCATTCTTGGCTCATTTTCCCCCGTTTGCTCTGATTCTGAATTCAGAATTATTTATAAATTGAATATTTCAACAGATAATGACGGATTACTCTCGATTTGACACGGTTTTCCTGTCTGTGGCGCAGCAGCTCTCCGGCGGAGTCCCACAGATGCTCGACGTGCTTTTTGACTTTTTGTCAAGGTAAAATCAATAATTTTTTATAATTTTTACAATTTATTAATCATTTTGATTGCAGAAAAACCGACTTCTATAGTGGAGCAGGAGTGGATCAGGCCAGAGTGATGCTCCTCGAAAAATTCGATAAACACGGTGGAAAAGCCATGAAAGAGGCGGAAGAGGCCAAAAAACGGAAGGAGGAGCAGGAGAGAAAGCTCGCGGAGCGACGTGCGGCTCAGAAGGCCAAGGAGGAAGAGGAATTCAGAAACTCGAAGGTGGTGGAGATTACTGATGAGGAGGCGGCCGAGTTTGAGAAGGAGCAGGAAAAACAGAAGGAGCTCACGGCGTCGTCTAGTGAATCAACGACTTCTGAGCCTAAAGGAGAAGAGAACCTCATGAAGCCAAACTCTGGAAACGGAGCGGATCTCGCAAAGTACCAATGGACGCAGACTCTTCAAGAAGTGGAGGCTCGTATCCCCATGAACGTCGGCTTCGCCATCAAGTCTCGCGACGTCGTCGTGAAAATCGAGAAGACTGGAGTTTCCATCGGCCTCAAGAACCAAGCCCCGATCGTCGAGGGAAAATTCCCACATCCAGTGAAAGTGGAGAATAGCAACTGGGTAATCGAGAACGGGAAAGCCATTGTGCTCACTCTTGAAAAAGTTAACGATATGGAATGGTGGAACAGATTCCTGGCATCTGATCCGCCAATCAATACGAAAGAAGTGAGACCGGAGAACTCGAAGCTGAGCGATTTGGACGGGGAGACGAGGGCGATGGTGGAGAAGATGATGTACGATCAGCGGCAGAAGGAGATGGGGCTGCCGACGTCGGATGAGAAGAAGAAGCAGGACGTGCTTGCTCAGTTTATGAAGCAGCATCCGGAGATGGACTTTTCGAATGCTAAAATTGGATAATTTGTGTTACTGATACCTTAATACTTTGATACTCTATTATAAATGCATCCGTTTCTCCGTTTTTAGGTTGATTTCTCTCAATTTGTGGTTGATTTCTGTGGTAAAACCCCACATTTTATTACTTTTTCACCCTTTTTCCACCATTTTTCACCCTTTCTAGCACCAATTCTACCCATTCCAGTAAACTTTCTCCCAGAATGGACGAGGACAATGAGATCGGACTCCCACAGAAGGGAATTAACCAGATTATCAAAGAAGTCGTGCCCGAAATGCGCATCGCCAATGAGTCTCGAGATATGATTAACCTGTGCTGTGTGGAATTCGTGAAGCACATTGCTCGAGAAGCGCAGCGAATTGCGAGCCAGGATCAACGGAAGACGATATATCATGAGCACGTGCAGAAGGCGTTACTGAATCTTGGCTTCCCGGCGGACTACCTCGAGGCTGCTGACAGTGTGCTGGATGCGTGCAAAGTGGAAGCGGAGAAGAAGCTACGGCGGAAGAACTCGCGGCTCGAAAAGTGCGGAATTCCCGAGGAGCAGCTCTATCAGATGCAGCAGGAGTTGATTCAGAAAGTGAGAGCAAACAGATCGTGTTTGCTCTTGTTTCATCTCTTGTTTTTATAGGCTCGCCAACAGGAGCTGGAGCAACAGTTAGCTCAGCAGCAGGCGCAGGCCGCTGCTGTGGCCGCAGCGAATGCTCAGCTGTTTCAGTCGCCGTCGGCCAGTCACTCGACTTCTAATGATGATGATTATGATAATTGATTTTCTCGAATTTTTCGAATTTTTTTGTAGTTTCTGATGCTGTTTCATTGCTTTTTACGGGTTTTTTCTCAAAATTCTGATCATCTAACCTAGTGACCCACTGACCTTTTGCCACGTGGCGCACGTGGCACTGCTATTTGGCACTTTCCGGAACCTTCTGAATCAGTTCTCTTTTCGCTCTCTTCTCCAGTCTCGAGCAAGAATGTCCGATTTGGAGCTTACTGTTGAGAATCTGAAAATCAAAGAGGATCAGGAAGGTGAGAGAGCTGTATAAATTATTCGTGTGAATTTTAATTTTTAATTCATTTTTTAATTATTTATTTATATATCCTGGTTCTAGCCGGTGTTTGCTATCTTTTTATCTTTTCATTTAGGATATTTTCCATTCAATTTTTCAATTTTTTCTTCAGGGATGACTGAAACTGAAACTGAAAAAGAGCCGGCGGTGCTCTACCCGCTGAAGCGCAGCTGGACGTGGTGGTACCTGAACGACGATCGCGGCACCTCGTGGGAGGATCGTCTCAAGAAGGTGTACACCTTCACCAGCGTCCCCGAATTCTGGGCGCTCTACGACGCGATCCGCCCGCCAAGTGGGCTCAACGCGCAGTGCGACTACAACGTGTTCCGCGACAATATTCAGCCGATGTGGGAGGTGCCGGAGAACGCGAACGGCGGTCGTTGGTTGATCGTCATCGACAAGCAGAAGACGCCGGAGATGGTGGACGCCATCTGGCTCGAGATTCTGATGGCGTTGGTTGGTGAGCAGTTCGGCAAGGACATGGAGTCGATTTGCGGACTGGTGTGCAACGTGAGAGCCAAGGGATCGAAGATCAGCGTCTGGACCAAGGATTGCAATGACGACGACGCCAATTTGAGAATCGGGTGAGCAAAATTTAGAATTTGTTATGTTTTTTTTAGAAAGGTGTAGAGAATTTTTCAGAAAATCGGTCACTGATAATTTTGACGTCGACGATTCTGAATCTGAAGTCAGAATTTCTGTAATTCATCCCATTTTTGAGAAAAAATGTGTCAAAGCCGTTTTCAGTACTATTTGACACATTTTTTCTCAAAAATGAGATCAAATTACAGAAATTCTGACTTCAGATTCGGAATCAGCAACGTCGAAACTATCAGTGATCAGATTTCCACAAAACCCGTTCAAACACTAATTTTTCCAGCACGGTGCTCAAGGAGAAGCTGATGGCGGCGTCCAAGGACCTTCCGAAGCCGCTGTTCGACGTGATCCGCTACGAAGACCACGACAGTTGCCAGAAGAAGACGAGCTCCGTCGTGAAGGCCAAGCTCTCGCTGCACTCTTCCGAGACACCCGAAAAGCCGCTCTAATTCTGCCACCCGCTTTACTTGTTCCTCTTTTCCGTGCCTTGTCATTATTGAAAACTTGGTGATTTTTCACCATTTTTCATCGTTGCCTTCCATTGATTTTTTATTGTTTCCAAAATGATAAATTCTGAAGAATGGGTACATGTCATCAAGATTCCAACGGTTCCATCATGCCGGTTTATTGGTTGTAGTGTAGAGTGTAGTCCAGTGGGTCAAAGTACGATTGATGATAAGAACCCCGCGAAGATCTTTTTTTCTTTTCGTCTCTTCCTGTCTCGATCTCTCTCATCGGAGACGGGGGCCTTCTCACAAACAACCAATTCGTATCATGACCGATTTTTTTTTTTTTTTTGGTTTTCAATTTTTTTTTTGATTTCCACATCATCAATATTTCTGCCACGTCTTCTAAATATTTTTCCTATGAAATCTTATTATTTTCCCATTTTACAGAGCTAAAAAAGCAGTGCAAATGGCTGGAAAAGGTAAGTTTTGAATAGTGATCAGTGATGTCTGAAGTGTGACGTCTTCAGGTGTATTCATCGTCGGCGCGAAGCGCACCGCGTTCGGAACATTCGGCGGTAAGCTGAAGGGTCACAGCGCCACGGATCTTGGAGTCGTCGCCTCGCAGGCGGCGTTGAAGCACGCCAACGTCGCCGCCGACGCCGTCGATCACGTCATCTTTGGTAATTCAGAAGAAATTCAGAATATTTTTGATGGATTCTAACGAATTCTGATTCTAGGTAACGTGGTGGCGAGCTCTCGCGACGGCATCTATCTGACCCGCCATATTGGCCTGAAATCCGGAGTTCCACAAAACGTGGGAGCCCTGACTGTCAATCGGCTCTGCGGCTCCGGCTTCCAGGCGGTGGTGAACGCGGCTCAAGCCATCAAGCTCGGCGAGTCGAACATTGTGCTCGCGGGAGGCACTGAGAACATGTCGATGGTCCCATTCGCAGTGCGAAACATCAGATTTGGAACGGCTCTTGGGAAGAAGTACGAGTTTGAGGATATGCTCTGGGATTCATTGAGTGATCCTTATGCGAAACTGGCGATGGGACAAACTGCTGAGAAACTCGGGGCTCAGTACAAAGTCACCCGGCAAGAAGCCGATGAGTTTGCTCTCCGCTCGCAGACCCTGTGGAAGAAAGCCCAGGACGCGGGAATTTACAAAAATGAGATTGTGGGCATCACAGTGAAAGGAAGAAAGGGGGAAGAGAGCTTCGATATTGATGAGCATCCCCGTCCAACCACCACGGAGAGCCTTGCGAAGCTCAAACCCGTCTTCCAAAAGGATGGCTTGGTAAACGCGGGAAATGCCTCGGGTATTTCTGACGGAGCCGCCGCTTTGGTGGTCGCTGGAGAGGAGGCGGTCAAGGCGAAGAGCTTGAAGCCTTTGGCTCGCGTTGTCGCTTACTCGGCAGTTGGGTGTGACCCGACTATTATGGGTATCGGACCAGCACCGGCGATTAGGGAGGTGCTCAAGCAGAGTGGGCTCAAGATTGGAGATATTGATATCTTTGAGGTGAATATTCTTCGTTGATAGTGGTGGTCTGGTTTTCACTGAAATTCTGAACATATTGACCGAGAAAATGTGATTTTCTAGGCCATATTTTTAGAATTTCGGTTAAAAACAGTCATTTGAATTTTGAAAATTCCCGTTTTTCTTCAAATTTGATGATTTTTCGACATTTTTGAAATTAAAATCTCGAAAAATCATGAAATTTCAATGAAATCTCAATAAAATCCCACATTTTTCCAAGAGAAACAACGCTTTTTAACCGGAAAATTTCAAAAAAGTGCACAAAAATTGGAAAAAATCGATAAAATTCAAAATTTTCTCCAATTTTTGGTGGTTTTTTAGAATTTTTCGACTGAAAAGCATCTTTTCCCCTGAAGAAAATTTGAATTTTATGAAAATTTGATGATTTTTTGAAATTTTTACTCCAAAAATGTCGAAAAGCACTAAATTTTGCCATTTTCTTCCTTTTTTTTCGAGATTTTTAGAGTAAAAATCGCATTTTTCACTCAAAAATTTCGAAAATCCATAAATTTTACCTGAAAACTATTGAAATAGAGCAAAATTTGAAAATCCCGGTTTCTGATGATCTCTATAATTCCAGAATTTCCAAAAAAAAAAAATCGAAAAACCCCCTTCAATTCCAGGTCAACGAGGCGTTTGCCCCACAAGCTCTCGCCGTCCAACGCGAGCTCGGCATCCCAATGGAGAAGCTGAACGTGAACGGCGGAGCCATCGCCCTCGGCCACCCGCTTGCCGCTTCTGGAGCCCGCATCTCGACCCACATTGTTCACGAGCTCCAGCGCCGCAACGTCAAGTACGGCATCGGCTCGGCGTGCATCGGTGGAGGACAAGGAATCGCCATTCTCTTTGAGAAGATTTAAATTCTTTTTTTATTTATTTTTATTCCGCCTTTAGTTTTTCGTGTACTTTTAATGTGTATGTATTGGTATTCTGAAGACGTGACGTCTTCTACAAAATGAATCTGTTCTATGCTAAAGTCTGCAAACACTTTGACGGCGCACTGCGGTCGGACGCCGTACCAATCGGTTATGTTTTATAATCCGACTGCATTGATTACTTTTTCTTCTTCTTCTTCTTATTGGACTCTTTATTCGAAATAAGCTCCTCCCCTTTTATCATATTGGCATTGTTCCAGGGTGAAAGAATGCGCTTCGAGGACATTGGCATTTCTAAGGTGAGCAATATTTGTATCTGAAAAATTGGAATAAAAAAACAAAAAATTTCTAAAAAAAATCAATAAAAAAGTGACGGAAAAATTGTGCATTTCCGGGTGTCTGAAGAGCTGCGCAGAGCTCCAATTTCTTCATTTGCTCCCTTTTCTCCTCGGCTCCCTTTTTTTGCTCCCCTCTTTTTTCGGCTATTAGATTATCTTCCAGTACTCGACTCGGAGCTGGAGCCCGAGCCATATTTATTCGATTTTCTTCTTTTCCGTCTTCCAGTGAACGGAGCCGCCGGGATGAATAATGAAATGAGGTTGAGGTTGAGGTTGACATGCGAGATTAGGCTCGCCGAGCACACACTCTGTCTCTCTTGCTCTTTTTCCCTCGCTTGTGCTCCTTCTTCCATTCATTTCTCTTCTCTTCCTGACGACAGCGCGGCTTCTCTGCGACGTTTCTGAAACAAGAAGACGTCATTTCAGTGGTTTTTTGATGCGAATTTGCATTTTTTTTTTTTGAAATTTATGGGAAAATTTGGGTTTTTAACGATTTTTAAAGTAAAAATTGAATTTTTAAGCTTTTCGGTGTCGCTTTTTCCTTGAAATTTTGGAATTATAAGCAGATTTTGAGGATTTTGGGAAATTTTGTAAAGACTTTGCAATTTTTCGAATAAAAACTCTATTTTTACCCATTTTTATCGGATTTTATCGAATTTTATAGCATTTTTCACGAATTTATCACATTTTCTTGATAAATTTTTCGGGTCAATCAAGTTTTTGAGCATTTTTCAATGTAAAAAGTTGAATTTCTAACATTTTTCACTGAAAAAACTCTAATTTTCCCGTTTTTTGCACATTTTAAGGTAGAATTATCATGATTTCTTATTAAAATTCAAGAAAAATTGGATTTTTGCAGATTTTTTACTGAAAAAAGTCAAATTTTGGCATTTTTCATTGAAAAATCTGAATTTTAGGTGAAAATCTCAATTTAACCGATTTTTCCCATTTTTAGGGTGAAATTGTCATAATTTTTGGTAAATTTTCAGAAAATTGAGCTTTTCATCAATTTTTACTGAAAAAAGTGAAATTTTGGCATTTTTCACTGAAAAATCTGATTTTTAGGTGAAAACTGAAAATTTCCCTACTTTAATACTTTCTCATTGATTTTCTGCAAATTTCACTAAATTTTCACTATATTTTAAGTAAATCTTTGATTTTTTCCATTTTTCAGTACAAAATTCATGAAAATTGACATAAAAATCCATCTTTTTTGCACTTTGAATCCTAAAAAATCCTTCAAAAATCCCAAAAAATTTCGAAATCCCACCCACTAAACAACGAGCGGTGTAACGCGGAGCATCGTTGTTTTCCCCCCAGCTCTTCATTTTGTTTTTCCCTAATCTCCTAAAACGCCAAAACAAAAAAGCGCCCTCCCGAATAACAAGCGCCGTGTCAACATCGTCTGTCAACCCATCCGCACGTCTCCTAATTTCATTGACGCTTCTGGACGGAGCCATAAATAAACAAGACGCCTCGTTTTTTTTTTCGCTTCACTGAATTTCAATGGAGGAAGATGGAGACGTTGGGAATTGAGAAGAGAGAGATACTGATTAAACGCTTTCTGAGCGTCATGTGACTTCATTTTTCAACCGGAACCGAAAAGAGTTCGTTTTGTGCTCCGTGGGGAGTTTGGCTCTTTTCTCTTCCGTTTTTCTTCCCCACAATCTTCTCCTCAAAGTGCTTTTCCACTTTTCCTCGCTTCTCACGCTTCGGAGCAAAAAATATCGAGTTACTCTCTTCAGCCCGAATGAACGATGAGCACACCCTCATCGGCTCACACTCCGCTCTCCGCGTGGTGGAATAGCATGTCGCTGTCGGGCATCTACCCCTCCATCTCCGCCCCTTCTACGAGCTCATGGAGCTCTGTCCTTGGTGGCAGCTCCACACCACAGTCCACAGTGCCACCGTCGGCGCTCTCTGGAGGTTATACGGAGGATATTACGGTGGCGGGCGCGCTGTTGAAGGATAAGATAAATGGGCTGGTGGAGACGTTGATGGGCAGAGAGTCGGTGCACACTGGATGCGGATATGGGGAGGATGGACGGATTGCTATGATGGTGAGGGTGGGGAGATGGTGGAGATCGTGGTGCTTCAGGATGGACATATTGGTGGTTTTTGCATTGTTGTGAATGGGGCTAGAGTGTACATGATTCTAAGAGACGCAGACTATCTAACAACCTGTGTCTCTTTGGATCATGTACTCCCTCTCTCTCTCGATTCACAATGAAGCGCACTTTGCATGCACGGCCAATTTTAGCTGTTCATGCAAAGTGATAGCTCGCTCCACCGTATCTTTGATTAGAGAGTACATGATACGAGGAGACGCAGATTGTGTAACAACCTGCGTCTTCTTGTATCGTTTACTCTTTTGCTTGATTGACAATGGGGCGTATTTTGCATGCACGGACAATACTAGCTGTTCATGCAAAATGATAACGTGCTCCACTGTAGCTATGATTAGAGATCACATGATCCGAGGAGACGCAAACTGTCTAACCACCTGCGTTTCGTTAGACCACGTACTCTTTCGTTTGAGAAGTGCATTTTGCATCAACGGACAAAATTAGCTGTTCATGCAAAATGATAATCTGCTCTATTGTGACTGGAGTTAGAGCGTATATGATCCGAGGAGACGCAGACTGTCTAACAATCTGCGTTTCTTCGGATCTTGTACTGTCTTGATCGAGATTCAGTGGAGCTCATGTTATTCAATTTGTAGAAATTCTGCAAGTTGTCGTGAAGTTCTGTGCAGACACCATGAAATCCAATTCGTAACAAGACCCACCAAAGATAAAATACGCCTTTAAATTTTCATCATAAAATGGTTGAGAAGTATGCAAGCAGTTGATTAAGTTGCAAAACTCGATTATTTTTGACATTTTTGAACCGGGTTATTGTCAAAATAATCGAATTGCGGAAAAGTGTGCATACACCGATTGTGGGCGTGGCCAAATCTGGGAGGCGGGGCCAAAGGCCAAAATTATTTGCAAAGTGCGGCACCAGTTTGCTGCAACCTCGCCGCACATAATTTTTGTCATCATTTTCATCAAAACTGGTGGCTTCCGTTAATTTTTTGATAATTTCCTGTCATTTTCTTTCATTCTGACGAAAAAAAAGCCTGAAAATAAATAAAAAATTGATAAAATCAATGCAATTTTGATGAAAATGATGACAAAAATTATGTGCGGCGAGGTTGCAGCAAACTGGTGCCGCACTTTGCAAATAATTTTGGCCTTTGGCCCCGCTTCCCAGATTTGGCCACGCCCACAATCGGTGTATGCACACTTTTCCGCAATTCGATTATTTTGACAATAAATTTACATCTGATCTGACGACAAGTTGCAGAAACACTCAGTCTGCAACTTGTCGTCGGATCTCATTCACTTTTTACCCGATTCAAAATCTCGAAATTATCGATTTTTCCAATTCAATTAACAAAAAACGACCCACAAACTAAAAATTGAAAATTTGCCTACAAACTACAAAACTTCCCTTCAAAACCCCTTTTAAAGGTGGACAAAGTGTACCTGGTGGATCGCCTCGGCACCCATGAGAACCTCCTTGGCACCATCCACGTCACCACCACCCACATCATCTTCCGCGCCGAAGACGGCTCGAAAGAGCTGTGGCTCGCCACAGGGCTCATCGCCTCGGTGGAAAGAGGCACTTTGACGGCGGCGGGATGCATGCTCATTATTAGGTGCAAACATTTTCAGGTGGGCATGGAGCTCCGTGAGCTCTGTGAGCCATGATGTTGTTTTTTAGGTGATAAGCTTACTGATAAGCAGGGATAAAGCGTGTCAAGACCTCTATGAGACACTGCAAAGAGCCGCGAAACCTGGTGAGCTCTTGGTGATTGTGGGTGTGAAATTGTGAGGGACGAGGTGCAATTTTGGAATTCTAGGCGAGCTAGATTTGGGAATTATTGATTTTTTTCGAGTTTTATGTAAAAATTTGCAAATTGCGGCACTAGTTTCCTTTCACATCATTTTTGTCATTTTTCATCAAAATTTCAAGGATTTTATCGATTTTTCCTGATTTTCAAGCGTTTTTATGTTAGAATACATGAAAATTAGCAAGAAATCACTATATAAAGGTGATTTTTTCATAATTTTTATGTATTTTGACAGAAAAAACCCAAATAAGGATGAAAATGAGAAAAAATCGATAAAATCCATGTAATTTTGATAAAAATCATGGCAAAATTGATGTGAAAGAAAACTAGTGCCGCACTTTGCAAATTTCGACAATAAAACTCGAAAAAATCAATAATTCCCAAATCAAGCTGACCTAGAATTTTAAAATTCCACCTCTACATTTTCCAAGTCCCTATCGACCAGAAATTTGCTTTTTTTCGTTTTTTTATCGATTTTTTGTGATTTTTTATCGATTGATTGTCCACCAGTCCCAATTTTCCGTTGCGTCCTCGCTCGCTAACCTCCACTGATTGCAGTTTCAGTGAACGTGTCCGAGCTGCTCGCCTTTGAAAATCGTGAGCCCGTCGACGATGCTCGCGGATGGAAGCGGCTCGATTGGAATGGGGAAATGAGCCGGCAGGGAGTGGGGAACTCGCAATGGCAGCAGTCGAGTATTAATGAGGGATATACGGTAGGTGAACATTAGAAATATTGGAAAAAAGAGCCAAATTTCGTGTAGTTCTCGTGGAAAACAGCTGAAATTTCGTTTTTTCTTCAGTTTTCCTTGATTTTTCATATTTTCAATGAGAAAATCATTGAAAAATCTGAAAAACAGCAAATTTTTATAGGATTGCTGTAGTTTTCGTGGCAAGATCTTGAAATTTCAAGATTTTTGTCATTTTCATGCTTTTTTTACATAGAAATTGTGAAAAATTCAATAAAATTGGTAAAATTTCAACAAATTTATAGGAAAAACATCGAAAATCAATGAAAAATCGATAAAACCGTAGAAAAATCAATATAATGTCCAAAAATTTAGAAGAAAGCATAAGAAATTGCTGAAAATCGATACAATCAATAAAAAATCATTCAAATACCATTAGAATGTTTAGAAAAAATCAATAAAACGGCCAAAAAATCACCAAAATCACAGAAAAATCGATAAACCGCAAAAATCAACACAATTTTCAAAAAAGTCACAAAATCGCTGAAAAATCACATAAAAATCGATAGAACCATAGCAAAATCAATAAAAAATCATTAGAAAACACTACTATCAACAGAAAATTATCGCACGCGGGGGCGGGCCAAATAGGCTCCGCCTCGAAAACTGCAACGACGCGCACTTCGACGCAAGTGCCGCACAGAAGTCATCGAATTATTTAATTTTTTTTCGTCGTTTTTTTTATTTTCATTGTTTTTTCATGATTTTTGATGGTTTTTCTTACTTTTTCTTTTGAATAAGTGTTTTCCGACACGATAAAATCCATTTTCTGAACTATTTTCAAAAATTTTCGATAAAATTCTCACTTTTTCCATGAAAAACTACATTTTTCGTCAAAAATGACGAAAACTCGAAATATTTCAGTTTTTCTAATTTATTTTCTTTATTTTTTGGTTCGCTTCTCTTCTAGATCGACCTAGAATGCTATTTTCCATTGATAATCGATGAATCAATTGCAAATTTTCAGATTTCGGACCAATGGAAGGCTAAAAGACTACGAAGATCGCCGGATTACGTCAAATCTCACATAAATCTTCAGAAATGTTTTTATTGTGCAATAAAATAGTGATATTTAAAAAATTTTATCATTTGCTTGTTCTTGTAGCTTCATCGTCGATAGTTTCAGATGAATCCGCGCCGAATTGATCGATTTTTGCCGGAATCTGAAAATTTATGAACAATTCAGCGGTTCTTAATGGAAAATAGCCTTCTAGATGGATCTAGAATAGAAACAAATCGAAAAATAAAGAAAAGAAATTAGAAAAACTGAAATATTTCGAGTTTTCGCAATTTTTGAAGAAAAATGTAGTTTTTCATGGAAAAAGTGAGAATTTTGTCGAAAATTTTTGAAAATTGTTCAGAAAATGGATTTTATCGTGTCGGAAAACACTTATTCAAAAGAAAAAGTAAGAAAAACCATCAAAAATCATGAAAAAACAATGAAAATCAAAAAAACGACGAAAAAAAATTAAATAATTCGATGACTTCTGTGCGGCACTTGCGTCGAAGTGCGCGTCGTTGCAGTTTTCGAGGCGGAGCCTATTTGGCCCGCCCCCGCGTGCGATAATTTTCTGTTGATAGTAAAATCGCATAAAAATCGATAAAATTTCCTGAAAATCAACTAAATTATCAAAAATCAATACAATATCTCAGAAACCGTAAACTATTCATGAAAAACATCGAACAAGCTGTGAAAAATCACATAAAATCACATAAAAATCAATCAAATTTTCCTAAAAATCTGAACAATTTTCTGAAAAAAAAAAACCATAAAATCGCAGACAAATCAATAAAATCACACAAAAATCTACACATTTTCTAAAAAAAACCCCCCCCCCCCCCCCCCCCCCCCCCCCTAAAATCCCTTTCAAATTAATCCCTCCCTCAGATCTGCGACACATACCCCGACAAGCTGTGGTTTCCAACAGCGGCCTCCACCTCGGTCCTCCTCGGCTCGTGCAAATTCAGAAGCCGTGGCCGTCTGCCAGTGCTCACCTACTTCCACCGCCAAACCGAAGCGGCTCTCTGTCGATGTGCTCAGCCGCTGACAGGCTTCTCGGCTCGCTGCGTGGAGGATGAGAAGCTCATGGAGCTCATCGGAAAAGCGAATCCCAACTCGGAGCAACTTTTTCTGGTGGACACCCGCCCCCGGGTGAACGCCATGGTGAACAAGGTGCAGGGAAAAGGGTTCGAAGATGAACGCAACTATTCCAATATGCGATTCCACTTCTTCGACATTGAGAATATTCACGTGATGAGAGCTAGTCAGGCACGTCTTCTGGACGCTGTCACCAAATGTCGAGAGGTGGCGGACTTTTGGAAGAATTTGGAGGCGTCCGGGTGGCTCAAACATGTTAGAGCTGTGGTGGAGTGTTCCTTTTTCTTGGCGGATTCTATTAGTAGAGGTGAGGATGGGTAACATACGCTCCATATTGAAATAGTGTGTTAAAATAGGCTTTAGAATGGTGTAGTGCGTTAAAAACACGCTCCATAATGTAATAGTGCGTCGGAACACATTCCAAGAGGGTGTAGTACCTTAAAAACACGTCCCGAAATGGTGTAGTGCGTCAAAAATACGCTTTTCAATACTGTAGTGCGTCAAAAACACGCTTCAAAACAGTGTAGTGCGTCGAAACACGCTCTAAAACTCTGTAGTGCGTTGAAAATACGCTTCACAATAGTATGGTGCGTCAAAAAACGCTTCAGTAGTTTGTCAAAATACGCTCCTCGTTGAAAAAGTGCATCATAACACGCTTCTTAATAGTGTTGTGCGTCAAAAATACGCTTCAAAATGGTGTAGTGCGTTAAAACACGCTCCAAATTGATTTAGTGCGTCAAAACACGCTTCTCAACAAAAATTTGCCTAAGAGCAGGCTAAATCATAGTATAGTGCGTCAAAACACGCTTCTTGATGGTGTAGTGCGTCAAAAACACGCTCCACAGTGAAATAGTGCGTCGAAACACGCTTCTGAACAATGTAGTGCGTCAAAATACGCTTCTTAATAGTGAAGTGCTTTGAAAACACGCTTCTTAATAGCGTAGTGCGTTAGAATACGCTCCACAATAGGATGATGCGTCAAAACACGCTCCACTATAGAATAGTGCGTCAAATCACGCTTCACAAAGAAAAAGTGCGTCAAAAACACGCTCCTTAATAAACCAAAACAAAACACGCTCCAAAAAATGCAAAAACCCAACGAAAACAATAATTTGCAGGCACCTCATGCGTGGTGCACTGCTCGGACGGCTGGGACCGCACCTCCCAAGTGGTGGCTCTGTGCCAACTGCTGCTCGACCCGTTCTACCGTACCATCCACGGCTTCCAGGTGCTCATCGAGAAGGACTGGCTCGCTTTTGGACACAAATTCGATGACAGATGTGGACATGTGGGGGCTCTGAACGATGAAGCTGGCAAGGAGGTGTCGCCCATTTTCACACAGTGGTTGGACTGTGTGTGGCAGATTATGCAGCAGAAGCCAAGGGCTTTTCAGGTAATTTTTTGAGTGTTTTAGAGCTTGAAAAGTGCTCTGGCCACGCCCCTTTTTGGAGCGTTTCATTATTTTTTCTTTCTTTTTCGTTTTCTTCATCATCATAAATAGAAGAGCTCTGACCACGCCCATTTTCATGGCACTAATCAGATCATTATAATAGCTCAGACCACGCCCCTTTTTGCTCTTTAAAATTATAGAATTTTCAGCTCCGCCCATTTTTCCTATGCTCGTTATGATCCATTATGAAAAGTGGGCGGAGCTTGAGCATAATAACAGCTTTGAAGTGTTCTATAAAAGAGGCGTGGCCTGTTCAAACTCCGCCCACTTCTCTATTCAGTTCACTTTTAAGACTATCAGTAAAAGTGGGCGGAGTTAGAGCAACAAACTGTTTTGCTCTGAAAAAGGGGCGTGGCCTGAGCATTATGATAGTCATACCCTGTTTTCTTCAAAAAGGGGCGTGGCCTGAGCATTATAATGACTCAATTATTGTCCTTTAAAAGGGGCGTGGTCATATTATCATTATAATTTTACTATTTTCCGCTAAAAAGGGGCGTGGCGTGAGCACTAAGCTCATCAAACTGTCTTTATGAAAAGGGGCGTGGCCTGAGCAACTTACTGATCTATTTAACTCCTTTAAAAGGGGCGTGGCTAGAGCATCATGCTCATTTTCCCCATAAAAAGCTCACAAAAAAAGTTCCCAACCCCCATACTTGCCAAACTATACCCTCTAAAAGGGGCGTGGCCAGAGCACACCTCATAATTCTACTTCCAGTTCAACGAGCGCTACCTGATCGAGATGCACGAGCACGTCTACTCGTGCCAATTCGGCACCTTCATCGGCAACTGCGACAAGGATCGTCGCGACCTGAACGTCTCCAGAAGGACGAAATCCCTATGGAGCTGGATGGACGCCCGCCACGACGACTACATCAACGTCTTCTACTCGCCCACGGCTCACGCGGCTCTTCTGGACATTGACACGAGAGCTGCACGCTTCGTCGTCTGGACGGGAATGTACAATCGGTTTGATGAAGGTCTTCAACCACGCGAACGACTCGAAGACGTCACGATGGCGGCCATGGAGCACGTCGGGGTGCTCGAGTCGCATGTCGCACAGCTCCGTGTCCGGCTCGCCGAGCTCAAGGCGCAGAAGACGACGTCGCCGATGGTGGACAGTGGAATGAGCAGCGCCACTGATGAGCTCAAGAATCTGAGCTTCAAGGACCCATTGAGCTCGAGAGCCCCGAGCCTTGAAAGTGGTGTGATGGACTCTTCGTTGTGTTGCTCCGAGGAAGTGCTCACAAAATGCTCGCTGAAATGGCAGCCGTTGAGAGGAGTGGATAGGTGCTCCAATCCGGCGTGTCGGGGGGAGTTCTCGTCTACTATTGAGAGGAGGATTCACTGTCATCGGTGTGGAATGGTGGGTAATTAAGTGATTAATTAGATGATTGGGTAATTAACAGGGTAATTAAGTGGTTTATATGAAAATGGAAGGTAATTAACTAGATAATTAGGTGATTGTGAGGTAAAGTAGGTAATTAACTAGATAATTGACTAATTAACGGAATAATTGAGTGATTAGTGAGAGTTCATGGTAACTAGCTAGATAATTAGTCAATTAGTAGGGTGATTCGGTCATTATTATGCATAGAAGATAATTATCTAGTTAATTATGCAATTAACAGAGTGATTAGGTGATTAGTAAGAGGTAAAGATAATTGGCTAGATAATTAGGCAATTAACAGAGTAATTAAGGTACTAGTGAGCATAGAAGGTAATTATCTACTAAATTAGTCAATCGATAAGGTAATTAAGCGATTTGTACGAGCTAAAGTAATTAACTAGGTAATTTGTCAATTATCTAGCGGTAATTTAGTGTTAATTAGCCATAAGAGACAGGTGAGTAATTAAATAGATAATCAGGTGCAAGCTAATTAGGTAATTATCAGATGATTAGTGCATTAGCAAGTTAATTGAATCATTAACTTGATAATTAGGCAATTAAGTGGTAATTAAGCATTTTAAACATTCTTAATTACCATTCATCATTATCCAATTATTCTAACTAACCTAAATTCGTAAGAATGAGGATAATTATGCTGTTGTGGGTAATTAACGCACTGATAGAGGTAATTAAGTATACTAATTACTAATTATCCTTAATTACCCCCCAATTACCCATTTCCTAATTGCAGATCTTCTGTCGTCGTTGTCTGAAAGTGACTCCAGATGAGCGAGAACGACTGTGCGAAAAATGCAAATCTGACGACTAGCCACGCCCCTTTTATTCCTTTTTTCCTTAATTTCTCACCCTTAATTTATTGCTTTTTGTGCCAAAATTTCTATTTTTTAAGAGATTTTTCCCATTTTTACATGCTTGTGATCACTTTTTTCTAATTTTCCAACGGGTTTTTGAAAAAAAATATTTTTTTTATTGAAAATTTTGTTAAAACCCAAAAAATATTGAATAAATGTGCATAATACTTTATTACTTTAATGCGAACAACGTATAATTAAAACCGAGTGAAAGGGAAATGTAAAGCAAATTGAAAATGTTAACAAAAAATCGATAAATTAATCAATAAATTAATCAATAAAAAAAAGAAAAGAGAAATGTTTTTGATTTTGGATCAAAGCTCGATATTTTCGGGGGGAGATTTTGAAGAAATGGAGATGCAGAAAAAATAGAGTAAATATGAAAAAATCAATAATTCACAAGAAAAATTCGATAAAAATTAGGCGGCCGGCGCCAAATGATGCAAGTGCGCTCTATTGAGACGGCCGGGGACTAGAAAAAGCTAGGCCACCGCGGGGGTTTTTCGAATTTTTCACAAATTTTTGTTGCGAAATTTTTGAAAAAACTCGATTTTCATCAAAATTTATCAATTTTTCGCAGTTTTTATTGATTTTTATTGATTTTTGCATAGAAAAATTGTTTTTCCACTGATTTTCGATCAAAAATCGTGTTTTTCAGAGAAAAAATGGAGGAAAAACGCAAATTCCGAGATTGGCCACTTATTTCACATATTTGCGACATTTTCGAAATGTGCTGCGTCTGTTTGGATTCTTGTCAAGAATAAATCGATTTTTCAATGAGAAAATTATTGATTTTTAGGTGGAAATCTTGTTTTTCTGCGGAAAATGGGATTTTTTCATGTTTTCAGGGAATCTTGATTTTTCATGTATTTTCATTGAAAAATTAGCGATTTTTGATGCTAAAACCATGGTTTTCGTCAAAAATCGTGTCTTTTTCCAAGAAAAAACAAAAAAAATCGATAAAATCGCCACCGGTGGCCTAACTTCCTCACTTATTTTCTAGTCCCCACGATTTAATGAAAAAATCGACGAAGTCGAAACAGCTCAAGATACAATCGGCTCTTTTGTCGATCGTATTCATCATATTCTTTGGAGCATCGAACTTCGATCTCCGATGAATCTGACGGCACCTCGAAGACGAATTGATTGGAGCTGAGGGCGCAGAACGCCATCCGATGACCCAGAATTCGATAGATTTTCGGTTTTTCCGGGAGTTGGAGCACTTTTCTGAAAATAATTTAATTTGTTGGGAAAATTCTGAATTTCGCTGCGTAGCGACTCGATGATTTGATAGATTTTATGAGCTAAACACGAAAAATTTAATTTTTTAACTGCAAATGTGCTCTCTTGAACATTTACAGCGAAAAAATCAAATTTTTAGTTTTTAACTCATAAAATCTAATCACCGAGTCGCTACTCAGCGAAATTCAGTTTTTTTCTTACAAATCAAGATGGGTGTCAATGGTGACGACTTGGTGTCGAATTCCGTTCAAAATCTCTGTGATTCGCATTTTCTGAAGCGACCAATCCGTCGTTTCGACGATATTCAGAAGTCGGAAATTGTCGGTCATGTCGCGATGCGTCCATCTCTGCAATTTATTGGTTTTTTTTTCGTTAGACCGTTTTTAATGATTTTTTTAAAGATTTTCATGAAATTTCATGGTTTCTAGTGGTTTTTTGGCGAAAATAAGGTTGAAATTGATTTTTGATCGAAAAACTCAATGAAAGTTAATGAATTTGATCTAAAAAATCAATAAATCAATAAAAATGTTGATATCTTACATTTTTATTGATTTTTCTTTGTTTTTTGGATCAAATTTGTTGATTTCTATCGAATTTTTTCGGTCTGAAATCAATTTGCACCATTTTTGGCCGAAAAATCTCAAGAAACCATGAAATTTGATGAAAACCTCAGAAAAAATCAATAAAATGTCGATAAATTTATAAAAAACCGATAAAAACGTAGAAAATTAAGAAAAAATCGTTAAATTCCACAAATTTCCACGAAAATCGATAAAATCAATAAATCAATAAACCCGCCCACCTTCAAAAAGACATTGATAGTCTCCGATGGAATCTTCCTGGCCGTCAACTCGACAATCGGTCCACTGATATAATTCAACGTCTTCCTCCCAAAGTGGGCGGAGTTTCGATGGAATCTCAAGCTGACGTCTCCTTTCGTGATGACGTTCGAATGGAAGATCTGATCCAGTTTCGCGACGTCTATCATTTCCACTTCTATCGACTTCTTCTTGTCGGATTTATTGAGCACGAGGGCGTTGAGCCAATTCAGAATAAATCTGATGTTGTTCGCGCCTTCCAGGATGAATTTTTTCACTTTTAGAGGGGGAATGGTTCCGGTGTAGTTCATCTGAATACCGATTATTGATTTTTTGGGAATTTTTTGAAATTTTCAGTGGAAATCGTTGATTTTTTGCGAAAAAAAGGAGAAAATGAGGGGTCTCGCCACGAAAAATATAGTAATTTTGTAAATTTATCGACTTTTGGGTGGTTTTTAGCGAAATTGAGCGATTTTTCAGTTTTTTAACCTAATAAAAGGGGAAAAAGTGAAAATTAAAAGAAAAATTGATTTTTTTTTTCAAAAAATTTTATCGATTTTTTTTTTGAAATTTGATTTTTTTTTTCGAAAATTATCGATTTTTACAATTTTTAAAATTAAAATTTGAATTTCGGTAATTTTTGTGTAGTTTGTAGTTTGAAAAATTGTCCCATAAAAACGTCAATTTTTGTAGTTCACGCGGACAAAAAATTGGAATTTTTTTTCAATTTCGAAATGTTTTGTGTAGTTTGTAGTTTGGTAAATTTCCACCAATATAGTCACAGAAAAATGGTGAATTTTTGTAGTTCACGTGAACAAAAATTGGAAAAATTGTTTTTTGATTCAAAGAACTTGGAAAAAATTCATCAAAAATTCAGAAAAAAGTCCGAAAATTCGGGAAAAAAATCAATAAATCAAAAAATTTCGAAATTTTCGGAAAAATTAGAAAAAAAAATTTCCAAAAAATTCAAAAAAAATTCAAAAACTACAACAATTCCCAAAAAAAATCCCAAAAATTCAAACAAAATCCTAAAAATCCAAAAAAAAAATCCAAAAATCACAACCCACTGAAAAAATCAATAAATTCCGAACCTGTTGAATATCGCTCTCCCTGCCCGGCACCAAATTCTCCACCCTCACACGGAGCGCCTCGTACTGAAAGTTGCGGAGCCAATACTCGACGTATCTGGAGCTCCTTTCCACAAAAGTGTGGCTCAGTCGGAGCCGTTCCGGAGCAAAAACTCCCGAAGAGCAGCGGTTCTTGTGCTCCGAGGCCCAGCGGCCAGTCATCCACTGATTCTCGTGGAAAAGAGCCGCGTGGAAAGTGTGCTCCGTGGAGAATTGAGCCGTGATCTCGACGATGTGCTCCAGATTCCACGTGGCGGTGAAGTGGATCGTCAGTTGGAGGAGGCGGGGCTTACAGCTTCTGGAGAGGTGGAGCAGGTGTTTGCACGTTCTTTCCAGGTTCGATCTGATAATGTGAAAATGGAGATGGCCTAGTTTTTGGAAAAGTTAGGCCATCATCTCTAATTGGTAGATGGTGTAGTTCTCGTGGACAAATTTGAAAAAAAAACCAAAAAATTAGAGAAAGATTGACCAGAGCCTCTGATTGATCGTTCGTGTAGTTCGAGAGGACAAAATTTGTGTTTTTTGTCCTCGAGAACTACACAACCAGCCAATCAGGGATAGTGGCCTAACTTTTGCAAAAACTAGTCCGCCAGTCAATTTTTTGTAGTTCTCGTGGACAAAACCTACAATTTTCAAACATCGGTGGCCTAGAAAACCATTTTTAGGCCATTTCATAACTTCACATGGCTTAAATTTGGTTTTCTAGGCCACCAATCACTGAAAATTGAACTCATCTTGTCCACGAGAACTACACAAAATTGCATGGTGGCCTAGTTTTTGGAAAAGTTAGGCCATCATCCCTGATTGGTTGATGCTGTAGTTCGAGAGGACAAAATTGAAGAAAGTGAAAAATTGAACTCATTTTGTCCACGAGAATTACACGTAAACGCATGGTGGCCTAGGTTTTACGAAAGTTAGGCCATCATCGCTTATTGGTCGATGGTGTAGTTCGAGAGGACAAAATTTGTTTTTTTTGTCCTCGAGAACTACACGGCCTACCAATCAGAGATCATGGCCTAACTTTTGCAAAAACTAGGCCACCATGTAACTTCCTATAGTTCTCGTGGACATTACTTGTCCTCGAGAACTACACTCACCTTGTATTGACATCGAGCCGCTTCAAAACAGCAATGAGCACGTCGTTCTCCATGTCGAGAAAGTGCGTTCCATTGGGCCGTTCGGAGCTCGCCAACCACTGCTCCACTCGTTGACGACGACAAGCCACCGTCAGCTCACGGTCCGGCGGACCGTCTGATGGAAGCAGCAGTGAGGCTATTTTCTGGAAATTTGAAGGGTTCACGAGAAGTACACAAGCGACCAATAGAGGAAGGGGAAGGGAGTGGCCTAGTTTTTGCAAATCACTAGTTTTTTAAAAAGTTAGGCCACCATCTCTGATTGGCTGGTTGTGTAGTTCTCGTGGACAAAATGCAAAAATTGATAGTTTTGTCCACGAGAACTACACAAAAATGGCTGATGGCCTAGGTTTTTGAAAAGTTAGGCCACTATCTCTGATTGGTAGGTCGTGTAGTTCTCGTGGACAAAAAGTCAAAAATTTGTTAATTTGTCCTCTCGAAGTACACAACCGACCAATCAACGATTTCCACTAATTTTCTCAATTTTTCTTGGATAATTCGTCGAAATTATCGAATTTTTGCAATTTTTTATATGAAAAACTGTTAAAAATATGAAAATTTGCTTCAATTGAGCCATATTGTCCTCTCGAAGTACACAAAACTGACTGGTGGCCTAGGTTTCGGAAAAGTTAGGCCACTATCTTTGATTGGTAGGTCGTGTAGTTCTCGTGGACAAAATCAGTTCAATTTTCTGTAATTGGTGGCCTAGAAAACCATTTTTAGGCCATATGGAATTATGGAAATGGCCTAGAAATAATTTATAGGCCATTGAATTTTGAAAATTGTAGGTTTTGTCCACGAGAACTACACGAAATTGTCTAGTGGCCTAGCTTTTGCAAAAGTTAGGCCACCATTTCTAATTGGTAGCTCGTGTAGTTCTCGTGGACAAAAAACAAAAAAATTCGAAAATTTGAAAATTTTGTCCTCTCGAACTACACAACCGACCAATCAGCGATAACGATCGATTTTTTTCGTTTTTCGATGGAATTTGATGTATTTTTCGAAGATTTTCGAATTTTTTTTTTCAAAAATCGAACGAAAATTATTTTCAAAACCTTTTCCACTTGAAGTACACCAATTTTTTCATAAATTTTCCCTTTTTTCTTCAAAAAATCATGAAAAAACTGAAAAAACGAAGAAAAAAGAAGAAAAAACGAGCGGAAATGATGAAATTCGAAAGAGGGAGAAGTGATTGATGAGTGGAACGGCGGGTGGCGGACAAACACAGAACATTTGCTTCGTGGGTGGCCGCCGGACCGACTCGGCCGCGGCCATGTGCGGGAGGCGAGGAGGGGGGAGGATAAGGAGGAGAGCGGAATGGGGAATGGTTTATATCATTCGAAAGCTAAAATTATGAGGATCACGAATATGTGCTTTGTTTTTGATAAGGAGCAATGTGGGGGGAGAAATGGAGCTCAAAAGTGTTCAATTCCTAGTGGTTTTTAGATTAGTAGGGAATTTTTTCATAATTGGTATCATTCGAGAGGTCTTTTTATGAGGATTTTAGAACTGTGACCCATTTTTGATGAAAGTTACTTTGAGCCAAGATATGAAGCTTTTTAGATGAGCAAAACACCAATTTTAAAACAAAAGGCGTAGTATGGTTTCGGCCACCATTTGGAAGTTTTGTGATGATAAATTGATGGCCGTTACCTAGAAAACTCATTTTTCATCTATTTTCGTTATTTTGCTCATTTTTCAAATTTCTTACATTTCGAAATAGAGCGCACTTACTGATTCCAAGAAACCTGAACACGAATTTTAACCTATATTCCAGGCAAAATTGAGCTTTATAAGGACATATTTATATCAATCGACGCAGAATTTCATGCTGAACAAGATTGTAGTACTTGGTTTTTCATGAAAATTGATTTTAACCGAGTTATAAGCCATTAAAGTTGAAGAGGTTCTTTTGATCTACCGAAAAAAAGCTATAAAAACTAGGTCAAACTCCATTTTCATGAAAAAAAGTACCACAATTTTGCTCAGTATAAAATTGGGGCTCTCGGAGCACCAAAAAACCCAAGATTTTCCCCTTGACACCCTATAAAAGTGCCACGTATGCCACAAAACTTCGGGATCGCTTTTTCTTCGTTCTTTTGGCATTTATTTCCAAAAACCCATCGTCTTCAGAAGTAAACTTGCAGTTCAAAGGTACCAAAAAAAACTAAAAACAAAAAAAAAACTGAAAAAAAAACCTTCCAGAAAATGGCTGAACCGGACGGATACGAAGTGATGGGTCCGGGACCCGGAGCTCTTCCCGGAGCCGTTCCTCCTCCAGTCCCAACGTTTCCAGACTCTGCAGTTGCTCCGGGCGCTGCTCCGGCTCCGCCCCGACCGCCGCCCACTATTCCCGACTTTCCAGTGACCGGGGATGGAGCTCCGCCTCCGCCGGCTCCTGCTCCAGCTCAGCAGCCTGCTCCGCCGCCGCCTCCACCACCAGTGGCTGCTCCGCCACCTCCGCCACCTCCGCCACCTCCACCACCTCCAGTGGCTCCAGTGGCTCCTGCAAAGGATAAAAAAGAGAAGGAAGAAGAGGGTGAAGAAGAGGAAGAGGGCGATGAGGAGGAGAAGCCCAAACCTAAAAAGAAGCCGAAGAAGAAGGAGGTGAGTTCTTCTGGTAATGTGGATAAAATGATGGTGTAGACAAGATGATTCTCTACATTTTGATATAAAAATTAAATGGGTGGAGTTAAAATGAGCAGAGTTAGAGGCATTCGAATATGGTATAGGTTGATGATGCTTTAGGTTGTAATTATGGGGGCGTATCTAGAAAATAACTCGCAGTGTTTAGGATTTATATATTTCATATGATAGAGAATTTGATTCTCCACATTTTGATACTAAAATCAGCTTCCTAGCATTCAGTAGAGCAAAGTAAAATTCATTTAAAAATCGCATTTTTTGAAATGAGTGTATCTCAGCGCTCCGTAGACAAAAATGGCTGATTTACATGTCAAATTGAAGAGAATTACCTAAATTTTAACAATAAACTGACAAGATATAAGATTTTCTACGTTTTGATACCAAAATCAACTTTCTAGCATTCAGTAGAGAAAAGTTATGCTCATTTTAACATCCACTATAAAAATGAGGATAACTCAGCTCTTAGTGGTGCTAACAAGGTGATTTTTATATCAAATTAAAGAGAAATACTGGATCCTCAACAAAAAATCAACAAAACGTCTAATTCTCTTCATTTTGATACCGAAATCAGCTCTCTAGCATTCAATAGAGCAAAGTTATGCTCATTTCAAAAGCACATATCTTGAAAAGGGTGTATCTCAGCTTGTAGAGGTGATAAAAAGGTGATTTTTATAACAAAATGTTGAGAATCATCAGCTTTTCAACATAAAAAAGACAATGAATAAAATTCTGCACATTTAGATACCAAAATCTTGATAGGAACATGATTTCACTATCAAATGATAGATATTTTGAAGTTCTAAATCATGAAAATGATAGATAAAACTATTATCTGCATTTTGATACCAAAATCAGCTCTCTAGCATTCAGTAGAGCAAAGTTATGCTCATTTCAAAAGCGCATTTCTTAAAAAGAGTGTATCTCAACTCCAAGTGGTGCTAAAATCGTGATTTTTATATCAATTTGTGGGGAATCATTAGCTTTTCAACATAAAAATGACAATGAATAAAATTCTAATCATTTTGGTACTAAAAGCAGGTTTCTAGCTCTCAGGAGAGCTGAGTTATGCTCATTTTAACACTCTCTTTCTAAAATCGACATAACTTCGCTCTCAAAAATCATAAAAACTCAGTTTTTTGATCAAGTTGTAGAGAATCAGATTTTCTATCCTACAAAATCAAAACCATCTTAATTCTCGTCATTTCAACACCCCTACACTCACATTTTCTTCCAGAAGCCCATCGAAGAGGTGGAAGGCGCCGACGGGAACGCGATCTTCCAGAAGACGAACAGCTGCGACTCGTGCCAAATGACGACGGTGATCACGATCACCGTGCTCGTCATCTGCATCGCCATTCCGGTTCTGATGGCGGGCACTGGCAACGCCTTCATCAAAGGGATCATCGATCCGTTGGGGCAGATCGAAGTGCCTCGCGAGAAGTGAACTTCCCTTTTCTTATCGATTTCGAAATAAACAATGAGCTTTTTTTATATAAATGGGTTTATTGGTTTTCTATCTTTCGAGATTCCGGATGAGCGGTCCAGAATAGGAAGTGCTAGGGACAGTTAGCAAGACCGCAGTCAAGCATCTTAGGAGTCTGCCGAAGCAGAGCACCATCTTTCGGAGCAAGACCGCAGTCAAGCATCTTAGGAGTCTGCCGAAGCAGAGCACCATCTTTCGGAGGAGTCTGCCGAAGCAGAGCACCATCTTTCGGAGGAGTCTGCCGAAGCAGAGCACCATCTTTCGGAGCAAGACCGGAGTCAAGCATCTTAGGAGTCTGCCGAAGCAGAGCACCATCTTTCGGAGCAAGACCGGAGTCAAGCATCTTAGGAGTCTACCGAAGCAGAGCACCATCTTTTGGAGCAAGACCGCAGTCAAGCATCTTAGGAGTCTGCCGAAGCAGAGCACCATCTTTCATAGCAAGACCGCAGTCAAGCATCTTAGGAGTCTGCCGAAGCAGAGCACCATCTTTCGGAGGAGTCTGCCGAAGCAGAGCACCATCTTTCGGAGGAGTCTGCCGAAGCAGAGCACCATCTTTCGGAGCAAGACCGCAGTCAAGCATCTTAGGAGTCTACCGAAGCAGAGCACCATCTTTTGGAGCAAGACCGCAGTCAAGCATCTTAGGAGTCTGCCGAAGCAGAGCACCATCTTTCGGAGCAAGACCGCAGTCAAGCATCTTAGGAGTCTGCCGAAGCAGAGCACCATCTTTCGGAGCAAGACCGCAGTCAAGCATCTTAGGAGTCTACCGAAGCAGAGCACCATCTTTTGGAGCAAGACCGCAGTCAAGCATCTTAGGAGTCTGCCGAAGCAGAGCACCATCTTTCGGAGGAGTCTGCCGAAGCAGAGCACCATCTTTCGGAGGAGTCTGCCGAAGCAGAGCACCATCTTTCGGAGGAGTCTGCCGAAGCAGAGCACCATCTTTCATAGCAAGACCGGAGTCAAGCATCTTAGGAGTCTGCCGAAGCAGAGCACCATCTTTCGGAGCAAGACCGCAGTCAAGCATCTTAGGAGTCTACCGAAGCAGAGCACCATCTTTCGGAGCAAGACCGCAGTCAAGCATCTTAGGAGTCTGCCGAAGCAGAGCACCATCTTTCATAGCAAGACCGGAGTCAAGCATCTTAGGAGTCTGCCGAAGCAGAGCACCATCTTTCATAGCAAGACCGCAGTCAAGCATCTTAGGAGTCTGCCGAAGCAGAGCACCATCTTTCGGAGCAAGACCGCAGTCAAGCATCTTAGGAGTCTACCGAAGCAGAGCACCATCTTTCGGAGCAAGACCGCAGTCAAGCATCTTAGGAGTCTGCCGAAGCAGAGCACCATCTTTCATAGCAAGACCGGAGTCAAGCATCTTAGGAGTCTGCCGAAGCAGAGCACCATCTTTCATAGCAAGACCGGAGTCAAGCATCTTAGGAGTCTGCCGAAGCAGAGCACCATCTTTCATAGCAAGACCGCAGTCAAGCATCTTAGGAGTCTGCCGAAGCAGAGCACCATCTTTCATAGCAAGACCGCAGTCAAGCATCTTAGGAGTCTGCCGAAGCAGAGCACCATCTTTCATAGCAAGACCGCAGTCAAGCATCTTAGGAGTCTGCCGAAGCAGAGCACCATCTTTCATAGCAAGACCGCAGTCAAGCATCTTAGGAGTCTACCGAAGCAGAGCACCATCTTTTGGAGCAAGACCGCAGTCAAGCATCTTAGGAGTCTGCCGAAGCAGAGCACCATCTTTCGGAGGAGTCTGCCGAAGCAGAGCACCATCTTTCGGAGGAGTCTGCCGAAGCAGAGCACCATCTTTCGGAGGAGTCTGCCGAAGCAGAGCACCATCTTTCATAGCAAGACCGGAGTCAAGCATCTTAGGAGTCTGCCGAAGCAGAGCACCATCTTTCGGAGCAAGACCGCAGTCAAGCATCTTAGGAGTCTACCGAAGCAGAGCACCATCTTTCGGAGCAAGACCGCAGTCAAGCATCTTAGGAGTCTGCCGAAGCAGAGCACCATCTTTCATAGCAAGACCGGAGTCAAGCATCTTAGGAGTCTGCCGAAGCAGAGCACCATCTTTCATAGCAAGACCGCAGTCAAGCATCTTAGGAGTCTGCCGAAGCAGAGCACCATCTTTCGGAGCAAGACCGCAGTCAAGCATCTTAGGAGTCTACCGAAGCAGAGCACCATCTTTCGGAGCAAGACCGCAGTCAAGCATCTTAGGAGTCTGCCGAAGCAGAGCACCATCTTTCATAGCAAGACCGGAGTCAAGCATCTTAGGAGTCTGCCGAAGCAGAGCACCATCTTTCGGAGCAAGACCGCAGTCAAGCATCTTAGGAGTCTGCCGAAGCAGAGCACCATCTTTCATAGCAAGACCGGAGTCAAGCATCTTAGGAGTCTGCCGAAGCAGAGCACCATCTTTCATAGCAAGACCGGAGTCAAGCATCTTAGGAGTCTGCCGAAGCAGAGCACCATCTTTCATAGCAAGACCGGAGTCAAGCATCTTAGGAGTCTGCCGAAGCAGAGCACCATCTTTCGGAGCAAGACCGCAGTCAAGCATCTTAGGAGTCTACCGAAGCAGAGCACCATCTTTTGGAGCAAGACCGGAGTCAAGCATCTTAGGAGTCTGCCGAAGCAGAGCACCATCTTTCATAGCAAGACCGGAGTCAAGCATCTTAGGAGTCTGCCGAAGCAGAGCACCATCTTTCATAGCAAGACCGGAGTCAAGCATCTTAGGAGTCTGCCGAAGCAGAGCACCATCTTTCGGAGCAAGACCGCAGTCAAGCATCTTAGGAGTCTGCCGAAGCAGAGCACCATCTTTCGGAGCAAGACCGGAGTCAAGCATCTTAGGAGTCTGCCGAAGCAGAGCACCATCTTTCATAGCAAGACCGGAGTCAAGCATCTTAGGAGTCTGCCGAAGCAGAGCACCATCTTTCGGAGCAAGACCGCAGTCAAGCATCTTAGGAGTCTACCGAAGCAGAGCACCATCTTTTGGAGCAAGACCGCAGTCAAGCATCTTAGGAGTCTGCCGAAGCAGAGCACCATCTTTTGGAGCAAGACCGCAGTCAAGCATCTTAGGAGTCTGCCGAAGCAGAGCACCATCTTTCATAGCAAGACCGGAGTCAAGCATCTTAGGAGTCTGCCGAAGCAGAGCACCATCTTTCATAGCAAGACCGGAGTCAAGCATCTTAGGAGTCTGCCGAAGCAGAGCACCATCTTTCATAGCAAGACCGGAGTCAAGCATCTTAGGAGTCTGCCGAAGCAGAGCACCATCTTTCATAGCAAGACCGGAGTCAAGCAT
The DNA here is from genome assembly GCA_963572205.1 of Caenorhabditis imperialis. Classification (NCBI taxonomy): domain Eukaryota; kingdom Metazoa; phylum Nematoda; class Chromadorea; order Rhabditida; family Rhabditidae; genus Caenorhabditis; species Caenorhabditis imperialis. Next base: position 890,884 of record OY751541.1, read on the forward strand.
CTTAGGAGTCTGCCGAAGCAGAGCACCATCTTTCATAGCAAGACCGGAGTCAAGCATCTTAGGAGTCTGCCGAAGCAGAGCACCATCTTTCGGAGCAAGACCGCAGTCAAGCATCTTAGGAGTCTACCGAAGCAGAGCACCATCTTTTGGAGCAAGACCGCAGTCAAGCATCTTAGGAGTCTGCCGAAGCAGAGCACCATCTTTCATAGCAAGACCGGAGTCAAGCATCTTAGGAGTCTGCCGAAGCAGAGCACCATCTTTCATAGCAAGACCGGAGTCAAGCATCTTAGGAGTCTGCCGAAGCAGAGCACCATCTTTCGGAGCAAGACCGCAGTCAAGCATCTTAGGAGTCTACCGAAGCAGAGCACCATCTTTTGGAGCAAGACCGCAGTCAAGCATCTTAGGAGTCTACCGAAGCAGAGCACCATCTTTCGGAGCAAGACCGCAGTCAAGCATCTTAGGAGTCTGCCGAAGCAGAGCACCATCTTTCGGAGCAAGACCGCAGTCAAGCATCTTAGGAGTCTGCCGAAGCAGAGCACCATCTTTCATAGCAAGACCGCAGTCAAGCATCTTAGGAGTCTGCCGAAGCAGAGCACCATCTTTCATAGCAAGACCGCAGTCAAGCATCTTAGGAGTCTGCCGAAGCAGAGCACCATCTTTCATAGCAAGACCGCAGTCAAGCATCTTAGGAGTCTGCCGAAGCAGAGCACCATCTTTCATAGCAAGACCGCAGTCAAGCATCTTAGGAGTCTGCCGAAGCAGAGCACCATCTTTCGGAGCAAGACCGCAGTCAAGCATCTTAGGAGTCTACCGAAGCAGAGCACCATCTTTCGGAGCAAGACCGCAGTCAAGCATCTTAGGAGTCTACCGAAGCAGAGCACCATCTTTTGGAGCAAGACCGCAGTCAAGCATCTTAGGAGTCTGCCGAAGCAGAGCACCATCTTTCATAGCAAGACCGGAGTCAAGCATCTTAGGAGTCTGCCGAAGCAGAGCACCATCTTTCGGAGGAGTCTGCCGAAGCAGAGCACCATCTTTCATAGCAAGACCGGAGTCAAGCATCTTAGGAGTCTGCCGAAGCAGAGCACCATCTTTCGGAGCAAGACCGCAGTCAAGCATCTTAGGAGTCTGCCGAAGCAGAGCACCATCTTTCATAGCAAGACCGGAGTCAAGCATCTTAGGAGTCTGCCGAAGCAGAGCACCATCTTTCGGAGCAAGACCGCAGTCAAGCATCTTAGGAGTCTGCCGAAGCAGAGCACCATCTTTCATAGCAAGACCGCAGTCAAGCATCTTAGGAGTCTGCCGAAGCAGAGCACCATCTTTCGGAGGAGTCTGCCGAAGCAGAGCACCATCTTTCATAGCAAGACCGCAGTCAAGCATCTTAGGAGTCTGCCGAAGCAGAGCACCATCTTTCGGAGCAAGACCGCAGTCAAGCATCTTAGGAGTCTGCCGAAGCAGAGCACCATCTTTCATAGCAAGACCGCAGTCAAGCATCTTAGGAGTCTGCCGAAGCAGAGCACCATCTTTCGGAGCAAGACCGCAGTCAAGCATCTTAGGAGTCTGCCGAAGCAGAGCACCATCTTTCATAGCAAGACCGCAGTCAAGCATCTTAGGAGTCTGCCGAAGCAGAGCACCATCTTTCGGAGCAAGACCGCAGTCAAGCATCTTAGGAGTCTGCCGAAGCAGAGCACCATCTTTCGGAGCAAGACCGCAGTCAAGCATCTTAGGAGTCTGCCGAAGCAGAGCACCATCTTTCATAGCAAGACCGGAGTCAAGCATCTTAGGAGTCTGCCGAAGCAGAGCACCATCTTTCGGAGCAAGACCGCAGTCAAGCATCTTAGGAGTCTGCCGAAGCAGAGCACCATCTTTCATAGCAAGACCGCAGTCAAGCATCTTAGGAGTCTGCCGAAGCAGAGCACCATCTTTCGGAGCAAGACCGCAGTCAAGCATCTTAGGAGTCTGCCGAAGCAGAGCACCATCTTTCATAGCAAGACCGGAGTCAAGCATCTTAGGAGTCTGCCGAAGCAGAGCACCATCTTTCGGAGCAAGACCGCAGTCAAGCATCTTAGGAGTCTACCGAAGCAGAGCACCATCTTTTGGAGCAAGACCGCAGTCAAGCATCTTAGGAGTCTGCCGAAGCAGAGCACCATCTTTCGGAGCAAGACCGCAGTCAAGCATCTTAGGAGTCTACCGAAGCAGAGCACCATCTTTTGGAGCAAGACCGCAGTCAAGCATCTTAGGAGTCTGCCGAAGCAGAGCACCATCTTTCGGAGCAAGACCGCAGTCAAGCATCTTAGGAGTCTACCGAAGCAGAGCACCATCTTTTGGAGCAAGACCGCAGTCAAGCATCTTAGGAGTCTGCCGAAGCAGAGCACCATCTTTCGGAGCAAGACCGCAGTCAAGCATCTTAGGAGTCTACCGAAGCAGAGCACCATCTTTTGGAGCAAGACCGCAGTCAAGCATCTTAGGAGTCTGCCGAAGCAGAGCACCATCTTTCATAGCAAGACCGGAGTCAAGCATCTTAGGAGTCTGCCGAAGCAGAGCACCATCTTTCGGAGGAGTCTGCCGAAGCAGAGCACCATCTTTCGGAGCAAGACCGCAGTCAAGCATCTTAGGAGTCTGCCGAAGCAGAGCACCATCTTTCGGAGGAGTCTGCCGAAGCAGAGCACCATCTTTCGGAGGAGTCTGCCGAAGCAGAGCACCATCTTTCGGAGCAAGACCGGAGTCAAGCATCTTAGGAGTCTGCCGAAGCAGAGCACCATCTTTCGGAGGAGTCTGCCGAAGCAGAGCACCATCTTTCGGAGCAAGACCGCAGTCAAGCATCTTAGGAGTCTGCCGAAGCAGAGCACCATCTTTCGGAGCAAGACCGCAGTCAAGCATCTTAGGAGTCTACCGAAGCAGAGCACCATCTTTCGGAGCAAGACCGCAGTCAAGCATCTTAGGAGTCTGCCGAAGCAGAGCACCATCTTTCGGAGCAAGACCGGAGTCAAGCATCTTAGGAGTCTACCGAAGCAGAGCACCATCTTTCGGAGCAAGACCGCAGTCAAGCATCTTAGGAGTCTGCCGAAGCAGAGCACCATCTTTCGGAGCAAGACCGCAGTCAAGCATCTTAGGAGTCTACCGAAGCAGAGCACCATCTTTCGGAGCAAGACCGGAGTCAAGCATCTTAGGAGTCTGCCGAAGCAGAGCACCATCTTTCGGAGCAAGACCGGAGTCAAGCATCTTAGGAGTCTACCGAAGCAGAGCACCATCTTTCGGAGCAAGACCGCAGTCAAGCATCTTAGGAGTCTGCCGAAGCAGAGCACCATCTTTCGGAGCAAGACCGCAGTCAAGCATCTTAGGAGTCTGCCGAAGCAGAGCACCATCTTTCGGAGCAAGACCGGAGTCAAGCATCTTAGGAGTCTACCGAAGCAGAGCACCATCTTTCGGAGCAAGACCGCAGTCAAGCATCTTAGGAGTCTGCCGAAGCAGAGCACCATCTTTCGGAGCAAGACCGCAGTCAAGCATCTTAGGAGTCTGCCGAAGCAGAGCACCATCTTTCGGAGCAAGACCGGAGTCAAGCATCTTAGGAGTCTACCGAAGCAGAGCACCATCTTTCGGAGCAAGACCGCAGTCAAGCATCTTAGGAGTCTGCCGAAGCAGAGCACCATCTTTCGGAGCAAGACCGCAGTCAAGCATCTTAGGAGTCTACCGAAGCAGAGCACCATCTTTCGGAGCAAGACCGGAGTCAAGCATCTTAGGAGTCTGCCGAAGCAGAGCACCATCTTTCGGAGCAAGACCGGAGTCAAGCATCTTAGGAGTCTACCGAAGCAGAGCACCATCTTTCGGAGCAAGACCGCAGTCAAGCATCTTAGGAGTCTGCCGAAGCAGAGCACCATCTTTCGGAGCAAGACCGCAGTCAAGCATCTTAGGAGTCTGCCGAAGCAGAGCACCATCTTTCGGAGCAAGACCGCAGTCAAGCATCTTAGGAGTCTGCCGAAGCAGAGCACCATCTTTCGGAGCAAGACCGCAGTCAAGCATCTTAGGAGTCTGCCGAAGCAGAGCACCATCTTTCGGAGCAAGACCGGAGTCAAGCATCTTAGGAGTCTGCCGAAGCAGAGCACCATCTTTCGGAGCAAGACCGGAGTCAAGCATCTTAGGAGTCTGCCGAAGCAGAGCACCATCTTTCGGAGCAAGACCGGAGTCAAGCATCTTAGGAGTCTACCGAAGCAGAGCACCATCTTTCGGAGCAAGACCGGAGTCAAGCATCTTAGGAGTCTACCGAAGCAGAGCACCATCTTTCGGAGCAAGACCGCAGTCAAGCATCTTAGGAGTCTGCCGAAGCAGAGCACCATCTTTCGGAGCAAGACCGCAGTCAAGCATCTTAGGAGTCTGCCGAAGCAGAGCACCATCTTTCGGAGCAAGACCGCAGTCAAGCATCTTAGGAGTCTGCCGAAGCAGAGCACCATCTTTCGGAGCAAGACCGCAGTCAAGCATCTTAGGAGTCTGCCGAAGCAGAGCACCATCTTTCGGAGCAAGACCGGAGTCAAGCATCTTAGGAGTCTGCCGAAGCAGAGCACCATCTTTCGGAGCAAGACCGGAGTCAAGCATCTTAGGAGTCTACCGAAGCAGAGCACCATCTTTCGGAGGAGTCTGCCGGAGCAGAGCACCATCTTTCGGAGCAAGACCGCAGTCAAGCATCTTAGGAGTCTGCCGAAGCAGAGCACCATCTTTCGGAGGAGTCTGCCGGAGCAGAGCACCATCTTTCGGAGCAAGACCGGAGTCAAGCATCTTAGGAGTCTGCCGAAGCAGAGCACCATCTTTCGGAGCAAGACCGGAGTCAAGCATCTTAGGAGTCTACCGAAGCAGAGCACCATCTTTCGGAGCAAGACCGCAGTCAAGCATCTTAGGAGTCTGCCGAAGCAGAGCACCATCTTTCGGAGCAAGACCGGAGTCAAGCATCTTAGGAGTCTACCGAAGCAGAGCACCATCTTTCGGAGCAAGACCGGAGTCAAGCATCTTAGGAGTCTACCGAAGCAGAGCACCATCTTTCGGAGCAAGACCGGAGTCAAGCATCTTAGGAGTCTGCCGGAGCAGAGCACCATCTTTCGGAGCAAGACCGCAGTCAAGCATCTTAGGAGTCTGCCGAAGCAGAGCACCATCTTTCGGAGCAAGACCGCAGTCAAGCATCTTAGGAGTCTGCCGAAGCAGAGCACCATCTTTCGGAGCAAGACCGGAGTCAAGCATCTTAGGAGTCTGCCGAAGCAGAGCACCATCTTTCGGAGCAAGACCGGAGTCAAGCATCTTAGGAGTCTGCCGAAGCAGAGCACCATCTTTCGGAGCAAGACCGGAGTCAAGCATCTTAGGAGTCTACCGAAGCAGAGCACCATCTTTCGGAGCAAGACCGGAGTCAAGCATCTTAGGAGTCTACCGAAGCAGAGCACCATCTTTCGGAGCAAGACCGCAGTCAAGCATCTTAGGAGTCTGCCGAAGCAGAGCACCATCTTTCGGAGCAAGACCGCAGTCAAGCATCTTAGGAGTCTGCCGAAGCAGAGCACCATCTTTCGGAGCAAGACCGCAGTCAAGCATCTTAGGAGTCTGCCGAAGCAGAGCACCATCTTTCGGAGCAAGACCGGAGTCAAGCATCTTAGGAGTCTGCCGAAGCAGAGCACCATCTTTCGGAGCAAGACCGGAGTCAAGCATCTTAGGAGTCTACCGAAGCAGAGCACCATCTTTCGGAGCAAGACCGCAGTCAAGCATCTTAGGAGTCTGCCGAAGCAGAGCACCATCTTTCGGAGCAAGACCGGAGTCAAGCATCTTAGGAGTCTACCGAAGCAGAGCACCATCTTTCGGAGCAAGACCGGAGTCAAGCATCTTAGGAGTCTACCGAAGCAGAGCACCATCTTTCGGAGCAAGACCGCAGTCAAGCATCTTAGGAGTCTGCCGAAGCAGAGCACCATCTTTCGGAGCAAGACCGCAGTCAAGCATCTTAGGAGTCTGCCGAAGCAGAGCACCATCTTTCGGAGCAAGACCGCAGTCAAGCATCTTAGGAGTCTGCCGAAGCAGAGCACCATCTTTCGGAGCAAGACCGCAGTCAAGCATCTTAGGAGTCTGCCGAAGCAGAGCACCATCTTTCGGAGGAGTCTGCCGGAGCAGAGCACCATCTTTCGGAGCAAGACCGCAGTCAAGCATCTTAGGAGTCTGCCGAAGCAGAGCACCATCTTTCGGAGGAGTCTGCCGGAGCAGAGCACCATCTTTCGGAGCAAGACCGGAGTCAAGCATCTTAGGAGTCTACCGAAGCAGAGCACCATCTTTCGGAGGAGTCTGCCGGAGCAGAGCACCATCTTTCGGAGCAAGACCGCAGTCAAGCATCTTAGGAGTCTGCCGAAGCAGAGCACCATCTTTCGGAGCAAGACCGGAGTCAAGCATCTTAGGAGTCTACCGAAGCAGAGCACCATCTTTCGGAGGAGTCTGCCGGAGCAGAGCACCATCTTTCGGAGCAAGACCGCAGTCAAGCATCTTAGGAGTCTACCGAAGCAGAGCACCATCTTTCGGAGCAAGACCGCAGTCAAGCATCTTAGGAGTCTGCCGAAGCAGAGCACCATCTTTCGGAGCAAGACCGGAGTCAAGCATCTTAGGAGTCTGCCGAAGCAGAGCACCATCTTTCGGAGCAAGACCGCAGTCAAGCATCTTAGGAGTCTGCCGAAGCAGAGCACCATCTTTCGGAGCAAGACCGCAGTCAAGCATCTTAGGAGTCTGCCGAAGCAGAGCACCATCTTTCATAGCAAGACCGGAGTCAAGCATCTTAGGAGTCTGCCGAAGCAGAGCACCATCTTTCGGAGCAAGACCGCAGTCAAGCATCTTAGGAGTCTGCCGAAGCAGAGCACCATCTTTCGGAGCAAGACCGGAGTCAAGCATCTTAGGAGTCTGCCGAAGCAGAGCACCATCTTTCGGAGCAAGACCGCAGTCAAGCATCTTAGGAGTCTGCCGAAGCAGAGCACCATCTTTCGGAGCAAGACCGCAGTCAAGCATCTTAGGAGTCTGCCGAAGCAGAGCACCATCTTTCATAGCAAGACCGCAGTCAAGCATCTTAGGAGTCTGCCGAAGCAGAGCACCATCTTTCGGAGCAAGACCGGAGTCAAGCATCTTAGGAGTCTGCCGAAGCAGAGCACCATCTTTCGGAGCAAGACCGGAGTCAAGCATCTTAGGAGTCTGCCGAAGCAGAGCACCATCTTTCATAGCAAGACCGGAGTCAAGCATCTTAGGAGTCTGCCGAAGCAGAGCACCATCTTTCGGAGCAAGACCGCAGTCAAGCATCTTAGGAGTCTGCCGAAGCAGAGCACCATCTTTCGGAGCAAGACCGGAGTCAAGCATCTTAGGAGTCTGCCGAAGCAGAGCACCATCTTTCATAGCAAGACCGGAGTCAAGCATCTTAGGAGTCTGCCGAAGCAGAGCACCATCTTTCGGAGCAAGACCGCAGTCAAGCATCTTAGGAGTCTGCCGAAGCAGAGCACCATCTTTCGGAGCAAGACCGCAGTCAAGCATCTTAGGAGTCTGCCGAAGCAGAGCACCATCTTTCATAGCAAGACCGGAGTCAAGCATCTTAGGAGTCTGCCGAAGCAGAGCACCATCTTTCGGAGCAAGACCGCAGTCAAGCATCTTAGGAGTCTGCCGAAGCAGAGCACCATCTTTCGGAGCAAGACCGCAGTCAAGCATTTTAGGAGTCTGCCGAAGCAGAGCACCATCTTTCATAGCAAGACCGGAGTCAAGCATTTTAGGAGTCTGCCGAAGCAGAGCACCATCTTTCGGAGCAAGACCGCAGTCAAGCATCTTAGGAGTCTGCCGAAGCAGAGCACCATCTTTCATAGCAAGACCGCAGTCAAGCATCTTAGGAGTCTGCCGAAGCAGAGCACCATCTTTCATAGCAAGACCGGAGTCAAGCATTTTAGGAGTCTGCCGAAGCAGAGCACCATCTTTCGGAGCAAGACCGCAGTCAAGCATCTTAGGAGTCTGCCGAAGCAGAGCACCATCTTTCATAGCAAGACCGCAGTCAAGCATCTTAGGAGTCTGCCGAAGCAGAGCACCATCTTTCATAGCAAGACCGCAGTCAAGCATCTTAGGAGTCTGCCGAAGCAGAGCACCATCTTTCGGAGCAAGACCGCAGTCAAGCATCTTAGGAGTCTGCCGAAGCAGAGCACCATCTTTCGGAGCAAGACCGCAGTCAAGCATCTTAGGAGTCTGCCGAAGCAGAGCACCATCTTTCATAGCAAGACCGCAGTCAAGCATCTTAGGAGTCTGCCGAAGCAGAGCACCATCTTTCATAGCAAGACCGCAGTCAAGCATCTTAGGAGTCTGCCGAAGCAGAGCACCATCTTTCGGAGCAAGACCGCAGTCAAGCATCTTAGGAGTCTGCCGAAGCAGAGCACCATCTTTCGGAGCAAGACCGCAGTCAAGCATCTTAGGAGTCTGCCGAAGCAGAGCACCATCTTTCATAGCAAGACCGCAGTCAAGCATCTTAGGAGTCTGCCGAAGCAGAGCACCATCTTTCGGAGCAAGACCGCAGTCAAGCATCTTAGGAGTCTGCCGAAGCAGAGCACCATCTTTCATAGCAAGACCGCAGTCAAGCATCTTAGGAGTCTGCCGAAGCAGAGCACCATCTTTCGGAGCAAGACCGCAGTCAAGCATCTTAGGAGTCTGCCGAAGCAGAGCACCATCTTTCGGAGCAAGACCGCAGTCAAGCATCTTAGGAGTCTGCCGAAGCAGAGCACCATCTTTCGGAGCAAGACCGCAGTCAAGCATCTTAGGAGTCTGCCGAAGCAGAGCACCATCTTTCATAGCAAGACCGCAGTCAAGCATCTTAGGAGTCTGCCGAAGCAGAGCACCATCTTTCATAGCAAGACCGCAGTCAAGCATCTTAGGAGTCTGCCGAAGCAGAGCACCATCTTTCGGAGCAAGACCGCAGTCAAGCATCTTAGGAGTCTGCCGAAGCAGAGCACCATCTTTCATAGCAAGACCGCAGTCAAGCATCTTAGGAGTCTGCCGAAGCAGAGCACCATCTTTCGGAGCAAGACCGCAGTCAAGCATCTTAGGAGTCTGCCGAAGCAGAGCACCATCTTTCGGAGCAAGACCGCAGTCAAGCATCTTAGGAGTCTGCCGAAGCAGAGCACCATCTTTCGGAGCAAGACCGCAGTCAAGCATCTTAGGAGTCTGCCGAAGCAGAGCACCATCTTTCGGAGCAAGACCGCAGTCAAGCATCTTAGGAGTCTGCCGAAGCAGAGCACCATCTTTCATAGCAAGACCGCAGTCAAGCATCTTAGGAGTCTGCCGAAGCAGAGCACCATCTTTCGGAGCAAGACCGCAGTCAAGCATCTTAGGAGTCTGCCGAAGCAGAGCACCATCTTTCATAGCAAGACCGCAGTCAAGCATCTTAGGAGTCTGCCGAAGCAGAGCACCATCTTTCGGAGCAAGACCGCAGTCAAGCATCTTAGGAGTCTGCCGAAGCAGAGCACCATCTTTCGGAGCAAGACCGCAGTCAAGCATCTTAGGAGTCTGCCGAAGCAGAGCACCATCTTTCATAGCAAGACCGCAGTCAAGCATCTTAGGAGTCTGCCGAAGCAGAGCACCATCTTTCGGAGCAAGACCGCAGTCAAGCATCTTAGGAGTCTGCCGAAGCAGAGCACCATCTTTCGGAGCAAGACCGCAGTCAAGCATCTTAGGAGTCTGCCGAAGCAGAGCACCATCTTTCATAGCAAGACCGCAGTCAAGCATCTTAGGAGTCTGCCGAAGCAGAGCACCATCTTTCGGAGCAAGACCGCAGTCAAGCATCTTAGGAGTCTGCCGAAGCAGAGCACCATCTTTCATAGCAAGACCGCAGTCAAGCATCTTAGGAGTCTGCCGAAGCAGAGCACCATCTTTCATAGCAAGACCGCAGTCAAGCATCTTAGGAGTCTGCCGAAGCAGAGCACCATCTTTCGGAGCAAGACCGCAGTCAAGCATCTTAGGAGTCTGCCGAAGCAGAGCACCATCTTTCGGAGCAAGACCGCAGTCAAGCATCTTAGGAGTCTGCCGAAGCAGAGCACCATCTTTCGGAGCAAGACCGCAGTCAAGCATCTTAGGAGTCTGCCGAAGCAGAGCACCATCTTTCGGAGCAAGACCGCAGTCAAGCATCTTAGGAGTCTGCCGAAGCAGAGCACCATCTTTCGGAGCAAGACCGCAGTCAAGCATCTTAGGAGTCTGCCGAAGCAGAGCACCATCTTTCATAGCAAGACCGCAGTCAAGCATCTTAGGAGTCTGCCGAAGCAGAGCACCATCTTTCGGAGCAAGACCGCAGTCAAGCATCTTAGGAGTCTGCCGAAGCAGAGCACCATCTTTCATAGCAAGACCGCAGTCAAGCATCTTAGGAGTCTGCCGAAGCAGAGCACCATCTTTCATAGCAAGACCGCAGTCAAGCATCTTAGGAGTCTGCCGAAGCAGAGCACCATCTTTCGGAGCAAGACCGCAGTCAAGCATCTTAGGAGTCTGCCGAAGCAGAGCACCATCTTTCGGAGCAAGACCGCAGTCAAGCATCTTAGGAGTCTGCCGAAGCAGAGCACCATCTTTCGGAGCAAGACCGCAGTCAAGCATCTTAGGAGTCTGCCGAAGCAGAGCACCATCTTTCGGAGCAAGACCGCAGTCAAGCATCTTAGGAGTCTGCCGAAGCAGAGCACCATCTTTCGGAGCAAGACCGCAGTCAAGCATCTTAGGAGTCTGCCGAAGCAGAGCACCATCTTTCGGAGCAAGACCGCAGTCAAGCATCTTAGGAGTCTGCCGAAGCAGAGCACCATCTTTCGGAGCAAGACCGCAGTCAAGCATCTTAGGAGTCTGCCGAAGCAGAGCACCATCTTTCGGAGCAAGACCGCAGTCAAGCATCTTAGGAGTCTGCCGAAGCAGAGCACCATCTTTCGGAGCAAGACCGCAGTCAAGCATCTTAGGAGTCTGCCGAAGCAGAGCACCATCTTTCGGAGCAAGACCGCAGTCAAGCATCTTAGGAGTCTGCCGAAGCAGAGCACCATCTTTCGGAGCAAGACCGCAGTCAAGCATCTTAGGAGTCTGCCGAAGCAGAGCACCATCTTTCAGAGCAAGACCGCAGTCAAGCATCTTAGGAGTCTGCCGAAGCAGAGCACCATCTTTCGGAGCAAGACCGCAGTCAAGCATCTTAGGAGTCTGCCGAAGCAGAGCACCATCTTTCGGAGCAAGACCGCAGTCAAGCATCTTAGGAGTCTGCCGAAGCAGAGCACCATCTTTCGGAGCAAGACCGCAGTCAAGCATCTTAGGAGTCTGCCGAAGCAGAGCACCATCTTTCATAGCAAGACCGCAGTCAAGCATCTTAGGAGTCTGCCGAAGCAGAGCACCATCTTTCATAGCAAGACCGCAGTCAAGCATCTTAGGAGTCTGCCGAAGCAGAGCACCATCTTTCATAGCAAGACCGCAGTCAAGCATCTTAGGAGTCTGCCGAAGCAGAGCACCATCTTTCGGAGCAAGACCGCAGTCAAGCATCTTAGGAGTCTGCCGAAGCAGAGCACCATCTTTCGGAGCAAGACCGCAGTCAAGCATCTTAGGAGTCTGCCGAAGCAGAGCACCATCTTTCATAGCAAGACCGCAGTCAAGCATCTTAGGAGTCTGCCGAAGCAGAGCACCATCTTTCATAGCAAGACCGCAGTCAAGCATCTTAGGAGTCTGCCGAAGCAGAGCACCATCTTTCATAGCAAGACCGCAGTCAAGCATCTTAGGAGTCTGCCGAAGCAGAGCACCATCTTTCGGAGCAAGACCGCAGTCAAGCATCTTAGGAGTCTGCCGAAGCAGAGCACCATCTTTCATAGCAAGACCGCAGTCAAGCATCTTAGGAGTCTGCCGAAGCAGAGCACCATCTTTCATAGCAAGACCGCAGTCAAGCATCTTAGGAGTCTGCCGAAGCAGAGCACCATCTTTCGGAGCAAGACCGCAGTCAAGCATCTTAGGAGTCTGCCGAAGCAGAGCACCATCTTTCATAGCAAGACCGCAGTCAAGCATCTTAGGAGTCTGCCGAAGCAGAGCACCATCTTTCATAGCAAGACCGCAGTCAAGCATCTTAGGAGTCTGCCGAAGCAGAGCACCATCTTTCGGAGCAAGACCGCAGTCAAGCATCTTAGGAGTCTGCCGAAGCAGAGCACCATCTTTCGGAGCAAGACCGCAGTCAAGCATCTTAGGAGTCTGCCGAAGCAGAGCACCATCTTTCGGAGCAAGACCGCAGTCAAGCATCTTAGGAGTCTGCCGAAGCAGAGCACCATCTTTCGGAGCAAGACCGCAGTCAAGCATCTTAGGAGTCTGCCGAAGCAGAGCACCATCTTTCATAGCAAGACCGGAGTCAAGCATCTTAGGAGTCTGCCGAAGCAGAGCACCATCTTTCGGAGCAAGACCGGAGTCAAGCATCTTAGGAGTCTGCCGAAGCAGAGCACCATCTTTCGGAGCAAGACCGCAGTCAAGCATCTTAGGAGACTGCCGAAGCAGAGCACCATCTTTCGGAGCAAGACCGCAGTCAAGCATCTTAGGAGTCTGCCGAAGCAGAGCACCATCTTTCATAGCAAGACCGGAGTCAAGCATCTTAGGAGTCTGCCGAAGCAGAGCACCATCTTTCGGAGCAAGACCGCAGTCAAGCATCTTAGGAGACTGCCGAAGCAGAGCACCATCTTTCGGAGCAAGACCGCAGTCAAGCATCTTAGGAGACTGCCGAAGCAGAGCACCATCTTTCGGAGCAAGACCGCAGTCAAGCATCTTAGGAGTCTGCCGAAGCAGAGCACCATCTTTCGGAGGAGTCTGCCGAAGCAGAGCACCATCTTTCGGAGGAGTCTGCCGAAGCAGAGCACCATCTTTCGGAGCAAGACCGCAGTCAAGCATCTTAGGAGTCTGCCGAAGCAGAGCACCATCTTTCGGAGGAGTCTGCCGAAGCAGAGCACCATCTTTCGGAGGAGTCTGCCGAAGCAGAGCACCATCTTTCGGAGCAAGACCGCAGTCGAGCATCTTAGGAGACTGCCGAAGCAGAGCACCATCTTTCATAGCAAGACCGCAGTCAAGCATCTTAGGAGACTGCCGAAGCAGAGCACCATCTTTCGGAGCAAGACCGCAGTCAAGCATCTTAGGAGTCTGCCGAAGCAGAGCACCATCTTTCGGAGGAGTCTGCCGAAGCAGAGCACCATCTTTCGGAGGAGTCTGCCGAAGCAGAGCACCATCTTTCGGAGCAAGACCGCAGTCGAGCATCTTAGGAGTCTGCCGAAGCAGAGCACCATCTTTCGGAGGAGTCTGCCGAAGCAGAGCACCATCTTTCGGAGGAGTCTGCCGAAGCAGAGCACCATCTTTCGGAGCAAGACCGCAGTCAAGCATCTTAGGAGTCTGCCGAAGCAGAGCACCATCTTTCGGAGGAGTCTGCCGAAGCAGAGCACCATCTTTCGGAGGAGTCTGCCGAAGCAGAGCACCATCTTTCGGAGCAAGACCGCAGTCAAGCATCTTAGGAGTCTGCCGAAGCAGAGCACCATCTTTCGGAGGAGTCTGCCGAAGCAGAGCACCATCTTTCGGAGCAAGACCGCAGTCGAGCATCTTAGGAGACTGCCGAAGCAGAGCACCATCTTTCATAGCAAGACCGCAGTCAAGCATCTTAGGAGACTGCCGAAGCAGAGCACCATCTTTCGGAGCAAGACCGCAGTCGAGCATCTTAGGAGACTGCCGAAGCAGAGCACCATCTTTCGGAGCAAGACCGCAGTCAAGCATCTTAGGAGACTGCCGAAGCAGAGCACCATCTTTCGGAGCAAGACCGCAGTCAAGCATCTTAGGAGTCTGCCGAAGCAGAGCACCATCTTTCGGAGGAGTCTGCCGAAGCAGAGCACCATCTTTCGGAGGAGTCTGCCGAAGCAGAGCACCATCTTTCGGAGCAAGACCGCAGTCGAGCATCTTAGGAGACTGCCGAAGCAGAGCACCATCTTTCATAGCAAGACCGCAGTCAAGCATCTTAGGAGACTGCCGAAGCAGAGCACCATCTTTCGGAGCAAGACCGCAGTCAAGCATCTTAGGAGTCTGCCGAAGCAGAGCACCATCTTTCGGAGGAGTCTGCCGAAGCAGAGCACCATCTTTCGGAGGAGTCTGCCGAAGCAGAGCACCATCTTTCGGAGCAAGACCGCAGTCGAGCATCTTAGGAGACTGCCGAAGCAGAGCACCATCTTTCATAGCAAGACCGCAGTCAAGCATCTTAGGAGACTGCCGAAGCAGAGCACCATCTTTCGGAGCAAGACCGCAGTCGAGCATCTTAGGAGACTGCCGAAGCAGAGCACCATCTTTCGGAGCAAGACCGCAGTCAAGCATCTTAGGAGACTGCCGAAGCAGAGCACCATCTTTCGGAGCAAGACCGCAGTCAAGCATCTTAGGAGTCTGCCGAAGCAGAGCACCATCTTTCGGAGCAAGACCGCAGTCAAGCATCTTAGGAGTCTGCCGAAGCAGAGCACCATCTTTCGGAGCAAGACCGCAGTCAAGCATCTTAGGAGTCTGCCGAAGCAGAGCACCATCTTTCGGAGGAGTCTGCCGAAGCAGAGCACCATCTTTCGGAGCAAGACCGCAGTCAAGCATCTTAGGAGACTGCCGAAGCAGAGCACCATCTTTCGGAGCAAGACCGCAGTCAAGCATCTTAGGAGACTGCCGAAGCAGAGCACCATCTTTCGGAGCAAAGACCGCAGTCAAGCATCTTAGGAGTCTGCCGAAGCAGAGCACCATCTTTCGGAGGAGTCTGCCGAAGCAGAGCACCATCTTTCGGAGCAAGACCGCAGTCAAGCATCTTAGGAGTCTGCCGAAGCAGAGCACCATCTTTCGGAGCAAAGACCGCAGTCAAGCATCTTAGGAGTCTGCCGAAGCAGAGCACCATCTTTCGGAGGAGTCTGCCGAAGCAGAGCACCATCTTTCGGAGCAAGACCGCAGTCAAGCATCTTAGGAGTCTGCCGAAGCAGAGCACCATCTTTCGGAGGAGTCTGCCGAAGCAGAGCACCATCTTTCGGAGGAGTCTGCCGAAGCAGAGCACCATCTTTCGGAGCAAGACCGCAGTCAAGCATCTTAGGAGACTGCCGAAGCAGAGCACCATCTTTCGGAGCAAGACCGCAGTCAAGCATCTTAGGAGTCTGCCGAAGCAGAGCACCATCTTTCGGAGCAAAGACCGCAGTCAAGCATCTTAGGAGTCTGCCGAAGCAGAGCACCATCTTTCGGAGGAGTCTGCCGAAGCAGAGCACCATCTTTCGGAGCAAGACCGCAGTCAAGCATCTTAGGAGTCTGCCGAAGCAGAGCACCATCTTTCGGAGCAAAGACCGCAGTCAAGCATCTTAGGAGTCTGCCGAAGCAGAGCACCATCTTTCGGAGGAGTCTGCCGAAGCAGAGCACCATCTTTCGGAGCAAGACCGCAGTCAAGCATCTTAGGAGTCTGCCGAAGCAGAGCACCATCTTTCGGAGGAGTCTGCCGAAGCAGAGCACCATCTTTCGGAGGAGTCTGCCGAAGCAGAGCACCATCTTTCGGAGCAAGACCGCAGTCAAGCATCTTAGGAGACTGCCGAAGCAGAGCACCATCTTTCGGAGCAAGACCGCAGTCAAGCATCTTAGGAGACTGCCGAAGCAGAGCACCATCTTTCGGAGCAAGACCGCAGTCAAGCATCTTAGGAGTCTGCCGAAGCAGAGCACCATCTTTCGGAGCAAGACCGCAGTCAAGCATCTTAGGAGTCAAGCAGAGCACCATCTTTCGGAGCAAGACCGCAGTCAAGCATCTTAGGAGTCTGCCGAAGCAGAGCACCATCTTTCGGAGGAGTCTGCCGAAGCAGAGCACCATCTTTCGGAGGAGTCTGCCGAAGCAGAGCACCATCTTTCGGAGGAGTCTGCCGAAGCAGAGCACCATCTTTCGGAGCAAGACCGCAGTCAAGCATCTTAGGAGTCTGCCGAAGCAGAGCACCATCTTTCGGAGCAAGACCGCAGTCAAGCATCTTAGGAGACTGCCGAAGCAGAGCACCATCTTTCGGAGGAGTCTGCCGAAGCAGAGCACCATCTTTCGGAGCAAGACCGCAGTCAAGCATCTTAGGAGACTGCCGAAGCAGAGCACCATCTTTCGGAGCAAGACCGCAGTCAAGCATCTTAGGAGTCTGCCGAAGCAGAGCACCATCTTTCGGAGCAAGACCGCAGTCAAGCATCTTAGGAGTCAAGCAGAGCACCATCTTTCGGAGCAAGACCGCAGTCAAGCATCTTAGGAGTCTGCCGAAGCAGAGCACCATCTTTCGGAGGAGTCTGCCGAAGCAGAGCACCATCTTTCGGAGGAGTCTGCCGAAGCAGAGCACCATCTTTCGGAGGAGTCTGCCGAAGCAGAGCACCATCTTTCGGAGCAAGACCGCAGTCAAGCATCTTAGGAGTCTGCCGAAGCAGAGCACCATCTTTCGGAGCAAGACCGCAGTCAAGCATCTTAGGAGACTGCCGAAGCAGAGCACCATCTTTCGGAGGAGTCTGCCGAAGCAGAGCACCATCTTTCGGAGGAGTCTGCCGAAGCAGAGCACCATCTTTCGGAGGAGTCTGCCGAAGCAGAGCACCATCTTTCGGAGCAAGACCGCAGTCAAGCATCTTAGGAGTCTGCCGAAGCAGAGCACCATCTTTCGGAGGAGTCTGCCGAAGCAGAGCACCATCTTTCGGAGCAAGACCGCAGTCAAGCATCTTAGGAGTCTGCCGAAGCAGAGCACCATCTTTCGGAGCAAGACCGCAGTCAAGCATCTTAGGAGACTGCCGAAGCAGAGCACCATCTTTCGGAGGAGACTGCCGAAGCAGAGCACCATCTTTCGGAGGAGTCTGCCGAAGCAGAGCACCATCTTTCGGAGGAGTCTGCCGAAGCAGAGCACCATCTTTCGGAGGAGTCTGCCGAAGCAGAGCACCATCTTTCGGAGGAGTCTGCCGAAGCAGAGCACCATCTTTCGGAGCAAGACCGCAGTCAAGCATCTTAGGAGTCTGCCGAAGCAGAGCACCATCTTTCGGAGCAAGACCGCAGTCAAGCATCTTAGGAGACTGCCGAAGCAGAGCACCATCTTTCGGAGCAAGACCGCAGTCAAGCATCTTAGGAGTCTGCCGAAGCAGAGCACCATCTTTCGGAGGAGTCTGCCGAAGCAGAGCACCATCTTTCGGAGCAAGACCGCAGTCAAGCATCTTAGGAGTCTGCCGAAGCAGAGCACCATCTTTCGGAGCAAGACCGCAGTCAAGCATCTTAGGAGTCTGCCGAAGCAGAGCACCATCTTTCGGAGCAAGACCGCAGTCAAGCATCTTAGGAGACTGCCGAAGCAGAGCACCATCTTTCGGAGGAGTCTGCCGAAGCAGAGCACCATCTTTCGGAGCAAGACCGCAGTCAAGCATCTTAGGAGACTGCCGAAGCAGAGCACCATCTTTCGGAGGAGTCTGCCGAAGCAGAGCACCATCTTTCGGAGGAGTCTGCCGAAGCAGAGCACCATCTTTCGGAGGAGTCTGCCGAAGCAGAGCACCATCTTTCGGAGGAGTCTGCCGAAGCAGAGCACCATCTTTCGGAGCAAGACCGCAGTCAAGCATCTTAGGAGTCTGCCGAAGCAGAGCACCATCTTTCGGAGGAGTCTGCCGAAGCAGAGCACCATCTTTCGGAGGAGTCTGCCGAAGCAGAGCACCATCTTTCGGAGCAAGACCGCAGTCAAGCATCTTAGGAGTCTGCCGAAGCAGAGCACCATCTTTCGGAGCAAGACCGCAGTCAAGCATCTTAGGAGACTGCCGAAGCAGAGCACCATCTTTCGGAGCAAGACCGCAGTCAAGCATCTTAGGAGACTGCCGAAGCAGAGCACCATCTTTCGGAGGAGTCTGCCGAAGCAGAGCACCATCTTTCGGAGCAAGACCGCAGTCAAGCATCTTAGGAGTCTGCCGAAGCAGAGCACCATCTTTCGGAGCAAGACCGCAGTCAAGCATCTTAGGAGACTGCCGAAGCAGAGCACCATCTTTCGGAGGAGTCTGCCGAAGCAGAGCACCATCTTTCGGAGCAAGACCGCAGTCAAGCATCTTAGGAGACTGCCGAAGCAGAGCACCATCTTTCGGAGGAGTCTGCCGAAGCAGAGCACCATCTTTCGGAGCAAGACCGCAGTCAAGCATCTTAGGAGACTGCCGAAGCAGAGCACCATCTTTCGGAGGAGTCTGCCGAAGCAGAGCACCATCTTTCGGAGGAGTCTGCCGAAGCAGAGCACCATCTTTCGGAGGAGTCTGCCGAAGCAGAGCACCATCTTTCGGAGCAAGACCGCAGTCAAGCATCTTAGGAGACTGCCGAAGCAGAGCACCATCTTTCGGAGCAAGACCGCAGTCAAGCATCTTAGGAGTCTGCCGAAGCAGAGCACCATCTTTCGGAGGAGTCTGCCGAAGCAGAGCACCATCTTTCGGAGCAAGACCGCAGTCAAGCATCTTAGGAGTCTGCCGAAGCAGAGCACCATCTTTCGGAGCAAGACCGCAGTCAAGCATCTTAGGAGACTGCCGAAGCAGAGCACCATCTTTCGGAGGAGTCTGCCGAAGCAGAGCACCATCTTTCGGAGCAAGACCGCAGTCAAGCATCTTAGGAGTCTGCCGAAGCAGAGCACCATCTTTCGGAGCAAGACCGCAGTCAAGCATCTTAGGAGTCTGCCGAAGCAGAGCACCATCTTTCGGAGGAGTCTGCCGAAGCAGAGCACCATCTTTCGGAGGAGTCTGCCGAAGCAGAGCACCATCTTTCGGAGCAAGACCGCAGTCAAGCATCTTAGGAGTCTGCCGAAGCAGAGCACCATCTTTCGGAGCAAGACCGCAGTCAAGCATCTTAGGAGACTGCCGAAGCAGAGCACCATCTTTCGGAGGAGTCTGCCGAAGCAGAGCACCATCTTTCGGAGCAAGACCGCAGTCAAGCATCTTAGGAGTCTGCCGAAGCAGAGCACCATCTTTCGGAGCAAGACCGCAGTCAAGCATCTTAGGAGTCTGCCGAAGCAGAGCACCATCTTTCGGAGCAAGACCGCAGTCAAGCATCTTAGGAGTCTGCCGAAGCAGAGCACCATCTTTCGGAGCAAGACCGCAGTCAAGCATCTTAGGAGACTGCCGAAGCAGAGCACCATCTTTCGGAGCAAGACCGCAGTCAAGCATCTTAGGAGTCTGCCGAAGCAGAGCACCATCTTTCGGAGCAAGACCGCAGTCAAGCATCTTAGGAGTCTGCCGAAGCAGAGCACCATCTTTCGGAGCAAGACCGCAGTCAAGCATCTTAGGAGACTGCCGAAGCAGAGCACCATCTTTCGGAGCAAGACCGCAGTCAAGCATCTTAGGAGTCTGCCGAAGCAGAGCACCATCTTTCGGAGGAGTCTGCCGAAGCAGAGCACCATCTTTCGGAGGAGTCTGCCGAAGCAGAGCACCATCTTTCGGAGCAAGACCGCAGTCAAGCATCTTAGGAGACTGCCGAAGCAGAGCACCATCTTTCGGAGCAAGACCGCAGTCAAGCATCTTAGGAGACTGCCGAAGCAGAGCACCATCTTTCGGAGCAAGACCGCAGTCAAGCATCTTAGGAGTCTGCCGAAGCAGAGCACCATCTTTCGGAGCAAGACCGCAGTCAAGCATCTTAGGAGTCAAGCAGAGCACCATCTTTCGGAGCAAGACCGCAGTCAAGCATCTTAGGAGACTGCCGAAGCAGAGCACCATCTTTCGGAGCAAGACCGCAGTCAAGCATCTTAGGAGTCTGCCGAAGCAGAGCACCATCTTTCGGAGCAAGACCGCAGTCAAGCATCTTAGGAGTCTGCCGAAGCAGAGCACCATCTTTCGGAGCAAGACCGCAGTCAAGCATCTTAGGAGTCAAGCAGAGCACCATCTTTCGGAGCAAGACCGCAGTCAAGCATCTTAGGAGACTGCCGAAGCAGAGCACCATCTTTCGGAGCAAGACCGCAGTCAAGCATCTTAGGAGACTGCCGAAGCAGAGCACCATCTTTCGGAGCAAGACCGCAGTCAAGCATCTTAGGAGTCTGCCGAAGCAGAGCACCATCTTTCGGAGCAAGACCGCAGTCAAGCATCTTAGGAGTCTGCCGAAGCAGAGCACCATCTTTCGGAGCAAGACCGCAGTCAAGCATCTTAGGAGTCAAGCAGAGCACCATCTTTCGGAGCAAGACCGCAGTCAAGCATCTTAGGAGACTGCCGAAGCAGAGCACCATCTTTCGGAGCAAGACCGCAGTCAAGCATCTTAGGAGTCTGCCGAAGCAGAGCACCATCTTTCGGAGCAAGACCGCAGTCAAGCATCTTAGGAGACTGCCGAAGCAGAGCACCATCTTTCGGAGCAAGACCGCAGTCAAGCATCTTAGGAGTCAAGCAGAGCACCATCTTTCGGAGCAAGACCGCAGTCAAGCATCTTAGGAGTCTGCCGAAGCAGAGCACCATCTTTCGGAGCAAGACCGCAGTCAAGCATCTTAGGAGTCTGCCGAAGCAGAGCACCATCTTTCGGAGCAAGACCGCAGTCAAGCATCTTAGGAGACTGCCGAAGCAGAGCACCATCTTTCGGAGCAAGACCGCAGTCAAGCATCTTAGGAGTCTGCCGAAGCAGAGCACCATCTTTCGGAGGAGTCTGCCGAAGCAGAGCACCATCTTTCGGAGGAGTCTGCCGAAGCAGAGCACCATCTTTCGGAGGAGTCTGCCGAAGCAGAGCACCATCTTTCGGAGCAAGACCGCAGTCAAGCATCTTAGGAGTCTGCCGAAGCAGAGCACCATCTTTCGGAGGAGTCTGCCGAAGCAGAGCACCATCTTTCGGAGCAAGACCGCAGTCAAGCATCTTAGGAGTCTGCCGAAGCAGAGCACCATCTTTCGGAGGAGTCTGCCGAAGCAGAGCACCATCTTTCGGAGGAGTCTGCCGAAGCAGAGCACCATCTTTCGGAGGAGTCTGCCGAAGCAGAGCACCATCTTTCGGAGCAAGACCGCAGTCAAGCATCTTAGGAGACTGCCGAAGCAGAGCACCATCTTTCGGAGGAGTCTGCCGAAGCAGAGCACCATCTTTCGGAGGAGTCTGCCGAAGCAGAGCACCATCTTTCGGAGGAGTCTGCCGAAGCAGAGCACCATCTTTCGGAGGAGTCTGCCGAAGCAGAGCACCATCTTTCGGAGGAGTCTGCCGAAGCAGAGCACCATCTTTCGGAGGAGTCTGCCGAAGCAGAGCACCATCTTTCGGAGGAGTCTGCCGAAGCAGAGCACCATCTTTCGGAGGAGTCTGCCGAAGCAGAGCACCATCTTTCGGAGGAGTCTGCCGAAGCAGAGCACCATCTTTCGGAGGAGTCTGCCGAAGCAGAGCACCATCTTTCGGAGCAAGACCGCAGTCAAGCATCTTAGGAGACTGCCGAAGCAGAGCACCATCTTTCGGAGGAGTCTGCCGAAGCAGAGCACCATCTTTCGGAGGAGTCTGCCGAAGCAGAGCACCATCTTTCGGAGCAAGACCGCAGTCAAGCATCTTAGGAGACTGCCGAAGCAGAGCACCATCTTTCGGAGGAGTCTGCCGAAGCAGAGCACCATCTTTCGGAGGAGTCTGCCGAAGCAGAGCACCATCTTTCGGAGCAAGACCGCAGTCAAGCATCTTAGGAGACTGCCGAAGCAGAGCACCATCTTTCGGAGGAGTCTGCCGAAGCAGAGCACCATCTTTCGGAGGAGTCTGCCGAAGCAGAGCACCATCTTTCGGAGGAGTCTGCCGAAGCAGAGCACCATCTTTCGGAGGAGTCTGCCGAAGCAGAGCACCATCTTTCGGAGGAGTCTACCGAAGCAGAGCACCATCTTTCGGAGCAAGACCGCAGTCAAGCATCTTAGGAGTCTACCGAAGCAGAGCACCATCTTTCGGAGGAGTCTACCGAAGCAGAGCACCATCTTTCGGAGGAGTCTACCGAAGCAGAGCACCATCTTTCGGAGGAGTCTACCGAAGCAGAGCACCATCTTTCGGAGGAGTCTACCGAAGCAGAGCACCATCTTTCGGAGGAGTCTACCGAAGCAGAGCACCATCTTTCGGAGCAAGACCGCAGTCAAGCATCTTAGGAGTCTACCGAAGCAGAGCACCATCTTTCGGAGGAGTCTGCCGAAGCAGAGCACCATCTTTCGGAGCAAGACCGCAGTCAAGCATCTTAGGAGTCTACCGAAGCAGAGCACCATCTTTCGGAGGAGTCTGCCGAAGCAGAGCACCATCTTTCGGAGGAGTCTGCCGAAGCAGAGCACCATCTTTCGGAGCAAGACCGCAGTCAAGCATCTTAGGAGTCTACCGAAGCAGAGCACCATCTTTCGGAGGAGTCTACCGAAGCAGAGCACCATCTTTCGGAGGAGTCTGCCGAAGCAGAGCACCATCTTTCGGAGCAAGACCGCAGTCAAGCATCTTAGGAGTCTACCGAAGCAGAGCACCATCTTTCGGAGGAGTCTGCCGAAGCAGAGCACCATCTTTCGGAGCAAGACCGCAGTCAAGCATCTTAGGAGTCTACCGAAGCAGAGCACCATCTTTCGGAGGAGTCTACCGAAGCAGAGCACCATCTTTCGGAGGAGTCTGCCGAAGCAGAGCACCATCTTTCGGAGCAAGACCGCAGTCAAGCATCTTAGGAGTCTACCGAAGCAGAGCACCATCTTTCGGAGGAGTCTGCCGAAGCAGAGCACCATCTTTCGGAGCAAGACCGCAGTCAAGCATCTTAGGAGTCTACCGAAGCAGAGCACCATCTTTCGGAGGAGTCTGCCGAAGCAGAGCACCATCTTTCGGAGCAAGACCGCAGTCAAGCATCTTAGGAGTCGGCCGAAGCAGAGCACCATCTTTCGGAGCAAGACCGCAGTCAAGCATCTTAGGAGTCTACCGAAGCAGAGCACCATCTTTCGGAGGAGTCTGCCGAAGCAGAGCACCATCTTTCGGAGCAAGACCGCAGTCAAGCATCTTAGGAGTCTACCGAAGCAGAGCACCATCTTTCGGAGGAGTCTACCGAAGCAGAGCACCATCTTTCGGAGGAGTCTGCCGAAGCAGAGCACCATCTTTCGGAGCAAGACCGCAGTCAAGCATCTTAGGAGTCTGCCGAAGCAGAGCACCATCTTTCGGAGGAGTCTGCCGAAGCAGAGCACCATCTTTCGGAGCAAGACCGCAGTCAAGCATCTTAGGAGTCTACCGAAGCAGAGCACCATCTTTCGGAGGAGTCTGCCGAAGCAGAGCACCATCTTTCGGAGCAAGACCGCAGTCAAGCATCTTAGGAGTCGGCCGAAGCAGAGCACCATCTTTCGGAGCAAGACCGCAGTCAAGCATCTTAGGAGTCTACCGAAGCAGAGCACCATCTTTCGGAGGAGTCTGCCGAAGCAGAGCACCATCTTTCGGAGGAGTCTACCGAAGCAGAGCACCATCTTTCGGAGGAGTCTGCTGAAGCAGAGCACCATCTTTCGGAGCAAGACCGCAGTCAAGCATCTTAGGAGTCGGCCGAAGCAGAGCACCATCTTTCGGAGCAAGACCGCAGTCAAGCATCTTAGGAGTCTACCGAAGCAGAGCACCATCTTTCGGAGGAGTCTGCCGAAGCAGAGCACCATCTTTCGGAGGAGTCTGCCGAAGCAGAGCACCATCTTTCGGAGCAAGACCGCAGTCAAGCATCTTAGGAGTCGGCCGAAGCAGAGCACCATCTTTCGGAGCAAGACCGCAGTCAAGCATCTTAGGAGTCTACCGAAGCAGAGCACCATCTTTCGGAGCAAGACCGCAGTCAAGCATCTTAGGAGTCGGCCGAAGCAGAGCACCATCTTTCGGAGGAGTCTACCGAAGCAGAGCACCATCTTTCGGAGCAAGACCGCAGTCAAGCATCTTAGGAGTCTACCGAAGCAGAGCACCATCTTTCGGAGGAGTCTACCGAAGCAGAGCACCATCTTTCGGAGCAAGACCGCAGTCAAGCATCTTAGGAGTCTACCGAAGCAGAGCACCATCTTTCGGAGGAGTCTACCGAAGCAGAGCACCATCTTTCGGAGCAAGACCGCAGTCAAGCATCTTAGGAGTCGGCCGAAGCAGAGCACCATCTTTCGGAGGAGTCTACCGAAGCAGAGCACCATCTTTCGGAGCAAGACCGCAGTCAAGCATCTTAGGAGTCTACCGAAGCAGAGCACCATCTTTCGGAGCAAGACCGCAGTCAAGCATCTTAGGAGTCGGCCGAAGCAGAGCACCATCTTTCGGAGCAAGACCGCAGTCAAGCATCTTAGGAGTCTACCGAAGCAGAGCACCATCTTTCGGAGGAGTCTACCGAAGCAGAGCACCATCTTTCGGAGCAAGACCGCAGTCAAGCATCTTAGGAGTCGGCCGAAGCAGAGCACCATCTTTCGGAGGAGTCTACCGAAGCAGAGCACCATCTTTCGGAGCAAGACCGCAGTCAAGCATCTTAGGAGTCTACCGAAGCAGAGCACCATCTTTCGGAGCAAGACCGCAGTCAAGCATCTTAGGAGTCTGCCGAAGCAGAGCACCATCTTTCGGAGCAAGACCGCAGTCAAGCATCTTAGGAGTCGGCCGAAGCAGAGCACCATCTTTCGGAGCAAGACCGCAGTCAAGCATCTTAGGAGTCTACCGAAGCAGAGCACCATCTTTCGGAGGAGTCTACCGAAGCAGAGCACCATCTTTCGGAGCAAGACCGCAGTCAAGCATCTTAGGAGTCTACCGAAGCAGAGCACCATCTTTCGGAGGAGTCTACCGAAGCAGAGCACCATCTTTCGGAGCAAGACCGCAGTCAAGCATCTTAGGAGTCGGCCGAAGCAGAGCACCATCTTTCGGAGGAGTCTACCGAAGCAGAGCACCATCTTTCGGAGCAAGACCGCAGTCAAGCATCTTAGGAGTCTACCGAAGCAGAGCACCATCTTTCGGAGGAGTCTACCGAAGCAGAGCACCATCTTTCGGAGCAAGACCGCAGTCAAGCATCTTAGGAGTCTGCCGAAGCAAAGCACCATCTTTCGGAGGAGTCTACCGAAGCAGAGCACCATCTTTCGGAGGAGTCTGCCGAAGCAGAGCACCATCTTTCGGAGGAGTCTGCCGAAGCAGAGCACCATCTTTCGGAGCAAGACCGCAGTCAAGCATCTTAGGAGTCTACCGAAGCAGAGCACCATCTTTCGGAGGAGTCTACCGAAGCAGAGCACCATCTTTCGGAGGAGTCTGCCGAAGCAGAGCACCATCTTTCGGAGCAAGACCGCAGTCAAGCATCTTAGGAGTCTACCGAAGCAGAGCACCATCTTTCGGAGGAGTCTACCGAAGCAGAGCACCATCTTTCGGAGGAGTCTGCCGAAGCAGAGCACCATCTTTCGGAGCAAGACCGCAGTCAAGCATCTTAGGAGTCGGCCGAAGCAAAGCACCATCTTTCGGAGGAGTCTACCGAAGCAGAGCACCATCTTTCGGAGGAGTCTGCCGAAGCAGAGCACCATCTTTCGGAGGAGTCTGCCGAAGCAGAGCACCATCTTTCGGAGGAGTCTACCGAAGCAGAGCACCATCTTTCGGAGGAGTCTGCCGAAGCAGAGCACCATCTTTCGGAGGAGTCTACCGAAGCAGAGCACCATCTTTCGGAGCAAGACCGCAGTCAAGCATCTTAGGAGTCGGCCGAAGCAGAGCACCATCTTTCGGAGGAGTCTACCGAAGCAGAGCACCATCTTTCGGAGCAAGACCGCAGTCAAGCATCTTAGGAGTCTGCCGAAGCAGAGCACCATCTTTCGGAGGAGTCTACCGAAGCAGAGCACCATCTTTCGGAGCAAGACCGCAGTCAAGCATCTTAGGAGTCGGCCGAAGCAGAGCACCATCTTTCGGAGGAGTCTACCGAAGCAGAGCACCATCTTTCGGAGGAGTCTGCCGAAGCAGAGCACCATCTTTCGGAGGAGTCTACCGAAGCAGAGCACCATCTTTCGGAGGAGTCTGCCGAAGCAGAGCACCATCTTTCGGAGGAGTCTACCGAAGCAGAGCACCATCTTTCGGAGCAAGACCGCAGTCAAGCATCTTAGGAGTCTACCGAAGCAGAGCACCATCTTTCGGAGGAGTCTACCGAAGCAGAGCACCATCTTTCGGAGCAAGACCGCAGTCAAGCATCTTAGGAGTCTACCGAAGCAGAGCACCATCTTTCGGAGGAGTCTACCGAAGCAGAGCACCATCTTTCGGAGCAAGACCGCAGTCAAGCATCTTAGGAGTCGGCCGAAGCAGAGCACCATCTTTCGGAGGAGTCTACCGAAGCAGAGCACCATCTTTCGGAGCAAGACCGCAGTCAAGCATCTTAGGAGTCTACCGAAGCAGAGCACCATCTTTCGGAGGAGTCTACCGAAGCAGAGCACCATCTTTCGGAGCAAGACCGCAGTCAAGCATCTTAGGAGTCTACCGAAGCAGAGCACCATCTTTCGGAGGAGTCTACCGAAGCAGAGCACCATCTTTCGGAGCAAGACCGCAGTCAAGCATCTTAGGAGTCTACCGAAGCAGAGCACCATCTTTCGGAGGAGTCTACCGAAGCAGAGCACCATCTTTCGGAGCAAGACCGCAGTCAAGCATCTTAGGAGTCTGCCGAAGCAGAGCACCATCTTTCGGAGCAAGACCGCAGTCAAGCATCTTAGGAGTCTACCGAAGCAGAGCACCATCTTTCGGAGGAGTCTACCGAAGCAGAGCACCATCTTTCGGAGCAAGACCGCAGTCAAGCATCTTAGGAGTCTGCCGAAGCAGAGCACCATCTTTCGGAGGAGTCTACCGAAGCAGAGCACCATCTTTCGGAGCAAGACCGCAGTCAAGCATCTTAGGAGTCTGCCGAAGCAGAGCACCATCTTTCGGAGCAAGACCGCAGTCAAGCATCTTAGGAGTCTACCGAAGCAGAGCACCATCTTTCGGAGGAGTCTACCGAAGCAGAGCACCATCTTTCGGAGCAAGACCGCAGTCAAGCATCTTAGGAGTCTGCCGAAGCAGAGCACCATCTTTCGGAGGAGTCTACCGAAGCAGAGCACCATCTTTCGGAGCAAGACCGCAGTCAAGCATCTTAGGAGTCTACCGAAGCAGAGCACCATCTTTCGGAGGAGTCTACCGAAGCAGAGCACCATCTTTCGGAGCAAGACCGCAGTCAAGCATCTTAGGAGTCTGCCGAAGCAGAGCACCATCTTTCGGAGGAGTCTACCGAAGCAGAGCACCATCTTTCGGAGCAAGACCGCAGTCAAGCATCTTAGGAGTCTACCGAAGCAGAGCACCATCTTTCGGAGGAGTCTACCGAAGCAGAGCACCATCTTTCGGAGGAGTCTACCGAAGCAGAGCACCATCTTTCGGAGGAGTCTGCCGAAGCAGAGCACCATCTTTCGGAGGAGTCTGCCGAAGCAGAGCACCATCTTTCGGAGGAGTCTGCCGAAGCAGAGCACCATCTTTCGGAGGAGTCTACCGAAGCAGAGCACCATCTTTCGGAGGAGTCTGCCGAAGCAGAGCACCATCTTTCGGAGGAGTCTGCCGAAGCAGAGCACCATCTTTCGGAGGAGTCTACCGAAGCAGAGCACCATCTTTCGGAGGAGTCTGCCGAAGCAGAGCACCATCTTTCGGAGGAGTCTACCGAAGCAGAGCACCATCTTTCGGAGGAGTCTGCCGAAGCAGAGCACCATCTTTCGGAGGAGTCTGCCGAAGCAGAGCACCATCTTTCGGAGGAGTCTGCCGAAGCAGAGCACCATCTTTCGGAGGAGTCTACCGAAGCAGAGCACCATCTTTCGGAGGAGTCTGCCGAAGCAGAGCACCATCTTTCGGAGGAGTCTACCGAAGCAGAGCACCATCTTTCGGAGGAGTCTGCCGAAGCAGAGCACCATCTTTCGGAGGAGTCTACCGAAGCAGAGCACCATCTTTCGGAGGAGTCTGCCGAAGCAGAGCACCATCTTTCGGAGGAGTCTACCGAAGCAGAGCACCATCTTTCGGAGGAGTCTGCCGAAGCAGAGCACCATCTTTCGGAGGAGTCTGCCGAAGCAGAGCACCATCTTTCGGAGGAGTCTACCGAAGCAGAGCACCATCTTTCGGAGGAGTCTGCCGAAGCAGAGCACCATCTTTCGGAGGAGTCTGCCGAAGCAGAGCACCATCTTTCGGAGGAGTCTGCCGAAGCAGAGCACCATCTTTCGGAGGAGTCTGCCGAAGCAGAGCACCTTCTTTCGGAGGAGTCTGCCGAAGCAGAGCACCATCTTTCGGAGGAGTCTGCCGAAGCAGAGCACCATCTTTCGGAGGAGTCTGCCGAAGCAGAGCACCATCTTTCGGAGGAGTCTGCCGAAGCAGAGCACCATCTTTCGGAGGAGTCTGCCGAAGCAGAGCACCATCTTTCGGAGCAAGACCGCAGTCAAGCATCTTAGGAGTCTACCGAAGCAGAGCACCATCTTTCGGAGGAGTCTGCCGAAGCAGAGCACCATCTTTCGGAGCAAGACCGCAGTCAAGCATCTTAGAAGTCTACCGAAGCAGAGCACCTTCTTTCGGAGGAGTCTGCCGAAGCAGAGCACCATCTTTCGGAGCAAGACCGCAGTCAAGCATCTTAGGAGTCTACCGAAGCAGAGCACCTTCTTTCGGAGGAGTCTACCGAAGCAGAGCACCATCTTTCGGAGGAGTCTGCCGAAGCAGAGCACCATCTTTCGGAGGAGTCTACCGAAGCAGAGCACCATCTTTCGGAGCAAGACCGCAGTCAAGCATCTTAGGAGTCTACCGAAGCAGAGCACCATCTTTCGGAGGAGTCTGCCGAAGCAGAGCACCATCTTTCGGAGGAGTCTACCGAAGCAGAGCACCATCTTTCGGAGGAGTCTACCGAAGCAGAGCACCATCTTTCGGAGCAAGACCGCAGTCAAGCATCTTAGAAGTCTACCGAAGCAGAGCACCTTCTTTCGGAGGAGTCTGCCGAAGCAGAGCACCATCTTTCGGAGGAGTCTACCGAAGCAGAGCACCATCTTTCGGAGGAGTCTACCGAAGCAGAGCACCATCTTTCGGAGCAAGACCGCAGTCAAGCATCTTAGAAGTCTACCGAAGCAGAGCACCTTCTTTCGGAGGAGTCTGCCGAAGCAGAGCACCATCTTTCGGAGGAGTCTACCGAAGCAGAGCACCATCTTTCGGAGGAGTCTACCGAAGCAGAGCACCATCTTTCGGAGCAAGACCGCAGTCAAGCATCTTAGAAGTCTACCGAAGCAGAGCACCATCTTTCGGAGGAGTCTGCCGAAGCAGAGCACCATCTTTCGGAGGAGTCTACCGAAGCAGAGCACCATCTTTCGGAGGAGTCTACCGAAGCAGAGCACCATCTTTCGGAGCAAGACCGCAGTCAAGCATCTTAGAAGTCTACCGAAGCAGAGCACCTTCTTTCGGAGGAGTCTGCCGAAGCAGAGCACCATCTTTCGGAGCAAGACCGCAGTCAAGCATCTTAGGAGTCTACCGAAGCAGAGCACCATCTTTCGGAGGAGTCTACCGAAGCAGAGCACCATCTTTCGGAGGAGTCTGCCGAAGCAGAGCACCATCTTTCGGAGGAGTCTGCCGAAGCAGAGCACCATCTTTCGGAGCAAGACCGCAGTCAAGCATCTTAGGAGTCTACCGAAGCAGAGCACCATCTTTCGGAGGAGTCTACCGAAGCAGAGCACCATCTTTCGGAGGAGTCTGCCGAAGCAGAGCACCATCTTTCGGAGGAGTCTACCGAAGCAGAGCACCATCTTTCGGAGGAGTCTGCCGAAGCAGAGCACCATCTTTCGGAGCAAGACCGCAGTCAAGCATCTTAGGAGTCTACCGAAGCAGAGCACCATATTTCGGAGGAGTCTACCGAAGCAGAGCACCATCTTTCGGAGGAGTCTGCCGAAGCAAAGCACCATCTTTCGGAGCAAGACCGCAGTCAAGCATCTTAGGAGTCTGCCGAAGCAGAGCACCATCTTTCGGAGGAGTCTGCCGAAGCAGAGCACCATCTTTCGGAGCAAGACCGCAGTCAAGCATCTTAGGAGTCTACCGAAGCAGAGCACCTTCTTTCGGAGGAGTCTGCCGAAGCAGAGCACCATCTTTCGGAGGAGTCTACCGAAGCAGAGCACCATCTTTCGGAGGAGTCTGCCGAAGCAGAGCACCATCTTTCGGAGGAGTCTGCCGAAGCAGAGCACCATCTTTCGGAGCAAGACCGCAGTCAAGCATCTTAGGAGTCTACCGAAGCAGAGCACCATCTTTCGGAGGAGTCTGCCGAAGCAGAGCACCATCTTTCGGAGGAGTCTGCCGAAGCAAAGCACCATCTTTCGGAGCAAGACCGCAGTCAAGCATCTTAGGAGTCTGCCGAAGCAGAGCACCATCTTTCGGAGGAGTCTGCCGAAGCAGAGCACCATATTTCGGAGGAGTCTACCGAAGCAGAGCACCATCTTTCGGAGGAGTCTGCCGAAGCAAAGCACCATCTTTCGGAGCAAGACCGCAGTCAAGCATCTTAGGAGTCTGCCGAAGCAGAGCACCATCTTTCGGAGGAGTCTGCCGAAGCAGAGCACCATCTTTCGGAGCAAGACCGCAGTCAAGCATCTTAGGAGTCTACCGAAGCAGAGCACCTTCTTTCGGAGGAGTCTGCCGAAGCAGAGCACCATCTTTCGGAGGAGTCTGCCGAAGCAGAGCACCATCTTTCGGAGGAGTCTGCCGAAGCAAAGCACCATCTTTCGGAGCAAGACCGCAGTCAAGCATCTTAGGAGTCTGCCGAAGCAGAGCACCATCTTTCGGAGGAGTCTGCCGAAGCAGAGCACTATCTTTCGGAGCAAGACCGCAGTCAAGCATCTTAGGAGTCTACCGAAGCAGAGCACCATCTTTCGGAGGAGTCTGCCGAAGCAGAGCACCATCTTTCGGAGGAGTCTGCCAAAGCAGAGCACTATCTTTCGGAGCAAGACCGCAGTCAAGCATCTTAGGAGTCTACCGAAGCAGAGCACCTTCTTTCGGAGCAAGACCGCAGTCAAGCATCTTAGGAGTCTACCGAAGCAGAGCACCTTCTTTCGGAGGAGTCTGCCGAAGCAGAGCACCATCTTTCGGAGGAGTCTGCCGAAGCAGAGCACCATCTTTCGGAGGAGTCTGCCGAAGCAAAGCACCATCTTTCGGAGCAAGACCGCAGTCAAGCATCTTAGGAGTCTGCCGAAGCAGAGCACCATCTTTCGGAGGAGTCTGCCGAAGCAGAGCACTATCTTTCGGAGCAAGACCGCAGTCAAGCATCTTAGGAGTCTACCGAAGCAGAGCACCATCTTTCGGAGGAGTCTGCCGAAGCAGAGCACCATCTTTCGGAGGAGTCTGCCGAAGCAGAGCACTATCTTTCGGAGCAAGACCGCAGTCAAGCATCTTAGGAGTCTACCGAAGCAGAGCACCTTCTTTCGGAGCAAGACCGCAGTCAAGCATCTTAGGAGTCTACCGAAGCAGAGCACCATATTTCGGAGGAGTCTGCCGAAGCAGAGCACCATATTTCGGAGGAGTCTACCGAAGCAGAGCACCATCTTTCGGAGGAGTCTGCCGAAGCAGAGCACCATCTTTCGGAGGAGTCTGCCGAAGCAGAGCACCATCTTTCGGAGCAAGACCGCAGTCAAGCATCTTAGGAGTCTACCGAAGCAGAGCACCATCTTTCGGAGCAAGACCGCAGTCAAGCATCTTAGGAGTCTACCGAAGCAGAGCACCATATTTCGGAGGAGTCTGCCGAAGCAGAGCACCATATTTCGGAGGAGTCTACCGAAGCAGAGCACCATCTTTCGGAGGAGTCTGCCGAAGCAGAGCACCATCTTTCGGAGGAGTCTGCCAAAGCAGAGCACCATCTTTCGGAGCAAGACCGCAGTCAAGCATCTTAGGAGTCTACCGAAGCAGAGCACCATCTTTCGGAGCAAGACCGCAGTCAAGCATCTTAGGAGTCTACCGAAGCAGAGCACCATATTTCGGAGGAGTCTGCCGAAGCAGAGCACCATATTTCGGAGGAGTCTACCGAAGCAGAGCACCATCTTTCGGAGGAGTCTGCCGAAGCAGAGCACCATCTTTCGGAGGAGTCTGCCGAAGCAGAGCACCATCTTTCGGAGCAAGACCGCAGTCAAGCATCTTAGGAGTCTGCCGAAGCAGAGCACCATCTTTCGGAGGAGTCTGCCGAAGCAGAGCACCATCTTTCGGAGCAAGACCGCAGTCAAGCATCTTAGGAGTCTACCGAAGCAGAGCACCATCTTTCGGAGGAGTCTGCCGAAGCAGAGCACCATCTTTCGGAGCAAGACCGCAGTCAAGCATCTTAGGAGTCTACCGAAGCAGAGCACCATCTTTCGGAGGAGTCTGCCGAAGCAGAGCACCATCTTTCGGAGCAAGACCGCAGTCAAGCATCTTAGGAGTCTACCGAAGCAGAGCACCATCTTTCGGAGGAGTCTGCCGAAGCAAAGCACCATCTTTCGGAGCAAGACCGCAGTCAAGCATCTTAGGAGTCTACCGAAGCAGAGCACCATCTTTCGGAGGAGTCTGCCGAAGCAGAGCACCATCTTTCGGAGCAAGACCGCAGTCAAGCATCTTAGGAGTCTACCGAAGCAGAGCACCATCTTTCGGAGGAGTCTGCCGAAGCAAAGCACCATCTTTCGGAGCAAGACCGCAGTCAAGCATCTTAGGAGTCTACCGAAGCAGAGCACCATCTTTCGGAGGAGTCTGCCGAAGCAGAGCACCATCTTTCGGAGCAAGACCGCAGTCAAGCATCTTAGGAGTCTACCGAAGCAGAGCACCATCTTTCGGAGGAGTCTGCCGAAGCAAAGCACCATCTTTCGGAGCAAGACCGCAGTCAAGCATCTTAGGAGTCTACCGAAGCAGAGCACCATCTTTCGGAGGAGTCTGCCGAAGCAGAGCACCATCTTTCGGAGCAAGACCGCAGTCAAGCATCTTAGGAGTCTACCGAAGCAGAGCACCATCTTTCGGAGGAGTCTGCCGAAGCAAAGCACCATCTTTCGGAGCAAGACCGCAGTCAAGCATCTTAGGAGTCTACCGAAGCAGAGCACCATCTTTCGGAGGAGTCTGCCGAAGCAGAGCACCATCTTTCGGAGCAAGACCGCAGTCAAGCATCTTAGGAGTCTACCGAAGCAGAGCACCATCTTTCGGAGGAGTCTGCCGAAGCAGAGCACCATCTTTCGGAGCAAGACCGCAGTCAAGCATCTTAGGAGTCTACCGAAGCAGAGCACCATCTTTCGGAGGAGTCTGCCGAAGCAGAGCACCATCTTTCGGAGGAGTCTGCCGAAGCAGAGCACCATCTTTCGGAGGAGTCTGCCGAAGCAGAGCACCATCTTTCGGAGCAAGACCGCAGTCAAGCATCTTAGGAGTCTACCGAAGCAGAGCACCATCTTTCGGAGGAGTCTGCCGAAGCAGAGCACCATCTTTCGGAGGAGTCTGCCGAAGCAGAGCACCATATTTCGGAGCAAGACCGCAGTCAAGCATCTTAGGAGTCTGCCGAAGCAGAGCACCTTCTTTCGGAGGAGTCTGCCGAAGCAGAGCACCATCTTTCGGAGGAGTCTGCCGAAGCAGAGCACCATATTTCGGAGCAAGACCGCAGTCAAGCATCTTAGGAGTCTACCGAAGCAGAGCACCTTCTTTCGGAGGAGTCTGCCGAAGCAGAGCACCATCTTTCGGAGGAGTCTACCGAAGCAGAGCACCATCTTTCGGAGGAGTCTGCCGAAGCAGAGCACCATCTTTCGGAGGAGTCTGCCGAAGCAGAGCACCATCTCTCGGAGCAAGACCGCAGTCAAGCATCTTAGGAGTCTACCGAAGCAGAGCACCATATTTCGGAGGAGTCTACCGAAGCAAAGCACCATCTTTCGGAGGAGTCTGCCGAAGCAAAGCACCATCTTTCGGAGCAAGACCGCAGTCAAGCATCTTAGGAGTCTGCCGAAGCAGAGCACCATCTTTCGGAGGAGTCTGCCGAAGCAGAGCACTATCTTTCGGAGCAAGACCGCAGTCAAGCATCTTAGGAGTCTACCGAAGCAGAGCACCATCTTTCGGAGGAGTCTGCCGAAGCAGAGCACTATCTTTCGGAGCAAGACCGCAGTCAAGCATCTTAGGAGTCTGCCGAAGCAGAGCACTATCTTTCGGAGCAAGACCGCAGTCAAGCATCTTAGGAGTCTACCGAAGCAGAGCACCATATTTCGGAGCAAGACCGCAGTCAAGCATCTTAGGAGTCTACCGAAGCAGAGCACCTTCTTTCGGAGGAGTCTGCCGAAGCAGAGCACCATATTTCGGAGGAGTCTACCGAAGCAGAGCACCATATTTCGGAGGAGTCTGCCGAAGCAGAGCACCATCTCTCGGAGCAAGACCGCAGTCAAGCATCTTAGGAGTCTACCGAAGCAGAGCACCATATTTCGGAGGAGTCTACCGAAGCAGAGCACCATATTTCGGAGGAGTCTGCCGAAGCAGAGCACCATCTCTCGGAGCAAGACCGCAGTCAAGCATCTTAGGAGTCTACCGAAGCAGAGCACCATATTTCGGAGGAGTCTACCGAAGCAGAGCACCATATTTCGGAGGAGTCTGCCGAAGCAGAGCACCATATTTCGGAGGAGTCTACCGAAGCAGAGCACCATCTTTCGGAGGAGTCTGCCGAAGCAGAGCACCATCTTTCGGAGGAGTCTGCCGAAGCAGAGCACCTTCTTTCGGAGGAGTCTGCCGAAGCAGAGCACCATCTTTCGGAGGAGTCTGCCGAAGCAGAGCACCATCTTTCGGAGGAGTCCTGCCGAAGCAGAGCACCATCTTTCGGAGGAGTCTGCCGAAGCAGAGCACCATCTTTCGGAGCAAGACCGCAGTCAAGCATCTTAGGAGTCTGCCGAAGCAGAGCACCATCTTTCGGAGGAGTCTGCCGAAGCAGAGCACCATCTTTCGGAGCAAGACCGCAGTCAAGCATCTTAGGAGTCTACCGAAGCAGAGCACCATCTTTCGGAGGAGTCTGCCGAAGCAGAGCACCATCTTTCGGAGCAAGACCGCAGTCAAGCATCTTAGGAGTCTACCGAAGCAGAGCACCATCTTTCGGAGGAGTCTGCCGAAGCAGAGCACCATCTTTCGGAGCAAGACCGCAGTCAAGCATCTTAGGAGTCTACCGAAGCAGAGCACCATCTTTCGGAGGAGTCTGCCGAAGCAGAGCACCATCTTTCGGAGCAAGACCGCAGTCAAGCATCTTAGGAGTCCTACCGAAGCAGAGCACCATCTTTCGGAGGAGTCTGCCGAAGCAGAGCACCATATTTCGGAGGAGTCTACCGAAGCAGAGCACCATCTTTCGGAGGAGTCTGCCGAAGCAGAGCACCATCTTTCGGAGGAGTCTGCCGAAGCAGAGCACCTTCTTTCGGAGGAGTCTGCCGAAGCAGAGCACCATATTTCGGAGGAGTCTGCCGAAGCAGAGCACCATATTTCGGAGGAGTCTACCGAAGCAGAGCACCATCTTTCGGAGGAGTCTGCCGAAGCAGAGCACCATCTTTCGGAGGAGTCTGCCGAAGCAGAGCACCTTCTTTCGGAGGAGTCTGCCGAAGCAGAGCACCATCTTTCGGAGGAGTCTGCCGAAGCAGAGCACCATCTTTCGGAGGAGTCTGCCGAAGCAGAGCACCATCTTTCGGAGGAGTCTGCCGAAGCAGAGCACCATCTTTCGGAGGAGTCTGCCGAAGCAGAGCACCATCTTTCGGAGGAGTCTGCCGAAGCAGAGCACCTTCTTTCGGAGGAGTCTGCCGAAGCAGAGCACCATCTTTCGGAGGAGTCTGCCGAAGCAGAGCACCATATTTCGGAGGAGTCTGCCGAAGCAGAGCACCATATTTCGGAGGAGTCTAGCCGAAGCAGAGCACCATCTTTCGGAGGAGTCTGCCGAAGCAGAGCACCATCTTTCGGAGGAGTCTGCCGAAGCAGAGCACCTTCTTTCGGAGGAGTCTGCCGAAGCAGAGCACCATCTTTCGGAGGAGTCTGCCGAAGCAGAGCACCATCTTTCGGAGGAGTCTGCCGAAGCAGAGCACCATCTTTCGGAGGAGTCTGCCGAAGCAGAGCACCATCTTTCGGAGGAGTCTGCCGAAGCAGAGCACCATCTTTCGGAGGAGTCTGCCGAAGCAGAGCACCATCTTTCGGAGGAGTCTGCCGAAGCAGAGCACCATCTTTCGGAGGAGTCTGCCGAAGCAGAGCACCATCTTTCGGAGGAGTCTGCCGAAGCAGAGCACCATCTTTCGGAGGAGTCTGCCGAAGCAGAGCACCATCTTTCGGAGGAGTCTGCCGAAGCAGAGCACCATCTTTCGGAGGAGTCTGCCGAAGCAGAGCACCATCTTTCGGAGGAGTCTGCCGAAGCAGAGCACCATCTTTCGGAGGAGTCTGCCGAAGCAGAGCACCTTCTTTCGGAGGAGTCTGCCGAAGCAGAGCACCATCTTTCGGAGGAGTCTGCCGAAGCAGAGCACCATCTTTCGGAGGAGTCTGCCGAAGCAGAGCACCATCTTTCGGAGGAGTCTGCCGAAGCAGAGCACCATCTTTCGGAGGAGTCTGCCGAAGCAGAGCACCATCTTTCGGAGGAGTCTGCCGAAGCAGAGCACCATCTTTCGGAGGAGTCTGCCGAAGCAGAGCACCATCTTTCGGAGGAGTCTGCCGAAGCAGAGCACCATCTTTCGGAGGAGTCTGCCGAAGCAGAGCACCATCTTTCGGAGGAGTCTGCCGAAGCAGAGCACCATCTTTCGGAGGAGTCTGCCGAAGCAGAGCACCTTCTTTCGGAGGAGTCTGCCGAAGCAGAGCACCATCTTTCGGAGGAGTCTGCCGAAGCAGAGCACCATCTTTCGGAGGAGTCTGCCGAAGCAGAGCACCATCTTTCGGAGGAGTCTGCCGAAGCAGAGCACCATCTTTCGGAGGAGTCTGCCGAAGCAGAGCACCATCTTTCGGAGGAGTCTGCCGAAGCAGAGCACCATCTTTCGGAGGAGTCTGCCGAAGCAGAGCACCATCTTTCGGAGGAGTCTGCCGAAGCAGAGCACCATCTTTCGGAGGAGTCTGCCGAAGCAGAGCACCTTCTTTCGGAGGAGTCTGCCGAAGCAGAGCACCATCTTTCGGAGGAGTCTGCCGAAGCAGAGCACCATCTTTCGGAGGAGTCTGCCGAAGCAGAGCACCATCTTTCGGAGGAGTCTGCCGAAGCAGAGCACCATCTTTCGGAGGAGTCTGCCGAAGCAGAGCACCATCTTTCGGAGGAGTCTGCCGAAGCAGAGCACCATCTTTCGGAGGAGTCTGCCGAAGCAAGAGCACCATCTTTCGGAGGAGTCTGCCGAAGCAGAGCACCATCTTTCGGAGGAGTCTGCCGAAGCAGAGCACCATCTTTCGGAGGAGTCTGCCGAAGCAGAGCACCATCTTTCGGAGGAGTCTGCCGAAGCAGAGCACCATCTTTCGGAGGAGTCTGCCGAAGCAGAGCACCATCTTTCGGAGGAGTCTGCCGAAGCAGAGCACCTTCTTTCGGAGGAGTCTGCCGAAGCAGAGCACCATCTTTCGGAGGAGTCTGCCGAAGCAAAGCACCATCTTTCGGAGGAGTCTGCCGAAGCAGAGCACCATCTTTCGGAGGAGTCTGCCGAAGCAGAGCACCATCTTTCGGAGCAAGACCCGCAGTCAAGCATCTTAGGAGTCTACCGAAGCAGAGCACCATCTTTCGGAGGAGTCTGCCGAAGCAGAGCACCATCTTTCGGAGCAAGACCGCAGTCAAGCATCTTAGGAGTCTACCGAAGCAGAGACCATCTTTCGGAGCAAGACCGCAGTCAAGCATCTTAGGAGTCTACCGAAGCAGAGCACCATCTTTCGGAGGAGTCTGCCGAAGCAAAGCACCATCTTTCGGAGGAGTCTGCCGAAGCAGAGCTTCATCTTTCGGAGGAGTCTGCCGAAGCAGAGCACCATCTTTCGGAGCAAGACCGCAGTCAAGCATCTTAGGAGTCTACCGAAGCAGAGCACCATCTTTCGGAGGAGTCTGCCGAAGCAGAGCACCATCTTTCGGAGCAAGACCGCAGTCAAGCATCTTAGGAGTCTACCGAAGCAGAGCACCATCTTTCGGAGCAAGACCGCAGTCAAGCATCTTAGGAGTCTACCGAAGCAGAGCACCATCTTTCGGAGGAGTCTGCCGAAGCAAAGCACCATCTTTCGGAGGAGTCTGCCGAAGCAAAGCACCATCTTTCGGAGGAGTCTGCCGAAGCAGAGCACCATCTTTCGGAGCAAGACCGCAGTCAAGCATCTTAGGAGTCTACCGAAGCAGAGCACCATCTTTCGGAGGAGTCTGCCGAAGCAGAGCACCATCTTTCGGAGCAAGACCGCAGTCAAGCATCTTAGGAGTCTACCGAAGCAGAGCACCATCTTTCGGAGGAGTCTGCCGAAGCAAAGCACCATCTTTCGGAGCAAGACCGCAGTCAAGCATCTTAGGAGTCTACCGAAGCAGAGCACCATCTTTCGGAGGAGTCTGCCGAAGCAAAGCACCATCTTTCGGAGCAAGACCGCAGTCAAGCTTCTTAGGAGTCTGCCGAAGCAGAGCACCATCTTTCGGAGGAGTCTGCCGAAGCAAAGCACCATCTTTCGGAGCAAGACCGCAGTCAAGCATCTTAGGAGTCTGCCGAAGCAGAGCACCATCTTTCGGAGGAGTCTGCCGAAGCAAAGCACCATCTTTCGGAGCAAGACCGCAGTCAAGCATCTTAGGAGTCTACCGAAGCAGAGCACCATCTTTCGGAGGAGTCTGCCGAAGCAAAGCACCATCTTTCGGAGCAAGACCGCAGTCAAGCATCTTAGGAGTCTGCCGAAGCAGAGCACCATCTTTCGGAGGAGTCTGCCGAAGCAAAGCACCATCTTTCGGAGCAAGACCGCAGTCAAGCTTCTTAGGAGTCTGCCGAAGCAGAGCACCATCTTTCGGAGGAGTCTGCCGAAGCAAAGCACCATCTTTCGGAGCAAGACCGCAGTCAAGCATCTTAGGAGTCTGCCGAAGCAGAGCACCATCTTTCGGAGGAGTCTGCCGAAGCAGAGCACCATCTTTCGGAGCAAGACCGCAGTCAAGCATCTTAGGAGTCTACCGAAGCAGAGCACCATCTTTCGGAGGAGTCTGCCGAAGCAAAGCACCATCTTTCGGAGCAAGACCGCAGTCAAGCATCTTAGGAGTCTGCCGAAGCAGAGCACCATCTTTCGGAGGAGTCTGCCGAAGCAAAGCACCATCTTTCGGAGCAAGACCGCAGTCAAGCTTCTTAGGAGTCTGCCGAAGCAGAGCACCATCTTTCGGAGGAGTCTGCCGAAGCAAAGCACCATCTTTCGGAGCAAGACCGCAGTCAAGCTTCTTAGGAGTCTGCCGAAGCAGAGCACCATCTTTCGGAGGAGTCTGCCGAAGCAGAGCACCATCTTTCGGAGGAGTCTGCCGAAGCAAAGCACCATCTTTCGGAGGAGTCTGCCGAAGCAGAGCACCATCTTTCGGAGGAGTCTGCCGAAGCAAAGCACCATCTTTCGGAGCAAGACCGCAGTCAAGCATCTTAGGAGTCTGCCGAAGCAGAGCACCATCTTTCGGAGGAGTCTGCCGAAGCAGAGCACCATCTTTCGGAGGAGTCTGCCGAAGCAAAGCACCATCTTTCGGAGGAGTCTGCCGAAGCAGAGCACCATCTTTCGGAGCAAGACCGCAGTCAAGCATCTTAGGAGTCTACCGAAGCAGAGCACCATCTTTCGGAGGAGTCTGCCGAAGCAAAGCACCATCTTTCGGAGGAGTCTGCCGAAGCAGAGCACCATCTTTCGGAGGAGTCTGCCGAAGCAGAGCACCATCTTTCGGAGCAAGACCGCAGTCAAGCATCTTAGGAGTCTACCGAAGCAGAGCACCATCTTTCGGAGGAGTCTGCCGAAGCAAAGCACCATCTTTCGGAGCAAGACCGCAGTCAAGCATCTTAGGAGTCTGCCGAAGCAGAGCACCATCTTTCGGAGGAGTCTGCCGAAGCAAAGCACCATCTTTCGGAGCAAGACCGCAGTCAAGCTTCTTAGGAGTCTGCCGAAGCAGAGCACCATCTTTCGGAGGAGTCTGCCGAAGCAAAGCACCATCTTTCGGAGCAAGACCGCAGTCAAGCATCTTAGGAGTCTGCCGAAGCAGAGCACCATCTTTCGGAGGAGTCTGCCGAAGCAGAGCACCATCTTTCGGAGCAAGACCGCAGTCAAGCATCTTAGGAGTCTACCGAAGCAGAGCACCATCTTTCGGAGGAGTCTGCCGAAGCAAAGCACCATCTTTCGGAGCAAGACCGCAGTCAAGCATCTTAGGAGTCTGCCGAAGCAGAGCACCATCTTTCGGAGGAGTCTGCCGAAGCAAAGCACCATCTTTCGGAGCAAGACCGCAGTCAAGCTTCTTAGGAGTCTGCCGAAGCAGAGCACCATCTTTCGGAGGAGTCTGCCGAAGCAAAGCACCATCTTTCGGAGCAAGACCGCAGTCAAGCTTCTTAGGAGTCTGCCGAAGCAGAGCACCATCTTTCGGAGGAGTCTGCCGAAGCAGAGCACCATCTTTCGGAGCAAGACCGCAGTCAAGCATCTTAGGAGTCTGCCGAAGCAGAGCACCATCTTTCGGAGGAGTCTGCCGAAGCAGAGCACCATCTTTCGGAGGAGTCTGCCGAAGCAAAGCACCATCTTTCGGAGCAAGACCGCAGTCAAGCTTCTTAGGAGTCTGCCGAAGCAGAGCACCATCTTTCGGAGGAGTCTGCCGAAGCAGAGCACCATCTTTCGGAGGAGTCTGCCGAAGCAGAGCACCATCTTTCGGAGGAGTCTGCCGAAGCAAAGCACCATCTTTCGGAGCAAGACCGCAGTCAAGCATCTTAGGAGTCTGCCGAAGCAGAGCACCATCTTTCGGAGGAGTCTGCCGAAGCAGAGCACCATCTTTCGGAGGAGTCTGCCGAAGCAGAGCACCATCTTTCGGAGCAAGACCGCAGTCAAGCATCTTAGGAGTCTGCCGAAGCAGAGCACCATCTTTCGGAGGAGTCTGCCGAAGCAGAGCACCATCTTTCGGAGCAAGACCGCAGTCAAGCATCTTAGGAGTCTGCCGAAGCAGAGCACCATCTTTCGGAGGAGTCTGCCGAAGCAGAGCACCATCTTTCGGAGCAAGACCGCAGTCAAGCATCTTAGGAGTCTGCCGAAGCAGAGCACCATCTTTCGGAGGAGTCTACCGAAGCAGAGCACCATCTTTCGGAGGAGTCTACCGAAGCAGAGCACCATCTTTCGGAGGAGTCTACCGAAGCAGAGCACCATCTTTCGGAGGAGTCTACCGAAGCAGAGCACCATCTTTCGGAGGAGTCTACCGAAGCAGAGCACCATCTTTCGGAGGAGTCTACCGAAGCAGAGCACCATCTTTCGGAGGAGTCTACCGAAGCAGAGCACCATCTTTCGGAGGAGTCTACCGAAGCAGAGCACCATCTTTCGGAGGAGTCTGCCGAAGCAGAGCACCATCTTTCGGAGGAGTCTACCGAAGCAGAGCACCATCTTTCGGAGGAGTCTACCGAAGCAGAGCACCATCTTTCGGAGCAAGACCGCAGTCAAGCATCTTAGGAGTCTGCCGAAGCAGAGCACCTTCTTTCGGAGGAGTCTGCCGAAGCAGAGCACCATCTTTCGGAGGAGTCTACCGAAGCAGAGCACCATCTTTCGGAGCAAGACCGCAGTCAAGCATCTTAGGAGTCTGCCGAAGCAGAGCACCATCTTTCGGAGGAGTCTGCCGAAGCAGAGCACCATCTTTCGGAGGAGTCTACCGAAGCAGAGCACCATCTTTCGGAGCAAGACCGCAGTCAAGCATCTTAGGAGTCTGCCGAAGCAGAGCACCTTCTTTCGGAGGAGTCTGCCGAAGCAGAGCACCATCTTTCGGAGGAGTCTACCGAAGCAGAGCACCATCTTTCGGAGCAAGACCGCAGTCAAGCATCTTAGGAGTCTGCCGAAGCAGAGCACCATCTTTCGGAGGAGTCTGCCGAAGCAGAGCACCATCTTTCGGAGCAAGACCGCAGTCAAGCATCTTAGGAGTCTGCCGAAGCAGAGCACCATCTTTCGGAGGAGTCTGCCGAAGCAGAGCACCATCTCTCGGAGCAAGACCGCAGTCAAGCATCTTAGGAGTCTGCCGAAGCAGAGCACCATCTTTCGGAGGAGTCTGCCGAAGCAGAGCACCATCTTTCGGAGGAGTCTGCCGAAGCAGAGCACCATCTTTCGGAGCAAGACCGCAGTCAAGCATCTTAGGAGTCTGCCGAAGCAGAGCACCATCTTTCGGAGGAGTCTGCCGAAGCAGAGCACCATCTTTCGGAGCAAGACCGCAGTCAAGCATCTTAGGAGTCTGCCGAAGCAGAGCACCATCTTTCGGAGCAAGACCGCAGTCAAGCATCTTAGGAGTCTGCCGAAGCAGAGCACCATCTTTCGGAGGAGTCTGCCGAAGCAGAGCACCATCTTTCGGAGGAGTCTGCCGAAGCAGAGCACCATCTTTCGGAGGAGTCTGCCGAAGCAGAGCACCATCTTTCGGAGGAGTCTGCCGAAGCAGAGCACCATCTTTCGGAGGAGTCTGCCGAAGCAGAGCACCATCTTTCGGAGGAGTCTGCCGAAGCAGAGCACCATCTTTCGGAGGAGTCTGCCGAAGCAGAGCACCATCTTTCGGAGGAGTCTGCCGAAGCAGAGCACCATCTTTCGGAGGAGTCTGCCGGAGCAGAGCACCTTCTTTCGGAGGAGTCTGCCGAAGCAGAGCACCATCTTTCGGAGGAGTCTGCCGAAGCAGAGCACCATCTTTCGGAGGAGTCTGCCGAAGCAGAGCACCATCTTTCGGAGGAGTCTGCCGGAGCAGAGCACCTTCTTTCGGAGGAGTCTGCCGAAGCAGAGCACCTTCTTTCGGAGGAGTCTGCCGGAGCAGAGCACCTTCTTTCGGAGGAGTCTGCCGAAGCAGAGCACCATCTTTCGGAGGAGTCTGCCGGAGCAGAGCACCTTCTTTCGGAGGAGTCTGCCGAAGCAGAGCACCATCTTTCGGAGGAGTCTGCCGAAGCAGAGCACCATCTTTCGGAGGAGTCTGCCGAAGCAGAGCACCATCTTTCGGAGGAGTCTGCCGGAGCAGAGCACCTTCTTTCGGAGGAGTCTGCCGAAGCAGAGCACCTTCTTTCGGAGGAGTCTGCCGAAGCAGAGCACCATCTTTCGGAGGAGTCTGCCGAAGCAGAGCACCATCTTTCGGAGGAGTCTGCCGGAGCAGAGCACCATCTTTCGGAGGAGTCTGCCGAAGCAGAGCACCATCTTTCGGAGGAGTCTGCCGAAGCAGAGCACCATCTTTCGGAGGAGTCTGCCGGAGCAGAGCACCTTCTTTCGGAGGAGTCTGCCGAAGCAGAGCACCATCTTTCGGAGGAGTCTGCCGGAGCAGAGCACCTTCTTTCGGAGGAGTCTGCCGAAGCAGAGCACCATCTTTCGGAGGAGTCTGCCGAAGCAGAGCACCATCTTTCGGAGGAGTCTGCCGAAGCAGAGCACCATCTTTCGGAGGAGTCTGCCGGAGCAGAGCACCTTCTTTCGGAGGAGTCTGCCGAAGCAGAGCACCATCTTTCGGAGGAGTCTGCCGAAGCAGAGCACCATCTTTCGGAGGAGTCTGCCGAAGCAGAGCACCATCTTTCGGAGGAGTCTGCCGGAGCAGAGCACCTTCTTTCGGAGGAGTCTGCCGGAGCAGAGCACCATCTTTCGGAGGAGTCTGCCGAAGCAGAGCACCATCTTTCGGAGGAGTCTGCCGAAGCAGAGCACCATCTTTCGGAGGAGTCTGCCGAAGCAGAG
Source organism: Caenorhabditis imperialis (assembly GCA_963572205.1). Lineage (NCBI taxonomy): Eukaryota > Metazoa > Nematoda > Chromadorea > Rhabditida > Rhabditidae > Caenorhabditis > Caenorhabditis imperialis. The sequence continues at coordinate 934,553 of OY751541.1, forward strand.
CACCATCTTTCGGAGGAGTCTGCCGGAGCAGAGCACCATCTTTCGGAGGAGTCTGCCGAAGCAGAGCACCATCTTTCGGAGGAGTCTGCCGAAGCAGAGCACCATCTTTCGGAGGAGTCTGCCGAAGCAGAGCACCATCTTTCGGAGGAGTCTGCCGGAGCAGAGCACCATCTTTCGGAGGAGTCTGCCGGAGCAGAGCACCATCTTTCGGAGGAGTCTGCCGGAGCAGAGCACCATCTTTCGGAGGAGTCTGCCGAAGCAGAGCACCATCTTTCGGAGGAGTCTGCCGAAGCAGAGCACCATCTTTCGGAGGAGTCTGCCGAAGCAGAGCACCATCTTTCAGAGGAGTCTGCCGAAGCAGAGCACCATCTTTCGGAGGAGTCTGCCGGAGCAGAGCACCATCTTTCGGAGGAGTCTGCCGAAGCAGAGCACCTTCTTTCGGAGGAGTCTGCCGAAGCAGAGCACCATCTTTCGGAGGAGTCTGCCGAAGCAGAGCACCATCTTTCGATATTCCCTTGTTTCCAACAAAAATAAACTAACCTTGTCTCCACTCAATCCGGGGGGCCTCGTCCTCCTGCTGCTGCTCCCTGTCTGCTGCTCCATGCTGATGAGCTCCTGCTGCTGCTCCTGTTCCACGGGATCCTCGTGACACCATCCTTCGGGCTTCCGGATTGGCGGTCTGCAACGGATCGAATAAATGATAGGATAAGCGAATGAAAAGGTGCATGAGAAAAAAGGGAAAAGGGATCGTGAAAAGTGTGAAAATTATAGAGGAGAGCACAAGCTCGTTTGAAATCTTAGCAGGAGCCTAACTAATTAGAATTAAAGAAAATAATAATTGCAAAATAACGGAGCAAAAAGTCACCATCCACCATGAGAGAGTGAAGAATGAGATATTGATTGGGGGAGGGGGAGGGGTCAAGAGAGATGTGTCGATGGAGAGACGCAGAGATCGATAGATGGTGACCTACAAGCCACGCCCCTTTTTGGTGACGTATAGTGCAGAAATCGATAAAGTACTATTATTGTGTTGTTATCACTGAAAATTTGTCTATTTTTCTACTATAAGTAAGTAATTCTGATAAATAACGGTAAGAATGATAGTTGAAAAGATAAGAAAACTAAAAATTAGATCGAATTGGGTTAAAAATTGAGTTTTTTTTTTTGAAAAAATGTGTTTACTATCAGTAGTAGATCAAAAATATTGAAAAAAATTGGAAATTTAATCTAGTGATAAATCAATTCTAATCAGTACTTTTCATGCTAAAAAATATGAAAAAGTTCAAAAATTTGAAGAAAAAGGAGAAAGTCACCATCCACCACGAGATAAATTATGAAGAATGAGCCCTCCCTAATTATAATTATTGATAGAGTGGTCAATAGTAAAGTGTCGATGAAGAGAAATCGAACGGGGGAGGGTACCTTACAAGCCACGCCCCTTTATCGATTTTTATTGATTGATTGGTTATCATTTTTATCTTTTTTACAGTGTTTATTTTTACATCATTCGATAGCCCTTGTTTTGCTGATTTCAAAAATATAGGTTTCATCCCAGTTGGATAAGTATGAACAGAGATACACCCGTTTCAAGTTTCCCGCTCCCCCTTGCGGGGACACCTTCCCGCGCGCGCCAAGGTGCTGCCGCAAGTTGGAGAGAGCGCGCACCACACTTTAAACGCTCATAACTCCGTTGAAAATAGGTTTTATGAAGTGAAAGTTATATTTTTGAAATTAGCAAGTTGGGGGCTATCAGGTAAGAAGTATATAAATGTGAAAAACTGATAAAAATTAAAATTTTATGGATTTTTCCTGTTTTTCTTGAATTTTTCGATAAAAAATGCTCTTATCATTTAATTCATGCAATTTTTATTGATTTTTCACAGAAAAAATATTCAAAATATAAAAAAATTACAGGAAGAAAACGAGGAAAACCAAATCACAATGTTATCAGTATCTCTGCACCGATTTTAGCTTCTCCTGAAGGCCAGGAAGTTGCTTCAGAATATCTTGGCTCAGTGCCAAGAGTCGAGCGTAGGTTCGCATTCCGCAGAAAATGGCGAATTGTCCCGAGTAGCTGCTGACGAGAAAATACTCGACTGGCTCGGTTTCCGATTCCAGTTTTTCGCTGAAAAATGAAAACTTGAAGATTTTTGAAAGCGCTCTATGGAGAGGATTCGCGCTCTATGGAGAGGCGGGAAAATTTGAATAATATTGATTTTCCTATGAATTTATTGATTTTTTGCATGATTTTCGAAAATTTTTATCAAAATTGTGTGAAAAATATGAATTTAATTGATTTTTCGCAATTTTACAGAATTTTCATTGATTTTTTATGAATTTGATGCAAAAAGTTTGATTTTTATCGATTTTTCTTGATTTTCCCTCACTTTTTCATGTTTTTCATGTGGAAAATTTGATTTTTATCGATTTTCCCCATTTTTTATCGCAAAAATCACGAAAAATCGATATTTTTTTTACAGAATTACTGTATTTATCGCGCCAAGACCCATAATTTCCTTGAGTTTGATAGAGCGCGTTTGCTTATCATAAAAACCTGCTAAAATGATAAAAAATTTATGAAAAATCGATAAAAATGCCACGAAATCATGAAAAAAATTTTAAAAATCGATAAAAATCAATTTTCATCGATTTTCACTATTTTTTCATGAAATTTTGATGATTTTTGAGGTATTTATGAGGAAAAATGAGTTTTCATCATTATTTTATCAATTTTTTTGTTGAAAAATTGTCAAAAAATCATGAATATCTGGGAAATTGAGAAAAATCGATAAAAACTCAATTTTCCCTCGATTTTCATAGTTTTTAATGAAATTCTGGTCATTTTTCATAATTTTTATGACGAAAAATGGTTTTTATACACAAATTCATGCTTTTTCAGTGATTTTTCATCAAAAAATCGATAAAATTTACAAAAAAATCGATAAAAAAAATCAATAACTCACAAATCCTTGAAAATCTCCTTGTCCAACGAGTGAACTCTCAAATATTTCAGTAAGAGCTCTCTTTTCAGAGCTCTCGACACACTGGTCACAATGAGCCACTCGAAAGAGGCGTGGAGCCATCCTTTCGACCAGCGTATCGCGATTTCATTGAACGTCTTCTCGTCCTTCACGTTATTCAACGTCATCTGACGACTTCTCAGCGTGTCGACGTGCCCCGTGAGCTCCATTTCGTCGTAACCGGTGAGCCGACAGGTGCTGGAAGGGTTGATGAGCAGACGGTGGGGGAGAATTGTGTTCCAGTGGTCCGACATGAGCATAAGGTTCTTTGGCGAGCCGATGCGGTTGAGCCAATTTGGAATGGCGGAGTGCTCGCTGCCTGGAGCAAGAGTCAATGAGCAAGAAAAAGTGGGCGGGGCTTACGGTATTTATCAGCGAAACTGAAGGTGGTCAGTGAGAGAGGCGCTGGGAGTTGGCCGGTGTAGTGTCCCTGAGTTCAAGTTTTTCATATTATATATCATTCAATAGAGAATTTCATGCTGATTTCAATGATATAATTATCTCCCCGAAACACCAATCTTAAGCAAGAAAACTCATATAAATTACAGTAGTAAAAATTAAAGGGACATGCACAAAGTGAAATCGTCAATTCTCAAGTTTTCGCAGCGAAAATTATATGGTTGGAATCAGAAAAATCTGCTGATTTCAACCATATAGATATCATTGGACTTTAGGACAAAAGCATTTCGGCTCCGAAAACGATTCGGAAGCCATGAGTTGGAAAATCGAAAATTTTCAAAATACAAATTTGGCGCCATATTATATATCATTCAATAGAGAATTTTTGCTGATTTCAATGATATAAATATCTTCCGAAAATACCTAATATCAGCCAAAAACCTGATAAATTACAGTAGTAAAAATTAAAGGGACATGCACATAGTGAAATCGTCCATTCTCAAGTTTTCGCGGTGAAAAGTATATGGTTGGAATCAGAAAAATCTGTTGATTCCAATGATATATAAATGTCTGGAGTTCAGAAAAAAAGTATTTTCACCCTCAAAACAATTTGGAAGCGATGAGGTCGAGAATCGAAAATTTTCAAAATTTGAATTTCGCGCCAAATTTTATATCATTCAAAAGAGAATTTTTTGCTGATTTCAATGATATAATTATCTCCCCGAAACACCAATCTTAAGCAAGAAAACCAGATAAATTACAGTAGTAAAAATTAAAGGGACATGCACATAGTGAAATCGTCAATTCTTTATATTTCGCGGTGAAAATTATATGGTTGGAATCAGAAAAATCTGCTGATTTCAACCATATATAATAATGTGGGATTCAGAGAAAAAATATTTTCACTCCCAAACTGAATCGGGAGCAATGAGGTCGATTATCGAAAAAATTCAAATTTTGAATTTCGCGCCAATTTTTTAGATCATTCGAAAGAGAATTTTTAGCTGATTCCAATGATATAATTATCTCCCAAAAATACCTAATATCTGCCAAAAACTGGATTAAATACAGTAGTAAAAATTAAAGGGACATGCACATGTTGAAACCGTCAATTTTCAAGTTTTCGCGGTGAAAATTATATGGTTGGAATCAGAAAAATCTGCTGATTTCAAATCTCACCCTAATATCCAACGTGGCAATCGTAGTGCCCTTCATCCAGCCCTCCAAACACGCATCGGCCATTTCCTGATACCCAGTCTCCAGAATTCTTGTCGTGATCATTTTCCCATCCTTCTCCACCTTCAGAATACACCCATTTCCGTTGCGAACGAATTCGATCACAAAAAAGTGTGTCTCGTCGAAGAACACGAAGATTTTGAGGCTCTTTTTGATCTCTCGAATTGGCGCGAACTGCAGACAGTGCACGGCGGTCGGCACTCTTTTCACGAGACGGTAGTTGCTCCTCGAGGTCAGTGACAGGCGGGCTCTGTGAGTTTATTGTGCAGTTTTATCGATTTTTTTCATTTTTCCTCGTTTTTTCATCATTTTTTATCGATTTTTGGTGTTTTTCATCAATTTTCGTGATTTTTTAATGATTGTTTTTGTTTTTCTGCATGTTTTACCTATAATCTAATCAAAAACCGCCAAAAAACCTCAAAAAACCTCGAAAAACCATGAAAATCTCGAAAAACCAAAAAAAAAAATCCCAAAAACAACCGTGTACACCCTGCGACACTACGCGCCGCAGTCTGCAAACCGCTGACCACGCCCCTTTTCTCCCGATTTTTCAGGTTTTTTCTTCAATTTTCATGGTTTTTTGTGGTTTTTTCGACGAAAATGATTGAAAAATAGTAGAAAAATTGAAATTATTGATTATTTGAATGAAAAAATATCGGAAAACCATGGAAATTTGGGAAAAAATTGAGAAAAAGTCGATAAAATTGAATTTTTCATCGATTTCGTTAGTTTTTGTTGAATTTTGATGATTTTTTGACAATTTTATGTGAAAAATCAATAGAAAATAAATTAATTGAACGAAAAAATCAGAAAAAATCATGGAAAATTAGAGAAAATCGATAAAATCGAGTTTTTCATCGATTTTGTTAGTTTTTGCTGAATTTTGATGATTTCTTGGCAATTGTATGTAAAAAATCAATGGAAAAGAGATAAAGAGATTCAGAAAAAGCGAAAATCATTGGAAATTCTGAAGAAAAATCGATAAAATTGAATTTTTCTCGATTTTCACCGATTTTTCATGAAATTTCATAGTTTGTCACAGTTTTCCCACTTTTTTCAAAATTTTTGTGAAAAACCCTCAAGAAATCATATAAATTGAAGAAAAATCAATAAAAATCAATAAAAACCAAAAAAATGGCCTAAATCTCTCCAAATCAAAAAGAGCCCTACTTTTCCATGGGCTCCAATAATTCGACAACACGGACTTGAATGTCATCTGGAAGAACATTCCATTCCTTCTTCTTCGGTGGAATTCTGGTGCAGCTGAAGAGCGATTTGAAGCAGAAAATGGGCATTTTAGGAGAATATTGAATAATTCGATTTCGAATTGAAAAAGTTGAGGAAGAGGGTGTTGCTATTGGTAACCGCGTGCTTTTTGGTGCTTTAATGTCGGCAAATTAGGGGGTAATCAGCGAATTTCGAAATTTTGTTGTGATCGCGGTTTTGGAGCACTTTTTGACGGAATCTAAGGGAATGAGTTAGATATTCAGAATCAACATGAAAAGAGCTTTAAAATGATATACAACACTAATAAAAATCAATAATTTTTACTTTTTCAAAATTTTCAATTTTTCGAAAAAAAAATTTCTTTTCAAAATTTCTTGAAATTTTTAACTTTAATATCACTACTCGATAGAGAATTTTCTGCTGATTACAAAGATATAATTATCTTCCAAAAATACCTGATTACAGCCAAAAACCGGATAAATTACAGTAGTAAAAATTAAAGGGACATGCACATATTAAAACCGTCAATTCTTAAGTTTTCGTGGTGAAAATTATATGGTTGGAATCAGAAAAATCTGCTGATTTCAACGATATAAAAATATATGGGATTCAGAACAAAAGTTTTTTGCTCTCAAAACGAATCGGGAGCGATGAGGTGAAAAATCGAAATTTTTCGAAATTTGAATTTCGCCCCAATTTTTATATCATTCAAAAGAGAATTTCATGCTGATTTCAATGGTATAAATATCATCTCACAATACCATTTCTAAACAGGAAAACCAGATAAATTACAGTAGTAAAAATTAAAGGGACATGCACATATTGAAACCGTCAGTTTTCAATATTTCGCAGTGCAAATTATATGGTTGGAATCAGAAAAATCTGCTGATTTCAACCATATAAAAATATTTGGGATTCAGGAAAAAAGTAATTTCGCTCCCAAAACCATTTGGGAACAATGAGGTCGAAAATCGAAAATTTTCAAAATTTGAATTTCGCGCCAATTTTTATATCATTCGAGAGAGAATTTCATGCTGATTTCAATAATACCATTTTCTCCCAAAAATATCAAAAATCAGCCAAAAACCAGATAAATTACAGTAGTCAAAATTAAAGGGACATGCACATATTGAAACTGTCAATTCTCAAGATTTCGCGGTGAAAATTATATGGTTGGAATCAGAAAAATCTGCTGATTTCAACCATATAAAAATATTTGGGATTCAGGAAAAAAGTAATTTCGCTCCCAAAACCATTTGGGAACAATGAGGTCGAAAATCGAAAATTTTCAAAATTTGAATTTCGCGCTAATTTTTATATCATTCGAGAGAGAATTTCATGCTGATTTCAATAATACCATTTTCTCCCAAAAATATCAAAAATCAGCCAAAAACCAGATAAATTACAGTAGTCAAAATTAAAGGGACATGCACATATTGAAACTGTCAATTCTCAAGTTTTCGCAGGGAAAATTATATGGTTGGAATCAGAAAAATCTGCTGATTTTAATGATATATAAATGTCTGGGATTCAGAACAAAAGTATTTTGGCTCCCAAAACGATTCAGAAGCAATGAGGTCAAGAATCGAAAAAATTCAAATTCTGAACAATTTTTATATCATTCGATAGAGAATTTTTGTTGTTTCCAATGATATAAATATCATCCCAAAATACCATGTTTAAACATGAAAACCAGAAAAATTACAGTAGTAAAAATTAAAGGGACATGCTCATTTTGAAACCGCCAATTCTCAAGTTTTCGCAGTGAAAATTATATGGTTGGAATCAAAAAATTCTACTGATTTCAACCATACCAGCCTGCTGGGGCGGCTCACGCCGCCTCAGCATGGCTGGGAAGTTATTCAGAAATATTCACGTGAAAATGTTTGTATGGGTGGTTCATTCGGTAGCACGTTTGTCTTTCGTTCAAAAGATCGCTGGTTCGACTTTTGTCTACTTCACGTTATTTCTTTCGTTCCCCTACATGCACAGAGTTGACTACCCACACATACACACATACACACATACACAAACATCCCCCAACAGGATTTTAAATATAAGAAAGATATGATTGTCTAGGATTCAGAGGAAAAGTATTTTCACTCCCAAAAGAATCAGTAGCGATGAGGATGTCGACACGAAAAATCGTGAAAATTCAAAATTTGAATTTTGCGCCATTTTTAATATCAATCGAAAGCGAATTTCATGCTGATTCCAATGATATAAATCTTTCTTATATTTAAAATCCTGTTGGGGGATATTTGTGTGTGTGTGTGTGTGTATGAGTAGTCAACTCTGTGCATGTAGGGGAACGAAAGAAATAACGTGAAGTAGACAAAAGTCGAACCAGCGACCTTTTGAATGGGGCGGCGTGAGCCGCCCCAGCAGGCTGGTATCTTCCGAAAATACCACTTTTAAACATGAAATCCAGATAAATTACAGTAGTCAAAATTAAAGGGACATGCACTTTTTCATTCACGAGTTCACTTTGCCTCATTATTGTTCTCATCAACCAGAGCTTTGGTGGGCGGAGCCTGAGCCGGAGCCATCTGTTTATCAATGGCAGTGACCAGAGGGTCGACGAATCCATGGTAGAGAGCAGTGGCTCCCTGAGTCTGTGGCAGGTAGAGGTAGATGAGGAAGAGCGCTTTGAGCACCCAATAAAAAGGGAAAATGGACATAATGCTGATGGCAAAGTAGTCGATGAGGGCGAAAGTGGCGAACACGGCCCAGTAGATGAGCCATGTCGTGTCGTCGGCGGTGTCTTGGGTGCGAATCGCCTGAAATGAGCACATAACTTTGTTCAGAGCTTTTTGATTGTTATGAAATAAATTGAATTTTATAGCTCTTGAGTTGCTCTATATCTCCAAAAAATTTCAGCTAAAAAGAGCAAAAATGGGCGGAGTTATGACAGGTAGATCAAAAATCAAGGGGTTAAGTTTGAGCCTTCATAACTCCGCCCATTTTTGCTCTTTTTGGGTAAAATTTTCTGGAGTTTTAGAATACATTGAGAGCTATAATTTTGTAGTTAACAACTTTTTATGAAATTGAAAATTGAGCTAGATATATTGATTTTTCTATAGAGCACCTTGAAAAATTGAAAAATTTTGAAAAATTTTGAAGTTTTTGGAAAAATCAATATATCTTGCTCATTTTTGATTGTCATAAAAAGTTCTAAACTACAAAAATGTTGCTCTCAGGTCAATCTGTAATTTCAGAAAAAATGAGCCGAAAAGAGCAAAAAGGGGCGGAGTTATGAGAGATCAAAATGACCCCCAAGTTAAAGCCATTATAACTCCGCCCATTTTTGCTCTTTTTGGATGAAATTTTTTGGAGTTACAGATCACATTAAGAGCAAGAAATGAGCAAAATATAGAGCAACAACTCACCTTCACCGAGACATACGCCGGATACGCGATACCAATAAGATTGCACACGAACTCGGCCCAACTTCCTACGATCATATAGATGCAGTTGATCGCGACGAGCCCATAAGCAAAATGCTCTCTTTTAGAGCCCGTCGCCTGCTCCAACTTCTTCACATTTTCGTTGAAAGTGGAGCCATGGTCGGCGTAAAGATAAGCGACCATGTCGGCGTGCAGCTTCTGAATGCCGACGAGTGGTGGTGGCGCTTCTTTCTTCGGATCACTCGACATTTTTGGTGAGAGATTGGTGGGAATGAATGGTGTAGTTGATGGTGGGAAGGGCGGGGAGGTGAAGGTGACGTGGATTTGAAAAGGTCTATGCCACGTGGCAGTTTGAAAATTCACGTTTTTCGCGTCCGTTGAAATTTCAAAGTTTCAGTGTGCGTTTCCGAAAAATCAATATATCTCTGTTAATTTCAGTTTTTATAAGACGTTGACAATTATTAATTTATAGTTCTCAGTGTAATCTATAACCCCTGAAAATATGAGCCAAAAAGAGCAAAAATGGGCGGAGTTATGAGAGATCCAATACAGCCCCCAGTTTAGGCCCTCATAACTCCGCCCATTTTTGCTCTTTTTGGATGAAATTTTCTGGAGTTATAGAAAAAGTTGAAAGCTACAATGTGCACTGTCTTCTAAGCACAAAAAATAAGAAAAAGAGAGAATTCACAACATTTATTAAACCACAAAAACCACAGAAGACATCTACTGTCTGTATCCCTGATTTCCAGAAACGGCGCTGTTGGCGTTTCTCTGCGGGCACGGGCAGTACTGAGCATCCTGTCCGGGCTCTCCCTCCTCTCCCGGCGAGCCAGCAGCTCCGTTCGGTCCGTCGTCTCCCTTCTCTCCCTGCGGCCCTCTCTCTCCCGGTGGCCCCGCAATTCCCGTGGCTCCACGGTCTCCCTGCTCTCCTTGATCTCCCGACTCTCCCGGAGCTCCCGGGGTTCCTTTTGCTCCAGGGAGTCCGATCTGGTGCTCGACGTCGGCTCCTGGCTCCCCGGTGGGTCCCTCCTCTCCAGAAGCTCCTGGTGGTCCGACTGGTCCCAAAGATCCAGGCATTCCTGGCGAGCCGTCTCTTCCGGGCATGGCGGCCTGACCGCGAGCTCCACGCATTCCACGGGCTCCTGGCTTTCCGGGAGATCCTGGTGGTCCCTGTGGACCGGCTGGGCAGGTGAAGCAACCCTCGTACTGTTGGGTCTGAGCCTTGGCGTCGTCGGCGTCCTCTCCGTCGTGACCTGGAACTCCTGGAATTCCGTCCGGTCCGTCGTGTCCTGGCACTCCCTTTGGTCCCGCTGGTCCTGCTGGGCAAGAGTTTTCAGTGTTGCAGTTGCACTTGTCGTTTGGTCCGGCTGGAAAATGGTTTTGGTTTTTGGGTGGTTTCTTTTTAGGAAGTTTCGTGTTGAAACTGGTTTTGGAAGGTATTGATTTTTAGTGATTTTCCAGTTTTTTCAGTGATGAATTTGTGGGAGAAAGGGGTTTTGTGTAAGTTATTGATTTTTGTGATTTTTTTTTAGAAAAATATCGATTTTTGTAGTTTTTTAGCGATTTTTTCCTGCAATACCGGGAAAATATTGATCTTTAAATGAGAAAAACAGATTTTTCACCAAATTTCGCTAAATTTTGACGAAAAATATTAATTTTTAGGCAAAAAAAACCAAAAATCGGCAAAAAATGTAAAAATTCGAGGAGTTTTACAATATTACTGTACTTTTCGTGGTGAGACCCACTGTAATTCAAAATATCCTGAATTTCAGCGATTTTCTGGGATTTTTCTTTGAAAAATTGCATTTTGACGATTTTTCGTGAAAAAAATAGATTTTCTGTCAAAAATCGCCAAAATTTAACGAAAAATTTTGATTTTTAGGCAAAAAAAAGGAAACAAGTTCGGCAAAAAATATAAGAATATGAGGATTTTCACAAAATTACAGTAATTTTCGTGGTGAGACCCACTAAACTTTAAAAATTGAAAATTTCGGCAATTTTTTGGAATTTTTGTTTTTGAAACCCGAATTTTTAACGATTTTTAAGGAAAAATTGATTTTCAGAAAAAAAAACGCAAAAATCACCAAAAATGATGAAAACTTCAAAACTTTCACTAAATTACGGTACTTTTCGTGACAAGACCCATCATTTCTCTACATCATTCTCACTAGAGCGCACTTACCCGATGGAGATCCATCCGGATTGATTGGCGAGCCTCCCGGGTGTCCAGCGACTGGCGGTGGCACTCCAATAACTCCCGGCAGAGTTGGTGGGCTGGAAGAACCTCCAGGGAATCCACCATGAGGTCCCTGTGGACCGCCTGGGAATCCTCCGTGTGGTCCCGATGGCCCGGAAGGTCCAGAAGGTCCACTTCCGTATCCTCCGTATCCTCCGTAAGCCTGTCGGCGGACGCGGCCGAACTTTTGCATGTCCATGTAGAGGCCGTCGGACTCGACGCGCCACGCCTCCATCTCTGTGGTGAGCTCGTCGCGGAGCAGCGAGACTTGCTGGTAGATTTGTGGCACCAGGGAGATGCACAGGATCATGGAGAGCGCACCGAGGGTGCAGGCCGTGTAGCCCGCGAACAGCGACATGGCTTACTGGAAGAATATGTTGGAGTTAGATCTAAAAGGGGAGAGGGAAAGTGAGGTACAAAAAATATTGAATAGACGAAGTTGGTTGCAAAAACCCCCGCCGCAGGTTGCAACCCCTGACCACGCCCCTTTTCCCAGCGATTTTTCAGTTTTTCTTCAAAATTTTTCCATTTTTCTTCGAAATTTTCTGTTTTTCAGATTAAATTGAAACAAATTTTTATTGAAAAATCAATAAAATCATTGAAATCAATAAAAAATCATCAAAAAATGGATAATTTCCACGAAAAATTGAGAATAAATCGATTTTTCCATTTTTTTCACTCAAATGTCGATGATTTTTAGCTGTTTTTCAGGGTTTTTGATGATTTTTAGCTGCGCAAACAGAAAAAAGCATTAATTTTACCAGAAAATCAAAGAAAAAATCAATAATTCTCAGGAAAAATCGATTTTTTCCGTATTTCTCCAATTTTATTGATTTTTTCGATATTTTTTGGCAATTTTTGAACTAAACTGAATAAATTAGATTGAAAACCCAGAAAATCTATATTTTATCGAAAAAAATTCGAAAAATCAACTATTTTTACAAAAAAAATCGATAAAATAATCAATTTTCATCGGTTTATCTCATTTTTCGTCGAAATTTCCACAATTTTCAGGTTTTCTCTACTAAAAATAGCTGAAATTTGCCGCGAAATTCAAAATCTGCAACTTTGCAACATATCCGACGACAAAATGCAGACTTCCCATAAAAGTCCGCATTTTCTCGTCGAATACAGTGTATTTGGAGTTAGATTCCAAATCCACCAGGAAAAGAGAAGGGAAAAGTGACAATACACCTCTCCGGAGCGCCCTTTTATAATGGCCGATAGGCCCCGCCCCTTTATCCTGATAATCATCTATGCAAATATTCCGTTATCTCCGCTGACCTAGATTCACCCGCTCAAGGCGAACCCGTTTTTAATATCATAATGTGTATTATAACAGGGTTACGGTAGAAGAAAATTTACTGAAAATTGCATAAAAAAAGAAAAAGAGATCATCATTTCGGTGGAGCAGTGGGCGGAGCTTGAGCCGGAGCAGTGGGCGGGGCCTCCGTGTAGTTATTGTAGTCTGTGGTGCCGTAGTACTCGTTATAATACTGACCGCCGTCTTCCTGATAGTAGCTGCTCTCCTGGCTGAAAATGAGCAACGTTTTGGAGCAAAAAGAGCAATATTACCCGGCTCCTTGCTGATAGTAATCGTAGCTCGCGTCGTATTCGCCCTCTCCGTATTGACCTTCGTAGTTTTGGTTTTGGCTGGAAAAAAAAATTATTGGGGTCGGAAAGTGCGCTCTACTGGACTTTTGGGATTACTGTAACTTGTGCAATTTTGCGAAAAAAAAAATTGAAAATTGCGGATTTTGGCGCGAAATTTGAATTTTTCGATCGATATTTTGAAATTTTTTGAATGAAAATTACGAAATTCCACACAGAAATCGATAATTTCAACGAAAAATTGAGAATTTTGGCGCGAAATTTTTCGAAATTTGAATTTTTATTGATTTTTCCTAGATTCTACTGTTATTTTTACCGATTTTATCATGATTTTTGCAGTTTTTGAAGGGAAAATTCGGGCTAAATCGAATTTTTCATTCAAAAACTGCAAAAATCATGATAAAATCGGTAAAAATAACAGTAGAATCTAGGATAAATCAATAAAAATTCAAATTTCGAAAAATTTCGCGCCAAAATTCTCAATTTTTCGTTGAAATTATCGATTTTCTGTTGAATTCCAAGTTTTTCATTCAAAAAACTGCAAAAATATCGCTCGAAAAATTCAAATATCGCGCCAAAATTATTTTTTCGCAAAAGTCCAATAGAGCACACTTGCATACCCATCATAATATCCCTCATAGCTCTGATTCTCGTATCCAGTCTGCTCTTGGTGGTACGAGTTGCTCGCGGAGCCACTGGAAAAGGAGCATTATAAAAGGGAATGATAAAGGGGGAAAAAACGAACTAATCATCATATCCCCGCTGATTGGGCCGTCGTTGCTCATCGTACCGCCCGTATTTGTTACCGGGTGGTCCTTCGCCCCATCTTCCGGGTGGTCCACGCTGGTAATCTTCTCCTTGAACAAAAATTGGTTAATTTTAACAGGAAAAGTGGGCGGGGCTTATTTATCTGGTGAAAATCGAGAAAAAAAATAATTTTTTATTGATTTTTTTTAGTTTTTAGATACTTTTTGCTATATTTTTTGGATTTTTGACCAAAAATGAAGTATTTTTCATTTTGCAGCCGTTTTGGCTCAATTTTGGCTCAATTTTCCCGAGTATTCTATGTTTTTTTCATAAATTACAGTTAAATTAGACGTTTTGAACATTATTCATCGATTTTTTCTAATTTAATGCGCTTTTTTCATCTCAGATACCTTTTATTTTGAAAAAATTATGAATTTCATGTAGACTGTCATGAAATTCACGGGTTTTTCAAGATAAAAGGTATCTAACATCAAAAATGTGCATTAAATTAGAAAAAATCGATAAAATATGTTCAAAACGTCAAATTTGACTGTAATTTATTAAAAAAATCAAAAAACGCGGGAAAATTGAGCCAAAATGAGCAAAAACTGCTACAAAATGTTATTTTCCCTAGCGAAATAAGCCCCGCCCACTTTTTATGGAAAAAACATCGAAAACTCCAAGAAAATGAGTCAAAACCAATAAAAAGAGCCCCACTTCTCTGTCGCTTCTCCCTCTCCTTGACTCCGCCCCTTTTCCGACGTCGTCCAAAATCTTGTTCCCTATCAAATCGCCCTCCACCCGGCGGCCGATCCACCCCTGGAACACATCTCGGAGCTCCTCTCTCATCTCGAGCTCTTCCAGCCGGCGGTCGATCCACTCCAGGAATGCCTTTCGAGTGGTCCGCGGGTGTGTAATTATGACGGGTATTAAAGTGCTCGTCGCCCCGCCTCTTTATCTCGTTCATATATTCCTCATCGGCTTTTCGTTTTTCTTCAGTCTCCTCCACTCCGAAATCCGTGCATTGCTCTTCGATTTCTGCCATTGCTGCGTCCAGAGAGATTCCGGTTTCTTTGGCGAGCTGGCGGGCGTGGTATCTGGAAAAGGGTTGGAGTTAGATCTAGTTCAGTCGTAATTTGATCTAATTCATTCAGAAGTTAAAGACGCATGGGTCCCATTTTTCATCATCATGAAAAGTTCATGATGATGAAAAATGCGCAAATTAAAGTTTTGAGCACATTTTTGAATTCTGAATCTTATCAGATAGAAAAATGTGCTCAAAATTTGAAATTTGCGTATTTCTCATTATCAGGGGCTTATGCGCCTTTAACTTCTGAATGAATTAGATATTCGTAGTTAGATCTAATTCATTCACAAGCAATCTATTTGACTAAAAGAGTTGAACTTTTTACCAAATTTTCTGTCATGACTAGCCAAGAGGTCCGTGAGCACATTCATGGAATCAGATTTTGCTTTTTTATATGATTCCATGAATGTGCTCGTGGAGCTCTTGACTAACTATGATAGAAATTTGGAGAAAAGTTCAACTCTTCTAGTCAAATAATTAACTTGTGAATGAATTAGATCTAACTACGAAGATTTAATTCATTCCGAATTTAAAGGCGCATGGGTCCCACCACGAAAAGCCTCTGACAATAAGAAATACGCAAATTTAAATATTTGAGCACATTTTTCTTTCTGATGAAATTTTGATTCAATTTTATAGAATTTCAGGGATTTTTTCAATTTTTTTTGGAAAAATTGAAAAAATCACTGAAATTCTACAAAATTAGAGAAAAAACTTCATCAGACAGAAAAATATTGTCAAAAATTTATATTATGCGTATTTCTAAGGCTTTTCGTGATGAGACCCATGTGCCTTTAAATTCCGAATGAATTAGATCTAATTCAGAATGAATTAGGACCTTTTCACAGCGATCGGCGAGTTCTTATTGAGCCCTGGAGGCAGATGACGTGGCGGAGCTCTCTTCTTCTCCCTATCGAACTCTCGTTCCCCTCTTTCTCTCCGTTTTCCACGTTTATCAGGGTAACTCGGATAAGGAGCAACTCCAGGAGGCAGCGATCGGTTCAGAGCTCCGAGGGGCTGAAAATTGATATAAAAAGGGAAAAAGGGGCGGTGCTTACATCCTTCTTATCTCTTTTCCTATTCCTTTCCTTTTCCAGCCTCTTGAGCTCTTCTTCAATTCGCTCGGATCGTTTTCCGGCTCGAGCTCCAGCGAGAAATAGTGTTTTCCGGAGGGCGGGGCCTGGATTTTACATTTTTAGTAAGTGCGCTCTATTGAGAATCAACTCAATTTTACCGCGAAATTCGAAAATTTCGGCTATTTTTACTATAAATATCTTGATTTTTTAATTTCAAGTGTAGTTTTTTTTTTTGAAAAAATTAAATTTTTAATTTTTTCAAAAAAAAAGTTCACTCGAAAAAGAAAAATCACTGTATTTATAGTAAAAATAGATGAAAATTTCAAATTTCACGGTAAAATAGAGTTTTCTTTTACATTTTTTCGATTCTCAATGGAGCGAACTTGCTGAAAATTTAAAAAAAATTAAAACTTACGAACGAAAATTGTGGAATGTTGAGTTTGTTGCTCGCTGGAAAAAGTGGGATTTTTAGATTTTTTCAGAAAATACAATTTTTGAAAAAAATCTGAAATTTTTAGATAATTTTTCAAAAAAAAATTTAAAACTTACGGAGGAAGAAGCGCATTGGGAACTGGTGGAACTACTCCGGGAGCTCTGAAAAATATTGATTTTAAAAATTTTTCAAAAAAAAAAAAGAAAAACTCACTGAACACTTCGTAAAACATCGGGAATCGGAGCAATCATGTCTGGTTTGGTGCTGAAATTGAAAATTTAGAGTTTTGAGCACAAAATGAGCACAAAATGAGCAAAAATGAGCAAAATTGGTCTAAAATGCTCAAAAAGAGAACAAAGTTGCTCAAAATGAGCTCAAAATGACCACAAGGCGCCCAAAATAAGCACTAGCTTTCAAAATGAGCAAAAAGAGCCCAAACAATCGAAAAGAGCATAAAAATTAGCTCATAAAACTCAAAAATACCCAAAAAGAGCACAAAATTACTCAAAAATGCTCAAAAATCACTTCAAAAATTTTCAAAAAGAGCACAAAAATGCTGCAAAAGAGCCCAAAAACCAACTGTCGGAGCTCCACTGGAACCTCATTCGGATGAGGCGTCGAAAATCCCGCCTTCCCACGGCCAACATTCTGCACTGGCGTCGTTCCGATGTTCTGAAAATGGGCGGAGTTTAGAGCAGTTTTGGAGCATTTTTTACCATTGGCGTAGCTGAAGCAAAGGAAGCCGGCACTAGGGAGCTGGTGAGCGATGGAGCAAGAGGTTGAGTCATCGGAGCCGGAGGCGGTGGCACCAGGTTGATGGTTTCGATGATGGGGACTGGAAATTCAGAGAATGAGGAAAAGGGGGCGGGGCTTTATTGCTCATTTTTCACTATTACTATTTGTATACTTTGTGGGCGTTCCTTATTTGCAAAGTGCGGCACTAGTTTTCTGCAATCTTGCCGCACATCATTTTTCTCATTATTTCCATCACATTGATTTTATCAATTTTCTCCTTATTTTCATTCTTCTTTTCGTTTTTTTGTATATGAATACATGAAATTTATCAAAAAATCAATAGAAATCACCTTCTGATCAAATTTTCCATGATTTTTCAGTGAAAAGTTTGATTTTTAAGTGATTTCTAGTGATTTATTTGATAAATTTCATGTATTCTCATATAAGAACGCAAATAAGAATGAAAATAGGGGAAAATTGATAAAATCCATGAAATTTTGATGAAAATGATGGGAAAAATGGTGTGCGGCGAGGTTGCAGAAAACTAGTGCCACACTTTGCAAAAAATTCCAAATTATTAGCTCAAAATAATGAAAAATGAGAAAATATAACAAGTTTTACATTAAAAACATGGCTTTTTGGGTTAAACTAGAAAAAAATCGGATTTTTTATAGTTTCACCCGAAAAAGCCATATTTTATATGGGAAATCGGTCATTTTTGCAAATATTCCATAACTTTTCAGTTAATTGACATTTTGTGAATGAAAATAGCTCAAAATAATGAGAAATAAGGAAGAAATCACAATTTTACATTAAAAATTATAGTTTATTCAGGTTAAACTCCAAAAAACCGGATTTTTATAGTTTAACCAGAAAAAACCCATGTTTTAGAGGTAAAAACTGTAATTTTTGCTCATTTTCCATCATTTTGAGCTATTTGTGAGCAAAATTAGCTCAGAATAGTGAAAAATAAGCAATAAATCACAATTTTACATCAAAAATGTGATTTTTTAATGTAAAACTTGTAATTTTTGCTCATTTTTCAATATTTTTAGCTATTTGGCTCATAAAATCTCAAAAAAAAAAGATATAAATTCCAAAAGAGATACTATTTTCAAAGTTTTCAAATTCCCGTACTTCCTTGGACCACGGGGACCGAGTTTCCCTTGCCGGCCCTCGAAAGTATCCCGGCCAAATCGATGCCAGTGGCAGTTCTGATCACATCGGCCAGATTTCCCTGCTCCTTAGCAGCCAACTTTTTCTCCTTGTTCGCGGCCTTCTCGGCTCGCTTCTTGGCCTTCTCCTCGCCGATCCGCACGTCTACAAGCTCCTGAATCTCCTGACGATCGATGTCGATGACGTCGGGATGACCTATGAAGACGCGGAGGTCGGGGAGGATGTCGTGGACTCGAGGGGCGATTCGGAACATCTCCATGAACGCTTCTTTTTGGATTCTGGATTTTTCGATGGCTTCTGGGGAGATTTCGATGGGTTTTTCGGTTTCAGGGGGAATTTCTTCAGGATTTTCTACTTTTTCTTCGTCGTTTTCAATATCCATCGCTTCAGAATCATCTTGTACAGCTTCTGGAGCTTCTGGAGCTTTTTCTACAGCTTCTGGAGCACTTGGAGCCACTTCCGGAGCATCTTGAACTTCTAGAACTTCAGGAGCCGCCTCAACATCTTCAACCTCATCTAAAACCTCCGGAACGACTTCATTTTCCTCGGTCATCTGTAATTTTTATTGATTTTTCACAATATCCTCCTTATTTTCACAAAAAAACCAAAAAAAAAATCCCCCAAAAAACCCATAAAATTCGAAAAAACCAAATATCGAATTTGCAAAATCCTGCCCAAAAAACCCCAGAAAAACCGCGCCGCACTGTTGCCATTCGCGACTCCGCCCATAAAACCGTGCGGCAAAGGGGAAATTTCAGCGGGAGATTCAAATTTTGACGAAGAAAAACGAAAAATTTTGGGGAAAACGTGTTTTTTTGGCGAAAAATCAATAAAAACGTGACACGTGGCAAACATGACAAGGAAGAAAAAAATTTTAAAAAATTTGAATTTATTATTTATTGATTTTCCGTCGATTTTCGACGAAATTCCGACGAAATGAACGAGCACTGGGCACACAACGCGTTTCTCATGATGTCGTTCGGCGTCAACGCCTACATTCTGATGACGTGCGCGGCGAAGAAGGCGAAGAAGGACGTGTCGAAGATGTCGGTGATGAAGCCGTCGGCCATTGAAGCGCCCAAAGTGGAGAAAGTGACGACGTCGGATGAGAAGGCGTCGGATTCGCATGTGGAGAAGGATAAAGTGGTGGTGAAAAAAGAAGACGTCAAGAAGGAAGACGTCAAGAAGGAAGACGTTAAGAAAGAAGACGTGAAAAAAGAAGACGTTAAGAAAGAAGAGAAAAAAGAAGACGTTAAAGAGAAAAAAAGCAAAATACTCGAAATTTTCAAGGAAAAAGAAGAGAAAAAGGAGGAAAAAAAGAAGGAGGAGAAGAAAAAAGAGGAGAGCAAGAAGGTGGTGAAAAAGGAGAAAAAGAGCAAGTCGGAGAGCAAGTCGGATGAGGAGGAGGAGAAGCCACCGGCTCCTGGCAGCGATCCCCGCAAGATTTGGGCGTTTAAAGCTGCCAAATTGGTGGGAAATTTGAAAAATAACGAAAAAATCGAGAAAAAACGGAAAAAATCGAAGAAAAACCGAAAAAATCGACGAAAAATTCAAAAAAAAAATTTTACAAAATTACTGTACTTTTCGCTGCGAGACCCAAAACCACGCCCATTTTTCACATTTTTACTATCATTCGAAAGCTCTTGCTCTGAGGAACTCAGAACTGTATTCAAAATATTTTTACGATCACTGTGAGCCGAGATAATGGAGCTCAGAGCTCGGGCTTTGGGTCTCGCAGCGAAAAAAAACAGTAATTTTGGGAAAAATTTTTTTTTTTCGATTTTTTTTTCCTCGATTTTTTCGCTTTTTTCAATTTTTTCTGATTTTTTCACTTGAAAAGGGTCCGACCACGAAAACTACAGTAACTTGTTTTTTTTTTATTTTAATTTTTTTATTTCGAAAAATGTATCAATTTTCGAAAGTTTTTCAGCTTTTTTGCTGAAAATCGCTAAAAATCTGGGAAAATCAAAAATGCACACTTTTCGAAGTTACAGTAACCCAAAAAGCATTGAAAATTGCAAAAATCTGCGAAATTTCGTCTAACTTGGTGTATTACGGACTTTTTCAAGGTACCGTAATCAATTTTTCGGATTTCTATTCAATTTTCATGGTTTTTCATTGATTTTACGCTGAAAAATCATGAAAACAGGGAAATTTTCAGTTTTTCTCCAAATTTCATGAGTTTTTAGCAATTTTTTGCCGAAAAATCATAAAATTCAAAGAAAAACTTTGAAAATTAGGAACCAAAAGTACATTTTTCTCTAATTTTCATGAATTTTAAGCAATTTTACGCTGAAAAATCATGAAAATCTAAGAAAACCTTTAAAAATTAGGAGCGAGATCGAAGATTTTTCAATTTTTTCTTCAATTTTCGTGATCTTTCATCGATTTTTCGTTAAAAACCCATGAAAATTGATGAAAAAAATTCCAAAAATATCAATAATCTTCCAGAAATGCCAAGCGATCTCCAAACTCCACCAGGACAAAATCAAAGGCTTCGTTCCCCCGAACTGCACGTATACAGCCTCCGACGCGAATCCGGATCTCAACAGATACACGGACGTCAGATGCATCGAAGAGACGCGCGTGATTCTGAAGCACCACGACCGCGACTACATCCACGCCTCCTGGATGCGAATGCCCGGCTCGCCCGACGAGCTCTACATCACCACACAAGGACCGCTTCAGGAGACGTTGGCGGATTTCTGGCACATGGTCTTCCAGGAGAAGATTGCCTATGTGCTCATGTTGTGCACACTTTTTGAGGGCGGAGTCGAGAAGTGTTGCCTTTATTATCCGGAGAAGTTGGGGGAGAGTGTCAAGTGTGGAAAGTATGAGATCACACTCACTGAGTGCAAGGAGGAGGCGGTCGCTGGAACCACTTGGAATGCGCTCACTGTCGTCGATACGAGCGATCCGGCTTCGGAGCCACATATTATGAATCATGTGCAGGTCACTTTTTATTTTTTTTTCAGTGAAAAATTCGGTTTTGTAGCGTGAAAAGAGTGAATTCTAGAGTATAATTGGCCGAAAAAAAAAACAGAGCGGGTCTGCAAATGCGCTCCATTGGACTTTGATGCTTTTTTCGAGTTTTTCGAGTTTTTTAAGCCTGTAATATGAAAATGATGACCGAAATTGGTTAAAATAGTCAATTACTGCCTACAGATTTCATATTCGAGCCGAAAATGTGAAAAATTCAAGGAAAAATCATCGATTTTTCAATTCTGTGCAAATTGGCGTCAGCTACTGCGCAGACATTGTTTGCAAAGTGCGGCACCAGTTTTCTCTAACCTGCACATCAATTTTCTCATCAATTACATCAAAATTTTATTGATTTTATCAATTTTTCGTAATTTTCATTCTTATTCGCGTTTTTTCTGTCAGAATACATGACATTTATCAAAAAATCACTAGAAGCCACCTTCAAATCAAATTTTCCACGATTTTTCAATAGAAAATTTGGTTTCAAAGTGGTTTCTAGTGATTTTTTGATAAATGTCATGTATTCTGACAGAAAAAATGCAAATAAAGATGAAAAAACGAAAAAAATTGATAAAATCAATAAAATGTTGATGCAAAAAGTCAGAAATCACTGATAATTCTCTTGTAGGTGCCATGGTGGCCAGATCAGTTGGCTCCAGAAGATGCACGACCCATGATCACTTTGTACAAGTGGGTGAAGAATGTGAATCCGAAGGGCACGCCAATTTGTGTGCACTGCAGTGCCGGAGTGGGAAGGACTGCCACTTTTGTTGGTGAGCATTTGGTTTTTTTAAGAAGTTTTCAATCATTTTGGTCAAGAATTCTCGTGGTTTCTCTTATTTTTTCATTTTAAGCTTGGTTGATGTTTTTGTAACTTCAATCAAGTTAAAAATGCAAATTTTCGTTGTAATTTACGAAAAAATGTGAAAATCGCGAGAAAATCCAGTCAAAATCTCCAAAAATTATGGAAATTGAAGAATTATCCGTAATTTTCTATCAAAATTTCAATTTTCTTCAATTTTAGAAACTTTTCTATAATTTTCTACAAAATTCTATCGGAAAACCATTGAATTTTGAAAAAAAAAATCGAAAAAAACGAAAAAAATCGAGAAAATCTAAAACTCCGCCCCTTTTTTGCTCTTTTGGATCAAATTGATGAGCTAGAAATTGTTAGCTGAGCACTTTTCATGAAATTGCAGATGAGCCAAGATGTATTGATTTTTCTCATTTTAGAGTGTCCTTCTTAAAAATCAATAAAACTCGGCCCATTTCCAATTTCTTGAAAAGTACCCAACTGACAATTTCTAGCTCATCAATCTACAACTTCAATTTTAACCAAAAAGAGACAAAAAGAGGCGGAGTCCTGAGCCCTCCACCTTTCAGGCATCGACTACGCAACCCGCCGTATCATGGAGAACCCATCCATCGAAATGGTGGAAATTGTGCGTGAGATGCGTGGAATGCGCTTCCAGGCGGTCCAGTCGCACATGCAGTTCCTCTTCCTCTACGTGGCACTTCTCGAGTATTTCATCGAGGTGTGCTCATTGTGCTCTTGCTCCATTCATATTGGAGTTCATTTCAGGAAGGCGTGGTGGAGCGCACCGGACGCATCGAGTCGTTCATGGAGCAGTACAAGAAGCATGCTCTCAAGAAGTTGGCGAAACGACAGGTGCAGAATAAGAAGGGCGAGCTGGAGGCCGCCGAGCAGAAGGAGCTCAAGGAGAAGGAGGCTGTCAAGGCTTGAACTTGTCAAATAAATTATTTTGAATTTTTTATCGATTTTATTAGTTTTTATGATTTTTGGGATTTTTGGAATTTTTTGTAAATTTTTAGACACAAAAATGGCCATTATCTTTATTTTTGTGAAATTTCCATAATTTTTCTCGAATTTTGAAGAAAAAGCCATGAAAAATTACCAAAATTTGACAAAAATCTATTTTTTTTCCCCCTTTTTTTTTTCCAAATTTCAAATGATTTTTTTGCGATTTTTCCGTGAAAATTGTTCATTTTTCTTGTTTTCATGGATTTTTTCAAAATTTTCTCGAAAAACCCCGAAAAATCGTCAAAAAACTGAAGAAAAACGAGAAAAAACGCGAAAAAAATCAAGAAAAAGTGGGCGTGGTCAGCGATTGCAAACTGCGGCGCGAGAATTCGCAGGGTCGCAGTTTTTTGGATTTTGAACGAAAATTTGAGTTTTTGTGGCCTAACTTTTGCTTTTGCACCTCGAGTTTTCTCTTCCAGGAAAATTTGAGTTTTCAGTGATTTTTAAACGATAAGATTGTGAAAATCGCCAAAAACGTAAAATTTGAAGGAAAACTCGAGACATTAGGGGAAAAAAACGAAAAAAACACGAAAAGTCGTAAAATTTGGCTGGTAAATTACAAAAAACTTTTAAAAATCGCAAAAAATGTAATTTTTCACAAAAAAAAACTAAAAAATCGCTAAAAACCATCATTTTCGACGTAAAAATCGGAAAAAAATCGATAAAATTCAAAAATCTGTTTTCCTTGAGTAATTTCCACAAAAAAAACCATTAAAACGTGTGCCTCTACCCTCAACCTCACCCTACTCACCTAACCCCTCAAATCTGGAGCATCCGACAGCATAAAAGGGCACCGAATCTCCAAGAATCTCTCAGTATCCCCCGAAATTCGCCTCGTCTACTCGAACCAAGAAAGAACAACTGCCGATGAACAGAAGAAGTTCCGCGAGAAGAAGCTCGGCTGCGTCGCGTCGTCCGCGCGACTCGCTGGGCCGTTTTGTGAAGACGCCGAAGAAGGTGCCACGTCGTTCGCGATCCGTCGTCAGTGAGAGAAGCGAGCGGAGTGCTCGATCGGTGGGCAGACGTCGTGGACGGAGCTCGACGCGTCGCAGCTCCGTGTACAGCTTGTCGACGAGGACTGCTAGATCTCCGAGGTAGGTGGTGGTGCTATAGGGCGTAGTGCAATAGGTGGTGAGGCTATAGTCTCTGTTGCTATATAGACTGTGACGCTATAGGCTGTAGTGCTATATAGGGCGTAGTGCTATAGGGTGTAGTGCTATAGACTGTAAGGCTATTGGGTGTAGTGCCATAGGTTGTGAGGCTATAGGTGGTGAGGCTATAGTCTCTGATGCTATAGTCTCTGATGCTATAGTCTCTGATGCTATAGTCTCTGATGCTATAGTCTCTGATGCTATAGTCTCTGATGCTATAGTCTCTGATGCTATAGGTGGTGAGGCAATAGGTGGTGAGGCTATATAGGCTGTGAAGGTATAGGATGTGAAGGTATAGGCTGTGAGGCTGTAAGCTGTGAGGTTATAGGCTGTGGTGCTAAATAGGCTCTGGGGCTATAGGATGAGAGGGTATAGGCTGTGAGGTGCTATAGGCTGTAAGCTCTGCTGCTGTAGACTCGTAGGATCTAGGCTATGATGCTATAGGCTGTGAGGCTATAGGCTATGGTGCTATAGGATGTAGTGATATAGGCTGTGAGGCTGTAGGCTGTGAGGTTGAAGGTTGTGAGACTGTAGGCTGTGGTGCTATATGGTCTCTGGGGCTATAAGGTGTAGTGCTATAGTCTCTGTTGCTATATAGGCTGTAAGGCTATAGACTGTGAGGCTATATAGGTGGTGGTGCTATATAGTCTCTAAGGATATATGGGGTGTGGTGCTATAGACTGTGAGGCTATAGGCTCTAGTGCTCTTTTGGCTCAAATTTTGTAAGAAAATCGTAAAAATGCAGAAAAAACGGAAAAAATCGTCAAAAACCGGTGAAAAATCGTCAAAAATTAAAGAAAAACGGTTAAAAATGGGAAAAATAATCCAAATTTTGGAAAAAATCACTAAAATTAGAAAAAATCACTAAAATTAGAAAAAAAAAAACGAGAAAAATTATTGAAAAAACGGTAAAAATAGGAAAAAAATCGCAAAAAACTAGAAAAAATCACAGAAAATAAAAAAAAAAACCAAAAAAATCAATAAAATCCCCCCAAAAATCAATAAAACCCCCCA
This sequence comes from Caenorhabditis imperialis, assembly GCA_963572205.1. NCBI lineage: Eukaryota > Metazoa > Nematoda > Chromadorea > Rhabditida > Rhabditidae > Caenorhabditis > Caenorhabditis imperialis. Next base: position 959,912 of record OY751541.1, read on the forward strand.
AAACTTCTCAATTTTTCTTTTTCAGCGCCAAGAGCTCCTCCCGCCGTTCCTCCCGCCGCTCTGTGATGCGAAGCTCTTCTCGCCGCTCATCATCTCGTCGCTCGTCTCGCGGCTCCGTCTACGGTCGCTCGGGACGTTCCCGTTCGGCGTCTCGTCGCTCTCGTTCTCGCTCCTCCTCGAGACGCTCGTCCAGAAGTCGTCGTGCCGTTTCGAAGAAGGCGGCTCCGAAGCGAGGACGTGCACGCAAGGAGAAGAGCGTGAAGAGCAAGAGCCGCTCTCGATCTCGCTCCCGTTCCCAGAAGAGACCCGCTGTCAAGAAGAGCCGTCGCGTCGTCCGCAAACGCGGTTAACTGAAAACGCACTGACTGAAAAATGCTCCAAGATGAGAAAACATCAATAAAATATTGAGAATTGTGCTCTTCTTTATATTTATAGGTTTAAAAATTAGATTAGACGACGGAGTTTGCTCCAGAAGACGTGGAGAACCAATCAAGGCAAATGTCTCTTTCCGAATCCATTCTAGTAGTGTCCACCTCGTCCATTTTCTGAAATTGCTCCAAATTATTGTGCAAGATGCTCCAAAATGCTCCAAACCTCTACAGTCCAACTAGAGAGCACTGAAATAATGCTCGCGGCCACTGGACAATTGACATCGCGCAGGAATCTGGAAACTCCCGGCTGCCTGCCCCCCTCGACATTTGTGCTCATCGCCCAGAGAGCCCACTTGCGGAGCATCACGCACTGCTCATATCTCCACTCGGAGTTGGCCATGGGTCCACCATTGAGCTCGAGCAGCGCGTTCTCGTAAACTCGGAACCAGAGGAGTGGAAACGAGCGGATCATCGAGTCCATGTGATTGTTGCGCACGTAGTTGAGCAACACGCGGAGGATGTTCCATTGTTTGGAGATTTGTAGACGCGTCATCACCTGCTCGATGCCCTTCACGTCGCTGAATTCGTGGTCGATGATGAGGCACGCGATGAGCGCCGTCATCGGATGACTTCTGGAGGGGCATTGGAGGAGGGTCTTGATGAGCTGCGAGTTGTCGGTTTTTTGGTCCCATTTCACGTCGGCCATGTCGAAGAGACGTTCGTAGAGTTGGAGTTCCATTGTGCCACTGAATATGTTGTTTTTTGAATAAAAAGTCATAATATGATCATAAAAGCACGTCAAAATAGATCAAATTCCATTGTAGTTAGATTTAATTCAAGTATTCGACCTCAATGGTTGAACGTTTTACCAAATTTCTACCATAGATAGCCCAGAGCTCCGCGAGCACATTCATAGAATCAAATTTTGGGGAATGCTACTGATATAGGTCATATAAGTCCAAAATACAATTTTCACTGTTATTTTGAACTTATATGACCCATATCATGAGAATTCCTTAAAATGTGATTCTATGAATGTGCTCCGAGAGCTCTGGGCTATTCATAGTATAAATTTGGTAATTTCGACGTTGCTGATTCTTAATCTGAAGTCAGAATTTCTGAGAAAAACCATTTTCAGTACTAAATAGTTCTGATAATGGCTTTTCTCAATAATGCAGGAGTTCAGACTTCAGATTCAGCTTCAGCTTCAGAATCAGAGAATCAACGACGTCAAAAAATCAAAAAACCCCCACCAAAGATCTGTCAATGTCGCATTAATTTTTGTCTCCTGAATCTCCTCATCTGTGAACGAACGAAGAATAATGCACGTCGCCCTGACGACCGCAGTATATCCACCCTTCGCCTTCCTTCCACCTTTCACCAAGATCCCCACCAATCGCTTCAACAACTGTCCCTTATCAATTCGCTGGCACAAAATGATAATTTTATCGAGCACCGTATCAAATAACGGCATTCGGAGCTCATCTTTATCCTGTCCATCATCCTTCTGATCCATTATGAAAGATGTTCCTCCAATGGATTCGTTCATATCCACATGATTAATGGGAATCTCGCTGCTATCAGTGTCCTCCACCCACGCGATCACCATATTCTCGTGCACCCTTGGCAGATCCACACCATTCGCCAACGCGATCTTCTCCACCACGGCGCACTTCTTGGCGACATCCGTCGAGTTTGCCCAGTCCACCATTTCATCGTAGATGTGCGCGCAGAGCTCCTCGGCGTTCTCGATGCGATCCGCCGTTTGCTCCGTGTACATTCCACACTTTTTCAGCGCGAGCTCCGTGGTGAATTTGGCGATGCCATCTTTGAGCCGCTCGCAGTGATCCTTAAGGTCAGCCCTCTCCTCTTCGCTGATTTCCTCTGTGCTCCACTTTTGCGAAATGTCCACGCCCATTTGGAGCAGCTCGATTTTCACATCACTGAGCACAATCTTTTTGAATAACAATGCGATAGTAGAGATCACAGTACGACGATGCGACGCCGAGTTGAGCAAGAGGAAAATAGTCTCTCGATCTCCAGCAGGAAGGCTCTTCCCATGAACCGCATACTTATTAGCATGAGCAAAGATAGCACAAGAGAGCAACTGAGATCGCGAGAATCTCGGAGCCAACCAAGCGACATCCCGTAGATAGGCCTGCCAAACGGGGACATTAAAGATCGAGAGCTCCGCCTTCACAATAGCCATCACAGTCTCATCAGTATCCTCTTTCCTTCTGAAGAGGAACGCGTGGAATGGCAAATGACGATTGGCCAGGGCCGGCATATCACTAATAATCACACTGTTCTTCTCATATATCAAATTGTCCTGAGCCATCGTATCCGAGTAGGTTGTATCTGACAGTGAGCTCACTTCATCCTCATAAATCATTCGGAGCGCTGAGCCAAAGGGGTCTTGGATATTTGACATCTTTTCAAACTCTTTTTCGCTTTTCAATAAGGTGCTTTCTCGTTTGGTAAACCAAATTGATTCCTCTTTGCTCACATGGTTAGTTCGTTCGTAGGACCACAAAAATGTCATGATCTGAATTACAAATTCTATTAAAAGAGCTTTAAAAACTAGAAATTTACCGCCTTCAAGCTCTTGCAAAACTCCAAATCGTCAGCTTCGGTAGCAAAGCTCTCGAGCGAGTGCACGACGAACTGGGCGACCTCGTAGTTGTAGGGACAGAGCACATAGAGCAGGCAGCGGAGGTAGTGAGCAATGCACGGTGTGTGCTCTTCGCCGGCTATTCGAAGAGCAGTTCTGGCCATTTCCAGGTACTTGAAGATCTCCTCGTTGCGGTCTTCAGCGTCGGCGAGCTTTCCGGCTTGGGACGCCTTCCGAATCAGAAGTGTGGCGTACCGGACCATGTATTCGCCTGCTGTTGTTCGGTCGACGGTTTTCGAGCCTTGTGAGAACTTTTTCAGGTATTGTTTTATGTAGCTGAAATGCAAAAAAATGTGGACCATATTATAACAAGATGTGCTCACTCATAAAGCCGATACGGAGCCAGGGGCTGTCGGAGCTCCACCGCCTGCTGAATCACTTTATCCGCGAAATCCGCCGCCAAACTGGCGCGAATTCCCTCCTCCGCCAACTTCTTTATCAAAAACTTTTGCTCATAAAGAGCCACAATCGTCGGGAGTCGTGCAGTGTTATTGGAAGCGAGGCACATCACAAAAGCCAGTTGTAGGTACTGGAGGAACGATTTCGTCGAGCTCTTCACCCCGGACCGCCGAGCCAGCTCCGAGACGACGCTGTCAATTCTATCCAGGGCGATTCCATTGAGCAAGGTGACCGCGTGCCACAAGTCAAACTTCTTCTGCTGGAGCATCCGCTCAATCACCGACTGGATGGGCTGCTCGAGCTCAATGATGCTCTGTCTAAACTGTCCCGAGAAACAGCGAAGAGAGCCCGCGAACACACGAGCAGAGAGATCCAGGAGGTCTTGCGAGTGCATCGACAGAAATCCAATGAGGTCGTCCCACTTGGCTCGGAACTCATAGGCATCATCGTCTGTGATTTCAGATTCGTAGGGTCTCGCAACAGACGGAGCCACCATTGCAAGGTAAACGACTCCTGAAATGCCTTCAAAGAGCGCTGGATCTCCGGAGAAGTCGTAGTTTCCCATGGACGGTTTGAATCCGAAAATTCTAGTGTCCTTTTGGAGAGTCGTTGGCTCTTCAGCTCCTGGCTCCGTTCTCACATTATCCTGTCCTCTGAGCGATTGCGTGATGATATGATCGCCGAGAGCAAAGAACGCTTCCAGTTGGAGCAGGAAATCGATATGCTCACTGATTGCCTCGAAGGGGAACTTTCTGATGGTTTCACGAACCACTCGTCCCAAACTTTTGATGACAAATGCTATCTGTAAAGTGAAAAGTAAGGAAATAGAACTTTAAAAGCTTATTAGGCTCACATGATCCGCTCTCGTGGCATCTGGCTCGGTGCTCGAGAGCTCCGGAAGACGGAACGTGATCCAGCTGAGCAGCTGTGGGATCGGCTCAAACATCTCCGGCGTCGCTTCCGTCCACGGATTGATGCTGTCAACATAAGTGGTGATAGAAGTCACCAACTGATCCATATCATTCTCATTTGTTGCCTTAGTGACCACCATGTTAATGAGGTGCTCCACTGGAATGCCCATATACGCGCACTTGTTGATCTTCTGGAATTAGAAGGAGATTCTGAAGACGTCAAGATCTAGATTACCACAATCAATGGATCTTGCTGATTCAAAAACTTCTGCATAAACTCCATCTGCCAGATCGAGTCATTGAAATCTGAGAGCACCACGGCGCTCTGCTGCTCTTTCTGCACCTCTCTCATCAGTACCAGGTCGTCTTTCAGCTTCTTTTGCGGATCATTATAATCGTTATCTCTACATGCATAATAGGAAAGGAGCTCCTCGCCTATTCCGAGCATTTTTGCTCTTTCCTCGATGTTCTGTCCATCTGCAGGAGTATCAGCGACCCGAGCAATGAAGGCAAACACCAGAGCAATGGTTTTGCTCCGCTCCCTATCCGCCAGACTGTTGATATAGTTGATAATGGAAGTCGTGACGTCTTCTTGCGACATCATATGAACCACTACCAATGACTGAATGAATTCAGACTTGAGGGTGCACTTCTTGCTCCCTTTCATCGCCACAAGCAGCTCGAGCAACTTCATACAATCCACGAATCGCGACGGCTTCTCCTGCTGAGCCAACATGCATCTGATGGTCAGAATTATATCCATATCTGCATCATTGTGCGTCAGAATTTCAATGTCATCGCGGCCGTATCCATAGGAAGAGAGCATTACGAAGAGCTCGGTGCGCTTGCACACCGTCTGAAGCGCCTCGATTTCGGAGCGTGGGAGGGAGCGGCTCGCCAGAATCTTCCCAACGGCTTCATTGAGCTCCACGGGCCATGGGATTTTCGCAGCGGATGCAATAGAAATGACTGAAGAGCATCGGCGAGCTTCATCAGCGAGACTGGAGCACAATTGCACACACTGTTTCTCCCATCCAAATCGATTCGCTTTTGAAACCGCTGCACTTGACACCATTTGCACGTAATTGAAGATGGTCTGCTCTTGATCCAACCCTCGTTCCGCCATGAACGGCTTCACAAACTTCTCAATTCTGGCTTGCGTCGTATTCGAGTTTTCCAACGCATTCAGAAGGATTTTATGACAGATTCCTTCAGAAGTGAGGCTCTGGAACACCGAAAAGCTCATATTGCACTCATAGACCTCTTTGAGACGCTTCAGCTCATGCAAATCATAGAATATCTTCTTGACGCGTGAAATCGAAGATGATGCTCCTCCAATCGACTTGCTCAGCGAGCTGCATTGGAGCACAAAGATCGATTGGCTCGCTGGGGTGTAGCCGTTGCTGGCGAGCACTTTCATCATCGTGTCGTAGCTGCTCGCGGCTTTGATGGCGTTGTCGGGCCAGTGGGCGGAGTCGCGGAATTCGAGCAGCGGGATGAGCATCATTATGAGCGATTCGAGGCATGGCACGAGCTGGAAAAATGTGGCTTTTAGCACTGTTGGCAAGGTGCCAAAAATTGTGATTTCCGATGAAATTTTTGTCGAATTTATATCATGAGCAATGTTCCCTGAGCACACATTCACAAAATTATGCGATATATGGGTCACATAAGATCAAAAATACAGTTTTTGCTGAATTTTTTACCTTATATAACCCATATATTGCAAAATTTTATGAATGTGCTCATGGAGTATTGCTCATGGTAAAACATTTTTCCAAAAATTTTATCGGAAATCACCATTTTTAACATTTTGCCAAAAGAAAACTAACTTTTCATGAAATTTATACTCCAAGTAGAACAAAACTCGCTGAGCAAGAATCTGCAATAAAATTCTATGGATTTCTGTGTTCCAAGATATATAAAGGTCAAAAATACAGTGAGAAATGGCATTTTTCACTGTATTTCTGATTTTTTTTTCATATCTTGGAGCACAGAAATCCATAGAATTGTATTGCAGATTCTTGCTGAGCGAGTTTTGTTCTATTTGTGGTATAAATTTCACAAAAAGCTAGTTTTCTACTGGCAAAGCGTCAAAAATGTTGATTTTCGTTGAATTTTGTGTAAAATTTTTAACATGAGCAATGCTCCCTGAGCACATTTTGCAAAATAAGGTCAAAAAATATAGTAATTAGACTATTTTTTGACTTTATGTGAGAATGTGCTCAGGGAGCTGGTAGAAATTTGATAAAAAGTTCTACAAAAAGGCTTGCCCTCAGAAAAGTGGGCGGAGCTTGAGCCTGCTCTTACTCGATCTAAATCCAAAATGCACGCTGGAAAGATATCCGTGGTCACATGCTCCACAATACTGCTCCATTTGGACACATCCGACGAAATCGCATCAGCAAACAACTGAAACAACCCTTCCAATCGATCCTGCTGCTTCTCATCATCCCGACATAAATGCTCAACGATCGGCTTCCCATGACGAGCAAACACCACACGAGCCTGAGCAAACTGCGACTGACAGATGAACTCATTGTACATCTCCACCCAGGGATCCTCTCCGTGAAGAGCCTCCACAAAGAGCTCCCAGATATTGGCTCCAAGGTCGCGATCCTCCGGGCCACTGATGATGCGATAAGTGCCCCAGGTGTAGGTGACGGCTTCAAGCATTCTCAACGTCTCCATGTCTCCAATCTTTCGCTTTTTCGCCTGGCTCAGGTAGGTCCGAATTCTATCGCACCTCCGGCTCATTACCACCAACGTAAAGAACGTCTCCGCGACCATATTATGATCGGTAATGAGCTCCATAGTACGCATCATCGTACTGAAAGCCTCGTCATCATCATCACAACGATCCGTCAGATAGTAGACGTGGCTCTTGTACACCTTCTGAACATCCAGTTTGAAGGAGATGGCGAACTTCTCCGCTTCCTCGAACCGATTGCTCTTCAGAAGCGCTTCAAAGCGCATTTCAGGACGGGATTGAGAGACTTGTCGAACTACAACTCTACTTTTTTCGATGTCGTTGACGTCTTCTTCCTCCACTGACATCAGAACTCGTTCTCCACCTCCATAAGCGAATAGGGATACCGCTTCTGCTGAATTCAGTTTGAAAGTGACGTCGTTCTTCTCTCTATCATAAATCACGACTTCAGTGGTCTCGCCTTTCACCACCAGTGCAAAAAGCTTGGGCACCTCCACGTCATCTTTATCGATCACCACGAAGTCCTGAATCTTCTGATATCCCGACTTTTTCACGTCGAATTCGTGCCAGAACATCTCCGTGGCGGGGTCGAAGACGTGAATCCAGCCCTCCGCGTCCAGGTAGAGCACGAAGCGGCCTCCATCACGAGCTCGGAGCCATTGCTTCTCGGAGCCGATGACTTCGAAGGAGCAGCTCGCCAGGCCGGAATAATGAATGCCTGTGGAGGCGTCAAGGGAGGCGAATGATTGAAGAGGTCCAGATGGGATCATGATGACGTCATCTGGCACCGAGGACATGTTCATTGGGCGGGATGTGGTTTTTTGCATGGCCTGAAGTGGAAAATTGGTGATTTTTTTAGAAATTTGTCGTTAAATTTTCAGAAATTTTCTAAAAATTTGTGCATTTTTAACGTCGTTCATTTTCTGATTCTCGGAAATCAGATTCTGAATCTGATCTTCTGATTCTGAATCTGACTTCAGAATTCCCCTGATTTTCGAGAAAAAGTACACACTATTTTCTCATGATTTCTTTACAAAATTCGTTAAAAAATCATGAGAAAATATCGCAACTTTTTCTCAAAAATCAGAGAAATTCTGAATTCAGAATCGGAAGCTCAGATTCAGAATCAAAGAATCTGAAAATCAACGAAAATTTCAAAATTTCGATGATTTTCACGAAAATGAGCATTTTCCGGCTCTTTGGCTCATTTTTGCTCGTTTTTATCGGATTTCGTTATGTTTTTCTTTTAATTTTCGTAAATTCCAGCATTTTGAACTCGATTTTACATAAAAAATACACTCTTGATACTGTTTTTTGGAATTTTTCAAGTAATTTAAAGAAAATTATTTGAAAAATACAAAAAACCAGTGATTTTTCATGTAAAATAACTTTAACCAAGTCCAAAATACTGAAATTTACCAGAATTGATAGGAAAACAAGGCGAAAACCGAGAAAAGAGGGTAAAAATGAGCCAAAGAGCCGGAAAAAGCTCATTTTCGAGAAAAACAACGCAATTTTGAAATTTTCTCCTTAGAAACACTTTGACTTTCAACTTTCTACGTCACTAACTCCGAGAAACCCAGCCAAAATTCATGAAAAACAACCCTAAACCTGCAAAAAGAAGTCCTGAATCTCCTCCATCGGCAAATTCTCGAGCCGATTATTCTGCTTCGACGCCGCCACATCCCCCTGCAGCAAAACCGTCGTCCAATCCCCCGAACGGCTTCCAAAAGTCAAGTAGCACACAGAAGACGTCGGATTGCACACCACAAAGTCCACTGGGTACGGAGCCGGCTCATTGAAGTAGATGGCGCGTTTATCCAGAGAGAGAATCATCACTTGCTTCTTATCAACGATGGCAACGCAAAAAGACGAGTTCCCCAGAATTTCGTAGTCGGTGATATTTCCTCCGAGGCTGGTGTTGAAGTCGTACTCGGCGCCGTCACCGAGCTTGAAAACAGCGATGTCGGTGCAAGAAGAGAGCACTAGGAATCGGTCATTGCTCTTTGTTTTGAGCTTCCAGGCGGCGGAGACTTGAGAGGGAAGGTCTTCGTGGATGTTGGGCGCGATTTGGGCGATGGTGTTGACGTCGTAGAGGCCGATGGTGGTCGAGTCCGCCATCGGGAGGTTTTTCATTTCTCCCAGACGACCCATTTGTGGTCTGGAGAAGTTGGATTTTTGATTTTTTTTTTCTTTGAATTGAAAAATAATCGATTTTCTGGAGAGAAATTGAAGGAAATTGTGAAAAAAAGGAGGAAAAAGAAAACTAGAATTTGAAAAAACTGGCAGGGCGCCGAAAATGGGATCTCAGTAGGGCGCGATTGCAGAGTGGCGCCGAGTGAAAAATTTTGAATAATGAAGTCCAATATTCTGATCGGAAATTCTGAATTTCAATAGAAAAATCAATAAAAAATCAATAAAGATTGAAAAAAAGGGAAAAAAACTTATTTTTCAAAATTTCCAGGAAAAATTGAAAAATCGAATTTTCACCAGGAATATTATCATAAAAATTTCAGAATTCACTGATTTTCAGATTTTTCAGATTTTTTCAGCACTAAAAAACAGAAAAACAATGCTGAAAATGAACTGAAAAACCGAAAAAAAAACAAAAAAAAACTGATTTCTTGGGCCGCCCATCAAAGAACCGCGGGACCCACACACTAATTTCAGCATGCGCCTTTAAAAAACTACAGTATTTTTCTCAATTTGTTTTGAATTGGACTGGATTTCAATTTTCCTTTAGAATTTTCAGAAAACAGCGGAAAAACAATAAAAATTTGGAGAAAATCAAGATTTAAAATTTTTCAGAACTGTTTCAAACATAAAACGACCGCAAAAATGCTCTGAAAATAAGCTCATTTGAGCTGAAAACAAGCTCCCAATTGAAGAGCCTCGAGTCCCACACACTAAATTATCCGTGTGCCTTTAAAAACTACAGTATCTTGCACACATTTTTTTTCACATTTTTCTCATTTTTTTCTCTTTTTCCATTGATTTCCGCATTTTTTTTTCATTACAAGTCTACCGAAAATTTCTTCAATGAATTCCAGAAATTTTCCAGACCCTTATGACACTCCACGACATAATTGCCGCCATAAACGCCCACTCTGAAAAAGACTTCCAACCCCGAAGACAAGAGCGCTTTTTTCCCAAGCTCTCCCTCTACTTTCACTACCCAAAAAGTGAATTTCTCGACTTTCTAATCAAAAAACTACTACATTTTCTATGGAAATTCACGCCAAATCATGGCGATTTAGAGAAAATTTCGCCAAATTCAATGGCGGCGATGATGGTGTCAAGTGTGAAATGGGAGCAGAAGGAGGTGCTCATAAGATTGTTAATGACCTGGTAAATTATCGAGTTTATTGATTTTTTTTGTATTTTAATGCAATTAAATAAAAATTTTTAATATTTTTTCGGTTTTTTTCCAGGATAACATTAAAAAAGTGTCCAGACGATGTCAAGGCCGGTTTAATTCAATGCATCACTTCTGAAGACATGGGATTTAATGAAATTTATGTTATTCGCATTTCGGTCTGGAATGTTGGTATTTATTGATTTTACCTGGTGGAAGAGGAAAAGCTAGGCCAGATTGTGGAATTTTTGGTTTTTTCGTATTTTCTAAAGTTTTATATGGAATTTCAAGTGGTTTTCCCAAAATTTTCAACAAAAATTTGTAGAAAAGTCGAAAAATTGTCAAAAACTGGAAAAAATCGATAAAAAATGAAAATTATCGATTTTTGCTCAAATTTCAGCGATTTTCACAATTTTCAATGCAAACTTCATTAAAAACCATGTTTTTATCGATTAATTTGAGAATTTTTCACAAAATTTCATACAAATCAACCCAAAAAATCATCAAATTCGAAGAAAAATCGAAAAAAATTGAACATTTTCAGTTTTTGCTCAATTTTCAGTAATTTTTGAAGTTTTTTTCTGAAAATTTCCTTCAAAACCAAATTTTCTCAAATTTTTTTATAGTTTTTTCATCAAAACTAGCCAAAAATCGGTAAAATTCAAGAAAAACACTAAAAAATCGATAAGAAATCAATAATTCCCTCCATGGCCTAGCTTTTGCATTCTCTTCCACCTCTCACCTTCGACAATAAGTCTCCGCCCTTCAGTACGTCTCAAAACCCGAGCTGCACACCACATCCCTCCTAAAAATGCAAGAAGACGGCCGGATCAAGCTCGAGCCGCGAACTCCGGCTCAATTCAAGGATAGTCGAGAGAGATTGGAGTTTTTGCATGAGAAACAGAGCCTTCTCGTTAATCCGGATCACTCATTACCCATGTTCACCTATTTGGCGAAGGTTTCTGGTGGGATTTGGTGTGATGGAAGAGGAATTTTCGATTTTTATCGACTTTTTGATGGAAATTCGCGAAAAATCAATAAAATCGATAAATTTTTTCACCAATTTATCGATTTTCTGTTGGCTGTGAATGTTTTTTCTGACTTTACCGGCAAAAATTGCTGAAAACTAGAAATTTCAGTTAAAAAGTTGAAAAAACCGGAAAAAATCAATAAAATCGATAAATTTATTGAATTTTATCGATTTTTTGTCACTTTTAATGGATTTGTTAATTTTTCAGATGCAAATTAATAAAAAGTACTCATTTTACCTTTTTTGCAGAAAAAGTTTCAAAAAAGTTTTCAAAAATCGATAAAATGTCAGATTTTTATTGATTTTTGGTCGAATTCCATGCTTTTTCTGCTTTTTCCCTATAAAAACATTAAAATATACCAATTTTCATCACTTTCCCCCAAAAAAATCGCTGAAAATCAACAAAAATCAATAAATTCTCAATTCTGGCCTAACTTTCGCACTTTTCTCTTCCACCACACCACATCGCACGCCAAAATGCACACTTTTCTAATTTTCACCCAATTTTAAATTTCAGTACGACAAAAGACTCGCGCAGACCAGATTTTTCGCGGAGCTCGACAGAAAACTGTTCATTTTCGATGAGCCGATACTAGAAAGAGCCAGCGATTTTAAAGTCAGCGGGTTTGAGAGTATTTTGTGAGTTTTTTTGAAAAAAAAAATCGATAATTTGAAAAATCGATAATTTGGAGTTTTCAGAAACGAGACGACAACGTTCGCAGCTCGATTCGGTCAAGCTTTTGGAACTGGAGGGATGGGGAAACGGGAGAGCAGCTCGGAGAGGAGCAGCGATGAGGAAGACTAATAATTAATGCACTTTTTCTTGTTGATTAGTTTTTGAACTTTTATTTTACTTCATTCATAAATGATTGCTTTTTCTAAGTAGTTTACGAAGTTGCTTAAAGCGATTTTATCAATGGGGCGTGCTTGCACTCCAAAATCATAATTTTCTCAATTTTTTCACAAATCCCTTTCGATAACTTTTTAGATAATCATTTTCTGAGTCTAAAAATCAAAAAACGAGCAAAATCTGTTTAGAATTGACAAAGTTGATGCAATTTTTCGTTGTTTTTGGCTTGAAAATTTTAGATTTTGACGATTTTCAGACTTTTCACCCATGAGAAAGTTAGAAATTCGAAAATCTGCTCCCAACATTTTGTGCAGAATTTCATGGCGATCATTTTGATATCAAAAACCAGCGATAAAACTCAGAATTCGATGAGTTAGTACAGGATTTCTATTCTGCGCCACTTTTTCTTTTTTGGTGTTTGAGTGTATAACTTTTCCAGTTTTTATTTTTATCAGTGGATTTTGGTATCAAAATGTTCAGCATAAAATTCTGTACAAAATGTTCGGAGCAGATTTTTGAATTTACTGCTTTTTCACACCGAAAAAGTGCAAAAATCGATAAAATAAAAAAAAATTCAAGTCAAAAACGAAAAATTGTCGTAACTTTGTCAATTCTGAACCGATTTTCCTAATTTTTTGATTTTTAGGCTTCGAAAATGAATATCTAGAAAGTTATCGAAAGGGATTTGTGTAAAAACCGAGAAAAATTTGATTTTAGGGGCAAAAAAGACAATTTTCACAACTCGACAGTATTTTCGCATTTGGCTCCAGTATTGGCGTTCCTCCTTCCAAAAATAATTCCGTATTCCGATGAAATGACGTAACTGAAAACAGCAATTGCTCATGCAACCCGCACCTGCTCCGTTTCTATGACAATGTGCACCCGCAGTATCACGGATTATCCTTTCCTTTCCTTTCCCAATACTTTTTCTCTGCTTCTCTTCCTCTCTCTCACTCTCTTGCTCTTTCTTGCCGTTGCTCCGCGAGCCCATAGGTAATCCATGATGCGCGAAGAAGAAGTGAAGCGGTATGATGTAAGTTGCTCACGCTAATTATGCGTTTTCTCTGGTAACCATGGGTAACGGGGGCGGCGGGCTGAAAATCATGAAAAATATCAGATCACTGGTTTTTTGTTATCGAGTTAGTTATCAGTTATGCTCACTTTTAATATTCACTCTTTCTGTGGGCGTGGCCTGGTGGGTCTCGCAGCGAAAATTAAAATTTTGGTTGATCTGTCGGTTTTTTCTTATTTTTGATCTGAAAAATGCACGTACTGCACACTTTTCATAGTAAAACTTTTGGAAAATCAGGAAAATTGATGAAAATCAGCAAAAATTCGAAAATTTCTGAAATTTTGCTAATTTTTATCGATTTTCTTATCAGTTTATCGCTTTTTTCCAATTTTTGTAAAGAAAAAAGTTCAAATCGCTGAAAACACCAACAAAAATCAATAAAAATCATTTAAAAATCCAAGTTTTCGCTGCGAGACCCTTAAAGCCCCGCCTCCAGCGAAGGGGGCGTGGCCTAATGGGTATCGCAGCGATAATTTCGATTTTCGATGATTTTCACTGTTTTTTCTTGATTTTCATATTAATTTCAGCGTTAAAATTGAATTTCACACTTAAAATTGAGGTTAAAGACAAAATCGATGAGAAAATCAATAAAAACAGCGAAAATTTGGATTTTTTTATGATTTTTATTGATTTTTCATCGATTTTCCCTGTTTGTTTAACTCAAAAATCAATGAAAAAATCGATAAACATCAGAAAATTGCAATTTTCGCTTCAAGACCCATTTAGCCACGCCCATTGCTTATTCTTTCAAAAATAGGAACATCAAACATCTACGGCTTCTTTTTTTATAATCCTCTCTTTTCCATAATTTCCATGATTTCATTAATTTCCAGTCAAAATTATCGATTTTTCCAGTCCAAATGAAGTTTTTCAGATCCCGATCCGCGAGTATCGTATGCTCGCGGCCACCACCGAGGTCGACTATCCGTACTTTCCATTCCGCATATCGATTGATTTCGTGCTCGTCCACAATGCCGGCGAATCGCACTCAAAAGGGAAATATCGCGAGTTTTTCGAAAAGGTGGGTGAGAGAGAGTGTGCGGAAGTGAGAGAGCGCAGACAGTGGTGCAAGCGCGCTCTATTGGACAGAACGTGGAATTGGGAGGGTTTTTGGGGTTTTTGGGGGTTTTTAGGGTGTTTTCAGATGAAATTTATGGTTTTTTGGGTGAAAAATTGAAGAAAATTGCATGTTTGAACTTGAAAAATAACATTTTCATGAAAAAATGCCAAAAAATCCACTGAAAAATCGATTTTTCTTCAAATTTGTGGATAAAAATCAAGTAAATTCCAGGCAGCACAACGAGAAGGCCTCGTAATCCGACACCAACAATCCGGACAGACGCATTTCACCCTCATCTCCACACCATTTCACCGATTGACCCGAGAGGCGGAGATGTCCCAAATGAGCTTCCCGCTGAAAGATGTGAATACTTGATTCTCAATAGAGCGCACTTACTGATCTGATTATTTAGTGCCAAATCAAACCGGGAACACCTTCTTGCTGTGTGCCACTATCCCAAATCTTCGTCACTGATGACACTGTTCGGTTTATCAATGCTCCGTTTCAACGGAAAAATGGACAGTTATTTGTGAGCTATACTGATGAAAAGAATTTCTTCACGCCTGCTCAGAAAGGGTGTCTTACTTATCAGGTTTGAGATTTTTTTTGAAAATTTTTTTTTGAAAAAAATTTTTTTTTTATCTACCTGTCATAACTCCGCCCCTTTTTGCTCTTTTCGATTGAAATTTTGTGGAGATGTAGCCATTGGTGTAATCTATAACTCCAGAGAGTTTGAGCCAAAAAGAGCAAAAATGGGCGGAGTTATTATGAAGGCCTAAACTTGAGGGTAATTTTTGATCTACCATAGCTCCGCCCATTTTTGCTCATTTGGGCTCAAATTTGGTGGAGTTTCAGAATGAATGGAGGGCTACAAATTGTTTATGAAGCACATCTTATGAAATTTAAGGATGAGCATGATATATTGATTCTTCTAAAGGGTACCTGAAAAGTTCACTAAATTTCAGAAAATTCAAAATTTCGGGCTCATTTTTGATTTTCATAAAAAATACGTAACTATAAATTATAGCTCTTAATCCATTCTATAACTCCAGAAAATTTGCTCCAAAAAGAGCAAAAATGGGCGGAGTTATGACGGCCTAAACTTGAGGGTGATTTTTGATCTACCATAGCTCCGCCCCTTTTTGCTCATTTTTCCTAAAACTTTGTGGAGTTGTAGCTCTTATACTTTTCTATAACTCCACAAAATTTGAACTGAAAAAAGCAAAAATGGGCGGAGTTATGGTAGATCAAAAATAATTTCCATATTTAAGACATCATAACTCCGCCCATTTTTGCTCATTTTTCCTAAAACTTTGTGGAGTTGTAGCACTTATACTTTTCTATAACTCCACAAAATTTGAGCTGAAAAAAGAAAAAATGGGCGGAGTTATGATAAATATACTATTCCAGATTCTCACCAAAATCGACATCAGCAAAGATCTCCTAAACAAGACCCACGTGGAAATAAACGAGAGCACCTCAACGGCTTCAATAACCTCCGATGAGCAATTGAGAAGAAAAGGGCTCACTTGGCTGCTCATGGAGAACGTCTACGACGAGGCTTTTGTGCTCCACGCGCCGAGCACCGAAGAGCCCTACTTCAAGGAGATGCAGAACGGGAGTTTGAAGACGTACAACGAGTTTGTCGCCGACATCGAGCTGGATCCAAGGAAACATTTGAGTTTTTTTTGGGAGAGGCAAGTGCGCTCCATTGGATTTTTATTGATTGGGTTTTTTGTAGGTGGTACAAGTTCCAGCCGTTGAACAAAATAAGGGATTATTTTGGAGAGCAGATTGCTTATTATTTCGCGTGGCAGGGCACTTTTATAACGCTTCTGTGGCCTGCTACTATATTTGGATTTGTGGTTTTTATCTACGGGTTTATTGACAGGTGAGAGAGAGACAGAGACAGAGAGAGAGAGAGAGAGAGAGAGAGAGAGAGAGAGAGAGAGAGAGAGAGAGAGAGAAACACACACACTTAGTTAGAGACGCAGACAATGAGAGAGCTAGACAGTATGTCTATCAAAGAGGCGCAGACAACGAGGCAGCTAGAGATCACACCCCAGAAGAGACGCAGAGGCACCAGAGACACAAAGAACCACACTTAGTCAGAGACGCAGACAACGAGACAGCTAGAGACGCAGACACCTTCCCAATCTCTCTTCCAGCATCAAAAGCGCTCCACTGGACTGGAATCACTGCAAACGAGTCAACTTTCGAGGTGAAACTGAAAACGTACCCTGTGGCATGAGAAATGGGTACCTTTTTTATTGATTTTTAGCCTTTATTATCGATTTTTTCAACTTTTACAAAGTTTTCTCTTCCAGCCTCACCCTATTCTTTTCCACGCTCACCCAATGGTTCATGAGCTCTTTTGACACTCGAATGAACGCGTTTTTCGCCGTTTTTATGTCGATTTGGGGTAGATTTACGGGAAATTTTCGAAAAAATCAATAAAATAGTGTTTCAGGAAGTGTTTTTGTGCAAATTTGGAAGCGGAACAATTCGGTGCTCTCTTATCAGTGGAATTCGGATGATTTTCATGCTATTGAGCCGGATCGACCGGAATTTAGAGGGTCAAGGGTGAAGGAGGTGCGATTTTCTTTCATAACTCCGCCCATTTTGATTTTCATAAAAAGTGTTCAATTAACAATTTGTAGCTTTTTATTTAATCTATAACTTCATAAAATTTGAGCTGAAAAGAGCAAAAAGGGGCGGAGTTAGAGACAAAACAAATTTGAAGCATGTTTTTTGATCTACCTATCGTAACTCCGCCCATTTTTGCTATTTTTGGCTTAAATTTTGTGAATATAAAGATTAAGTTAAGAGCTACAAGTTATCAGTAAAGCACTTTTCATGAAAATTAAAGATGAGCAAGATTTATCGATTTTTCTGACAGGTACCTGAAATTTTCAGTTTTTGAGGTACCTTTCAGAAAAATTGATATATCTTGGCTCATTGTGAATTTCATAAAAAGTGCTTAACTAACAATTTGTAGCTCTCAGTCCATTCTATAACTCCACAAAATTTCAGCCAAAAAGAGCAAAAAGGGGCGGAGTTATGTTAGGTAGATCAAAAACTACCAATTTTTGATCTACCTATCATAACTCCGCCCATTTTTGTTCATTTTTGATGAAATTTTGTGGAAGTATAGATTAACATAAAAGCTACCAATTACTAGTTGAGTACTTTTTATGAAAATTTAAGATGAGCAAGATATATCGATTTTTAAAAAGAGCACTAGAAAATGAAATACAAGCACAATTCTAGGACCCAATAACTGGAGAAGACATCTGGATCTCGCCCGCCCTCATCCGCTACCTGAAAATGCTCACTTCCTTCTGTTTCGTGTCCTTCTCAATGCTCCTCGTCATAATATCCCTAATGCTCGTCACCCTGCTCAAAATCTGGATGGTGTACAACTTCCAGTGCAACTCGGAGTTCACCTTCCACTGCTGGCTCTCCGCCGCCTTCCTTCCCTCCGTGCTCAACACTCTCAGTGCAATGGGTCTCGGCGCGATCTACAGTAACCTGGTGGAGAGGTTGAATATCTGGGAGAACCATCGCACCGAGTCGGAGCACAATAATAGTCTTATTGTGAAGATTTTCGCGTTTCAAATGGTTAATACGTATACGTCACTGTTTTATGTCGCTTTTGTGAGACCGGAGAGTCATGTGAGTTTTTTGAATTTTTTGAATTTGGCGCCATTAGAAAGAGAATTTTTTGCTGATTCCAAAAATATATTCAAAACTGTAAAAAACCAATTTTTGAGCTGAAAAACTGCGAAAAAGCAAAAATTACCGTAACCCGAAATTAAAGGGACATGATGTTTTTTTCAAATTTTGAATTTGGGGCTAATTTTTTCAATTGTTACATCATTCGAAAGAGAATTTTTCGCTGATTTCAAAACTATATCCAAAATTCCAAAAAAAAGTAGTTTTTGACCCTAAAAACTGCAAAAAACCAGAAATTACAGTAACTCAAAATTAAAGGGACATGACAACTTTTTTTCCAAACTTTTACAGTTTTTACATCATTCGAAAGAGAATTTCTCGCTGATTCCAAATCTATATTCAAAACTGCAAAAAACCCAATTTTAAGCCAAAAACTGCAAAAAAACCAAAAATACAGTAACCCAAAATTAAAGGGACATGACAACACATTTTCCCCAAATTTTCAAATTTTCATCGATTTTTTGCAAATTATCGATTTTTCAATTGATTTTCAGCATTTCCGAGCATTTTCCAGGGGCTCCAACCAAACGGATTATTCGGGCTTGGCGAAGAGTTCAAAGACACATGCGTCGATGACACTTGCAGCTCACTTTTGGCTCTTCAGCTCCTGACTCACACTCTCATTAAACCATTTCCCAAATTTATCAAGGATGTTGTGATTCCGTAAGATATTTAGTGAAATCGGGGACGAGGAAAAACTAGGCCAGATTGGAAAATCGATTTTTATTGATTTTCTGGTTTTTATCAATTTTTATGGAATTTTCATGAAATTGCGTGATTTTTTGAGTTTTTTCTGATAAAAATACTGAAAAAATGCGAAAAAATCATGGTTTTTGTCGAAAAAATCGTAAAAAACTATCAAATTTGAAGAAAAAACGCAAAAAATGGATGAAAACGATGGTCTAGGATTCCAAAATCGATATTTTCGATTTTTCTTCAAATTTAATGATTTTCTATGATTTTGTCGTGAAAATAATGATAAATTGCAAGAAAATCATTATTTTTGTCGAAAACATCATGAAAATCCGTCAAATTTGGAGAAAAACTACAAAAAACTGGAAAAAACACCAAAAATCCACCATGACCTAGGTTTTTCCTAGTCCCTCACACCAAATGCACTCTCATCGATATAAAATAATAATATTATAGATATATCATAAAACTGTTCCGTCTCCGCCAGTACACCGCTCGCACCGAAGCGAGAGTCGAGGCGGAAGAAGACGATCAGGCGAATGTGTTGGTGAGGGAATGGCTCAAACCCAGCGCCGGCGATTTTGTGCTCTGGGAGATGAACGAGAAGATTATCATGTTCGGAACGACCATGGTAAGTTGTAGGATGTGCGCTCTATTGAGAACTGCGATTCTCAATGGAGCGCGATTGCGTAATGGTGAAATTTTGAATTTTTTCATCGATTTTTATGATTTTTTCCGATTTTTGCTGGGAAACGTGTCAAAAAAATCACTAAAAATGTGCAGAAATCAGTTTTGTCAAAAAATTTATAAAAAAAATCAATAATTTTAGAGAAAAACCGAAAAAATCGATAAAATCACTATTTCCTTGATTTTCATCGATTTTTCTCTACTTTTCATAAAAATTAATGATTTTTCAAAGATTTTATGACAAAAAAACAATAATTTTCTCTTAAAAGTTATTAAAAAATCAATAATTTTTACAAAATTCCAAAAAAAACCGATAAAATTACGATTTTCGCAAATTTTTATCGATTTTTTCTTTGTTTTCATAAAAATTGATGATTTTCAGGGATTATACAATTAATTTTCTTCAAAATTTCCTAAAAATCAATAAATTCGAAAAAATCGATAATTTCAGATGTTCGCCTCACTATTCCCTCTTTCACCACTCCTGGCACTTATCATTGGATTCGTGGATATGCGAATAGATGCTCATCGATTGCTCTGGTTTAATCGGAAGCCGATTCCTCATATTACTAATGGTATGCAAATGCGCTCTATTGAACAGAGAGTCAAAAATTATTGATTTTTTTGATTTTTTTGATTTTTTTTCCAGGAATCGGCATCTGGCTCCCCATTCTCACTTTTCTCCAATATTGTGCAGTTTTTACGAATGCTTTTATTGGTATTTTTCAAAAAATCAATATTTCAAAAAAAAAATCAATAATTTTCAGTTGCTTTCACTTCCGGCTTCTGCTCGACGTTTTTCCAGGATGTTCTCCATTGCAATGTCCAAAATCGATTGATTATTGTTATTGTTTTTCAGGTTGGTTATTGATTTTCTGATTTTTGTGCTAGGCCACGCCCACTTTTAATTTTTCTCGTTTCAGAATCTTGTTTTCGGCCTAAAATACATTCTCTCAAGTATGATCCCATCTGTTCCAGCTTCTATTAAACTGGCATTGAGAAAGGTGAATTTTACGATAATATTTATCGATTTTTTGCATTTTTTATTGATTTTTTGAAATTTTTCAAAAATTTAGATGTTTTTTTGAGATTTGTTTTGCGAAAATGATTGGAATTAGTATATTTCAATCCGTTTTGCTGAAAAAATCGCAAAAAAAACACCAAAATTCAAGAAAAAACCAAAAAATCAATAGTATTGATTTTTTCGGATTTTCTGAAAATTTTGCTGGTTTTTCGGTTTTTTTCAGCTATGATTACTGTAAAACAGTAATCTTCTTCTTTTTGTCAAAAAAAACCAACAAAAAATCATGAAAATCGATGAAAAACTAGAAAAATCGATAATATTGGTTTTTTCAGTTTTTTTTCCAATTTTGATGATTTTTTTTTTGGATTTTTGACCACAACAAACTCGAAGTAGTATTTTTCAACCATTTTCAGCAAAAAAATCCGAAAAATCATCAAAATTCCAGGAAAAAATCAATAAAAATTGAAATTTCAAAAATCTGGCCTAACTTTTTCACCTTTCTCTTCCATTAGGCCCTCTATATTTAGAAGCGCTACGTCTACGCACACATTCTGGAGAAAGGCGACGTTCCACACAAAACACGCAACAAAAAACGAACTCGGATCGCAAAACTCGCGTGGATCACTTCGAATCAGAGGGAGCGGCGGGCGAAGAAGTCGGCGGAGAAGCGGAGCAAGAAGGCGTTGTTATCAGAGGAATAATCTTATACTTATTATTATTAAGTGATTCTCTGTGCAAATAAAGCTTATTTGAATTGCCGCGCACTTTCCTTCCGATCGACGAGACGCAGACAGTGAAGTGTTGGACAGTTTTTGCAGTTTTTTGGTGATTTTTAACAGTAAAAGGCTTGTTTTCAACTAATTTTTCCTCTTTTTTTCATTATTAAAAAAAAATCAATATCCAGGTCATGCAATTCATCATTTTCGCGGCCTTCTTCCTTCTCGCCACCGCCAAAATCGATCAGGTCAAGGAGAAAACGGCGGAGGCGCACGGCGACGTGACCAAGTTGAAGGCCAAGGAGGCGCCCGAGCATGTCGATCACAAAAAACAATGTTTATTGATTTTTTTATCGATTTTTCTTGATTTATTATGTTTTAGTTGCTGAAAACTTCCAAAATCGGCGGATCGAGCATCAGACGGCGTTGAAGTCGATTTATGGAATTGGAAAGGAAAAAAGGAGACCGTTTTTAGAAGATGTTCGTGGGAAATTATTGATTTTTCGAAATTACTGTAGATTTTTCGTTGTGAGACCCTTTTTGGCGATTTTTATTGATTTTTTGATAAATTTCAGTGTTAAACATTGATTTTTTAGGAAAAAATCCATTTTAACACTGAAAATCATGAGAAAATCAATAAAAAGTCAGTTGGTGCACAGTGTCTGCACAGAATTTGACGACAAATTGCAGAAACTTGCAATTTTTCAATTTTTGAGCCTATTTATCGATCGATATTGATTTTTCCATTTTTAGGTGCTGAAAAACGTGAAAACCCTTCTGCAAGAATCCCGAGAGACATTGGAACGCACCGCCCATCGCGCGGATGCTCCGTTTCCACATGGCAGTGAGCTCTTGAAGGATGCTCTTTCCAAGGTGGGAGATATTGATTTTTTGGGATTTTTGTTGAAAAATCAATGGAAAATCGATTAAAATCGTTGAAAAATAAAGAATTTTATGATTTTTTGAAGATTTTATTGAAAAAGCTCGAAAAAATCTATCAAATTCATAAAAAATCAATAAATTTGTCAATTTTTGGAGTTTTTTCTAATAAAAATTGGAGTTTTAGTTGGAAAAATTCGAAAAAATCGGTGAAAATCATCTAAAATTGAAGAATTTCATGATTTTTCCAGGTTTTCCGACGAAAAATCAATAAACCTCTAGAAAAATCAATAAAATCCCAAAAATTGCAGCTCCTCGAAAACACGGCCTTCTTCACCGACCTCTCGCTCGGCTTCTCCGAATTTTTCGAGAAAAAAGTGCAAAAGGACAGAAAGCTGAAGACGTTGCTCGTCTGGGCCTTCAACTACTCGACGAAAACTGGAATTTTCGATGAAAAAACGTCTGCAAAAGTGAATTTGATGGCTCAACAGCACGAGCTCATCGAGAGGCCTCAAAAGTGAGAAATTTAATTAGGGAAAAATGTGAAAACGTCGAAAAATTTGCAGTTTTTTCAATGCATACGACAAGGAGCGAGCGAGAGAGAGTGTGGCGGCCGAGGAGACGCAGAGAAAGGAGAAGAAGTCGATGAAGAATAAGAAAGTGGCGAAGGGAGAATTATAATTATTGATTTTTGGAATAATTTATATGTTGTGATACTCTGAAAATGGCCATAATCTTTAGTTTTGTGCAATTATTTCAATTTTTGCCCCCTGGAATTGCAAGGGGCGTGGCTTCTGCGATTTTCGAGATTTTTCGGCAATTTTTGAGGTTTTTTGATGATTTTGAATGATTTTTCAAGTTTTTTCTATGAAAAAACTCAATTTTTATCATTTTTCACCCCTAAAACCTCCAAAACTCTCCAAAAATCCACGAAAACCCCCCCAAAAACCAACAAAAACTCGCCAAAATTCTATAAGCCACGCCCCTTTTTGCAACCCTTCCGCGCACTTTTAGTCTTCATTTTTCGAACATCAATTTTTTTGATCCATTTTTTCACTTTTTCAGTTTCAAAAATGTACTTTTCTGACTTTTTTCTTCCATTTTTTACTTTTCATCCATTGCGTCACTTTCCGCACTCTACCTTTTCACTTTTTAACCTTTTTTCAGCTCAATTTTCCCATTTTTCAGGGTCCTAAAACAAAAACTTCCAAAAAACCGGTGAAAAATGAGCAAGTACACGCTAGCGGAGCTCCGAAACCTTCAAGACGACGATGAGCTCGATCTGTCGGCGAGTGGAATTCACGAGTTCCCGAACTCGATCGTTCAGCTCACGCGGCTCACGAAGCTCGATCTGAGCTCCAACTCGATCGCGTTTTTGCCTCAGACATTTTGCAAAATGACCAGAATTGTTCGGTAATTCTATTCTAGCTGGTTGCAAGTGCGCTCTACTGGACTGCGCGCGAAAATCAGCGATTTTTGTGGTTTTTTATTGATTTTTTGGTTTTTAATTGATTTTCATAAGTTTTTCCTAGCTTTTCAATGAAAAATGTGTCAAAAAACACGCAATTTCAGGTTTTCCCCGTGAGAATCGATAAAATTCAGGAAAATATGCGGAAAACGCTGGAATTCATCATCTAATAATGATTTTAACAGGAAAATTGATCAAAAATTGTGAAAAATCAATAAAAAATCGATAATTTTCAGAAAAAAACATAATAAATAGGAGAAATCTACCACAGAATCGGGTTTTTCACTAGAAAAATGAAAATTTTGAGGAAAAATGGAAGTGGTAAAAACTGCGAAAAATCAAAAAAAAAATCAATAATCAGTTTGTCTGAGAGAACTACACCAATTTGTTACCAACAAGCCGATGATTTTTAGCAATATCATCGAAAAGAGGCTGAAATCCATCGCAAAATATCGATTTTTACCCAATTTCATCGATTTCAACACACAAAATACAAAAAACCACGAATTTTTATCCAATAGAGCGCACTTGCTTCACAATTTTCCCAATTTTCCACTGAAAATCACCAAATTTCCAGTCTGGACTTTGGAAACAACCAATTGCACAATCTGCCCGACTCCATCGGGCTCTTGTCCCACCTCCAACACCTCAACCTCTACAATAACAAGCTCGAAGACCTTCCACTTTCCTTCGGCAGTCTGAAGGCGTTGAAATGGTTGGATTTGAAGAAGAATCCGCTGAATCCGCAGCTCGCTGCGATCGCCGGGAAGTGCTCCACTGATGGAGAGTGCAAGATTGCGGCGAAGCAGGTCGTCGACGTCTACATGGTGGAGAGAAAGAAGGCGATTGAGGCGGCGAAGGCGGCGGAGGCCAAGTTGAGAGCCAAGGTGCAGAAGGCGCAGGAGGAGGAGAAGATTCGCAAGTATCAGGAGAAGAAGAAGAAGAATGAGGAGACCAAGGCTGAGGGTGAGGAGAGAACCCATGGAATTCATGAAAAGAACTGGAAAAATCGATAGAAATTGAAAAAATCGTCCTCCAGCCACCATCATACACAAAAAATACATTGGAAATCAAGAATTTGTCGCATTTCTCCAAGATTCTCCTCAATTTATCGATTTTAATAGAAAATATCGATTTTTCGAGAGTTTCTCGGAAAATAGCTGGCCTAGCTTTTCAACCTCATCCGTCAGCCACGATCACATGACCAATGAACCATGAAATCATTGAAAATCACTGAATTCTCGCATTTTTTTTGAAGATTTTGCTGAATTTTACGGAAAAGTTCGAATTTTTCCTTCAAATTCAGTAAAATTTGAGAATTTCGTGATTTTCAATGATTTTTTTGTTTATTAGTTAAGTGATCGTGGCTGGGGGACGAGGTTGAAAAGCTAGGCCAGCTATTTTTCGGGAAAATTTTGAATTTTTCAAGAAAAACTCATTTTTCTTCTAAAAAATCGAAAAAGTGCAAGAATTTCTTGATTTTCAATTATTTTTTGTGCATGGTGGTGGCTGGGGGACGAGTTTTGATAACATTGAAAACCTAGGCCATCTGAATTGTTCAGTTTTTATCGATTTTTCCAGTTTTTTCATGAATTTGATGGATTTATGGAAAAATCACGAATTATCGCATTTTCTAAGAATTTTGCTCAAAAATTTGGAAAAATTAGAGTTTTTCCGAAATTTCGAGCCGAATTCCAGAAACAACTAAAGCTGGCCTAACTTTTGCAACCTCGTCCCCCAGCCACACAATGAATAATGAGCTCGCCGAGCCCCCTAATCCACATGGTAATAAGAAGAAGCAGGTGGCCGAGCATCTGGCACGTCTTCTCCGCTTCTGTGTTCAAATCCCCTCTCTTCGTCGTGCTCTCCCACGTCGAAAGGAGCGCGAGACGCAGAGAAATGTAGGCGTCGACGTCTTCTGCCTATGGATTATTATTATTTTTTCCACAATGTTGCGTTTTTTCATGGCTCGCGGAGCACAATTTTTATGGAAAAATTCCGATTTCATTGTTTTTTCAAACAAAAAATCGTCATTTTTCCATAAAAACATGTTTATTTTTTGCTAAATTTGGAGACAAATATACTGATAACCATGTTTATCAGTGCTCCAATACTTGTGCTCCATGAGCACTATGAGCTCTATGAGCTCCGTGAGCTCGAGCCCCAAAGGTCATCGGTACTACGATTGCAGTCCGATTGCACAACTGACCGACGAGAGAGCACGCGTGCCCCGGAGACGCAGACGTCGAAACGGGCGCCTGTTGGCCTCGGCCTCTCAGTCCGAATCGCACCCACTTTTTCTGTGTGTAAAGAACGGTGCGAAGTGTCGTTCCGTTTTGTGTATTGTTTTGCAGTCCGATAGTACGGTTTTTGTAGTCTTTTCGATAGATTGGTTGTAATTAGATCGACTTTATTTGGAGTTTTGAATTTGACGGTCAAATTTTCGACGAGTTTTCATAATTTCTGATTAAATTATTTGACCAGAAATTCTGGAAAAAATTCAGTTTTCACAATTTTTGCATCGATTTGCAGTCTGATAAATAGTAGTTTGTAATTAGATCTAATTTATTCGAAATTAGGCATATTTCAATCGTAGTTGGGCCTAATTTTCAATTTCCTTCCATCTGTCGCTTGAATTTGACAAGAAATTCTAGAAAAACTCTGTAAAATCCACTTTTTTACTATTATTTTAGTTTTCGAGATCATTCTGCGCTCTACTGAACTCGTCATTTGCTGATTTTGGCGGGAAAATTTTGAAATTTTGAATTTTTTCATAATTTTCCAGTGAAAATCAGTTTTTCTTCGATTTGCCTCGATTTTTCATGTTTTTCAGTTTTTTTCTGAAAATTCACCATGAAATATGAATTTTTCATATTTTAAAATAGTTTTCTGTGAAAAATTGACTTTTTAATCGATTTTTCATTGAAATTTGCTTTTTTAGTCGAAAAATTCTAGAAAATTAATAAAAATTTCATATTTTATGGCGATTATACAGACAAAAATTGAGAAAATTATCAAAATTGAGCAAAAAGTTAGTTTTCAGGCTTTTTTTGTTCAGTTGAGCGCGAATTCATCAATTTCCGAACTTTAAAACTTTGAAAATATCAAATTACCCAAAAACTCGACGAAAAATGTGATTTTTGAGGTTTCTCCCAACATTTTTGACCTACTTTTTAACTGATCTCCTATTTTTCTCATTTTTCTCTCAAAACGCAAAGAAAGCGGGAAATCGAGAAGATAGCGATGACACAGATTCCTCGTTTCTCTCATTTTTCTCGTTACTTTTAATTTTTGATTGACAAGGTATTTGAATTTGTTCGAATTCTGACACGCCCACGTTATATATTGATTTTTCGTGAATTTTTGAAGTTTCAAGCGGTTTTTCGTTAATTTTATGATTTTTGGATGGAAAATTCATCTGAAAGTTATAAAACTAATGAAAAACTTCTTAAAATCAATAAAAGTCGCAAAAAATCAATAAATTTCATAAAAAGTACGTAATTTTACGTGAATTTCAGTGCTAATTTGATTTTTTCGCAATTTTTCAACGAAAAATTTCCAAAAAAAAAACGTGAAACTACAGTAACCTTGTAGTTTGACGTGACCTTTGTAGTCTTTTGTAGTCTTCTCTCTGCCACGTGGCACACGTCGTCGATTTTTTCGTTTTTTTCTTCTCCTCACTTTTTTCTTGTTCTAGACCCGATCCGCACTTCCGATTGCTATCAGGATGACGAGTAAGTTAAAGAGCCCCAAAAAATCAATAAAAAAATCAATATTTTTTAAAATTTTCCTGTTTTCTTAACGCGCCAGATTGGATTTCAGAGAAGGAGCTGAAGAATCGTGAAGCCGCGAAAGCTGCTGCTCAACAGCACACCCAGGCTCAAAAGGTGCACAAGAAAGAGCCGTCGCCAAAGAAGCGTGTGGAGCCCGTCGAGCAACGGCCACAGAGCCGCGGAATTTTCAGCACCTGTGGGTGGTTTTTTGGAGCTGGAAAAGTGAAAAATTGAAAAATTGGGAGGATTTGGAACTGCGACACTTCGAAACTCTGACATTTTGAAAATCTGACATTTCGAAACTATGACATTTTGAAACTGCGAAATTTCGAAACTATGACACTTTGAAACTCCGACATTTCGAAACTTTTTCTGCAAAATTGTGTAGAGTAAGACACAATTTTTGAAGAAAATAATTCAAAAACTGCGTCTTACTCTACGCAATTTTGCAGAGAAAGTTGCGAAATGTCGGGGTTTCGAAGTGTCTTGGTTTCGAAATGTTAGAGGTTTCGAAGTGTCATAGTTTCAAAGTGTCACAGTTTCAAAGTGTCAAAGTTTCTAAATGTCTTAGTTTCGACATGTCGCAGTTTCAAAATGTCGTAGTTTCGAAGTGTCGCTGTTTCGAAATTTCATAGTTTCGGAATGTCTTGGTTTCGAAACCATGTTGTTTCGAAATTCCATAGTTTTTGGCACATTGCCAAGTACTGTTCAGTAGAGCGTACTTGCAGCACTCCCTCCTTTTTCATAATTGAAAAGAATGTTATCAGTTAAGGTGACGGAGCATTAGATAATGTTTTTATTTACTGATTTCATATTTAGTGAAAATTAGGTAATTATTCTTTTAAATCTGAAAATTTTTCAATTTGGAACTTGAAATTTGAAATTATGCTCCGATCAGGTTTGTAATTTTTGGAATTTCAAAAATTTTTCCTTGTTATAATAAATTTGAGCTCTTTTTGATAGTTTTGTAGCTCCAGAACTCTGAAAATGAGCCAAAGTGCCCTATTTTTGCTCCAAAAAGTCAGTTTTTAAAGTTTTGGAGCAAAAAAGTGCTAACTTCATCTTATTTTGAGCTTTTTTAGTTTAAAAAACTTATTTTCTTCAAAATTTCATTGAAAAATCACATAAACTCTGAAAAATGAGCATTTTTATTAAAAAACAATCAAAGATCTTCCGAAAATCGTCCAAAATCGATAAAAATTCAGTGTTCCACTTCATCTTCAATGTGCTCTTCTACTTGGCCATCGCCATCATGACGTCGTCCACCATCGCCATCGGACTCGACTGCAAAGGATACGGAACCCCGATTCCAGGAAATGCTCCGTTGTGCAAGGACCTTCAGATGCTCGCTGGATTCCAGAAGCCGTCGGCCAAATTCACTCATAACATCGTCCAATCTTATGGAAGAGTCTTCAATGGATATAAGTGCGTTTTGGGCTCTTTTTGGGAGAAAATTGGATAAAATGATGAAATTCTTGGGTCTCGCAGCAAAAAGTACAGTAATTTTTGACAAAATTGAGGGAAGTTCGTTGCGAGACCAATTTTGTGTTGAAAATTGAGAGAATTATCGATTTTCCACTGTCTTTTCATAAATTGCTGTATTTTTTGTTGCGAGACCTTTTTCTCACTTGAAAAATGGGTCTTGCAGCGAAAATTACAGTAATTTTTAAATTTTCATTAAAAATTTCAATTTTCCCTATTTTTCATTGAAAATTATTCAAAAAATCACTTTTTCTCCATTTTTCTATCGAATTTTACGTTTTTCACTTTTTTTCCAAAATTACTGTACTTTTCGCTACGAGAGCTTTCCTTCACCTGAAAAATGGGTCTTACAGCGAAAATTGCAGTTTTTCGACGATTTTAATGACAAAACTTCGAGAAAACGTGCAAAATTCAAGAATTTCTTGAATTTTTCACTTTTCCCTTGAAAATTTGAAATTCTCACTGAAAATTGAACAAAATTCCAAGTTTTTGAGTGAAAATTGCAAGTTTTTTCACTATTTTTTACAGGATTACTGTAGTTTTTGCTTAAAAATTTAAAATATCGCTGAAAAAGAACTATTCTCACTGAAAATGGACCAAATTGCAATTTCTCAGTGAAAATTACACTTTTTCCACTATTTATAACAAGATTACTGTAGTTTCCGCTTCAAGACCCTATTTTCCACACAATTACAGTACACTTTTTGCAGTGCCCAAATCAAGCCGCACGTGGCTCCGATCCAGAAGAAGGTGAACGCCCAATGGAAGGAATTTGCGAAGACGGACATTGGAGGGAAGATTGAGAAGGTGGCCTACCAGGTGCACTCGTGGCTCGTCGAGCTCTTCGTCAAGGTGCAACGGTTCGTCAAACAGCAGGTGGAGGCGTTCAACGGATGGTGGAAGAAGGACGGAAAGAAGGCGTTCGGACAGTACGTCGACGGCTTCCTCCTCGGCCTCAAGATGGTCATGAACGTCGTCACCGATGTGCTCGCCAACGTTTTTGGTGCGTTTTTTATGGAGAGAAAAGTTGTTTAAACTGGAGTTTGAAGCATTTTTTTTTGTGAATTTTGATCGAGAAAAAAGTAAAGATTTTTGAAGAAAAGAGTTGAAATCCAGAAAAACTAGAAGCCCCGCCCACTTTTGGAGCATTTTTTCCGTTATTTGAAGCATTTATACCTAATTTTGAAAAGAAACTTGATAAAATTGAAGCTCCGCCCATTTTTTGAGCATTTTTTATCGAATTTTCAAAGAGAAAACTATCAAAATTGACAAACAATGTCCATTTTCTGAAGAAAAACTGATCAATTCTCAAAATCTAGAAGCTCCGCCCACTTTTGGAGCACATTAGTATATTTTTGATCTGCTCTTTATCCTCGATCTCCAAAAACACAAAAAATTGAGGAAAATTGGCTTTTTTCAATTTTTTTTGCATATCAACGAATTTTTTGGTGCAATTTTCCAAAATTACGAAGCTCCGTCCACTTTTTCTGTAACTTTGTGACTCTTTTTCTCTTTTTCAAACTAAAAATCGTCCATTTTCTCTTTTTTGCTAAAAAATGCACATTTTTAAGCATCAGAACACCGATTTCCATGATTTTCAAACGAATTTCATGAAAATTGACACTATGATGCTCTGAAATGAGCAATTTTTGCTCCAAATCTGTCAAATTCGCAAAAAAAAACGCCTCAATTTCCAAAAAGATGGAGCTCCTCCTGAAAAATTTCCACTTTTCCAACATTTCTTCCCTATTTTTCAGCCGCCATCTCGTACATTGCCCTCCGCGTGAAGGCGTTCTTCGTCGCGTGGACCGAAGGAGGATTCGACGCCGCCATGAAGACGTTGAACCGCTGATTCTCTTCGCCCCGCCCCCTTTTTCCCATTTTCTCCCCATTCTTTTTCCCCCATTTCCTCTCGGCCGCTACGGTTATCTGTGCTAATCGATAAGTAGTCTCCCCGCCCCTTTTATTTGTTTCGACTCCGCCCCCTTTTAATTTATTTTCATTACGTCTTTTTACTGGTGTCAATTTTATCTGACAGTATTCCCTTCGCCCCGCCCCCCTTCTCCCCCTTTTTTGGATGATTTTTCATAAATTTATTTATATAAAGATTGTTGTTTCGGAATGGAATACAATTCGAATTTTTAAAGAAAAATGATAAAAACACGATGAAAAATACGATATTGAAGATCTCGTGGAAAGAGAAATCGGGAAAAATTAAAGAGAGCCAGAAGTTTGCAGAAAAAGGGGCGTGGCCTAATTTAGACCGAAAATTGAAAGAAAAAAGAAAAATTTTTGGAATTTTGTGCCGCAAAATTGCAAAACGGGGCGTGGCCTAATTTAGACCGAAAATTGGCGAAAATTCGATGAAAAATGAAGGAAAAATCACAAAAATTGGAAGAAAAACGGATAAATTATTGGAGTTTTGTGAAGCAAAATTGCAAAAAAGGGGCGTGGCTTATAATTATTCAAAAATCGGCAAAAAATCATTGAAAAATCACGAAAAACGGATAAATTATTGAAATTTTGTGCCGCAAATTTACAAAAAAGGGGGCGTGGCTTATATTTTTTCAAAAATCAACAGAAAATCAATGAAAAAATCAATGAAAGAAAAAGGAAAAAATCAATAAAATCAGCAAAATTATCGAACATTGCGTTTGAGCTGCTGCCTGAGCTCCATAATCTTCTCGCGATCTCCAGAAGGGAGCATCTGAAGGTCCTGCTCGCTGAGCTGCATGACTTGCATCAAAAGAGCCGCATTGTGCTGCTCCTCGGGAGTGATATCCGGCTGTGGGCGGGCTGTCGGAGGGGGCTGTTGCTGCTGCTGTTGGACTTGAGGGGGCGGGGCCATCGACTGATACTGGGGAGGGTGCGGTTGGGCGAATTGGGGTGGCGGTTGGTGAGACATTGGGTGCACTCCTGGAATATTGGGTGAGGTTTGAAATGGTGAAAATGGGTTTTTCTTTTTTGGATTGGAGTATTTTTGGGGGGTTTTTAGTGATTTTTAGGCTCTTTTTGGGTGTTTGAATTGGTAAAAGGGGTGTAATTGGTGAGAATTTGGGGTTTTTAGTGTTTTTGGTGGTTTTTAGTAATTCTTTTGCATTTTTTGGATATTTGAATTGGTGAAAAATTGTGTGTTTGGTGAGAATTTGGGATTTTTAACGATTTTTTGGATTTTTTAATTGAGATTTGAAATGGTTTTGTCGGGTTTTAAGTGATTTTTAGGTTTTTTTATTGAGATTTGGAGGGTTTTTGAGCAACTTTTGGGCTCTTTTCAGAGATTTGAGGGACCAGATTTGGTTTTTTGAAATTTTAAACTTTTTGTGAATTTTGACTTTTTTTGGTTTTTTTTTTTTTTAATTTTTTCTACAATCTTTTCTAAAAATTTAACGAATTTTCGACAGTTTTTGTGATATTTTTATGATAAAAACAAATTTTTTATAGTTTTTTTCCGGAATTTTTCCGATTTTTTAAATACATTTTCGTGTTTTATCAATTTTTAAAAAATTTTTTCTGAAATTTTTTTTTTGATTTTTCGCAATTTTTGGTAGTTTTTTGTGAATTTTTCTTGAATTTTTCTTATTTTCAATGACAGTTTTTTTCCAATGATCAGAGAAAAATCGAAAAATTTCTGAAAAAATCAAAAATTAAAAAAAGCTGCACTTTCCAGAAAAATCTATAAAGTTCCGAAAAAAATTTCTGAAAAATTCAAAAAATTTCAAAAATTGAAAAAAAAATCAATTTTTAAGAAAAACACTCCTTTTTCCAAAAAATTCTACTAAAAATTGAAAAAAGCTGAAATTCCCAGAAAAACCCCAATATTTCCACAAAATTCACTAAAAATTGAAGAAAAAAACTAAAAATTTCAAAAAAAAAAAAATTTTTTAGCTGAATTTTGTACAAAAAAGTCCACTTTTTCCATAAAAATCTACAAAAAACCCAAAAGAATCCCCCTACCCCCAGGATGTGCCGAATGGCCGGGATGGACCGGGTGCTGGAACGTCTGTTTGGGTGGATTCTGTGGCAGAGGCATTGGCGGGACATTCGGCTGTCCGGCGGCCTGATGGAACGGCTGCAGAGTGGCCGCCTTGTTTCTGTGCAGCAACCCGAGAGCTGTCTGAGGATCCACGATTCTCATGACGACTGCCGCTTGGAGCACTGCATAGGAGAGCTGTGGGTTCTCGACGAGGATGCTGTTCAGCTCCGTCGGGTTGTTCTTCAGCGCTTCTTGGAGCTGCTTCATCAGCTCGAACATCTTCTCGGGAGCCAGTGACGCCACTGTTTGCGAGATTCTCTGTAATATATGGGGATTGTCTACTGAAAATTAACGGGATTGATTTACAAAATTACTGTATCGCATGGGTCTCGCCGCAAACGATACAGTAATTTTGTAGAATTTCAATTTCAAATATTAATTTTTTAAACTTTAGCTTAAAAACAGGTTGAAAAAACTGGAAAAATTAACAAAAATCGGCAAAAAATTCGAAAATTACAAAATTTTTCGCTGCGAGACCCATGGGCACGCTTTTTTCGCAATTTCTGGGCGCATTATTACTTTATAGATGAACTTGTTACTAAATTTCTACCATAGATAGCCCAGAGCTTCCTGAGCACACCCATGGAAGCAGATTTTGCAAAATGCTCCTGATATGGGTCACTTTACTCCAAAATAACAATCTTGCACTGTTATTTTGGAGTGAAGCGACCCATATCAGGAGCATTCCGCAAAATCTGGTTCCATGAATGTGCTCAGGGAGCTCTGGGCTATCTATGGTATAAATTTGGTGAAAAGTTCATCATAATGCGCCCAGAAATTGCAGAAAAAGCGTGCCCATGGGTCTCGTCGCGAAAATTTTGTAATTTTTGAATTTTTTGCCGATTTTTGTTGATTTTTTCGACTTTTTCTAGCCTGTTTTCAAGCTAGAGTTTGAAAATAAGTATTTGAAGTTGAAATTCTACTGTAAATCGGATAATTTACAAAGTTACTGTACTTTTCGCTACGAGACCCATTCGGTACAGTAATTTTTGTAAATTATGCGATTTTCTGACCACTTCAGGAAGAATTTCAACTTCAAATATGAATTTTTCAAACTTTTGCTTGAAAACAGGCTGAAAAAAGTGAAAAAATCGACAAAAATCGTCGAAAAATTCAAAAATTACGAAATTTTTCGCTGCGAGACCCATGGGCACGCTTTTTCGCAATTTCTGGGCACATTTTCATAAAAAATCTGTAAAAAAGAGCATCTCGGACCTCCGGAGCCTTTCCAGCATCGCATTCAGGTCCGTATGGGTTCTCCTCAACAGGAGCCGGAGGATTGTGAGTCTGATTGAACTCGTCCATGTTCACCTGACCACCGGCGGCCGAATCCACGCGGAGCACACGGCCATTGAGCTCGAAGCTGGAAAAATCGATAATTTGGGAGTTTTGAATGGGAAAAATGGGGAAATGTGGGTTTTGTGTGATTTTTGGGGTTTTTTGGGGTGTTTTGGGGTGTTTTGGTGAATTTTTGATGAATTTTTGCTGAAAAATGCTAGGAAACTGCGTTTTACAAGTGAAAATGTGGGAAAAACCGAAAAAATCAGTGAAAAATCAATGAAAATCAATAATTTTCGAGAAAATTGAATTTTTCAATGATTTTTACTGATTTTTATCTATTTTTTCGGTTTTTGCACGATTTTTCAATGAGTTTTTGCTGAAAATTGCTTAAAAACAGGTTTTTTCCAAGAAAAAACTCAAAAAAACCGAAAAATTAATAAAAACCGGCTAAAAATCAATATTTCACCCTAAAAATCAATAAATACCCGTTCAAATTTCTAATCGCCGCTTCAGCAGTGTTAATATCCGAATATTCAATGAATCCATATCCCTTTGGCTTTCCAGTCTCCCTGTCATGCACCATTTTGATCGACAGCACATTTCCCGCCTGAAAATTCACTTTTTCATTGATTTTCCTCAATTTTTATCAAAAAATCAATAAAACCTTGGTGAAAATCGATCGAATCACATCCTCGGACACATCGTAGCTGATATTTCCCACGAAGACGGAGCGTTGCGATCGATCGCCTCCGCCGCCGCCGCCCGACTTGTAGTTCATCATTTTTTCGATGGGTTTTACTGGAAAATATTTTTATTTATTAGGGAAATTGAAAAAATTAAGAAAAAATCCTTTTAAATGAGAGAAAAAGGAAGAAAATCAAACAAGAAAAATCAAAAAAGAATTCGAAAAATATTTCCCCCTTTGTTGCAAAACCCCGCGCCGCAGCTTGCAAGCCCCGGCTCCGCCCACCTTGTGACGTCACTAGCGGCCGAATTGACACTGACCAGTCGGCGCGGAATTCTCGCGCAACTTTTGGGTCACTGACATAGATATTGATTACCTTGAAAATTATAATGAGCAATATATTAATTGATTATTAAGAAAAAAACACCTTATCTGACAACAGATTGCGGACCTGCACCTGGGTCAGGTCCGCAATTTTTCGTGGGATAAAGTGTTTTTTGATTTTGAGTCGTTTTTTTCTGAATATTTTTAGTACAATATTTTTATTACTCCCTTTCGATATAAAAAAGCGGAAAAATTTTCCAAAAAATCGGGAAAAAATTGGAAAAATCATGCAATTTTCGCACATGAATAATTGATCGTTCCACACCACCCCTCCATATTTGCTCCACTTTTCTCTCTCCATTTCGGCTCCGAAAAATTCGCCGTTTTTTTGATTTATGAGACCGATTTCGGCCCGGCGTTTTGATAGATGTGCAATGAGGCTTTATGACGAGAGCCCATGTTTTTTGCATGTGTTGTGGCTGGGGAAAAACTAGGCCAGATAGAGGTTTTTTTAGTTTTTGGCTTGAAAAATGCAAAAAATAGATTTTCAGTGGAAAATTCAATAAAAAATCAATACATTTCAGTTTTTATTGAAATTTGAATGAAAAATTGATTGAAAAAAAGCGTTTTAGCTAAAAAATCATGAAAATCGCTGAAAAATTCAATTTTTCAGCGATTTTTCAGTAATTTTAATGATTTTTCCAGCTAAAAACCTATTTTTAGCCATTTTTTGCGTTTTTTGCCGGAAAATCATGAAAAATCCTTGAAAAATTCAATTTTTCAGTGTTTTTCATGATTTTAAAGCTAAAAGCCCATATTTCGATCAATTTTAACTTCAAATTTTTATAAAAACTGAAATTTATTGATTTTTCGTTAAATTTCCCACTGAAAGTCTATTTTTCAAGCGAAAAAACTGGAAACACTCCATCTGGCCTAGTTTTTCCCCGGCGAGCACCGCAAAAGTTAGGCCAGCTTGTAAAAAATTGATTTTTCGTTTGAAATTTCATAAAAATCGATAATTTTTGGTTTTTAATGAAACTTAAATGGGAAATTGATCAGAAAAATGATTTTTAGCTGAAAAATCATGAAAATCACTGAAAAATTTAATTTTCTGAAATTTTTTAGTTTGAAAATCTGGGAAAATTCAATTTTTCAGCGATTTTCTTGATTTTTAGGCTGAAAAACAATTTTTCGATCAATTTTCAATTTAAATTTCAATAAAAACTGAAATTTATCGATTTTTCATGAAATTTTCACTGAAAATCTATTTTTCAAGCTAAAAAACCGACAAAACCCTTTTCTGGTCTAGTTTTTCCCACGGCCATCATCGCAAAAGTTAGGCCAGCTGTTGAAAAATGGGTTTTCAGCGGTAAATTTCATGAAAAGTCAATAAATTTCAGTTTTTATTGAAATTTGCATGTAAAATTGATCGAAAAAGTAGTTTTTAGCCGAAAAATCATAAAAATCGATAAAAATTGAATTTTCTGAAATTTTTTAGTTTGAAAATCTGGGAAAATTCAATTTCTCAGCGATTTTCATAATTTTCCAGCTAAAACCCCTTTTTTCGATCGATTTCCAATTCAAATTTCAATAAAATTGAAATATATTGATTTTTCATTGAAATTTCCCATTGAAAATGCATTTTTCTAGCGAAAAAACGGAAAAATCCGAGCTGGCCTAGTTTTTCCCACGGCCACCACCAAAAAACTTAGGCCAACTGCTGAAAAATTGATTTTCTGTGTAAAATTGATGAAAAATCAATAAATTTCAGTTTTTACAAAAATTTAAGGTTAAAATTGATCGGAAAATTGTTTTTGAGCCTAAAAATCATGAAAATCACTTAAAAATTGAATTTTCAAAAATTTTTAAGTTTGAAATTTTTGAAAAAGTCAAATTTTCAGTGATTTTAACGATTTTTCAGCCCAAAATCTTTTTTCGATCGATTTTCAATTCAAATTTCTGTAAAAACTGAAATTTATTGATTTTTCATTGAATTTCCCATTGAAAATTCTTTTTTTTTCATCAACTTCAAGTGGCCTAATTTTTCCACGGCCACGACCTCATGTTTTGTGTACTTCTCGTGGAAAATAGCTAAATTTTGTGTATGAGAGAGTAAGAGATCGAGACGCAGACATCGCAGACATAAATAGACATTTCCGTCGTTTTCTATGCCCCCCAAATAATAGGACTATTAGAGGGCATTCCACCCCAACCGGACGAGCCTTTTTTTGCTGTTTCGGTAAACTTCGGCAGGCTCCGGCTGGCTCCGTGAGCCCCCATGGGGACTGAAAAATGGAAGTGTAACTCTGCCATCTATTCCCTTCGGAGAACACAACACACATCTTCTTCTTTTTGCTCCGTGAGCATCTTCCTCAACAACTTCTCTTCTCCCCTTTTTCCGAAACTGGCTTGATTACAACTCCCGAAAGTGTCTGCGTCTCTCGCTTGTCAAAGTTTGGAGAAAAAGGCGGGCAGAAGAAGGGGAAGAAGAAGAAGACGTGGGGGCCTTTTTATGCGAGTTTTTTTTTGTGAGCAAGTGTATGCTCGCCAAATTGGCTTCTCCTTTTTTTCGCCTTTTTCGCTTCTGTCCCCCCCCGTCTTTATTACTTTCGAAACTGCGCAGTTTTTGTTTCACAAAAATGTTGGGGGGTAGAGGGGAGTCGAACCAGGGGGGTGTGGTGTCAATGACAAGCGTGTTAGCCACTGGGCCAGCGGTGGTGACGCTGAAGGAGGGTCGGGATTGCATAGAGGTGCGAGGGGGGGGGAGGCGCGCTGATTTTTTTTAATTTTTTTTGAAATTGAAATTTTGGAAAAAAAGGGGTGCATGCAGAAAACACCACACCTGACGACAATTTGCGGACTTTTTAGTTTTTTCGCTCAAATACTCAGAAAAAAGTGGCAGACACTAATAAAATAAAATCAAATCATATAAAATCAAATAAAAAAAGAAAAAACTACTAGAATGAGTCATAATCTTTGTTGTTTTCCCTTTTCCCCCCTCGGCGTTTCCGATATTATTACCTCTTCATTGGATATGAATGTTATTTTTTCCCCATTCTTTCCCCCTTTTCCCCCCACACATTTTCCCTTTTTCCTCATACTTATCAGCAGTTTTCAATCTTGTGCTCTCCATCTTCGCTAAATCCGAGAGATTACATGTTTGACACGTCATAATGCTCTTTTTCTCTACTTCTCTAACTCTCGCTTTCTCACTATCTATGGGTCTGAAAAGTCTTTTTTATCGGTGACACACTCACACACCCCCCTTTATTGTTTCTCGCTTTCCAATATATGTAAAATACATTTTTGGCTTCTCTTTCCCCGCTCCCTAAAAAAAAAACGCGAAAAAACACGAAAAAGAGCGGCCGAGAAATTGAGCAGTGTGGATGCGAAATAGCGAAGACGTTGAGAGGCATCCAGAAGACGTTGAGGCTTAGATGAACTTTTGTCTTCGTGCCTCACACTTCCGTCGTCGTCCCCCTTTCCCCCTTCCATTCCGACGTCTTCCATCGCTGTGAAGCCCCTCCGGATGACACAAGTATCGAATTTCACTTTTTTCGTTCTGGAGAGGGAGAGTGTGTCCTTATAAACATTCTGTTTTTGTTCGACTGAACTCAAACGCGCTCTAATGCTAATCCATCAATTTTCGTCGGGGCCGCACCACTTTGTTGCTAGGCGACGTTAAATCGGATCGGCGGAAAAAGAAAACTTTGTAATACATTTATTGGAGAGAGTTTACAATTTTGTAGTTTGTAGTTGAGCATTTTGAGCTTGCAGAATCAAAGGTTTTCGACAGGTCACTTGACACCCTTCTAGCGAGCTTTGAGGGACCTCCAGAAATTCGCAATTTTCAGGTCTCTTTTCCAATTTTTGCTCAAATTCGCTCCGACTAAGTTGTAGAGAATCAGTTTCTCTATCTTCTTGTGTTAAAATCACAGCGATCCGATTACTGTAGAGAAAGTTATGAACTGCGCAAGTTTCGGCACCTTTTTGAGCATTTAAATTTGGTCAAGCTCTAACTTTTTTCAGAACCAACTTTATGATGCATATTGTATATCAAAATGTGAAGAAAATACAGAGCTACAACTATGTAACATATCACTTTTCCTAAAAGTTAAAGATAGGCCTGGAAATTGAGATTTTCTGAGCCTACATGAAGAGCTCAGTGACTAGGCTCAGAAACTCTCAAATTTTGAGGTTATTTTTAATTTTCAGAAAAGTGATCTGTTACAAAGTTGTAGAGCTTGAAATTCTACACCTTCTACAAAAAAGTTCACTTCTCTAGCACAATCCTGAAGAAAGTTATATAGCTTCCAAAATGTGGTCTAAACTTCGGAGTTTCGGATCCTAAAATCAAAATTGAATTTTTCTGGCCTAGAAAATCCTAGGCCATGTTAAGTGCACTGTGGTAATAAATTTCCTGAAGACAACCTGCGTCTCCAATTTTCATGCACTCTCTAGGCACTAACCCATAAGCTTCCTGGCCTAGAAAAATTGTTCGGTCACCGACACCGACACCCCGAGCTCAATTATCCAAAAGCGGGTGAAGTCCCTCCCCCTCCTTTCCCTTTTCCTATTCCTCTCCCCCTCCCCGCTATCCTTGTGGAGCCCGCCCCTTGACACGCAAAACCTCTCTGCCCGTCTCGCGCCTCCCCTTCGTCCACACTCTCTCGCCGCGTCCCTCTATTCCTCGGTGCCTCCCGCTTCTGCCCATATATATCGAACAGATGTGCTCGAAAGCTCCTCTCTCTCACCCTCTAGCGGGGGGAAGGCGTCGAGCTCTTTTTTTTGCTCACTCTTCTGCTGCTTTTTCTCTTTTTTTTGAGGTTCTTTTTTCTTAAACAACTGCGTCTCTTCCAGACAGTTCTCTCTCTGTTTCACATGCGTCAAACTTGGTAGGCAACAACACCAACCACTACACCAATCATGACCAAGGATAGGTTGGTGTGACTGTGAAGCAGCTCGCGGAGCAACATCAATTTTCAGATTGTCCGCGCTGAAAGCGGCGCAGTCGGAAGACGAGCAGGATGACGACATGCACATGGACACTGGCAACGCCCAGTACATGGAAGAGTTCTTCGAGCAGGTGACCAAACATAAAAAAAAGATGGGAAAAATTTGATTTGTTCGTATTTCGCAACTAGTTTTTCGATGCGTCCGATGCGTCATCGTGAGAACCCAAAAAAACACAAAGAGTCGGCTCTCATGAATTGCGAAAAAGGTCTCGGTGCCCTATGAATATTCAAGGAGCTCGAGCTGGGACCTGGGAGCTCGCAAAAAAAAAAGCATTAAAAAAAATAAAAACTAAGCTTGTTTCAGGTGGAAGAAATCCGGGGAAGTGTGGATATTATAGCGAATAATGTGGAGGAGGTCAAGAAGAAGCACTCGGCGATTTTGTCAAATCCGGTCAATGATCAAAGTGAGATTTTGGTTGGGGTTTGACGAAAAATAGCATTACACCCGACGAGAAATTGCGGATTTAGTGTGGTCCGTAGTTTGTCGTGAGATATGTTGGGTCCGCAGAAATAAGAAGAGAACAAAGTTACTGTACTTTTCGCCTCGAGACCCAACCTATGAACATTGCTTAAAAAAAGTTGCAAATGCGCTCTACTGAACAGCGCGCTAGATAGTACACGATTCAGAGAGACGCAGACTGTCTGACAATCTGCGTCTCGCTGGATAGTGTACTCTCTCGCCAGTTTTTCGCGCGCTGTTCTGTAGAGCGCGAATCAATAGGTTTTGCCACGAACAGTACCGTAACCTTGTAAACCTTCGAATTTTCACATTTCTACGGACCCAACATATCTCACGATAAATTGCGGAGCTCACTGAATCCGCAACTTTTCGTCGGAT
Organism: Caenorhabditis imperialis; assembly: GCA_963572205.1. Classification (NCBI taxonomy): domain Eukaryota; kingdom Metazoa; phylum Nematoda; class Chromadorea; order Rhabditida; family Rhabditidae; genus Caenorhabditis; species Caenorhabditis imperialis. The sequence goes on from OY751541.1 coordinate 1,000,974, forward strand.
AGCTTAGGTCTCGCCACGAAAAGTACAGTAACTTTAGTCCCCCTTACTCGCTACCCACCCAACAAAACCCCTCCAAACTTCCAGAAACCAAAGAAGAGCTCGACGAACTGATGGCGGTGATCAAGCGAGCCGCGAACAAAGTGCGCGGCAAGCTGAAGCTCATCGAGAACGCGATCGAGCACGACGAGAATCAGCAAGGCGCCGGCAACGCGGACCTGCGCATCCGAAAGACGCAACACTCGACGCTCTCGCGACGCTTCGTGGAGGTGATGACCGACTACAACAAGACGCAGACCGACTATCGAGAGAGGTGTAAGGGAAGAATTCAACGACAGCTCGATATCGCTGGAAAGCAAGTCGGCGATGAGGATTTGGAGGAGATGATTGAAAGTGGCAACCCGGGGGTTTTTACCCAGGGTATTATCACGGATACACAACAGGTATTCTGAAGATAGAAGGCTGGTTAGAATCAGAATTCTAAATTCTGATGAATTGCAGGCGAAACAAACACTGGCGGACATTGAAGCACGGCACAATGATATCATGAAGTTGGAGAGCAGTATTCGCGAGCTCCATGATATGTTCATGGATATGGCGATGCTTGTGGAATCTCAGGTTGGCAGTTAGATCTAGTAGAAATGATAATGCGCAGAGAGACGCAGATAGTTAGACAGTCTGCGTCTCTAGGGATCGTGTACTCTCTCGCCCCCAAGCAAAGCAATATTGCGTCCTGAGCGAGAGAGTACAAGATCCTGCGAGATGCAGATAGTTAGACAGTCTGCGTCTCTTAAAATCATGTAGTCTCTCATCCGAATCGCAATAGAGCGCGCTTTCACTTTTCATGTTTCAAAATCAATCCGCAAAAATAGGAATTCTGGCGCCAAAACTGGGATCTGCACAGAATCCGACGCGAAGTTGCAGAAAAATGAGAAAATTGGCGCTTTTTTCAAGTTTTTTTTCTCGAATTTGAAGTTTAAAAAATGGCGCGCAGTTCAATAGAGCGCACTTGCAATCTCCCATAATTTTACAGGGAGAAATGGTAGACCGAATCGAGTACAACGTGGAGCACGCGAAAGAATTCGTCGATCGAGCAGTGGCGGACACCAAAAAGGCGGTTCAGTACCAGTCGAAGGCGCGAAGGGTTCGTTATTATCTTCGACGTCTTCTCGTTGTAAATCTATCGCATGTCGGGCTGAAAAGAGCAAAAAGCTAATTCTATTTCATTTTTTCTTTGAAAGCTAATCTAATTTGGGTTCATTGGAATGCTAACTTTAAACTTTTAAAACAAGGAAAAAAGAAAGTCAACGCCTAATTAGATGTTTCCGTGCGGTTTGCAGATGAAATGCTATATATTTGTGTTAATTGTTGTCGTTGTGCTCGTCATCGTCATCGCCGTCGTCATCTGGGTGGTGGTGTCGAACGCCGCCACGTCGGCGGTGCTCCCCAGCGGCTCCACGTCGTCAGCATCTTCGTCTCAACGATTCCGTGTTCGGTAGAAATTGATACCGCCCTGTGATTATTTAAATGTTCGTGTCCAATTGTCTTTGTCCATTTTTTTTGTCCGTTTTGTCCGTTCGGGGGTGCTGGAAGGGAAAATTTGAAAATATTGTCGTCAGATGAAGTGCATTGTCTGTAAAATATTGATTTTTTCGGTTTTTCTGGCCTAAAATCCGGGTTTTCTAACGATTTTCATACTTTCAAAGAAATGCTTTTGTTACAAAATTATAGCCCGGAAAATTCTCTATATTCCCTGAAATTTTCATATTAATTGAGCAACTTTGAGCAAAATTGAACAAAAATTTCTAAAAAAAAACCAAACTGTCGTCAGATTTCATGCACTGTCTGCAAACACCACCAACTTTCGCTGCACACTTTTCCCAACTACCGTAGTCTTTCAAAATTTTTAATTCAAAAAATTACAATTTTCTGGCCTAAAATCGGGTTTTTCTTGCGATTTTTGAAATTTCAACAAAATTTTTATGTTACAAAGTTGTAGAGCGAAAAATTCTCCATCTATTGAAACTAATTTCATGGCAAAAATTCGCAAAATTATAAAAAATTCCGGAAAAATCAATAAATTTTCAATTTTTCGAAACTTTCAGCACCCTCATTTTCCGTTTCCATATCGTGTATGTGTCTGTCTGTATAAACTCATCAACTCTGTGCTCATTCACCCATTCCAGAAGAAGATCATCATCCTCATCGTGGTCACCATCATCATCATCATCCTCTCGCTGTGGCTCATCCAGTACATACCTGGAATCTGAGCCAATTAACCCCCAATGTTAATTACACCCCAATTATGTTAATTACCCTAACCACCACCCTAATTAACGGCTCCCAGAATGAACCAAAACTGTAGCGATAGGACTACGTAGAGCTAAATTATTGATTTTTTAACTTATTATTATAAAAAAGTGGCCTAATTTTCCCCGACTGCAATACTTTCGAAATGAAGAAAGTGCGCTCCACCGCACTTTCGAAATTCACACTGCCTTTTTTAAATTTCGCGCGCGCTTTTCCCAGTTTTTTGTCTTTTTTTTTTTTACTTTTCCCGATTCTTTTCGACCAAGCAATAGATTTTTTTTTTTGAAACAAAAACAAAAACTTTTTAGATCTCAACAAAAATGTTTTGAAAAATTTTTCAAAAAATTTTGAAAAAATCCAATAATATTGATCGCTTTTTTTTGTAGGACCCGAAATTTCTTACTGTAAGAAGCCCCCTGTCTCCCTGTTTCCTGTCCTATGTTTTTAACAAATGATAATAATTATTATAATAATGAAAATGAAAATAACCAAAATCCAAGCTCCGCCCACTTTTTGCAGACAAAAATTTGCATCCTTATCACCGGCGTCGTCGTCATCACCGCCATTATAATGTTTATTCTGTTTTACACTAAAGTTTTATGATTTTGATGGTTATAATAAATTATTTGCGATTATTTTGTTCTGAAAAATCTGAAAATCCTAATATCAAAAAACAAAAAGAAAAGAAAATGAGTTCATTTTGCATGAAAATGTTAACGAATTGATAAAAAATATGATAAAATAGAAAATTTTACAATCATGAAAAAACCAGATATAAAATTAAATTGTATCATTTTCCGCGTAGTGTTCCACAGCATTCTTTGGATCCGCAACTGGAAATTGGAAATTAGATCTAGTTACGAAAAAATTCGGCACTAATTCACTGCAATTTTATCGCACAATTTTATCATTATTTTAGCGAAAATTATGATTTCAAGGTTTTTTACTGATATTTTGATAGGAAAAGTTCATTTTCTTGAATTCTGATGTAAATAATGCCTGAAAATGGGAAAATTTCAAAATTTATTGAAATTTGCTCATTTTCAGGTATTATTTACATCAGAATTCAAGAAAATGAACTTTTTTCCATCAAAATATCAGTAAAAAAACCTTGAAATCATAATTTCCGTTGAAAAAATGATAAAAATGTGAGAAAAAATTGCAGCGAACTAGTGCCGCAGTTTGCATAAAAACGAAACGAACTGGCAAGTAACAGTGGAGGTTTTCCCAAAAGCACTCTGCTCCCTGGCCGTCCAGTACGCCACTGTTATCTCCTCGCCAATGGCGATATCTTTGGTGGCGTAAACCGCAATTCGTGGAATTAGCGTGTCTTTCGGCGAACGACGACTGTAAACTTCGGCGAACACGGTGCTCGGCGAGCAACTATGGTTGATGAAGCGAGCCACGTTACTGGAATTGGAATTTTTTGAAAATTGTTATGGTGAAAATAATTGTTTGCAAAGTGCGGCATGTATTTTCTGCAACCTACACATCAATTTTCGTCATAATTTGATCAAAATTTTATTGATTTTATCAATTTTTCCATATTTTCATCCTTATTTGCGTTTTTCTGTCAGAATACATGACATTTATCGAAAAATCACCTTCAAATCAAATTTTACACAATTAGAACATTTGATTTGGAAGTTATTTTTGATAAATGTCATGAATTCAAACATAAAAAACTCAAAAAAGAAGGAGAAAATTGATAAAATCCATGAAATTTTGATCAAATTATGACAAAAATAATGTGCAGATTGCAGAAAAGCCATGACGCACTTTGCGATCAATTATTACCCCTTAGTAAGAGCACAAATCGCAAGTCGATCATCAAGAAAACTGAAAACCGCCTCGTACGACGTGTCTTTCACAGGCTCCTCTTCCTTGGAGCCCGGGCTCACGAGCTCTTTCCGTTTCGGGCTCTTTTTGAGCTCATCCTCATCGTCCTCCCAATGCACCCATTCTTTTTCGGGCAGTAACAATATCTCTCCAGTATACTCGCACACCAAACTGCCTTTTTTGATATTCGCAGCAGCGCGGAGCCCGAACCCTTTCTCCTTGCTCTCAAAGTACACGACTAGGGGTATCTGCTGCCCTCGCTGAAGAGCCCGTCGTGGGCAGCTCGCCGAGCAACCGCACGCGTCACTGCATTCTACGACGAGCCGCTGACGATTCGAATCAAAGTCGGAGAAGTCGATGGTCGAGTCGGGGAGGTATTTTAGGCATTGGGTTAGTGGAGACGCGTAGAGCAAGCCGTACTGAAATTGAGCATTTTGTGCTCAAAGGATTTGGAGCATTTTGAGCTTACCAGCTTGTCACACTGACAGGTCTCTGGTCGCTCGCAGACATTATCAGGACGGTAGCCGAAGATTCGAGTGTCTTTCAGTCCTTTAAAGGGGTTGTTGGCTCGCGATTTTTTGCACCGTTCGAGGGCTCGACACTCGATTAGGTTTACTGGGGTGTACTGGAAATGAGCAATTTGTGGGGTTGGAGTTAGATCTAATTGCGATTTAACTTAAAGTGAACTCTGGAATTAGATCTAGTTCATTTTGAGTTAAATCGATAACAGTTCTTATTAGATTTAATCATGAATATAGTCGATTAAATTCAAAATGAAGTTTGTAATTAGATCGAGTTAATTTTGAGTTAAATCGATTACAGTCCTGATAAGATTTAATCATAAATATAGTCGATTTAACTGAAAATGAAAATTGTAGGTAGATCTGATCTAATTACAACATTCATTTTAAGTTAAATCGACTACAGTTCTGATTAGATCTAACTACGAACATCGTCGAAATAACTGAAAATGGACTTTGCAATTAAATTTGATTTAATTACAAAGTTCATTTTGAGTTAAATCAACTATATTCGTAATTTGATCGAATTCCTGATTCTTCATTATCAGTGACCGTAACAGTAAGTGCGCTCTATTGCGAATTTCGATATGGAAGAGAAAATTCAATTGTTTTTCTCTTCCACATTCAGAATTCGCAATAGAGCACATTTACTTTTAGGTGTTCTGATAATCTGCGATCGAATCTAACTTCAAATATCGTCGAGGTGACTGAAAATGAAAGTTGTAGTTAGATCAGATCTAACTACAAAGTACATTTTGAGTTAGATCGACTACATTCGTAGTTTGCTCTAATTTTTCTTGATTTTCACGTTTTTTGGGAAAAAAACGGGAAAATCGAGAAAATTAGAGGAAATAAAATAAATAAAAAACGAGAAAATAGCAAAAATCGCGCAGCATACCGCATAATAAGGCGGCTTAACATTGTTCTTGGAGCAAGACATGTAAAAAATCGGTGCAAATCCGGCCTCCTTGTTAAGAATCGAATGAAAATATGTCATATCCTCATAGAGCCAATACAAATGCAACGGCTCCTTTTTCTTATTATTCGGCCAGTGCTCCACAAAATCCACCACTTCTTTCTCCGAAATTCTCTCCCTCAAAGCGCGCATAAAAAGCTTTTTGATCCGCGAATCGCTCAACATTTCTGGCGCAGTGCCAGCGAAGTCGCCGAGGGTCTGCCAGCTGATAGTCTGACACGACCAGCCCTCGTAGTGCACCATGAGCCGATCGTCTCCAGTATCATAGATGGCCTGTACCGGCCAGTCGCTCGCCGAGCTCCCGAACTTTTCCACGTCCGATAGAGCGAATTTACGGGTTGGAATGCCGGGAAAATCGAATTTGATCTCTAGGGAGCCGTGTTTTTGAGCGCGAATCGCTTCTTTGCAGGATGGCGGAATGCTCGCTTGAAACTTTTTCATGTAGATGATGTCGCTGGTGCTCTCGTGGTCGTGCTCCGAGCAAACCACTATGATCTTGCTCATTGGAGCATCTTCTTTGGGTCTGGAAGGGAGTTTTGTTATAATTCGTTAGATATGTTGTTTGGTGTGGTTTTCGGGTGAAAGTGGCCTCACTTATTCCAAAAATTTGTAGTTTTTAGTGAAAAAAGTTATAAAACAATGATTTTTCGCTGTTTTGTAACTTTTCCACTACAAAAACTACAAATTTTCGAAAATAATTCAAAATTTTTGTAGTTTGTAGTGTAAAAAGTTAGAAAACATGGAAAATCAATGTTTTGTAACCTTTTCCACTACAAAAATCACAAATTTTCGAAAATAAATAGAAAATTTGTAGTTTTTATAGTGTAAAAGCTATCAAACAGTGAAAATCAATGTTTTGAACCATTTTCCACTACAAAAACTACAAAATTACTCAAAATTTTGCAATTTTTATAGTGAAAAAGATAGAAAACAATGATTTTCACTGTTTTGTAACTTTTTCCACTACAAAAACTACAAAATTTCGAAATCAACTCAAAATTTTGCAATTTTTTTAGTGGAAAAAGTTACAAAACAATGATTTTCACTGTTTTATAACTTTTCCACTACAAAAACTACAAAATAATTCAAAATTCCGAAGTTTTTAAAGTGAAAAAGTTACAAAACAATGAAAATCAATGTTTCGTAACTTTTTTCACTTTAAAAACTACAAATTTTCTATTAATTTTTCGCTGTGAGACCACAGCTACCCGAAAACCACAGCAAACAACATATCTGACGACAAATTGCACTATTAACCCATTTCAACGAGGTCAGATCCTAGACCATCTGGACTTTTGGGTTTTGCAAGGTTTTTTCGCCAAAAAATCATAAATTTTAGCGAAAAAACTTCAAAAATAATGAAAAAAAACCGTTTTTCATTACTTTTTGAGATTTTTACACTGAAATTTATCATTTTTTGACGAAAAACCTTTAAAATCATGAGAAAAACGAAAAAATCGGAGAAAAACAAAAAAAAATGGCCCAGAATCCCCGCCAATTTTCTAGTCCCCCTACTTCTTGGCCTCCTCCTCCTCCACGTCATCCGGCAGCAGCTCCTCCTTCTCGCCCCTCTCCGGCCTCTCCGTCTCCACCACACTATTCTTCACCAACGTCTTCTTCCCCGACGCCTTCTTCTTCTTCCTCTCCACCACCACGTCTTCCACCACCACCAACGTCTTCGCCTTCACACTCAGAGATCTGGCTCTATCAGTGGTGGTCTTCACCTTTTTCACCCTATCATCGTTGTGCGAAAGACGACGTTTAACTGATGGGCGGTGAAAAGTGAGACTCAGACGCTCCACTGGAGCCTTGGAACGGTGGCTCAGTCGGGGAGTTGTGGGCGGAGTTTCACCCCGTGGTGCCTCTATTTTGATATCGGCTTCCAGTAGAGCAGGACTGGAAATTGACATTTTGCCGGGGTTTTTTGCTCTTTTTTGACTCAATTTTTCGGAGCTTTTGATGTTTTTTCATAAATTACAACAAAAATATAGGTTTTGAACATAACTGAAGATATTTTATCGATTTTTTTCAAAGTTAATGGATTTTTTCATCTCAGATATCTTTTATCTTGAAAAATACATTATTTTTTCAGGATAAAAGGTATCTGAGATTAAAAACATACATTAAATTTGAAAAAAACCGATAAAATATCTTTAATTATGTTCAAAACTTCTATTTTTGCCGTAATTTATGAAAAAACATCAGAAACTCTGAAAAATTCAGCCAAAAACTACTGCAAAATGTCCACTATATCCGCCATTGCGATCTGGCCTAGTGGAAGAGAAGTTAGGCCATCTGAGTTCCATTTTTATTGATTTTTTCCAGTTTTTCTACGAATTTGATGATATTTAAGGAGTTTTTTTTGGTTTTATGTTGATGAAAATAATTACCTAAAATTATTTTCATCAACATAAAACCAACAAAAACTTTAAATATCATCAAATTCAAAGAAAAACTCGAGAAAATCAATAAAAATAGAACTCAAATGGCCTAACTTTTCTTCTACTAGACCATATCGCAATGGCGAATGCCTAATACCTCATTACCGCTTTTGGGGAGTTCGAACTCGACGGGGAGAAATGGTATTGGAACATTGAGGGTTACTGAAATCGAAAAAATAGTGTTTATTCTCTAATTTTCAGTTTCAGATGAGTTATTCGAGTGATAAGGGATAAAATTGCTGATTTTTGCACTTTTAGGCGGTTTTTAGAAGGTTAAAAGCTTCAAATTGCTGCAAAATTAGGATTTGCAACTTATAATGAGTAGTTTTTATGGGAAATTATTTTTTTTAATCAAAAACTATTAATTATGAGTTGCAAATCATAATTTTAAAGCAATTTGAAGCTTTTAACCTTTTAAAAACCATCTAAAAGTGTACAAATCTTAAATTTTTAGCCCTTATCACTAGAATAACACCGCTAAAACTAAAAAAATTCATAAAAAAGAAACAATTTCGAAAATCGCCGCCGCAACTAACTTTCTCTTTTTCACAGGGTCTCTGTTCTCATCGCCGTCGCTGCAAAAAGTCTGATCAGATCCGATAATAATATATCTGTCAAACCTCATCGCAGCGTCCTCTGACCGAAGCACCTTGCCCAGAAAGCTCCCTAGCGCTTTCAGCATTCGGTATGCATGCGTCTGAATTTTATTGATTTTTTGATTTTTCGCGAAAAATTTTTTGGAAAAAACATCAAAAAATCAAAAAAAAAAATGTGTTTTTTTTGTGTTTTTTTTTTTCAAAAAAAATCTGTTTTCATGTTTTCCGCCAATTTTTTGTCCGAGAGAAGTACACGAACATTTCGCTGCGAGACCGGCGCCATGAAAAACCCCATGCGCCTTTAAATTTCAGGCAGCAAATTTCAAAAATAATTTTTTTTCGCTTCGAATTTTCTTCTTTTTCCACTATTTTTACTCAATTTTTTGCATTTTTTATTGAAAAAAAAATGAAAAAATTAAAATGAGCAATTTTTAGATCCTCATGAGCTTCACAAAAGCCACAAAACCGAGCAGCGTTCCACAGGAAAACGACGAAAATGTGGCGACGTATAAAACCGTCGGCGCTCATCGAGATCTCATTCATTGTGTGGGTTCTTATCAATTTTTATTAATTTTTAACAATTTTAACACTAAAAATCCATAAAAATTCAATTTTCAGGTCGCTTTTGACCCTCACGGCCGGAGAATGGCGTCTTGTGCCAGCGACATGACAATGGCCATTTGGGATCGGCTCCCCAACGGCCAGTGGAGAAGATCTGCACATTGGAAGGTAATTTTATTGAAAAATTAAGAAAAATCGATAAAAATGGATGAAAAATCAATAATTTTCAATTTTCAGTGCCATGGAGGAGCGGTGTGGAGAGTGATGTGGGCTCACCCCGAATTTGGACAGATTGTGGCGTAATTTCACTGAAAATTCGAAAAAATTATTGATTTTTAGTGCAATTTGAATAAAATTATTATTTTTTCAGAACTTGCTCATATGACAGGACGATTGTGATCTGGGAGGAGCAAATTGTGCGATCAGATAGAGATCAGAGTAAGATTTGTTTAAAATTGTGCAATTTTTGGTTTAATGGAAGAGGAAACACTGTAAAAATTTTAAAAATTCGTTAAAAACTGCCCCTTGCGAAAATTCGCGCCGCAGCTTGCAATTGTTGGCCACGCCCACTTTTTTGGGATTTTTCGAAATTTTTTGAAGTTTTTTTTCGCATTTTTGATCGAATTTGATGGTTTCTGAGGGTTTTCGAGAAAATTTTTGGCTCAAATTTAGTGAAAAATCCCGTTTTTTTCAAATTTTTTCCGAAAAATCTGAAAAAATTGTAAAATTTAATGAAAAAACTGACTAAAATCTGAAAATTTTCAACTTTGTTGATTTTCGTAGTTTTTTTTTTACTTTTCCTCAACAAATTAATTGAAAAGCATCAAATTTGACGATTTTTAGACAGAAAAAGTGTTAAAAAAGGAGATGAAAAATATTTTTTATCAAAAAATCAATTCCAGAGAACAAAGAAAGCCAATGGATCCGTCGCACGATCATCGCCGACAACCGGACCGACGTCACCGACGTCTGCTTCTCGCCACGTCATCTGGGCCTCATGATGGCGTCCTGCAACGCCCTCGGAGCTGTCAGAATCTACGAAGCTCCAGACATCGTCGACGCAAGCCGCTGGAACCTCATCCACGAGCTGCAGGCCTTCCACACCAGATGCGGCTGCGTGGCGTGGAGTCTCTCCAGAATGCACCGTCCACTCATCGCCGTCGGCTCCGACGAGAAGAAGGCGGAGGGCACGGAACGGCTCGTCATCTACGAGAACATCGACGGGCTCCGCAAATGGCAACGCATCCACACGCTCAAGTTCGATCTTCCGTGCCCTGTAACGGATCTGAAGTTCTCGCCAATCGCAATGGTGGACAGCCACCAAATCGCCATCGCAGCTGGCGATATTCACATTTATAACCTGAGAGTGGCTCGGCACGCGATCCTGGAAGAGGATGGAGCCGAGAACCCGATTAAACTCGCCGAGTACCAGAATGTTAAGGTGGCATTGTTGGGGGATCAAAGAAGAGCTTGGCGGCTCCGATATAATCTCATGGGCTCTGTGATTTCCTCAACGAGCCAAGATGGAACTTTAAGGTCGTGGAAGTGTGAGTTTTTGAATTTTTTCTTTGAAAAATCAGATTTTCCCAACTTTTTCTATGAAAAACACTCAAAATTCCATAAATTTTCATTGTATTTCACTAATTTTTCACTGAAAAACTAAAAATATCGATATAAATTCGCAAATTTAGGACCAAATTTCTGAATTTTTCAAAAAATCCGAACTTTGTCGTCACGGTGTATGCAAACAACGCACGCACCGTGACGACAGATTGCGGACTTTCCTCCTTTTTCAAATTTTTTTCCCATTTTTCCACAATTTTTATCATTTTTCCAGCGCTCTTCGTGAACCAATGGGTGAAGCTGAGCGAGATGAACGTGGACGACTACGTGCCGTCTCCAGATGAGGTGCGCCAGATGGTGGCGGCGAAAACGAAGCCGGACAAGAGCCAAGAGCCGACGGTGACGGAACGACTTCCCGAAGAAGAGCCGCTTTTCGACTGATTCCTCTTATCACAAACGTGTATTTTTGATTTTCGATTTCCACAATTTTTTTTATATTTATTATCTCACTTCGGCTGGTTTTATTTGCTCTTTACCCGTCGTTTCTGTGCTCATTCTTGATAAAACGCTCTCTCTTTCTTTTTCCCTCGATTTTTAGCGTTTCAACGCGCCGATCCTTGTCGGTTATTGATATTAATCTCTTGGAAATAGTGGCGGAGAGACAGGGCAAGGTCATCAAATTGGGCGGAACACGATAATTATCATTCGAGAAGTGACCGCGATCCGCTAACCTTTTCTCTCAATTTTTACCTGTTTTGTTTGGTTTTTTGCCTTTTTTTTGTTGTGTTGTGTAAAGTTTTACTTCTGTTTTTGTTGTTGTTTGGTTGCTCCTAGAAACTGCACATTTAAAATTATACATCCCTCGCTTTCCTCTTCTCAAAACCAAAAAAGCACATTTTCCTCCACTTGCATCCTTCAGAATGACCCTCGGATGTGCTAAGCTCGACGAGCAAGTCGCCAACTACCTGGCTTGGGATAAAAATGAAAAAACTCGAGCTGAAATCCAAAAACTCGCCGATGAGAAGAATGTGGAGGCATTGAAGGCCAGAATGAACACTCGCCTCGTTTTTGGAACCGCTGGTAGGGTTTTTGGAGAGAGGAAATGTGCTCTATTGAAATTTCAAGGAGTATCTTTGATTAGAGAGCTCGTTCGGAATTTTAAAGCGAAAATTGCGATTTTAGACTTAAAATTTACTGAAAAAATTAACAAAAAAGGTAACATTATAGTAATGTATCGGATCGAAAGAAGATTATTATTGTGATCAAGGCCGAGGTGGAAAATCGGAAAAGTTAGGCCAGTTTTAATGATCTTTGAAGTTTTTTGTGAGAAAAATCATAAATTTCAGTGAAAAAAACACGGTAATTTCCAAATTTTCAGCATTTTTCAACGGAAATTGATAATTTTTTGAAATTTTTACTATTAAATCTTCCAAAAATCATCAAAAATGACGGAAATTGAAAAATTTTTGACAGAAAAATCTCGGAAATCAATGAAAAACATGGAAAATTCGAAATTTTCAATGTTTTTTCTTTAAAATTGTTGATTTTTTGAAATTTTTGAGCTTAAATTTCCCGAAAATCGTCAAAAATTACGTATTTTCAAGAAAAACGAATTTAAAATTTATCAAAACCGATTTTCATCGTATCGTCAAAAATCTCGAAAAATCATGAATTTTTGAGAGAAAAACGTTGAAAATTCTGAATTTTCATCATTTTTCGTCACAAATTTTGATTTTTCGACATTATGCCACTAAGGAAAGTTGAAAATTGAAACGATTCGAAAAAAAAACCATCAAAACCATGCAAAATATGAACAAGAATAGCAAGAATTTTTAGGCCTGGCCTAGCTTTCCAGTTTTCAAACCAGCGAAACCTCGGCCATGACTATCCAACACACCTATCTCAATATGCACCCCTTCCAGGAGTCCGCGCTCCAATGCAAGCCGGCCTGGGCCGCCTGAACGACCTGACCATCATCCAAATCACCCACGGCTTCGCCCGCCACATGCTCAACGTCTTCGGCCAGCCGAAGACGGGCGTCGCCATCGGCTTCGACGGCCGTCACAACAGCCGCCGATTCGCGGAGCTCGCGGCGAACGTCTTCATTAGAAACGGAATCCCCATTTACCTGTTCTCCGAGGTCTCCCCGACACCAGTGGTGTCCTGGGCGACGATCAAGTTGGGATGCGATGCGGGACTTATTATAACAGCGTCCCATAATCCGAAAGAGGATAACGGGTACAAGGCCTATTGGAGCAATGGAGCTCAGATAATCGGGCCGCATGATGAGGAAATTGTGCGGATTAAAGAGGCGGAGCCAGCGCCAAGGGAGGAGTATTGGGATTTGAGTGGGCTCCGGTCTTCTCCACTGTTTCATTCCGCTGACGTCGTCATTGACCCCTACTTCGAGGTGGAGAAGTCGAATAACTTCACCAGAGAAATCAACGCCTCCACACCAATCAAATTCACCTATTCCGCATTCCATGGCATTGGATATCATTACACGAAGCGAATGTTCGCGGAATTCGGCTTCCCGGCATCTTCCTTCATCTCGGTGCAAGAGCAGCAAGAGCCAAACCCTGACTTCCCCACCATCCCATTCCCGAATCCCGAAGAGGGTCGGAAAGTGCTCACTTTGGCTCTGGAAACTGCTGAAAAGCATGGATCCACTGTGATTTTGGCCAATGATCCCGATGCGGATAGAATTCAACTGGCTGAGAAGCAGAAGGAGTTAGTGGAAATTGCAATTGCACAAAAATACACCTTGATTTTCAAAATTCAACTTTTTTTGCACAATTTCAATGGATTTTTCATAAAATTTCAGCTGGAAAAGCGATTTTCAACCTTTTTTTTTATAAATTGGCAGTTTGAAATTGTGTTTTTATCCAATTTCAAACCGTCATTTTATAAAATAAGGTTGAAAATCACTTTTCCAGCCGAAATTTATTGAAAAAACCATTAAAATAGCACAAAAATCGTTGAGTTTTGAAAATTAAGGTGCATTTTTTGTTCAGTTACAATCTCAATCGAAATTTTCGAAACTATGACGTTTTGAAACCGCCAAAAATCGCAAAATTTCGATTTTAGTTTTAATTGCCATAAAAATACACCTTAATTATCAAAATTCTACCTTTTTTACACTATTTTAATGATTTTTTTCGTGATATTTCGGCTGGAAAAGTGATTTTCAACCTTAATTTTATAAAATAAGGTTGAAAATCGCTTTTCCAGCCGAAATTTCATGAATAAATCATTGAAATAGCACAAAAATCGTTGAATTTTGATAATTAAGGTGCATTTTTGAGCAATTACAGTCACAATCGATTTTTTATCGATTTTTGATGTTTTTCGTGATGAAGTTGCGGAACTTCCGAAACTGCGACGTTTTGAAACCGCCCAAAATCGCAAAGTTTCGATTGAGATTGAAACTGAACGAAAATTCACCTTAGTTTTCACAATTCAACCTTTTTTGCACTATTTCAATGATTTTTTCATGGAATTTAGAATGGTAAAGTGATTTTCAACCTCATTTTCTAAAATAAGGTTGAAAATCGCTTTTCCAACCGTAATTTCATGAAAAAATCGTTGAATTTAAAAAATTAGAGTGCATTTTTGATTAAAACACCAATTTCTACAATTATAATGTTAAGTGGCGAGTGGAGAGTGTTCACTGGAAATGAAATGGGTGCCCTGATCACCTGGTGGATCTGGACCAATTGGCGCAAGGCCAACCCTTCGGTGGATGCGTCGAAAGTGTGCATTCTGAATAGTGCGGTGTCGTCGCAAATTGTGAAGACTATTGCGGATGCGGAAGGTAATTTTTATAGAGTTTTCAGTATTTTTGACTTAAAATCGTAGTTTTAAAGCAGAAAATTGGATTTTTTGGTCATTTTTAACTGAAAAATTTCGAAAAAACAAAGAAAATCGATTAAAAATGATGGAAATTGCAAGAATTTTCATAAAAAATAATCAAAAACTGAGAATTTTAGAGAAATTTCGAAAAAAGGAACATTTACAAGATTACTGTACTTATCGCGGTGAGACTCATTTACAAGGTTACTGTACTGATCGTTGCCTACAAGAATACTGTAGTTATCACTGACTAAAATGTTACTGTACTTTTCCATGACTACAAGATTACTGTAGTTTTCTCAACCTCCAGGATTACGGTACTTTTCTCTATCTACAAGATTACTGTAGTCTTCACTGACTAGAGATTACGGTAATTTTCGTGTTGAGGTCCATTTACAAGGTTACTGTACTTTACATTGACTACAAGATTACTGTAATTTTCGCTTTGAGACCCATTTACAAGATTACTGTAGTTTTCGCAGCCTCAAGGATTACGGTACTTTTCACTGACTACAAGATTACTGTACTACTGTAGTTTTCGCCTTGAGTCCCATTTACGAGATTACTGTACTTTTCTTTACCTACAAGATTACTGTACTTATCACTGCCCATAAGATTACTGTCCCTTTCACAACCTTAACAATAGGATTACGGTACCTTTTTCACTGCCTATAAGATAACTATACATTACATTAGCGACAGGATTACTGTAAATTTCACAACCTTAAGGATTACTGTACCTTTTACAACATAAAGGATTACTGTACTTTCCATTTACAACCAGATTACTGTACTTCACAACTTCCAGGCTTCAAAAACGAAACCACCCTCACCGGCTTCAAATGGATGGGAAACCGAGCCGAAGAGCTCCGAAAAGAAGGGAACCAAGTGATTCTGGCGTGGGAAGAATCCATCGGATATATGCCAGGCCATACAATGGACAAGGACGGCGTCTCAGCGGCCGCCATCTTCGCCGAAATAGCCGCCTTCTTGCAAACTGAAGGAAAATCGCTTCAGGATCAGCTATATGCTCTTTATAATAAGTACGGCTTCCATCTGGTCCGCTCCACTTATTGGTTCGTGCCGGCTCCCGAAGTGACGAAGGAGCTCTTCGCAACGCTTCGGAAGGACCTCAAGTTCCCTGAGAGAATTGGAGAAGCCCCGGTGGCAAGTGTTAGAGACCTGACGATCGGGTATGATAACTCGAAGCCTGATAACAAGCCTGTCCTTCCTCTCTCCACGTCTTCTGAAATGGTGACGTTCTTCTTGAAGAATGGCAATATTACCACTCTTCGTGCATCGGGCACTGAGCCCAAGATTAAGGTAGGCTGGTTTTGTGAATTTTTGCGTCAAATTGCTGATTTTTGAGCGATTTTATTAAATTTTTTTGCCTTTTTTGGTAAATTTTTGAGGTTTTTTGCGAAATTCCGAGTTTTTTTCTCGATTTTTAAGTGATTTTTTGTAAAATTTGCTGTATTTCATCGATTTTCGAGCCATTTTTCACAATTTCGAGCAATTTTAGTGAATTTGCAAGGTTTTTTTTCTCGATTTTGAGCAATTTTTTATAAAATTTGCTGATTTTCGAGCAATTTGACCAAATATTCTGCAGTTTTTTGCGAAATTTTGTGAATTTTCCACAATTTTGAGCAATTATACTGAATTTGTTGTGTTTTGCAGTTTTTAGTAAAATTTTGAGTTTTTTTTTACGATTTTTAAGAGATTTTGAGCGATTTTACTGAATTTTTCACAATTTTGGTGAATTTTTGCGATTTTACAGAGATTTTTGAGCGATTTTTGTAGAATTTGCCAAAATTTATCGATTTTTTTAGCGATTTTCCGCAATTTTTGCGAAATTTTTAGTTTTTCTCAATTTTTCACCCTTTTTGGTGAATTTTCGCTATTTTCCGCAGTTTTTGGCGAAATTTTGAGTTTTTTTTACGATTTTCATCGATTTTTAAGAGATTTTGAGCGATTTTACTCAAATTTTCACCTTTTTTGGCGAATTTTTGATATTTTCCTCAAATTTTCAAGTTTTTCATCGATTTTTGAACTTTTTTTTACTGCATTTTTCGCAATTTTTACGATTTTTTCAACTAAAAATCGCAAAAATAGCGAACAAATCAGAAAAATCAATGAAATAGTCAGAAAATCGAAAAAAAAAAACGAAAGATTCGCAAAAAACTCTGAAATTTTCATCAAAATTACTCAAAATCAATAAACCATCCAATAAAACAACGACTTCAATAAAAATGCTAAATATTTGCAGTACTACATCGAGCTGATCACAGCTCCAGGAAAGACTCAGGACGACCTGACGAGCGTCATCGCGGAGCTCGACCAACTGGAAGCCGATGTAGTGGCCACTTTGCTCAGACCAAAACAGTTTGGATTGATTCCAAGAAAATGAGCATTTCTTTTCGTTTTCCAATTTTTTTTTAATTTTTTGTGCTTTTCTACTTAAAAATATTCCAGCATTCCCATTTTTTCCCTTGTAGTCAGAGTTTTGTGATACTTAATTAATCGATTTTGCCTATTCTTCGTTTCCAATAAATATCTCGCTTTTTGGAGCGTTTTGAGCAGAAAAATCCGATTTTTCATCAAAATTTCAGTGATTTTATCGATTTTTCCTTATTTTCATCCTTATTTGCGTTTTTTCTGTCAGAATACATGAAATTTATCGAAAATCACTAGAAATCGCTTTCAAGTTAAATTTTCTATTGAAAAATTTGATTTGAAAATAATTTTTTGATAAATGTCATGTATTTTCACAGAAAAACAACGAAAATAAGGGTGAAAATGAGAAAAAATCGATAAAATCAATGAAATTTTGATGAAAATTATGAGAAAAATTATGTGCGGCAAGGTTGCAGAAAACTGGTGCCGCACTTTGCGCAAAATTGGATTAACCCAAGAAAAAAATAGGAAAAAATTGATAATTTTGGTGATAAATCGGAAAAAATAATCAATAATTCACTACAGAAAATAAAAAATTAAAAATGTAAGTGAAACTACAGTAATCCACTTAATTACAGTATTCCTATAAAGCTAAAGTAATTAAGTATTCAAAAATATCCAAATTAAAATCGAACTTTCCATTGGAAAAAAATCAAAAAAATTTTTTGAAAAAAATCGATAAATCACTACCAAAAAAGCACAAATCTTTCAATTCCAAACATTTTATTCAGCCACACAATAAAAAAACCAGAATTATCCGTCAAGCTTGTATCCGGGCTTCGGCTTGCGGCAGAGCACAATGGTAGAGTCGGCACACGCCTTGGCAGTGGCAGAGTGCTCCTTTCCTTGGTACCCATAGCCATACTTCTCATTGCGCACATCCACCTTTGCCAAAATCTGCTTTCCGCCAGGGAGGTTGACCACGCCCACCGAAATGTCACCCTTGTGGTTGTTCACATGCACTGGGTACCATTGCTTGTCACCAAACTTGGCAGCCTCCGGGAAGGGGATCCAGCCGTAGTCGAAACCGCGGACAGAGTCGGGCAGGTTGATGAGCAGCTGGATAGAGCCCACATTCTTCGCGTACTCGTTGTTGAACCACGAGAAGTTCGCGGCCACCTGAAGAAAAGGGGTATTGTATTGGGATTGTGGGGGAGTAGTTTTTTGTTTTTAGTTTTGATAGCTACAGTAATCTTCTAAAATCTACAGTAATCTGCAGCTTTGAAATGTCGAGTACAGTATCTTGATAACTACAGTAATCCTACGAAGCTACAGTAATCCTACAAAGCTACAGTAATCCGAGCTAAACTACACCAGCTTATTCCATGAAAATCAATATCTACAAAAAAAATGTGACAGCTACAGTAATCCAATAAAGCTACAGTAACCCAATGATCTCCAGTGACCAACCGTCAGTGTCACAATGTCAGCTACAGTAATCCTATCAAGCTACAGTAATCCTTTGAAGACACAATAAGAGCCACAGAATCCTATATACAATATGCGCTACAGTAATCCTATGGACCTACCGTAACCTGAATTGGTCACAGAGAACATCCTACAGTAATCCTACAGTAATTATCCTGTGAAGCTACAGTGACCCTATGAAGGTA
Source organism: Caenorhabditis imperialis (assembly GCA_963572205.1). Lineage (NCBI taxonomy): Eukaryota > Metazoa > Nematoda > Chromadorea > Rhabditida > Rhabditidae > Caenorhabditis > Caenorhabditis imperialis. The sequence goes on from OY751541.1 coordinate 1,019,697, forward strand.
CAGTAATCCTGTAACGCTACAGTAATCCATAAAATAAAGCAATGTAGCTACAGTAATCCTATGGACCTACCGTAACCTAAATTGATGATTGAGCGCCTCCTACAGTAACCCTGGAAAGGTACAGTAACCTAGTAAATGTGTCGGTTGTCAGTGTCACGCTGTGAGCTGGAAAACTACAGTAATCCTACGAAGCTACAGTAATCCTATGGACCTACTGTAACCCGACCTGATGAAGGAGCGCATCCTACAGTAATCCTTGTAACCTAACCGCCACAGTAATCCTCCACCTCATCTCACTCTTCCACACTGATCCTACCCTATCCCTCTAACTACCGTACTCCCCTCCAAGGTACAGTAATCCCCTTCTCACTACCGTACTCACCTTTCCACCCTCATTCCACACACGACCCATCACTGGCTCTCCCTGCATGTACCACAGCGCCACATACTGATCCGGATTGACTCCGGCCAACGTGTCCAACGACTTGTCGAGCGCCTTGACCAACGGACGCGTCGGCCACGGATCGCCCTCACGGATGTCCATCCACTCGTCCCTCTCGACACGTGGCACCGGCTTCGGCGGCGGCGGAGCGGCTCCACAAGTCGCACAGGGACAGTGAGGTGGTCCACCGACACAGTTGCGCGTGATGATGTACATGTCGTTGAGCTGGGGGCCGAGCTGCTTGAGCACCTGCCCGTTGATCGAGAACCACGCCTCCTCCGTCTTGTTGTCCACGTAGCCCATCAGGTTGCCCTCGGCGCGCTTCCAAAAGATGGGGAACGAGTCGCCGCAACGGACCAGCTGGTGCTTGTCGTCCAGCTTCTCCAGACGATCCTTGTACTTGATCCACTCGTACCAGAATCCTGCAGAATTTGACTTTTTTTGGTTTTTGGGAGCGATTTTCAGTTGAAAAATTCAAAAATTGCACAGTAACTGACGACAAATTGCGTATTGTCTCCGCAAATTGTCGTCAGATATGTCGTTTTCTCAATTTTTGTGATTTTTAGCCGATTTTTCCACGTCTTGATCAATTTTCCTCGTTTTTTTACCCTTTTTATGGTTTTTCTATTGATTTTCAGTTCAAAAAACCGAAAAAACATCAAATTTTACGACAAACTGCGGACTTCGACCGTTTTTCGGCGCTTTTTGCTGTTTTTGGAGGATTTTTCTTTTTTTTTTCATTAATTCAGACTATTTTTCCTGTTTTTTATTGATTTTCCACGAAAATTGTAAGTTTTTGGTGAAAGGTCCGCAATTTGTCGTCAATTGTGGTGTTTTTCTCAAATTTGCGCTTTTTTTGGTGTTTTTTCGCATTTTTCTATCGATTTTTAACGAAAATTGCAAGTTTTCAGTGCAAAAATTAGAAAAAAGCACATTTTTGCGACTAGGTCCGCAATTTGTCGTCAATTGTGGCGTTTTCCTTGATTTTTCGCTATTTTCGGTGTTTTTTGTTGATTTTCCACGAAAATTGCAAGTTTTCAGTTCAACAAAAACAACAAATTTTCAGCGAAAAATCAAATTTTCAGCGAAAATTTGGAGTTTCTCCATAAAAAAGCCATGTTTTTCTCAATTTTCATAAAATTCTCAATGGAGCGCACATGCTCACCTTGATTGTTATGATCTCCGACATACTGGAGCACCTGGATCTGTCCCTCCAGTTGCGCCTTGGTGGTGAGCTCCGCCTGCTTGTAGGGGAACGAGCACTCGACGACTCCTCCGTTGTTCCACGAACGTCCGTGGATCGGTTTTCCGTGCTTGTACCAGAGAGCCACGTACATGTTCTGCTCGCCCATGCACTTGACGGGCGAGGGCGGGAACGGCGAGCCGATGGGTTGGAACGCCCACGTGTCTTCTTTCGGCGGCGGGTTCGGCATCTTTCGTCTCTCTCGGTTGAGTTGACTTGATATGAGGGTGGCCTTTCCAGAAGACACCCTTTTATACGGGTGTTCCACGTGGCAATGGGGGCATTGGGGGAGGTCGGAGAGTGGGAAGGTGACGTCGGTCACGGGACATATTTTATTCTTCTGTTTTTGTTTTTGGGGGTCAGTAAATGCGCTCCACTAGACTTGGACGTTTTTCGAGCGGACGGTGCCTGCGCAGAAACTGACGCCAACTTGCACAAAATGAGAAAATTCGCAATTTTTCATGGTGAACGGTGAATTTTACGACAATTTGCGTATTTGAGCATGTGAATAATTGATTTTTATCGAATTTTACCGTTTTACACGATTTTCTAGTTATTTTCACTGAAAAATATGAAAAAACTCCAAAAATCGTCGAATGTCAACTTTTTCCTCAAGAAAATCTGTAATTGTTCGTCAAATGTGATGCTTTCAGTTTTTTTCCTGTTTTCTCGGATTTTTGATGATTTTTCAAGCGTTTTTCACTAAGAGTAATGAAAAAAACTCGAAAATCCGTCAAAATTCAACTTTTCCTTCAATAAGTCCGCAATTGTTCGTCAAATGTGGTGCTTACAGTTTTTTCATGTTTTTTCGGGTTTTTGATGATTTTCCGTGATTTTCCGAGTTTTTTCCTCTGAGATTGATTAAAAAAACCTCGAAAAAACCTGAAAATTCAACTTTTTCCCCAAAAAAGTCTGTAATTGTTCGTCAAATCTGCTACATTCACTGTTTTTCCCATGTTTTCATGATTTCTAGGGATTTTTTGGTAATTTCCCCTGATTTTTCAAGCTTTTTTCACTGAAACTAATGAAAATCCCCAAAAACTCCGCAATTTCTCGTCAAATCCTCTGCCTGCCCTCTGTGTTTCCCGCCCACAACAGACAATATTTGATCATTTCGTGTTCTCTGATTCCCTTTGATCTTTTGATGGGAAACTTCTTTCCTTCCCCATTCGTTTTTCGCATCACGTGCGCATTTCTGTTTGCATTTCTCTCCTCGACTCGACGACGATGAAGGCGACGATTTTCGTATTTCTGGTGCGGTTTTATCGATTTTTCTACCTTTTTCCACAAATTTTATTAAAATTTTGAATTTTAGCTCGTCCTGCTCATCAGCTCCACTTTGTGCTCCAAAGATGGCGGTTGCTCGGTGCTCAAGTGCAAGGCGGATGAGGTTTGCGAGCGAGAAGCGGTGAAATGCATCAAGAAGAGCGAGATGACGGAGGGAAAGGCGTGTCGGGATCATGAGGATTGTCGTGACGATCATATTTGTTACGGCGGACGGTGCATTCTGTTTCATGGACGGCATTGATAATGATTCTGGAGTAATTTGAATGAATATTGAGCATTTATTGATTTTATGGTGTTTTTTATTGGTTTTCTGGTTTTTGAAATTCATGAAAATTGTAAAATGGAACAAAAACGCGAAAACTAGGTCATTTTTCTGATTGGCAGAGCGTGTAGTTCTCGAGGATTTCAATTTTATACAATTAGCCGATTTCACTGCCTTTTTATGTTTTTTTACGACATTTTCAGGAAAATCAACAAATTTTCCAAAAATTAATCGATAAAATCGATAAAAATTGAAATCCTCTCGAACTACACAACTCTTCTATCAGCCAATCAGAAATATGGCCGAGTTTTTGCATTTTCTCTTCCATTTCCATCAATTCGATGAGAAATCGATAAATTTCAACGCATTTTCGTTAAAAATCGATACAACTTGATAAAATATCAGTATTTCATCGATTTTTAACGAAAATACTTTAAAATTTAGTCGATTTCCCATAAAATTGCTCAAAATTTTAGAGAAAATGCGAAAATTCGGCCATTAAGCTGATTGGCAGCCGCAGCGAATGAAGGAATTTGTGTAGTTCTCGAGGATTTCAATTTTTATTGATTTTCATTAATTTTTGAGCCAGATATCTTGAAATTTGTCGATTTCCATTGCAATTTTGTCAGAAAAATATGAAATGGAAGAGAAAATGCGAAAGCTAGGCCATCGAACTTATTGATTGATTGGCGAGTTGTGTACTTCGAGAGGATTTCCATTTTTTCACAGATTTGTTACTTAAAATGTTTGAAATCAGTGATTTCATTATGAATTTTTACTATTTTTTACTAATTTTTGATGATTTGAAGTTTAAAATTATCGATTTTTGACTCTAAAACCTTCTCGAAACGAAAAAAAAATTAAAATGGGGAAAGTCCAATTTCACAACAACACAAAACAATTTCCCTTCCCTTATCTTCTCTCTTGCTCCAAAAGAAATGTGCTCTTCTCTCTCTCTCGCCGGCGGAGAGTCGCGGAGAGCATACAGAGAGAGCCGTCTAACCGTCTGCGCCCTCCTCGCGTCGCACACTCTCTCGCCCTCTGTCCGCCATTTTTCGTTTTTCGCCCCATTCGCGCACTCCGCTCGATACGAACCGGGGCGCCCCTATTTTATTTTTATTTCTTTTTTGATTTGAAGCGTTGGATTATTGATTGGAATTGTGCAATTTTGTGGAGTTTTATGGAATTTTGTTGCGAAATTCTATGAAAATGCGAAAAATTGAGAAAAAAATGGATAAAAATGCACAAAATTTGAATCATAGTTCCAAAGTCGCAGAAAATCAGGGAAACTTGCAAAAAATAATGAAAAAATCAATAAAAATTTCAAAAAAATGATGAAAAAAGAGCTAAAATTGAAAAATACATCGAAAATCAGTAAAATTACATGAAAAACTGCAAAAAATCAATAAAAACTACCAAAAATATTACAAAAAACCGAGAAATCCAAAAAATTTCACAATATCCATGATGACTAATCGAAAAAAGTTCAATTTTCTTCCTTATCAGCAAAATCTTCCGTTTCAGAGTTAGATCTATTAAATTCAGAGTTAAATTGATAAAAAAAGCAGTGAAATTGAGTAAATTTTGAGTTAAATCTACTGAAATTAGAGTTAAATCTAATAAATTCATAATTGGAAAAATCAGGATCTAATTATGAATTTCAGTAGATTCAACTCAAAATTTACTCAATTTTCTTTGGATTTTATCAAGTTAACTCTGAATTTACTAGATCTAACTCTGATAAGGAATATTTCACTGATTAGGAAGAATATTGTCCTTTTTTGATTACTCATCATGATTGTTGTGAAATTTTTTGTTTTTTCTTTAATTTCTGGTAGTTTTTATTGATTTTTCTGCGATTTTCCTTGTTTTCTGAAAATTTTCAACTATTATTCAAATTTTGTGCATTTCCTATCATTTTTTCTCAAATCTTTCAATTTTCACTTCAAAACTCCTAGAAATTCAAATTTTTCGATCTACCCATTTGATCTACCTTTTTCGCGGGTAAATCCATTCCAATTTCATTATCCCCCCTTTAAAAATCAATAAAAACAAGACCTCCACTGTTTTTTTCACACGATTTCCCTTTTCACCACTATATAGTGGCTAATTCCACATAATTCCATCAGCTGATCTCTTTTTTTCCGATTTTTTCATGTTTTTTCACTAAAAAATCGATAAAATTGCTGTTTTTCACTAGAAAATCAATAGAAAAATCGATAAAATTGCTATTTCTCCACTTTTTCTAGTTTTTCATTGTTTTCACTGAAAAATCACTAAAAATAGTGGAAAAATAGCAATTTTATCGACTATTTTCATGTTTTTCAATGAAAAATTAGTAAAAGTCGATAAAATCCACTATTTTCCCTGTATTTTTCACTTTTTCCACCTAAAATTATGAAAAATCGATAAAAATTACAAAAAATCAATAAATTTCCATCAGAGCGCTCGCAATTCTCTCTTGGCTCGGACGCCGTCCAAAATGAGTTTGTCGGAGCGGCAAAAAGAGGAGATGTGAGTGGAATTAGAAGACGTCACGTCATCTGACTCCTGAAAATAAAAACATTTCATGAAAATTGAAAAAATCAATAATTTAGCAATCGCGCGATCGCCGAGTACATGCAAAACAACGGATATGGCGAGTCGTTCAACGTGTTTCTCAAAGAGTCCAGTCTGGTATTGATTTTTTGGGGAATTTATCGATTTTTTGTCAAATTTTATCGATTTTTCAGAGCGAAAACGACATAAAACCACTGGGCGGAATACTGGAGAAAAAATGGACGACGGTGCTGAGATTGCAGCGAAAGGTTAACGATCTGGAGGCGAAATTGAACGAGTCGCAGCGAGAGATCAACCATGGAGCGCCAACGAGGTGCGGTGGAGCGCGTTTGCAAAAAATAATAGAAAAAAGTGGAGATTTTGGGATTTTCCATGATTTAGTGACTATTTTTACTGGAAAACCAGCTTTTTTGAATAAAATGACTGAAAAATTAGGAAAAATGAGAGAAAATGAGCTAAAATTGATGATTTTTCACGATTTAGTGATAAAGTCTTGCGAAAATTGATAGGTTCTGCATATTTTCAGTAAAAATCGGTGAAAAGTCATCAAAAATCAAATTATTTTACCTTTATTTCAAAATTTTATAAATTTTCTGATGAAATTATGCTAAAATTAATGGATTTTGCTCATTTTTCACTAAAAATCATCGAAAATTTGTCAAAAACCACGTATTAATGCAATTTTCGTCAAATTTCAGTGAAAAACTCTCAATTTTCAGAATTGTTGTTCATTTTTGCATAAAAATTCTGAAAATTGAAAAAATACAAGCTAAAATTTGAAATTTCACTGAATTTCGGACTAAATTATGTGAAAATTGAGGTTTTTGACACATTTTTCACTGAAAACCATTCAGAAATTCTCGTTTTCCGTTAAAAATCGTGAATTTTCAAGTTTTTCATCAATTTTCACCTCAAAAATGCTAAAAACTTGGGAAAAACCTGTAAAATTCGTCAAAAATCAATACTTTGCGCACTGAAATTGCAAAAAGGGGCGTGGCTTAGTGGGTCTCGCAGCGAAAATTGAGTTTTTGCTGATTTTCATTGATTTTTCAATGAATTTTAGGGTTAAAACCTTAAAATTCATGAAAAAATCGATGAAAATCACCAAAAACCATAAGCCACGCCCCTTTTGCAATTTTTAGGCACATTATCACTTTTTCTTGAATGAAAAAATTGAATAATACCGATTTTCAACGAAATTAACCTTTTTTTTCCATTTTTCACCCATTTTGACTCAATTTCCATGTTTTTCGTTCAAAAATCTACCTAAAATCAACAAAATTCCATTCGCAATTAGATCTAACTCCTTCAGAGACAAGCGCCAAGCATCCGAATGGATCCCCCGACCTCCCGAGACTCAAAAACTGATCGGCCACCGATTGCCAGTGACTCGAGTGGTATTTCATCCACTGTGGACGGTGATGGCTAGTTGCTCCGAGGACGCCACTATTAAGGTGAGCAATGGGCTCTTTTTGAGCTCTTTTTGCTCATTTTTAGTGGAAATTTTGGTGTTTTTAGGTGTGGGATTACGAGACAGGGCAGCTCGAGAGGACGTTAAAAGGACATACTGATGCTGTCAATGATATCGCTATTGATGCTGCTGGAAAGCAGTTGGGTTAGTTTTTTATTGATTTTATTGATTTTTGAGGGATTTTTGTGATTTTTAATCAAAAAATTAAAAAAAAATAAGGGTAAAATGAGTAAAAGTAAAGAAAAATTGCTATTTTTCGACTAATTTTATTGATTTTTTGAGAAATTTTCGTAAAAAACGCGTTTTTTCCGCGATTTTTGTCACCTTTTCAGTGTTTTCTAGGGATTTTTTCAGTGTTTTTCCTTTTTTTTTTTCAATTTTTCCCAGATTTTTCTCTATTTTTATAGTCTCTTGCTCATCGGACCTCTCCATCAAACTTTGGGATTTCGGACAGTCTTACGAGTGTCTCAAATCACTGAAAGGCCACGAGCACACTGTCTCCTCGGTCGCTTTCCTGCCAACTGGCGATTTTGTGCTCTCCGCGAGCAGAGATCACACTGTCAAGCAGTGGGATGTAAGTTTGAAGGGGGTTTTGGAGCGTGTTTTGTTATCATAAAATTGGTACGGACAATTATCGACTTAATTAGCTCATAATTTATGAGCTAATTAAGTTTGTAATTGCAAAATAACGTTATCTATATAAGTGATTAGGTTGAGTTAATTAAAATTAAAATTATACTCTAATCAGTACAAAACTTAAGCATAAATTGTGCATATCAGAACGGGCTATTAGTTAACTTTGATCATAAGCTACTATCAACAGAAAATTATCGCACGCGGGGGCGGGCCAAATAGGCTCCGCCTCGAAAACTGCAACGACGCGCACTTCGACGCAAGTGCCGCACAGAAGTCATCGAATTATTTAATTTTTTTTCGTCGTTTTTTTGATTTTCATTGTTTTTTCATGATTTTTGATGGTTTTTCTTACTTTTTCTTTCAAATAAGTGTTTTCCGACACGATAAAATTGATTTTCTAAACTATTTTCAACAATTTACAACAAAATTCAGACTTTTTCCATGAAAAACTATTTTTCCGTTGAAAATGACGAAAACTCCGAATATTTCGGATTTTCTCATTCTTTTTCTTCATTTTTCGATTCGTTTCTCTTCTTGATATGTCCAGAAAGCTTTTTTCCAATGATAATCGCTGAATTTATTGCAAATTTTCAGATTTCGTCACCAATCTAACAATTCAACTCGGATTGAAACTTTCGATGATGAAGCTACAAGAACAGATCAAAAAGACAATTCATTGGATATTAATTTTTTATTGCAAAACAAAACAGTTTTTAACACTTCTGTGTGATTTGACGTCTTCCGGCGATCTGCGTAGTCTTTCAGCCTTCGATTGGTGACGAAATCTGAAAATTTGCAATAAATTCAGCGATTATCATTGGAAAAAAGCTTTCTGGACATATCAAGAAGAGAAACGAATCGAAAAATGAAGAAAAAGAATGAGAAAATCCGAAATATTCGGAGTTTTCGTCATTTTCAACGGAAAAATTGTTTTTCATGGAAAAAGTCTGAATTTTGTTGTAAATTGTTGAAAATAGTTTAGAAAATCAATTTTATCGTGTCGGAAAACACTTATTTGAAAGAAAAAGTAAGAAAAACCATCAAAAATCATGAAAAAACAATGAAAATCAAAAAAACGACGAAAAAAAATTAAATAATTCGATGACTTCTGTGCGGCACTTGCGTCGAAGTGCGCGTCGTTGCAGTTTTCGAGGCGGAGCCTATTTGGCCCGCCCCCGCGTGCGATAATTTTCTGTTGATAGTAATTGAGAACATTATTATGATCTAACCAACTCCATAAATATAATCTAAATAAGTCTCTAATTATAGGCTAATTATAACTATAATTAAAACCAATTAAGTCTACATTCATTAGCTAATAAAGATCCATAAATTTGAAATAATTAAGTATATAATTGCACCGTTTTGTTATCTAATTGGACTTATAATTGCAAACTAATAAAGTATGCAATTATGAGCTAATTAAGAGTAATAAGCTAATTATCCTGAAAACGATCTCGACAAGGTTGTAATTGTGAGCTCGTTGAGCCTATAATTGCAATGTAATTAAGTATTTAATTATACGCTAATTAAGGCCATCGTTAATTACCTTGAACTGATTAAGAATATCTCTTATTATAATCACAGTACAAATAAACTATAAGTCTTCAATTCTACACTAATTAAGACTACCTAATCACTATGAACTGATCAATGAAGTTCATTATTATCATCTCAACGCTACTAATTAACTATCAGACCACAATTTCACCCTAACTATGCCTATCCTTAATAACCCTGCTCTAATTAAGATCTCCACGGGCTACTGTGTGTTCACATTCCGCGGTCACAACGACTGGGTGCGAATGATCCGAATCTCTAACGACGGTTCCCTGTTCGCCTCCGCCTCCCTCGACCAGACCGTCTCCATCTGGTCATTTGCCACCAAAACTGCCAAGTTGGTGCTCCGTGACCACGAGCACGCAGTAGAATGCGTCGAGTGGGCTCCCGATGCCGCATATGCCGATATCACCGGACAGCGTAAGCAGGGGGAAGAGGAAAAGCTAGGCCAGATGGGAATTTGGTGGTTTTTAGGGGGTTTTGAGCTGAAAAAACAGTTTTTTAGCTCAAAAACCCTCTAAAAACTCAACATTCACAAGTGGCCTAGCTTTTCCTCTTCCATTATAATAACACCGTATGATTTGGAGCATTTGGAGCAAATTTCCCCTTGCAGAGCCCGAAGGCAACTCGACGCACATTCTGTTCAGTGGAAGTCGTGACAGAAGCATCAAGGCGTGGAATATCAACACGGGAGACGTCGTGTTCACACTTCTCGCTCACGAGAATTGGGTCCGAGGGCTCTCGTTCCATCCGAAGGGAAAGGTTTGTGCTCATTTTGCTCTGGGAGCTCTCGTAATTAGATCTAACAAGAAAACCTATTTGATCTTATCAGTTGAACTTTTTATTAAATTTTTACCATGAGCAATGCTCCGCGAGCACATTCATGATATAAAATTCTGCGAAATGCATCGGAGCAATGAGGTTTGGGTCATATAAGTAAAAAATATGACCCAAATCTCAGTGCTCCGATGCATTTCACAGAGTTTTATACCATGAATGTGCTCACCGAGCATTGCTCATGGTAGAAATTTAATAAAAAGTTTAACTGATAAGATCAAGTTGTTTTCTTGTTAGATCTAACTGCGAATTTTTCTCTCATTTCTATTTAGAAGCGTGTTTTGTAGTACTGACGCACTATTCCTCTATTTTTTTGCAGTTCCTTGTATCAGTGGCCGACGACAAAACGATGCGAGTTTGGGAGTTGAAGGATCAGCGGTGCAAGAAGACCATCGATGCTCATGATCATTTTGTTAGCACTGTTGGTACGTTTTTTTGATATTTTTTGTGATTTTTAATGGATTTTTAGTTAAAATCCTGAGAAATTCGAGAATTTTCGATGTTTTTTATGGGTTTTAGTGGATTTTTAACGGATTTTTAGCGAAAATCGTGAAAAATTGAGAATTTCGTATTTTTTTATGGTTTTTAGTGGATTTTTATAGGGTTTTTTGAAGAAAATTGTGAAAAAATTTGAAATTTTGAAATTTTCAGAATATTTTTTTAAAAATTCCAAAAAAAAATATTTTTTTCCCCAATTTTTAATAATTTTTTCTATTTAAGAAAAATGGAAACACTTATATATTGATTATATCATTATTTAAAAAATTGATTTTTTTGGAAAAAAAATTTCGAAATTGGAAAAAAATTGTTTAAAATTGTTAAAAATCCTGTAAAAGTCAAATTTTCATCAAAATTTTTCAGAAAAACTAAGAAAAAGTTAGAAAAATCCTGAAATTCGAAAAAATCACCAAAAAAAACTCAAATTTCAAAAAAAAAAATTTCCGAAAATCCAAAAATCCCAAAAATCGCCCAAAATTTTTCAAATTTAAAAAAATTATTAAAAAAAAACTCGAATTTCCAAAAAAAAATCACTAAAAATTAAAAAAACACCCAAAAACCCAAAAATCCAACAATTTCCAGCGTTCCACACCTCGGCGCCCTACGTGATCACCGGCAGTGTGGATCTGACGTGCAAAGTTTGGGAATGTCGCTGAGCTCCGCCCCCTTTTCGTGCTCATTTTGCTCATTCGCATATTCCTCTGCTTTCTCTGCGTCTCTCCGTCCTACACGCTCTCTTCGCCGGTAGAAACTCCGCCCCTTTTTCTCCCCTTTTTCATATATCTTCAAGTCTCCGCCCCTTTTTCTTGTGGCTCCGCCCCCTTTCACTGTTATTGTCGCCCTGGTGGTTGTGAATGGATACAGTCTCCGCCCCCTTTGCTCTTTTCGTGCTCTTTTGTTCTTTGCTTAACAACTCTGCATTTCGTTGTAATTTACACTTTCTCACATGAAACTTTCAACGCTTATCAGTCTCCGCCCACTTTTTTTAATTTCCGGATGAGATTTCCGTTTTTCCCTTTACTTTATCCGATTTTATTCTACTTTTTTCAATATGCAACTCCACTTTTTATCGATTTTCGTTTTTACTCTTTTTTCAACAGGTATGACGCTAATTAGGTAATTAACTAATTAACCAATTAACCCAATTAAGTCGCCGGACTGAAATGCTGGAACTGTGTGGGCTCGGACTGCGATGTGCTCCGCGAGAGCTCCAAAAACTGGAAGCTGGTGGAGTGCTCCGAAGGAAGCGTCTGTCAGAAGACGGACTTTGTCTTCTACAGTAACCAGAAGAACGAGTCGATTTCCAGTCATACTGTCAGGAGTTGCTCTTATGAGACTGGTGAGGCCACGCCCACTTTTGTAGATTGCCACGCTGAAATTGTGTAGTTTGTAGTTTGTAGTTTTACTCCTTTTCGAAATGTTTTGGCCACGTGGAAACTAGAGTGTAGTTTGTAGTTTTGACACTTTTATTGGCCATGTGGAAATGTAGTTTGTAGTTTTGTTTAATTTTATTGTTTGCCACGTGGAAACTAGAGTGTAGTTTGTAGTTTGTAGTATTGATCGATTTCAAAAAGTTTTTGAAGTTTTTGGTCACGTGAAATGTCTACAAACTACACTTTGCATTTTTCATGATTTGCCACGTGGAAAAAATGAAATAAATTGCAGAAATTGTAGTTAAACTACAGTAGTTTGTAGTCGAGCAAGACTACAAACTACATTTTCTGCAGTTTATTCCATCAAATTTCCACGTGGCAATTCGTGAAAAAAGCGGATTGTAGTTTGTAGTTATTATTTATTTATTTTTCTGCATTATCGCGTGTGGTGTATGCACACTTTGCAGAAAAACTCGTTTTTTTAACGATTTTCGCAATTTTTTATTGATTTTTTTTAAAAATAAACTGCAAAAAGTGTAGTTTGTAGTTTTGCGCGACTACAAACTACACTTTCTACTGTTTATTTTGAAAAAATCCACGAAAAAATTGCGAAAATCGTTGGAGAACCGCATTTTTCAGTATTGTGTGCAAACACCCGCACGCAATATTGCACAGAAATTTTCAAAAAATTCAAAATTAGCATTTTTCATCAGTTTTCACGAAAAAATCAATAATGCCAGAATCGAAATCATTTTTTTCAATACATTTTCAATTCAGGATGCTCGTGGGAACGTAGTCGTTCTTGTCAGAAATCGCCAACTCAATACGCCGGCCGCGGGTGTGTGGACAGGTTCTGTTGTGGCAAGGACAAGTGCAATGGAGCACGCGGAGCATCGGATGGGCTCATTTTGGGATTCCTAATCGTGATGATGGCTTGAAATCAAAAAAATTGTGTTGGAGATGAATAAAGAGTATATTGTTGATAATTTTCCATTTTATCGGGAGATTTGCACAAAAACCAAAACACTACTGAAAAAAATTGTGTATTTGGAGCCCTCTTAACTCAGCCCATTTTTGCTCTTTTTGGCTCAAATTACTTGGAGTAGCTAGAGCTAACTGAGAGCTACAAACTATCAGTTGAGCACTTGTTATGAAAATTAAAATAGGCGGAGTTATATTGATTTTTCTGAAAGGCATCTGATGACTTATTTTTGACGCTCTGAAAAATCAATGAAACTCCGCCCTTTTTGAGTTTCATAAAAAGTTGTCAACTGATAATTTCTTGCTCTCAGAGCACTGTACCTTTACCTAGTCCAAAAAATTTGACACGTGATTAATTTTTTTCGGTTTTCTTTTTATTTCAAATATTTTTCAAATCTTCCACATAGCAGAATCCCGAGTAAAAATGTCGTGTCCCAAAGGTGTAATGGAGCAATTTTCAACGTAAATTATTGATTTTATTGATTTTCTCATAAAAATTGATGAATTTAGGGGTTTTTCGGGTTTTTGATGAAAATGTCAATTTTCTGGGGATTTTATTGATTTTTTGATGATTTTTCATGATTTTCATGGTTTTTTCGCCGAAAAAAGGCAATTTTACCTTCAAAATTGATAATTTTTCCTCAAAAATCAAAATTTTCGACGAAAAAATCCAAAAAATCGATAATTTTGCAGGTACGCAATATGCAGTCCGAATCTCTGGATGATCATCGCGTGCACCTTCATGACGCTGCTCACGATGCTCATGCTCGTCTATCTGAATCACAGCTTCAAAAAGGACGTCGAGTGGCTCCGCTTCTTTCACTGGAAGTTACAGCAGCTCGCCGAGCGGCTCCGCTTCCAGGAGCCCAATGTGACGCTTCTGGAGGGCATCACCAGGAAGATGAACGAACGCATTCACGATCACACTTTTGACGACTTCTTTCAGAAGTCGAGGGAGGATGGTGATAAGATGAAGAAGATGTCGAAGGAGAATGGCGAGGGTGGAGACGTGGCGGCGAAGGTGAAACGAGCCAAGGAGGCCGATGCGGAGAAGGTGTTCAGAGAGACCAACATCGATTCGAAGACGCCGTTGTTAGTTATGGGGGTGCAAGTGCGCTCTAGTGCACTAGTCCTGGAAAATTGGCGGGAATTCAAATTTTATGATTTTTCGGGTTTTTCTGGAAAAAATGATGATTTTTTGAAGAAAAAACTTCAAGAAATTGATAAAATCTGATTAAAAACTGGAAAAAAATCGATTAAATGAAGATTTTTCCAAAAATCTGACAGTTTTTCCAATTGTTCACCGATTTTGCTGGTTTTCAATGAATTTTCATTATTTTTTCAGTTTTTTCATGTTTTTCTCTAAAATTTAATGATCTTTCTTGATTTTATTGTTAAAATAAACGAAAATTTTACATTTTTGATGGAAAAACCCCAAAAAATTGAAAAAATTCAAGAAAAACTCAAAAATCCGATAAAATTCGCTAAAAAAGGAAAAATCGAAAATTTAACAAATTTCTGCCCAGAAAACCAGGAAAATCGTTTGAAAAAACGAGAAAAAACACAATTTTCCCTATATTTTCTGCAAGTTGTCGTGAAATTCTGCACATGGTGTCTGCACAGGAATTGACGACAATTTGCAGAAAATGTGTGTTTTTTTCGTTTTTTAAACGATTTTTCTGGTTTTTTAATGAAACTTCGGAAAATTTTCGATTTTTGTCTGTTTTTCGCGATTTTTTTTGACAAAAATCATAATTTTAAATCATTTTTGCCGGAAAAATGCCAAAAAATCAATAAAATTAAAAAAAAAACCAGAAAACTGAAATTTTAAGACAAAACTCACTGAAAAATAAGAAAAAACTTTAAAAATTGAAAAACTCCAAAAAAAACCACACAAAAATCACGAAAATTCAAAAAAAATTTACTTTCAAATTAAAAAAGTTCCCGCCAATTTCCATGGAGCGCAACTGCAAAAACTCCATAATTTTTTCCAGACTCGGTCACAAATCAGACCCCGATTCTGCGAGTATTCTGAAAAAATGGACAGACGCCACGAAGGATATTCTGGCGATTGACGACGAGGATCCGAAGACACCGAGTAAAAAGGATAAGAATGGCGGGAAGAAGGATGGAAAATAATACATTTTTGAAATTTTGGTTTTGGAATAAATGTTTTTTTTTGAAAATTCTATGATATTTTTGCTTGAATCTAGAGAGAATCATTAGCTTATTAAGCTCACAAAATTTCAACTGAAAATATTGATTAAAAAGTGAGAAAATTGATAAAAACTAGTTGTCTCTGCGTCTCTCACATTTCTGTGCTCTCTCATCGACTGGTTAAGTTTAGAAGGGGATTTGACCAGTTTATCAATTGAATTGCGGGGTGATAAATATATGGTTAGAATCAGGAAAGAAAGGGCTTTCTAATGATATAAAAATCATAAAAAAAAAATCGATAAAAAATTTTTTCGAAAATTTTTTTTTTTGGATTTTCAAAATTTTACTAATTTATCGGTTGATTTATGGGGTGATAAGTATATGGTTAGAATCAGAAGAAAAAGGGCTTTCAGATGATATAAAAAATATAGCAAATTTTGAAAAAAAAAATTTTTTGAAAATTTTTTTTTGGATTTCTAAAATTTTACTGATTTATCGTATGAATTGTGAGGAGATAAATATATGGTTGGAATCAGAAGAAAAAGGGCTTTCAGATGATATAAAAATCATAGGAAAAATCGATGAAAAATTTTTTTCGAAAATTTGATTTTTCAAAAAAAAAAATTTTTTTCAATTTTTTCAAAATTTTTTCCCCTACCAATTCATATCAAAAACCCACCCTTCCACATTTTTCAACCCAAAACTCTCCATTTCCCATACCTCCACCACAGTCCAATAGAGCGCACTTGCCTCATCCCACCTCCCCCCTTCCAGCAAGCCACGCCCCCTTCCAGCACACTGTATAGCGGTGGTCGGAACCCGCGAGATGTCCGCCGCTGGAATGGTCCACCCTATATGAACAGATCGGTTGGAAGAGCGAATTGTCGCCCGTCGAAAGGCGGGTGGCAATGGGGGGTATATGGTGGGGGGTGTAAGGGGTACATGTCTTTATGTATATATGTGTTATAATGATGTAATGTTTATTGTGTTATATGAAAATGATGTATATATGTGTGTGTGGTGACCAAAAATATGTGTGTAAAATACAATGTCCATGTGTCAAAAAGGTGTAAATGGTGTTAAAAAAGGTGTATATGGTGTAAAAAAACGAAAAAGGTGTAAATGGTGTGTAAAAAACAAAAAAAGGTGTGTAAAAAACGAAAAAAGGTGTAAAAAAGAGTAAAAAAACATAAAAAAGTTGTAAAAAGAGTAAAAAAAAAAAACGTTTTTCACACTAATACTGAAATTTTCTTTCAATTTTCCCTACTATTACTACATATTCAAAATCAGCAGAAAAATAGCTTTCGAATGATATCAAAAACTTTTGAAAATTTCAAAAAAAAAATTTTCTGAATTTTCAAAAAAAAAAAAAAAAAAAATTTTTTTTCAAAATCTTCTAAATTTTTACACCAATCGATAGACAACCATCAATTCTGTAACTCCACAAATTTTCAGCTCAAAATCTTCACATATCAATGAGAAAACTGAGAAAAACAAGATGTACTCTGCGTCTCTCCTATTTCTCTGCTCTCTCGTCGATCCGTCAAGTTTAAAAGGGGGTTTGCCCGAGTTATCGATTGAATTGTGGAAAGTTAAATATAGCGTTGGAATCAGGAAGAGAAGGACTTTATGATAAAGAAAAAATATAGGAAGTTTGGAAAAAAAAATTTTTTTCGAAAATTTTGAACATTTTGATTTTTTGAAATTTGACCAGCTTATCGATGGAATTTTGGGGTGAAAATTACCAGCCGGTCGAGCTGCTGCCGCAGCTCTTCGGCTGGCTTCTTATGGGGCCGAATGTTAGCTAAAATGTCCTAATACACTTTCCCAATAAAAGCAAAAATGTTTTCACTCGAAAAGAATCGAACCCCTGACCACCTGAACACCATCCGCCAGCGTTACCCCGGGACCACCCCGACACTTTCGAAATGACTCCGTACGTGCGTACAAATGAACGCGAATTTGGGACCTCGCGCAGGGTCAATTTCAGAAATTTTCAGGTAAAGTACCCTTCAAATTAAAGCTATCAACTTCTAGTTTGGACGGGCATCACCGCGGCACCAAATAAGGGCCGTAACCGAAAATTGGGCTCATTCCCATGGCTGGGGACAGCGCTAGGGTTAGCGACACACAGATACAGCGACAGACACACAGAATTTGTCCGTTAGTAATAGTAAAGATATCATTGGAATCAGAAAAAGAAGGGCTACAAATCAATAAAGTTTATTGGGTTAGTGATTAGTAAAATCAATGAGTAGTTAGACAAAAAGATCAGCCCTGGCAATCTTCCTCTCGGGGAACACTTGCTCCATCTCCGACTCAATGGCTCTTCGGCTAATCAGTCGAGGCATCGAGTTGTCCAGTGCTCGACTAGTGGCCATGCTTCTCATCTCCGAAATCGGCACGACTACAGTAGTCAGCCTCAGGTAGACCGCCATCGTGGCGAGACCCGTGGCAAGCATTGCTATCACGTTGCACGTCAGTGTGATTCCATTGATGACGTGGCATTCAGAAGCGGCCGACGCCTTCAGGAATTTACAAGGTGCTTCTGAAGACTTGACGAAGAGAGAGACGGTGTGGAAGACGTGGAAGAGGGAGAAGATGAAGGCGTGCATCATGAAGGCGAGGGTGAAGACGCCGAAGGCACGTCGGGCAGAGCAGATGCCGAGCAGCGACATGATCGCAAAAGAGCTCATTAGCATTTCTGAATGCTCTTTTTGTTCGACTTGATGACGTTCTAATTTTTCAGAAGACGTGCCCACCTTTAACATCCAACGCCTTCTCGTCCATCACCTCATCCGACTCGATGACGTGGCAGGCGGTACGGTAGAGGCCGTTGACGAGGAAGACGACGTTGATGAGTGTGGTGAGTGGCACTTCGAGCGAGGAGAGACAGCCCATGGTTAGTTTGGTTAGTCGGAATATATCGAGAACTGAAGTTGTGGAGGTTCTGATGGGCTTACTATGGGTAGAAAGTTGGAGAGGTCAGTGGGGTACTCGGTCGGAAGTGTAGAGGTCAGTGGGTTGCCACGTGGATATATCTTTTTTTCATTTTGGTGAATCGGATGTGTGGGAGTGGTTGGAGTGAATTTACGGGGGAAATGTAGATTTACGAAAGAATGGAGAAGTGAGGTGTGGGTTTACGGGAAGTGGATGTAGATTTACAAGAGATGAGAGGTGTTTGGTGTGGATTTACAATAGCCTTCTGTACTTTCGTGTGGATTTACGGGAGATTGGTGTAGATTTACGAGAGAATGGAGAAGTGAGGTGTGGATTTACAGGAGTTCGATGTAGATTTACTGGAAGTTTGTGTGGATTTACGGCATCCTTTTGTAGTTTGGTGTAGATTTACGAAAGAAATGAGAAGTGAGGTGTGGATTTACGATAGTCTCCTGCAGTTTCGTGTATATTTACGGAGGATACGTGTAGATTTACTAAACACTCGACAAGTTGAGTGTGGATTTACGACATCCTTTTCAAGTTAGGTTTGGATTTACGGGAGGGCAATGTAGATTTACGAGGAGCCGAACATGTTTTGTGTAGATTTACGAATTCTTCAAATTTCTGATTTTCCCAATTTTTTCTCATTTTCTTTTCTCATCCTCCCTTTCTCATCAAAAACACTCAAAAAGACCGCAATCTGCCGTTACGGTGCGCACACACATTACCGTAATCTGCCGTACACCGTGACGACAGATTGCGGACTTTTTGAATTTCTTGATTTTTTTGCCTCAATTTTTCTCGTTTTTCCTTCAATTTTCTTGTTTTTTCAGGGTTTTCAGGCGGAAAAATGTGGAAAAAAGAACATAAATCAATAAATTGAGAAATTTTCTGATTTTTGTTCAAAACAGATGAAAATTGGGAGGAAAATCGAAAAAGTTCTGGAAAATATCGATTTTTCTGGGTTTTCCTTGAAATTTGTATGGTATTGTGAGTTTTTCATTGATTTTTGATGATTTTAATGACCTTTTTGCAGGGGAAACGGAAAAAAAGCATGAAAAATAACGAAAATTCAAGGGAAATCGGAAAAAATCGGGATAAACACAGAAAAATAGATAATTCTACTGAAAATCGTCGTTTACTTCCAATTTCACTGCAAATGACCTCCGCCAAATTCAAATTCAAAAACTTTATTGGCTCATTGATTGTTTCATTATTCCGAGTACTGGAGCAAAGTGCTCCAAATTCACGCGTATCCCTTGAACGGCGCCGAGATGGACGTGGCGCCGCTCTTGGCGATTCTCTTCCACTTGCTGTCCTCTTTCCGAAAGTTCTCCACAATCACCGGCACCACCAACGGCTTCTTCGCCTTCTCCGTGGAGCGACGTTTCTGTTTGTCGAGGGTTTCGTAGAGTGCGTCGAAGGCAAGGGGGCCCAGGATGAGCACGACGTTTGGGAGCACGCGTGTCAGTCTAAATGGGGAATTTTGAGCATTTTAGAGCTATTGGGGGCTCAAAATGATGAGAGAAATTTGAGAGTTCGCAAAACTTTGAAATGGTATTAACGAAAAAAGATACAAAATAGTTGGAGGTATAACTCCGCCCATTTTTGCTCTTTTTGGCTCAAATTTGCTGGAATAGATAGAGTGCTCTGAGAGCTATAAATTATCAGTTGAGCACTTTTTATGAAACTCAAAATGGGCGGAGTTATATTGATTTTTCAGAGCATCGAAAGTTTGACATCAGGTACCCTTCAGAAAAATCAATATAACTCCGCCCATTTTCATTTTCATGAAAAGTGCTCAACTGACAATTTGTAGCTCTCATGTTATTCTAGCTATTCCAAAGTTAGTTGCTCCAAAATAAGCAAAAATGGGCGGAGTTATGACAAATCCAGAATGACCATAATTTTTGTCGTTTTCGAGTTGTTCTCAACTTTCGCGTTCTATAACTCCTCCCATTTTTGCTCTTTTTGGCTCAAATCTTTTGGATTAGCGAGAATGCTTTGAGAGCTACAACTTATCAGTTGAGTACTTTTTATGAAAATCAAAATGGTCGGAATTATATTGATTTTTCAGAACATCAAAAATTAGTCATCAGGTGCCCTTCAGAAAACTCAATATAACTCCGCCCATTTTGAATTTCATAAAAAGTGCTCAACTGACAATTTGTAGCTCTCATGTTGCTCTAGCTACTCCAAAGTTGATTACTCCAAAAAGAGCAAAAATGGAGCCAGCACTCACTCATTCAACGTGGACTCGATGCGTCTGACAATATCATGATGCGTCTCGGGCTTGTCCCAACTGAATCGACTGTGTCCCAGAATCACCTCGTACTTTAACGTCTTCACCTCCGCATCCTTCGCAATAAAGAACTTGTCATTTCGGGGCTCCGAGAAGAAGTGGCTCGAGCGGAGCATCGCCTTCTCACCACAGAATTTCTTGGCGATGCCGTGCGCGAGATGGATCAACGGCATGTGGGGAGCAGTGCAGTAGGCGAATTGTGGTGGTGGTGTCTTCCAGACGTGCATCTCCGTGCTGATCAGGTCGGTGATCGATTTGAGGTGCGAGTCGGAGATGACGTGAGGCACGCGAACCATCGTCAGCTGGCAGAAGGTGGATTCGCGCGAGCCGTCGCGGTTTGAGAATTCTGGAAACGTGTCGGCGTCCGATTTGATGTCCTCGATCTTGGCAATGTCGTCTTTTACTGGTTTTCTGAGAATTTTTTTTTTTGCAAAAAAAAATTCACGATTTTGGAGCCCTCATAACTCCGCCCATTTTTGCTCTTTTTGGCTCAAATTTCTTGGAGTAGCTAGAATGACTTGAGAGCTATAAATTATTCGTTGAGCACTTCTCATGAAACTCAAAATGAGCAAAGTTATGTTGATTTTTCAGAGCATCGAAAATTTGACATATGATGTCCTTCAGAAAAATCACTATAACTCCGCCAATTTTGAGTTTCATATAAAGTGCTCAACAGACAATTTGTAGTTCTCAAGTTGCTCTATACGATGCAAAAAGTTTGAGCCAGAAAGAGCAAAAATGGGCGGAGTTATGATAATCGACATTCAAGAACAGCTCAAAAGCAACAAAAAAGCATTGAAAGTTTGGAGCCCTCATAACTCCGCCCATTTTTGCTCTTTTTGAATGATCTTTCTTTTGTGAGATAGCTTGATTTGTGAGCAACAACTTTGTAGTTGAGCACTTTTTATGAAACTCAAAATGAGCAAAGTTATGTTGATTTTTCAGAGCATCGAAAATTTGACATACGATGTCCTTCAGAAAAATCACTATAACTCCGGCCCTTTTGAGTTTCATAAAAAGTTGTCAACTAATAATTTGTAGCTCTCAGAGAGCTCCAGCTTTTCCAGAGAATTTGAGCCAAAAAGAGCAAAAAGTGGGCGTGGCCTGAGCACAGAAACTCACGGCGGTGTCTTGTGAGCATGGTTAACCAATGACGTCGATTTTTGATGCATTTTCGATTAATACAAATCGAATCTCACTCTTCTTGAGAAATAAATCGGGATTTGGAATGGGGCAATGGAAAATGGGCTCCACGTAAAAAAAAGAGCACGTCGAAAATTAGAAATTTTTTAAAAATGTTTTTTTTTCTGCAGCTCCAGGTTTTCAATAAAACTCTTTATTATTAATTCAAAGAAAAGGGCAACCAGAAGCATTTTCATAGTTATCACAAGTTAATGATGGGGAAAAGGGGGCGGGGCGAAAAGTGAAAATGGAAATGCAATAATATCACAATTTGGGGAGAAAAAAGGAGCAAATCGGTCATAGAGGTGAGGGGAACCAGGAGAAAAAGAGCACACCGATAAAAGGGGCGTGGCCTCGGCTCCGCCCCTTTTAAGGATATGCAGACTTAAAGCCAACGGCGTTTAAAAAAAAAGAGGAAAACTGAAAAAAGTACATACCCATAAGTCGAATGAACACACAATACTATAATAATGTTTGAAGAAGTGAAAAAGTGGGCGGAGTCTGAGCACAATTACGTGGGCGGCTTGGCTCCGTGCTCGACGGCCTTCGCCTCGTTGTACTCCTTAAACTTCCAGTGCTGATACGGATCGTCGTACTGACAAGCGACCATCTCGAGTTTCGCACCGTCTTTTGTCATTCCCAGGCATTTCTGGGAGACAGAGTGCTGGAGGCGGCCCGTCTGTAAATGCTCATTGTGCTCATGGAGCAATAGTGGGCGGGGCTAGTTTGATAATTGCTCATTTATGTCACTATTTTGTGAAAAATTAAAAAATTTTGAATTTTTTTCTTGAAGTCCGTAAGATGTGTGGAGAAAATTGAAAAGCTGAAATTTTTCACATTTTTCATTATTTTTCTCAAATTCTGTCAAAAATTGTGCTTTTCGTGCAAAAGTGGGCGGGGCTTCATTGAAAATTATGAAAAAACGAAAAAATCGTCATTTTCATCGAATTTTTTCAATTTTTTTCGATATTTTTTCAGAGCTCCGCCCACTTTTTGCAATTTTGCGTCACTTTTCACCTTTTTCGACAAGAAATCGACATTTTTGTCGATAAATTCTTTTTTTTTTTGTTATATTTGAAATCAGTGTGCAATTCCGACTGCGTTGGTGCTAAAATTGCTCGCCGAGCATCAATTTTAACACCAAAACAATTAAAATTTCATTCGAATTATGAATATCTTTAAAATTGATGAATTTATCGAAAAATTGATGAATTCTGGTCTAAAATTGCCGCAAATTTGCAAAAAATGAAAATCAGCTGAAGCTCCGCCCACATTTTGCAATTTTGCGGCATGGATTTCTTTTTTGACAAAAAAACTTGGTTTTTTTTGGTTCAAAATGTGATTTTGCTTGTTTTGCTGGTAAAATTGCTCATGGAAATGCTCCAAGAGCAATTTTAGCATCAAAACTATCAAAATCGCATTTTGAACTTGAAAAAAAATTGATTAATGTGTTAAAAATGGTCAAAATAACTCAAAATGGGTGATTTTGACCATTTTAACACGAGAAAAACGGTAAAAATGTGGTAAAAACATGGAAAAACCGAAAATTCTGGCAAAAAGCCAAAAAAAAAATGCTCACATCATGATTATAACGCCACTCCTGATTTCCCTTCATTCCATGACAAGGGAACACCATCACATCATTTCCAGCATAGTCCACACAAGACTCATCCCTCCGAATTTCGCCGTCTTTGGACAGCATCCAGTACTGAAAATGGAGCATTTTCGTGCGAAATTTGGAGCAAAAAATCGCGCAAAACTCATCCTTTTGGAGCCAATTTTAAAATGAGCAATGAGCACAAAGAGCACCTGATTTCCGCCCTGATTGTGGCATTGGTACATGCCGAATTTGTTCGTCTTTTTGCCCGATGTGTTGTAGTCGATGCATTGGCGGTGACCGCCGCCCGCGTTTCGTAGCTACAGTAATCAGAATTGGAGCATTTTGGAGCAATTTTTGAATAGAAATTGATGAGAATAGTGAGGTTATGTGCATTTCACATTGAGCAAACAGAAAAGAACGGGCTCCGGTCACCAGACAATTTCCGACAACAACACATAGAGAGGTGGGGGCTCTACTGAAAAGGAAAATGAGCACATCAAGAGCGTCGAAGCTGGGGAAAGTGCTCATTTTGTTTTATAGTGAAAATACCGTGAAAATGAGCATGTTGAGAGCTTGGGAGCTCGGGAAAATGCTCATTTTGCTCTTATATTGAAATTTCAGTGAAAATGAGCATTTTAAAAGCTCGTTAGCTCAGGAAATGCTCTTTTTTGATGAAATGGTGCATATTGAGCATTTCGAATACGGCGATTCCGAATTTGAAGTCAGTTCTTTTTTCAAAATGTTCGAATTCTGAATTCTGTAGATTTGACGTTGTAAAATTCGATTCAAATCTCCAGAATTCTCGAGAATTCGATAAATTTCGAAAAAAAAACTTCAAATTCTATATCAAAATGCTCAATGCGCTCATTTTCATCGAAAAATTCAGTTTTTCCACTAAATTTTGAATGAAAAAGAGCTTTGCTTCCATATTTTTACTCCAGAGCTCTCTGATAGAGCTTGGGAGCAAAAATGTGCTCAATTTAGGGTCGATTTTTCGATTTGGACGTTAAAAAATGCGTAAAAGAGCAAAACTACTCATTATCAAGTGGTTTTGCTCTCGTAAACATTCAATGACGTGGAAATTGAAAAATCAAGTCTAAATTGAGCACTGGGCTCAACAAAACGGCGAAAAAATCCCAAAAAACGGGGTAAAATAGGGAAAAATCGCAAAAAAAATTCGCGGCTCCGATGCTCTTTGCGCTCTCTGCATTCTACCTGATTGCCGCCCTGCTCGTGGCAGGGGTACGGCGTGATCGCCTTGTTCTCCACCTCCTCGCCGACGGCGCTGTCCAGGCATTGCGACGTTTGCGCGTTGCGCAGCTGAAAACGCCCGTGGCTCATTGTGCATCTCTCACCTGGTTGCCGCCCTGACCGTGGCACTGGTACGTGCCGACGGGCCGATTCTTTTCGTGCCGGCCCACCATGCAATCGAGACATCGTGCGGGTTGCACCGCACTGTTGCGCACCTTCAAACACCAAACGAACACGTCAAGACAGATAGAATTGATAGAAAATTGAGTGAAAAGGAGTGAGAGAGAGAAAAGTGCTACCGTATACTTTGTGAGCGTTGCTTATTTGCAAAGTGCGGCAGCAGTTTTCTGCAATCTTGCCGCACATCTTTTTCTCATGATTTTCATCAAAACTTCATCGATTTTATCTATTTTTTCACATTTTCAGGCGTTTTTCTATCAGAAATTATCAAAAAATTACTAGAAATCACTTTAATATCCTATTTTCTTGTGATTTTTTGATAAATTTCATGTATTCTAACAGAAAAACTCTTGAAAATAAGAAAAAATCGATAAAATCACTGAAATTTAGATCAAAATCATGGAAAAAAAATGATGTGCGACAAGGTTGCAGAAAACTGGTGCCGCACTTTGCAAATAAGGAACGCCCGCAAAGTATACGGTAGAAATTCAATTATTTTGGCAATTAGAGTGAGCAAGAATGTGTTTTTGGAGAAGTGGAAGAGAAAAAACCAAATCTTTCTTTAATCATGCTTTTTTGGATAGAGCTGCTCTATAAAATGTGCTCTGGAGCCCGAAATTTGTTGCTCCTAAGTTGAGCTTTAAAATTGCTCCAAAATGTGCTCAGAGCATGGCTGAGCTGGTAAAATGGTTCTGGATAGTGAGAAAAAGGTGTGGGTTTGATTTTTTGAAGTTTTTCGGTGTTTTTGTGCATTTTGGAGCTCATTTAGAGCATTTTTGAGCTCAAAATGCTCCAAAAATACTCAAAATGAGCACAAAAACTCTAAAAAATACATGTTTAGAGCACATAATTTGGAGCAACAATTCTCGAGCTCCTGGAGCTCATAAAAAGAGCATTTTTGATGAATTTTATCAGAAAAAAGGACAGTTAGAGCAGCAAAAGACATGCACAAAACGTGAGCAAGACAACAGACACACACAGAGTGAGAGTGGTGCATGCACAAAGACAAAAGTACAGTAACCCGGCACGATTATCGATTTTTTTGGGGCGATTATTATGGCGACAGTACCACGGTCAGCTCGGTAATCAGATGAAATCTGTGGAAAAACGTTTAAATTTTAGGGAAAAAAGGGGCGTGGTTAAATAAACGACGGACAAATTATAACAGAAAAATTCCCGTCCCGTATGCAATCGCGCTCCACCGAACACATGTTCAAATGGAGCGCGAGATTCGAAAAAAAAAGCCGTGGGGATGTGAAAAAACAAAAAAATTGGTTTTTTATGAAGAAAAATAGAGAGTGAGAGAGTATGAGAAGTGGAGAGATTTAGAGAAACTGAGATGAAAAAAAAATGATAAAAAAAATCAGAAGACGTACCTCTCCCTTGGCGATGGATTCTCCTGGCACGAAGAGCTCCGGGTAAATGTTGTCCAGGTACCATTTGAACGATTTGCATCCGAGATCCGATCGGAGCTTTTTTCGGGCCGAAACGTCTCCGAAATCGCCCTGAAGATGGAAAATTTGACGTTTTTGAATGGAAATTTTGTTTTTTAAGGGTTTTCGCGAAAAAAAAGGGGAAAAATTGAGAAAATTCGAAAAAAAACTTGAAAATTTTCAAAAAACTTGAAAAAATCTGCAATCTGCCGTGACGGTGTGGGGAGTGTGTGCACACACCGTGACGACAAATTGCGGATTTTTCGAAATTTCGGCGATTTTTGGGAATTTTTTTTAGATTTTTTAGGTCAAAAAGATGGAAAAAGAGCGAGAAATCTGGAAAAATAGATGAAAATTAAATATTTCGCATGAAATTCGATAAAAATGCAAATTTTACATGAAAATCAATGAAAAATTCGACTTTTTCAAAATTTCATGACCTTTTAGATCAAAAAGTGGCAAAAACTGCTGTTAAATTGAGAAAACGGTTAGAAATTGATGAAAAAGTCGATATTTTGCATAAAAATCGATGAAAAATGCGAATTTTACATAAAATTCAATGAAAACTGGATTTTTAAAGAAATTTCATGATCTTTCAGGTCAAAAAGATGTAAAAACTGTGAAAAACTGGAAAATACACGAAAAATTCAGAATTTTCAGATTTTTTGCATGAAAATCAATAGAAATATCGATTTTTCATGGAAAATTGCTGAAAAATTCGAATTTTATGAAAATTTCGTGATTTTTCAGATTAAAAATCGCAAAAACAGTGAAAAAATTGAGAAAATGCACGAAAATTGATAAAAATTCTCAATTTACATAAATTTAACGGGAAAAATCAATATTTTGCATGAAAATCAAAGAAAATTTGAGTTTTAGGTTAAAATTGACCTAAAAGTTGCAAATTTTCCGAAATTTCATGATTTTTCAGGTTGAAAATCGCAAAAATTGGGAAAAAACCTCAAATTCTCCTGATTTTTTTCAAAAAATGCTCACCAAATTATTATTAATCCTCTCATAATAATAAGTCTTGTAGTCATCAAGCCAAACTTCCGCCAATCGAATCGAGTTCCGTTTGAGCACATTCACTCCAGTTCTCCACTTATAAGGACTTCGCTTTCTAAAGACATGCCCGACATGCGAACACGGCACAATTTCAAGGGTTCCTCCACACATCCAAATCTTGAATGACAGCTCAAGGTTTTCTCCTCCCCAGATATCAAAACCCGGGTCATAAGTGCCCAGCTTTTCAAAGTATTTCTTATCAATAGAGAAGAGTCCTCCAGCCATAGTGGGCGATCTGACCGGGTCAATGGCTCTCGTTCGATTCTTGCGATCTCGTTCCGGAATCGAGTGCCAGTTGAACTGCAAGCCCCAGTCGAATCCACCCACGCTGGTGAAGTACGCCTTCGAGTGGTGGTACTCGAAGGTGTTGTCATCGATGACGTCGATTACCGGACAGACAACTGTAGTTGGGTCCCGTTTAATGCGATCCAGAAGCGGTTCGATCCATCCCTCCATGCACTCACAATGCGAGTCCAGATAAGTGAGCACTTCCCCAGTAGCAATTGCAGCTCCTCGGAGGCGAGCTCTGATGAGTCCCTCCCTCTTTTCCATCCTCAAAATCTTCACCTTCCCTCCAAACTGTGACATGTACTCCTCCAGGGGCTTCTTCGTGTGCTCCATATCAGAAAAATCATCCACTAGAACGATTTCCTCGAGCAAACTATCGGGCGTTCTTTCCAGTACCGAGTGCACCGTGCGGAGCAGCACTGACCACGCCTCGTTGTGGAAGCACACGATCACTGAAGTTCGCGGGAGGTTCTCCAAGTACTTTTCCGTTTTGCACTCGGCGTCAATGTTGGTGGGGAGGGTGCGGTGGACTGAGATCATGTCCGAGGCGTATTGGTTGAAGGCGTTGTTCAGCATGCCCTTGTCGTATTTGGCTTTTTCTTCTGGCGAGAGCTTCTGGAAAATTATTGATTTTTTTATAGATTGGGGTGGTTGAGTGGAAGAAATTAGTTGAAAAAGGTGGAAAAATTGTGGAAATTCGAATTTGTTCGTTATTAACTTCATTTCAATACTATTTTCACTGATTTTATGTATGAAAATGTAGTTTTTTAAAGTTTTTATTTTGAAAATCAATAAAAATTAGATTTTAGTAATTTTTCACTAAATTTTTGTAAGATTTTTATAAATTTATGGAAAAATCTGTTTTTTCCGCTTAAAAACCCAATTTTCCCTATTTTTCTATAGTTTTCAAGTGCGCTCCACTGACAACGAGTCACTGAATTGGCGGGAATTCAAATTTTTATGAAAATTGTCATTTTTGTGGTTTTTTTTCGAAATTTTTCTGGGAAAATGATATAAATTGCTGATTTTTACTGTATTTTTTCTGGTTTTTAGTGGAAATGTTTCAATTTTAACCAGAAATATTCAATTTTTCGGTCCAAAACAAATTTTTTAATCAATTTTCAGCTATTTTTTCAGGATTTTTCAAGTATTTTCAGTGAAAAGTATAGAGAAAAAAGTGAAAATTTATGAAAAATCTGAAAAATCACTGAAAAGTAGAGAAAATGGGCAAATTATTCCACACTACCAAATTTCACTCTACCAAATAATTTCACACTACCTGTATTCTACTCTACCTTGATTTCACACTACCGTTTTCATGAAGTGATTTCACACTACCAAGTATTCCACACTACCTTTTGATTTCACTCTACCTTTATTCTACACTAAGTACCTTTTTCTATGATTTCACTCTACCTTTTTCTTCCTCTCTTCTTTCGGTACTTGAGAAGTATGAAACACCCTACAAAATAGGCTTAGTCAGTGATAAAAAGCCTTGGATTTATCAAAGTTCTATTAGAGCTCCAAACTTTGTGGGGATATTCTACTTTAAACCCACAAAAACATGCTTTATCCATCTACCTAAGCCTAGTTGCTTGGGGTATTTCACAAGTTAGAGCGAAATCATAGAAAAAGGTAGTGTAAAATAAAGGTAGAGTGAAATCAAAAGGTAGTGTGAAATACTTGGTAGTGTGAAATCACTTCATGAAAACGGTAGTGTGAAATCAAGGTAGAGTAGAATACAGGTAGTGTGAAATTATTTGGTAGAGTGAAATTTGGTAGTGTGGAATAATTTGCCGAGAAAATGGTGGAAAAATGGGTTTCAAGCCAAAAAATCGGTTAAAACTAAAAATGCCATTAAAATTTTGAAATTACAGTGAAAAATCATGTTTTCAGTGCTTTTCGATATTATTTTCACGAAAAAATCTACTAAAAATGAGCAAAAATCGACAAAAAACTGAAAATTCGACCAAAAATCCACTCAAAACCGCAAATTTCCACTTCAAATTCAAATTCCCGCCATTTTTCTCAATAGAGCACCTTTGCATTTCCATCAAACCCCAAAATCTTACCGTTTTATCCACATTCACCGCTTTTCCAAGCTCTCCCGCCTGGCTCGAATCGCCTCTCTTATAAATCGGATCATTAGGGTCCACCATAAACTTGGGTTTCGCCAAGTTGCCACCGGGTTGCTCTTCCTCGATTTTCTGCTCAATTGGCTCCGGCTCCGGCTCAATGGGCGGTCCGAATCCTTGAATCACATTGGGTTTCACTGCTTTTGGCACATCTTTCGGGTGGTTTGCCACTATACTATCAGCGATCGCGTTGTTGGCTCCGATCTGTAGAGAAATTGAATTTTTTCGGAAAAATCAATAAAAAAATCAATACCTGATTGTTATTATTACTGGTAGCAGCGAAAAATATCAATGAGCACAGCCAGACGACCGGAATCAAAAGGAGCACTTTGAATATCGCTTTTTTCTTGATGAATATCATCCTCCCTTGGTTAATCGACCCGTATCTGTCAATTTATTGATTTTTTTTTCAAAATTTGAAGAAAAAATCGATAAAAATTTCGAAAAAGTGTGGCAAAATCGAAAATAAATGGAAAAAAACTGAATTTTTGCCAAATTTAGTCTTGTCCACGTGGAGTACACGGCCGAGAACTACAAACACGTGGCGACCTTCTTCCATTTTTTTCTTTTTTTTTCGTTTTTTTTCCTATTTTTTTGTGATAATACTCACCGTCAGTTTGGCGTTTTGTTGTGTCAAAATGTCCAAAAAATGTGATCTGAAATTGAAATAATTTTTTTTTTGAAAATTTTTGAATAAAGAAAGTCAAAAATCGAAGGGGGAAAATAAAATTAAAAATGCAAACTTTTCTGGGTGCATAATGTGACAGCTTTGAGGAAATATGAAATAGGAGGGGGATGGAAATTTGAAAATTATATTCATGGTGGCTGGGGAACGAGGTGGGAAAGTTAGGCCAGTTGTGAATTTTTGAAAATTATTCATTTTTTTTTTGATTTTTTGTTGGAATTTTGTGATTTTTCAAGTTTCTTTGAGGAAAAATGATTTCTATCATATTTTCCGTAGAAAAAAGTTAAAAAATCATGAGAATAAAATGAAAAGCATTGAAAAAATCAATAAATACTTGGATATTATTGATTTTTCTAGTTTTTCTCGAATTTTTCATGATTTTTTGAATTTTTGTAATGAAAAAACCTATTTTTATCATTTTTTCTGCTGAAAAACTGAAAAATCATAAAAATTTGAATAAAAAACTGCAAAAAATCAATAAAAAATCAGTAAATTATTGATTTTTTCCAATTTTTCATCAAATTTTATGATTTTTCAAGTTTTTTCGTGCTAAAAATGGATTTTACCCCATTTTTTTGCTGAAGAAATCTCAAACATCATGAAAATTGAGAAAAAACTTTTTAAAAAATCGATAAAAATCGAGAAAAACGTAATTTTCTCGATTTTTCGAGTTTTCTGCTCAATTTTAGCGGAATTTCATGATTTTTCAAGTTTTTTCAGCGAAAAATGACATTTTCTATCACTTTCTGCCAAAAAAACCATCAAAAACTACCAAAATTCCGGAAAAACTACAAATAGTGACAAAATATACATTCCTAATGTTTGATTTTCGAAAAGGGCGGGGTGCATAGAACAGAACCACTCCGCTTTATTTGATTATTCGTCTATACCAAAGCAAAATGTGCTCGAGAACTGTGTGGGAGCTCGGCGAGCCCTGAAGAGTAGCCAGAAGAGAGGAAGGTTCTCTTATCACCATTCCAACAGGGCGTACACACCTACTAAGCAAACAAGTACGCTTTAATCGATAGCGGGTATTAGTAGGGGTTAAAATGTTTCAATTTTTCTAGTACAGGGGACTAGTTGAAAACCTAGGCCAGCTATTCAGGGTGTACCTAATGTATATCTATAGAGGTAGATGAGAAGTAAAGTATGCTCAATTGAGCATGAAAAGCTCTCGTGCAAAGAGAGCGCGCGTTCTAAAACTCCACGTCGCTCTTCTCCGCAGAAGGCTATCAAAAATGGTTTATGCAAAAATAAAACGTGTCATTGTCTTTCTCTTTTTCTCTCTTTTTCTTTCTCTGTGCTCTCTTCCTCTCTCCGCAACAAACATCATAGTAACGGAGAGAGCGGAAAAGAATGGATTAGTCATTGGAAAAGCTAATGAAATGACTGTACGAATCGGATGTGTCATGGCAAAAAATTTAATGAAAATTGAATGAAAATCGGTGGAAAATGAAAGATTTTTACAATGCGCCTTTAAATTTTTTGTACAAAAATTTCCGGGTCTCGCCACGAAATATGGAAATTGGGGGAAACATTTAGGGAAAAAATTAATTTCCAGTTGATTTTTTCGATTTTGGGCCTAATTTTCTAATTTTTTTCAGGAAAAATACATTTTTGACATGATGGCGAGAGGAGAGCGGCGAGGGGCGAGAAAAGGGTCCCACCCCGCAATGATGAGATTTCGTTGGAAGTAAAATGGCTGAAATTGAACTAATTTTCTGAAATCTGACATCTCCAGGTCAGCGATCGTAGAATAATGGTTTTTTCACAGACTGCCAAAAAATGGAACCAATCCATCGATTCCCGACGAAGTTACGAGCCATTTGTCCCGGACAGTGCTAATTTTTGGACAAATCCCAGGCCCCAATACAAGAAAAAGAGAATGAAGAGAAGTACAACCCGCAAAGAGAGAGCTGAAGACAGTACAATGTCATTTGTCACAAATCCTGCGCAAGTGTGGATAATAATCGGTATTTTCGATGAAAATTCGGATAAAAAGGTGTGAAAATAAAATTTTCAACTGATTATTTCGATTTTGTACCTAATTTTCGGATTTTTCCAGGTAAAAAACATTAATTTTCTGGCAAAATTCAAATAAAATCACTTCGAAAAGTGCGAAAATCAAATTTCCTTCTGATTTTTTTGATTTTTGATCTAAATTTTCAAATTTTCAGCGAAAAATCAATATTTCACGGTTACGGAGGGTTATTTTTGATCAAAATTCGCATGAAAGTACTAAAAAAGGGCGAAAATCGAATTTGAAACCGAATTTTTGGATTTTCGGCCAAAATTTTCCAGTTTTCAGTGAAAAATCGATATTTAATCTCGAAAATAGGCAAAAATCAAATTCCCGACCGATTTTTCTGGGTTTTGGAGTCAATTTTCCATATTTTCCGTGAAAACTGCAGCAAAATATGATCGCTACTGACAATACGATGGTTATTGGTTATTTACTCCAAAATTTGTTCAAAAATACTGAATACTGAATTGAATAAAAACTTTTAATATTTGCATTTTCAACAACAGACTTTTGGCGTAACGGCGGCCAAAGGAAAACATGTAATAAAAACCACATGTTAACTTGGTGAATTTCAATGGAATCTGATCCCCCGTTGGGAAAAAGGGAAAAAGCCGGAAAACACCATCTGATTCGCTCAGTTCATCAGAAGAAATGGTGGATTGAAACAATCAAAAAAGAAAGGCAAATGAAATGCGATGCTTCATGCATCTGGTCTGTATTGTGTTGAATCCGAGACAGTCGTCTCTGTCTCTCTCCGCCTCTCTTTTCCAAATAGCCTAACGAATTGGCGAGAAGAAAAAAGAGTATGGGGAATGGAGAGACGCAGACAGTTCCGCGCGGAACGCTTTTGGGGGGTTATTTCCACTCAATTTGGCCAAATCTTGTCACGTAATACTTTAATATATGTCGCTATTCATCAAGATTAGATTGAATTTATTATTATAAGGAAGTTAGTAGTGGGTTAAATATAGAGAATGTTGACGTAGGTTATAGATAGTAATTTTGAGGAGGGGAAGGGAAAAATGGGGTAAAATCGGGAAAAGGGCATTTTTTGAGGGTTTTCTCAAAAATTCGGCCACCTAGTTATTGTCTAGAGGAGTTCGCGGTGTAGTTCTCGTGGACAAGTCCTTAATTTTGATGGTTAGAGATAGTTTTCTAGGCCGTAGATTATCAGAATAAAAGCTGAATTTCTAGAAATTTCGCTCACAAAACCTTGAAAAACCGCAAATTCAATTTCTATAAAACCTAGGCCACCCTTCTATTGGCTAGAGGTTTATGATGTGTAGTTCTCGTGGACAAACTCTAAATTTTGCTTCCTTACAATGTAAGGATAATTCTAAGGCTACAAACTATATGATTTTCAGCTAAATTTTTATCAATTTCGCTTACTAAATCTCTACTAAACCTTGACAAACCAACAAACTCAATTCTAGAAAACCAATATCATCTTTCTATTGGTCACTGGTGTACTTCTCACGGACTACTTTCTACTTACTAGTTCTCTAACATTTCAAACTTAAAAGCGCCAAAAAGCATGTCCGAAAAAACGTGAAAAAAGGCGGAAAACAAAGAGAGATCTTCTCGTCCCGTGGGGGATAGAGATTGCGGTCGGTGAAGGGGGGGGGGGGGGGGGGGGGTCGTTTCGACTGTTTGATGATTGGATCAACACAGCCTCGAAGAACTGACCGCCTTTCACTGGTTGAAATGGGCTGTGAAAGTGAACACCGGAGGCGAAAATAGATAAAGCCCACTTTCGAGAAAGCCTATAATTTGGTTAGGGTCCCTTTGGGAGGAGAAGAAGAAGACGTCAGAGATTATACTAAATACCAATTTGATATTTACGATAAAATAAATCTAAACGGATGTGGGTACGTAGCAGAAACCAAAGTTTATCGCAAAGGGGGAAGTAGGATGTGGCGTGGCCGAGGTGGAAAAGTTAGGCTAAAAATTATTGATTATAGAGGGGTCTTAGGGTAAAATTCATTGAAAAACTACAAAAAACCTAGAAAGCTGTAGTTTTTCGCTGAAAAATCGTCTAAAAATCGGAAAAACAATGTAAAAATCGAAAAATTAGAGAATTTTTGCTGGCCTAACTTTTTCACCACGTCCCTAGCGTCTCGTCACGAAAAGTGGTGTCGATTTACGGCGAATTTTCCAGAATTTTTGAAGATTTTCACTTTAATTTTCGCTGCGAGACCCAAAAAAGTTGAAAAACGGCGAAAAATTCAGTTTTTCCGCATTTTTCGATCAGATTTTCATGAAAAACAACCGAAAAATTTGGAAAATTCAGAATTTTCATGAAAAATTTACAAAATTACTGTAATTTTCGCTGCGAGACTCAAAAAAATGTTAAAATTCGACGAAAAATTCTGTTTTTTCCAATTTTTTGAGCGATTTTTCATATTTTTCATTGAAAACTTGTTTTTCAAGAAAAAAGCACCGAAAAATTAAGAAATTCATCGAAAAATCACAAAATTACTGTAATTTTCGCTGCGAGATCCAAAAAAGTGTGAAAAATCAGCGAAAAATTCTGTTTTTTCCAGTTTTTTCGGTCAATTTTTCCTGAAAAACTTGAATTTCGTGAAAAAAACCGAACATTTTATGGAAAAATTACAAATTTACTGTAGTTTTCGCTGTGAGACCCACAAAAGTAGCGAAAAATTCAGTTTTTCCTCATTTTTCGAGCTTTTCTCCAATAAAAAACTCATGAATTTCAATTTCCACACTAAACATTTACAAAATTACTGTACTACTCCCTTCAATGCCCTCCAAAAAGTGAGAAAATTGTCGATTCCACCAGGAAAAAGTGTCGAAGAGAATTAGTTTTCGCAAAGAAACATAGCTGCCATGTGTTCTCCTCTTCCACCTAATTATCGTCTCCCGAAAAGGCAAATTGGGCAGAGGAAAGAAAACCGAAAACCGTTTCGGAGCTAGTTTCCTCCATTTTCTGCCAACAATTATTCGTGATGGATTGGAGGAGATTCGGGAAAATGGGGGAATAGCTTCTCGAGAATATTCCATATGGGGCAGGTGCAAAATGGCGGTGGCCTAGGAAACCAAAATTAGGTCATGGGGAAATTGGAATGACCATTAGTGAAAAGTTTTGGAATACAAAAAATTGGGGGTGGAGGGAAAAATCAATGAAAAATCAGTGAAAAATCAATAAGTTAGTGAAAATTTTGAATGATTTTGGCGCCAAAATTGTTCAAAGGAGCGCGAATTCTTTTTTTTTTTTTGTTATTTTTGGCGGGAAACATGAAAAATTCAAAGTTTTCACTGATTTATTGATTTTTGGGTATTTTTCTATGTTTTTTGAGGAAAAAGTGAAATTTTCGCAAAAAAATTTAATTTTCACGTAATTTTTATGCGAAAAATACAATTTTTTTGTATAAAAATCGCTTTTTTCATGATATTTTTCACCGAAAAATCACAAAAATCAATAAAAACCATCAAAAATCAATAAAAATTTCAAAAAAAAAGTTTCGCGCCAAAAACTCGATCAAATAACATTCTCAATAGAGCGCAAGTTCACTTTACAGCACATTTTTTTCTATTAAATCAGTTTTTCCTATCTTTTTCCAGAAAAGGGAGAAATTTTGACTGAAAAACTGTAAAAACCCATTTAAACTCATTTTTGGTGACCAAAAAGCACATAAAAGCTTTTTAATGGCCTAGTTTTTTTTCATTTTAAAAAAGTTAGGCCACGCCCCTATTAGGAATTGGCAGATGGTGTACTTCTCGCGGAAAATAGAAAAATTCGATGATTTTGTGGATTTTTAATGGGAAAATTATTGAAAAAAGGTATAAAAAGATGAAAAAGTAGGGTAAAATCTAGTTTTAGGGGAGTAGAATAAAAAAATAGAAAAAATAGGAAGTAAAAAGAATAGAATAGGAAAAAAAACCATAAAAAATAACAAAAATAGACATCATAATCCCTCTCAAATCCCATTTTGCGCCACTTCTCTCTGCTTCTCTGTCTGCGTCTCTTCAAAGAAAAATGCTCTCGTTGTCTAACTGTCTGCGTCTCTAACCTTGGACCAATCTCTCTGTCTATCTAATTGTCTGGGTCTCTTTTAAAAAATGTGCTCTCGTTGTCTAGATATCTGCGTCTGTTCACTATCATCACTTTCTCTCTCTCTCTTTCTCTGTCTAACTGTCTGCGTCTCTAACCTAGCAGCCCTCCCTCATTCTCTTCCTCTGCGTCTCTACCCCTCTAACTGTCTGCGCCTACTCTCTAACACCACTCTTTCCCCTTCATTATCTGCGTCTCTAACCTAAAATTTATCTCTCTCTCTCTCTCTCTCTCTCTCTCTCTCTCTCTCTCTCTCTCTCTCTCTCTCTCTCTCTCTCTCTCTCTCTCTCTCTCTCTCTCTCTCTCTCTCACTCTCTCTCTCTCTCTCTCTCTCTCTCTCTCTCTCTCTCTCTCTCTCACTTTCTCTGACCAGAACGGTAGTGACAAAAGGAGCAAAAGAAAGGTGTGAGTAAGGGAAGCCGACGAGTGGAGAGGAACAGTTAACACCGCAAATATTTACCATTTTAGTGACCCTCCTTCCGCTTCCACCTCCTCCTTTTTTCTACAAAAAAAAACATAGAAATTTCGAACTTTTTTCGCCATTTTTTGGGGAAAAATTTGCGAAATTTGTGAAGTTCGCCTAAAAACAATGTAAATGACGGGAAATTGCGGACTTGGAAGTGATAGTTGTCCTCGAGAAGTACAAAAATGGGGGTCTAGTTTTTCTGCGTCGGAAACTTTGTAAATGTAGAAAATAGTTAAAAATATTGATTTTTTGGAAAAATTTTAATTAAAAATTGAAACAAAGAACGAAAAAATTCATTTGTTTTCAATTTTTCATTGTTTTTCTTGAGAAAATTGCAAAAAAAAAACCTGAAAAAAAGGTAAAGTGCTTGAAAAATTGGAAAAAAAACTTGTCCACGAGAACTACACAGCAGAGGGACTAGTTTTTGCAGTTTTTCGGATTTTTTCGGTGAAAATTTGTATTTTTAGTGCAAAAATCGATAAAAATAGTGAAAAACTAGTCAAAAATGAAAAAAATCGTTAAAAATTGGAAGAAAGTCAATAAAAATCAATAAAAATCAATGAAAAACTGAAAAAATCAAAGAAAATCAATAAAAATGCGAAAAAATCGCTAAAAATTCAAAAATCAATACAAATTCCCCCAAAAAATCAATAAATTATGAAGGAGAATAAGGGAAAAGAAGTAAGGACCCTAGAAACAAAATGGAAAATGGAAAAGCGGAAAAGCGAAAAAGTGGGCGGAGACGGAGCAAATCGAGAGGGACTCTCGGAGCATTATAATAAACAAAACGGAGTGCTCACTGACCTAAACTTCCTGCGAAAAATAAAAATTTTTTTTTTTGAAAAAAAAATTTTTTTAGTAAAATTTTTCTGTAGTGAAAATTTTTTTAGTGAAGAAAATTTTTTTTTCAATTTTTTTAAAATAGTAATATTTAAAATACACATATATGACGTCTTCTAAATTCAGAATACATTCAGAATATTCAGAAGGCGTCACTTTTTCTGCAAAAATGGAAAAAATGAGAAAAATGTGGGCGAAAAATGTTTTATTCAGAATTTTCCATTTTTCCCATTTTCTAATAACTTCTATACAAACATCTTCCAACTTTAGAATATTCTGAATTCAGAAGACGTGAGAAAAGAAGGCGTCGCAAAGATCGTGGAGAGATTGCACAAATGGATAAAAAAAAAGCGGCGGCGGCGAGGAAAGCGAGACAAAATGGGCGTGAAGGTCAAATTAGAACGGAAAAAAGGAAGGAAAAAGGGAGAAGACAAACAGAAGACGTTCCGATATTCAAGGGCTTCGGGGGGTCGTGGCCGAGTGGAAAACTAGGCCATCATCGATTTTTATGAAATTTTGACGATTTTCTGGATTTTCAGGTTTTTTTGAGAAAGAAAATTGATTTTTTTTTGGAATTCTGGGGCCGAAGTGCTGGAAAACTA
This sequence comes from Caenorhabditis imperialis, assembly GCA_963572205.1. Taxonomy (NCBI): domain Eukaryota; kingdom Metazoa; phylum Nematoda; class Chromadorea; order Rhabditida; family Rhabditidae; genus Caenorhabditis; species Caenorhabditis imperialis. Next base: position 1,058,067 of record OY751541.1, read on the forward strand.
GGCCATTTGTGTTTTTCGCTGTTTTGATCTGTTTTTATGGAGAATTTTGATGATTTTCTGGATTTTCAGGGTTTTTTAGCGGAAAAATCGATTTTTTTTTTCGAAATTTTGATGATTTTCTTTGTTTTTTGTGGATTTTCAGAATTTTTGTGTGAAAAACGGTGACAATTCATGAAATTATCATAAAAATTTCAAAATTTCTGAAAAATCGATATTTCTCAGTTTTTCAGATTTCGACTTTTTTTTTTCAATTTTCACAGATTTTCATCAATTTTTTGCGAATATCGATCTGATAAAATCAAAAAAATTCTGGAAAAAATGAATTTTTCGATCATTTCAATGGTGGCTGGGGGACGAGATACTGGAAATCTAGGCCATCATCGATTTTTCCTGTTTTTTCTTGAAATTTCGACGATTTTCTTGATTTTTTTCGATGTTCAGGATATTTTGCCGAAAAACATTGAAATTTTATTGAAAATCGGAAAAAAATCAATAATTTTTGAATTTTCCAAAAATTTCGTTCAAAAATTGGGGAAAAAGCGATTTTTTAGAATTTTTGATGATTTTTCGCAAAAAAGCTCCTAAAATTTGCAGAATTTCACTGAAAAATATAAAAAAAAATCAATAAATGATGGATTTCTTGAAAACTAAACAAACACTTCAAAAAACCTTTTAAAAAATTAGAAAAATCGATAAAAAAAATCCCCCAAAATTCCATAAAATCGCTAAAAAACCTAAAAATCCATACATTTCCATTAAAAACCTCAAAAAACCCCAACAATAAAAAAAACCACTGGTCACTCTTTTTTCCCAAACAGTTGTCCTCTTGCCAATGAGCTCTTGTCAAATGAGAATGTGTCTGTGTGCTTCAAAAAGGTGTCAACAAAAACAAATTTATTTTCTCACTTACAAAAAAGAAAAGAACAGAAAAGAAAAGAAACAGATATTTAGAGCAGATAGAGAAGAGAAAAAGAGAAAGAGCCAACCAAAAAATGATAGTGAAACCATAGTTAACCAACAGAACTATTACTTATAATTTAGGGGGAAAATTGAAAAAACTGGGAAAAATCCGGGAAAAAAAAGGAGGAAAAGGGGAAAAAAACAGAAAAAATCTTTAAAAAACGGGAAAAAATTCAAATTTTTTTTTGAAAAATCTTCAAAAATCCGGGAAAAAAGGGGCGTGGTCATCAAAAATCATCAAAAGATCCATCAGAAGCCTAATTATCATCAAGGAAGAAGAACTGTCCGCTCTTCTTCTGCTCCACATCCTTCACCGACTCCTTCTTGTTGATACGTGGTCGGTACGTCTCCTGATCGCGTCGGAAGGTGATGTCCAGCATTTTCAGGAAGCGGTTCATGCCTTCCAGCAGAGATTGCGGTCTGGAAAAGAAATTTGCAGTTTTTTGATGAATTTTTGTAAAGAATTTTATGAAAATTGGTGGAAAAATGATAAGAAAATCCAAAAATTTAGGAGTAATTTTGAAATTGTTTCGTTTTTTTTTTAAGAATTTCAGATTTTTCAGCGATTTTTAAAATTTGGTGAAATTATAGCCCTGCTCATTCTGATTCCAAAACAATTTTAAAATTTTGCTCATTATCAGTTTCAGCCAAACTATGAGCACTCGAAATTCAAAAATTTTGACGATTTTTGCACTTTTGGAGCAGTTTTTAAGTCATAGAGCTCTAAAATTGTGTTGTGAAACTTTTAACTGCACAATCCAATGCTTTTTCTATTAAAAAATTATTGAATCGTGCAGAATAATTTCCTATAAGTTTCACAACATAATTTTAAATCTCTATGACCTAAAAACTGCTCCAAATGTTCAAAAATCGTCAAAATTCTTGAATTTGGAGTGCTAATAACTCGGCAAAAACTGAAAATGAGCAAAATTTGTAAACAGTAGGGAATCAGGATAAGCAGGACTGTAAATTTCACTAATTTTTAGGAAATTCGTTTTTTCTTTCCAATGGATGAAAAAATCACTGAAAAATCTGAATTTCATGGAAAATTCAGATTTTTCAGTGATTTTTCAGGGATTGAGCCGACTAAACATGAAAAAACGCAAAAAAATTGTGTGAAATCAAAAAATAGTAAAAGAACAGAATATTCTCCCAAATTTTTCGATTTTCTCATCATAAACTCCAGATTTTCATGGCATAGGTCAAAAAATCTGGAAAAAATTATAAAACGACAGAAAAATCGTAAAAAATACAATTTCTCCTGAATTTTTTAAAGTTTCCCATCATAAACTCCAGATTTTCATGGTTTAAGTCAAAAAATCTGGAAAAAAACGAAAAAACGACAGAAAAATCGCAAAAAAAACAGTATTTTCTAATAAATTTTTTAGATTTTCCCATCATAAACTCCAGATTTTCATGGTTTAGGTCAAAAAAAATCTGGAAAAAACGAAAAAAATTGCAAAAAAACACAATTTCTCCCAAATTTTCAAATTTTCCCATCATAAACTCCAGATTTTCATTGTTTAAGTCAAAAAATCGAGTTTCCTCAATTTCTCTCCAACTCACTTGCAAGCAGTAGTATCCACCGAGGGTTGTCCCTCAAAAACAATAACTCTATCCGCCAAATAGGTGGCCATGATAAAATCGTGCTCCACGACAAACGCCGTCTTCTTCGCGTGCATGATAAATCTCTTGATAACCTTTGCAGCGTGCAAACGTTGCTCCGAGTCCAAATACGCCGACGGCTCATCGATCAGATAAAGACTCGCAGTTTTACCAAGACAGAGAGCCAGAGCAGTTCTCTGGAGCTCACCCCCGGAGAGCTCATTGACATTTCTGTCGAGCAACTGATCCATCATCAATGGGTTCATTACATCCGTCTTAAACTGTGGGTGCTCATACATATTCTGGATTTTATCATGGAGCATGTATCGCACAGTGGTCTCGGTTTTCGGCGAGATTTTTTGCGGCTTGTAGGAGATGCTGACGTGAGGAAGCTCAGTGTTCTCATCTTCCGGCTTCAAAGAGCCCGCCATCATCCGAATCATCGTGGTTTTTCCAGTTCCATTCTCCCCGAGCATTACAATAATCTCTGAATCCGAGAAGTCACCAGCCTCGACCTTCAGATGAAAATCGCCGAGCTGTTTCGACATCGTCGGGTAGGTAATCGTTCCAGTTCTCTTGATAACCTCCTCTTGCTGCTCCGACGTCTTAAAAGAGAGCTTCGACTCTCTGAATCTCATGTTTTCAGTCCGGATAAATCCATCAAGGAACATATTGATTCCTTCACGCACTCCAGAAGGCAGCGTGACGACTCCATACACCCCGGGGACTCCATAAAGACAACAGATGAAGTCGGAGAGGTAGTCGAGCACGGCGAGGTCGTGCTCCACCACGACTACATAGTTCGTGTCGCTGATGCGCTCGCGGATGATGGCGGCCGCCTTCAGACGCTGTTTCACGTCGAGATAGGAAGATGGCTCGTCGAACATGTAGACGTCGGCTTTTTGCACGCAGCACATGGCGATGGCGAAGCGTTGGAGCTCACCTCCGGAGAGCTGGTCGATGTTGCGGCTCAGAAGGCCACGGAGCTCTGGAAAAAAAACTATTTTTGAATGTTCTGATGGGGTGATAGTGCAAAAGGGGCGTGGCTTAATTGTTTCTAGTGAAAAGTGTGAATTTTTGTTGTTTTTTACAAATTTTGGGGAATTTTTCATAGATTCTCATAGAGTATTAGTGAAAAGGAGCGTGGCCTGATGGGTTTAAGATGAAAGTGTGAATCTTGGTGATTTTTCATCAAATTTCACTGTTAAAAATTGAATTTTAACACTAAAATCGACCGAAAATCACCAAAAATCAATTGTTTTACTAAGCCACGCCCCTTTTTGCACTATCACTTGATTTAGCGTTCAAAAATTGATTTTCAATGTAAAATTCATCAAAATCCACAAAAAAAAAAATCAACAAAAACCGCAAAAACTCAAATGGTTCGCTTTTTTAGGCCACGCCCCTTTATAACTCCCGTTAGAAATGAGTATAATTCTGAAATATCGATATTTTTACACGATTTGATGCAGAATAAGTTACTGATTACTGTATTTTATATGATAATGAGTTCAAAGTGAGTTTTGAGCTCCAAAAGTGCCAGAAATGAGCAAAAAACTCCAATTTTTGACAGGTTTGGAGCTCAAAATTCGAATAGACCTCATTTTCATGAAAAATACAGTAACCAACAACTTATTCTGCATCAATTCGTGTAAAAATATCTTCAGAATTACACTCATTTCTGACGGGGCTATAAAGGGGCGTGGCCTAAAAAGCGGAAAATTTGAGTTTTGGTGGATTCTCGTTAATTTTTGATTGATTTTATTGAACGTCACATAGAAAATCAATTAAAGAGCGCTAAATCAAGTGATAGTGCAGAAATTGCAAAAGGGGGCGTGGCTTAGAGGGTCTCGACGCGGAAAACATGATTTTTGGTGGTTTTAATTGATTTTTCATGAATTTTAGCGCAAAAACGCAGGTTTTTACACTAAAATTCATGAAAAATCCGGTTATTTACCAAAAAATAGCAGGAAAAACTAATTTTCAGCAAAAATCCCATCAGAATCCACTCCTAACCTACCCATCTGATCAATGACAGTCTCCAAATTGTCATTATCATGTTTCCTCTTCAAATTCAACTCCACAGTTCCCTTGGCGGCTCTCGGAATCTGATCCACATACTGCGGCTTGATAACACACTTCAAAGTGTCCTCCAGAATTCGCGTAAAGTAATTCTGGAGCTCGGAGCCACGGAAATAATTGATAATGGTGGTCCACTCTTGCTCTTTCTGGAAGTTTCCCAGGTTTGGCTTCTGCTTTCCAGCCAAAATCTTTAGCGCCGTGGATTTGCCAATTCCATTGGTGCCCACCAATCCGAGCACTTCACCACAGCGTGGTGTGGGGAGGCGGTGGAGTTTGAACGAGTTTTGCGAGTAGCGATGGGTGGTCTCGTTCGCCAGGTTGGCGGGGAGGTTGATGATCTTGATGGCGTCGTACGGACACTTTTTCACGCAGATTCCGCATCCGATGCACAGAATTTCAGAGATAGATGAGATTGTAGACGTCGCTTCCACCACAATGCATTGCTTTCCTGGAGAAAATCATATTTTTTTTTAGTTTTTTTGAAAATTTTCTCAAAAAACCCTTTTTTATGCTTTTTTATCGATTTTTTCCATACAAACCTTGCCGATTAACCGGACAGGACCTTTTACAGGCCAGTCCACAATTCTTCGGCTTGCAGCGATCCTTCTCGACGATGGCGATACGCAGTGGCACGTCCGTCTCATTATTCTTCACCAGTGGCCCTTTCCGACTCATTTTTACCTAAATTATCCTATTAAAATCGATTTTAAAATAATTTTTCAATGGGAAAAGCAAAAAAAATTTCGAAAATCCATCAAAAACGGGGCGTATTGTGCAATATTAGGAAAGGCGCCAGTTGGAGCCAAAAACATCAACACGGTGACCCAAACGCGATGGGGGCCGGCAACACTTCGGCCGCCGTGGCACAATTCTAGGCCATCATCGTTTTCGTCAATTATCTCAAAAACTTTCTCAGCGATTTTTTTGAAACTTTTTCTATGGATAGAGAATGCAATTTAAAACCTACAATGAAAAAGACAGACTGTAAAAAGTGGTTCTTTACACCTAGCGAACCGCTGGAAGTTGGAGGGCCGAACGAAATCCTAGGCCATCCCATGTTTTTGGCAATTTTCTCGAAAAGTTTCTCGGCGATTTTTTTAAAACTTTTTCTAGGGATAGACAATTCGATTTCAAACATACAGTGAAAAGGATGTGTCGTAAAAAGTGGTTCTTGACACCTAGCAGGACGCTCAAAGTTGGAGGGCCGAATGAAATCCTAGGCCATTCTCAGTTTTTGGCCGTTTTCTCAAAAAGTTTCTCGGCGATTTTTTTTAAACTTTTTCTATCGATTGAGAATTTAATGACAAACATACCATAAAAATTACAAACCGTAAAAAGTGGTTCTTGGTACCTAGCGAGCCTCTCAAAGTATGATGGCCGAACGAAATGCTAGGCCATCACCAGTTTTTGGGTGTTTTCTCGAAAAGTTTCTCGGCGATTTTCTTTAAATTTTTTGTACAGATAGATTTATACAATTGAATTTCGTAAATAGTCGGGTAACTCTCAAAAAGTGGTTTAAAGTATATTGCGAGCTGCTAGAAGACCATGGCCGAGCGTAATTTTCAGTTTTTTGGAGTTTTCTTAAGAAATTGCTCGGCGATTTTTTTGCAATTGTTTGTGTGGGTTTGAAAACTTTTTGTAAACCTCTCTTGTGCTGGATTAAACCAAAATAGTGGTTTAAGAGTATCAAAAACCACGAAAACCAATACGGCCTGAAAAATTTGTTCGGCCGTCGCCTTTTTAGCAGTGACCAGGCTAGTGCTTCACAATTTTTTGTTACAACTTTGTCGAACATGATTGGTTTCTGATTTCTATCATGTATTTTCTTTAATTAATCACGTTTTGCGCATAGAAAAAGCAGATACAGCTGCAATTTTCAAATTTTTGCCCATGCCGCACTGCTGCGAAAATTTGTGCCGCGCGTTGCGCTCTGATGAAGAAAGCTTTGCGAACGAGCGGGCCGCATCATTACAAATTGGACCGCCCATTTTTTTCGCTGATTGGTAGCGAAAATTGTTCTATTGCACATTCCGTTTGGGTCACCGTGCATCAAAAAATAAAGAGTCCCGTGGAGCGCACTTGCATCTATCTCTGCGTCTCTCCATTTGGCATGCTATTTCGTGTTGTCATGACAAAACGCGCTCCATGGAACTCACCAATTTTAATTAATTTTTCGATTTTCGCCATATTTTCTTCAAATTTTCACTGAAATCGATTATTATAATAAGGAAATGAGGTAAAAAATTTGAATTTTAAAATTATAATCAATAAAATTCCAATTTCAGCGATGAAACCTGCTTACAACTCCCCAACCTCGGTATCCTGAAAGCCGGCGCGAGCAAGGAGATGCTCACCGAGCAACAAATCGATGAGAAGATCGCCGAGATCGTGGAGATGCTCCGCGACGATTCAGAATCGTTCGAGTCGAAATTACACGCTGTGATACGAATTCCGAAGGTGTTAAATCATCAGTTTTTATCCCGTGAACGTTCCGACAAAATATTCGCCAGTATTCCGCTGGAGATCTTCACCAAGGTGTACGACGCCAATGATATGACGTATTCACAGTAAGAGTCGACGTCTTCTAGCTTTTCTCATGGAATTTCGGACATAAATTTTATGTTAACGTTGCGATCGTTTTGCAAATCGCGGCAGTGGCTTTCTGCAATTTTGGCGCACAGTGTTTTGTCAATTTTAATCGAAATTTCATTGATTTATCAGTATTTTTCTGATTTTTAGTGTTATTTATGTCAAAATTCATGGAAATAGAAGAAATTTTTCGAAAATGCAGTGAAAATTACCTTAAAATCAAATTTTTCATCATTTTTGAATGGAAAATTTGATTTTAAGGTGATTTTGATTGCTTCTTTAATAAATTCCTTCTATTTTCATGTATTTTCACATAAATAACACCAAAAATTTAAAAAAAATCGATAAATCAACGAAATTTCGATAAAAAATAACGAAAAAAATGTGCGCCAAGGTTGCAGAAAACTAGTGCCGCACTTTGCAAAACGCATCCAAAGTTATTGTTTTGCAAATCGGCAGTGGTTTTCTGTAACTTTGGCGCTGAATTTTTTGTCGATTTTTGTCGAAATTTTATTGATTTTTTGGTATTTTCTTAAATTTTAGTGTTATTTATAAGGGGATGCATGAAAATAGAAGAAATTCATCAAAAAATCAGTAGAAATCACTTCAAAATCAAATTTTCATGTGATTTTCACTGCTTTTTTGATAAATTTCTTCCATTTCCAAGTATCCCCACATAAATAACACTAAAAGTTAAGAAAATACTGATAAATCAATAAAATTTCGATAAAAAATGACAAAAAAGTGTGAACCAAGGTTGCAGAAAACTAGTGCCGCACTTTGCAAAACTGTCACAAAGTTAGAATAAGATTTATGTCGGAATTCAAAAAAAAAAACAAAAATTTTCAAAAAAAATTGAATTTTTTTCAAAAATCAACTATTCCCAGCTTCCGAATCGTCTTCATCCACATCATCGCCTTCTTCTGTCAATGTTCGTCTCCAGAAGTGCACATGAGGGCGAAGCCGTGTCTTCCGGGACTCATGAAGACGTCATCTCCGAAAGATCTTCGAGTTCCTCCAAGGAGCGCTGTTTATAGTGATTTAGCGATTATCATTGCGTTTTGGGTGGACTCGGTAAATAGTTTTTGTGCTCTTTGAGCTCTAAATTGGCTCGCGGAGCCCTGAGCTCAGCTCCTAGAGCTCCAAGAGCTCCAAGAGCCCTCAAGACTCCGCCCCTTTTTCAGAAAGGTGAAGGCCGTTTAGTATACGATGCTCTTCGATACGTCACCGGGTACTATGCCGCCCAAAAGCGAGATTTGAACGCTGGAGAGTTCTTGCTCAGTGTGCGGCTCTTGCTCAACAAGATTTATCATTTGGCGACTGTGGAACCATGTTAGTGGGCTCTCGGAGCAAGAAAAGGGGCGTGGCTTAGGGTCGAGCAGCGGAAATTATGGATTTTTTGGGTTTTTATTGATTTTCATTGATTTTTTATCGATTTTTCAAGGTTTTAGTGTTAAAAATTTCAAAAAATTGAGTTTTTGACACTAAAATCCTCGTAAAACTACCAAAACCATAGTTTTTAGTGTTGAAAATTGAGTTTATCCCAATTTGCAATACTAAAATTTGAGTTTTAATCGATTTTAGTGTTAAAAATTTCAAAAAATTGAGTTTTTACCATTAAAATCCAAAATTTGATAATTTTTAGTGTTAAAAATTGCGTTCTTCTTTGAATTTTACATTTTTAATGCAAAAATCAACGAAAAACTCCATTTTTAACACAACAATCCAAATTTTAATAATTTTAATGTCAAAAATTGAGTTTTTCGTTGAATTTCACATTTTTTATGCGAAAATTCAACACAAAAACCACAAAAATCGCCCAAATTCAACATATCCCATAAGCCCCGCCCCTTTTCGCAATTTCTCCGCACACATATTCGATAACTCCAGTGGCAGATAACTATGACAATCGTGGCTGGCCGTTTGCAATTCTGTCAGTGGTGCGCGACCTTCTCCAGCACGGCCACGAGAAGTTCACGAAGGAAATGCGCAGTTTGATGTGGGAGATTATCAGCGCCATGACCAGAGTTCGTTTGGGGGACTAGGAAAAGCTAGGCCATCGAAATATTCCGTTTTTCAACGATTTTTACCTGTTTTTTAAGGGTTTTCAGCCAAAAAAAACCCTAAAAAGCATGCTGGCCTAGCTTTTCCTAGGCCATGAGCTTTCTAGGCCATGTATAATGCTCCAAAAGTTTCAGCTCGGCGGCCTTCCCTGGTTTAACACTGACAGGAGCTTTGCCAAGCTCGTCATTCAGTTGAACCACGTGGAAATGCAAATGGCACTTCATGATCCAGAAAATGTTGATGTGATGGCTTTTAATAGGCATTTGAGGGTGCTGGAGGTGTGTTAAGATGAGCAATTAGGCGAGAAATTATGGGGATTTGGTCTCGAGAACTGTTTCGAGACATTTTTGACGTTTTTTCTCAAAAATAATGTTAATATTAAAAGGGGTAACAACTAATTCTGAAAAATGAAGATTCATATATCAATCGACGCAGAATTTTGTGCTGAGCAAGACTACAGTACATTATTTTTCACGAAAATCCAGTTTGAAAGAGTTAAGGTTGAAGTTAAATCTTTCAAATTGCATTTTCGTGAAAAATAAAGTACTGGAGTCTTGATCAGCACAAAATTCTGAATCGATTAATATATAAATCTCCATTTTTCAGAATTAGTTGTTACCCCCGTTAATATAAACATTATTTTCGAGAAAAAATTTCAAAAATTTCTCGAAATAGTTCTCGAGACCAAATCCCCATTACCCTTTTATTGTCAAAATAATCGAATTACGGAAAAGTGTGTACACCGATTGTGGGCGTGGCCAAATCTGAATAGTTTGCAAAGTGCAGCACCAGTTTGTTGCACATAATTTTTCATGATTTTCATCAAAATTTCATAGATTTTATCAATTTTTTTATTATTTTCAAGCGTTTTTTTTGTCAGAATACAAGAAACTGAAAGAAAATTATAAAAAAATTAACGGAAACCACCTTAAAATCGAACTTTCTACTGAAAAAGCACCAGCTTGCATTTCTCAGTAGGAAGTTCGATTTTAAGGTGGTTCCCGTTAATTTTTTGATAATTTACTTGCCTTTTCTTGTATTCTGACAAAAAAACGTCTGAAAATAATTAAAAGTTGATAAAAACAATGAAATTTTGATGCAAATGATGACAAAAATTATGTGCAGCAAACTGGTACCGCACTTTGCAAATAATTAGGCCCCGCCCACAATCGGTGTATGCAAACTTTTCCGCAATTCGATTATTTTGACAATATTCGAGACCAAAATTTACATATTTCTCATCTTTCAGCTCTACACGAACGCCATCTGCGACAAGGAAATGTTCGGAGAAGACGAGTTTGAAGTGATCCCCCACACCGTCGGCGATTCCACCCGCTATCTCCTCACCTTCTGGGTGGAGTGTCATCTTCAGAAGATCATTCTTCCTGACGCCGTCGCACTTTCCATCTACAATTACGCCAATTTTTTGTTCGTCCACGAGGAGCTCGCGATTACCGAAGAACGAATACGCAAAAATCTGGGCACTGTGTTTTTGGAGCACGCTTTTAAGGTGCTCGGCAGCTCGAGCCAAAGTGAGCTCTATGGAGAAGTCGGTCAGATGTTTGGAGATTTGATGGAGAAACTCCACGAGTTTGAGCAACTTGATGATAGGGTTCCGTTGCTCATTGTGCAGTTTTTGGATAAACTCAGGACCGTGGAGCACTATGAGGAGTGGAAGGGGCGTGTTATAGATGTGAGGATTTTGGTATAGGGGAGGGGCTTGGAAGAGCATTGGTTGAGAGTTAGAATGTGTGGAAATATGAGATAATTTCAGGTTTGAGGCATTTTTGAGCTCTGGAATTGCTCCAAATCAGTTAAAATGATAATAGAGCAATTTCAGAGCTCTAAAATGGTCCAAATTTGGAGATACCTAAAATTCTAGGTTTTTTCTAATTTAGAGAATTTTTGAGCTCAAAAACGCTCTAAATTTGTGAAAATACCTGAAATTTCAGGTTTTTACATATTTGGAGCAATTTTGAGCTCTAAAATTGCTCCAAATATGAAAATATCTGAAATTTCAAATACGTTCACATTTGGAGCATTTTCAGAGCTCAAAAATGCTCCAATATCATTTTTCTGATTTGGAGCATTTTCAGAGCTCCAAAATGATCCAAATGTTAGAATTTCGGAAATTTCACATATTTTCGTTTTTGGAGCATTTTTTAGCTCTGAAATTGCTCCAATTGTAAACATAACTGAAATTTCAGGTTTTTACAAATTTGGAGCAATTCTAGAGCTCTGAAATTGCTCCAAACCTTGAAATGTCATATTGAAGTTAGTAAATGTAACATTTTCTCAAGTTTGGAGCTTTTTGGAGCTCTAAAACTGTTTCAAACCTGATTAAAATGGCATTGGAGCGTTTTTAGACTCTAAAAATGCTCCAATATCATTTTATTACCCTGATTTAGAGCAATTGAGTGCTCAAAAATGCTCCAAATCAGAGAAAAATGATCCAAATCGGAGAAAAATTACATTTTCTCAAATTTGGTGCAATTTCACAGCTCAAAAATGCTCCAAATTTGAAAATACCTGAGATTTCAGATATTTTCAAATTTTGAGCACTTTTAAGCTCAAAACTTGCACCAAACCAAGATATTCAACATTTTCCAGCTCTCAGAAAATGCTCCTCCAGCCCATCCCCATAAGCCCCGCCCCTTTTACCCAAACATTATCCTTCTTCCAGTGCCAATGCGCACTAATGGACCTCCGTGGCCGCGTGGACTGGTACTCCAAAAAGACACTGCAAGAGGCTCGAGAGCTCTGCAAAAAGTTCACGGAGCCCGAGAAGCACGAGATGAAACAGATCATTACCGCTTTTAACCAGTTGCCACTTGTCAATTGACCCCGCCCCTTTTTTATCTTAGCCCCGCCCCCTTTTTTTGTTGATCTCATTTTCAATCAATACACCTCCTTTTCCCCAGCCAACATGTTCTCACCTTGAATTGTTCATGAATTTCAATAGAATAAAAGCATCCCCTTTCTTTGGTACCCCTTGGCAACCGTTGTGCTCGCCGAGCAAGGGCTCTTGGAGCATAGTTTTCAGGGTTTGTACTATTTATGGGCATGGTTTAGTGGGTCTAGAATAGTTAGGGAAATTTTGTAGTTTTCGTAAATTTGAAAAATTGATGAAAATTTGGAAAAAGAGGAATTTTTTCAAAATTTGAATTTTTTCGCAATAAAAATTGATTAAATTTGTTTTTTTTTAATCATGCGATTCCAAAAAATTCAAAAACCCAAAAAACCAAAAATTTACAAAATTACTGTACTTTTCGCTGCGAGACCCATCAATTTTCAAATTTTCAGCGATTTTTTTCCTTTTTTGTTCGAATTTGTTGATTTCTTTGCCGATTTTTCGTACTTTTCAGTGTTTTTCTATCGTTTTCATAGAAAAAAACCGAAAAATCGTCAAATTCTGAGAAAAAGCGATGAAAAATCACCGAAAATCGATGAAAAATCGTCAAATTTGAAGAAAAATCACAAAAAATCAATGCAAATCAGTGAAATTTTGTGAAAACAAACAGAAAGTCGGTGAAAATTAGTAATACTTTATGAAAAATCAGTGAAAATCGATAAAAATCAATGAAATTTACTAAAAATCAATCAAAAATCTGTAAAAAATCGATAAAAATCCACTATTCCCTTTGACTATTTTCATCTGGCCTAACTCTCACACCTCTTTCACTCGACCAGATCAATTTCAATTTATTCACAGTTAGATCTATTACAGTTCCTTCCACTTTATTATCCACCCATCCAGTCCTTCAAAGTGATATCGCGCTCCATTGAAACTGGTGAGAGAGCCGAATGAGAGAGTACACCGTATAAAGAGACGCAGATAGGTAGACAGTCTGCGTCTCTTCGGATCGTGTACTCTCTCTCGCTCTCGAAGCACAATGGAGCGCACTAGCACAAGTTACGACTCGTTCCTGCAAAGTTATATCGCGCTCCATTGAAACTGGGATGAGAGAGTACTCAATCCCAGGAGACGCAGACAGTCTAACATCCTCCGTCTCCTCGGATCTTGTGTTCTCGTTCAAAGTGATATCGCGCTCCATTGTACTTTAGAGAGTACACGATCCCAGAAGACGCAGACTATCTAACAATCAGCGTCTCCTCAGATTTTGTACTCTCTCATATCGAATTCAGTTCGTAAAACTAGAAGTTCAATGTACAACGATGTGGCCGACTAGATGGCGGATCGTCGTCGGCGAATCAAAATTCAAAATCGAGATCGCCATCTGCCCATTTTCTGATCAACCTGCCGACGAAAAACCAGCTTGCCTGTACAGAGTGAATATTTTTCCTGGGCGGAAAGATCCCCGCCGTCCGATAGTGCACGTCAGTTTTGCCAAATTCAGAAGCATGCGACAGAGTCGTCGTCTCTGGATGAATCGCCTCCTCATCCTGCTCATCACCCTGGTCTTCTCCGTCCTTCTGTGTACGGCGCTTCGCTCTTTTTTCAGCGACAACGGTGTATTTTCAGTCTATCGCATCGAGTTTCCGACGGATGAGGAGAATGATGAGTGCATTCGCAAGAGTTGGGATGCTAGTGAGTTACTTTTTGAATTTGGTGAAATTGGCGCCAAAATGGGCGAGGTTTCGCTGTGAGAATGTGGAAAATCGTTATTTTTCGTGTTTTTGGATCGCTGTTGTCCAATAAAGCGCATTTGCAGTAGTGGTCAGTCTCGTTTTGAAATTTTTGAAATTTTTGGGTGGTTTTTTTTTTGAATTCCCAGGTGAAATCACAGTTTTTCTCTGAAAAAATAGAAATTTTGAAAATTTCTATCAAATTTTATTGGAATCCGGCAAAAAATCAATAAAATCCCTCCAAAAACATGAAAAATAGGAAAAATCTGAAAAAAAAAAACAAATTTTTCAAAATTTTGAGGGCCGTGGCCTAAAAAATCATTTCTAGGTCATGCAAAATTTCAAATTTTTTCCGATTTTTGATTTTCAAACTTCGAAAAAGGTCAAATTTGCCCTGAAAAATCAATAAAATTCAGAAAAGCCGAAGAAAATTTGGAAAAAAAAACTGAAAAATTTGCGAAAATTTGAAAATTTTCAAAATTTCGGGGGCCGTGGCCTAGAAAACCCAATCTAGGCCATGTGCGAATTTGAAATTTCCCATTTCGCATGTTTGTTTTTCTAGGCCTTTTCTTTCCGATTTCCAACTTTTCAATTTTAAACATTTTCCGAATTTCATTCAAATTCCAAATTTTCGTCAGAAAATCAATAAAAACCCTGAAAAATCTGAAAAATAGAAAATTGAACAAATCAGAAAATTTCAAAGTTCTGAAGGCCGTGGCCTAGAAAACCCTTCCTAGGCCATTATCATATTTTCTTCCCATGTTCGATTTTCTAGGCTTTTCCAACTTCCACATTTTAACCTTTCAAACTCCAAAACTTTATTCAAATTCCCATTTTGCAAAGCCTCCACTCAAATCTTCATGATTTCCCTTCCCAGTTCAAACTCCAAATCCCCTTCTCATCTTGCAGACCCGTTCGGCAACCTGACCATCGATTTCGGCACCTCGTACCGCATCGCATTCGCCGACGTTCAACGCGACTATCAATGGCTTTACCTGCCGACGACGCTCCAATCGCACGAAATTCTGATGATGGTTATCTCGAATTGTGACAATTTCGCACGACGCAACACGCTCCGACGCACGTGGATGAGTGCGGAGAAGAATCGCATCGTGGCGGATGGGCGGTTGAAGGCGTTGTTCTTGGTGGGGATTGATGCGAGGGATCAGAAGGTGAACGAGGTGATCATGCAGGAGGCCAGGTTGTACGGGGATATGATTGTGGTGGATATGCAGGACAATTATATCGAGCTGACTTATAAGGTAGGTGGGTGTTGTAGGAAGGGTGGTTCAATGGTGCTCCATTGAGAAACTGAATTTTTTGGGTGTGAGATTGCGCTCTGCTGAGAAACTGTTAATAGAGTGTCGTTATGGTAGAGACGCAGGTTTTCTTTGGTGTGCAATCGTGCTGCATTGAGAAACTGAAGCTTGGGATTACTGTAGAGACGCGAATTTCGAATGATGGCAGTTGCATCTCATTTCGCAGTAGAGCGCACTTACTACCCCGTAGATTGTGTCAGCATCATATCCGACGACAAGTTGCGGACCCCGTAGCACTCTGCAAGTTTATGACATATATTTTGTTTTACGTTTTGGCGCTGGCAGGGATTACAGTAGGAATGGACAAATGAGCGTATTTCTATGAACTTTGAAATTGTTATTTTGTAGTTTGTAGTGGAACAGGGTTACTGTAGAAAAAGTAGTACGGTATGATGAATATCGATTTTGAGAGCCCGAATTCAAACTTCGCGCAAAACTGCATGTTAAAAATTACTCTGCCATGTATGTCTCTGCGCCTCTCAACTTATCACACTATCTCAAACACACAGAGTTTCGCTGATCGAAAAATTCGCTCGTACAGGTTAGAGAGTACACAGTCCCAAGAGACGCAGATAGGCAGACTGTCTGCGTCTCCCCCAATCCTCTACTCTCTCAACACTACAATAGAGCGCACTTCCTCCCCTTCTCAATTCAAAACCCTCATTTTCCAGACCCTCACCGCCTTCCTCTACGTCGTCAACAAGTCCCCGCACACCAAACTAATCGGTAAAATCGACGAAGACGTGCTCTTCTACCCCGACCAATTCTTCCCGCTCCTAGAGAATGGCGATGTTCAACTGAACTCCACCTCTCTCTACGGCTACTATTACACGGGCAACACGATGAATCACAACGCGCCCCAAGGAAGATGGTACATTCCCAATGACGTGACGGATTGTGTCTATTATCCTCATTATGTCGCGGGGCCTTCGTATTTCGCGACGAGGCATGCCGCCGAGAAAATAATACGGGCTACCAAGCACAGGAAATTTATCTCAGTGGAGGATGGCTTCATCACAGGAATATTAGGTGGAGATGCCGGGGTCAAAAAGTACAATCTTCCTAGCGTGTACGCGATCACGGTAGGCCCTTCCTTCTTCTCTACCTCAATATTGTCAACGGAGCGCGTTTCAGGACCCAAAACTCGAGTTCCTCACATGGCACACGTTGAAGAGCAACATGGAGTTCGAGGAGATTTGGGAGCAGTATCGTGTACATCGCTGTCAGGCGTGTAGGGATCACGCTAGAAACGCGACGGTGGCATCGGCTTGATGCTGTGGAGATGGCTATCTTCAAATGACAATCGATCTCGTTTTTGCTTGGTCCTTTTTTATCTGTCTGTATGTGGAAAAAGGGAGGTGGAAAGTGTGGAAGGGGTGGAAGGAGGTGGAACAGATGCTAATAAAGTTTTCGATTCGAATTTTGTAATGGAGTACTGAGAGAAGTATAAAAGTGGATATGTTGAGCAGCCACGAGTTTTTCATAGTCAGGTTAGTTTGTAGTTTGTAGTCTGGTCTAATTCATGAGCAGTTATATCCTTCGTCTAGTGCTGAGTTGTGAAAATGCGCTCCATTGTGCCTAGCTGGTGAGAGAAAGAGTACACGATTCAAAGAGACGCAGACTGTCTAACAACCTGCGTCTCTTCATGCCACGTGATCTCTCGCTATAGCTTGTGGTACAACAGAGCGCGTTTTCACTTTGTATGGACAGATGACAACGCGCTCCATTGAACTTGAGAGAGTACACAATTCGAGGAGACGCAGACTGTCTGACAATCTGTGTCTCTCTTTCTCTCTCTCTCTCTCTCTCTAACCCTGAGAACATTCTTCAGGTACAACAGAGCACATTTTCATTTTCCACGTATCGATAATAACTCAACCTGACTGAACCGAAAAACCAAATCCCCCCTACAAGGACACATAAATTACTCAACATCCAGTTTGCAATTGTTTTTCACTCTCACTCTCTCTCGCTCCAATATTTTATAGTGTCAGAGAAGTCAGAACATTTTGTACTTGTGTTACGAAGGATTTTTATCGAATATTTTTTCTTCTTCTTCGTATTCTTCCTCAAAATGACTATGGACAGAGCTCGCGCTTCCGTGGACACTTTGTCTCACGATTTGGTGAGAAAGTATACAGGTAAGAATTTTTATCAGTATAGAGCAACTGATAAGATAGTATCGATTTATTCGCAGTTAGATCTATATTGTGGTCAGTGCAAAAATACGGAGAAATATAAACGGCATAAACAAACATATAACGTTTCCACACCGCACATTTTTCCCCAGTTTTCCCAGTGTTCCACACGATAACAGTTTTTGCTAGTAGTGTATTGACATTCCTTATTCTGATGACTAATCCGATAAAAAGTCTATTAGACACATAATTTAGGACTTATTTTACAGCGCAACCTCTCAAGTTCGCCTATTACGAGCATCTCATTGCCACGTGAGTTTTTTTGTTTTTTTTTGTAGTGAAATTTTCACTACTAAAAATCCACGTGACCTTGTGCAGCACAGTGTAGTCTTTGTAGTCTTCCATTTATCCACGTCAAAACGGCTTTTTTAATGATAAATCGACAATTTTCCAGCCCTCCAATGCGGCAATCTCGACGTGCTTCCTACGTCAATCGTCTTCTGGTGCTTCTCATCACCATCGTCTCGCTTCTGCTTTTCTGTAAGTTTTTTTGGTTTTGAAGTTTTTTTTTAGCTTTTTCACTTATTGAATCGCTAAAATCTCACGATTTTCAGTATATCCACGTCTCATGGTGAAGTCGAGTTTGGCGAACAAGGAGTGTATTCAGGATGAGTGGATTGATAGTGGGTTTTTCCTTTTTTTTTATTTTTTTTTATATTTTTATATGAGAAAGGGCAATTTTTAAAGTTTTTAGTGAAAAAAGAAAAAAAAACTTGAAAAAAAAGAGAAAAAGTTCAAAAACCAACAAGCAGAGAGTACGGTATTAAAGGAACATGAGGTTTTTTAAGAGTGCTGTGATGCAAATTTTTGGAAAATTTGAATTTTTTTAGAATTTTTTAGAGAATTCAGAATCAGAATATTTCTGAATCTTTTTTTCCCAAAAATTATCGAGAAAATTATGAAAAATAGTAAAAAAAATAGGGAAATTGTCACTGAAAAAGTTCAAAAATTGGAAAAAAAATGAAAATTGGATTACTGTAGAAAATTTAAAGGGACATGAGCTATTGTGGTGAAAAAAGTCGTGAATTTTTAAAAATTTTTTTTAAATTTTGATTTTTCCGATTTTCACCAGAATTTTCTAGAGAATTCAGATTCTCCAATGTAATTTTATCAAAAGTGGTCAAGAAAATTATAAAAATGTTCAAAACATGCAATTTTTCATTACAAATGTTCAAAAATCACAAAAAAATCAGAGTACCGTAGCAAATTTAAAGGGACATGAACTAAATTGAAAGCGCAGAGAAAGAAAATTATGAATTTCAAACAAAAAAACATTTTTTACTTGAATTTTGAGCAATTTCTTCGATTTACCGTGGAAATTTAAGCAATTTTTCAGTTTTTCAAACTTTTAACATGGCAAAATAAGTTGAAAGATCATATACTCGCCGCACGCGATAGTAAGTGCGCTCCACTGCACAACTGGAGTTTTCTCGGCCACGGCCACCATCTCGAAATTCGCGCCACCGTTCAGAAAATTTCGCGGTGAAAAATCGATGGCCGCGGCCTAGAAAACTCCAATTTTCTCTTCCACTTCGGTCATTTTGCAGTGGAGCGCACTTACTGATACTTGAGGCGAGTATATTTTTCTCGATTCTTCGACTTTTCCCTCCAAAACTCCCCAAAATTTCACAATTCCAGACCCCCTTGGCAACACCACCAAAGACCTCGGCTCGCAATACCGCATCTCTTTCGCCGACACCCAACTCCAATTCAAGTGGCTTCATCTTCCATCTCCACCACAAAACCACGAAATTCTGATGATCGTCAACTCGAACTGCGACAATTTCGGACGGCGGAATGCGATTCGGAAGACGTGGATGAGTGCGGAGAAGAATCGCATCGTGGCGGAGGGAAGGTTGAAGGCGTTGTTCTTGGTGGGAGTCGATGGTGGGAATCAGAAGGTGAATGAGGTGGTGATGAGGGAGGCGAAGTTGTTTGGCGATATGATTGTGGTGGATTTGGAGGACAAGTATGGAGAGCTGACGTTTAAGGTGAGCAGTCTGCGTCTCCTCAAACCGTGTACTCTCTCACCTGAGTCT
The DNA here is from genome assembly GCA_963572205.1 of Caenorhabditis imperialis. NCBI lineage: Eukaryota > Metazoa > Nematoda > Chromadorea > Rhabditida > Rhabditidae > Caenorhabditis > Caenorhabditis imperialis. The sequence continues at coordinate 1,077,510 of OY751541.1, forward strand.
CAATGGAGCGCGTTATCATTCTATGTTCCAGTCCTTCACCGCCCTATTATATGCTCTCAACAAGGACGATTCATCAGAACTCATTGGAAAGATCGATGAGGATGTCATGTTCTTCCCGGATCAACTTTTACCCTTTTTGGAAAAGGGAAGGATTTCTTACAACTCGTCAGCGATTTACGGGTCGCGATACGAGCCGGGTATCACTGTGAGCCATGAGCCGGGAAATAAGTGGTAGGTATATGTTCTTATATTCAATGGATAGATCTGGTAAAGGGGTGTGATTTGTTGGGAACAGATTTTGAGAATGAGTTCTGGGAGCTGAGATATGAAGCTTTGAAGTTTCGCACTGTAGACTGTAGAAGTTGACTAGTAAAAGTAGTAAGTTTGGAGCTTCATATCTCGACTCCCCGGAATCGTAGAACAATTTTGAGCATAGTGTTGGATTCCTCAATTCAAGATCTTTCTAATGGTGTCCTTTTAATTCCTACAAGTTCACTTATACTCGAGCTGAAAAGGATTTTGTGAAAGGTGTTTGTCAGCAACTAGCAAGATGATTTTTCAGTACTGATTGAAATTTGACTATTTTCAACTTAGTACTATTGTGTTTGGTATTACTAGAAAGATCTTTTTATGAGCTTTCCAGTACTGTTTTTAAAATTTGCCAAAGATTCCTGAGAGTTGAGATATGAAGCTCCGAAGTTTACACTTTCTCCATTTCCAATTTTCAGTGTCAAAACTTAAAAGCTTCATATCTTGGCTACCAATAGTCATTCTCAAATTTTGAGCATAGTTCTGAGCTCCTTAAAACAGGATCTTTCTAACAGTACCAGATTCGCCATAAAAAGTTCCACTGGATCATGTCCTAAAAGCAAATTTTGTAAAGAGTTCTAATTTATTTGATCAGCTGTCCGTGTTGTTTTTTCAATTTGAGTCATGGTCGTTTGTTTGAAAATATGTTAGTGTTTAGTATCATTCGAAAGCTCTTGTTATGAGCTTTTCAGTACTGTTTTTAAATTTTGCAAGGGATGACTAGGAGTCGAGATATGGAGCTCCAAACTTCATACTTTTTCCCAGTTCAAATTTTCAGTGCCCAAATTTTAAAGCTTCATATCTCGACTCCCATTTATCTCTCAACAATTTCAAAACCACTTTCAAGCACCTCATCTCATCCACCTTTTACCCATTTCCCCATTTCATTTACATCTTCCAGGTACATCCCAACGAGCTCTTTCAAGTGCTCCATGTTCCCCGCCTATATCGCCGGTCCTCTCTACTTCACCACTCGGAAAGCTGCTCAGCGAATTGTAAACGCTACAAGTCATCGGAAGTTCATCTCAGTAGAAGACGTCTTCATCACGGGTCTTCTGGCAGGAGACGTTGGCGTTGAGAAGAAGCATCTTCCGATGATATTTCACTTGACGGCGTCGGTGGGTGCTAGAGATAGAGAAATAGAGCATGCTGAGGAGAGAGACGCAGACAGTCATACAGTCTGCGTCTCTCCACTTCCTGTACTATCTCGTTCAGAGTTCAATAGAGCGCATTTGCAGAATCCGGACACGTTGAGAAAGGAGATAATGGGATGGCACAAGCTGAAGAGCAACGCGCAGTACGAGGAGGAGTTCGATGCTCTCCGAGCAACTCATTGTGCTCCGTGCAAGAAGGCGGAGTGATTCTGGAAATCCTGAAAATTTCATTGAAGTTTTTGATCTCAAAATTAATTTAATGATCTCATTGTGCTCTTTTTTTGTAATAATAAAAATATCTTTTTTTTTGTTATTATTGTTTTGAATTAAAATGCTCATAACTCCGCCCATTTTTGCTCTTTTTGGCTCAAATTGTCTGAAGATGCTCATTAAACTGAGAGCTACAAATTATTAGTTGACAACTTTTCATGAAATCAGAAATGGGCGGAGTTATATCGATTTTTCTGGAAGGCATTTTTTTTTCGATTTTTTGGGAAGGATTTAAAAAAACGGTGTAGCTCCGCCCATTTTGAGTTTCATAAAAAGTGCTCAACTAACAATATATAGCTCTGATATCAATGCATCTATCCAGAAATTTTGAGCCAAAAAGAGCAAAGATGGGCGGAGTTATGAGGGCTCAAAGTGTTCACTGACTTCAAGCAGGCATAACTCCGCCCATTTTTGCTCTTTTTGGCTCATATTTTGTGGAGAGACACTTTGATATTAGAGAAACACATTGTTAATGACAATTTATTAATTTTGATATGAAAAACAGAAAAAAAAAATGAAAAAAAGAGCGAAAAAGGGGGCGAAGTCAGGGTAGGTCAAAAATGATGTTCTTTTTGTCCTTGTAACTCCGCCCATTCTCATTTTCATAAAAAGTTGTCAACTAACAATTTGTAGCTCTCAGAGCATTCTAATTATTCCAAAAAATTTGAGCCAAAAAAAGCAAAAATGGGCGGAGTTATGAGAGCTCAAACTTAGGGTCTCTGGCTCTCGCTCTACCCGTCATAACTCCGCCCATTTTTGCTCTTTTTGGGTGAAATTTTGTGGAAAAACTCCTTAATAACAGGGTAACACATTCTTCATTTTAAAATTAAAGATTGAGCCTGAAAACCAAGAGAAAAAGAGCAAAAAGAGCAAAAAAAGTGCAAAAAGGGGCGGAGTAGATCAAAAACACAATTTCAGTAGGCCTTTTTGTTCCAGAAATTTCCAATTCGTAAAAAAGATCAAATTTAAGATCAAACTGACCAGAATTACACAAAACCCCGCCATTCTCCCCAACACGCTCGAAAATCGATATTTTTCTCTGTCCCTCTGCACCCTCTCCAACACTCGCCCACAGACGACGCATCGATTCTCCACAAATGTGGCAGAGCCGACCGTGGTTCCACGCGCTCACCAGGGACATCGTACAGGACGTCATCGACAAATGGTTCGTTGCTCATTGAGCCCACCCTTATGATGTGCTCTTTCAGCGACGGCTCACAGTGGCGGCTCGACGAGTTCCGGATCCCTGTTTTTGAGGAGCGAGGCGCGAGATTTGCATGTTTTAATCGGGAATTGTCGAACGGGCAGTTGGTGCGGTTTGATGAGATTCCGTGGTATCGGAAGAGCACCAGTTGCAAGGAGATTAAGCCGAGAAAACATCGGTTGATTTTGAGTGGACAGCACTTTTTGGTGCTGAATTGCGTTTGTGCGCAATCCGAGACTTTTAAGAAGCATGTAAGTTGTGTAGCTCCGTCCATTGTTGCTCTTTTTGGTTGAAATTTTCTGGAGATATAGAATAGACTGAGAACTATAAAATGTTAGTTGATAACTTTCCATGAAACTGAAAATGAAAAGAGTTATATTGGATTTTCAAAGTTTTGTAAAGTTGGTTGTTTTAAAAATTGATATAACTCGATAATTTTTAATTTTAGTGGGAAGTGGTCAACTAACAAACTGTAGCTCTTGGTAAGATGAGCATTTCCAAAAAATTTGAGCTAAAAAGAGCAAAAATGGGAGGAATTATGATAGGTAGATCAAGAAAAAAGGCCCAAAGTTGGAGCCCTCATAACTCCGCCCATTTTAGCTCTTTTCAGCTCAAATTTTCTGGAGTTATAGAGTAATTCAAGAGCTATAAATTGATAATTGAGCAATTTCCACCAAATTCAGAATTAGCGGAGTTATAACAATTTTTCTGGACTTCACTGAAAATTTCAAAAAAAATTTTATTTTTAGAGACCCTTCAGAAAAATCGATATAACTCCGCCCATTTTTGCTCTTTTTTGGTCAAATTTTCTGGGCATGCTCATTAATATATGAGAATCATTTTGTTAGTTAGAAACATTCTACTAAGTTCAGAATTAACGGAGTTATAACGATTTTTCTGAAACTTCACTGAAAATTTCGAAAATTTCACATTTTCTGAGACCCTTCAGAAAAATCGATATAACTCCGCCCATTTTTAGTTTCGTAAAAAGTTGTTAACTAATAAGTTGTAGCTCTCAATTCATTCTATAACTCCACAAAATTTGAGCCAAAAAGAGCAAAAAGGGGCGGAGTTAGAGCCAACCTAAAAACGAACTCATTCCTATAACTTCAGATGATCTTCGGCGACAACCTAGACGTCTTCTACGTGATCTACGTCTCCAAAGAGCCCATCCACGACTACCAAACCCTTCAGAATCTCAAAAAGCAAATGATGCCCGACGAGGTCATCATGGAAGCGAGAGCAGCGTTGACAAGAAGGACCGTGGACGGAGCATTGGAGTTTCTCAGAGACAACGGGTTGGCGGTGACGAAGAAGCAGCTTCAGAATCAGACGAGGAATGTGCGTTCGGTGATCAAGAGCTGGATGACGGAGCAGGAGATTGTCGAGGTGCTCGAGGATCGGACGGTACCGACGAGGAAGAAGAAGAGGAGGAAGAGGACGTTGGAGCAAGAGTTGGCTCCGTTTTTGGAGCCCTTGGAGCCGGTGGAGCCCATGGAGCTCGCGGAGCCAATACAAGCTTGGGGAGCTCTGGAGCCTGAGCAAGATTTGGAGCAAGAGCCTTCCTGCTCCAATGCCCCTCCACTTCCCACCCTTCAATCCAAAATCAAGACCATCTGGAGCCAAAAAGCTGTGGTGGACGGAGAGCACTCATTTTTCGTTAAAAAGAGCTCTACTGCAACTTCTTTTGTGGAGGTGAAACTCTCCGAGTATGATCAGCTCAGCTGCACTTATCGATTGTGTAAAAATAGGCTACCGCAGAGTTGTGAGCATATGTACGTTATCTTTACTCCATTTTTTATGAATTTAATATGAATCGATGCAGAATGATGTGCTGAGCAAGATTGTAGTACTTTACTTTTCATGAAAATTAAGAATGAGCAAGTTATAAGCTGTTAAAGTTTAAGAGGCGCACTTTTACTGTGAGCAATAGGTTTGAGAGCTTATAACTTGCTCCAAAGTGATTTTCATAAAAAGTGAAATACTACAATCTTGCTCAGCGTAAAATTCTCTATCGATTGATATAAAATTCAATAAGATTGTAGTTATGTCTCGTGGCTGAGGTGGAAAACTAGGCCAGCAACTTTTCCTCGGGTTTTTGGCGAAAATCTTGAGATTTTTTAAAATTTTGTTCAGAAAATCAATATTTCTGAGTGTTTTTCTGCGTTTTTCAATTAAAAGCTTCAAGAAAAACTACCCAGAAGTATTGATTTTCAAGGAAAAAATCCGAAAAATTCAAAAAAAAAATTTTTTTTTTGGAAAAAAGTACCTGGCCTAGTTTTCCACATCGGCCGCGAATCACATTGCATTTTATATCAATCGACGCAGAATTTTACGCTGAGCAAGATTGTAGTACTTCACTTTTTATGAAAATTAAGAATGAGCAAGTTATGGGCTTTCAAACCTATTGCTCACGGTAAAATTGTGCCTCTTAAACTTTAAGAGCCCATAACTCGCTCAATTTCAATTTTAATGAAAAATGAAATACTACAATCTTATTCAGCATTAAATTCTGCATCTACTCATACCAATATCTCAAAGTTTTCATCAATCCATGAGCAAATAGAGCCATATTCTCAAAACCAAACTTCCAGAAAAGCAGTGCTCCCCCTGCTCCCCCCGGATCGTCAAGAAAACGTGATGAGCACACTATCAACACAAGCTCCAACTGCTCCATGGGTCTACGAACCCGATAAAAATGGTCATGGTCGAGTTTTTCGGAAAAAGTTTGGGTACCGAGAGATGGGAGAGCTCTCGAGGGGTGTTGCTCCACCACCAGCTCCAACACCTCCAGCTCCAGCTCCACCAGAGCTCAAACCAGTCAAAGAAGAAGATCCCGATGACGATGACATTATGGAGACGTTCAGGAAGCTGACAGCGAAACGAAGGCGGTGCTAATTAGAATTGAAATATATAGTTTTATATTATAATAAAAGGTGATAATATAAACATAATGTCTGCGTCTCTTCACACCTTCGAGAAAGCTCGACGGCCTAACAGAGGCGTACCTCCAAAAAAAGTGTCTTTTTCTCTGCGTCTCTCACCCCTGTGTACTCTCTCGTCTTTCCTCCACCACTCGCGCTCGCGCTTATTCATTCGCCCCCATTTGAATTCTCTCTCTTCTCCTCTCCTTTTTCCTTTTCTTTTTATTAATATTCTTGATTTTGTAGTCTTTATATTATTAACTTTATTATGATCCGTGCGTTCTGACCTAGTGGAAGAGAATGTGAAAGCTAGGCCAGCTCGAAATTTCTGTTTTTTTAATGGATTTTTAGGGGTTTTTTGAAGATTTTTAGTTGAAATTGATGATTTTTTTTGCTGAAATTAGTGTTTTTCATTGATTTTTCACAGAAAAAATGTCAAAAAATCACAAACTTTAAAGAAAAAATAAGAAAATATGCGATTTTGGGTCAACTTTTGCCATTTTTCATCGATTTTTATGATTTTTCCGATAAAAACCATTGAATTCAACGATTTCTTTGCAGAAAAACACCAAAAAATTCTAGCAGAAATAATGAGAAAATTGAAATTTTAGGCCAATTTTTCGCAATTTTCAGTTTTTTCTTCAAAATTGTCGGATTTTCACGGTTTTTTCACAATTTCCACATCAAAAATGATGAAAAAGTACATAAAAACAAGGATAATCATTAATTTTCATCGAAAAAACCTTCAAAAACCACAAAAAATAGGAAAATTCGGAGAAAATATGAGCTGGCCTAACTTTCACACCTCTTTTCTTCTTCCATTAGGTCAAAATGGAAAATAGGATGATAATGATATTAACTATCAGAAAATTGCGGAAAATCATTGATTTTCCAGTAAAAAACCAAGAAATTTGGAAAAATTGAGAAAAATCGAGAAAAATGGTTTAAAAATGGGGATTTTCTTGGTTTTTGCAATCTTTCATTAAAATTAGCAATTATATAGTTTCTAGTGTATTTTTCAATCATTTTTATAATTAAAAATCAATGAAAACCCATCAAAAACAACAAAAACCACAAAAAATCCCAAGAAGAACAACCTGGCCTAACTTTTGTACCTCTTTTTTTCTTACACTAGGTTAAATTGGAAACTGATTGTAATTTTCCAATACTAAAATACTTTTCAATCATTTTCATATCAAAAACTCCCGAAAACTCATAAAAAACTACAAAAACTAGGGAAATTCCAAGAAAAACAATCTGGCCTAATTTTTGCACCCCTTTTCCTCTTCCACTAGGTCAAAATGGAAACTGATTGTAATTTTTCCATAAAATCGAAATTCACCTTGTTGATAATAGTCTTTTCTTCACAGTCTTTTTCATCAACAAAAACCCTTGAAGCCCCATTTAAAACCACTAAAATCCCAAGAAAAACAACCTGGCCTAACTTTCACACCTCATTTCCTCTTCCATTCCTCGTCCATCCTAAGATATCTACCAATTTCCAGCAATGCCATCCCTTGGACCAACCGCCGCCGTGGACGAGGAGATCAAATCGATGACGATCAAAGGGAGCTCGAGTCTTTCAATGGACGCCGAGGGGCTCATCGTCATTGTGATTCCGCCGACGGAGCGGACATCGACCGTCCGCTTTCTGGACGAGGGAAATGGGTGCAACGCCTTCAAGTAAGATTCTGAATTTGTTTCAGAAGACGTCAGATTTTATAACTTGTAGGAATGAGCCAAGTGGGGAAAAGTTCTGCAACTATTTCCAGTCGTCGAAGGCGCTGTTCCAGGTCGCTAAACATGTCGATGATTGGTGTAGGGTGGCGAAAGCAGGCTTTGGGAAGATTTTTGTGGACCTGGTGAGTCTATGCACATTTTTTGAGTAGCTGCACCTTCAAATTCCTTGAATTTTGATTGGTCAAACTTAGAGCCCTTATAACTCCGCCCCTTTTTGCTCTTTTTTGCTCATCTTTTTTTTAGTTGGATAGCTTAAGTTGAGAGCTACAAATTGTTATTAGAGCACTTTTCTTGAAACTCAACATGGACCTGGATATTTAAGGTTTTCTGAAGTACACCCTGAAAATGAGAAATTCTCAGTTGAAAAGGATACCTTTCAGAAAAATCAATATAGCTCCGCCCATTTTTATTTTCATAAAAAGTTGTCAACTAAAACTTTGTAGCTCTCAGTGTAATCTATAACTCCAGAAAATTTGAGCCAAAAAGAGCAAAAATGGGCGGAGTTACAAGGGCTCCAAGATCAGTAAGGTGTGTTGTCCACGAGAACTACACCACTAACCAGTCAGCGTTTGAGGACGGTTTCTCTCACCAATACTAAAATAAACAGAGCTAACCCACTGTTTTCCAGCCAGAATGGTACATCGGCGAGCACCCGGAAGACTCACAGAGCATTGTGGCGTGCAGAGAGCTCATAATCCATTCGGATGACGAAAAGAGCATCAAGTTCTGGATGAACCGTGTGGTCGGAGGGCCGAAGAGTCTCGTCGTGAAGCCGGAGATGAATCCGGTGTTTCGCAAGCTCAACTATCCGGCCAACTTGTCCAGAGAGTTCGCCAAAATGCCATTTGTGAGTTGGGAAATTTGATCTTTAATTCGAAAATCAGTAGTCCAGAAGCCTTGAATATATTAAATTTCAATTTAAAATTCAAATCGCTGTTCAAATTTAAAGGAACATAACCCAAATTCCACCTGGGTCTCGCAGCGAACTAGTGAGACTGTCATTTTTCACATTTTTGACAAGTTTTTCAATGTTTTTTTGCAGTTTTTCGGAATTTTTGACCGATTTTTATGATTTTTGGCGCGAGAAACAATTTTTACATAGTGTAGGCACAGAAATTGACGATAAAATGCGGAAAAATAGGAGAAAATCGATATTTTTCTTAGTTTTTTGCACTATTCTTGATAATCAATGATCAATAGGCGGTAATCAATGATTTTGAACCCTTTTAATCATTTTTTGTCGACAATTTTCAGTTTTTCATGAAAAAAACTCCAAAAATGGTTCAAGTCCAATAGAGCGCGTTTTCTGACCCCTTCATTGTCTGTAAATGCAAAATGCAAACGCGCTCCATTGTATCCAGTACTAGAGAGTACACGATCCGAGGAGACGCAGATGGATAGACAGTCTGCGTCTAACCAGATCGTGTACTCTCTACATTGGAGCGCACTTGTAGTTTGCCTGTACTGATCATACTCTTTGTCCTCGTCCGGTGCAAATGCGCTCTATCGTGGATCGGGTTAGAGAGTACACAATTTAGTGAGACGCAGACTGTCTGCCTATCTGCGTCTCCCAGGATCATACACTCTCTCTCTCTCACCCAAGATGCATTAGAACGCGCTCTCTTTTCACTAGTACTGATCATACCAAAATCTCTGTTCCAGTTCCAACTCCCGAACCTCCAAGAGCTCGTCATAATGCACTGGGTGCCATTCACCGACGCCGAGTTCCTCTCCCTCCGCATCCCATTCTTCGAAATAATGTCAGGCACCATCTCGGAGCACGCATTGAACCAATACCTCCACCTGTGGGTGTCGGGCGTGCTCCGCGGCTCGGAGCGCTTCGGCGTGAGCTTCGAGCACCCGATTGATCGTGCCACGGTGCTCCGCGACCTGCTCGTGGTGCCGTGGGATGAGACGTTGGCGGAGGCGCTGCCCGAGTATTATAAGGATAAGATGTACGGGGAGACGCGGTACACTGTGTTTCGGAAGGCGGTGGAGAGGGTGGATGGCGAAGGGGTGGATGGTGGGAAAGATGGTGGGGAAGATGGTGAATGCACCATCGGCACCATCTGCTTCACCAACGACGACTCGTGGTACTTTGACGTCGGCAAGGTCAACAAGAAGCACGAGGCGGAGGTGAACGCCAGCCAACGCGAGAGAGCAGTGGCCAACTGATGACACCAACATAATCTTCCTTCATATTGATATGGATTTTAACTTATCTTATTCAAATAAAATAACTGACTTTATATGGTACAGACACTCAAAACCCGACACAGTAAATCAATTATTCTGATAATACGAACGCTCTCTTTTCTTCTCAATGATAATCGGCACCGTCACCATCGTCGTCAGAATCTGGAGCACGATGATGATGAGCATCACAATTCCGAAGATCATCATGGTGAAGTCGAGACGATCCCAGACGGCCGAGGAGCATGTGGGTTGGCCGACGGGGCACGAGAGGTTGGGAAGGTTTTCGGCGCCACAGCAGTTGTACTGGAATAGTTTGTTGGTATCAATGTGCGCTCTATTGAGAAAGGGGGGGGGGGGGGTGAGAGAGTGGGGGATGAGGGGAGACGCAGGTGGATAGAGAGTCTGCGTCTAGTGGGGTAGTGTGCTCTCTCGCTCTAGTACTGGAAGTTAGAGAGTACAGGAGGAGGAGAGACGCAGAAAGGTAGAGCGTCTGCGTCTAGCGGGATAAGGCGCTCTCTCAGACAGTCTACCTATCTGCGTCTCCTCGGATCCTATGCTCTCTCTCTCTAGAACTGGAAAACGGTTCCTTGGGCTAGAGAGTACAGGACGAGGAGAGACGCAGAAAGGTAGATAGTCTGCGTCTCCTCGATCTTTGTTCTAGAGAGTATACGATCTGAAGAGACGCAGACTCTCTATCGATCTGCGTCTCCTCTGAACCTATGCTCTCTCGCTCTAGTACTAGAAAATGGTACCTTGGGCTAGAGACCACATCATTCTATGAGACGCAGACTGTCTAACCACCTGCGTCTCCTATGAACCTGTGCTCTCTCATCTCCATAATACCCCCTTCTCATCCTTATACTCACCCTAAAATTGAACGCCGCCACATCGGGCTCCGCATTCATATTATACGCATCGAAGACGTACTCCTTCACCGTCCTTCTCACCGATCTTCTCTTCACCAGCGTCACCACGCCCACCGCGATCTCGAGAAGAAAGAGCAAGATCATGGAGAGAAGGTATGGAACGAGCAGGAACTTGCTCCGAATCACTGCGCCGATTACGCCGACGAACCCGATGACCACGTTGGCGATGGAGAAGCCGATGATCACCCAGAACGCGACGATGATCTGGAAATTTGTGGAGTTGGAGGTAATCAGCTCATTTATCAGTACAAAAAATTTCATGTGAAAAGGGCGAAAACTGACGGAGTTATAAGGGAATTTCCGAGGTGGCCTAGGTTTTGCATTTTGCATTTTCTCTTCCCCCTGTTTTTCTCGCTTCCTAATTAAAATTTCTAGAATCTGTTCAAACATTTTATGCACCTTTAAGTTTGCTAAAATCTGGTCGAGCGGAATTTCGATATCGTGTCTCTAGACCGAGAAAAGATGGCCGTGCGAAAGTTAGGCCATTTTTTCTTCTGCTCATAACTCCGCCCATTCTCATTTTCATAAAAAGTTGTCAACTAACAATTTATAGCTCTTAGTTTACTCTATAACCTCACAAATTTTCAGAAAGATCATGCAAAAAGGGGCAGAGTTATGGCCGGTCAAATATCGTGGCCTAACTTTCGCAAAACGCTTTTTTTCTCGCTTTTTAGGCCACGTACCCAAAATCCGTTCGGTTAATTTTTTCCAACTATAATTGGGAGTAAAATTGTCAAGCCGATTTTCAATAAGTTCACTCTGAAGCCAGAAAAATAGGTGGAAGAGTTTTTGCAAAGTTCAAAAACTAGGCCACCCTCTCTAATTGGCTAGGACTTCAAAAATAATAATAATAATAACAACTTACCCCAGTACGAATATCAGATTTCACTCCCGCCAATGGCTCCGCATCATTATCCCTCAAAATATTCTTACGAATTTCCGCCTCAAAGTTGTCATCGAATCGAATCCAAAGTGATAGAGCGATAACAGCAAGAGCAACGAGCTATCAGGATCAGGATCATTATCATTATCAGGAAAAAAGGGGCGGAGCTTACCACTTGAGCCAGATTCATGATAAAGATCACAATGCGCGCGAGGAATGTGCAAAACGACATGGTGTCTGAAAAAGTGAAAGTAGGTCAAAAAAAATTATGAAAAAGCAAAACAAAGGACGTCATGTAACCCAAGTCAAGTTTGCCAATGGTCCAGCTGGTCCTATACCTATTTTGGGAGCTATGAAGAAAAATGAAAAAGGTAGTAAAGAACTGAAACGGATACCCGCTTATTCTTGACCAGCCCCCTTGACAAACAAACATACTAGTAGTTTAGTTGAGTTACTATAATAATTAATGAATAAGAAAAACGGGTGAAACAATGGATCTCTTGCCAATGGGATATGAAACTGATATTTGCACATTTCCTGTGCTCAACCTGTGCAAACATCAGGCCGTGAAATCGGGGCGAAAAAATTGAAAAATCCGGGTGAAATGGCAAATTAGATGGAAGTTGGAACAGGGTTGCGTACTAGTTGCGCACTGAAGGTATCAAGCGGAAATTGATTGATGGGAATGAGGTGAGGTAGTGGTGGTACTGATGGAGTCTGATCGAAAACCACGTTCACTACCAGTTGTCCCATTTAGGTACCAAAAGTGGAAATGGCTCGAGGGGTGAGATGAAATGATTTGTTGGAAGTAGTAGTGGTTGAACCAGAGACCATCTCATCCAAAACCGCTCCTACTACCAGTTGCACCATTCAGGTACCAAGAATGTCATGTGTATTCAAGGTAGTAGTAACCAGGTTGGTGTGGTAGAAATGGGACAGGTAGAAGTGGGATCACATAGAGCAGCTGACCATGAGGACCATGCTAGCTATGGGAGTTGAACCAGAGATCATCTGATCCAAAACCCCTCATACTACCAGTTGCGCCATACAGGTACCAAAAGTGGCAGTAGGATCCAAAGTAGGTAGTGAGGTCCGTGAGACAGAAATGGGACGATCCATGGAAGGTTCAGATGAGTTCAGATTGGACTATTGGATGTTGCGAAATAAAGAGCAATGATGGATGAATGAGATTGGTGTTAGAAGGGTGGAGTTGGTACTTATGTCGCGGTAGAGTCTAGCCAAAGATCATCTGATCCATACAGGTACCAAGAGTGTCAAGATGATCAAAAGTAGGTAACTATCGAAATGGGACTACAGGATGCAGATCTGGCATTGAGACGAGGTCGAACCAGAGACCATCTAATCCAAAACCATTTTCACTACCAGTAGGACCATCCAGGTACCAAAAGTGTCAAGAGCTATCTGACTATGAGGTAGAGAACGAGGTGGGTGGATGTGGCAGAAATGAAACGACCGGATGCTTATACTGGATGATCAGATGCATTAACAGGACAAACAGATATGGGACGACCATGTGGTTATGATGGCTGGGTTGAACAAGAGACCACCTGATCCAAAACCGCTTCCACTACTAGTTGCGCCATCAAGGTACCAAAAGTGTCAAGGTGTCCTAAGCTAGGAAAAGCGGGGAGGAAAAAGGTCGGTGTAGCAAAAATGGGACTACTCTATGCAAATATGGGTCCCTATGCTTATAACGGCTGTCTGGAGTTGAACAAAGGATCATCTGATCCAAAACCACTTTCACTACTAGTTACACCATCCAGGTACCAAAAATGTCAAGGGGTCCCAAGATAAGATAAGTAACGACCAAAATGAGACAACCCTAGCAAGGTTAAGCCTAAGTCTGACTAAAGAAAGAAGCCCAACACAACTTTGAACATTTGCTCCACCAAGAACACTCCCCCCGACAGGTGCGTGTTGCCAAGGAACAGCAAGAATGGCGAGTTAATTGGCGTATTGCTCGCCGAGCCGCCGTTTCCAATGACGACAGCGGATTAAAGTGTTCAATGCCAAGAAATATAATCCATATGACGAAAGCTCCGCCCACTTTAACCTGTCATCAACTTTTCTCTCTCTCTATCAGTTGATCAAGAAAAATGCAAAAGTGCTCCAAATATTTACGTGCTCCTTGCGCAGACGTTCGTGTTTGCTCAATGACTGAATTTTTTGATCGGAGAAAAAGAAAAAAGTGGAAGATTGTGGTAAAATTGGGTTGTTTTAAATGTACGAGTTGCGAAAGGATTAGTTTTGGTGATTCATAGGGAAAATGTGAGTTTGTGCTCATTGGGCGGAGCACTTTCAGACATCACTTTGAGCCCATGGTCAGAAGAGCTCATTAAGTTCACGAAAAGTGGTTTCAGATCAAGAACTTCACTCCTCCGCACTTTGACACATTTCGTCCGCCGCTCCCGCGGCGCCCCGCACGTGTACGCAAACCGGAGGGGCCACCTGCGTGCCGTCGATAGCTCAGTTGGTAGAGCGGAGGACTGTAGAGTCAGTGGGTATCCTTAGGTCGCTGGTTCGAATCCGGCTCGACGGAATTGGTTTTGCCAAGGTTCGGTGGGATCAAAACACGGGAAAGGAGTCGATCTGTGGTGAATTTCACGAGAATGGAGACCTTTACCAGTTGCGCTATGATCATTGGCAAACAAATAACACTGACAGGTCATGCTCGTTATGTAGATAAGTGATCATTCGTTATGCAACACCCTTGGTTCACTCCATTCCACTTCACTGCACGTCTTCTTGCTGCTCTTTTTCTCTATTCCTCTTTTTCACTATCTCTAACCCTTCCGGATTTCCTTATTTTCACCCTCTCCTCCCGATCAATACTTGTTTTTCCGCTCTTCCCATTTTTCTCGCCACTTTCACTTTCTCTGCGTCTCAACGAATCCGGGTCACCTCATCTCCCCCATTATTTTCCCTTTTATCCCCTTTTATCTGTCCTTTTTGATAGAAATGCAACCTTCATTCACTTCAAAGGGCAATGTCCAGTGTCCCAAGAGCATCCTAATAAGTGAGCAAACAATGCTCTTTTCCAATCTGTTGCTCCAGAAAGTATCAAATGACACATCCTGCCAAGAACCGTCTGTCGCCTTCGTCAAAACACGTTTTCGCCTTCCTTTTTCTGCCACTTTTTTTGGTAGTGCTCTTTTAAAAATGCTCTCACTCCGCCCATAGTGGCTCGTTTGGTGTGAAAGTAAGCTCAAAATGTGGGAAATTTCAAGGGCTACAATTTTGTAGTTGGTCATTTTTTATGAATTTTGAAATTGGGCTGGGAAATCGGGGATTTATTAGGGGTATCTGATGTTAGAGTGGGAAAGTTGGTTTTTGTCCGGTTTTTTCACAATTTTTCGTTGGTTTTTAGTCAGATTTTTGCTATTTTCTGTTTTTTTCAACTCGTTTAGGCCATTTTACTCAATTAATTGGAGAAAATTCGTAATGTTTTATACTTTTAACCATCTGAATCTTTCGAATAGCGAAAATAGCACTAAAAATCCACCCAGCTCCTTGAAACTTATCAATCTGGTAGAGAAAATGATTCTCTACATTTTGGTACCTAAATCAACTATTTTGCTCCAAAGAGCCCTGAAATATCATCATTTTCTTTTCACTCCACGACCTCCCAAAAATTTGCATGCTTTAACACAGTCCCTCAAAATTTTAAAAATCCGCGGCGCCCCCACCTCTCTCCACCTCTCCCCCTTTCATATCCGCACTCCCGGCGGGCCGACAGCAGTGCGCCGGTGGCCGTGCGGCAACGCGTTGGTCCGCGACGCGCGCCCTTTTGGGTTCGACCCCCACCACTGCTCGCGGTGTTTTGCCGAGGCGAATTTGAATGGAGATGACTGGGGAAGGTGTTCAAACAACGACAGTCGGGTGGTACAGCTCATTAGTGGTCCATTTCCACTGTGAATAGTGAATAGCGAATAAGTGCGCATTGTTACAGTCCATTTGGAAGCCACTTGACCCCGCCCTTCTTTATCACCCAGTGTGTGTGCCGTTCGGATTCTCAACACTCGAACGAAAATATATGAAACCGAAAAAGGGTGAGGAGATAATCTGATTCGCCCCCCCCCCATTTTCTGCGTTCGCATTGACCACAAACAATTCGAGTCCATTAACGCAAAGGGGGGTAAACTCTTGACATTGTTCCGAAAAGTGAGCACTTATGTTTACTGCTCACCCCAACTGTTCGGCTCATTTTGGTGTTGCTCATTTTGGTGCAAGTTCTGATTTTTCCGTATTTTTTTAAATTTTTTTTCCCACAAATCCGGTAGTTGCTCTTCACGGAGCTCTATTTATATTTGTATTTTGTCTCTGTTTGTATGTGGTCGAGTTTCGGTCAAGAAACTGGGCATGCCATCCGTATGTTCGCGCTGTTTGTTGATCTTATCTCATATCACTCGCGATTTTTGACTTGTTTTTGTGGTTTTTTGTCGAAAAACCGAAAAATGGCATTTTCTTCTATTTTTGCTGACAATTTTCGATAAAAAAGGATAAAATTCATGGAATTTGTTAATTTTTACTCGAAAAACTTGAAAAATCCACGAAAAATCAATAAAAATCAATAAAAATCAATGAATTTCAAAAATACCGAAATTAAAAATCACATGCAGCAACTTTGCAAAACCCCATGCCGCAACCTGCAAAAATGCATTTTATGTTACCTCCTGACATCCGCGCCCATCCTCCCCCCTCCACCCCACTCACTGGCCGCCGCGCCATTCGTATACGCAATCCCGACAGCCGCACACCGTGGCACCCGTGGCCGAGTGGATAACGCGTGCGCCTACGGAGCGATCGCTTTTGGGGGTCCCTGGTTCGACCCCCTCCCCGCCGCAATCTCGTTGCGCATCGTTGTCCTTGAACTCTCTTCATTCAAGGAGTCCCATAATGGCGGAGAGTAACTGGGTCTTCGGAACACCTTTCTCTCTCTATTCACTTTTCCCTTTTTTCGCTTCAAATTTCCATCTTCTTCATTCATCTACCCCCTAAATTTGGAAAATAAGGTCACATGGGATATAATTAATGAAAATTGCAGAGGAGATCCATGTTTCATCGGTGACCTCGTCAAAACTTCCCGCCAAATGAAACCCCGGTTATTCGCCACCATCCTGCTCTTCTTGCCATTCGCCAGCTCCCTTCCGTGCTCTTATCAGGTAGGCGGACGAGTTTTGGGTTTCTCTTCCATCAGTTTTTCTGTTTTTCTCGGGGATGGGGAAAGATTTTTTAGAATTGGAAAAGATGATTTTGTAGAGAAAAGAAAGGGGAAAAAACTGGTCAGGACAGTTTTTTGAAATTTTGAGTTTGAAGCGAGAAAATTAGGCCATTGCGAAAGTTAGGCCACCTGTTCAAAATTCATCCTAATTCAAAAATTTTATATGTTTCCTATGTAATTTTTGATGTAGAATTCAAATTTAACAACTAAAATTCAAAATGTTCATTCCAGAACCCCAAAATCGATGACATACTTCTAGAAGTGCCTATCGAACACGCCCACCGTCACCGTCATCGAAGATCCGCTGAAAAAGAGCCCGAAGTTTTTGCTCCCCTTCGAATTCATTTACATTACGATAAAAGTATTCAAAATCTAACGGAAGAAGTGCAAAACTATGTGAACAGCACGCTGCTGCCAGAAGCGGTGGGCTATTGGGAGAATGCGTTGCGAGTGAGACCCATGAAGACGCCGATTAGGTTAAGGAGGTAGGAAATTTCATAAAAATTGAAAAATCAATGAAAAAATCAATAATCTCATCAGGAAATGCATCTCATCATTTTACTACTACAAACAAGGGATGCGAAACGTTGCATGCGACAAGGCGTGTCGCGAGCGGACGACATGCGGCGAGGCGGACATCCCCGCCGACCACCTCTTGGTAAGCGACACCCCCCTCCGATGTGCCGTCGATAGCTCAGTTGGTAGAGCGGAGGACTGTAGAGTCAGCGGGTATCCTTAGGTCGCTGGTTCGAATCCGGCTCGACGGAATCGGTTTTGCCGGGGGAGAGGGGGGGGACTGTGGGAGAGAGCGATGATGGAGGGAGAGAACTTGGGGAGTTGATCCTGGTGATGGGTAGGGGGAGTGGAGAGTATTACCAGTTGAGCTGTAGGGGTTGAAGCGTTTTTTCGAAGATAAAGGACTTGATCTATTGATTTTTGCTTTTTTGAACGAATTTTTCGGAAAATTTAGAGAATTTTTTCGAAATTTTTGCGATTTTTTTGAATTTTTTCCAAAAATTTATGATATTTTTCTGAAAATTCCCGATTTTTTTGAAAATTATCATATTTTTCTGAAAATTTGAAAATTTGATAATTTTTGAAAATTCAAAAAATTTCAAAAAAAAATCTGAAAAAATTGATCAACAAAAAATTCAAAAATTCAAAAAACTCAAAAATTCAAAAAAAAATTCAAAAAAAATTGCAAATTTTCAAAAAATTCAAAAAAATGTTTTCAAAAAATCTGAAAAAATTCAAAAAAATTCAAAAAAAAAAATTTAGAATTCAAACATTCAGAAAAATTCAAATTCCTCAAAAAACTGGAAAATCTCAAAAAAAAAAGTCTGAAAAAATTTCGAAAAATTCAAAAATTCAAAATTCCAAAAAATTCAAAAATCGAAAAAATTCCAAAAATTCAATGAAAAACTGCCAATTTCTTCATAAATTCCAAATATAAACCGAATTAGATCTAACTCCGAATAAATTATATCCAACTCCAAATCAACTCGATCTAACTCCAAAAAAACTAGATCAAACTCCAACAGAACTAGATCCAACCCCGAATGAACTAGATCCAATTCCAAATGAACTCGATCTAACTCCAAGTCTACTCTACCCAACCCCTCTCAAATTCCAGGACTGTCTCGCCTGCAACAACACCGACGACTGTCAAACCACCGGCTCCATGGGCTCCGGAGTCCACGACTCGGACTTTGTGCTCTACGTGACAGCTCACAACTCGAAACGCTGCGAGGGTCCCGAAACGCTTTCCTACGCGGCTCACTGTCAACAAGAAGCGGATTTCGATAGACCGATTGCGGGCAATGTGAACCTCTGTCCAGGCGCATTATCAGTGCACAACCACGATTATGAAATCCTCACGAGCACCGTAAAGCATGAAATTCTCCATGCTCTTGGCTTCTCTGTGGGGTTATACGCTTTTTTCCGCGACAAGGATGGCAAACCGCGGACGAAGAGGTGAGGCAAAAACATTTCGCTCCCGGGTGGGCTCGAACCACCAACCTTTCGGTTAACAGCCGAACGCGCTGCCTATTGCGCCACGGAAGCAGGCGACAGGAGGGGGCGCCGAGTGCGTAGACAAGAGTGCCGGTTTGCAGGAACCGATACGGACGGCCGACTTCGCTGAACAAACAGAAGGGGTATTATGATTGGGACGCCAACACCATCACCACTGTGCTTCGCGAGGATTGGTGGACTGGAGAGGGAAAAGTTAGTGGTTTTTGATTGGAATTATTGATTTTTTAGTGGGAAAATGGAAAAATAGTGGAAAAATGAGCCAAAAATGGAAAAAATCGGCAGAAAATTGCCAAAACTTGAATAATTTCTGTATTTTTCGCTTTTTCCATTGTTTTTTAGTGAAAAATTACAAAACTACTGTTTTTTTTTCGCTTTTTATAGCGAAACAATGGAATTTTCTTGGTTTTTTCTGGTTTTTACTGATTTTTTCCAGATTTTTTTCCAATTTCTCTTGTATTTTCATGAAAAACTGCCAAAAAACACTGATTTTTGTTGATTTTCATTTGAAAAACTCTAAAAATCAGTCAAAATAAACCAAAACTCAAAAATTTAACAAAATTACTGTACTTTTCGCTGCGAGACCCGAGAAAATCGATTTTTGGCTTATTTTTCCACTTTTTTCATTCAAAACTACTAAAAAACACTGATTTTCATTGATTTTCATGTTAAAATTGACAAAAAACCACAAAAAATCACCAAAAGCCTCCAAAAACCAAAATTTTACAAAATTACTGTACTTTTCGCTGCGAGACCCGAGAAAAATTAATTTTTAGTGTATTTCTCGATAAAGTTGTATTTTTTCTGGGTTTTAAAGCAAAAAATTCAAGTTTTTGCTAATTTTTTAGTGTTTTTTGTTGAAAACTATCTAAAAACCACAAAATAACCTCCAAAAACCCCATTTTTACAAAATTACTGTACTTTTCGCTGCGAGACCCACCCAAAGCTCCCAAATAATGATTTTCTTCCAGGTAATCCACCCAATCCACATGATGGTCACCCCGAAAGTCCGCGAAGAAGCTCGACGACATTTTGGTTGTGATAAGCTCGAGGGGGCGGAGCTTGAGAATCAAGGCGGCGAGGGAACGTATTTGACGCATTGGGAGAAGCGCGCTTATGAGGTAGATCGAAACATTTTTTGAAATTTTTGAAAAAATCAATAAAAATCCTTCAGAACGAGGCGATGACCGGTACGCACACCCAGAATCCGGTGTATTCGCGATTGACGCTCGCTTTTCTGGAGGATACTGGATGGTATCAACCGAATTATGAGTGAGTTACTTTTTTCCTTGAATTTGGAACGTCTCCTTCAAAAAGCAAGAAAGCAAAAAGAAAATTCATGCAAAAGGGTTTGAACCCGCGACCTCTTGCACAGTGACCATCTGCGTTACCGCCGCGGCCATGCTGACACCTTGGGCAAGGCGGCAGAGGTGCGTACATGAGCGCGGGGGGCCGCGGGAGGTGCGATGAAAATTTCGGGTTCCTCATCAAAAACGGATCACATTCAGAATCGACTTTTTTTATTGATTTTTCAATTTTTCATGAAATTTACTAGTTTTTCGATGGATTTTTAGGGAAATTTCATTGGTATCATGAAAAGCGTGCTATTTTCGATAGTTTTGTAGCAGAAACTCTGAAAAAACGATGAAAATGAAGGGGAAATAGGGAAAAAATAGGAAAAAAAAAATTTTTTTCAGAGTCGCCGAAGATTTGCACTGGGGAAAGGAGTTGGGATGTGATTTCGCCATGAAAAGTTGTGGAGAATGGATTCACGAGAAGAAGATATTGTAAGTTTTCACTAGAAAAGCAATTTTACGCAAAACCACACACTTTATCGCTCGCACGCTCTCTAAACTCTATTTCTGTACGCAATTTCGCGTACACTCTGATGCCTACAGTACCACCTACAACATACAGTAACCCATCCAATTCAGAGGCGAGTCCGCATACCCCTACTGCTCCGACATCAAACACGACGGCACCAAATCCATGGCGATCACCCGCTGCACCGCCCAACGAGACTCCCTCGCCCTCTGCAATCTAGTGCCCTTCCAAAAAGAGCTCCCCCAACAGTACCGCAACTTTATGAGCCTTCCAGGGGTGAACCCCCAAGGAGCAAAGTATTATGGTGGCTCTGTGGAGATGGCGGATTACTGTCCGTTCCTACAAGAATTCGAGTGGAAGTTGCTGGACAAAAAAGCGCATAAAGACTCGAGGTGTGAGCTCGAGGGGAATGGGAAGGAGGGAGAGGATATTCTGGAGGTTTACGGGGAGAACTCGAGGTGTTTCGAGTTCCCCAAACCGTGGACGGAGAGGAAGTGTGGACGGATAAGGGTGCTTAGTCATTATATGGCTGGGTGTTATGAGGTGAGCATGTTTTTTTGAGTTGTCTGCAAAAATATTCGTGTAAGGGGGTAGTGCGCTCTTTTGCAAATTGAGTAAGAGAGTGCTTGATTTGAGGAGACGCAGGTAGTTAGACTGTCTGTGTCTCCTCTCTCTCACCTGTTTCACAATGGAGCTCGTTACCTAATCCAAAACTTTGAGAACTTTACCGATATCTATATCAATCGACGCAGAATCTAATGCTCTACAAGATTGTAGTACTTCACTTTCTATAAAAATCAATTTTGAGCAAGTTATGAGCAGTTTACTGACTTGCACTTTTACATTTTTAGCAAAATTGGAAAATTTTGATTTTTTCAAAGCTCAAATTTTTTTTAACTCTGATATTTTTTATATCAATCGACCCAGAATTTCATGGGCTATAAAATTGTAGTACTTCACTTTCTATGATAATTGACTTGGAGCTAGTTATGAGCATTTTTCTGACTTGCACTAAAAAATTTTGAGAAAAATTGAAATTTTCAACTTTTTCGAAATTCAAACTTTTTCAACTATTACGATATTTATATCAATCGACGCAGAATTTCATGTTCTACAAGATTGTAGTACTTTCCTTTCTATGAAAATCAGTTTGTAGCTAGTTATGAGCAATTTTCTGACTAGCACTAGGAGCCTCCATTTTCCTCTCAACTTTGAGAGCCCATAACTTGCTCCAAAGTGAATTTCATGAAAAGTAAAGTACTAGAATCTTGTTTAGCATTAAATTCTGCGTAAAATGGTATAAATATCATCACAATCAAAATTTTTGAATTTGGAAAAAATTGCAATTTTCAATTTTGCTCAAAATTTGTAAGTGCAAGGTAGAAAAGTGCTCATAACTTGCTCCAAATTGGTTCATATGAAAAATTAAGTACTACAATCTTATTTAGCATAAAATTTTGCATTGAATGGTATAAATGTCATCATATTTTGAACAAAATTGAGTTTTGAAAAATCGAAAAATTGAAATTTTTAAAAATTCGAAAATTTTCAAAACCTCCACAAAAACCTCCCAAAAAACCTCTAAATTTTCAATTTTACCTCATCAATACCATTTTTAGATCAAATTTCTCCAATTTTCAGTCCATTTTCCTCCTAATCAACCTCCAGTACCCCAATTTTCTTCCAGTACCAATGCACAAACGGCACGCTCTACGTGGGCTCCTACAACGCCACCGACATGTACCCGTGTTACGCCCCAAATCAAAAAATCCACGTGAAAAAAGTGGTGGACGGTTGGCTCCGCGAGGGCTCCATCCTGTGCCCCAGATGCGAAGATTATTGTGCTCAGTGTGCTCCGCCAATCGTCATTCCCGATTATATTGGAGATGCGGAGCTCGACGAGCCCTGCTCCGCGAGCCAACACTTGCCAGCCTTCATTTTCGCTTTTGCTCTTTTTTGGAGCATTTTCTAGTCTGAATTAGTGATTTCAGCGGGTTCTTAAAAATGTGTCTTGTCTAATTTGTATCAATTTTCATATTCTCAATATTTTTCCCAATTGAAACCGGTCATACAATGTGTAAATTTTCAAACATTCTTTTTTTTGTGGAGCTCCGGTGTTTGTATATGTTTGTGTAGACTACATTTTGTTAATGAACTTGTGAAAATAGTGGTTGTTGGTTCAGAGTTCAGAGGGAACTAGATCTAGTTCGGAGGGGTGTTCTGGTTGAAGATGGTTATGGGGAATAGCGGTAGGATCTGAAAGTAGTAGGTCAAAAACTACAGTAATCAAGGTAGCTGTAGATCAAAAATGAAAAGCTGCTTAGAAAAGAGTAGGCCGAAATCTACAATAATAATGTCATCATAGACCAAAAACTACAGTAGCGTAGGTAAAAAACCATAGTGATTTAGCCTACAGTAGATCAAAAGCTATAGTGATTTGTAAATAGTGAGTCGTAGATCAAAAACTACAGTAACCTAGCTAATCGTAGATCAAAAACTGTATTTATTCACAATTAGTCGTAGATCAAAAATTCTAATAATTTAGAGAGCTACAGTAATCTGCTACAGTAATCTGGTAAACCGTATCCTAATCACTACAGTAGTTTTGGAAATGGTAGATCAAAAGCTACAGTAATTTGTGATTAGTGAGTCGTTGATCAAAAACTCCTGTATTTTAAGATAGTACAGGTCAAAAGCTACAGTAATCCAGCTAGCCGTAGATCAAAAACTACAGTAATCCAAAACACAGTACTCTGGAACCTACAGTAATCCAGCTAACCGTAGATCAAAAGCTCTTGCTCATTTAACCGATTTGTAAATGAAAAACTACAGTACTTTAAGAAGCAGTCAATCAAAAACTACAGTAATCCAGAAAATAGTAGTCCAGAAGCTACAGTAATTTTATAAACCATAACGACTACAGTAATCGACCATGATGAGCAACTACAGTAACCCAGCTCATCGTAGATCAAAAACTTTTTCACTTCACCCAACTCCCACATCTCCTGAATACTTCTGATGCTCCATCCCCTCGTTTTTTCAACATCCAGCCCACCCAAAACCACCCAAAGTCCATCGATATCACTCTGCTGACTCACCCCCATTCATATCAATCACCTTTCGAAATTCGTCGAAATTCGCGCATCGTTGTCTCGACAAACACACACTACTGTTCATTTTCTCTTGCTCTGCCAACCTACTCTGTTTGCCAAGAAAAGGGCGGCTCGACGAGCCCAATATAACTGGTAACTAGTTTGAGTAGAGAGTGATAAGTTTAGACGCTTCTCACATTCACTTCGAAAGGATGTGGCGACTGTTCGCGCTGCTCTTTTTTGTGCTGCTCTTGGATGCTCAAAATGCTCAGAATGCGAATTATGTGACGGTGAATTGCTCGCAAGGCCCGGTGCAGGGGAGGCAGGTGGATTTGGGTGAGTCAGTGAGCATTGAGCTCATCTACTGATAAAGATATTAGTATTAATAGATAGAAAATTTGGTGCTCTACAAGATTGTAGTACTTTATTTTTCATGAAAATTGATTTGGAGCAAGTTATGAGCCATTTTCACCAGCCTAGTTTTCTCATTTTACGATCCTTCTCACTTCAAGAGCCCATAGCTTGCTCCAAATCGTATTTCATGAAAAGTGAAGTACTACAATCTTGTAGAGCATAAAATTCTGCATTGAATGATAGTAAAAACTTTGTGATTTCAAGTATCCAGAGCCCAAAAATGCTCCAAAGTGTAGTTTGTAGTCCGAAAAGCGAAAGGCACTGCTTCAAGCGTAGAGACCTAAAAACTGAGTGTGCGGTAGAGCGCACTTGCAACCTTGACTAGAAAACCACAGAAAATTCCAGTTCCTGCCCTGTTTAACAAGTAGTAAATATAATATGTTCAATGTCTGTTTGTGAAATTGGATATCTTGAGCTCACAGTTCACAGTTCGGTGTTTGGTCTGTATAGTGAAAAAAAAGAGAGAGAGAGAGAGAGAGAGAGAGAGAGAGAGAGAGAGAGAGAGAGAGAAAAGCACTGGTAAGAGACGCAGAGTGATCAACTGGAGTTAGAGACGTAGAGATATAGAGACAGAGAGAGATGGAAGGATAGAGAGAGACGAAGAGAAACACAGCTCAGAGATAGCAAGCACTGGTAAGAGACACAGAGTAAAAGAGAAACAGATCACAAAGACACTATGCACTTGCAAGAGACCCAGAGAAACAGAGCATCAAGACACTGTGCACTAGAAAGAGACACAGAGAAACAAAGCGCAGAGACACTATGCACTTTCTAGAGACGCAGAGAAACACAGCACCGAGAGACTATGCATTTACAAGAGACGCAGACACCCTCTTTCCTCGATCTAACTCCAACCCCTTCCAGGCCCCTCCAACTCCCAACAACTCTACTCGGGCCAAGCCAACGTCTACACCGGCATCCCCTACTGCCAACCGCCCGTCGGCAACCTCCGCTTCCAACCACCCCAACCCATCAACACCTTCAACACCACCCTCCACGACGCCACCTACTTCCGCCCGAAATGTCCGCAATTGAACCCTGGCGCCCCCACCAATGAGGATTGTCTGTATCTCAATATTTACACTCCGCAGGTATATCAATGTATTTTTTCTTTCCACGCTATTATTTGATCTTCAGAATGGTGGCGCCACCAATCTCTCAGTACTCGTCCTGATCGATGGCTCCAATGGGTTCACCAATGGCGGGTGCGATCAGAGTCAGGAAAAAGGAATCATCTCGAACTTGGTGCAACGTCAAATCATAGTAGTCACCATGCAGTACCGTATCGGCGCACTGGGTTTCTTCACCACTTACACCAATACGGTGCAATCGAATTTGGGCATGTTGGATCAGGTGCAGGCGATGACGTGGATCAAGTCGGAGATTGTGAATTTCGGCGGGAATCCGAATCAGATTACGGTGGCAGGGCAGGATGATGGAGCGTGTGCGGTGTCGGCGCACACGTTGAGTCCGATGAGTCAGAGTGAGTGGGATGGGATCTTGGGGGATCTAGGCGGTTTGGGGTCTAGGGGATTTGGGGTCTAGGGGGTCTGGGATCTAGGGGGTCTGGGATCTAGGGGGGTCTAGGGGGTCGGGGATCTGGGATCTAAGGGGTCTGGGATCTAGGGGATCTGGAATCTTGGAATTTGGTATCTAGGATTTTCGTAGATGGTCCGTAGCTGGAAGATCTTGGTGTAAGCTTCTGGAGAAGGTGCTCAGAGACTGTGTAAGGTTCATGGGAATTGAGGTATGGAGCTAGAGAAGAGATAGTGCGCTCCATCGTAAGTGAGAGAGTACACGATAAAGCTAGACGCAGATCGACAGACAGTCTGCGTCTCGCAGGATGATGTACTCTCTCACCCTTTAACTTTGTAAAAAGGCCTAATAACCTTAGAATGGAAGAAAGATCGTGTTCTGGGATCAGGGAACTGCTATCCTTAGTGGCGCCGTGATACGTAACTCCGATTTTATCACAATGAGCCCTCTATCTCAAATTCTCCAGCGCTGCTCCCAAGCATTTTCCTACTCTCTCCAACACCATCCCATCCACCATTCCTCACACCTTACCACCCCTTTTCCAGACCTCTTCAACCAAGCCATCGTTCAAAGTGGCTCCATCTACAGCTGCTACAACCCCACCCCGGCCGTCCCCACCAACCCCTCGGTCCCCACCACGACCCCCCGCCCGATGTACGATCAACCCAACACTGGCTATGGAAACGCTGGCTACCAGAACCAATATGGTTATCAACCTCAATCCACTACACCAACCAGCTCTTACAACTCTGCCAATGCTCAGTACGACGATCCCAATCAGCAACTCGCGGCGACGCTGTGCAATATCACTCCATCTCAGTGGAATGACGGACAGACCCAAAACCTACAGAATTGTCTCAAGAACTACACGGTGGACTTTTTCGTGAACCAACAGCCTGGAGGCCCTACTGCCACGTGGATGATAGTCAGGGATACTTCTTTCCTCCCAGGATCCATTGATAGTCTCTCCGGAAACAGACCGAACATCCCAATTATAATCGGAACTGTTCAAGATGAAGACGCCGACTATGCTTTTAAACTGATTAACACTGGCAATGGCAACGATCCGAACAATCTGAACAATTGGATTTTCGACTTTGCGAAGAAGAACAAGTTGAATCAGACGCAGACCGATCAGGTGTCGAACATCATCGCCAATAACTATGGGACGCAAGCGAGTCAAGGACAGCAGGGAAACAATCAGGGTCAGTACAGTAGCGGTCAAGGTCAGCAGGTGAACAACCAATGGCAGCAGACGACCTACAGTAATCAGCAGTATCAGAATCAGAATCAGAACGTCTACAATGGTCAGCAGCAGTACGATCAGGGGCAGCAGAATCAGAACGTCTACAGTAACCAAGGATCGTATGCTAACAATGGTCAGCAGTACCAGAATCAGAACGTCTACAGTAACCAACAATCCGGGCAGCAGAGCTACAGTAACCAGCAGAACCAGCAGTACAATCAGAACACCTACAGTAACCAGCAGTACCAGAACCAAAATCAGCAGAGCTACAGTAACCAGCAGATGAACAATCAGAACACCTACAGTAACCAGCAGTACCAAAACCAGAATCAGAACACCTACAGTAACCAACAGTACAACCAGAACACCTACAATAACCAGCAGCTCAACAATCAAAACCAGAACTCTGGAATGTACACCAATGTCACCCAGTACTCCAATGGCGGAGTTCAACGGGATCAGCCTATGAATAATGGTGGAATGGGTGTAGGTGGCGGTATGGTGCAAGGCAATGGTGTCACCGATTTCACACAGCTGCGGAAGATCACACAGGTACCATATTTGACGGGAAATTGCGGACATTGAGGAGACGCAGGTTGTTAGAAAGTCTGCGTCTCCTCGGATTGTGTATTCTCTCACTTTCTATGTCAGTAACGGTTTTCGAGCCAAAATTTTGGATCCTAGGTCAAAATTTACCGCGCTATCTATCACTGATTTTCTCGTCCGCAACTTCCCACCAACTACCCACCCATTCTAGATCGCCTCGGATCAATCCACCTCCCTTACCACCACCCAAATCCAATCCTACATGCAAAACGGCGACCGCCACGTCCGCATCTACCAATTCACCCATGTCTCGGAAGTGGGCCGCAACACTGTCCCCGATACCGGAGCCAATTGGAAACGTAAATTTCACCCTCACCCTCACCCTAACCCTCACCCACATATCCACCATTTGATTTTTTCAGCAGTGTTCAAGGGCCAGGACATGTACTTTATCACAATGTCGGAGACAATTTGGTCCAATTCCAACTACACGCCTCAGGATCGTCAGGTCGCCGATCAGATGGGACAGCGATGGTCGGACTTCGTGAAAACCGGCCAGGTCGCGAATTGGGATACGACGAGCCAGCAGAATTATAATTATTGCAATTTGAATACGCAGCCGACGCAGCAGGCGCAGTACGCGCCACAGGCTCGGCAGGTTTTCCAGGATCAGGTCAATCCGATTTGTCAAGTGGTGAGTGTTTTTTGGATTTCTGAAAATTTGAAAAAAAATAGTTTGATTTTGAGCGAAAAACATGAAATTTGAGCAAAAAATGTGAAAATTTGAGCGAAAACTAGAAAATTCGAACGAAAATGGAAAAATTTGAGCGAAAAATCGAAAATTATGAGACAGTAATTTAAAGGCGCAGCGCCAAATTGTTCAGTGGGTCTTGCCACGAAAATTGAAAATTGTGATTTTGGAGATTTTTCTTGGGATTTTTTTTTGCATTTTTTCGGTTTTGGAGCTGAATTTTCGGGGTTTTTCTTGGGTTTTTAGCAGAAATTTTTCAAAATAAGAAACTTTTTTGAAAATTTAGCTGAATTTTGAAAAATATTTAGTGCGAATTCAGTAAAATTTGGAAGTTTCTCTCTATTTCTGTTTCTCGTGAAGTGCAGACTATTTTCGCGTTTTTCTCTGCGCTCTCTCATTTTGTGTTGTCTTTTGTAGTTTTTAGTTCGTAGTTTTTAGTTCGTAGTTTGTAGTTCTCTAGGTTGCAAGCACGCTCTATCGAACTATTGAACAATAGCAGTTCCAGAACAGAAAATCGATTTCGATTTTCGGCAATTCTTTCCAATGAAAAGCTAGAAAAATGTTTAAAATTTGGCGCCAAATCCATAATTGATCTGACCTGAACGCGAACATTATATTTGACGACAATTTGCGGACTCGGTATTTTTAAACTACGCAATTTTATGTTGACTTTGTTCTTGGCAAACTTATCCTCACATGAACAACATAACCGACATTAAATTGCGTATTTTTGCCGATACGCACTTCAATTTCTTCACCCCATCACCAACACCCACCAAAATCCAAACATTCCAGGCCCAAAACAACTACGCCCTAGCGAACAACCAATCGCTGCCCTACCCATCTGCCACCAACACCATCTCGAGGACACCGGGCACCGCACAAGCGCAGTACACCAACTCCGCCAACGGCGGCTCGAACTTCCACATCACATTCCAAGTGAACAGTTTCCCGTTCAACGGCTGATCGTCCCTCCCCTTCTTGTGTATATTGTTGTTGATAATGAAGTGATTCTCTTTGCTACCGCACCCCGGTTTACAGCCAGCAGGGGTACGGTCATTTTATTGACCCCCATCGCGATTCTGGTTCCGGCCCCTTCAGAATTCTGAAGAATTCTTTTCCTCTTTGCGTCCCTGTTTGCGCGCGTTTTACGACCTCCCAGAGGGGGCGCGGCGGACTTTGTGAGTTACACGTGTGTGTGTGTGTGCAAGAAAGAAACACGCCGACAATTAGAAGTGGGGGGGGGGTCATCATGAGCATCACAGGAAAACCGACACGTGCAAACAGCCGCGATGAGCAACGGCGCGGAGCCAGGTGCGCCGGAGGAAAAAAAAAGAGTGTTGGGAATTGCGCGCGGTCATTAATTCTTGCAAAAAATGGGTGCGGTGTGGTTTATGGGGGCTCTTTGGTCTTTGATTTGTATGATTAATGTAGGTACAGTAATCCGAATACAATATGGGTCCCGTAAATCGACACCAGGATCTCGTAAATCTCCACTGATTTGACGGTGTTTTTCCTTGGTGTTCTTCTATTGGTCCGTTGTGTAGTTCTCGTGGACAATTTTTCGCGCCAAATCCTCCCAAATCTTCCCCGCGTTCCCATTGGCCGGTTGTGTAGTTCTCGTGGACAATAATCTTTTCCTCATTTTGAGCGCTTCATAACTCCGCCCATTTTTGCTCTTTTTGGCTCAACTTTTTTGCATATTGTAGAGCACATTGAGAGCTACATTTTACCTGTTTAAAATTTTATATGAAACTTAAAATTAACAGAGTTATAGTGATTTTACAAAAAGGACCTTAATGTTCACCAAACTTTGAATTTTTGTGAGTTCTGAAAATCCAAACATAACTCCGCCCATTTTGAGTTTCAGTAAAAGTTGTCAACTAGTAACTTGTAGCTCTCAAGTTGCTCTATCAGATGCAAAAAGTTGGAGCAAAAAAGAGCAAAATTGGGCGGAGTTATGAGGGCTCAAAGTTGAAAATGATTTTTAGTAAAATCATCGAAATCATATGAGTTTTTTGGTAAAAAGTGGGGAATTTCAAGGTCTACAATTTGCAATTTAGTGATGGAGGGCTAGGTATAAAAATCAAAAACAAGGTAGTGAAGTTCAAGGTTTTCAGTGAGGGGGGTAGCAGGGTTACGGTAGACTAACTTTCAAGGTTTAAAATAGTAGTGAATTAGGATTAGAATAGAATAAAGTAGTTTAGATCTAGTAGCTAGGTACCGTAACCTGTAAAATTTTCCCCATTTTCAGTATACTTCATCATGGCTTTCAGGTTAGTCTAATCAATCTGATAGCTTTTTTATTTCTTCAGTACAGTAATCCCTTTGCAAGCTTCTTGTTCTGAACATTCTTATCTGCTCATTTTTTCCAGTACAAGTTAGTGTTTCAATTTTTTCAGTACAGTAATCCTTTCCCAAGCTTCTATTTCTAAAAAATCATCTCTACTACTATTTCTAGTACCAACCTGTGTTTTACTTTTTCAGTACAGAAAAATCCATTTTCCAATTTTCACTACTTTACTACAGTAATCCCTTCTCCATCTTCTACTTCTACGCATTCATCTCTGTTCCTATTTCCATTTCAAAATCAGTACCATTTTTCCCTTTCCCAGTACAGTAATCCCCTGGTCCCTTCCTACCCCAATCAACCCCTCCTTCCGTTTCAAATCCTCCCCTCTCACCAATCTCTCTGATATCTGTTTCACAATCTGTCGCGTGTGTTGTGGGTCGTAAACTTGCTCGTCGCTATCCTCCAGATGTTTTACAGACGTCTTCGGCACCTTTAAAGCTCTCCCGAGATACGCATCTCGATTTTATAGTCCCCCCCTCCATCCAATCACCTGTCCGAGCACTCGTTTACACACACACACCTCCGGACCATAAAACTGTGCAAAAAGACACGCCGAAACATAAAAAAACAGTGTCGTTGGTGGGGTCACAAAGTCGTCAGATTCCATGAACAACTCGCATAAATCAGCCAGTGGATTGAGTCATCAGGGAAGAAAGGGGGGATGCCGACAGGGGGAACTGATAAAAAGGCGGCGTCGAGTTCATCAAGGGTTAGTCACACCTTTTTGGTGGTGGTGGTTTTGGGGAGTTTTCTTGTAGTGTTTTGTCAAGATGATTAGGTTTCTCCTCGAGAACTACACGAGCTACCAATCAGAAGAAATCGGAGATGGCCTAGTTCGAGAACTATAGGATGATTAGATAGATGGCCTAGCATTTCATCGCTTCCTTTTGGTGGAATTGTCCTCGAGAACTACACCAGTAACCAATCAGAAAGAGTTGAAGATGGCCTAGGTTTCGCAATTTCATATCTCTAATGTGATAATAAAGTTAGTCTTGTCCTCGTGAACTACACAATCTACCAATCAGCGCTTATGGCCTATGTTTTCCATTTTCGCACTGTAAAAAACGATTTTGGCTGGTCCAAAAGAACTACAAATCTATGGATCTGTTCGTCTTCAGCTTCTGTTATAGGTTTGTCCTCGAGAACTACACAAGGATGAGCTAGGTGGCCTAGCTTTTCATCGTTTTCTTTAGCTGGCCTTGTCCACGAGAACTACACAAGCTACCAATCAGCGCACGTGGCCTAGGTTTACCATTTTCGCACTGTAAGTGACGATTTTGACTTGTCCTCGAGAACTACACGACAAATAGGTAGTTGGCCTGGGTTTCTCTACTGTGCTTTTGTCCTCGAGAACTACACCATCTATAAATTGGTGGCCCAGGTTTCCACTCCAAGTTCCTAGTCCCTAAGCCTCTAGCCTTCTCCTCGAGAACTACACCATCTACCAATCAGCAACCCTGACCTAACTTTTCGACTCCCTCCCCCCCACTTTTCTCAAGTCCCCGACTCTAACTTGTCCTCGAGAACTACACCACCTACCAATCCCCATCCCCCCTCCCTAACTGTTCCCCCCACCGCTCTTCTCATTCCACTTCCAGTGATAAAAAAGTCATAAAAGTGCCATGTGTGCCCCGGAGGCGGCGGCGAACTTGAAAGAGTCCTCCTATCATCCGAGCATTTCCGTTAATTATAAAAATGATAGCCCCCACTGAAATTTTCATTAAATGCTCCACTTGGAGCAATGAAAATTGAAAAGAAGAAGGGCGCTGACGAAATTGATGTTTTGGGGGCCCACTGCGAATTTAACGACTTAATTGAGCGCACACACATGTACATGGGTTATGCAGATGGTCGACCCGAACAAATTGATATACGGATAATAAAATGGTGCTCTCTTTTGTTTGTATTTTGCTTCGGTATCAGTAAGAACATGGAAAAGTGCAGAAAATGTGAAAAAATTGAGGAAAATCCAAGAAAAAAGTGGAAAATTTTGAATGAGAAAAAAATCGGAAAAAAATAACAAAATTTGCTATGCGCCTTTAAATTTACTACGGTAATTTATCGACTTTTCGAATTTTTGAAGCTTTTTCTTCGATTTTTTCGCATTTTTCGGCATTTTCCAGGATTTTTCGAGTTGTGAATAGAAAAGCTACAAGTTGTTCCATGCGCCTTTAAATTTGATGACGGTAGTTGAGGAATTTCATCGATTTTCATCAAATTTTCGAGTTTTTTCGGTTTTTTCACGATTTTTTCTAGATTTTTTCCAACTTTTATTAGATTTTGATAAGAAATCAATAAAAAATCAATGAAAAACTCAAAAAGTGCAGAAAAAAGTCGAAAAAACTGAAGAAAATACCAAAAATCAAAAACAAGGGAAAAATTACAATTTTGGCTATGCGCCTTTAAATTTACTACGGTAATTTTCAAATTTCATCGTTTTTTCGCAATTTTCAAGCTTTTTCCATGTTTTTTTCGCATTTTTCTTTCAAATTTTCGACAAAAAAAATAAAATTGATGATTTTTACAATTCCTCGTGTACTTCTCGTGGACAACTCCCAATATGAGCCTGTATCAAAAAACCAAAACCTAGACCACTTCCTAATTGGTCATCCATGTACTTCTCTCGGACAATTAGTCAGAAAATTCGAAAAACTTGCACCTCCACACTTTCCGGGCTCCCGACAGTGTCTTATCACTGATAACCAACGCGGAGTCCTTTTGATTTTCGCCGCCGATCGGCAACCAGTTTACAACCTCCTTGTTTGTTCATCACTCCTTTTTTTCAATTCAATTTACTGCTTTTATCGATCAAATTTATTGATTTTTCGGCAAGAGCGCGCTTCTCGGGATTTCAAGGATTTTGTCCGCCGCTCCCCGCGCGCGCCCTTCGTATACGCAATTCCCGAGGAGGACCGGTGTCGCGTTGGTGGCGCAGCGGATAGCGCGCGCGCCTGGGAGTCTCAACTTTTGGGGGTCCTTGGTTCGAGTCCCCCCGCCTCTCATTCTCCTCTGCCCACTGTCGACTCGCAATCGACTCACTTCGTAATCTTAAAATAACATTCCACACCTCACCAACGGCCGTTTTAATTGCCCGGAATCATCAGTGATAAGGTATACAATACAGTATCCCTCTTCCCTCCGTGGATCCAATTATACTAATCCTTATTTGACCCGGTCATCGGCACCCCTTTACACCTAATTGTTTGTTTGTATATGTGTTTTTCGGCACACACATCCATCATCCACGTGGCATCGCCCACTTGTTGGTGGGGGTGGGATTAGCGCTTTTTGATCTTGCTCACTTTTCACCGCCTTTACAGTATGAACATGTACTTGTACCAAAAAAGAGCACTATTTGCTCAAAAATGTGCGAGCAACAGATGTTCATGCCACCCAGCTTGACGCATTTCGTTCAGTTCACTCTTCTGAGCATCATAACTCGGCTCATTTTTGCTCTTTTTGGCTCAATTTTTGTGCATTTTGTAGAGCACATCAAACTCTATAAATGAATTATTGACAACTTTTTATGAATCTTGAAAGTAAAAAAGTTACATAAAATTTTCAAAAAGGTGTTTTTCAAATTTTGAATGATTTTGAAAAATCAATATAACTTTCTCATTTTCAGGATTCAAAAAATGTTGTCAATTAGTAAAATGTAGCTCTCAATGTTTTCTACAAAATACAAAAAAGTTGAGCCAAAAAGAGCAAAAATGGGCGGAGTTATAAGGGTAGATCAAAAAATGTCGATTTTTGATCTACTCATCATAACTCGGTCAGTTTTTGCTCTTTCTAGCTCAACTTTTTTGTATCTTGTAGAGCAAATTGAGAGCAACAAAATGCAGTTTATTTTATTTAAAAAGTGCAAAAAGGGGCGGAGTTATGAGGGCTCTAAAATGAGGTCATTTTTTGAATTTTTGTCTTTTTGAATTTTTTGTTCTAGTATGTTTTTCCCGGTTAAAATGCACTAAAATGACCCCCTTTTCACTGCGAAAATTCCATTCCCTCATTTCCCAATACTAAATCTTCGCATCGATTATAAAAAAGGCCCACCCGTCGCGGCGGGTCAGTGCACTTTTCCCACAAGTTGCTCATTTATGACATCATTAACACGTCGGAGCACATCTGCCACGCTTGCACTTTTCATTTCCTTCATACCGAGCTCCGAAAAGAGCCCAGCTCTCACTTTTATGGTCCTGCTCCTACCGTAGTCCCGTGCATGTTTTGTGGTTCGCACACTTCACGACACGACAATAAAACTCGCGTTTTTCGTTTTCGCCCTCCTTCACCTGTGCAGTTACCGTACCCGAGAGAGGCGAAAAAATTTTATTGTTTCGCGAAAAAGCTCTCTTCTCCGGCTTCTACTACTTTTTTCGAGGCACACAAATCAAGTTGCGGAAGGCGCTTTCGCGCACATTTAATGACATTTAATGGAAGAATAATGGAGTTAATGGTGGAAAGGTGTAGGGTGTTGGTGGGAATGGTGGGCTCCGAAATCTTTATTACTTATTGTTAGATGGTAGTGGGGTACCATCAATCATTGATATGCCACTGAGAGCACTACTTTCCCATTTTTGGTATCATTCTTCGATTGACCATCCCATTTTTCTTTTTTTTGGGTTCTCATTCATTTTTTGAGGAATTTTGGTGATTTTCACAGCCTCGCAAAACCCCTGGCAGTGAAGAGGGGTTGAACCCAAAAGGTCCGGCGCCGGCGCCGTCCGCGCTAACCACTCGACCACCGGCGCACCTGGCGCCGGTGGTCCCGAGTGCGTACAGGTGGCGGGGGGAGCGGCGCCGACGGTTTTGAAAATTTGAATTTTTTGGATTTTTTTGGAAATCAGGTTCAGGGAGATGGCGTTGGGTGCTTCGAAGGTTTTTGAATTTCCCGCTTTATTTTCAGGTTCCTTGAAAAATAATTAAATGTAGAGTTGTAGAGCTCAGTGCGCTCTATCTTTTGATAAAAGTTTCAAAGAAAATCGTTGATTTTGAAGAAAGTTATTTCAATTCCAGGATTTTGAAGGTGCCTTGATAGTTTTTGAATTTCCCGCGTTCTTTCCAATTTTCCAGGAACATGATCTGTTACAAAGTTGTAGAGTTCAAATTGCTCTATCTTTTGGTATGAATTTCACTGTAAATGGTTGAGGGAGAAGAGAGTTATAGCCTAGCTAAGATTTGACAGTATCAGATCCAAGGTGCTGAGGGTACCTTGTCGAAAATTCAAATTTCCCGCATTTTTTCCGACTTTCATAAAAAATGATCAACAAGTAAATTGTAGCTCTCATTACGCTCTATCTTTTGGTATAACTTTCAAATTTCAACGATCATTCTGAAGAAAGTTACAGCTTAGCTAAGATTTGACATTTTTTAGTAAAAAATTCTACTACTAAAAAAATTTTCACTACAATTTCCCCTAACTTTTTGATTCCAAGTTTCCCTTTCCCTTCCCCAACCAACAACAATACAATTCACCTAAATCCACGTGGCAACACAAAAGGGCACCGCCGTCCCGACAGGTGCATGTAATCTCACGCCGATCTGAAAAAGGCGATTCATCATAAGACTCCGGCGAGCATCTTGTTACTTATAAGAGCTATCTGATGACACAATCGTGTCATTTCTTTTTCTTTTTGTTTTGTAGAGGAGAAAAAACAATCCGGCCGCTATCTTAACATTCCCGAGCTCACCATTTTTACGACCCACCAGAGAGAGAGAGAGAGGCGGTCGATCAAAAAAGGTGTTGGAGGTTTTTGAGATAAGGGTCCCAATGGGTACGAACATTTTATTACCCCTCTTTTCGGTTTTTCTCTGATAACACTTGTTTGAATGGGGAGGTGGACACTGTAGCTACAGTTTTTTCTTGTTCTCTTTTTTTTTCTTTTTTCAATGATTCATCTTCTATCTGTTTTCTATTTTAGGCGAGACAATCTTTTACGTGTTTTAACGTGTCTGAAACTGTTTTTTCTCGAAATTTCGGCGATTTTCGCTGAAAAATTCCCAAAAAGTGCATGCTCAACTTGGAGCCCTCATAGCTCCGCCCCTTTTTGCTCTTTTTGGCTCAAACTACTTGCATCTGAAAGAGCATCTCAAGAGCTACAACTTACCTGTTAACAGTTTTCCCTGAAACTTAACTTGGAGCAAGATATTTTTAATTTTTTGCTCACTCTAAAAAAGTGCCCCTCTAAAAAATCAATATAACTCCGCCCATTTCAAGTTTCATAAAAAGTTGCTAACTAACTGTTTATAGCTCTTGAAATTCTCCTCTATAACTCCAGAAAATTTCACCTAAAAACATTGAAAATGGGCGGAGTTATGATAGGTAGATCAAAAATTGGAAAATGCGTTTTCCACGAGAACTACAAAGAACTATAGTTTGTAGTCTTTGTAGTCAGTTTGTAGTCTTTCTAATTAATTAGAAGTCATTTTCAAGTTGAAAAAAATCATCATTGATCCCTGGAATTCATCAAATAGAAATTTATGACTTTGTTAATTAGTTAATTAATTACCCTCTTCCTAATTACCAAATAACAGTCCAAATCACTTCTTGCCTCCAATATGTCTACCCCTCCAACAATTTAAGAGCGTCGTATAATCATTAATGAATCGTTTTGCACCTGATAACTGAGGGTGCTTTACGAACTGGAAGTGATTGATTTTGGAGGGTTTAGGTAGAAAAATAGAGTATGAGAATGTCAGGGAGGTAAAAAGTTAGGTTAAAATAAAGCTAGGTAGTTAAAATTGTCTTGTAATGAAAAGTTAGGGTAGCAAAAATTCTCTAGTAGTGAAAAAATTAGGTTAACAAAATTATAGGATCCTAGAAATTTTCCAGTAGTGAAAAAGCCAGTACAGGTTAACAAAGTTATAGGTTAGCAAAACCTTAGGAGGCTAAAATTTTCCAGTAGTGAAAAAGTTAGGATACCAAAAATTCTCTAGTAGTGAAAAAATTAGTATCCTAAAATTTTCTAGTAGTGAAAAAACCAGTACATAGGAAAATATTAGGATATTGATATATTAGGTTAGCAAAAACAGTATGATAGGTAAAAGTTAGGTTAGCAAAACCTTAAGATCCTAAAATTTTCCAGTAGTGAAAAATGTTAGGATACCTAAAATTGTCTAGTAGTGAAAAAAATTAGGATACCAAAATCTTAGGTTAGAAAAATTTCCAGTACTGGAAAATCAGGTAGACAAAATTTTAGATTAGAATAGATGTTATGATAAAGTTAGGTTAGAAAAGTTACTAAAAACGGTCCATTTCCAATATGTTAGATATCTATACATATATTTTAGGATAAAGTTAGGGTACTAATAGGTTTGCAAACTTTTATAATACTAACAATTTTCCAGTACTGAAAAATTTTAGGATACCAAAAATGACCCATTTTCAACATTTTAAGATCCCAGAATATCATGATACAAAAAAGTTAAGCCATCAATATACTAGACTCCCAAAACTGATCAATTTCCAATCCAATATGCCTCCAAAAATAGTACCCTCCCTCCCTTTTCCGACTAAAATGCGTATAATATGGGGGTGCCTACCGAATTATCCCGAAGGTAATCCGCTCGTAAAATTCTTCCACCCCTTTTCTCTTCATCTCCACCTTGATTTTAGAAGACATCCAGAATACACTTCTGAATCTGAATCTGAATCTGAATCTGAATCAGGACAAGAATCAGAAGAAGCACAAGAATCTGGAGAAGAAACTGCTCTTCTAAATTTAAACACCAAATTCTCAATTCCCTCCCAAAAAAGCGCGTCATGTGTAAAAAATCGCGTGCGTCGTGCAATTCGCCGCCGCCTACTGTAGGTGGGCGGAGCCTCGCGCTGTTCTAGGCTCCGCCCACTTCTCCTCTCTTCACCTTGTCCTCGCCACACACTCACTAACACCTCTTTTAGTGCTTTATAAAAGTTTATGTGCTCATGCTTTATTACCCCCCTTTGGGACACGCCCCTTTTAAAGGTCTCTCCGAAATAGAATTTTTATTGATGATATAAATCATAATCGATCTAATTAAAAGATTCAGATGGACCAAGGAATTCGTGATCTTTCGGTGAGCTCCGACTCGTCGTCATCGCCACCACCAACATCTATCCAGACGACGTGGCCCCAGATGAGCACGGATATTAGTTTTGGAGGGTAGGTCGAATTTATTTTAGTTTAAGGGGGGGGGGGGTGATAAAATTGTGATAAAATTGTGATAAAATTTGGGAAAATTGATCTAGTGGTTCGCAAAGTTCACAAGCTTTATTGAGGAGTGTTTGTATATTGGTGGTGGTTTTTTTTGGAGTAAAGTTGGTTTTATAGGATAATAATGTTTTGATTTATCATTATAATCATATAATATACTTTATTATAACCTTAACATTGTATTTAGAGTCATTAGAGCCGGAAGTTAGAGCTATCTTTATCCCAATGCATTGATTGTTGAGTAGATCAAAAAGGGACTTAATGAGCAGATTTTCTAATTAATTAGAAGCTTATAATTAGTAAATCTACATTGTTAAGTAATTATTACACTATTTATCATTTGAAATTGTACTAAAAATTCCATTTTCTTTTAAAAAATAGTTCAAAAGCTCATTTTTTCCCATTTTTGACCACTTCAATTTCAACCTATTATAACTCCGCCCCCTTTTCCTCTTTCAGTATCAAACTTTTTGCATCTAATAAAACAACTTGAGCACTATATTTTGTTAGTTGACAACTTTTTATGAACATTCACAGGAATTGAGATATTTTCAATTTTCCAAGGTTCATTGAAAATTTCAAAAAAATTGAAATTTCAAGTGCTTTTTTGAAAATCAATATATCTCATTTCCTATTAATTTTCAGTAAAAGTTGTCAACAAGTAAATTATAGCTCTTGAGTTGCTCTATACGATGCAAAAACTTTGAGCCAAAAAGAGCAAAAATGGGTGGAGTTATGAGGGCTCTAACATTAGAGGGGGATTGTCCACGAGAACTACAAAAATTTCAGGGACCAATGAGCACTGGAAAATGGTTTTAGGGGTTTTAGGGGGTAAAAAGATCCGT
Organism: Caenorhabditis imperialis; assembly: GCA_963572205.1. NCBI lineage: Eukaryota > Metazoa > Nematoda > Chromadorea > Rhabditida > Rhabditidae > Caenorhabditis > Caenorhabditis imperialis. Next base: position 1,117,182 of record OY751541.1, read on the forward strand.
AGAATTTGAATTTCATAGTTTCAAGAGCTGAAAATTGGTTTTTTCTAGTTTTGGGCGGGAAATTTAAGTTTTTGAATTTTTGAAAAATGACAATTTTCAGTAGTGGAAAATCTAGTAGAAGTTTTGGTTTTTTTTGAATAAAAATTGAAAGGAAAAAAAGTATAGAAGTGTAGAATACTAGTCTAGTCACCTGAAAAAGGGGAAAAAATAGAAAAAATGGGAAAAAAATAGAAAAAGGGAAAGGAGCTACAAACTGACAAGCTCCAGATTGATTAACTCCCCCTATTTTTTTACCTCCCCTTTTTTCACTTCACCTCCGCCTCTTCTAGTTTTCCACCACCTCTCCCCTTTTTCTATACCAAAACGTAAAAATAGCTCCAGAACATAAAAAAGCTCCACACCGTCTAGACACCCTGCCTTCATTTCAGAATGATGCTCCCCTACGCCACCCAACTCGGCGCCAACACCACCGCCACCACGCCGTTCGACGCCCAACAGTACCAGCACCTGTATCAAAACACACAGTTGTACAACTCGTGGGCCTACTCGACGTACGGATTTCCAGCGTATCAGGGTGTCTATGGTGGCGATTTTAAGGAGTTTAAGGAGTTTAAAGGTATGTGGTGGGTGAAGGGTGAAGGGTGAAGGGTCACCATCATCAAGACAAGTAGAAAAAGTAGAGGGAGGAAGAATAATAAAATTATTAATTATACTACCCGCGGAGAGAAGGAAGACCATAAATTCTCTACGCCCCTCTTCTCCAATTTGTCCAATTGATTTTTGCGCCTACAGTAGCCTTCTTTATCTACCCGCCATCTTTTTTTTGTCCCCCCCTCCCCGATTGATACAGTAATCTGTGCACTGGCGCCAGCGGCGTCCCTTTCAACTTGTCTGACGGCAAACATGCGACCTATCGATAAGGCGTCGACTTTACAGTGGTACAGGAAGTGGAAGGGGGGATTCTGAATTTGGTCTTGATTATGTTTATATTGTTACATTAATTAGAAATTGGAAAACTTCCAAAAAAATATGAAAAACTGGTGGAAATTGACTAAAAAGCAACTTTTCAAAAAAATGGAAAAAAACTGAATTTTGAAAATTCAAATTTTCTACTTTTTCCTCTTACTTTCATGGAAAACTATTTATTATAAAATTGTAGCCCTTGAAATTCTCTATCTTTTACAAAAAGCTACATATTGATTCAATAATTTTAAAAAAAGTTACAACATTTTGAAATTTACCTTCACCTCAAACGCACTTGGAGCTGCTTTCCAACTTTGAGCTTTCATAACTCCGCCCCTTTTTGCTCATTTTGTTTTAGCTTTTTTGCATCTAATAGAGCAACTCAAGAGCTACAATTTATCAATTGACAACTTTTTATGAAACTCAAAATGAGCGGAGTTATATTGATTTTTCCAAACCGACTACATTTGTAGTTGAAAAAATGGAATCCAGACAGGGTTTTGAAAAATCAATATAACTCCCTTATTATTGATTTTTAGTAAAAGCTGTCAATTAACAATTTATAGCTCTCAAGTTGCTCTACAAAATGAAAAAGTTTGAGCCACAGAGAGCAAAAATGGGCGGAGTTATAAGGGTAGATCAAAACATGTCAATTTTTGGTCATTTTTGATCTACCTTGAATAACTCGGTCAGTTTTTCCTCTTTTCAAATGAAAATTTGTGGACAGATAGAGTACAATAAGAACTATGAATTACAATTTACTTTGTTCAAAAAGAGCAAAAATGGGCGGAGTTATAAGGGCTCAAAGATTTACAACAAGAGTGGACAAAACAGGCAACTGAAAAGTTTTGCGAAATGGGGGAAAGAGGGGAAAATGCTGCTGAAAAGAAGGCACATATATCAATATTGTAAAACTTTTACGATCGTTAAAACTTTTCCCCTTTTTCCCAACAAGACCACCCCCACCTTAATCAACCCACACCATATATCTCTTTCGCAAATTGTCCACCTCCATTTTACGACTTTTTTTTGGGCGTCCTTCAACGAATTTTCGGATTAAAAACAGAAAGAGAGGGGGAGGGGGCGCTTCCAATTAGGATACTACGGTAGACGTGAGGGAGCCGAGAGAGCAGATGTTGGGTGCCGGCGAGTTCAAAGCCAGCGGGGTCCCGTTTTACGACGTCTAACTTTATCGTCGTCCTCCACTTTCGATCAGATAAGAAGCCTACCGTAGTGTTTTTCGAATTTTTTTCGCTTCACCTTCTCTTCTTTAACGTCTTCATCTTTAACGTCTCCTTTTTCTCCTCCAAAGTTGGCGAGGTGTCGAGCAAACATTGTCATTCTCTAAATAAATCGTAAAATTTTCCACCTCCACCTCCATCTACCTCCCCTATACCCCATACCAATACAGCAAGGGGATCACTATAAATTGGCATTAGGTGCAAAACATTGGCGTAATCGTGACACCTGCACCCCATCGGGTGGATCAGCAATAAAATGCGTGTTGCGTCCACCAGGAACAGATGCCGTTTGAATATCAGGTTACCAGGTGGTACGGTAGTTCCGAGCAGAAGTACATTGGTGGATGGTGGGCAGAAGTCCAGGAGAATGGGTGTAGTTGGGTGTAGTTGAAGAGGGGTGGGTGCATTATCCTCGAGAAGTACACAGCTAGCCAATCAGGATAGAGCAGTCAAAAATGATGGTTTTATAGTCCACGAGAACTACACCACTTTCAACTGGGTGTAGATTGGTGTAGATGGGTGTAGAGAAGCTATAGGATGATAGGTGTTGTCCACGAGAAGTAGAGCACTTACCAATCAGCATATCGCATCCAAAAATTTATCATTGTAGTTCACTAGTTATCCACGAGAACTACACGGGTTTCCAATCAGCACAGATCAGTAAAAATAGGATCTGTATTGTCCACGAGAAGTACACGAGTAGCCTATCATTGTTCACTTGAAGTACACGAGATACCAATCAGTACAGATCCTTCAAAATAAGTGTTTTGTTGTCCACGAGAACTACACAACTTTCAAATGGGTATAGGTTGGTGTAAAGCGTCTAATCTTGAGCTTTGAAATTGTCTGGATTGTCCTCGAGAAGTACACAGCTAGCCAATCAGCACATTGCATCCAGGAAATGATTGTTCTAGTTCATGAGTTATCCTGGAGAAGTACACGAGCTACCAATCAGCAAATAGTATCCAGTAGATAGTCCATATTGTCCTCGAGAAGTACAGCATCTACCAATCAGAACAGAACCTTCAAAATATGAGCTTGATTGTCCTGGAGAACTACAGCATCTACCAATCAATACATCGCATCCAGGAAATGATCGTTGTAGCTTACTAGTTGTCCTGGAGAAGTACACCACCTACCAATCAGCGTTTATTCTCCTCGAGAAGTACACCACCTCACCCCCTATCCTCTTCCTCCCACTACTTCTACCTCTAAATCCCTCCATTTTTCTAGATCTCCACCATCATCTGCTCTAAGTAAGTCTCACCCTCTGTCCACCAAACTCCACCCCTCCCCCCCAAAACTCCTCCCCCACCTACCGTAGTCCCGAAAAGCTCTCCTCTCCCCAATTAATTAGAGTTGAAAGGCGACCCCCGCTCTCCGCTTTACGACCCACCTGCTCCCCCGTCCGCTTCCTAATTACTGTCCGCTCCTTCTAACTATATAATTCCAGATGTCACATCGGGTACAGCTGGAAGCAGCGCGGCGAGCACACCGAGTGCTTCCACTTTGCCGTGGACCATCTCTCACGAGGGAAAAAAGAAGCGACAGCCGTATAAGAAGGAGCAGATCTCGCGGCTCGAGTACGAGTACTCGGTCAACTCGTACTTGACTAATAAACGGCGAAGTGAGCTCAGCAATCAGTTGCTGTTGGATGAGAAGCAGGTCAAGGTGTGGTTTCAGGTAAGAGCGTTGTTTTTTTGAAGTTTTGGTTTTTAAAATGAAAGTTGATGATGAGTTGAAAATAGAGCCATGTTAGTCCAAATGTTGATATTCTCAAAATGAATGTAATATCATGTAAAAGCTCGAATCATGAGCTATCTGAAACTATGTTCAAAATTGTTGTACGTTTCCTGGGAGCCGAGATATGGAGCTCCAAACATTTAACACTTGAGCACCTCGGGTACCCAACTTCAGAGCTCCATATCTCGGCTCCCAGGAATCGCACATAATATTGGATCACTGTTCTGAGTTCACTAAAACAAACTCTTTTTGTCCATACTAAATTCAATTAAAAAACCAATGTCAACTCAAATTAAACGGGCAATCAATATAGTCTACAGACTATACCTGATTTGTGGTGCAGTAAAACCTTGGTCAGAATGAGTTGCACTGGGTCTTTTACAATAAAAGTAATATCATTTAAAAGCTCTTATTTTAAGGTTTTCAGAACTGTATTCAAAATTTTGATCGGACTTTTGAGGGCCGAGATATAGAGCTCCAAATTCAGAGCACCACAGCACCTTATAGCGCCGAGGGTGCCCTAATATTAGAGCTCTATATCTCGGCTCCCAGACATCGTACAAAAATATTGAAAACAGTTTTGAATACAGAAAATTCAGAGCTTCTAAATGATACAAAATTTGTCATTATATCAATAAAAAATCCGCTCCGAAAATCATGATTTAAAACTTCAACTTTTTAGATCTCATAGAGAAGTGCACCATTCCTTGTTTGCCCTGTTAGCCCATCTCCAAATTAATTTCTTCACTTAATTATAATATCATTCGAAAGGTCTAAATCTAAGCTATCAGGAACTATGTTTAAAATTTTAGTACAAGCTCTGCGAGCCGAGATATAGAGCTCTGAAGTTTGTGCTCCAAAACATTTTTAGCACCAAGTCAACTTCAAAGCTCTCTATCTCGACCCCTAGAAATCGTACAAAAATTTTAAAAACATCACCAAACACCCCATCACACCCTCTTTCACACACCCACCATCAACACCTTCATATTCCAGAACCGACGCATGAAAGACAAGAAGATCCGACAGCGCGTGTCGGGTCCGTTCCCCCACGGCGCACCGATCACGCCGTGCATGGAGCGGCTTCTCAACTGACGGATCACTAATTTCTCACATTTATATCGACTTTTTCTCACAGTTATCTCTGATTATTTTCTTTTTCTCGTTCTTCATTTTCCCACACAGGGTGCGACTTTCCAGCCAGCGAAAGCTCCTACCGGTACTTTGACACCCCTCCACTTTTTCCTTTTTTTTCAATTTTTTTTTCTTTTTTTTTTTTGCTCTCCGTCTCACCATTTCGATGTATCGCACCCCTTATAAACCATTCTCAACTTGTCCGTGTGTCTGTCTGTCCGTGTCGAGTCAGCGATCCCTCCAGAAAAGCACCGTCGTTTCTCTAACCCTCCATCTCGTTTTTCCGTTCTCTTATCGTTTCTCTCGTTTCTCTGCGTCTCTTCGAAGAAATAGTGCTTTTCTTGCAGGGATCACTGCCGACACCTTCCTTCTCATCAACGTCGTCATCTGAAGTCGTGACTGATGATTTCGGTGATGCAGCAAATGATGAACAACCCGAATGTGCCGCCCGTGTTCGTGAAGCGGTCCGATTCACCGGATGGCGATGAGTCTCCGTTCATCAAGACTGAAGCGTCGCCGCCGAGAGCAACGACGTCGGCTCCGTCAATGCCGCCGGGATCTTTTTGGCCGAGTGTGGCGCAGATTCAATCTGCTAGTGGATCGGGGACCTCCAGTGGAAGTAGCAGTGCAGCGTCGAATAACTTTTCGAGGAATCAGACGGATAATCACTCGGAGAGAGGATCGGATGCGGCGGCGAGTCCCCAGCTTCCGTTGCCCACGAGGTTGGTGAGAGGGAAGGGGGATTGAGAAGTGTGGGGAAAGAAGAAGATGGGGTAGTTGTGAGGGAGTTTGAGGTGTCTGGTATTGTGATAGAGAATTGGGATGTGGGAAGTTTTTTGATGGCCTGAAAGTGGTTGTGCAGTTTTTGAATGATTAGGTACTGATTTTGAGGAACATTGTCAGTTTTTAATGTTTACTATTGGAAAACGGATAATTTTGGAAAGTTTTGGGACCATTATAATGGTCCGTATTGATTTTATGGAAACTTGAGAATTTACTATTTTTTATAATTTTTTTCAAATTTTCTGTATTTTTTTAGGATTATGGTAATTTTTAACAGTCTTCTAAATTTTGGAAAATTTTAAAAAAATTGGGACTTTTTGAAAATTTTCAAAAATGCTTGGATTTTTCTGAAATTGATGTGATTTTTGAAATTTTTGAAATTTTTTGTTAATTTTTTAATTTTTTTGGAAATTCCAATGAATTCTGAATATTTTGAAATTTGAAAAAGTTGCAAAATTTTGCAAAATTTCAAAAAATCAGGGATTTATTTTTTCAAAAAAATTTTTTTTTTGAATTTTTCAAATTTTTAAAAAAATTGTACATATTCTAAAATCCTATAATTTATTTGATTTTTAGTTAGAAAATCTAAAAAATCTAACAATTTAACATTTTTTACACTCCAGACAAATTCGGGATTTTTCCTAAAATTTAGTAAATTTTTCTGAAATTGTCCATTTTTTTGAAATTTTTGAAAAATCTTGAAATTTTCAAAATTCCAAATTCAACATCCAAAAAAATTTTTTTTTTACAATTTAACTTCAGTCTAATAGTAAATCACTACATTTTCAATTTTTTTCTTACCAATCACCTTACGATTCCTTACGATTTCATAGCGATTCCGTTCAAAAAACAAAAAAATCACCTTTTCCAGTAGTGGAATGACGATGAACGCAGCGGCGGCTGGTATGTACCCATTCAACGCGGGTCGCTTCCCAACAACCGCTCAAGGTTTCGAGATGATGGTCAACAATCCAATGTACTCTGATTTTTATCAAAACTCGCTGGCCGCCTCCACATGGGGATATTCCTATGGACAGCAGTATCCATTCGCCGCCAATTACCCCATGCCGAGTTTAGATGTTAATTTGAGTGGTAAGAACTTCAAATTTCCCTTTTTTTTCAACTTTTCTATCATAAAACTAAAAATCTGACGCCTTCAGATGGAAGTCAACTCGAATGGACGTCGTCTAGCCACTCGATGCGCAAGAAGCGGAAGCCGTACACCAAGGCGCAGACTTTGGAGTTGGAGAAGGAGTTTCTTTATAATACGTATGTCAGCAAGCAGAAGCGATGGGAGTTGGCCAGGGTGCTGCATCTCACCGAGCGACAGGTCAAGATTTGGTTTCAGGTGAGCTTTTCTATTGAAATGGGGGTTAAAAATGACTAGAAGGTGGTAAATATCCTCTAAAAAGTAGAAAAATCCAGAAAATCGGTAAAAAACTATTGAAAATGAGTAAAAAACGGTGAAAACGGCAAAAAAGTAGAGGTGGCCGACTTTTGAATTCCTCTTCCCCCTGTTTTTCTCGCGTTTTACACTAGATATCGACTTTTCCTTATACCGATCGATAGAGAATTCAATTTACAACAATCTGTTCGAAATAGATTCTCAAATTTCAACCTCGAATTCAAGAAAAACCGCTAAACATTCCCATATTGAAAATCCTAGGCCACCACCCTCATTTTCAAAAAACGAAATTTTCGACGCCCCGCGCTCCCAACTCTGAGCGGTCCCCCTCTCCCCCCGCACCTCTAGGCAATCCCGACCCCTCGCTCGCAGCGCCACCGTGGCCTAGTGGATAGCGCACGCGCCTGCCACTCCAAACGATTTTGGTTCGAGTCCCCTCCACCTCAATTCCGTTTTTCAGAACCGCCGAATGAAGGACAAGAAGCAAAAGCAGCGGACGGGTGATCCGACAGGCATGATGATGCCCGCCAGCCTCGATTAGATTTGTAAAATTTCCGATTTTTCCCCAATCCTCTTTCTAGGCACACTTTGTCCTTCCCCATTTGCTCCGATAGCTCAATGTTGCTCATTATCGTCCGCATTTAATAACTTGTCGTACCGGTAAACGCTCCTTTGTTCGGAGTTTTTCTTGTAAAGCTACTTTTTTCAAATTGTGCTCTTCTACTTATTGTTTCATGGCATTTTTGTTTTTTTTTTTTGAATAAAATCGTTTGCAAAAGTTAGGCCATGCGCTGATTGGTCGCTTGTGTAGTTCTCGAGGAAAAAACTTCATTACCACTAGCACCTTTAAGACTCTGCGAGCGATACAAAAACATGAATAAGGGCGAAAAAGTCTCGACAACTTCTCACTACAGTCACCGCCCATATTTGTAAAGGCAACTGGTAGAGAAAACAAAAAATAAGGAGACAGTTAATAGGTGTAAAAGTTAAAGGTCCGTTGCTCGCAAGGCTCCAGACACTGAAAACCAGGAAGGCGAGGTTGACGATGAAAGAGAAGAAGCAGAAAAAATAATGGATTCGTAGGGTGGTCTTGTCAAAGTTCACAAGAGCGCGGGCAGTGGCCACGGCGATGATGAAGAGGAGCTGGAAAATGTAGTTTTTTGAAGAAAAAACTGAGAAAAACAATGGAAAATATTAAAAAAGGCGAAAAAATTGGGAAAAAACAGGAAAAATTGAGAAATTTTGGCCTAAAAATTTGAAATTCGAAAAAGTGTGCACACACTGTGACGGTAAATTGCGGGCTTTTTGAATTTTTGAAGGATTTTTTTCAGGTTATTTCTTCGATGTTTTCGCAATTTTTCTCAAATCCAGTTAAAAATGTTATAACACTTACCACATCATAAATTGCGATCGCATAATAAAACAATGGATGTGCGAACCAGGCATTGAAAGTCTTCGGGATGGGCTCCCACAGAGCAAACTTTTTGCGGAACATTGCCTCGAAAATGCAGAGAGCTGTGGCGACAACGTAGCAGAGTTCGAAGACGACTACAGTGGTGCAACCACCACGGACAAGGCAAGAGGAGAGACAGCACAGTGGCTCGAGCTCCAGGTGCCGGGATTGGACTCTGAAAAGTTTTTATTGGTGTTGGTGGTGGTGAGGGTGATGGTGCGTAAATCGACACAAAGGTCTTCGCGCTCTAAGAGTGAGAGAGTACACCATCCTGCTAGACGCAGGTCAGCAGACAGTCTGCGTCTCCTGAGATCGTGTACTCTCTCACCCTAGTTACAATGGAACGTGTTTTCACTTTGTATCTACAGAAAGTATTTTGTGTTATATATCATTCGAAAGCCCTTTTTGCAAGGATTCTGAATATATAACTATCTTCTCTAGATTCACCCGTTGAAGCTGACTAGCCCCTGTCCAAAAATCAAACCCTTATCACGTACCCAAGTTACAATGGAACGTGTTTTCACTTTGTATCTACAGAAAGTATTTTGTGTTATATATCATTCGAAAGCCCTTCTTACAAGGATTCTGAATATATAACTATCTTCTCTAGATTCTTCCGTTGAAGCTGACTAGCTCATTTCCAAAAATCGAACACTTATCATTTCCCAGTTACAATGGAGCGCGCTATAACTTTTCACGTACAGAAAGTATTTTGTGTTATATATCATTCGAAAGCTCTTTTTGCAAGGATTCTGAATATATTACTAACTTCTCTAGATTCTCCCTTTGAAGCTGACTAGCCCCTGTCCAATAATCGAACCCTTATCATGTAGCCGTGTTACAATGGAGCGCAGTTTCACTTTGCATGTTCAGAAAGTTTTGTGTTGTATATCATTTGAAAGCCCTTTTTGCAAGGATTCTGAATATCTAAGTAATTTCTCTTGATTCTTCCGTTGAAGCTGGCTAGCCCCTGTCCAATAATCGATACCTTATCATGTACTCGCGCTACCATATAGCGCGATTTCACTTTTCATGCACCAAAAGTATTTAGTGTTATATATCATTCGAAAGCCCTTTTTGCGCTGTTTTTGAATATCTTACTAACTTCTCTAAATTCCCCCGTTGAAGCTGACGAGCCCCTATTCAAAAATCGAACCCTTATCATGTACCCAAGTTAAAATGGAACGCGTTTTCACTTTGTATGTACGGAATAGATAAGTTTCATATATCATTCAGAAGCCCGTTTTGTGAGGATTTTGAATATCGAACTAACTTTTCTACATTCTGATGTTGAAGCTGACTAGAACATGTACAAAAATCGACTACTTTGAAAATTAAAGCAAAACTCACTTGGTATGAATCGGTGCCACTTTATTCGCCTTCATCCGATTCCTGAACATGCGCACCTTTTGGTACTGATGGCTGACTGCCTCTCCAACCTTTTCGAAATACTGGCCCACTTTCCAGTATAACACTCGAAGCGCGCTCGGCGCCTGGTCTGAAAAAAATGGCAGTGAAAAATACGTCAATTATAAAGAAAAACATGGCTCTAAATACCAGGGGAACCATTCAAAAAGTCCAATCGTCTCACCTGCCGAGCTCTTTTTGCTCGAGTTGTCGCCGCGCGGCTCTTTCACCTTGGGAATTTTCATGGCTCGCTTCCCATTGACTCCTCCACCGTTTCCGGCCGACGTCGTCGGGCACACCTGATTCATCTGCAGTAGTTTTTGAATGAAGTGGCTCGCGGAGCACAATGAGTCACCTTTTTGGGCTGTCCCTGCCCGGATTGTCCGTTCGCCGTGGTGGTTTTCTTCGGTTGACTGGTTTTTTCGGGCGGCACCCAGTACTCGACCATGTTTTGATCGGGTTTGTGGCGCGGGCGACGGAATTGGTCTTGGTCCGCAAAGTAGCGTCGGTTTTCCTGAGAGATTCTATAGTGAGGAAAGGATAAAGGGTTACTGTAGACATGTTAGGGTTACGGTAGACATGCAGTGTAGGTATGTGCTCATGTTCAGTGTGCTCATATTCATATTATTCTCATTCTGGTTTGTAGTTTGTAGTTGGTAATTTGTGCTCTATTGTACATAAAGTGAGAGAGTACATGAAATAGTGAGACGCAGACAGTCGGCCCGTCTGCGTCTCCTCGGTTCATAACACAATAGAGCGGCCCCTTTACCGCAACTATCATAACTCCGCCCACTTTTGCTCTTTTTAAATGAAATTTTCTGGAAATATAGATCTGAACAAAGGCTACAAATTGTTAGTTGAACACTTCCCCTGAAAATCAAAATCAGCTGAGTTATTTTTAGTTTTCTGGCGCATTGAAAATAGCTAATCTAGAAAACTGAAAATATCTGTCTTCATTTAAATTTTCATTGAAAGTGATCAATTAATGATTTGTAGCCCTGCTATCAATACACATCTCCACCAAATTTCATCCAAAAACCACAAAAATGAACGGAGTTATGATAGAGAGATCAAAAGTGACCCAAGTTTCCGTTTACACAGTCGGATGCACCATGCACACACTTCATTTTTGCACCTCGTTCTGCTCCGCGGACGGAGCAACTCCTGTGAAGAGTTGGACTGTCGCCAGACTCCGTAACAGCTTCAGATTGTTTTGACGGATCGCCTAGTTGGAAAATTAGCGTCTAGTGATAATGATTCCCGCGCGAAATTTGAAAATTTACTAACCTTTTCGAATTCGTTCATCATTTTTTGGCTTTTTTCGATTTTTTTTTAGTTTTTTAAAGATTTTTTGAATAAAATGAATAAAGAATACGGAACGCAGCTGGCGAATAGGTTGAGTGGTGAACCCGACTGACTCGGTTCCTTTCGAGCGAGCCTAATTTCTTCTCCCCACTTTGATGTGGGGGCAAAAAAGCAAGCGGAAAGAAGAAAAAGGAAGGCGCAAAAAAATGGCGAAAGGGGTTTCTTCCGTTTAAGCTTTTTGCTTCGAAATATGGGTGGCAAAAAGGTTTGGAAGGCATGTGGAGTCGAACCAAAACCGGTGGGATTTGCAGGCAAGCGTGTTAACCACTGCGCCACCGATGCGTTGGGAGCGAGGGGTCGGGATTGCGTAGAGGAGCGGGGGGGAAGCGAGGGGGAGGAACATTTGAAATTTTCATATTAATTTTTGAATTTTTAAAATTGAAAATTTAAAAAATTTTGAAATTTAAACATTTATTCTAAATTCCTCATGGCCTAAAATTTTTTGGTTTTCTAGGCCACGACTCTCACAGTTTCTAAAATTCAATAATAAAATTGAAGTGCGATGCAAACCAAGCCAGACAAGTACGAAAAAGTGGAAAAAATGTCTAAAAGAAGCGAGTCAAAGGAAAAGTTGCACAATTTGTGCTCAGCGTGGGGTCCTAAGTGGTGCACCATTGTTCATCGAAAGTTCAAACGCCCGCCAACTCACACTGTACACGTTCTGCGGGCTCGCGGCTCTTCGCGGGCTCACCACTGACTCCTCGTGGTCCAGAATGAAGATGGACCATCGGCGTTCGACTTCTGGAGACGAGGACACTTCCAGCTCCATGTTCTTCTGGAATAGTAGCGTTTTCGGCGGAGTGTTGTGCTTCCACTTGGCCGAATTTCCATTTATATTGGCGAATTTTTCGAATTAGCCCTGCGTCATGGCTACCCGGAATTTTTACGCGTTTGATCTTGTTTGTTTGGGTCTTTGAGCTGTGTTTTTTGGAGCTTTTGACGTCTTTTTTAAAGCTCAACTCGTTGATTGGTGGCCTGGTGGCCGCGGCCGAGGAATTGCATCGTGTAGTCCTGCAGGACAATTGGAATTAATTTTTTTTTCTTTTTTTTCCTTCAATTTTCTTTGATTTTCCTCGAATTTTTTTCAGTTTTTCATCGATTTTTTTCTCGTCAATCAATAAAAAATTGTTTCAGAATGGAACCAAGGATACAGCGCCCACAATTTTACCTCGCACCAATGGTTAGATACTCAAAGTAACCTGGACCAAAGAAACCCGAAATTTTTCATATTTTCAGACTCGCATTCCGACAACTGGTGCGATTATACGATGTGGACGTCTGTTACACGCCTATGATTTACGCGAAGAATTTTATCGAGTCGGAAAAGTGTAGAAGCAGCGAATTGAGCGTTTGCGAAGGGGATGCTCCGCTGATTGTGCAGTTTGCCACGGATGACCCGTTTGTGTTGGCGGAGGCCGCGGAGATGGTGTACAGGTGAGAGCAGAAGAGCTGAAGAGCATTGAAAGCTCCAAATAATGAGTTTCAGCTGCTCTACAGGCGTCGATCTAAACTGCGGCTGCCCTAAGCACGACGTCAGATCCAAGGGCTTTGGAAGCGCTCTTCTGAATAAACCCGAGCTTCTCGCCGACATGGTGCGTCAAACACGCTCCAGAATCCCCGACCCCACCTTCAGTGTCTCCCTGAAAATCCGAATAAATCAGGACATTTCCAAAACCGTGGATTTGTGCAGAAAAGCCGAGGCCGCCGGGGTCACTCATCTCACTGTGCACGGAAGAACTCCATCGCAGAGAGCCGAGCCAATAGACGTGGATGCTCTTCGGGTGGTGAAGGATGCTGTGGGGGTGCCGGTGATTGCCAATGGGGGTGTGACGTCATTGGCGGAGGCGCTGGAGCTCGGCGAGCTGACCGGGGTGGATGGGGTGATGGCGGCGAATGGGTTGCTGGATAACCCGGCGTTGTTTGCGGGGCATCAGTATACTCCGAAAGATTGTGTGGAGAATTTTGTTGGTTTTTTCGATTTTTTTCGAATTTTCAGTAATTTTTTTGTTTTGCATTCATTATTGTGATTTGACCGCTATTTTTTATGACTTTTCGAGAAATTTTAGTGAAAATTCCTCGCAAATTCATAAACAATTGAGAAAAACTGAAATCTAACTGGTTTTTCATTGAAAAACCCTCTAAAAATCAAATTTGCCTTGCTTTTCTCTAGATTTTCAATGTTTTTCCATAAATTACAGCGAAATTACACATTTTGAACATGATTGAAGATAGAATACATGAAAAATATACTCTGCCTGTTAAATTGTTAACTGTGAATGGGTTTTAATGATTTTTCCAAAATAAAGGTACCTTTTGTTTTGAAAAAATCATTAAAATCCAGTTATAGATCATTAATTTAACAGTTAAAGTGTATTTTTCATGTTTTCTATCTTTAATCATGTTCAGAATGTGTAATTTCGCTGTAATTTATGAAGAAACATTGAAAACCACGAGAAAATCGAGTCAAAACGGCTGTAAAAACGATTTTGCAAAAATTTTTTAGAAAAATCAATAATTTTCATCAAAAATCGATATTCTAGATGCGGCTATCCCGTGAGCACGGACTTGACTGGCTGCTCTACCACCAGCACCTCCAATATATGCTCCGCCCAGTGCTCAGTGCTCAGCAGCGACGGGTTTTCAACGAGCTCAACGGCCGGCTCGCCATTGACCAATTCCTCGATTCAATGCTCCACGGTTGACTTGATTTTGTTGTTATAAAATTGTTATTCATAATATTTCCTGTTAATTGTCAGTTTATTCATATTCATATCTAATAAAATCCTGATAACATGTTTTCCCATATAAAGCACACTTGATAACAATGAAAAAGAGCTCAGAGCTTGAGCAAAACTCGCGCCAGAGCTCTGAAATCCGTCGCCTCGTTGAGCTTCTTGGCGATTCCAGTTGGTGGCTTGAATCCGGGAGCGTCTGAAAATTTGTGTTTTTAGGTTAAGGGTCTCGCCGCGAAAAGTACAGTAATCTTGTAAAAATTGATTTTTTTTCGAGTTTTTGATGAAAAAAGCTCAAAAATGTGCGAATTTCACCATTTTTTTCAGAATTTCGCTAAAATTGGCTCCAGTGGCCTAGAAAACCAAAAAAAATTCTAGGCCATGTGGAATTTGACATTTTTGCTGAAAATTCGAAAAAAATAAATAAATTATGACCTAAAAATGGATTTCTAGGCCACGGAAAGCTGAATTCTGATCTGGTGGAAAAGAAAAATAGCGAGTTGCAAAAGTTAGGCCAGCTCGAATTGTGAATTTTAGTTTTTTATCGATTTTGTCAGTTTTTTATCGATTTTTCTGTTTTTCGCTGATTTTTCCTTGAAAAATTGCGGAAAAAAAGTAAAAAAAAACTATGAAAATCAATAAAAAATCATGAAAAATCCAACAATTTTCAAAAAATCGATAAAATGTCATAAAAATTAAAGAAAAATGGAAAAAAAATCCTAAAAATTCTAAAAAAATTCAAAAAATCAATAATTGTTCCACTTACGAATCACTTTATGCGGTTGCCTTCCCCGAGCCGGAGCCGGAGCCATCGGTCCCCTTCGCGCGCCGACTGAAATTCAAAAAACTTGAATATAGCAGTCTGCAGAGATTACCTATACCCGAATTGCGAGTCATCGGCCGGATGAAAGTGCGACGTGGCGATCTGGAAAATTGAAAATGCGCTCTATCGAACAAAGTGCGATAGAGCGCACTTACGTTCTTGGTTGGAATTGCGCATTGATGAGGAGAATGGAGAGGAGGAGGCAGAGAATCGAGAATGTGTTCATTTCGCTGGAATTTATGATGAAGACGTTGCTAAAATAGTAAAATGAAGTTGTAAATATCAAATCATACGATTATCTGGATTAGTGAATCCTTCTGAAGCTTCCAAGAAGATTTTTAGTTTTATTATTCAAGAAAAAGGTTTTTTCCAAATAGGTTAGGTTACTGTAGCTTCTGGTCCGCAATTTTGCGTCAGATGTGTTGTTTTCGGTCTAACTCTGTCCATTTTTGCTCTTTTTGGCTCAAATTTTCTGGAATCATAGATCTAAATAAAAGCTATAAATTGTTCGTTGAGCACTTTCACTGATAATCAAAATAAACCGAGTTATTTTCAATTTTACCCTGAAAATTAGGATAATTGAAAATAACTTGCTTTATTTTGATTTTCAGTGAAAGTTTTCAACTAACAAATTGTAGCTCTTATTTAGATCTAAAGCTCCAGAAAATTTCAGCAGAAAAGAGCAAAAATGGGCGGAGTTAAAGCGTAAAAACAACGAGCAGTCCGCAAGCAACACATCTGACGGAGTGTTGCGGACCTTTACGGTTTTTCCGTATTTTTTTCATGTTTTTTCATAAAAACAGTGTAGTAAGACCAAAAAAAAGAAAAAAGAACGATGATGACCACCAAATGGCGACAAACCGATTCGAGAAAAGTGGGCGGGGGCAATTAGTGGTTTCCTTCGTTCCGAAACCCCCCTTGAAGGTCAGCCGACACAAAACAAGGAAGCAAGACGAATTTTGAAGCACTTTGGCAATTTTTTGACAATTTTGGTGTAAAAAAGTAACAAAAAATTGCAAAAAAGTAGCAAAAATTAAATAGAAGTGGGAAAAGTAGTTGAAGAGGTTAATGGAGACAGGTAGAACGTCATCTGGCGAATTCCTGAAGTGATAAGACGACCAAACGTCTTCATTTCCCCTTCCTTTTTTTGTTTTTCTCGCATTTATGGTTTCGATCTACTTTTTTTCCTTCCCGTAACCGTGACCTGATACGAACTTTTCATCTCTTTTTTTCTTTTCTTCTTCTTCTTGAATTCTGAATTTCTGAAGACGTGAATGACCTTTCGAAGCGGTCTCGGGGTCGACTGATGATGGTTTCTGGTGATTTTGATTCTGAATACATTGAACTGTTGGGAGGGAATCGAAAAAAATAAAATTTTCAGGAAAAATTCAAAAATTAGAATTTCGCTGCGAGACCCAAGGTACAGTAACCTTTTCAAAATTCTGAACTTGTCAGTTTGTAGTTTGTAGTGATGATTTCAACAAAAAAAAATTAATTTTTTTCAGCATTTTTTTTTGCAGTTTTTCGACTTTTTTTTCAGATTTTTTTGAATAAAGAAATCAGCGTTTTATTACAGTACACCTCAAGAAATTCAAAGGCACATACAAAATTTTGTTTTCAGGTCTCGACTGGAAAACCATTTCTTGCGCGGCGCCAACTTTTTTGAATTTTTTTTTTCGAAATTGCGTCATTTTTCGCGAAATTTTCACTCATTTTTCGCAATTTTTCTCCAATTTTTACAGATTTTTTTTTAATTTTCCAACTTCAGATGCAAACCCTCGGGCTCCACTACCTGAACAGATCGCAGCGCAACTGCACTCACATCACCGAACGCGCGTTCTCGGAGAAATATTCGAAAAATTCAAAACATGTTCAAAATCACAAAAAGTACCAGCCTATGATCCCATCGCCACTCGCCACGTCTTCCAAAAGGGCGGATAAAAGGGAAAACAAAGGCAGCGAGGTGAGATTTGATTAGGAGACCGGGACATTTGTGAATTATGCTGTCTATCCTGTCGATTATCCATCAAAATGTTCAGAATTTGACGGATAATTCTGATAAAAATGAGAATTTAATGGTAGTTTTATAGATTTTTTCTTATTTTTTTCAAATATTTTTCCCAATAATCTCAAATTTTTGTTTCCAGACCCTCCCCACGATTACCCTCCACGATTTATGCTCCGAAGAGCCCACATCCAACTACCTGAGAGCCCTGGCAGCTCGGCTCGAAGAGGAGCTCATCGCCGAGATGAGCAAGAACGAGGAGCTCGTGGAGCAACTCTGTCGGCTCGACGAGGAGATTCAGAAGGTTGAGGATGACACCGAGTTGCTTTTGGATGTGCTCCAAGATATCGATGATGAGCAAAAAGCGAGAGAGGAAGGAATTGCTCATCTTTGATTATTTTTTTATCATTTCCATTTGTACATTTGCGCTCTTGCCCTTTTTTTACCACTTTATCCTATTTTTACCTTACAAACACGAAAAATAACAATTTTAACACATTTCTTTTTCTTTTTTTCAAATCTGTTGATTTTCTGATTATTGAGGGCCGAGAAATCCCAGTGAGCAACTGCGCTCCAATGCATATGGGCGCAGCGCCTGTTCAAACTTTTTTGGCGGGAATTTTTGTTAAAATCTGCAAAATTTTGCTTGATTTTCCGGTTTTTGTGCAGTTTTTCAGTTGTTGCTGTGGAAAATATTGAAATTTATGAAATTTGTCATGATAAAGGGGCGGGGCCTAATTTTAGTGACAAATTCTTACCACATTTGAAGCGAAAAATGAATGTTGTGCTCAAAGAGCCCTGCTGATTATCGATGTTTTACTGATAACTCAAAAAAGTTGTAGTTTTGGTGTAAAATTCTCACTTTTTTCTTTAAAATTCAAAATTTCCTCTATTTTTCTGCTAAAATCTCGAAAATAATCTGATTAAAGTAACAATTATTGGCAAAAATGTACTCAAAATCTCATTTTAACCCTTAAAAGCAGAATTTGTGCTCAATGAGCCCTACTGATTGTCGCTACAAGTTGAAAAGTTCAAATTCCAATTCATTTTGCACAAAATTACTTCATTTTTCTGTAAATTTCAGAATTTTCTCCAATTTTTTTTGAAATCTCGAAAATAATCTGAATAAATTTACAATTATAACAAAAATGTGCAAAAAAGTGCTCAATGAGTCCATCACAAAAAGTGCACAATTCTCAAGTTTCGCCAAACGTTCTCTGTGCGCAATATCACAAAATTCTGTGACGAAAAACCACGTGCTTCTGTTTCCTTGCTTCCTTCGCTTTGTTATTCTCATCAAAATGTTTCGCAGAGTGTGCACAGCCCCGCCCACTTTTCTTCCCTTTCCCCCAGTGTTCTCTTATCTATTTCTGCGCCGGCCCCGACTGTCTGTTTGTCTTTTTTCTACTCTTTGGTTTTATTTATTATCAGTTTTCTGAAAGGGATGGTGCCATTTTACCAAGTGTTCGGCTCATTTTTCATGAGTTTTAACGTTTTTACCTGAAAATTTGACGATTTTAGATTAAAAACTTGATTTTTCCGAGTTTTTTTCCAAGTTTTTCATGTTTTTTCACCGTTTTCCTCGATTTTCCGATCTCCGAGCTCATGATAATTTCCAGGATGCTCCGCTCAGCGCTCCGTGTTTCTTCGCAGATGCGAAACGCATCCACCCCTGCCGGACTCAACAATCTCACGCCGAAACACACTGGAGTGAGTAGAAGATAGCGATCAGCCTTGAAAAACACTGATTTTTGCAACTGTTTTGTCATCCTTTTTCGGTATAATGGAGAAGAACACGTTGAAAAACGAGAAACTGATCTGATTGAACGCCACATGCTCCTTCTCTCCCTCCTTCTCTCCATCTCTCTGTGGCGATCACAAAATTTCGGAAAACGAGTAGAAAAATAGAACGTGACAAGTGCACAAAGTACGGTCAAATGATGATAAAAGCGAGAGAAAAATGAGAGAGAAGCTGATAAAAACGTGGTGGACGAAATGAACAATGAACTCTGCAAACAGAAACTTTCAGATCTTCATCAACAACGAGTTCGTGTCGGCAAAGTCGGGAAAGACTTTCGAGACGGTGAACCCGGCGAATGGAAAGGTGTTGGCCAAGGTGGCCGAGGGAGATAAGGCCGATGTGGATATTGCTGTCAAGGTATAGCTCTAAGAGCTAAAAAAGAGGGTGATGAAGAGCATCTTCAATTGCTCAAAATGCTCTGTAGAGCACTTTGAGCAATTTAAGATAGCTCTGTAAAGCGCATTTGCTCTTTTCTGTGAATTGTCGTCAAATTCTGCGCTAAATATATGGGAATTTGCTCCGTTTTTATCTTCAATTGCTCAAAATGGTCTAAAGATTTGAGCAATTTAAGATAGCTCTTGTCTGTGATTTGTCGTCAAGTTCTGCGTTGGAAAGCTTGAATTTTCTACCAGATTCTATCAATTTTTCCTGTTTTCTAATGATTTTTTGAAAAATATGAGCAGAAATCGATTGAAAAAGACTCTTGGATCTGAAATCGCAACATTATCATTCTTTTTCACTTTTCCACATTTTTTCTTCAAGTTTTTGACATTTTAAAAGTTAAAACCGCTATTAAAATGTCAAAAATTTAACGAAAAGTGGTGAAAAAAGTGAGAAAAGATAAATTTATCTGAAATTTCAAATCTAGATGTCTTTTTCAATCAACTTCTGCCGAAAAAATGCAAAAAATCATCAGAAAAATGGGACATAATCGAGAGAATCTGAGAATTCAAGCAGATCAATTCTAACGCGGAATTTGACGACCTCAAACGAGAGAGTATATAATTCGGTAAGACGCAGACTGACTGACAATCTGCGTCTCATAGAATTGCACACTCTCTGATTCAATATACAGTGGAGCGCGCTATCATTTTGTAACAACATTTTGCTCCGAAAATGCTCAAAACAGTATAAAAAACTGTGTTTCATTCCAGGCCGCCCAAAAAGCGTTCCAAATCGGCAGCGAATGGCGGCGAATGGACGCCTCGCAACGCGGAGTGCTCCTCAACCGGCTCGCCGATCTCATGGAGCGTGATCGTGTGATTCTCGCCTCCCTGGAATCTCTCGACAACGGAAAACCATACGCTATCGCCTACAACGCGGACCTCGCTCTCTCCATCAAAACCCTTCGTTATTATGCCGGATGGGCGGATAAGAACCACGGAAAGACGATTCCGATCGAGGGCGACTACTTCACGTACACCCGCCACGAGCCGGTGGGAGTGTGCGGACAGATCATCCCGTGGAACTTCCCCCTTCTCATGCAGGCCTGGAAGCTTGGACCCGCCCTCGCTATGGGCAACACGGTGGTGATGAAGGTGGCGGAGCAGACCCCGCTTAGTGCTCTTCACGTGGCGGCTCTCACCAAGGAAGCCGGATTCCCAGATGGCGTTGTCAATGTGATTCCAGGATACGGACATACTGCCGGACAGGCTATTTCCTCGCATATGGATGTGGATAAGGTGGCGTTCACGGGCTCCACGGAAGTCGGAAGATTGGTGATGAAGGCTGCCGCAGAGTCGAACGTTAAAAAGGTCACCCTGGAGCTCGGAGGAAAGTCCCCGAACATCATCTTCGCTGACGCTGACCTTGATGAAGCCGTCCATCAGGCTAACCATGGACTTTTCTTCAACCAGGGACAGTGCTGTTGCGCTGGATCTCGAACCTTTGTGGAGGGAAAAGTTTACGATGAATTCGTGGCACGCTCCAAGGCTCTCGCTGAGAAGGCTGTTATTGGAGACCCCTTCGATCTGAAAACCACCCAGGGACCACAGGTCGATGGAAAGCAGGTGGAGACCATTCTGAAGTACATCAACGCTGGAAAGAAGGACGGAGCACAGCTGGTGACGGGAGGAGCCAAGCACGGAGAGCAGGGACACTTTGTGCAGCCCACCATCTTTGCCAACGTCAAGGATCAGATGACGATTGCTCAGGAGGAGATCTTCGGCCCGGTGATGAGCATCATCCGCTTTGATAGCATGGAGGAGCTCGTTGAGAAGGCCAACAATACTATTTATGGATTGGCGGCTGGAGTTATGACGAAGGATATTGATAAGGCGTTGCATATTGCGAATACCACGAGAGCTGGCTCGGTTTGGGTGAACTGTTATGATGTATTTGATGCCGCTGCTCCGTTTGGAGGATTCAAGCAATCTGGTGGGTTTTCAGGGCTCCGGGAGCACGAACTTTCATGGAATGGCTCTGGAAGCCAAAATATAGAAGTCCAAAGCTCAGAAAATGAGATTTTTGTGAATCTTACGCTCTAATTTTCACAAAAATCCCATTTTTTGAGCTTCGGACTACTGTATCTCGGCTCCCCGAGCCATTCAGAAAATTTCCAATGAGCACTATTGAGCACCTAATAACCCAATTTTTCCAGGAATCGGTCGCGAGCTTGGCGAGTACGGACTGGAGGCGTACACCGAGGTGAAGACGGTGACGATCAAGGTGCCACAGAAGAACTCGTAATCTTCTGAATTCTGAATTTTTGGTTTTTTGTACTTTTCTTGTATTCTTTTGCCCCCATAAACTATTTCCATATTTCTTCTCCTTTTTCCACAAAAATCCATTTATTTCCAATGAGCAAAAAGCAGAAAGCGACGGAACGCGAGGTGACGAGAGGCACGACGCAGGGCGCCACCAAGGGGAATCGGAAAAAGTTTGCTCTTTTTGCTCATTTGGCTCATTGCTCATTTCAGAGCCAAACAGTTGCTCGCGGTGAACACGCGAATCAAATCGGTGCGCGGGAAAATTGAAAAAACGTGGTGCGTTCGACAGCACATTGGCTCCGGCGGCTTCGGCGACGTTTATCGAGTGGTTTTGGAGCCCACGATTGGCAGGGTGAGCTCCGAATGAGCTCACTGAGCAAAAGAGCAAAAAGAGCACACTGTTTAGGAGTTTGCAATGAAGACGGAAGTGATCGGAGCACAGCAGCGACGGCTCGCCATTGAAAAGAACATTTTGAAGGAGATTGACGAGTTCACCGAAGAGCACAAGAAAAATAGACACTTTTGTGAGCTCGTCGATTCGGGACAGACTGATGAGTATTCGGTTAGCATTCAAATTTTTAGAAAAAGTTGAAAAATCAATATTTTAATATAATTTTTTTTTAATTTCCCTTTTTTTGGTGGTTTTTCAGTGAAATTCAAGAGATTTTGGGGTTTTCTGATCGTTTTTCATCCAAAAATGCTCATTTAATCGATTTTTCTGAAAAATGAGCACAGAAATGAAAAATAACGGTATATTTCGCTGTGAGACCCAGTTTGATTGGGTCTCGTCGCGAATTTTACAGTAATTTTGTAAATTTTTTGCTTTTTTCAGAAAAATCAACGTATTTAACATTTTTGGATAAAAAACGACCAGAAAAACCGTCATTTTCAACTATAAATGGGTCTTGTAGCGAAATTTACAGTATTTTTTCAAACATTTAGTCATTTTTGGAAAAAGGGTTTGAGATTTTCATTAAAAACCAAGATTTTCACTAAAAATCAACTAAAAAACCAAAATTTATCATTTTTCACTATAAATGGGTCTCGAAGCGAAATTTACAGTGATTTTTTGAATTATTTTTTTCGATTTCACCCCATTTTTCAAAAAAATTTAAAGTTTACCATATTTTATCGAAAATCACACAATAAAACCAAGAAAATTCCAAACTACAGTAATTTTCGCTGCGAGACCCACTTTTATCATTTCAGTGGGTGGTAATGACTCTCATCGGACCCTCACTAGACTCGATTCGCCGAATGCTCAACAGACAGTTCACCAAACCGTGCGTCATCAATATGGCCATTCAGATTCTTGATGTAAAGCTTTAAAAACCACAAAAAACCATGATTTATCATTGGAGCGCACTTGCAGGCCCTGGAAATGATGCACGAGGTGGGCTTCATCCATCGCGATTTGAAGCCTGGAAATGTGTGCACCGGAGTGCCTCCGAATGATGAAAACACGCTTTATATCCTTGATTTTGGGATTAGTCGACGAATTTTCAAGAAAAAAGGCAGTCGCTGTCATCGGGTGGGTCTCGCAGCGAAAATTACGGTAGTTTAACAAAAAAATTGATGAAAAACAAGCCAAAATCTGAGATTCTACTGCTAAAAATTAATAATTTGTCCGCTACAGTACCATTTTCGTGTCAAGACCCATAACCCCTGAAAATTGCAAATTCCACAAAAAATTTGGAACGCTTCACGAATTTGCGTGTCATCCTTGCGCAGGGGCCATGCTAATCTTCTCTGTATTGTTCCAATTTTAGTATATGTTCTCGGAAGAACAGAAATTTAGTGGGAGGGGCGCACATATATAGGGGGTGTCTGGCGTGCGGCGGACATCTCGCGGGTTCCGACCACCGCTATGCAATGTGTGTGCGGAGGGAGGGGAGGCGAGAGACGCAGAGAAAGAGTAGGTTCCAGAACAAAAGGGGGCGAGTGCCATTCTACGGCACGAGAAAATTCTGCAACCGCGCTTGTCATCTGGAGCAAGATCAAGGACGGAAAGATGACGTGGAGACGTACGTCTACACCATCCTCGACCTCTTCCACAACGAGAAGGGATTGCCGTGGTCACGATGTCTGAAAGAGCCCAAACGAATCGTGGAGAAGAAAATTGCACTTTTTGCAAATCCTGAGAAAGAGATGGATCCGATGATCCCGCGAGCATTTTGTCGCATTATTCGCTACCTCCAGACGCTGAAATTCGAGGACGCCGTCGACTACCGATTCATCGAGGGGGAAATCCGATCGCTGCGGCCGGAGAAGACGTCCGAGTCGAGCGAGGAGGCGATGGATTGGACGGGCAAGTTGGAGGCGATGCTGAGGGAGAAGGAGCGGGTGACGGAGGAGAAGAAGCGGAACGGCGGGAAGAGCGAGGAGACGATCATGTTTGAGCGGCTTCAGAAGGCTAGGAAGAAGTGGGGGTTTTTTGGAAGAGGAAAAGCTAGGCCGGCTTGAGTTTTGATGGTTTTTTGGGATTTTTTCGACATTTTGATCGAAAAATCGAGAAGAAACCTTGAAAGTCATCAAATTTGACGAAAAAGTGAAAAAACGATAAAAAACTCAATTTTTATCGATTTTTTCCATTTTTCCTCAAAATTTCTCATTTTTAATGATTTTTTCTGACAAAAATGATAAGAAAATGTTATTTTCAGTACTTTTTTAACCGAAAAATAAAAATTTTTGATCAAAATCGAAAAAAATCCAAATTTTCAAAATTTTCAGTGATTTTTCGACAAAAATGATGAAAAAACATGCTTTTCAACACATTTTAATATTTTTTGTCAAGAAAATTCTGAAAAACAACGAAAAAATCGGAAAAATCATCAAATTTGAGCAAAAATACTGAAAAAAAGAGAAAAACCCAAACTTTATAGATTTTTTTGAGTTTTTTCTTCAAAATTTCATGATTTTCAACGAATTTTTCGATAAAAATGACTAAAAAATGCAATTTTCAAGTTTTTAATAGTTGTTTTCAAGAAAATCAGAAAAGAAAACCGAAAAATCATCAAATTTGAGCAAAAACTGAAAAAAAAAATCGAAAAAATCAGAGAAAATCGGAGAAAATTGAAAAATAAACTAATTTTGCTGGCCTAGCTTTTGCACCTCCACCATTTTCTCTTCCATTTGCCCTAAATTTCAGACATAAAAAAACTCGAATTTTCAGGGACAAAACGGACGATTCGTACATCCGCGGCGGCACCACAGTGGACGGCTCCGAAGGACCGCCCGGCACATTTATGGAAAGAGCTCTCACCACCCAAATGACAACCCGCAATCACGCCCAAGCTGCGCCACTCCCACCGCCAATGATCAAAACTCGCAAGGGAAAGATTTGACTCGACTCGAAATCGCCACTTTTTTCCGATTTTCACTCATAACTTTCTTTTCAATGAACCGATTTTGCTCAAATTTCGTACACTACTTGTTCATAATATTATCCATCGGCTGTGAAAATTTCAGCGAAAATGGAGCAATTTCAGGTGTTTTTCGAGGGTCCAAAGTATTGTCGAGTTTAAAGGCGCATGGCATTTGGGGCGTGGGTCTCACCACGAAGACGGCCTCTCCTTTGGCTCTCCCGATTTTCACAGTTCGCACGTCCGTTTCGCTGGATTTTTTCGCTGTTTTGATAACGTTATCGATTGAATTTTTGATTGATTTTGTTCTCGGAATGAAAATTTATCGATATATTATTGATTTTTTGAGTTTTACCATCTTGATTATTGATTTTTGGAGGGTTGAAAGATGTACTGATTTTTGGTAGATTTTTGCTTTTTTAACTTAGAAATTTAGCAATTTTCATAGATTTTTGATAATAAATGTGATTTTTCTGTTGGAATTTAAGTAAAAATAGGATTTTTCGGAAGAAAATGTGTTTTTTGCTGTGTAAAATTGTAAAATGCACTCTGTCGAGTCACATGATGTTTTCAACTCGTCTTCTCTCACTTTTCTCGAATTTCCAGCTAAAATTCTTCAATTTCCACAATTTCTCATTGTTCAGGTATAAACATGAACCGCCTCGCACAGCCCGCCACCCGCTCCGTCGTCAAGACTTTCCAGCGCAAGTCGTCCGGATCGTTCTACGGATCCAACAACGTCGACGGGTTCAAGGACTCGTTCACCACTCCGCTCAAGCAATCGCAAAGTAATTTATTGACTTTTCACTGAAAACCACCAAAAATTATCGATTTCAGACACCAGCGAGACCTGGAAGAAGATCTTCTACATCGCCTCGATCCCGTGCCTGGCTCTCACCATGTACGCCGCCTTCAAGGACCATAAGAAGCACATGTGGGTTTTAAACATGAAATTCGGGTGAAAAATGAGTATTTTGCAGGAGCCACGAGCGCCCAGAACACGTCGAGTACGGATTCTTGAACGTTCGCAACAAGGTGAGCTACCCAGTGGAGATCTCAGAGCTCGTGGAGCTCTGCGAGCTATTTGACCTGTTCAGTTGAACTTTTTACCAGAATTATACCTTGGGAGTGCTCTCTGAGCAGGCTCATTGAATAAAATGCTCCCAAAATGCTATTTTTGCAATTTGAGAACATTTTATCACATAAATCTGCTCCGAGAGCACTCCCAAGGTATAAATCTGCTAAAAAGTTCAACTCTCCAGGTCAAATAGCTCCCAGAGCTCCGCGAGCCCGCCAGATTTGCTCCGATATCCCAATTTCAATTCCAAAAACAAGTATTCAATTTCAGCCATTCCCATGGGGAGACGGCAACCACTCGCTGTTCCACAACAAGGCCGAGCAGTTCGTGCCGGGAGTCGGATTCGAGTCGGAGCGCGAGAAGCACTAAACGACACAATTCATTCATATTTAAACGTCCCTCCCCCCATTTGTGTGTGCTGTACTAGTTATCAACGAGACGTTTCCGCAAATGTAGTTCCAGAATCTTGTGTATAAAAACTCGATGAAAGAGTTTTTTGTTAAGACAAAGAAATAATCGAAAGAAAAAAAAGAAAAATACAAATTTATAATTGAGCAAAATATCAAACAAAAGGATTGGAATGCCTTCTCTGCGAATGGGACGGAGCCGGCGGGTACAAATGGTTCGCCTTGTAGTGGATCTTGTTCACCGACACTCTACAGTTGTAGCTCATTTTGTGCTGAATGTTCGTTCTCACTAATCGATTATTCGTCTCCTGAATCTTTCGATAATTCGGAGCCACTGGCACCTTCTCGGCTCCCTCGCTGCTCAAGTACAATTGCGACCATTCGTTGAACTGGAAATTTGAATTTTTTTTTGAAAAAAAGTTGCAGTGTAACCCTGCCGCACTTTGCAAAAAAAAACTCACATGATCCCTTGTAATATAAATGGGCTGATTGAGAATCACCCAAGTCACAGTCTCATGGCACCCTGGCGACGTCAGCGAGCCCTCGTAGGTGATGACGTCACGGGTGAAGGGGAGCAACCGCCAGGGCTCGAAATCGGCGAGCTGCACCCGCTGGTCTTTGAAAGTGATGCTCGCGGTGGCCACGGTGAGCTTCATGAGCTCCTGGTTGGTTTTGGCGCCGAACTGGAAGATTTTCATCTTGTTTGTTGCATCGTAACTGACGACAAGTCACAGAATGCTTGAAAAACTGCTCGAAAACTTAAAAAATTGAAAAATGGCGGGAAACTTAAGCATTGTGCAGAAGAGCGCACTTGCTGACAGTCTTGGCCCGTAAATTGTCGTCAAATTTTGCGTAGGTTACCATGTTCACCAGGCAATGTTAGCGATTTTTTTTGAATTTTGAAGTTTTCGCGCGCAAAGCGATCTGTAAATTGTCGTCAGATTCAGCGCTTACATCCACTAGCACGGATAGAATAGTAATTCCATGCGGAGACTTGGCCGCCGTCGTAAAATTCGGATAGAGATCCGTGTTGAACGCGACGAGCTGCACCTCCATCGGAAGACGCCGTCCGTTGATCGTGTGCTCGCTGCCGTTCTCGTTGCCCCGTCCCATGTGAAAGTCGATGCGTTGAACCCTGAGAGCTCATTATGTTATCAGTGGAGCTCCTTGAAAAAGAGGATGCTCACCGATATCGATAACCGTAAAGTGGACCAGAGGTGATATTGACGGATGGTTTGCGCGACGAGTATCCGATGCGGACGCGCACCATTTGACCAGTGTTCACGAACTCGGACACCACCTGGAAGTTGGTGTGGTGAAAACGTGCTCCATTGAAACTAAAAGCGCGCCAAAATAGATCAAAAATGGTTGGTGGCGCGAAAATGCTACTTTCATGTTTTTGAATTTCAAATTTTCATGATTTTCAATTGATTTCTAATTGAATTTTTAAATTGGCGCCAAAATCAATTTGGATCCAACGATGCTCCGAATTACGCTGTGTTGTTGTTTAGCGAGAATTTTCGAATTTTTCTGGTTGAAACTTCCAACGATTTTGCTTTTTTTCCGTTTAAAATTTCGATTTTCTTCTTTCAAATGTTGATTATAATAATTTCAGAAGCGAAAACAAAATTATGGCCTCGTATATCGACACAATTTTTCACTGCAAAAATGAAAACTTTCAAATCAACAGCTCTACTATCTTTTCCAGCACCAAACCTAACTACACCATTTTCGCTGCAAGACCCACCGGCAACTTATCCAACCTGACCGGCTTGACACCTGCATCGAACAACAATCGATCGGGCTGAATATCGATGGGCGACTGAAGACGTCCCTTCTTGCACATCCACCAGTCCTTCTCGACGAGCCCCCAGAAATCCGGGCCGCCGAACACATCCGAATCGTACGACCACTGATAGTTCTGACGATCCGCGGAAGATGAAGACGTCAGGAGGAGAAGGATCAGATGGCTACATTCGACGATGCGCATAGGAGATGTGCTGAGCATGGGAATCAGATGAAAAGGAGAAGAAGAAGAAGTAGTGAAGGGAAATAATACCTGAAGGCGGATGGCGGCGCGGCACTTGGAGATGGTTGCTATGTTATTAAACACGACACCGATTCTGAATGCGAATTTTTGATTCGAAATTCGAACGTCTTCTTCTTCTTCTTATTCTTCTTCGTCGTCGTCGTCTTCTGCTTCGCCTCCTGCTTCTTATTCTTTTATTCGTCAAAACGGAAGGAGGAGACGCAGAATATAGCAAAAGGGAAAAGGGAATCTGAGCGGGGCGGACCGCAATGAGCGGAATTTGTAATGAGCGAAAAAGGGAAGGAAATTGAGAAGAAAAAGTAAGCAAGACGGCAGGGGAGAAGAGGTTGAGGAGGGGAAAATGATGAGGCACACCGTCATAAGAGTCCCACACGCTTTCGGTTTGTCTGGTTTGCGTTTTTTAGTGAGTAAGCGTGCGAGAGATGAGAGATAGGGAGTAGACGCAGAGAAATAGACTGTAGAGATGAGAGTTATAGAGTAGACGAAGAGATATCAGCCAGTGGTTAGAGACATAGAAAGTGAGAGGTGTGAGTTAGAGTGTAGGCGCAGAGAAATGGAATGTCTAGAGATCATATGCTAATTATAGATGAAAGTTGGAGAGTAGACGCAGAGATCTAGAGATGTGAGTTAGACAGTAGACGCAGAGAAGCAAACTGTTTAGAGATCAGATAATAGACAGAGACACAGGTAGCGAAATAAGCTAGTGAGAAAGTAGGCGCAGAGAAACAGACTGTAGAGATAGATGAGAGTTATATAGTAGACGCAGAGAAAATTATTGTTAAGAGTAAGCATGTTAATTAGAGACGCTGTGCCTACAAAGGATGGTGGTTAGAGAAGTAAGGAACAAGGCAGTTAGAGATGATAGATAGAGAGTAGACACAGTGAAACAGACGGTCTAGAGATCATATGATAATTAGAGACGCAGAGAACAATAGAGGAAAGTTAGAGTGTAGACGCAGAGAAACAGACTGTTCAGAGATCATATGCTAATTAGAGACGTAGAGAACGATGGACGAAAGTTAGAGAGTAGGCGCAGAGAAACAGGCAGCTAGAGATGATAGATAGAGAGTGGACGCAGAAAAAAAGACTGTCTAGAGAGCACATGCTAATTAGAGGCATAGAGAATGATGGACGAAAGTTAGAGAGTAGACGCAGAGAACCAGACTAATTGAGTTAGATATCAGCTAGGGGTTAGAGACGCAGAGAAAAGACGGTCTAGAGATCATATGCTAAGTAGAGACGCAGAGAACAATAGAATAAAGTTAGAGAGTAGACACAGAGAAACAGCCTATCTAAAGATGAGACGCAGCAATCTAGAGATTGAGTTTCTATAATAGACGCTGAGAAGCAGACATCCTGAAGAATGCAGTTCTCTCAGGATTACGGTACCTGCTCAACTTCACAACGAAAAAAAAGTGGAACTAAGCCCCACGGACCCTTTTCTCAATTTGGCTCATCCCCTCCCATCCCAAAGACCCTTTATTCCTTTCTCGTTTCGTTTTCGGGCGACGGGGAGCCGAAACGATTTAACACATACTTGCACTCCACTTCTCAACACACTATTTATATTGTGTGGGGGGGGGGGGGGGGGGGAAAGGAAAACGAGACGAGCTCCAAACGGATGAGCCACAAGAAGGGGGGAGGGATGAGATGAAGATGGAACACATTGTCAAGAGCCATTTACCTCGTGTAGTCCTCGCGGAGAAATGAAAAATGAGGTGTGTGGTGTGGAGTGAAAAGCGCACAAAAAGGGGTGGATTTATAGGAGGAGGGCGCATATTTTATGAGTGGTGCTCTCCTTTTCCTGCTCCGAGTCACTTCAATTTGTGTCTCCAGAAGGGGTTCCCGTAAAACATTTTGAGGTGTGAGAATTGACTTAAGCTCTTGGCTTATGAGGCTAATTGAGTTGGGGGGTGGGCTCGCGGAGCAGGGGGAACTGGTAGTTTTGGCGGTGGTGGAAAACTACTCGCTCTCTCACATACCTCATTTCATGAATAATTTGGCGGCGGGCGCGAGAAGAAAAAGAAGAAGACCGGGGCGGAAATCTTGAGAGTTTTTCGGTTTTCACACGCGAATCATCGTGGATCGAAATCTTTTGGAGGGGGTGAATAATAATAATAGTCGAAAGTACGTCAGAAGCGGGGGTGTGGAACCTGTAGGTCAGAGTGCAAGCATAGTAGTTGACGACAATACACAGAGTAGACTATTTTTAGCGCGCAGAAAACCAAGTGTGTAGGTCAGAGGGATTAGGCGCATGCACTAAATTTGACGACAATTCACGGTGTAGGTGATTGTCGTCAAATCTAACGCCTACATTCTCAGAACCTCAAAAAGAGCATGGGAAAGTGCACCTGACAAGGGAAATATTTCAAGACACCCTTTTGGACCTTCATGAAACTTGGTCCATAGATAAACTTGACCATGCTGATTCCAAATTTGAAGTCAAAAACTGCGACTTTTATCTCTGAGCCGAGTTATGAGGGCTCAAAGTTGGCAAAATATCCATTTCTGTGCTTTTTGAGCAATTTTTCGGAAATTTTAAAGGCTTCAGACAGCTCCAAAATTTTGTGACGCGTTTCATAAAAACTCAAGCTATACAGTCCAACGGTTTTTTGAAGCTTTTTACGAAAAAAAATTTTTTCAGAATTTTTTTCACCCCATACACTGATCAGCAATTTTTCTGAAAATCAAAAAAGTTGATTTTTGTTCAAAAAAGTATTGGAGTGTATAGAGCAAGTTTTTCTGAGTTGCGTAACTTAACTTTGGAGCTATCTGAAGCTCTCTAAGTGGCCGAAAAATCGCTCCAAAGGTGAAAAAATCGTGATTTTTGCCAACTTTGAGCTCTCATAACTCGGCTCAGAGGTAAAAGTCGCAGTTTTTGACTTCAGATTTGGAATCAGCATGACCGATTCTATCAGTACACCAAGTTTTATGAAGTTCCAAAAGGGTGCCCTAAAATACTTTCCTTGTGAATCAAAGAACTTCTAACAGAAAAATCCCAACAAAAGATGTACTACTCTCGCTTCCCCCCTTCTCCAATTCCCCCTAACATTGTACATAAACAAGAAGCGAACAAAATGTGAATCCCTTTGGCGGTGAGCCCGTCACTGAGCAACCAAGAAACAGCTGCGGCTCGAAAGAAATAGAGAAAGAGAAAGCCGGGATTAGTGAAACTTTTGAGGTGCGTCTTCTGAGCTTCTGAATGGGGGCCGAATGAACGCTTTTGGCGTTGAATTTTGGTGTCTTGGGATTTTGATACACTACAAAAATTGTGGTTTTAGGAGGGTTCAGAATTTGCAGTTTTAGGAGGTCAGAGACGCAGAGTATTAGAGAGTTGCTCTGCGTCTACTCTATGGCGCTATCTCTAACCTGCTACTGATTCTCTGCGTCTACTCTCTGACTCTCTTTTCTTGACCTCTCTGCACCTCTAACCATCTTCTCTGCGTCTACTCCATAACAATAGCGCTCTGCGTCTCTAACCATTTTTTGCTTCTCTGCGTCTACTCTCCAACTCCCATCTCTCCAGTTCTTTGCGTCTCTAACCACCTTCTGCTTCTCTGCGTCTACTCCATTGTTCTCTTCTTTTGGGTGCACTGCATTTCTAACCTGCTACTGCTTCTCTGCGTCTACTCTCTAACTCTCGTCTCGTCAGCTCTCTGCATCTCTTACCATATGTTCTCTGCGTCTACTCTGTAACCCCATCTCTCGAGCTCTCTGCATCTCTAACCATCTTCTCTGCGTCTACTCCATAACACCTGTGCTCTGCATCTCTAACCACCTTCACTTTCTCTGCGTCTACTCTCTTACTCCCACCCCTCTTTCTCACTCTCTCCCTCCCCTCCCCCATCTAACTCCCTGTACCCACACCAAACCCCAAACTTCACAATGCCCAACTGTACTCTGCTTCCTCACCCCACGTCTTCTAGCCGCCCGCACATTTTGACCGTTTCGTTCAATGATTCCTCCGTTTCGCCCAGACGCTGCAGGTTCAGCGTTCTGTGATGTAGTCGTGGGAGGCATGTGAACACGACGCAACGTCTTCTGTGATGCGATGATGTCTTGCGTCATGTTGGGAGCTGTGATGATAATTTGGGGGATGAAAGGAAAATAGGAGGGAGGGGGAGGGGATAGTGATACAATTCAGGTTTTTGTGTAGAGAATGAGGAAATTATGATTTGAACTAGAACTAGAATTTGAAACTGAATTCGAATTCGAGGTGAGCGTGTAGAAGATACAGATGAGTTCAATAAGTGGCTCTGATAACTTGACTGCTCAAAACTCCGCCCACAAACGCTCCTTTGTCTCATAGTGGTTAGAAAAATGGAAAATCTAAAAATATGAGCTCAAACTCTGACGATCATCGAATGTCTTCACTGACAATTTGTTGCACTGACACTGACATCAATTTGTAACTCTAAAAAATCCGACGTCAAAAGAGCATTTGTGGGCAGAGCCATAGAAGATCAAAGTTGATCAAAGAAACTGGTCTTGTCGAGGTCAAAATCTGCACGAAATAGAAGAGCTGACTCTGAAATTTGGAGCCATCATGTTTTTGAGCATTATCTATGATTTGAAACATGTAAAACATCTGGAAAAGATTGTTGAATGGGTCAGTGCTGATGCGTTTCTGGACTTAGAAAATTTCGCTTTAAAAACTGACTGTGAACTTTGGAGCTCAATATCTCGGCTCCCTATAGCTCCTGGCAAGTTTTGAAAACAGTACCATGATCCTGATAACAAGACCTTTCGACTGATACCAATGTTTTTCTAAGTTACATGCAGTTCTGTATACTATTCCTGTTTACCACTTGGCACATGACACAACGTATATTTTCAGATTCATGTTGGTTTCTATTTTCAGTAAGGGAATCCAGTTTGGTGAAATCAAAGGTGAAATCAGTTTATTGGTTGAGATCCAGACAAACAAGCAAGAAACAATAATCAGTGTGAGAACTTGTACCCGATGCAAATCAATGACGCCTTCTAATTCTGACACGTCCATCCGCTGCATCTGGAGAAGAAGCCTTCCGAGTCCTTGACACCATATCCGTTGCCATAAGTTGCACCATATCTGTTGTAGTTGGCGTTGTTCTGGCCCATGGCGAACGGGAAGAAGAATTGGGCGTTGGCGGAGAGCAGGAAGCAGAAGAGCACTGCGAGGAGGAGGGTGTGGGAGAGCATGTTGCTGTTGATGATGATGCTATCAGTGGGTACGGTTTTATAGAAGTGGAGAGGGGCGGTTCATGGTTTGATGACGGAGTGGTGGGGCGGGTGAGAAGGGGCGGGGCGAAGGGGGGAAGATGATATTTGGTGAGACAAAGTGACGACATGATACGAGGAGGAAGTGGGGTAAATAGGGTCATAGTTCACTGTCTTCACCTAGATTGGAGGGATGTGGGTGGGATGAGCAGGGAGCTCATGGTGAGCTACTCTGGAAAAGGAGAAGGAGCAGCAGCAGAAACAGAATCTTGAGCTCTAACTGATACCCAACTCTGAATGTCGATCTAGTTGCCGTGGATCTAACTTCGAAAAGTGGAAGCTTCAGCACACACTAGTACTTTTCTACTATGTCATTAATGTCAACAGTTTTCTTAGAATTCCAGTATCAATCCGCTTT
Source organism: Caenorhabditis imperialis (assembly GCA_963572205.1). Taxonomy (NCBI): domain Eukaryota; kingdom Metazoa; phylum Nematoda; class Chromadorea; order Rhabditida; family Rhabditidae; genus Caenorhabditis; species Caenorhabditis imperialis. Next base: position 1,151,259 of record OY751541.1, read on the forward strand.
TCAGTATCAATCACCCCCTTCTTATCTTTCTATAGAAGCAGCATAGCTAACCTTTCACCCAAGGTCGTGACCTTGTCAATACTGACCATGATGACCACCCTCATCTGAAAAACAACTTGAACTGACCGATGGAAAGATGATAATCGTATTTAGCAAATATCTTAACGGCTTTTTCTCGATTTGAACTTCGAAATTTTGGTTAACTTTTTAAAAACTTCCAGCGAAGATGGAAGCGTGCGTGGGAGCATGTGCCTTTAAACTGCTACCGTAACCCCAAAGTTCTTGTTCTAACTAGTAACATGAAAGATATCCTAGATTGTCATGATTTCATACAATTTCCCAAGATCTTTTTCTATATTTTCACACTTTTTGAATAAATTCAAATCGAATTTCGCGCAGAAACAAATCAGCACATTCCCGCCAAAAGCTGTTGGAGCGCAGCTACAGCACCCTTCTACCGTACCCCGTTCACATGCGAGTGAAACCGACAGCAAAGAACACTCGAGTGCTTTGTTGAACCCATAATGTACGCCACACAGACATCATTGAACATCTCCGTCCCAATAAGAGACTACTGTACTAGTGATTCACTACACTGATAATGACAATGAGATCAGAGTATCAAACTAGTCTCATCCGACTCCGCCCACTCATCGGAGCACAGGCTATAAAAGGGGAGGGGTTTGGCTAGACAGACTACATCCTCTTCCTCTTCCGATATTCCACACACAATGCGATTCGCTACAGTAATCCTATTCTTTTTCCTGGTCGCTTTTACAAACTCCCAATTCTTCTTCCCGTTCGCCATGGGCCAGGCAGCCTATCAACCTCGGATGAACTATCAGTACTCGAATGGATACGGCTTCAAGGATTCTGAAGGCTTCTTCCCATTGTGCAGAGGCTGGACGTGCACTTCTAGTACTTGAAGTATAACTGATCTCATTGATTGTCCTGTATATACTGATAAAGAATGCGTTCTGGTGTTGTGAAGATGTAGCAGAAGACGTGAAAATTGACAATAGTCACGAACGAGAGTTCAGAATTAGATCAGCGACTCTGAAATTAAGTTGATAGCAATATCAATATCAATATCAATAAAACAATCAACGAAATCAACGAAATCGGCGATACCGGCGCGCAAGTTTCGAAAAACGTGTATTTTGTGTTCTAGTCGCGCCGTTTTTTGTATTTTTCTATTTATTATTATCACTGCCAAACTAAAAATTTTGATGGATATATCTGAAACTAGATAAACAAAAAGTAAAGATGAACTTTGAAAGTATTGTTAGTAAAGAGGGTGAAAAGACATCACTGATCAAAATTTGAAATTTGCAGATCGGAAAGTGGGCTCTATTGAACATTTCTAATTATTTTTTAGTGAAAAAACAAAAAAAAATCATGAAAAAACAAAGAAAAAACGAGGAAAATCATGAAAAAATCCCAAAAAAAATCGCGAAAAACAACAACATCTGGTATACGGTATTAAAGGGACATGACACATTTTGTCAGTGTGGTCTTGCAGCGGAGTTGTAAAAATAGGGTTTTTTTGGGCGGGAAGTGATGGTTTTGCGATTTTGGCGGGAAAATTGAAATTTTCAAATTTTTTGGAAATTCATGATTTTCAAAGTGATTTTAATGGGCGTTTATTGGGTCCTACCACGAATGTTACAGTAATCCTGCAATTCCTACTGCAACTATCTTCTTTTCAGAGTGGTATAGGTGGCCTAGAAATTGAATGCTAGGCCACAAAGGTGGCCTAGCTTTTCTGTAGATTATCCATTGAACGAGAGAGCACATGATCCAAGGAGACGCAGACTGTCTAACAACATGCGTCTCCATGGATCTTGTACTCTCTCGCTCTCTCATGGCCTAGAAACGGTTTTCGGTTTTCTAGGCCATTGATTCTCTTCCACAGACAAAAACCGATTCACTGTTGATAACATGATGAAACCGAATAACTAGCCACTTTGCGATTTCTGATTCAAGTGATGGATGGTTTATCTCTCCATCTCTTTCTTCTTATCAATATATGATAAGTTCGAAAGTTCCGCCGATCAGCAACACGTGTGTGTATGGTGAGATCAAACATCGCAAAGTGGCTAAAGTCAGGCATGCAACTCGCCACGAATTCTGCAGAAGACGTTGTGGGCAGAATACGTGAGTCTAGTGGGGATGCACTGAATCCACCATTCGTTCTGTTTCTGACGTCAAGAATTCGATCCAGATCATCATTTGATCAAAGAGAGCGAAAAAACCGGAGATCAGCAAGTGATGTTGATGGGAATGTGGTATTTTCAGATTTTCAGCCTTTAGATGGGATTTTCAGGAGAAACGTCAAGAGACTTTCTTGTTCAGAATGAAATTTCCTTTCCAATGATGTAAAAATCAACAAAAAATTTGTTGAAAAATTTTTTTTTTTGAAAAATAATTTTTCTCTCCAAGTTTAATGATTTTTACATGGTTCGATAGAGAAAGTTTCAAATATCAATACCTGAAATTTTGAGCCAGATTGCTCTAAAACTGAAAGCTCCTCACAGCTTCAAAGTTTTACCTCTGCGTCTCTCCTCCCTGCACACTATGTTTCCGGTATTTTTTATTTTTGAATTTTCAACCCTTGGATGAAGTTTTCAGGAGAAACACCAAGAGATTTTTTAATGCAGAATTTTATTCTCTATCCGATGCAATACTTGATGTTTCGATCTACACCGAATTGTCATCATTTGGAAGCTCTTCCTCCGTTGCATCAGCCTCGTTTTGTCATTATTGTCTACAGATCTTCAGACTTTGACCTATAAGGTGTCATGGAAATATCAGATATCTCTGGTTATCATCTTGTTTGGAAACTGGCCAAAACTAGAGAAAAGTGGAAGAGAAAAAACGAAAAAATTTATTTTTTTCGAAAATTTCAAAAAATTCAAAAAATTCAAAAAATTAAAAAAAAAATCCAAAAATCCCATCAAGCCGCCGTTCCTCCTCCTCAGGGCGCGATCTTCTCTACGCAAACCGAGCGCCCGCTCGAGTCGCACCGGTGGTGTAGTGGATAACGCGTCAGTGCCTCGTGCAGAGGGTCGCTGGATCGATTCCTCTTTGCTGCATTTCGGTTTGCCGTGATGAGAATGATGAGTTTACGTCATGTTATTGTTATTCTTTCTGTTTTTAGGATTGATCAGTGAAAGTGAGAGTTGAAATTGAAAATCAAAGATCCCTCTTCTCCTGTAAAACTTTACGACTTCTTAAATTCTATGCTTCTGAATCAGAATATCCAGAATTTCATCATCTTCCGCATACTAATTGGCCCCGTTCAGAAAGTCACTCTGTTCTTTGCTACCCATTCGATTTTCATGTGAATGAAGACGTGCTTTCATGTGGATTAGATTCTGAAGAGAATATTCAGAATTTCTGATTCTGATAGAATTCAGAAGATCAGAAGGACTGATCTTCGAAACTTTCAAAAATCAAACGATGAACATACGAATAATATTAAATCACGTTTTTTCCGGTGAAGATCAAGAGTTCAGATGTTCCGAAGTTTGATCTGAATTTTCATCTTTCAATGGGATTTTTAGGAAAATTTGAAATTATATTTGGAATCAGTGAGAAATTCTCTATCGATTGATATAAATATCGATTGGAAAATTTTAATTTTGAATTTTCAGAATTTCAGATTTCTGTTTTTTTCAATTTTGTTCAATTTTTCAAAAATTCTAGCCCATTACTACATTACTAGAACCAGAAACTCTTTTAAAACCTGTTCTGAAACTTAGAGCTCCAAAAACCAAAAACTGACCAATTTAAGGGGCGCACAATTAACAAGTTACTGTAGCTTTATTTTTGCAGCTTTAAAAATGTTTAAATTGTGTTTTTCACAATTTCAATTATATTTTCAAAATCAGCATAAAATTCTCTTTCGAATGATATAAGAATTGGCGCGAAATTCAAAATTTGAAGTTTTCCGATTCTCCACCTCGAGGCTCCCGAATCGTTTTGGGAGCCTAAAAACTTTTGTTCTGAATCTTAATGATATCTATATGGTTGGAATCAGCAGATTTTTTTGATTCCAACCATATAACTTTCACTGAAAAATATGAAGAACTGACGATTTCAATATGTGCATGTCCCTTTAATTCTGACTACTGTAATTTAGTTGAATTTCTTGTTTAAGAAAGGTATTCTGGGATGATAGTTATATCATTAAAATCAGTATAAAATTTTCTTTCGAATGATAGAAAAACTGGCGCGAAATTCAAATTTTGAAATTTTCCAACTGCCAACTTCTCCAACGTCGGTCAGATAAAAGAGTGAAATTGTCATTTTCGAATTTCTGAATGATATTTATATCATTTGAAAGAGAAAAAATCACTGATTAAAATGTGCTAATTTGTTTTCTTAGTATTTGAAAACTGACTGATTTATAGGATGAACAAAATTGAAATTTAACAAATTACTGTAGCTTTTCAGTGAAGGTTAAAAAAATTTCAAGAAAATAAAAGCAAAAACTACAGTAACCCATTCTCCTAGTCAAAAAAAGATCAAAAATCTTCCCACTAACAAATTTTTTGCACTCGTATTTTGTGTATGTGTGATGATTTCTAATGGTAGCGACTACAAAATACAAACGATGCGTTTTCAATGAAAACTTCTACAGTAATCCCTATCACAATGCCACGTATTCTATATTCTTTATATTCACTATCATAAAGATCAGTGATCACTTATCAGTTATCACTTTTTTATTATCCACATTCCACTTGAAAATTGGCGAAAAATAAATATTCGAATTTCGCGCCAATTCTGATATCATTCGAAAGAGAATTTTAAGCTCATTTCAGTGATATAAATATCTTCCAGAAATATTGAGTTTGAACAGGAAATCCAAATAAATTACAGTAGTCAGAATTAAAGGGACACGCACATATCAAAACCGTCAGTTCTTCATAGTTTTCGATGAAAATTATATGGTTGGAATCAGAAAAATCTGCTGATCTCAACCATATAAATATCATTGAGATTCAGAATAAAAGTTTTTCAGCTCCCAAGCCGATTCGGGAGCCATGAGGTGGAGAATCGGAAAATTGCAAAGTTTGAATTTCGCGCCATATTATATATCATTCGAAAGAAAATTTCATGCTGATTCCAATGATATAAATATCTTCCAGAAATATTGAGTTTGAACAGGAAATCCAAATGAATTACAGTACTCAGAATTAAAGGGACATGCGCATATTGAAACCGTCAATTCTTCATATTTTTCAGTGAAAAGTATATGGTTGGAATCAGAAAAATCTGCTGATTTCAACAATATAGATATCATTAAGATTCAGAACAAAAGTATTTCGGCTTCCAAAACGATTCGGGAGCCATTCTTGGAAAATCGGAATTTTTCAAAATTTGAATTTCGCACCATATTATATATCATTCGAAAGAGAATTTCATGCTGATTCAGAATATATAATTCAAATCGCAAAAATAGCATTTTAAAGATTTTTTAGAGTGTGCTGAAAAGCTACAGTAATTTGTTAAACTGAAATATTGTTTACCTTGTAAATCGGTTAATTTTGAATGTTTTGAAAAACAAAATAGCTCATTGTAATCAGTAATTTTTTCTCTTTCGATTGATGTAAAAATCATTCGGAAATTAGAAAATCACAATTTCACTTTTTTATCTGGTCGGCCTCGGAGACTGAAAACTTAAAAATTTTAAAAAAATTTGAATTTCGCGCCAATTCTTACACCATTCAAGAGAGAATTTTCTTCTGATTCTGAATATCCAATTCAAAAAATAATTGATCCACTTTAAACCTGTCAAACTCCCCAAAAACGAAAAGCTACAGTAATCCTGTCTGTTCAAAGGGACATGGCTGTTCAAAATTTGTATTTTTGCTGTTTTTTCAATAAAAATTTATTTGGCAAACGATGTGTAAAAATGGAAATACAATAAGTCGAGGAAATTGAAATCGAGGGACGAAAAATGAAGAAAAAATGGGAAAAAACTAGAAAAATTCTGAGATTTGGCTTCTGTATTTTTTTAAACATTTTCATTGTGTGTTTGGGAACGAAATCGAGTGTGAATACGGTGGAAAAAAAACAAAAATTTACAAAGGAAAATCGAGAAATAAATAGAAAAAAAATTGGAAAAAAAAGGGGCGGAGCTTGAGCAGAGCAAAAAAAAACGAGAAAAAACATGGAATGAAAGGGACAAAAGGGCGTCAAAGGGGGCGGGGACTAGACGGGATGGAAATGGGTGTCTATCACAGATGGAACAAAGGGGCGGGGCTGGGCTCCGCGAGCTCACATCACCATCCCTTTGTGGGCGATGGCGTTGGTGGCGGCTGGGCGGGCGGTGTAGTGAGCTGGGTAGACGGGCTCTGGAGTCTTCTGCGATTGCAACGACGTCTCCGGGGCTGCAAAATTTGGGAATGAGGAATTGGAATTTGAGAGGTTTTGGGGAGGTTTCGAAATGGTAAAGTTTCGAAATGTCGTAGTTTCGAAATGACATAGTTTCAAAGTGGTAAAGTTTCAAAGTGTCGTAGTTTCGAAATGTCGCGGTTTCAAAATGGCATAGTTTCGAAACTATGAAATCTCGAAACTATGATATTTCGAAACCACCATGTGCACCAGAAAGTTTCGAAATGTCGTAGTTGCGAAATGTCGCGGTTTCGAAATGACATAGTTGCGAAACCATGACATTTCGAAACCACCATTTGCACCAAAAAGTTTCGAAATTTCGAAATTTCGAAACGATGACTTTAATAGTTTCGAAATGACATAGTTTCGAAACTTTGACGATTCGAAACTATGCAATTTTGAAACTGTGACACTTTGAAACTGCCATTGGAATCAGGAAGGTTTCAAAACGTCGCAGTTTCGAAATGATATAGTTTCAAAACTGCGACCTTTTGAAACTATGACTTCAATAGTTTCGAAATGGCATAGTTTCAAAGTGTCACAGTTTCGAAATTGCACCACTTCGAAACTATGACGTTTCGAAACTCATCGTTTTCTGCCGTCGTAGTTTCAAAATGACAGTTTCAAAGTGTCATAGTTTCAAAATGTCGTAGTTTCGAAACTTTGACGACTCGAAACTATGCAATTTTGAAACTGTGACACTTTGAAACTGCCATTGGAATCAGGAAGGTTTCAAAACGTCGCAGTTTCGAAATGACATAGTTGCGAAACTACGACATTTCGAAACTATGACACTTCGAAACTTGCAGATTTTTGTCGGTTTGAGGTTATAAATCAAGAATTTCATAGTTTCGAAACGTCGTAGTTTCAAAATGACACAGTTTCGAAACTGCGACGTTTCGCAACTCTGACGTTTCGAAACTCCTGGATTTATAATTTCGAAATTCCCTCCACAAACTCACACGAATCATCGAGATAATTGGGCATAAACTGCTGGAGCTCATCGCAAGCCGCATGGAACACCGCCGCGTGCTCCGTGACCGTCTTCACCATCCCCTTGGCGCCCATTTTCTTCTCGAACAACATGCGCAACTTGGCTCCGTGCTCCGAGCTCCGCGGGAAGCTCCGATCGAATTGCACCGTGGCCGGATCGGTGGGATACGTTTTGGAGAGAGTGATACGGAGGGGATTCACGTGCAGAGTACGCGATTTGATGCAGAGCACAATGAAGGGGGTCTCGGAGCAAGAGGGCAGACAGTGCTCATCGATGCTCCAGTCGGAGAGCTGCAGGAGCTCCTCGCGAGCCTCTTTCGGGATCACCCATGGGCGGCGAGTGTCGAAGACGGGTTTGATCTGGAAATTGGGGGATTGAAGGGATAGTGGAGCTTAAAATGTGCTCAAAATGTTGAAAATTGCTCTAATTGAGCTCAAAAACGTCTTAAATGCTCCAAATTCAATAATAATGCTGAATAACGTCAAAAATATGCTCAAAATGTTGAAAATTGCTCAAAATGTGCTCAAAAACTTCGAAAATGCTCTAGATCTTCGATGATGAGCTCCAAATTCAATAATAATCAGAATCATCAAAATTAGTTCAAAATTTACGAATCTCCTGATCAAAACGTTCCTGGTTCTTGGAAATGAGCTCAAAATCGTAAAAATTATGCTCAAAGTGGTTCAAAGTTAGTAAAATGCCCCAAGTCCTCAAAACTGTGCTTAAATTTCTCTTGAATAGTTCAAATCACTCCAAATATGCTCAAAATTCTACATTTTAAGACAATTTGGAGCAATTTGAGTCCAATTTAAACTTTTTGAGCACATTTGACGCTCTATTTTCATATTTGGAGCATTTTAAACATTGCTCCAAGCTCCAAACGTCAAAACTCACCACAAACATCTCCGGGACCTTTGTGATATCCTCCTCCTCCTCAACAACCACAGGCGGCACCTCCTCCTTGGCCTTTTTCGCCTCCACACCTTCTTCACCCTCCTCCTCTCTTCCCCTCTTCAACGCCTTCCGCTTCTCATCCAACGGGCTCGGCGAGCCCGTCCTGGTGAGCATCCTCACGGCTTCGGGCACCTTGATCTGAAGGTGTCGCACCGAGTACCACGGCTCCACATCCATTGGGTCGCTCTTCTGAAGCGGTGTGTACTTTGCCTTGAGCCTCTTCGCGGACGCTTCAGCATTCAAAGCCAACGTGTCGTTGTCGCAGAACGTCGTACGATGTTGCTCCTTTTCTCGATCTTCTTTCTTTTTGAAAACAACGCGTCGCAGCTCTTCCAGAAGGCAGAATGTGGGACAATCCCGAGCCAAAAGATACGCCAGTGAGCCCTTCAGCGTGACGAGCCGGTCGTAGGGCACCTCACGATCCCCCTCCAGAATATTGATCATCTGGACGAGGCCCTTTGTCGTTGAGCACCGACGGTTCATATTGTGGAGCAAATCCAGGTACTTGGACTTCATCTCCTGGAGCAGCTCCTTGTACTTGACGTCTTCTGGTTTCTGTGGAGGAGGGGCTTCGATGGGCGCTTGTTGTGGCGCGGGTTGCATTTGCATTTGAGGGGGCGGAGCCATCTGTTGCTCGTGAGCCGATTGCTGCTGAGCCATTTGTTGCTGCTGCATGTGCTGCATGTGCATTTGCTGGTTTTGCTGCTGCTGGTAGTACTGTTGTTGCTGATGTTGCTGCTGATGTTGTTGCTGCTGTTGCTGTTGGAACTGCTGCTGAGCCGGGTTGGATACAGAGGCGGGACCGTGCGATTCTGAAACTTGGGGAGGATTAGAAGACGTTAAATTTGAGAAAAATCACACATTTTACTAATCAGATATGGTTGATCAGTTTTGGGTGCAATTTTTGTCATTTTTTATGATTTCGAGGCAAAACTACATGAATCAGATTAGAATAAGACGAAGAATTTAATGATATAATATTACCATAAGATTGTAAATTTCGAGAAAAATTCATATAGAAAGTGACGAACTTACTGATATCAGTAAGTTCGTCACCTATATGAATTTTCCATAAATTCACAACTTTATTGATAATTTTATACAAACCATTATGTTCTTTGTCATTTTCTGAGCTTATCCATGCAATTTTGTCTCGAAATAATGAAAAATGACTCCAATAGTGTCAGTGTTGGGTCTCACAACGAAATTACTGTAGCACTATGGATTTTCCAGTTTTTGACGATTTTCTCGATTATTTTTCATCATTTCGATGCAAAATTACATGGAAAAGACCGGAAGAAGACAAAGAAAATGATGGTGTTGTATAAAACGTTGGAAAAATGTAAATTTCGAGAAAAAATTACGGTAGAAAGTGACGAATTTACTGATTTTGAATGAAGATATCAGTAAGTTCGTTACCAATATGGAATTTTCAAGAAATTTACAAATTAACAAACATTTTTTACAATATCATTGTGCGCTTTGTCATTTTCTGGTCTAATCCATAGAATTTTGGTTCAAAATAACGAAAATTAACAGGGAAAAACGGAAAAAACTGTTAAATTTGCACTTCAAAGCAACATTAGTATGGCGGCAAGATTCAACAGTGTTAAATCAATTATATTTTGTCTTTTTCTCTACACCCTCCTCTACTAGAGAGTAAGCTTTCACTCACGCGGAGTGGGCGGTTGCATATGCTGCAAAGGCTGCATGCCCTGGCTCATTGGCGGCTGCATTCCCGGGTACTGTGGCGTCTGCCCACCCTGCATTGGCATTCTGTATCCAGCATTTTGCTGTTGTTGCTGTTGCTGCTGTTGCATCTGCATCTGCATTCTATACTGATGCTGCTGCTGTGGTGTTGCACCAGGCGGCATTCGCATGCCCTGCTGCTGCTGCATCATATTCCGCTTCTGAATCTCCGCCATCTTCTTCTTCTCGGCGGCAGACATTTGCATCTGTCCGGGCGGTCCTTGTGGCGGTGCCATCGGCCCTCTCCACTCCGGTTGTCCGTTCGGAAACCGGCCTTGTTGTGGCGGCTGCTGCTGTTGCTGCTGTTGGTGTTGCTGATGGTGTTGCTGTTGGATTTGGTTCAGAAACGCCGAAAAATTGCTGCGAATCTTTTCGTTCATCGCGTGGATCTGCTGCTGCACTTGATGCTGTGTGATCTGTCCGTTGGCCGCCATTTGATTGAACATCACCGTCTGGTTGTGTTGGAATTGTGACAGTTGCGCCTGAAAAGAAATTTGGGTGGATTTGAATTAGATCTAACTGCGAATAGGCTCAATCTAGTTGCGATCCAAATAGATCTAATTGTGAAAAGTCATGTTTTTGTCGTTTTTCTCTATTTTTCCTATTAAATTACTGCTCTTTTTCATCTGAATTAGATCTAGCTGCGAAAAATGGGTTTTCAATCCAAAATTTTAGAGTTTTGCATTGAAATGAATGAAATTGAGCTCTGTGAGCCGAAATATGAGTCTGAAAATGCAAAATTTCAGCGTTAGATCTGAAATGGATCGATTTTTCCGTTTGAAGCAGGTTTTTCGAAGAAATCATGTTTCAAACAGTAAAATCGATAAGATTCAGTTCTATTGAATTTCGATTCTATTGAAAATCTAAATGTAAAAATATAAATTCTCGTGTAATAGAACCCGATGGGCTCAATGAGCACTGCAATTTGCTCATTCTCTGATTTCTATGAGGAATATTTCGCAATTAGTCTATTCCTCATGGTAAAAATCACAAAAAATTGATATTTCCCATGCAAAAACATGTGAAAATGTCAATTTTTCATGATTTCACTTGATTTCACGAAAATTTTGTGGAGAAAATTGTGAAAAACGGGAATCAGAATTAGAATAAAACACATTGAAAATCACTTACAAGTCGCGATTTAGCCATCGCAACATGTTGCGGATTGTCCAATGTCACTTGGAAAGAGCCCAATTTCAGAGTAGTCATGACAGAAAATAGTAACACGAATGAGTGAATGAGGTGAATGACAGACAGACTGACTGACTCACTGAATGAGGAATAGACCGCGCGCGCGCATTCCAGATCGAACGTGACCCCGCCTCCCGCCGGCCCATTTGCATATTATCGATTTCTCTCCTACCTTATACGCCTGAATGTGCATCGGCGTGGTGCCCTGCGGCTGTGGCATCGGATGCATCATTGGCATGCCGGCTCCGGCTCCGTAGCCATTATTGCCGCCAGCTCCGCCACCACCGGCGCCACCCGGCATCCCAAAGTTTTGCATTTTCTCCGCCCTCTCCTCGATTTGGGGGGAAAAGTGGAGATGAGATTCGAACGGTTTAAACCCTGGAAATAATGCATTTTTTGGGAGATTGTGACTCAAAATCTTCAAGAAAGGTGAAAAATGCGATTTTTCTAGCTTTTTTGTGCAGAAAATTATAAAAATTGACAATTTTTATTAATTTTTCTGCTAACAATCAAAGAGTGACTATTTCTAGCCTTTCAGCCATCTGAAATTATCGATTTTAGCAAAGAAAAGCTGAAAAATTGTCAATTTTATCAGAATTTATGGGGAAATAGTGTTTTCTTGGTATTATCGTTGTCTGACTTGTTGCACGTTGCGGTGGGCGGGGCAGTGGGCGGAGCTAAAATATCTCGTAGCGAAATAGATCAAAAATTGTAGATCAATTTCTGTTTTTCACCATTTTCCTCACTTTTTTCAGCATTTTCATGCTTCTAAAAATTAAAAGCATGGATTTCATTTGTGAAATTCCGAAAACTCTGACAAAAAGCGCTAAAAAATGGTGAAAAACAGAAATTGATCTACAATTTTTGATCTATTTCGCTACGAGATATTTTAGCTCCGCCCACTGCCCCGCCCACCGCAACGTGCAACAAGTCAGACAACGATAATATCTGAGCTGAAGAAAACACTATTTTCCATGATTTTTGATAAAAATTACAGATTTTTTTCAGCTTTTTTTCTGTAAAAATCGATAAATTCAATGTAGGGTATGGCTGGAGGGCTAGAAAATGTCAACTTTTGATTTTTAGCAGAAAAATGATAGAAATTCGTGGTTTTATGAGGATTTGTAGGAAAATTAGTACTTGATACTTTTTCTGTACAGAAAAAATGAAAATTTTCAGACTTGTTGATACAATTTTTCAATTTTCAGCAAATTTTTGTATAATTATCGAAAAATCCGCTTTTTCGTACAAAAATCCTCAAAAATTCATATTTTTCTGTTCAAAATCGATAATTTCTAGTTTTTATCACTTTTTAGAGGAAAAAAGTCTGAAAATTGAAAAACTAGTATAAAAAGTATGTAAAAAGGTATAAAAACGGTCGAGGTACCGTAAAAATCATGAAGAAAGGTGAAAATTGATTGAAAAATAGTTTTTTATCGAAAAATATATGGGAATTTGGGAGAAATAGGGGAAAAAGGGAAAAAAAGGGAAAAAGGGGAAAAATACAACGGAAATATGAAAATTTCATGAGATCAATCACAAAAATCAATAAAATACATGAAAAAACAGAAAATAAGGGAAGAAAAGGACAAAAATAGGAAAAATACAAGGAAAATATGTCGAGATCAATCACAAAAATCACAAAAATCAATAAAATACATGAAAAATCCAAATAAATTGGAAAAAATGGTGAAAAAAGCTTCATATCAGTGTCCTCCACGGTCTTCTGGAGCATCAAAGACCAAATTATCCATAAGCTCAACGTCTCCACTGAAAAGTGGCTCGCTCGCCGTCCAGCACGTCTCCATCCTCCTTTCCATTTCCTTGGCCCTCAGAAAACCGACCATCTGGTGATTGATAATGACGAGTCGGTTGTAAGTGACCCGGGTGGATCCCTCCAGAATTTCGATCATCTGGATTATCGTCTCCAAGTGCGGACTCCGACGGTGCAAACTCTGCAGGTAGTCCAGGTACTTGGAGTTCATCTCCTCGAGCAGCACTCTGTACTTTTCCTCTTCTGATTGCTCGGGGGCCGGAGCCGTCTGTTGAGCCGTCTGTTGAGCCGGTTGCTGATCAGCCATTTGTTGATGTCTGTAGAAAAAAAGGAAGATTAGTGAAATTTGACGAAATTTTGACTTTTTTTCATCAGAAAAAGTTGAAAATTTAGCTTTTTCGGCTTAAAATAGGCCAATTTCTCAATTTCCAAGTGATTTTTTTTTCAATTTTTAGCAAATTTTTGTATAATTATTTAAAAATTGGCTTTTTTGAGCAAAAAAACTTTAAAAAATCTCCTTTTTTTGTACAGAATTGAGATTTGTTGCTGTCTATAGGAAAATTTAGCTTTTTCGGCTTAAAATCTGCCATTTTCTTAATTTTTAAGTGATTTTGTTTAATTTTTCAGCAAACTTCTACAGAATTATCGAAAAATCGACTTTTTTGAGCAAAAAACTTCTAAAAATCTCATTTTTCTGTACAAAATATAGAGATTTGTTGCTGTCTATAGGAACATTTGATGAATTTTTCGAAATTTTGACTTTTTTCATCAGAAAAAGTTGAAAATTTGCATTTTTGAAGATTTTAGACGAATTTTAGCATTAAAAGTTAGGAATTGTTCAATTTTCAGCAAGTTTTTAAAGTAAATTTAGGAAAAATTTGATTTCTGAGCAAAAAACTTTTAAAAATTTATAAAAATTTAGCTTTTTCGGCTAAAAATATGCCAATTTCTCAATTTTAAGCGATTTTCGATAAATTTTCGCAAAAAAAGTTCAAAATGTTTCAATTTGTAGCAAGTTTTTAAAGTAAATTTAGGAAAAATTTGATTTTTGAGCAAAAAAGTTCCAAAAATTCATATTTTTCTCCACAAAATTGCGAAAATTTCCACTTTTTAATCATTTTTGGAGGAAAAATTGGAGAAAAATCCTTAAAACTGTTAAAAAATCAGTATAAAAAAGAAGAGGGAAAAGGTATAAAAACGGTCAAGGTACCGTAAAAATCAAGAAAATTTCAGAAAATGGGAAGGAAATTGATTGGAACTATAGTTTTATCGAAAAACAAAGAAAAAGTGATAACAATTTCAACAAAATGAATAAAAATCAACGAAAAAACTTGAAAATTAGGGGAAAATCAATGAAAAAACCAACAAAATCAACGAAAAAAAGTGGAAAAAATGGCCTAAAGCTTAATAGCAGTGGAATTCTTCTCCGTCTTGAACCTCTTCACCTTCTTCTTCACGCCCTCCTTCTTCTCCATGGCAACCGTCTCCTGGAGCTTTGCGAAGAAGTTGCTGCTCTTCACCTTCTCCCCCTTCTCCTCCTTCTCCTTCTTCTTCCTCTTCTCCCCAAACACCTTCTCCTCGCCAAACTTGTCCACCAAAGCGCGCTGCTTGGCCTTCTTCTTCCTTCGCTCTCTCGCCTTATCCGTCGCATCTCTCTCCTCTTTGCTCTTCTCCAGAGCTCTCATCTTCTTGCTCACCTCTTCCGGAGCCATGAGCTGCGCTTCACTGGAAGCTGTGATGCCGACTTCTTCAACTCTCAGGGCTGCCATGTTCGACACCACCTTCACTTCTTCTCTAGCCTGATCGGGTTTGTATTCGAAGTGAGTAAGAGCGTCTATGAGCCGGAAGAGCTCTCCCATTTTCGATTTGATAGTTTCATGAGCCTCGTTTTTCTTCTCAGTGGCACCTGCTCCCATATTCTTCTCATACTCCTTCTCATAAACCTCCGCCAGCGACGTCTTCTGATTGAAGACGTTCTCAATGGCCTGTGCTTCGAACGTGGCACCCTTCGCCTCCACCTTCTTCACCCGCACCACATCGTCCCACGTCTTGTCGCGAATGCGTAGCTTGATCAGCGCCTCGAGCCGATCGGTGAACTCCTCAGTGATCTCTGGAGCTCGCTTGGCTCCGTGATCGTACTCGACGTGCTTCTCGAGCAGCGTGTTCTGCTCACGCTGCTCCGCGGCAACTTCTCCGGTGAGCTCCCAGGATTTGGGGGCGAGGTTTTCCTCCTCGAGCTTGGCGATTCGTTCTTTCATCTTGTTTTGACGTTTTGCAAAGGCAGACTCTTCCTTGTGCTCGTGGAGCTCTGCGCCAAGGAGCACAGGGTGCTCGGCGTCATCTTCTTCATCCTCAACGTCTTCTTCTTCATCGTCGACGTCGTCTTCTTCTTCTTCTTCTTCTTCTTCTTCAGCCTCATCCATAGCAAAACGAACTCGTTTTTTGTGCTTGCTGAAACAAAAAGCTTATTTTCACTAACAAGAGACTAATATTATTCGAAAGCTCATGATTTAACGATTTCAAAACTGTGATCCATTTTTCCTACCGAGCTCTGTGAGCCGAGATACAGCCAAAGCTCAAAAAATGTGATGAAACTTTGAGCGTTCATAACTTTTTTCGGAATCAATTTTGTAAAAATCTAACTATATATTCGATTTTGTCTCAGAATTCTGAATCGACTCATATAAGCCTTTCACTAGAAGCAAAGCTCCTAATCAGAATTCTGAGGCAAACTCGAATATATAGTTAGATTTTTACAAAATGGATTCCGAAAAAAAATATGAACGCTCAAAGTTTCATCACATTTTTTGAGCTTTGCTGTATCTCGGCTTACAGAGCTCGGTAGGAAAAATGGATCACAGCTTTGAAATCGTTAAAACAAGAGCTTTCGAATGATATTAGTCTCATTCTTGTAAAGAAAACAATATAACGAACCTCTCCAAATCATCCACTGCCTTTCTCTTCTTCTCCCCTTTCTTTGGCTCCGGACGAGCTCCAAAAAAGTCCTCATAAGTGTAATCGGCCTTTCCATCCCAGCTATCCTCGTCCTCGAACATCATCTCCTCCTGATTCTTGCCTCCGTTGCGCTCCGTCTTCTGAAGGTAGTCGTGCATTTCTTCAAGGCTGAAGAACTCGTCGTCGACGACGCTTTTTTTGAATTGCTTCGGAGCTGACGTCTTCGAGCTGCCATCGACGTCGACTTCATCATCTTCTGGAGAAGAATCAGAATCCGATTCTTCTGCCATACGCTTCAGGTCGGCGTCCAGGGTCTTCAGATCGCTCTCCTTCAGGTTGAAGAGGTCGACGTCGCCTTCTTCTTCATCGTCAACGTCTTCCTCGTCGATGAATTCATCTTCGAGCTCTTCGTCGTCGACGTCTTCTGCTTCCTCGGCTTCAGAATCTTCATCAACGTCTTCAGAATCAGAATCCTTCTTCAATGGCAATCTAATATGCTCCTTTCCCACCAGCTCCGTCAAAAAACCCTATAAATTATTGATTTTTCACGATTTTTCAACATTTCCCTCTTCAGAATACCTTAAACTTCTTATTAACACCATCCAGCTGCTTATTCTGATGCTTCAAGTACGACCAAACCACCTCCTCGTTCTTCGAGACAAACGGCAGCGGCAAATTGTCATCAGAAGGCTCCAGCGACGTCGACCACGAGTAGACGTCCGAGATGACGTCGGTGATGTGCTCCGAGAATTTCGAGCTGCTGAAAATAATGAAAATTGATGAAAAAATAAAGAAAATCGATTTTTTTTAGGACAAACCTTTTGAAAAACTGCGAAAAGTCGCCAATGCTCGGCACGAGCTCCGTGCTCTTTTTTGCTTTCATTTTTTCCAGGTTTAACTGAAAAATTTTAAAAAATCAATAAAAATTTGAAGGAAATTGAAGAAAATTGGGAAAAATGACGAAATTCCCATCAAACACTGAAAAATCAAAAAATCCGCGGAAAAATCAATAATTACCATGTACATTTGATAACAGAATATTGATTATTTGATTTATAACAAATCCAATTAACAAAAAAATCAATAAAATCGAAAAAAATCGAGAAATCAGTGGGATTATGACACAGACTTTCCGCACTCACTTTTCATTGAATTGTCTCTTTTCCGCCAGACGACGAGAGTCGCCGGCGAGAGAGCGCAGAGTACGAGGAGACGCCGACCGACAGAGGGGCCAGGGACGCAGAGACACGTTTTGTACGGAATTTCGAGAATACCGCGATGAGAAAAAGAAGAGAAATAGCATGAGGCAAGGAGAGACGCAGAGAAAAAATTTAAAATTTGGAAAATCGGATGGATTGGCTCCGATGGTGCTCCAAAAAGTATAAAATTTCCGTCAGATCCCGCCCACGACCGGTTTTTTGATGACGCAAAGGTATTCCGCAGCGAGAAACTCGGAATTAGATCTAATACCGAAGTACAGAAGAAAAAGTCCCCCTGAAAAGAAAAGAAATTGAAAAATTGTTTACGTTTTCAAGAACCCCATCGCGCCTGAAGAATTATGTGATCCAGGTGGCGAAATCTCAGGAGAGCACCTTAATTTTTATGAGTTTCTATTAATATTGGAGCAGGTGGCTCATTTCGATGTGGAATTGTGATATGAGACTGAGTAGCGACTCTACAGTAATCCATTGTTTTCCCAAAACCGTTGATTTTTAGGGTCTCACAGCGAAAGATACAGTAATTTTGAAAATGGTTATATTTTTCGCGTAATGATATGAAAAATCACAAATTTTTTGGACTTTTTCAATAAGGAATCGAAAGAATAACTTTATTATATGATTTTCATGAAAAAAGTAAACATTTTCAGAAGTACAGTACCTTTTCGTTGCGAGACCCATACAAATTTGTAAATTTTGAGTTTTTCGGTATTTTTTCTTGAAAATTTCTGATATTTTCATGAAAAAACTCTAAAAACTGTAAAATTGTGGAAATTTGATAATTTACAAAATTACTGTACTTTTCGCTGCGAGACCCTCGAAACTCTGTAAATTGGCCAATTTTCGAGGTTTTTTCCTGTTTTTCAGTGTTTTTTCTTGTAAATTTCTGCTATTTTCATGAAAAAATACTCTAAAAACTGTAAAAATTCCGGTAAATCTAGGTAATTCATAAAATTACTGTATATTTTCGCTGCGAGACCCAAAAACTCTGTAAATTGGCCAATTTTCGCGGTTTTTTCATGTTTTTCTGTGTTTTTTCTTGTATAATTCTGATATTTTCATGGATTAAACTCGAAAACTTGTTAGAATTTCATAATTTACAAAATTACTGTACTTTTCGCTGCGAGACCCAGAAAACTCTGTAAATAGGCCAATTTTCGCGGTTTTTTCATATTTTTCAGTGATTTTTCTTGTAAATTTCTGATATTTTCATGAAAAAAAGCTGGAAAAACCGTGAAAATTGTGAAAATTAAGTAATTTACAAAATTACTGTACTTTTCGCTTCGTGACCCAGAAATTTCTGTAAATAGGCCAATTTTCGTTGTTTTTTCATGTTTTTCAGTGATTTACTTATATATGTTTGATATTTTCATGAAAAAAAGCTCGAAAAATAGTAAAAACAGTGAAAAATAGAAAATTTTACCAAGTTACTGTACTTTTCGCTGCGAGACCAGCAAAAATTGTAAATTTGTCGTTTTTTGCTCATTTTTTCCACTTTTTCCAGTGATTCAAACTGCTCCCCTGCTCCCAACTTCTCGAATCGCTCAAAACTCGTGAGAGTTGCTTCCTCTTTCTCGCATCCTTCTCCTCCTCAACCACCGTCCTATGTGCCCCCCCACTGTCATTGTTCTGGCCATCGAGGAGAGTCAACACGAAACTGTGCCTCCTGTTTGTATGTCACTTTCGCTCTCTTCGTTCTCGTTGTGTGAATGAAAATAAGAGTCAAATTACCCCTCGTCTTCTTCTCGAAACTTTTAATTGGAAGAGGAATAGCTAGGCCAGCTTCAGAGAGAGAGAGAGAGCGAGAGAGTGCACTTTGGTAATAGACGCAGAGAAGCAGACGTTCTCAGTGGTCCCCAAAGAATTAGAAAGGAATAGAAAAGGGCGGAAAGTTTGCCCTATTGTTTCCTCAATATACACCGACTGTTTGCCAAGTGGGAGGCCCCCACCTTTTTAGATGAGAGCCCCAGAGAAGCAGAGCCGGGGGCACGGTACGGGCTCGCTCGAGCTCTCTTTGTGTGTGTTTGCTGACCGGAGGGCTCAGGTGGCGATTTGTCATAGGTAGCACACTATTTCAGATTCTTCTAGATTCTTGAAATGTAGGAGAAGAGTTAGATCTAGTTTCTTCAGACTTCCAACTGGAAGAGCTCCAAGATCTATATGAGCTAGAAAATCGTGCACTTTCCATGTTTACCCAATTGATTTACCCCCAATATTTACAACTGTACTTTCCTCCCCAACCTCTCCACTTTTCGCCTTGACATTGCATATCTTCTTTTATGAGCAACCTTGAGAATTATGATTCATTGTGAGAGAGAGACCTCCTCCTCCTAATAACTACTACGGTACCCCTAATTTGACGCAAAAGTTCGGATCACATCCGGCTCATCTTATGTGTTTACCTTCATGAGTCATAGTCACTGTTAAAGGGGTAGTCCGGTAACTAAAAAAGTTGTGAGATTTTTACATGAATCGACGCGTCTTGCATCGGAGATCACGACTTCAGTACATCATTTTGCACACAAAAATTTCTTGAGCAAGTTATTGGCTCCCAAAGTGCTCAAAAGGGGCGTATTTTTGCTTTGAAAGCAACGTTTACTGATTGGATAGCCCCAACCTAGATGACGTGGAACGTGAGATTTCGAATAAAAACGTGAATTCTAAAAAGAAGGTTGACGCATTTATTCAGAATTTCACGTTCCACGTCATCTAGGTTGGGGCTATCCAATCACTGTACGTTGCTTTCAAAGCAAAAATACGCCCCTTTTGAGCACTTTGGGAGCCAATAACTTGCTCAAGAAATTTTTGTGTGCAAAATGATGTACTGAAGTTGTGATCTCCGATGCAAGACGCGTCGATTCATGTAAAAATCTCAAAACTTTTTCAGTTACCGAACTACCCCTTTAAGATGGTCCAGTCACCATTCCCCTTCTTCTTCTTATTTCTCTTTCTCTTCTTCTTTTTTACCCCCTCGTTTCTACCTGACCAATCTCGTTTTTGAGATCCGAAAATTTCGAAATGTTTGCTCTCTGTCAAAAATGTCGAGAGAAAGTGTGGGTGAAGGCAAAGAGCCACTGATCCTGATAGGTGTTGGTCCTAATCAAGTTTTAGGAAACAGGGAAGAGGGAAGGGGTAGTGAAGGTAGTGGTAGTGAAGGTAGAGGTAGTGAAGGTAGAGGTAGTAGTAGTGAAGGTAGTAGTAGTGAAGGTAGTGGTAGTGAAGGTAGTGGTAGTGAAGGTAGTGGTAGTGAAGGTAGTGGTAGTGAAGGTATTGGTAGTGAAGGTAGTGGTAATGGTAATAGTAGTGGTAGTGAAGGTAGTGGTAGTAAAGTTAGTAGTAGTGAAGGTAGTGGTAGTGAAGGTAGAGGTAGTGAAGGTAGAGGTAGTAGTAGTGAAGGTAGTAGTAGTGAAGGTAGTGGTAGTAAAGTTAGTAGTAGTGAAGGTAGTGGTAGTGAAGGTAGTGGTAGTGAAGGTAGTGGTAGTGGTATAGCTAACTATAAACTATGAAACATCTAGGCAGTACAGGTAATTTCATGAGTACATACTATAGTAAACCTAAGAAGTACCTGTACAGCTTAATCTAAATGTGAAGCTTTTTATACTTGTGACCTTTAGGTAGAGCTGAATTCAGGTACCTAGAAACGATTGGTGTAAATTTGATTAGTACCTAAAATTTGACCTAGAAATGAAGCTGTCCTCATTTATACTCTAAGCTAGCTGTCAAATTTTAGTTGTAAGATGATTAGGACTTATGAAACTTGCAAACTATCCAGGTACATAAGGTAGAGGTCAAATTTATCAGTACCTAAAACTTGACCTAGTGATTCACCTACCTATGAAATCCCCTCAAATTTTTCAGTAGTTCTTTAGGTGGACAGATTTACTATAAACCTAACAAATACCTAAGATTTCACTAGTGATAGAACTTTACCTGTGACCAAGCTATAACATCTGTAGGTATTTAGGTACATAGTTGTCTGGGTCAGGTTATTTTTGTACTGATAAACGTTAGATACTCTTTATTATCAAATAAATAGGATTTGAACCTGTAGCTAAAACTATCATAGTAGAGAAAAAGTTAACTAAGCCTAACCTAGAGAATCAAACTCTATTATCACATATTTTCTATACCTCTACTACCTATCTTAAATATCACTAGACTATCTAAAGCCGCACCTTTCCCCCCATCTCCCCACTCCACTTGAGACGCCAATGATAAAATCAACATTCCTCCCACTGTAAAAACCGAAAAGAAATAAATCGTGATTTGATGCACCGGATCCAGAAGATCCTTGTCACCTCCATCGAAACAATCATTTATCAAAAAGGTACACGACAAGTCAACAGCTGTCTTTTCCTTCTCTCCTCTCTCTCTCTCCTAGATCTCTTCTACCCTTTTCTTTTCGAAGCCTCCTAATTTTTTTCTCTAGAACAATGTACAGTACCCCTTCAGCCAAGTGAAGACAAAAAGAGCACAAAGAGAGCTCGCGCGGGGTGGAAAAATGAGCCTTTCTCATCGCCCCCTTAGTTTTCCGAGTTGCAAAGAAACGGTGCGATAAAAATAGAAGTGTACCTAGTGGTCCTGGGGGCCATCTGAACATCTCCTCCATTCCCATCCATTCGTCAAGTTTTACGACACTTTGCCTTCTTGCTCTTCCCTCTCTCTCTCCTCGAACTTTTTCTCTCGCATCTGTGCACTTTTAACAGCGAATTTCGATCTAATTTTGACTTTGTTCATCGATAAATATCGAAATTGTTTTGAGTTCGGACTGAATGTAGTTTGTAGTTTGTAGTTTGTATTATAGTTTGTATTTTGTAGTCTGATGTTCTACTACATAGTAAGCAAAAGTTAGGATAACCTAACTCTAACTTATTTTTTACAGAGCTACAAGTTGTTACTACCTAAAATTGACCATATAGTTTGTAGTTTATAGCTTATAGTTTGTAGTTTGTAGTTTGCTATTTTCATTTAGTAGTAGGATAACGTTACTATTAGGATAGTGCACTTTCATACAAAACTAAACTTTTTTTGATAAATTATAGTTAAATAACTTAATTCTAACACAAATTTTTAGTTTGTAGTTTGTAGTTTATAGTTTGTAGTTTGTAGTTTATAGTTTGTAGTTTGTAGTCTGATAACTTCAAATATTAAAAAAAAAAAAACTTGGATATTTTAATTTTATAAAACCTATCGTGAAAATTTTTACTAAAAATTCATGTCATGTGTAGTTTGTAGTTTGTAGTTTATAGTTTGTAGTTTGTAGTTTGTAGTTTGATAAATCCAGTTCAAAATCAAAAATTAAGATAGCCTTTGATTTAAAGGTTTTTTTAATTTTGTAAAACCTGTAGTGAAAAGTTTGTAGTTTGTAGTCTCATTTTTCCATATAGTGACCAAAAATTAGGATAGTCTTATTATAAGGATATTGACTAAATCTTTACTATATAATCCCTGTTTATAAATCTATGATCTAGTATTAGGTGTAAGACTATCCTAACATAGTAGTTACTCATATCAGTACTTTATTTATAGTTTTATAGTTTGTAGTTCAGGTACTTGCAAAATCTCTACTATAACGATTTAGTTGTATAAAACTGTACAAAAAGTGTTGATTTAACAGTAGCAATGTTTTCGAAAAGTTCACAAAGGGACAAAAAAGGCAAGAAAACCTTGAAACAAGTGTCCTTCACCCTTTGTCCACTACCCTTTTTCCATTTTTCCTACTTTTCCAATCAGCTCAATTTAATCAGTTGATCAGGATGATCCTCTTTCCAAACCCCCTTCAACTTCTCTGCATCTTTGCGTCTCTCGTGTAATGTGATACCTGTGGAAAATGATTTCGATATACTATATGATTGCAACTTACCTTTTGCTTTCCCTTCTATTTGTTTGTTTGCGCACGACTTTTGGGCCACTCTCTTGATGACAGTAATCTCATCTTCTCCTTCTTTCTTTCCTCTTATATTTACCCCGATGCTCCGGGAGCCCTGGTCCCCAGTTCCCCTTCGTATTGTCCTCCTCTTCCCCTACTGTGTAGGTTTTTGGTTCAAGGCCACCCATCCTCTCTCTCCTGAATCTAGGTCATTCAGGACATCTCCCTCTTTTCATACATATAATCTGTATGTAGTGGTGGAGAGAACTACTTTCAATGTTTTTTCGTTCATATTTCTCATAAAAGTGGGATTTGGAAAACGACGGCGAAAAAATAAGTAATTTTGGGGGTGAGCAGGGAAGACGAGAAAAATGAGAAAAATGAGAAACATATGGTTGAATTTTTCTTTTTTTTCCCCTCGGAACGCTGACCTTTTGGTGGAGCCGGCTGTCACCACAAGTTCGATTATTCAAATTTTCCATGAATTTCTCTTTCTCTTCTATGTAGTCGTCACATATATACTGAAAAGAGAAACAGAAAACTGGTTCCATTCCTACACAGAAAAATTGCGCTTTTATGAGTTTTGTATCCATGGTTTCGAAATTCTCATTAATTTCTTCAATTTTTTTGCGTTTTGCAGTTCTTTTTGATGTTTTAGCTGAAAATAGTAGTGTTGGCCGAGTTTTTATGAATTTGGATTTCTCTTCCATCAATTTTCCCGGCTTCTCTTTGAAGATACCGGGAAATCCTGTGATCAAATGGTTGAAATTTGAATTTAGAAGGTTCTGTTCAGAACATTTTTCGACAATTTTACCTGGAATTCCAATAAAACACATTACAATTTCTATTTGCAAAAGCTAGGCCATCACATCATTTCTCATAACTTTCAAAAATCAAAATTATTCACCGCGCCCCTCCCCCCTCCTCCCACTCCCCACATTCCTATACGCACTCCGGACCTGCTCCTCTCGTGCCCCCCGTGGCCGAGTGGTTAACGCGCCCCACTCGCAATCCTCCCCCTTTTGGTTCAACCCCCCACTGTTGTTGCTCCCTCTCTCGCTCATCAGAAATTCAATGTGAAAAAGAGAATGCACATTTCACATTGAAACCGATTAAATAATGATAAATGGAAGGGGAGGGGGAGAGAAAGAGGCCGGGTTTTTTGTGAGCCATCTGGCAGAACTCGGTCCACTAAAATCATATCCACCTTCTGAACATTTCATTATATACTTCTCCACTTTTCTACTTTTTTCCCACTGTCCAAGTTCAAGTACTCTTG
Organism: Caenorhabditis imperialis; assembly: GCA_963572205.1. NCBI lineage: Eukaryota > Metazoa > Nematoda > Chromadorea > Rhabditida > Rhabditidae > Caenorhabditis > Caenorhabditis imperialis. The sequence continues at coordinate 1,175,646 of OY751541.1, forward strand.
TGCAAACTCAAAACTACTACTAGTGACTTTTAGTCTTGAATAGTTTCAAAAGGTGTTTAGTGGGGCACTGTTTGCCCCTCTTGTTTTGGCTCAGAGTGGATCGTTTCGAGTGTTAAGAGATCAAGTGCTTGTTGTCGACGAGAAGCGCATAGTTTTGGCGATCATTGATTGGAGGGGATGGTGGCCTAGGTTTTGCAGCTGGGTGCTGATTGGCTAGTCGTGTACTTCTCGAGGACAATTTAGTACTGTCTTGTAGTGGAAGAGAAAGCGTGGCCTAGGTTTTTCATAGTTGAGATTGTAGATGGCCTAGGTTTTGCAGTTTTCCATCAGCAAACTCATGATTGGCCAGCTGTGTAATTCTCGTGGACAATTATACAGTTTTGTACTGTCTTGGAGTGGAAGAGAAAGCATGGCCTAGCTTTCGCATAGTTGAGATCGTAGATGGCCTAGGTTTTGCAGCTACGTTCTGATTGGTAGGCTGTGTACTTCTCGAGGACAATATGTTCTAATTGGTTGGTCGTGTACTTCTCGAGGACAATGCAATGTTTTTCTATGAAAGCGTGGCCTAGGTTTTTTAGATGGCCTAACTTTCGCTTCTGTATCCTGATTGGCTGGTTGTGTACTTCTCGAGGACAATAATTTCTCCGTTATCATTTTTCCTCGCTCCTGCTTTTATTCGTTATGTTTCTATACTTTTTTCTTATCTTTTCCTATTAAAATTTCTCTTTTTTTGCTCCTCTATCCTGATTGGTAGACTGTGTAGTTCTCGAGGACAATAGGCTCTTATTTGTTGGTCGTGTACTTCTCGAGAACATTTTCTGTTATCAATTTTTCCACTTTCCCTTCACTTTCGATTTCGTTATCACTCAGACTATCTTTATGGCCCAACTTTTTCATCTTCCTTATTAGAAACCCTTGCAATCCCACTGAACCTCTATGGCCTAACTTTCGCACCCCCCTCCCTGATTGGTAGACCGTGTACTTCTCGTGAACCATCTCACCTTGGTGCCACCCTATTTGCCCCGCCGGCCACCCAAAGTGACCCCATACCTGTATGGTCCAATCGGATGGAGATCGAGGCGAGGATATGAATGGCCACACACACACGAGAGAAAGAGAGGCAAGGGGGGGGACAAAGAGACAACAGACATCCGCCACTGACCCTGAACTCTTTTCTTTTGCCCTCCCCCTTCGCCCGCCTGTCTCATTGCTACTGTGTCTTCGGAAAAAGTAATCGATTTGAAAGAAGAAGAAGTTGATGACGTGGCGGGTTCGTAATCAAAACCTAATGAATGTTGCAGTCTCCCCTCGTTCTATTTACTTTTTTTGATAAGAGAAGCACCTTTTGCCATCTCTATCTCTTCCATCTCTTCCATCACATGATAACTTATACTAATTTGGCCCGTCCTTGAAGAAGTTTCGACCTTTTCTTGTTGGCTCGTATCTTTCAAGAATCTTTGCCTCATTCACCTTCCTCTTTCCCCTCACTTTTTTTTCCTTTGCATTTCCAATGCACCCACACAGATTTATGTGCAAAGGTGGGGAGGAGAGGGTGACCCGAACAGTTGTCCCTTTGTATCAAAAACTGCTGCTCGAGATATATATCTATATATCAATCGTTTTTATTCTCGCTCTTTCTATCTACTAGCCCAGAAAATTCATTTTTTTGGTTTTTGGGTTTCTAGTCCCTCTATTTTTTGAGCTTCTGGTTGGAGATATCGGAAAATCCTTGGATAGATTTATGCAAAATCAAATTTAGAAACAATCTGTCAGAAAAAATGTGCAATTTTCCCTTTGTAATCTGAAAGAAAAACGAGAAAAACTATAAATTGCAAAAACTAGGCCACCACCTCTTCCTTAACCATTGAAGCTCAATTCCGTGCCATCCTCCTCGGACCACCTCCCCTCCCCCACATTCCTATACGCACTCCGGTCCCCCTCCTCTCGTCGCATCGGTGGCCGAGTGGCTAACGCGCTCTCCCGCCGCCCCATACCGTTTTGGTTCGACTCCACACTCTGCACCTCTCCTTGAAAACTTGAGTTGTTTGTCTCGATTTTCGTCCAATTTCATTCCACTACACACACACACCAAAGACACACACAGAAAAGAGAGATAGCAACGAAAATTAGTCGTTTCTCTCTCTCTACTCTACCACCTTGACAGCCAAAAAAGTGTGACTTCCAATCTGCTTAATATTCAATTCGCCTTCACGGTCTCCTAGCTCCAAATATGTTTTATGCATTTCGGCCATCATTATTCGATTGGTGCTACAGAAACGTTCAACACGTCTTCTGAATTGGATTCTGTATCCCATCACCATTTTTCCCATCCCGCATTCATTAGAGAGGTTTGGATGAAGATTCTGGATACTTCCGAGTATACCCTACTCAATGAATCCTTTCCAAGTCCCTTATCAGTTATATCCCCCAGTCTGTACTTATCTGATTTGTACCTCTCCTGTGTCCTTCACTCCTCAAAGTGCCCTTCTATTCAATTCGGTGGGTCAAGAGGGGGGTGGACGAGGAAACTCCTTCATCTTCTTCACCATCTCCTTCCACTACTTCTTCTTGTATTCAGTACCTAATATTATTATTATATTTTGCATTGTTGCTCATGAACAGCTTGCTGCTAATCGCTTAACTGGCAGAGGGTGGGAGAGTCAAGAGGATTTGACCTACTTTGTTTGTAATTAGTAGTTTTGTGATGGTTATGATTTTTGTCCGAGAGAACTACACGGTTGTCCAATAGGGAAAATCGTGTAGTTTTTGTAGTTAAAGTTTGTCCTCGAGAACTACACCGCTAACCAATAGGAATAGTGACCTAGTTTTTCCTCATTTTCTAGTCCATTTGAATTCCCAGTTTCTCCACGAGAACTACACAGCTAACCAATAGGAAAATCGGCTTTTTTTGTAGTTTTTGTAGTCTAAAACAGTTTATTTTGTCCTCGAGAACTAGTAGTTTTGTTGTTTCAAAACTTTGTCTTGTCCTCGAGAAGTACACGGTTGTCCAATAGGGAAAATCGTGTAGTTTTTGTAGTTAAAGTTTGTCCTCGAGAACTACACCGCTAACCAATCAGGATTATGGCCTAGTTTTTCCTCATTTTCTAGTCCATTGAAATTCCCAGTTTCTCCACGAGAACTACAAAACTGACCAATAGGAACATGTGCCTAGATTTTGTAGTTTTTGTAGTCTAAAACAGTTTATTTTGTCCTCGAGAACTACACCGCTAACCAATCAGGATTATGGCCTAGTTTTTCCTCATTTTCTAGTCTATTCAAATTCCAATTTTCTCCACGAGAACTACAAAATTGACCAATAGAAACGATGGTCTAGATTTTGTAGTTTCCATGGTTTCAAAACTTTGTCTTGTCCACGAGAACTACACCGCTAACCAATCAGGATTATGGCCTAGTTTTTCCTCATTTTCTAGTTCATTGAAATTCCCAGTTTTTCCACGAGAACTACAAAACTGACCAATAGGAACATGTGCCTAGATTTTGTAGTTTTTGTAGTCTAAAACAGTTTATTTTGTCCTCGAGAACTACACCGCTAACCAATCAGGATTATGGCCTAGTTTTTCCTCATTTTCTAGTCCATTGAAATTCCCAGTTTCTCCACGAGAACTACAAAACTGACCAATAGAAACATCTTCAAAGCTTTTGTAGTTTTTGTAGTCTAAAACAGTTTATTTTGTCCTCGAGAACTACACGTCTAACCAGTCAGGATTATGACCTAGTTTTTCGCCATTTTCTAGTCCATTTAAATTGACTAGGTTGTCCTCGAGAACTACAAAGCTGACCAATAGAAGTAGTTTCCATGGTTTCAAAACTAGACTGTAGTCCTGTCTCACCAAAAAATTTCAAAATTTCATCTTGTCCTCGAGAACTACACCACCAACCAATCATTGCACTCCACGTGGAGGTGCCCCTTCTTCCCACCAACCCCAATCAGATCTCGTCTCCTCTCGCTATTAACTGCCCCTTTCTCTGTATAGATCGTCTCTTCTCCACTTGTCATCAATCATCACTGAACTAAATACTACGAAATTCCTCGTCTTATTATTTTCCCTTCCTTCTTTCTTATATGATTCCTTCTCCCAAGAAGCTCCGTGGAGCACCGACTTCATCACTGTCGCTGTCACCGCGGATCACAATTTGAGGGCATCTTTGTACATGTTCGCGCACTCATCATCATCCATCAAATAGTGCTTGTAGCTTCTTGAGGGTCCCCGCCCCCCAAAGCCCCATTTGTGTCAGGTCGGCTCATCGGAGCCACTCGTCATTGTTTTAAGCCTTTGGAATCATTATAGAACCATTATTTATATCTATAGAGAGAGAGAAAAAAAGAACTGATACGGCTATTGATCACCGGAAATAAGTTTCATTTAATATTATATTAAAAACTACAGTAACCCCCAGACATTTTTCTGCGTTTCTCTCGCCTCTCCTTATCCTCTATACTATCTCGGTGTGTTTGATAACAATCTGAACGTCTGAATGATCCCACGGAATTGGGTCAACATGAGACTTTTAATGAGTGCTTCACTTTGCGCCGACTTTTCGATCGATATTGTGCACTGTTTCATCTTTTCCTTTTTTCAAACTCATTTTTTTTCTATTTCCCCCTTTTCCCTCTTTCCCTTCCCTTTCCAACCCCGATTTCAACCATAAAACGATAAAAGTGGTGGGTGGGGTCACTTGAGCCCCAGAGGCTTCTCGATGCGTTTATCGATCACCTCCACAAATAGAAATCGGAAAGACGAAAAAGGCACGAGTGGCCCATTAAATTTCAAGGTGTGCCAAAGAGCACAAAGAGAAGGGTACGGTACTTTCATGGGATGAGAAAAAAGTACCAAAATTTGCACGTCAGTACTAGCAAGCTCATAACTCCGCCCATTTTTGCTCTTTTTGACTGAAATTTTTTGTAAAAGATGCAAAATCTTAAGCTCTACAAATTGTTAGCTGGACAATTTTCATGAAAATCAAAGAGAACAGAGATATGGAGGATTTTCTGAGCCACCACTGGTTCAAGTACCGAAATTTGCACTTTCAGTAATGGAAATTTGGAGCCCTTGTAACTCCGTCCATATTTGCTCTTTTTGACTGAAATTTTTTGTAAAAGATGGATGAAATTGAGCTCTACAAATTGTTAGTTGGACAATTTTCATGAAAATTACAAATAACTGAGATATTGAGGTTTTTCTGAACCATCACTGATTCAAGTACTTAAAATTTGCACTTTCAGTACTGGAGTTTTGGAGCCCGTGTAACTCTGCTCATTTTTGCTCTTTTTGAGTGAAATTGTTTGGAAAAGAGGCAGAAACTTGAGTTCTACAAACTGTTAGTTGACAACTTTTTATGAAAATTACAAAAAACTGAGATATGAAGGTTTTTCTAAACCATGGTTGCTCATCATAAAGTTGGAAAAATCGAAAAATCAAAATCACTGAATCAAAATCCACGAGAACTACACAGAAATCACAAAAAAGAAGCACATCTAAAAATCCAGACATCATAACACTTTTTTTTTCTTCTGGAAGTAGAGCACAGAAAACCGAGTTAGGTCCTCTGTGGCAAGGTGTTGCTCTTGAATGTTGTATGAAATATGATTACATTTCAATCTTATTACCCCCACCCAAAAGGCGCCCTCCTATTCACACCTCCCTTTCAATTCTCTCGCTCACTTTGCTCAGGGCTTTTCAATTCGCCTTTTTCCAGAAGCTTTTTCTTGTTTTTTCTCTCTTTTTTGACTCTATCATAATGATATCTACCGCAAAAAAACAACTTTACAGTTTTTCAGGTCCCCCGCACCAAATGAACATGATGCAGATGGGTGCGCCGATGAACGGCGGTCCACCGCCGCCTCAGATGCTCCAGATGCACCCGCACCACGTGTTCGCGCACGGTTCGCAACAGCAACAGCAGCAAGCGGTGGCCACGCCCCTTCAGGCCGCCACACCGCCCGTCCCCTCGAGCATGAATCGATCGCAGAGGTGAGAAGCGGCCCCTTTTTCCAATTTTTCCCTTTTCAAAACCCGTAATAAGTGTGAAATTTGTTAGTAGAGCTTCTTGTCCGCAATCCACTAGGGAAATGTCCTCGCATAGGTCGACGACATCGCGACGGTGAGTTGGTTTTTTCTTTTTACTTTATGTTTCTGCAATCTGTCGTCACGGTGTGTAAATCACACCACTGTCCCATTCACCTCTAACTGCATGTCCTTCTCTCCCTTTCTCCCAAGGTATTAATAATACTCGTTATAACAACAATAATAATAGTATTAATAAGACGAGGGGGGGGGGGGGTCAAGATTTATATGTGACTTTCTCTGCGTCTCGCCCTCTCGTCCATTCCTTACTCTAATGGTCCACACAAGGCCGGTGAGATCAGATAAGGATGAATACTGTCACATTAGATTAGAGTAGTTGAAGTTAACATCGCACCCACACCTTTCCACCAAAGACAAAGTACCTAGTGGGGAGGAAGAGGAGAAGCCACCCTGTGTCGCACCCACACCCACACCCACACCACCATCACCCATCACCATTCACCATTTCCAGATGCGGCGTGTGTCGCGGATGTCAGTGCAAACCGTGCGGACAGTGCACCTACTGTCAGGACTCGCCACAGTTTGGCGGTCCCGGCGTCAAAAAACAGAGTTGTATAGAGCGACGGTGTCTGCGGGTGTTGGAGAATCGGTTGCAGGTGGGTAGTGAAAGAATCATCTAGAAGATGATGAGGTTGTTTTCAGAGAGACGCGCCGACGTTCAAAGCGCGGGTCGGGTGCAACGCGTGTGAAGACTGCCGGATGCAGGACTGTCAGATTTGTTTAGTGTGTTTGGATAAGAGGTGAGCTTTTGATTGGAATTGGCGAGACGTGTCGCTGAGATTGCTCTGTTGAGCTGTAAGGGTGTGCTGATGCAGAGAAAGCTCAATGTAAAATTCTGCGAACATCGGTATAAAGTTGCTTGTGGACTGAAAAGGTGGCTGTTCAAAAACGAGAGTAGTATCATTCGAAAGAGCTTTTGATGAGGATTTCAACACTGGTTTCCATTTTCGCTAAATGAAACTTTGAGCCGAGATCTGAACCTTTAAAGTTTGCAAAAATTGTACTAGAATTTCGAATCCTCACAAAATGACCTTTCAAATTATACCAGTCTCGTTCTGATAAGCCAATTTACCTCGGTGAGGTTGCAAGCGCTCTATTGACCTGCAAGCTGGTACGCACATGTGCAGAAAAAAAACAGTACTAAAACCGTGTAAAACTATTTTTGTACACAGCTGTCTGAGACATCATAAAATCCCAGTGGCAGGTGGCAAAGGACATGTACTTTCTATGTGCTAAAATTATGAAAGCTCCATCCCGTGCACTCTCTCATCCGAGATGCAATAGAGCGCGCTTTCACAGGAACTTCACAAAAACTACATCAAAATCAAAAACCCCTCATCATTCCAGATTCTTCGAAAACCGCCACATCCCCGGTGCAATGTGCGCGAAAAAGCGGTGCAACAACGCGCAGAGCATCGAGTGCGTCCCCTCCATGGCCCAATCCAACGAGTTCATGCCGCAACGAGCACCCAAACGAAGCTACGAGCTCATCGCGCCAGTGCAACAGCCCCCGATGCACTTTGACGTGAAACGAGTACAGTACATGCAGGCGCCGCCGCAAATGATGCAGCAGATGCAAATGCAGCAGCAACAGCAGCAAATTAATCAGCAGCAACCACCACAAGTACAACAACAGCAGCAACAACAACGACCTAACTGTAAGGGTTACAAGTTCACAATAAGTTACATGGAGCTCAATTTTTCTTCAGCAAACTCCTCACAATCGCAAGGCCCTTCACCGCCGCGAGTGGCGCACACGTCACCCCAACAGAATCATCATGTGGTGAAAACAGAGTGCATCGAGAATTTGGAGCAACAGCATGCTCATCAGCAGCAGCAACAACAGCAAGCGCCGCAACATCAGCAACAGCAGCAGCAACAACAGCAACAGCAAAGGATGATGTTCCAACCGCAGCATTATCAAGGTGTGTCTGAAAATTGATTGTGGGAGAAAAAAAAAGTTAAATTTGCAGAAAAAAAATGTCGAAAATTGAAAAATTTTAGAGAAAAAATGCAAAAAAAAACAGAAGAAAAACGAAAATTCGAGAAATACCGTAGTCAAGTTTAAAGGCGCATAGGCAAAAATGGAAAATGTCGTTTGAATTTTTGTGATTTTGAAAAAGTGGGAGCTTTTGGCAAGTTTTTCTTGGGAAAATGTGGTTTTTTCCAGATTTTTCACACAGTTTTAAATTTTATATTGATAATTATACATTTATGAACAAAATTTATCTAAACATGAGGTTACTAGGGATAGTAGATTTGACTTTGAATCTGAAAATGTGAAAATATGAAAAATCACTGGAAATCACATTAAATGCGAACAATCATGATCAAGTTGCGATTAGCTATTAGAATTTCGCAGTTAGTTCAGATTTACTAGCAGTAAGATTAGTACCAAGCTTCATTTTCCAGTAGTGAAAAAATGACCAAGGTCTATTTTTCCTACAGATTGTCTGATATGTGTTTTATATATGAGCTTCATTGCTCTATTCTTAATTCAACAGACTCCAAATTTGCTCTTACTGGTGCCAACGCGCTCTATCGTGCTTCGGGTGAGAGAGTACACCTTTCTGCGAGACGCAGATCGGCAGACAATCTGCGCCTTGTCACGATGGAGCGCGTTGGCACGGAAATAACCCCAAACCAACTCCATAATTTTCCAGACATGAACGGCCGAATGATGGGACCACCACCGCCACAAGTCTCCGCGCCAGGACCCATGCCCCTCCCCCAAGGTCAAATGACGCACATGCCGCAGCACGGACTCGACATCCCCTACCTGATACCCGCGTTCCCCGGCGCCCAATCCGAATTCTACCCATCGAAGTTCGAGCTGGACTTTGAGCACAACGGCGACCCGTTCCTACCGCCCAGCTACGCGCAGGACATGAAGGGTCAAGTCGTGCTGCAGCAGTTATAGTTGTGATCCGGAACTGGTCCGAACTGTGATATCTCACCCACCCAAATGACTCGTTTTCTCTCCAGTACAAGTGCCTTAATATTTATTTTCAATGTTTCACAAAAAAGAGAGGGGAAGGGGAAAGGAAAAAGATCTAGTTAGGAAGTATTCAACAGCGTCTCTTTTCTCTCCCAACCCCTCCCTGAATCTTCACCCCATTTACACTCGACGCATAAATGCTACCATACCAATCTGTGATTTATCATTTATCCCACTAGGAACCATTCTCTCTTTGTTTCTCTAACTCTCCTAAGCAAGCCCACTACACTATTTCTCTCCATTCAGGGATTTCGTGACTTTTGTGCAATCCATAATAGACGGCGCCCTTCCCTTTTTCCAGTAGCATAGACTCTCTCGCTTTATGTCTTTACGTCTCTTCCCCCCACACACTCTTTCCTCGTTTTCTATGCACACTTTGTGATTTCCTGATTTCCATTTTTTTTTTGATACGTCTGATTTCTCGCGCCGATTTTGGAAGTGACTAACCAAAGAGTCGATTTATATGTTCTTTGAATTATTGAAATTTGAAATTGAAATTGAAATTGAAAATTGATGTTAATAATAATATAATAATTTAATAAGATGAGGTTTCCTTTTGTGCCTTTCTCTAATTCTCTCTCTCCCACACACTCTCTCTCTTTTGTTACTTATCACCTCTTTCGCTCTGTTGTGAACCGAACTTTCTGATATGTAAATACAAATTTTTTTTGAAGTTAAATGAGGTTATAAGAAAAAAAGAAAAGAGATGAGGGAGAGAGAAAGTACACATTTTTATAAAAATGCTCTGAAATTTTGAGCCCGATAGTTCTAAAACTGACAAAGTTGGAGTGCACATGCGCCTAAAGTGTACAGATTACTGTAGAGAAGTGGAAAATTGCAGATTTACAGGGGAAAATGAGGAATTTGTACAGAGAAGTACACATCTTTAGAATCAGGATCAAATTCTCTATCGAATGGTATAAAAATTTAAGAGGATGAATTTGGAAAAGCGTTGGAATTAGATCGATTTATCAGGAAACCTGGAAAAAAAACATGAAAATGGTGGGAAAATCCACGAGAACTACAAGGATTTAGTAAAAACTGAAAATGGTCTGCGAATTGTCGTCAAATGCAGTGCTTTCTTCTTTCCGGAAAGTGAATTTGCAGTTTGATCTATTCCGAAGTTCGAACTCAAGTGAACATAGTTACTATCCGTAAATGCGCTCTATGGTACCATAGGTGAGAGAGTACACGATCTAAGAGACGCAGACTGTCTGCCTATCTGCGTCTCTAGGATCCTGAACTCTCTCACCCACAATGGAGCGCATTATCAAGTAGAGCCTACTTCTACCACTACATTAACTTTTTGCTCCTTCTCATAACCCTTTTCAAAACTATGAGCACAAAACCAACCCCCCCCCCCCCTCCAAACTTCCCAACAAAGCTCATTCCGGAAGCTCACTGCGATTTGTATCACCCGACACTTTCAGCCACTTGTGCCCCCTCCTCGCGACTACATCTTCATATTTCAAAGTCATTTTGTGCTCTCCCTCTTCCTCTCTTCCCGCCGGTGAGCAGCTCATAAATCCATTGCACACCGACAGGTGTCCCGTTTCCCCGCCGCTTCTTCGCGTCGCTATTTTGTTTCTTTTTACCATGCGATTATTGCTTCTTGCCCCGAAATGCGATCCTTTCCGCTTTTCCCGCTGGATGCATCAGCTTTTCTAGAGCTAATATCCCGCGCTGCCGCCTCGAGGCAAACGTCTCGGGCCACGCCCATGATTCTCTCGCTTTACAACAGAAGGAAACCGATTCGTCTCGAGATAGAAGCGAGCGAGAGAGCATTCATTTTCAATTGATGCTCTGGGGTGTGTGTGTGATATCGCTCCGTTCACATGTTAGTTTATCACTCTTATCACTCGGCTATCACAATTTTGTCCGGAGTCGCCACGCTTGTCCGACACCTCGCTGGGTGGTCAGGTCCTCGATCTAATTCTGAAGTTGAACTGATAAAAATGTTGATTTGTTCTGAAAAATTCATTAGATTTTGTCAAAAATTTTCATTGAAAAAAAAACAAGAAAAAACAGAAAAAAAAGGAAAAAATGCGATGAAAAACATCGAAATTCGAAATCCCAAAAATTCTATGGTATTTTCGTGGCGAGACCCACTGCAAAATTGTGTCATGTTCCTTTAAACTTTTCAAATTTTTGAATCAAAATTTTCGAATTTTCTTCGGTTTTTCTACTTTTTCTTCATTTTTCTCCATTTTTTCACACTTTTTCCCCTTCTTTTAATAAATCCAAAGACTTATATCTTTTTCTTGCCAACGACTGGTGTCATTTGGCACTTTACTTTTATATCCCCCATTCCTCACTTTGTCAGTGCCCATTATAATCATCTCCCTCATAATTTGATTCCTCTCTCACGTTCTCATATTCTCTCCCTCCTTCCGACTACCTTCTTAATCGCATCAGAAAGAAAAAGGGATAGCGAAAAGATGGATGTATTCCGAATTTGTTTTTGATGACCCCACTCCAATAGTAAACAACACCAACTTCAGCCGTGCCCCCCAATGTCGTGAGACTCCAATGTCCGTTGGCGTCCTCCTGCTGCTCCTTTTCGCATCTTCAGAAGGCGTGCGTGACACGTGTCCCATCGGATGTCGTTGTGATGAGGCGACGCATCAGGTAGGTGTCTTTGTGCTCTCTGGGGGAAAACGGACATGACAAATAACGTGTTTTGAGTGACAAGAGGGGTGTAATGATAACGAGTTGCAGGTCACATGCGAAGGACAACAAGTTGTCACTCTGCCGGACAGATTGCCCTCTGGATTTGAGGTATGCAAGTGTGCTCTAGTGGACTGGAGAGTGTGCGTCTGGGTCTCGGCAGCTTTTACATAGGAATGAAAGTGCGCTCTACTGGATTCTCTGCGTTTCTGAAATGTGAACACTATCTCGTGCATATAGATGTAGAGAATGAGAGAGAGGAGATAGAGAGAGTGTGCAAAGCTAGGGGACGCAGACAATCAGCTTGTTGGTTGAAGTGGGAGAGTGTACGTATCAAAGAGACGCAGACAATCTGTATCTCTGCGTCTCTTCAAGGCACACACTCTCTCACTGCAATTCATTGAGTCTAGAGAGCATACACAGAAAGGAGACGCAGACAATAAGCTTGTGAGTGTGAGATAGTGTACACAGAGAAGAGACGCAGAAACTATTTTTCACTGCGTCTCTTCAATGTACACGCTCTCTCACAGACACTCTTTCAGATCCTCCTCATCAAAAACTCGTCCATCCGAGCCATCGAAAAGAACTCGTTCCGAAAAATGGAAAAACTCACCCAAATCGAATTCGAGAACAATCAAAATCTAGGCACCATTGAAAAGCTCGCATTCAAAGGACTTCGGAAAGTTAGGTACTTTACCCTCTTTCCACCAGTTCTGATCTTCTGTACCCATTTTTCAGACTTATCAAATTCTCAAACTGCCGGGGGCTCACCGAGCTGCAGAAAAACGCATTTAGTGGGATTCAGAATCAAGTCGGACTGAAGATCGTGTTCGATAGCACACCAATTCATCGGATCGATGGACACGCGTTCAGAAATGCTCAGAACATCCGAGAGCTCACTGTTTCCGGAGAGGAGTTGGCTCTTTCTCGACACGCGTTCGCTAATATCAATCAGTTGGATTTTCTGACAGTGTCGGGGGTGGTGCTCATTGAGCCCGAGATTTTCACCAACTCGACGCGGTTTCATGTGGTGCATTTCAAGAACTCGCATTTTGACATTCCGCCCAATACGTTCAGCTCGTTGTCGCATACGTCGCATGTGAGTTTTTAGAGTAGTGCAGAGTATTTGACGACAATGAAAAAGTCCGTGAGTTGTCGTCAAATGTTGTGCGAGCACAGAAGTGATAGAGAGGGAGAGAGCATATGAAATGAGAGACGCAGACTCTCTGTCTATCTGCGTCTCTAGAATCGTACAATCTCTCACCCCCGTCACAATAGAGCGCCTTTTCTCTTTCCACTTGACACAAACCTCTGACACAACCTGAAACCACTTCCAGCTGCTCATCGAGCACACCCGCATCCCATCCATCGCCCCCGACGCCTTCTCGGGTCTCACCACGATCCAAGTCATCGAACTGCACGCGTGCCAACTCGGCACCATCTCCGCCCGCGCCTTCGCCAACGTTGAGAACCTCGGCGAGCTGAAAGTGTTGAGGAACACCATCGGCGACCTGGACACGTCGGAGTCGATCATGTCGAGGGCGCTGAAGACGAGGGTGGAGGAGAACACGTTGGAGTGCAATTGTGGCATGAAGTGGATGACTAGTGTGGAGGTGAGCTCGATGAAATGGAGCCCTGGAGCTCAGTAACATCTTCATTTTTAGAGCAGTAATGTTTTAGAGTATTGCCAATAATCTGACATTAATTTTATCTTTAGAAAATGTAGCTAACTAGGTCAACACTAATGCATTTCTGGACTTGTAAAATTTTTTGCTTTTTGGTAGCGGTGAGATAGTCTGAACTTTGAAGCTTTATATCTCGGCTCCCAGACATCGGATTTAGATTTTGAGCACAGTTTTAGAAAGCTTGTATCAAGAGCTTTTGAATAATGGTAGTTACAACCCTCCTCCTAAAACCCCTATTCCAGGAGATGTCCGACATCAACTTCTGCTCAACAGCGGCTTCATTCCGCTCCATCCGCTCTTTCGTCAAAGCAAAATGCTCCATCACAGAGAGCACCAAACGGAGCCATACCACCTCATCTTCCAACTCTTTTTGCTCAATCAGCCTCCTCTTTTTATTAATGCTACGGTTCTTGCTCTTCTAGCCACTGTCTTTCAATCGATCTCCACAGAGAGCTTCTCCTTGTATATTTTCGTTATATTTGCATATCCAGAATGCGGTTTTTTTTTTGAATTATCAATGAAAGAATGTTTATTTACAATTACAACTTGGCGAACACTGGCGCCTTCTCCATCATGGCGCCAATGACCTCTTCCACTGTGTCCACCAACACCACATCCATCTCTCGTCTAATATCCTCGTCCATCTTCAGGTACTCTTCTTCGTTGCTCTTCGGGAGCACAACTCGACGGAGCCCTTCTCGCTGTGCCGCTAGCACTTTTTCCTTGACACCACCGATCTGAAATAGGTTGAATTTGAAGATAGTGTTGTAACTCCGCCCCTTTTTGCTCTTTTTTGGTGAATTTTGTGGAAAGATGCATTGATATCAGGGTAACATTTTGTTAGTTGAGCACTTTTTATGAAAAGCTAAATTGGCGGAGTTATATTGATTTTTCTAGAGCCTAGTTTTAACCTTATCATTAGCAGTTACCCATCTTTCAGAAAACTGAAAAAATCACAATTTCTATCGATTTTCATGAAAACTGTTCAACTAACAATTTGTAGCTCACATCTTAATGCAGCTCTCCACAAAGTTTCAGCCAAAAAGAGCAAAAAGAGGCGGAGCTATGAACCTACCGGAAGCACATGTCCAGTAAGCGAAATCTCCCCAGTGATCGCCGCATCGCTTCTCAAAGGCACACCCATAGCGAGGCTCACCAGAGCACACGCCAACCCGGTTCCCGCCGACGGACCATCCTTATTGATGGCACCAGAAGGAAGATGCACATGAATATCATGCTCTTCCAGTGTCTTGAGCCCGAGTCTCTCCGCATTCGCACCCAACCATCCTTTCGCCACGAGGATGCTCTCATTCAACACTTTCCCTAGGTGTCCTGTCGTTACGATTTTCCCAGTGCCCTTGGACTTGGAAGCTTCAATTGGCATCACCCTTCCACCATTGGTGGTGACACTCAATCCAAAACAGACTCCTGGAGGGAGCGGTCTCATTTTCTCCACGATTCTCACGCGCTTCATCGATTTGACTTTTAGGATTTGGTGCACATCAGTATCGGTGATTTGTATCGGGAGCTCCATGTCGGGGAGCACATCTGCTCCAGGGTCCGAGTTGAGCGCTTCGGCGAGTCGGAGTGCCACGTGGCGGCAGATGGCGCCAACGTTGCGTTCGAGTTGGCGGACGCCCGCTTCCATGGTGTATTCTTCGACTGGAAAATGGGATTTGTGATGAGCTCTGGGAGCATAATGAGAAGGTGATAGAGTAGAGAGAGACGCAGGTTGGCAGAGAGTCTGCGTCTCTATGGGTTGTGTACTCTCTAATTCGAAGCGCGATGAGAGAGTGCAGGATCTAGAGAGACGCAGATCATCAGAAAGTCTCCGTCTCCATGGATTGTGTACTCTCTTATTCTAATCACGATGAGAGAGTACATGATCTGGAGAGACGCAGACTGTCTGTCAATCTGCGCCTCTCTAGATCTTGTACTCTCTTATCCGATCCATGAGGAGAGAGTGCAGGATCTAGAGAGACACAGATCAACAGACAATCTGCGTCTCTTCGGAACCCGTACTCTCTTATCGCAACGTGTACCACATTTGACGACATATCACGGACCCAGAACTCACTCATCGTCGTTATGGCTCTCCGATCCAAGTTTACATAATCCGGACTGATACAGTGCTTCGACAACTGCCGGGACAACAGATGATTCTCACAGATGCTCAACTTCTCCTTCAACGAGTACCCACTCATCTCGATCACCTCCAACCGATCCCTCAACGCTGGCTCCAACTTGTCAATGTCGTTCGAGGTGGCTATGAACATGACCTTGGACACGTCGAACGGAAGGTTTAGGTAATGATCATGGAAAGTCGAGTTCTGCTCGGGGTCTAATAGCTCCAGGAGAGCAGCTGAGGGGCTTCCTTGGTTGCCAGAGTATAATTTGTCTACTTCATCGAGCAGGAAGACAGGATTGTTGGATTTGCACTGCTTCAACGCCTCGATGATTCTCCCTGGCATAGCGGCCACATAGGTTCTTCGATGTCCCCGAATGTCGCTTTCATCCCGGATCCCACCTAGGGATACTCGTTGGAACTTTCTCCCCATAGACTGGGCGATTGCCTTTGCAATACTCGTTTTCCCGATCCCCGGTGGCCCGGTAAAGCATAAAATCATCCCGTTCACCGATTGATTCATCTTGCAAACCGCCAGATGCTCTAACACACGTTGCTTGACATCATCCATCGCTTCATGGGAGTCGGAGAGGATCGCTCGGGCTTTGGAGATTTCAATGTCGTCGATTGTGGAGGTGTTCCATGGGAGGGATGCAACCAGCTCGAGCCAGTTGAGGAGCACGTTGTATTCGCTTTGTTGGGAGCTCATTCCTTTTAGTCTGTGGAGCTCCGAGAATACCTTGTCCTGGAATGGGATGGTTTTGTGCTCTTTTTGTGCTCATTTTCTTGAACTTACTCCCACATCGTCTGTGAATTCCATGGCATTCAGCTTGTCTTCCAGTTGCTCCACCTGATTTTTTGCATTTGGTATCTTTCTCTTATTCAGCTTCTTCGCCTCATTCTGATTCAGAGTCAGATTCTGATTCTGATTCTGCACCGGAACCTTCAACGCCACCGTATTCTCCCCATTATCCATCCACTTCCCACACATCTCCACACGTTTCCCCACATCTCGAGTTCCAAGAAACTCCAATAGTTGCATGAATCCCAGCGTTTTCATCTGAGAGACACACAAATCCGCCAGCTTTCCGTACTCTTGCTCATCGATCAGGTTATGAATTTCTTGAGAAAGATGCTCAGAGGCATTGGTGGCGATGGATTTGGCGCCAGCTAACAGTTTTTCCAGTGTGGTGTGCTCGAAGTGGGCTGAAACTTGATGGTGTGAAGCTCCGCCCATTTTTGCTCATTTTTGCTCAAATTTGGTAAAGTTGTAGATTGAATTGAGAGCTATAAAATGTCTGTTGAGAACTTTTTATAAAAATTGAAGCTGACAAAGTTATATTGATTTTTCGAAAGGCACTTGAAATTCATCATTTTTCTGAGTGAACGAGTGCTCCCTCGAAAAATCAATATAACTTTGCCGGTTTCAATTTTCATAAAAAGTGTTTCACTAAAACTTTAAAGCCCTCAGTTTATTCTATAATTTGAAAAAAATTCGGCCAAAAAGAGCAAAAATGGGCGGAGTTATGAGCAATTCAAACTTACACCATTATTTTTCTTCAGAAAAATCAATATAACATTGCCAGTTTTGAGTTTCATAAAAAGTGTTCAACTAACAATTTTTAGCTCTGATATTATTCTATCTTTCCACCAATTTTCAGCCAAAAAGAGCCAAAATGAACCGAGTTACCTTCCACCGGCTCCACGATCTTGCTGACAGTGCACGTTGGAAGTGTCAACTTCTCAATGGTGGCTCTTTGGAGCCCAACGACGTCCAACGAGTACTGAACATTTGAGTTGAACGTCCATCCAAACAACTTTTCCACGTAGGCGATTGTCGCGACTTCGTAGACTTTTTCAGGAGAGACTTTGTAGGCAATGGCTACGTAGTTGTTGGTAATGGTGGATTTGGACAGGTGCTTTTCGATGGTTCGAATGCTAAACTTATTGAATGTGGTATGGTTCAAAAGCTCTTGGTGTGGGGAGCTCAAGTCTATTTTCAAAATTTTGGAGCGACTACTGAAAGCCAAGTTATAATGCTTACAAGTTTGAGCTATAAATCCCTTTTAGCATTTTAGTACCCATCTTGTGAGCCCTATATCTCGGCTCTCAATAGTCCGTATAAAATTTGGAAAACAGTTCTGAGCTCCTTAAATCAAGAGCTTTCAAATGATACCACTCATTGTTAACAAAACTCACTTCAACTTTGATTTCACTGGGATTTTAAGGCTGGCGCCAGGGAGGAGAACTCCACTGGCTACCAGGATGACTGGAAGTTCCATGGTTTCAGCGATCATTTTGTAGATTTGGAGTTTGAATTTGGAAGTTAAGAAAGAATTTGAATAGCGTGTGAAAACAAGAAAAGGAAGATGATGAAAACAGATGGAAAGATAGCGTCGTCTTATCAGTCAGACTACAGTGTAGTGTACTGATGGGAGGAATGGAGTCTACAATTGAATGTAAGAGACTGTAGAAAACATGAGAGTGCAGAGAAAAAGATTTATTAAAAATTTGAAAAATTAAAAATCACAAAAAACGACGAACTAGATCTAACTACGAATAGTTTCAGCTTCTGATCTTTTACTATCCTATTGTAAATCACTTTACAAGTTGTCAGATGTTAGAGGTTACAACTTACAAAATCGAAACCATCACCACATGTGCGCCATAAAATGGGCGGGTGAGGTCAGGTGCACCCTTCCCACCCTTCCCACCATCCACACCATTCAGTCTCACCATTCAGTCTTCCCATTTGTGGTCTCGAAAGGTGGTCGTCTGATTTTCTCTTCCTTTTTTGGGGGTTTTTCTGACTAGGGTAGTTAAAGGCTCTTAACTTAGCGCTCAAATGAAGTTAGCAAAAACGGACGATAGTTCTGAAATCCTGAAGAAAAGACCTTTCGATTGATACCAATTTCAATTTGAAAAGCTCATTTTTTCTACTTCTGTAACTCTGCGTCTCCTCAAAAAAGCAATTTCACTGTCTAACTGTCTGCGTCTCTAACATTGTGGGGTTCACTATCTTGTTGTCTAGCATGTCTGCGTCTCTAACCTTGGACTACTCTGACTGTCTTACTGCCTGCGTCTCTTCGCTAACAGCACACTCTTCCTCTGCGCCCCTACCCCTCTGACTGTCTGCGCCCCTTTTCTAACCTCACTCTTTCTCTCTAACTCTCTAACTCTCTAACTCTCTAACTCTCTAACTCTCTAACTCTCTAACTCTCTAACTCTCTAACTCTCTAACTCTCTAACTCTCTAACTCTCTAACTCTCTAACTCTCTAACTCTCTAACTCTCTAACTCTCTAACTCTCTAACTCTCTAACTCTCTAACTCTCTAACTCTCTAACTCTCTAACTCTCTAACTCTCTAACTCTCTAACTCTCTAACTCTCTAACTCTCTAACTCTCTAACTCTCTAACTCTCTAACTCTCTAACTCTCTAACTCTCTAACTCTCTAACTCTCTAACTCTCTAACTCTCTAACTCTCTAACTCTCTAACTGAGTCTGTGTGTGTCTGCGTCTCTTCAAAAAAGCAATCTCACTGTCTGACTGTCTGCGTCTCTAACAGTGTGGGGTTCACTATCTCGTTGTATAGCATGTCTGCGTCTCTAACCTTGCACTACTCTTACTGCCTGCGTCTCTTCACTAACAGCACACTCTTTCTCTGCGTCTCTACCCCTCTGGCTGTCTGCGCCTCTTTTCTAACTCCACTCTCTCGTCCCCCTTTTCTGCGTCTCTTCACTAGCAGCCTCTCTCTCTCTCTCTCTCTCTCTCTCTCTCTCTCTCTCTCTCTCTCTCTCTCTCCATCTCTCTCTCCATCTCTCTCTCCATCTCTCTCTCCATCTCTCTCTCCATCTCTCTCTCCATCTCTCTCTCCATCTCTCTCTCCATCTCTCTCTCCATCTCTCTCTCCATCTCTCCATCTCTACCATTTCCAGACCATGTCCAACCCAACCTTCCCCATCGAAACCCTCCCCCTGCTCCCACTAGCTCACGTCCTGGAACGAGTCAACACCAAAGAGCTCCTCTACCTCTCCACCCTCCCCCAACTCTCCACCTTTATCGCCCACAAAACGACGCAGAAAGTGGACGGATTCCACCTCCAGATCTTGAAAGGAGTCGCCATCATTGAAGTGCTCGGTGCTCGCGGATTCCGAAAGCGATTCAGTCCTGTGAAAGATGCGGATTTTCTGATTCGCAAGTTCGAGAAGCTCCGGGAGATGTTCGAGGGACCATTGAGAACGCTCAGAATTGATCCAATGTTCGTCGAGGCTTTTGACAGGTGCTCCGGGCTCCCGACTACTTGTGAAGAGCTCGCCATAGGATCTAACAACCAGGAGACTTCTCAAGACGCAGTGGATAAAATTCTAAAAGAAGTAGAAGTTCAGAAGACGTTTACTTTCAACGTCAAAGGATGCACGATCAATGAGAACAAGGAGGCGATTCTCTCCCTGGATAACCTGGAAATCGAAAGTGCAGAATGGATGACTTCAGAAGACCTTCTGAAGTGCGATAACAAGACGCTGAAAATTGGAGCCAACCGGCTCACCGAACACAGCATCAACCTATTCATCAAAAAGTGGGTCAACGGTGGCAACAATCGATTGGAAATGGCAGTCTTCGATGAGCCCGACTGGGACGTGGCGGACATCGTAGTGGACCTTGAAATGAGCATTTTCAAGAAGGAGCGCCGCAACAGGATCTATTTCCCAGAAGACGTGACTCCAGAATGGGTCGAGGAGGATGATGTCTCTCTGGGACTCGAGGTGGAGCATGGAGAAGACCTCGGCTTCGCTCTCGACATCACTCGAGCCGATGGAACCTTGGCAAGTTTCACCTTCAACGCGATCCACAAAAAGGTGCGCTTCTTCGTGTGGAAGGACAGGTTCCCGGTGCGCACTGTGGTGGGACGGCTTCAGAAGCAGGTCGAGGAGCTCGAGCAGCGGATGGAGCACAATGTGCAATTCAAGATGCTCAGAGGAGATGAGCTCGGCGAGCAGGAGGCGAAGGCGTTGGATGGGGATAATCGGCGGATGGCGGTGAAGGCGAGCAACAAGAGGGATATCATCGAGTGTTTGAGTTTTCATTGTTGAGTGATGTGCTGATTGGGAGAGGGTGGTGGCCTAGAAAACCAAAGTTAGGCCATGGTTACAATAGTTTTTAAGTTTACAAGTTTTTTGCAGTTCTTCATGGCCTAGCTTTCTCATTTTAAACTGGGGTTTTCTAGGCCACGGTTCTCTGAGATTTCAAAAATTTAGAGGTGGCCTAGAAAACCCCATGGCCTAGCTTTTTCATCCCTTTTTATGAGTTTTCTAGGCCACGACCCTCTCTGAACTTGAATTTTTCAATTTTTCAACTTTTAACAATTTCAAAAGTCCGTGGCCTAGAAAACCAATATTAGGCCATCTTCCACATTTTCAAACTCTTCATGGCCTAGCTTTTTCTAGGCCACGACCCTCTCTGAGCTTTCAAAACTTTCTAATCAACTTTCATTGCACTTTTTTTGTTTTTTCTTGTCATTTTTTTCCGATTTTTTTCTATGTTTTCTTGTTTTTGTTTTCCATTTTTCCCCTAATTTTTCAAATTTTTATTTTTAATCAATAAACTTCAAATTCCAAACTCCATTCATTATTACACACTTTCCAAAAGAGCATCTAACCAAGAGCCGCACACAAAAATAGGCCTCGATCAAAAATGCAAACACTTCAATTGTGCTCTGACGTCTTCTCGTCGTCCGAATCGTCCCAGCATTTGCCCTCCTCCTCGTACAACCTCAGCAAAGTGCGTTCCTTTTGCTTCCGCTCCTCGGTGACTTTTTCCAGCTTTTCTAGGAGCTTTGCCAGTTGGATTCTGAAATTGGGATTTCTCTTCCACCTGTTTTTCTGGGAATTTATTGAAGATTTTCGGAAGTTTTGGGTGTGGATCGATAGAGAATTGAATTTAGAACAAACTGGTCGGAATAGATTTCAGAATTTTATCCAGAAAAGGAAGAGAATATTGATTAAAATTGGAAGCTGCAAAAACTAGGCCACGAGACACCCTTTTTTCTACAGGGGCTCACGGCCGCGCAATCTCAACGCGCCCCAGCCGCTCGCGCCCCGCTCCCCCCGCACCTCTACGCAATCCCGACCCTCCGCTCCCAGCGCACCGGTGGCGCAGTGGCTAGCGCGCGCCTCTCCACCCCAACCCTTTTGGGTTCGACCCCCCACTCACTCCTCCCTCTTTGAAAAGTTGCGATTCTCTTCAATTTCCTTCTCCTTCTCCGCAATCAACCGATCCATGTCTTGAATCTCCACTTGCAGATCTTTGGCGCGCGCTTCGAAGTTGGCGTACCTCAATGAATTATGATGAGCATAATATAAAATGCCAAGCTTCCAACAACAAAAAACACTCAATTATGAACTGTTTTCCTGGGCCACTCACTTGCCAATAAAATTCTGAATCGTTTCGGCGTGACACTTGACTTGCTCGCCTTTCTCGAGAGCCTCATCGAGCTCCGCTTGTTTTTCAGCGATCCGGGCGTCCACTTCGGATAGGTAGAAATCGATGGCGTTGCTCATTTTAAAAGTTATAAGTAAAAGTAAAAAGGAATGGGAGGGAATGAAGGGGGAAGGGAGGGTGGGCTCATGGCTCACTGAGCACTGGCTTCCGGTTTAAGGGGGGAGAATTTTGAAGTTGTTCACACGGAGTACACAAGTGGTGACCTAACTTTCGCACTAGATTTTGATTAAATCACTATATTTAGCGTTTTAGGTGGAGTTTTTTGGAATCGAATTCGATAGTTTTGTTGGAAATTTGACGGAGAAGATATTTGTCAAGGGGATTTTTGATAGCTGCATTTTGAAGGCAGATAACACAGAAAAACCAATATGGCCTAACTTTTGCAACTTAAATTGCTATCTTTCGACGTTGTGGGTAGAGTTTATGAGAATCTAATTTGACAGTTTTGTAGGCAATTTCAAGGAGAAGATAACTGTCAAAGGAATTTTCAATAGCTCCTTTTTGAAGGCAGATAATAAGGAAACAGTCGCATGGCCTATCTTTTGCAAATTGTATTGCTATTTTTCGACGTTGTGGGAAGAGATTTTGAAAATCTAATTTGACAGTTTTGTAGGCAATTTAAAGGAGCAGATAACTGTCGAGCGAATTTTCGATAGCTTTATTGTGAAAGCAGATAATAAGGAAACAGTCGCATGGCCTAACTTTTGCAAAACAGATTGCTGTTTTTCGAAGTTTTAGGAGCGGTTTTCCAGTATCTAATCTAATAGTTTTGTTTTAAATTTAAAGAAGAAAATATTTGTCAAGCAGAATTCAAATAGCTTTTTTATGAAGGCAGATAATAAGGAAAAGCTCCCATGGCCTAATTTTTGAATAATGCATTGCTATTTTTCGACGTTGTGGGTAGAGTTTTTGAGAATCTGATTTGACAGTTTTGTTTCAAATTAAACGGAGAAGATAGCTGTCGAGCGGAATTCAAAAAGCTTTACTATGAAGGCAGATACCGTAAAATCTGTATTGATATTGCACCTCTATTTGAATTGCCCCTCTAATAGACTTGCACCCCTTGCGGGCACTTGAAAAATAGACTTGCAGCCTTTAATTGAATTGCCCCCGTAATACAATTGCATCTGCAGCAGAATTGCGGCTCCGCCGGGAGTACTGTGCAATTTTTAGTCTGTGACACCGTGACGAACAATTGCACAGTTGTTTTTCGAATTTCTTTTTTTTTCTACCTACTTAATTTCTGATTTATTTTTATTTTTCTTTGTTTTTTTAACAATATTTTCCATTTATTGAAGCGAGCAACACGAGCAATGAGTTCTGAAGAACTCCTCGAAGACGCGGAAAACGTAGAAGACGTGGAAGACGTGGAAAACGTGGAAGACGTGGAAGACGTGAAAGACGTGGAAAACGTGGAAGACGTGGAAGACGTGGAAGACGTTGAAAAAGTTGGTGGAAACTCTAGAAAGAGAAAGCGTGGAGCCCACCCCTTGGATTACAAGCTTACGGTGGTGAAATGGGCAGAATCAAAAAATAACACGGAAGCAGCTAAGAAATTTGGAGTTTCAAGACAAAATGTGCAACAATGGAGAGCTCAGAAAGAAAAAATAATAGCAACAATCGCTGAAAATGGAAAAAAGAAAAAACGGCTTGATGGCGCAGGGCGTAAAGTGAATGATAAAGATTTAAAGAAAAGTATTGAAAAAACTGAGACTAGACACTGCGGTCATTCCTGGAGGATGCACAAAATTCTTACAAGTGAGTAGATTTTATTGAAACTTTGCGTGACCCGATTTTTCAGGCTCCAGATGTATATTGGAACGCAATGTTTAAATCTTTCATCAGAAAAGAGTACGAAGATTGGATGGTTCATGGAACGAAATCGTTCACCCCGGCGGGAAATATGCGTGCTCCCAGTATGGAAGTTTATTTGAAATGGATTCAATTGGCGTGGGAAAATATCCCGAAGGAATACATTGTAAGATCATTCAAAGGATGCGGATTAAAAAATGGAAGAAATGGCGAAGATGATGAGGCAATTCATTGTTTCAAGAAAGATGGAGAAATTCCAGAAGGCGTACAGTTATTGAAGACAAGACGAGCAGAACGAGAAATGGAAGAAATTCAGGAGATTTTGGGAGATATTGAAATTGAGGAAGACGATGGAGAAATGAACCATGCCGAGGAGGAAGACAATAACTATGACAGTGACGCCTCAATTTTTTGAATATTTTCCTTTTGTTGTGTTCAATTTGTTACTTTTTGTTGATTTTCATAATAAAACCTTTTTTCAAAATTTTCGTAGTTTGAAAAATAGAATTGCAGCCTCTATTTGAATTGCCCCTCTAATAGAGTTGCACCCCTTGAGGTGACTTGAACAATAGACTTGCATGCAATATCAATACAGATTTTACGGTAATAAGAAAAGAGTTGCATGGCCTAACTTTTGCAAAAATGATTGCTGTTTTTTGACGTTGTAGGTAGATTTTTCCAAAATCTAATTTGACAGTTTTGTTGGCAATTTGAAGGAGCAGATAACTGTCGAGCAGAATTCAAATAACTTCCATATGAAGGCAGATAATAAGGAAAAGGTTCCATGGCCTAACTTTTGCAAAACAGATTGCAGTTTTCTGAAGCTTTTGGTAGATGTTTTGAGAATCTAATTCGATAGTTTTGTAGGCAATTTAAAGGAGAAGTTATTTGTCAAGGGGATTTTTGATAGCTGCATTTTGAAGGCACATAACAAGGAAAAGGTTCCATGGCCTAACTTTTGCAAAACAGATTGCTGTTTTCGACGTTGTGGGTAGAGTTTTTGAGAATCTAAGTTGACAATTTCGTTGAAAATTTAACGGAGAAGATATTTGTCGAGCAGAATTCAAAAAACTTCCATATGAAGGCAGATAATAAGGGAAACGTCGCATGGCCTAACTTTTGCAAAACAGATTGCTATTTTTCGACGTTGTAGAAGCTATTTTCCAGAATCTAATCTAATAGTTTTGTTTTAAATTTAATGGAGAAGATAATTGTCGAGCGAATTCTCAATAGCTTCACTATGAAGGCAGATAATACAGAAAAACCAATATAGCCTAACTTTTGCCACCACTCTCATTGGTCGCCGCGCCTCTTTTCTGTAATTCTCGTGGTTTTCCTTCCACTCTAACACTTGGAGCATTGATCCCAATAAAAAAGAGCCATTCTGATAACGGGAGAGTCCAAGTTTATTGAAATATTCGAAAAAAATTGAGAGAATGGAGAGGATATCACACACATCACTTTCGTCCCGCCCACGCGTAGAACTGCTTTCGTTTTTCCATGGTCGGAGCAACGTCGGCGGGCTCATCGAAGTAGTGCACGGGAGCAGAGGATCGTTTGCCAGCCCAGGCGTAGAATCTGGAAGATTTTAGGTGGAGACGGAGAGAAAGAGAGGGAGAAATAGTGTGTGAAGAGAGAGGGTGCAGAGAAGGAAAGATAGAGAGACAGAGAGCGAGAGAGTGTGTAAAACGAGAGACGCAGACTCACTGTTTGCGTTTCGCCCTCATCCCCTCCTCGGACTCGATGGAAGCCGCTCGCTTCGCGTCCTCCCACGAGTAGAATCGCTTCAATGCCTAAAACTTTTTGACCTACTTTTCATCTCGAGTTTCAGCTATGACATTTGAGCAACCTTTTTGTGCTCCAGAAGAGCACATCAACACCAAAAACTCACCGAAATGGGGCGCGCGTCCAGCTCGAAACTCGCCGGCTTCTCGCCAAACACGACGAGCGCGAGCAGTGCGATGAGCAGAAGAGCCGATGGAGCCGACATGGTGGAGCTCGGAAAAGTGAGACTGGAAAACTGCGGGGCGACACGCCCACTTTTGGCTTTTAGGGACACGCCCCTTTGGGCGTTACTAGGGGGTGGGTGACGTCAACAGGGGAAAACAAGGAGAATAGGGGAAGGGGAAGAGGAACAGTGTTAAAAATTCAAAAGGCTTTTTAAGGATGAGCAAGATTTAGTTTGGTTTGGGGGAGGGTGTCAAATTAAATGGTGGACTTCCTTGTCCACGAGAAGTACACAGTGGGTGGCCTAACTTTTGCATCACATTTAGATCACTATTTTCCAACGTTGTAGGTCAATTTTTCAAAAATCTAATTTGACAGAATTGTTGGAAATTAAAAGGAAAAGATATTTGTCGAGCAGAATTCAAATAACTTCATTATCAAGGCAGATAAAACGGAAAAACCAACATGGCCTAACTTTTTCATCACATTTTTGCGATATCACTGTTTTTTGGCGCGCTGGAAGCGATTTTCTAGAATGTAATCTGATAGTTTTGTTCCAAATTGAACGGAGAAGATATTTGTCGAGTAGAATTCCAATAGCTTTATTATGAAGGTAGATAATAAGGAAAACGTCTCATGGCCTAACTTTTGCAACACATTTTTGCGATATCACTGTTTTCTGCCGTTGTAGGTCAATTTTTCGAGAATCTAATTTGACAGTTTTGTTCCAAATTTAAAGGCGCAGATAATTGTCGAAGGAATTTTGAATAGCTTCACTGGAAGTATCAGAAAAATGGGATAAGTGAAATGGCCTAACTTTTGCAACATAGATTGATATTTCTAGGCCGTTCACTGCCGACTTTTAGAATTCTGATCCGATAGTTTTGTTTCAAATTTAACGGAGAAGATAATTGTCAAGCAAATTTTTGATAGCTTTACTGTGAAATCAGATAACAAGAAAAATGCCCCGTGGCCTAACTTTTGCATCACAGATTGCTATTTTCCAACGTTGTAGATCAATTTTTCCAAAATCTAATTTGATAGTTTTGTTTTAAATTCAATGGACTAGATATTTGTCGAGCAGAATTCCAATAGCTTTATTATGAAGGTAGATAATAAGGAAAACGTCTCATGGCCTAACTTTTGCATTTCAATTTTGGTTAGATTACTATTTTCCAACGTTGTAGATCAATTTTTCAAGAATCTAATTTGATTGTTTTGTTTAAAATCACTTGAAAAACATAACTATCAAGCTATTTTTCAAAACGTCCCATTTGAACCCGAAAACTAGCCAAAAACCATATGGCCTAACTTTCTCAATTTCCCAGCCATCTCTCCTATTAGTCAGTGGTGTAGTTCTCGTGGACAATTTGCAATTTATCCAACAACTGATCATTGGTGAAATGTACACCCATCCAGGTCACCAAGGCTACACCAAATCAAGAAGATTTGTGACTCGGCCAGAAAACACGGACATTTTTTCCCATTAGTCGGTTGATTTACGAGTTCCTGTTGAGCTTTTTCCTTTTTTCGAATGTTTTTGTCTCCTTGTGCTCACAAATTTCATTCGTTTTACTTTTTTATTTGCATCCAATAGGAATAGAAAGGGGGAAAAGGGAAACAATGAAAAACGGGTGTGATGGATAAATTAAAAGTCGTAAAAGTGATGGCGGAAAAAGTGTCAGCGGAAGATGAAATTGCGCAGGAAACGCCACAGACGTTCGTGCAGCATCGCAGGGTTTCTCGAGATGGACACGTCCACGCACATTTGGATGCCGCCCGAGTGACGGCACACCTGGAATTATCGGGCTCTAACTCCGCCCCTTTTTGCTCAATTTGGCTCAAATTTTGATGAGTTGTAGATTAACTTGAGAGCTATAAGTTGTCTGTTGACAACTTTTTATGAAAATCAAAATGGAAGGAGTTATTTTGAAATTTTTAAAAATTTTGAAAAATTGTGATTTAGTTGCCATAAAAATCAATATAACTCATCCACTTTCAATTTTCATAAAAAGTGCTCAACTAACAATTTGCAGCTCTCAATTTTTTCTATTCCACCAGAAAATTTGAGCCAAAAAGAACAAAAAATGACAGAGTTACAGTATTTTTAAAAATAGACGAATTTTTTGATCTACCTATCATAACTCCGCCCATTTTTGCTCTTTTTGGCTGAAATTCTGAGGAAGTATAGAATAACTTAAGAGCTACAAGTTGTTAATTGTAAACTTTTTATGAAAACCAAAATGAATAGAGTTGTGCTCAATTTTCTGAGCAAAAGCACTCATTAGTTAGAAAACCAAGTACAACTTTATCAATTTCAATTTTCATTTCAGTCTTTAACTTTTTATAATCTCTAATAAATTGTAAGCCAAAAAGAGCAAAAAGGGGCGGAGTTTAGCTAAAAACAGCAAGGGAGGTCTATAATCCGTTTATATCACATCATATACTTTTTCTTGGAAGTTGCGAAAAAAGGATGTGAATTATTTAGTAATCGGTTGCAAGAAATCTATTGGTTCGGGGTTAGTCTGTGAATCAAAAGATTAGCTTTATGATAAGCAGAGAGAGATTTCAATGGAGCGCGTTTGCATTTCTTAACAATTTTTAAACTCCAATTTCATGCTTTCAACGGTTGAATCTAGATGAAAAAGTTATATATTCAGAATCAGCATGAAAAAAGCTTTTGAATGATGTATAATACAACGTACTATCTTTCAATGTAATGTGATACTGCGCTCCATTGTACTTCAAGTGAAAAAATGCACAAAAAATGTTAATTTTAAACAGCAATTTTCTAGCTTTAATAGCAACTTCTAAATTAGTAAGTTATATATTCAGAATCAGCATAAAAAGAGCTTTTGAATGATATATAATACAACATACTATCTTTACATGCAAAGTGACAACGCGCTCCATTGCAACGCGAATGAGAGAGTACGAGACGCAGACAGTCTGTGTCACAAGGGAGCGCGTTTTTACTTTAGTGTCTTGTGTTATATATCATTCGAAAGCCCTTTTCACGCTGATTCTGAATCTATAACTTTCACTTCTAGATTCTAACGTTGAAGCCGTCAAATTGATGTCCAAAGAACCCACCTGTTGAAACGGACACTGCGCATTCGTGGTGCACATCTGATTAATCCGCGGATCGGACGTCAGCGAAGGCCTACAGATGAACTTGTCGCCTCCAGAAGACGTGCACTTCTCGCCGCCCGAACACTCGTAGTCGTAGAAGCAGGCGATTGCGCCGAGCGTCGCGTTGATATCGCTCTCGCACGTGGCTATTTTGTCGGTTTTCGCGGTGCAGCGCTGAAAGTTATGTGGCCTAGAAAACCATTCTTAGGCCATAGTCTTGATGTTCAGATGAGGAAAAAGGGAAACTAGGAAAACGGAAATACAACAAAAAAACAAAGCCAGGAACACCGGAAGTGTGTGTGGGCTCTCTATTGTCTTTGCTTTTGCAGCCTTCCAAATTTTTATAACTACCTGGCCAGAAAGACAATCCGAGTGGTAGATACACTGACGATGCTTTTTCAGAATATCATAACGGCATACGGTTACGTTGCGATCCACGAAACGGATCCGACCAGAGCAACTCTCTCCCATGCGACACTGAAAAGTAGGCGTCAGGGAAACGGGGATAAAATGGTGGAGGAGAATGATAGAAAAAAGATAGTAAGATGGTTAGAAAGAGGAGATTGTGAGCTTTCTAATGGTATACTCAAATATTTTGTAGGGTTCTGGTGAGCTGAGATATAGGACTTTGAAGTTAGGACTCAAAATTTTAGGGTTCCATATAATGAAACTTTGAAGGTCTATAACTCGGCTCCCAAAAATCGTACATAAATTTCGAGCACAGTCCCAGACTCCGCAAGTCAAGAGCTCTTACATGATAATCATACTCGCAAACGGTCGCCATCGGGTCAATCGGCTCATCAGCAACACCCTCCTCTGGAGCAGGAACTTCCGTTACCACCACCTTAGTAACAGCTTCCCCATCATGCTGCTCCGCGACGTCATCTATCATCTTCATATACACTGGAGGCGTGGGTCCTTGAGCTCCTTTGTCTGCTCTTTTTTCTAAATTTCGGTGTAGTTCTCGTTGAAAATGGAAGCCGAACTTACTAAGGGTCGAGGATAAAAGGGTGCCCTTTTCTTCCTCGAAAACCGCTTCCGACTCGGCGAAAAGCCCACTTTCCGGAGCGATTCTGGAGCTCATGGTGGAGGTGAAGGTCATCGGGATGGTGGGGATCATGGTGGAGGTCTCCATGGAAAGCTTATGCTTTATCGGAATCACATAACCATCAGTGACCACATCTAAAATCATAGTTTCTACTGAAATCGCGGAAAAAAGAAGAAAAAAGATAAACAAAATTTGAATTCGCGCGCATTTTTTGTTGTCGCGGTGGGACCACCTACCGTAGTCACATGCGTCTTTAAATTTTCTTGTTGGTTTTTTGGGATTTTTTTTTGCGAGTTTTTTGAGTTTTTTCGAGTTTTTCTCAGTTTTTCTTGGTTTTTCTTGGTTTTTTTCACATTATCTATCGAAAATTGCAGTTTTTGCTCCGATTACTCTCAAAATTGTGTATTTTCGCCCCTTTTTACCTAATTTTCCGCTATTTTTGCATTTTCTGGCCGAATTTCAAGTTTTCTTGTGGTTTTTGTGCAATTTTCTCACTTTTTTGCTCATCAATCGTGAATTTCTCTTGAAAATGCGCAATTTTCCCCATTTTAACCCCTTTTTGCCAATTTTTACCTTTTTTCACCATTTTTACCTCCTTTTCTCTAAATTTTACCTATTTCAGCACTTAAATTGATCAAATTTGCACAGTTTCAGCTGCCAAACTAAAAATAACGAAAAAAGAGACAAACTAGTACCTCCATACTTGTAGCACACTTTATCCTGCATCGCAGTGCTGAACACACAAAGATAATCGGTCGACGGGCACTCGGCATCAGAACTGCATCGCAATGGGATCAACGGTTTTATGGGGAACTGAAACATTTTTTTAAAAATTGAAGACGTTCTGAAATGAAGACGTTACCCTGCACAGCATCTCGCCAAAGTATAATGTGCAGGAGAGCTGCTCATCGCAATCCGCATCACGTTCGCAGCCACTGTTCAGTTTTCCCGCTTCTGGAGCGTTTTTTGAGAAGGCGTCGGTGGGGAATTCTGAAGAGAATTGAATAGTCAGGGATAAGCAATTTGAGGAAGGGTACGGTATTAAAGGCGCATGCACTTTTTGTTCGAAAAACCGAGATGATGAGCTTCAGAAAAATCGATATATCTCCGTTGATTTTGATTTTCATAAAAAGTTGTCAACTAACAATTTATAGCCCTGATATTAGTGCAACTTTTCCAAAAAAGATCATTCAAAAAGAGCAAAAAGGGGCGGAGTTATAAAGGCTCAAAGTTTATCAGCTCATTTTGTGGTGAAAAACAAATGCAAGCTTTTGAAACGTTCACAACTCTCGAATTCTGTGAAGATGTGCACATGAAACATTTATTGACACGGACATAAATACACTGGACAAACAGACAGACACACAATCAACCGACAGTGATCCCATTGGACGAGGGATATCTGACCATACCCTGTCTGGCCGGCGACACATAACCGCCCGCCTGAATCTGACAACTGCCCACACCATTGCTGACAACGCAGACTGATCCGGAGCGGCAGTTCGACGACGTCTGACATCCGCCATTGAAGCTCGGGTATCCGCTTCCACCACCGCCATTGCTCGTCGACAAACAGATCTTCACACCATTCACAGAGGCGGTGCAATAGAGCCCTGAGCGACAGTCCGTGTTGGAGTTACAGTAACCTCCTTCGTCGCGTTGACCGCCACCGCCACCATTGTTGCCACCAGGGTACACACCTCCACCAATTCCACCATTGGTGCCCGGATTGTAGGTAGGATTGTTGTATGTGCCTCCGGGCTGAAAGGTGTTTGTTTTGGATGGGGGAAAACAGATAAAGGGTACTTGAGATGAAAAACAATGCCTTGTCCACGAGAATTACAAAGCTAGGTGCAATAGACAGCGAGATGGTCTTGGCCTGCACAATTTATTCTGTTTTTTCTCGGTTTACAGTTTGGAATTTGAAAATCTGTTCCCATAGTTTTGTTCAGAATTTGAATTTGAATCGAACTATGGAAGTAAAATTTTGATATCTTCATCCAGAAGCTCAAAAAATAGATTTTTGGAAGAGAATTCCAAAAACTGCCCAAATTCGGTCATTCGTTTTTCTCGTTCTACAGTATGAAATTCAAAAATCTGTTCCTACAGTTTTGTTCAAAATTCAATTCTGAATCGAACTGTAAGAGCAGAATTTTGATATCTACAGCAAGAAGCTGAAAAAATAGGGAGTTGTCTTGAAAACCTAAGAAACTACAAAAACTCGGTCAGTCATTTTTCTCGTTCTACAGTATGAAATTCAAAAATCTGTTTCTACAGCTTTGTTCAGAATTTGATTCTGAATCGAACTATAGAAGCAGAATTTTGATATACTTATCAGGAAGCTCAAAAAATTGAGTGGAGAAAGCAACCCGAAATCTACCGAAAGCAGAAAAATTGTTTTTTCTCGCTCTACAGAAAGGAACTTGAAAAACTGTTACTATAGCTTTGTTCCAAATCTAATTTTGAATTAAACGGTAAGAGCAGTATTTTGATATCTACAACTGCTACCTCAAAAATTTAAAAGAGAAGAGCAACCCGACAACCCCAAAAGAACACAAATTTCAATCCGTTTTCCACTAGTAACAACTGTGTACTTCTCCTGGATGCTTCCACTCACCTGTGTTCCACCGCCAATCACATAGCACTCGGCGAGCCACACGGAGCAAACTAACAAGAGAACCGGAATCATTCTCCCAACTGTCGAGAACTCTTTCCACCAGCTCTTTTTATATTTAGCTCGCTGTTTACTTTTCACAGCTTTCGCTCAAGTGATAATTGAACTTTTAGTGAACTTGGAATCTAAAACTGAAGGGTAAACAGTATAGCAATCTGGGCACAGAAAAATGAAAAACGATCCAACAAAAAGTGGTGTGTCCGAAAAACGTTTATTTATGCAAATCACTTCTCCTTGGCTTTCTTCTTCGACGACGCACTCCGACTTTTCGTGGTGACCGTCGTCGAACCAGCCTTCTTCATCGACTGTTTGCGCGCTTTTCTGAAGGTGATTCTGAAGACGTGCATGGCTGATTCTGTTTCCTCACCTGTTCTCGTTGTCATCGGCGCCGCGAAGCACCGTCTCCAGCGCTTTCACCGATATGTTGCGATTGTCCGCCGATTTCGCTTGTTGTACCATTTTTTCGACGCGTTTCTGGAAGAACATGTGATTTGTGGGGAGAAGTTTGTCCGAGAGAACTACACGAGGAGCCAATTAGGAAGTGGCCTAGATTCTGCAGCTAACAATGTTCATCTCTTTTTCTTGATCTAGTGGAAGAAATTTCAGAATCTGTTCCCATAGTTTTGTTTGGAATTTAATTCTAAATTGAACTATGAAAGCAAAATTTTGATATCTACAACAGGAAGCGCGAAAAAATAGGGAATTATCTTGAAACCAAGAAACTACCAAAACTAGGAAATTGGTTTTCTCTCGTTCTATGATCCAAAATCTGGAAATTCGTTTCCATAGTTTTGTTTGAAATTTCATTCTCAATCGAACTATGAAAGCGAAATTTTGATATCTTTGACATGAAGCTCAAAAAATAGGGAATTATCTTGAAAACCAAAAAACTGCAAAAACTCGGCCTGTCGTTTTTCTCGTTCTACATAAGATAATTCGAAAATCTGTTCCCATAGTTTTGTTCTAAATTTAATTCTAAATCGAACTATAGAAGCAGAATTTTGATATCTTAAACAAGAAGCTTGAAAAATAGGGAGTTATCTTCAAAACCAAGAAACTACCAAAACTAGGAAATTAGTTTTTTCTCGCTTCATAGTATGAATTTTAATGAATCTGTTTCTACAGTTTTGTTCTTAATTTAATTCTAAATTGAACTATTGGAGCGAAATTTTGATATCTACAACCGGAAGCTCAAAAAACAGAGAAGTATCTTGAAAATCAAAAAAATACTGAAAATCTGATCAATCGTTTTCCTCAATCTACGAAAGGAAATTTCACATTTTCTTTTCACAGTTTTGTTCTAAATTCAATTCTAAATCGAACTACGGAAGCAAAATTCCAATATCTGCAACAAGAAAACCATACCGCCTTATTGGGCACCTCCCTAACCCCACTGCCGATCGTCGACACACTATTCTTCCTGCTCGCACTGCCACGTGGCTTCTGTGTCCCCCAAAACGTTATATACAAGTTGGAATTAGCCAAATAATCCGCGACTTCTTGTGTGACAGGCTTGAAGACAAATGTCTCCTCATGCCCATAAGCCGGGGAGCTTCCAGACACTGTTGGAGTCGTTGTCATCTTCTTGGAACCAAAAAATCGATACTTGCAATTAGATTTGAGGATTCGACGAGGTAACCCGACAGCAGCCATCACTTTCACCTTGAACCCAATGTTCTTTCCTACTAGTTGGCTCGGGTTCTCGACGTATTCTCCTCGGAGCTCCTTCCCGATTGTAGAGCAAGGTGATAGGCCAACTGTGAGCAGGCCTATCTCCTGGCCAGAGAGGTCGACGATGGGGAATTGCTCTTCGGCGTCGATGAGATAGGCGAGGCTCTGAAGGAAGACTACAGCGGAGGCGATGAAGACTGGAGAATCGGGTGGTTCGTAAAAGGGATCCCGTTCTTTCGGCATGTTCCATTCCTCACTTCCATCTTGTTTCGCCTCGTACATTTCTTGCATTCCATAGTATCGATTCATAAATCTGGATTTCTCCCAGAGGAAGTAAGTGTCCTCGGAGACATTGTGCACTTTGATCCAGATCTATAAGACATGAAAATGAGGAATCTATAAAAGTAGGTCAAGTGATGTCACCTCGGTGAGCCCACTTGTCAACCCGCGCATCTCAGGTGACACGAGCACGATTTCGAATTTCACGTTGCGTCTGCAGAAGTTTAAAGTTGAAGTACATAATAATATAAAGATGAGCAAATAAGGGACTTACCCAAGCTCCACAGCCATTGCGTTGGCTCGCTGGACAAGGGGAAGTGTTGACATGAGCTCTTCCTCGAGGATTAGGTCTCCTGGAAGTGTTAAAAGGATTTTCTCTACTGATAATTTATAGCTCTCAGTTTACTCTATAACTCCAAGAAATTTCAACCAAAAAGAGCAAAAAGGGGCGGAGTTATGATAGGTAGATCAAAAATTAGTTTTTTTTGATCTACCTATCATAACTCTGCCCTTTTTTGCTCTTTCTGGCTGAAATTTTTTGGAGATATAGATTAAGCCACTTACTCTTGGCTCCGCCTCCAATTCCCCTGTTCCCCAGAGCAGCAGCATGATTCTGAGCAATCTCCGCTTGAGCAGTATCATAGGTGATATCAGTCTTGACGCCTTTCTTGGTTGGATTGTTGAAGACGTACAGATGATTGCCTCCGAAGAAGACCCTGTCGTTCTGCTGCAATTGCACCTCACCGTGCACCGGTTTTCCATTGATGAAGAT
Source organism: Caenorhabditis imperialis (assembly GCA_963572205.1). Lineage (NCBI taxonomy): Eukaryota > Metazoa > Nematoda > Chromadorea > Rhabditida > Rhabditidae > Caenorhabditis > Caenorhabditis imperialis. The sequence goes on from OY751541.1 coordinate 1,211,062, forward strand.
GTCCAGGTCCTGAAACTTATTAGAATGAGCAATCTGAAAAGGGGCGGTACCTCGGAGCAAGGTGATAAGGTGATTGAGTTGTTGTTATCATTCTTGAGGATTACGTGTTGGGGAAGGATTGAGAGACCGCTCATTTGGATGAAACTTCCAGAAGATGTGGGTTTGTTGCCTGAAAAAGGAGGGAGAGAGTGTATAAAAAAGAGAGACGCAGGCTCTATCATTTTAAAACAACCACTTTCAGGAGCAAAGACCTATCAAAATGCAACGATTATTATATCAATCGACGCAGAATTAGATGCTGAACAAGATTATAGTACATCATTTTTCATGAAAATGTGGTTTGAGAGAGTTAGAAGCGCTTAAAGTTGTGTGGAAGTGTACAGCCTTCTGTAGAGAGTGTTGTCACTTTGAGAGCCTGGAACTCGCTTCAAAGTTGATTTCATGAAAATTGATGTACTGCAATATTGTTTAGCGTAAAATTCTGCGTCGATTGATATATAGATCAGTGTGAATTTGAAAAAAGAAAGATTTGAAATTTTGAAAAAAAAATTTCAACATTTTTAAAAGTTAAAAATTTTTTTGCACATTTTAAAAACTGCTCATAACTTTTTAAAACAGCATTTTCATGAAAAGTGAAGTACTACAATCTTGTTTAGCACCTGATTCTGCGTCGATTGATATAAATTTCATCATACTTTTAACACTGGAAAAAGCTGAAATTTCAGAAAAAATATCAACAATTTCGAATATTAAAATTTTTTTTTTGCCCATTTTAAAAACTGCTTATAACTCTTTTTAACATCATTTTCATAAAAAGTGAAGTATTACAATCTTGTTCAACATCAAATTTTGCATCTATTGATATACAAATCTTTGGATTTTCATTCAGTTTTCACCAACTTTTCCCTGTTTTTCAAACACACTTACCAACAACAGTCTCCCCAACTGGTATAAAATGAACAATGACATTCGTCAGTGCCGGATCCTCATTCAGATTCCACAAATGGCACATCTTCTTCTTCCTCGCCTCCATCTCAGCCTTCTCGCTGGCCCCTCCCGCATGTTTCGCAGCCTCTTCAGCAATCTTCTGCTGCCAGCTCTTCTCCATCTCCTCCATCTCCTTCTGATTCTCCGCCAACTGCCTCCTCAACTTTTCAATTTCCTCATTGCTCGCTTCTCCTGACCCTGTTCCCCCTTGAATTTGACTCTGCAGTCGCAGGTTTTCCTCGCGGAGCTCTCGAAGTGCTCTTTCTGTCTGGTTCTCGTTCACCACTGCGTTCGTTTTTATGGATTTGGCACGGTCTGCGAATCTGGAAAGGAAAAGAGAGTGGGGTGCTGTGTTTTGGTGAATTTAAAGTCATTGGAAAGAGTTAGATTTGAGGAATTCAGAAATGTGCTCAAAATTTGAGTGGGAGTTTTGGGAGCCGAGATATGGAGCTCCAAAGTTGAGCATGTGAATGCACTAGAGTGTTGAACTTTAAAGCTTTATATCTCGGCTCCCAGAAGACCTACATGAAAATAAGTTGCAGTTTTGAGTTTCCCAGAATCAGAGCTTTCAAATGATATTAAATTCTCCATTATTTGATCTCAGAAACTTGTTCTAAACAGGATTTTCTTGCATTTTAGAGCCTCAAACTTCAGAGCTCTATATCTCGGCTCCCAGAAGTCCTACCCAAAAACAGAGCTTAATTCTGAATTTCTCAAAATCAGAGCTTTCAAATGATATTATATTCAGTCTGAAACATCAATTAGAACATGTTCTAAAAGCGGTTTGTTTTGACTCCAACTTTCCATTTTTCTGGCAGCTTTTCGCTGTCAACATAAAGTGGTTTTTTTGATGGTTTTTCAGTACCTCTTGATTTTTGATATTTGAAATATTTAAGATCTTAAAATGAGGTTTTCAGAACTGTTTTCAAAATTGTTTTGCGATTTCTGGGAGCCGAGATATGGAGCGCCAAACTTTTTTTTTCAGTAACCCTCCCCCCTCCCCAAACTTCAAAGCTTTATATCTCCACTCTCCGTTGACCCACAACAATTTCAATTACAGATTTGAATTCCTTACAATCAGAGCTTTTGAATGATACCCCACTCATCCTACCAAATTCCCTCTCGCCCTCACCCCGTTCAAAATTCCGAAGCCTACCTCAAAGTGGACAGCGTCTCCTCGTAATTGATATCCGCTGGTGAAATCGCCGCAATCATAATAGTTTTACTATTCCCGCCCAGTGCATTTTTGAGCAGACAAGTCAATACTGAATCACGATACGGAATTTGCATTTTCTTTGCTCCTTTTGCTTTTTGTGAGTCGTGAAGTGCTTTGATTACTCTTCCGAGAGTGGTGAGTGACTGGTTGATCACGATGCCCTCTTTCAGACGGTCTCCTTCTGTCCCTGCTGCTGATTGGCGTTCACTAAAATACTGTTTTAGTGTAAAAAACTGGTAATTGGTCAGCCGTGTAGTTCTCGTGGACAACGGGTCAAAAATACAAAATTGTAGTGAGGGTTATCTTTGAGCCCTGATAACTCCGCCCATTTTTGCTCTTTTTGGCTCAAATTTTTTGTATTGAGTAGAGAATTTTAAGATCTATAAATTGTTGGTTGATAACATTTTATGAAATTCAGCAGGAGCCAAGATATATTGATTTTTCTAAATGGTACCTTTAAATTTTCAAGTGAAGATCAGAAAACTAAAAATATCCAGCTTAATTCAAATTTTCTAGTCAAATGTTCACCTGATAAAGTATAGTACTTAATTTGACTTATAACTCCTAAAAATTTGAGCCAAAAAGAGCAAAAATGGGCGGAGTTATGAGGGCTCAAAAAGTTGCGCAATTTTTGGAAAATGATGGTTTTAAAAATCGATATATCTTTGTTAATTTCAAATTTCATAACAAGTGCTTAATTGACAATTTGTAGCATACAGTTTATTCTATAACTCCAGAAAATTTCACCCAGAAAGAGCAAAAATGGGCGGAGTTATGATAAGTAGATCAAAAATTAGTTGCTTTTGATCTACCTATCATAACTCCGCCCATTTTTTCTCTTTTTAGATGAAATTTTCTGGAGGTATAGAGTAAACTGAGATCTTCAAATTGTTAGTTGACAAGTTTTTATGAAAGTTTATACTGTCTGTACACGAAATCGAATCAATGCGCTCTATTGCGAAATGTCCAGGCGCGTCGCGGTTGTTGGCGGGAAGCGAAAATTTTCAAATTTTTATTAATTTTTTTGGGATTTTTTTTTTCGATTTTCATTGAAATTTCTTCATTTTTGATGTTTTTTCTTACTTTTTCTTGCAATATTATGTTTCTCGACACGATAAGAACCATTTGCTATGCTATTTTCATTGTTTCCCGTTGAAATTATCACTTTTCTCCTAAAAAATGTCATTTTTTGCCAAAAAATTCAGAAACATTAGAAATCTCTTTGTGTTTCGTTCCGTTTCCTGTTTTTTTCGTATTATTCCCTTTCAATTTCGGACATGCTGACTTTTCGTGATGAAATCCTGCAAAATAACTCGAAAATTTACAGATTCTGACGCAAATCGACCAATTCCACGATATTTTCCATGAAACTCGGGATTCTGGAGATGTCGGAAAGAATTTTTCGTTCAACAATTGTAACATAATGATTTTATTATCTAATAAATGTAGTATTTCACACAAATTATTTTTTATGTCCAGTTTCGTTTTCCTGTGGCGTTCCGCAGGTCTTCAACGGCCGATTTGCGTCGGAATCTGTAAATTTTCGAATTATTTTGCAGGATTTCATCGCGAAAAGTCAGCATGTCCGAAATTGAAAGGGAATAATACGAAAAAACAGGAAACTGAACGAAAAACAAAGAGATTTCTAATGTTTCTGAATTTTTTGGCAAAAAATGACATTTTTTAGGAGAAAAGTTATAATTTCAACGGGAAACAATGAAAATAACATAGCAAATAGTTCTTATCGTGTCGAGAAACATAATATTGCAAGAAAAAGTAAGAAAAAACATCAAAAATGAAGAAATTTCAATGAAAATCGAAAAAAAAATCCCAAAAAAATTAATAAAAATTTGAAAATTTTCGCTTCCCGCCAACAACCGCGACGCGCCTGGACATTTCGCAATGGAGCGCATTGATTCGATTTCGTGTACAGACAGTAGGAAAGGAGATATTTTCAACTTTTTGATCTACCTTCCCGCCAAATCCACCAAATTGATCTCGCTCTTCTTCATCGAAGCCCCGCCCCCTTGTTTGCTCGACTTCTGATTGAACGTGATCTTGACAATTGTGTGCGCACGACTACTGGTCGCATTCATCTGCGTCGCCGCGATCGTCCGATTCTTCGTGCCCTCCTCGATCTTCGCCTCGATCTCCTTGAACCCGTTCACAGGAACCGTTGTCAAGTTCTCCACATAAAACCCATTTTTCGGGTGCTCTCTGACTTTGAGCCCGCCTTTTGGCGGCGGTGTGGAGGTCAAAAGATCGCGCACTTTTTCGCAGTAGATCTCCATCATCGAGACGAACACCTCGAACTGCATGTTCTTTTTCTTGTTCTCGGCGATCGATTTGAAGAGCTCTTCGCAGACGATTGGCACGATACCTTTGTTCCCTTTGAACCCGACGATCGAGTAGCTTTTTCCACTGCCGGTTTGACCGTAGGCGAACAGCGAGCAGTTGTAACCGGCCCACGCGTTCGCGAGCACTCCGCGACCGAGGTCTTCGAAGACTCGCTTCTGGAAAAAATTGCTTGTTGGAGGGGAAACTCGAACCCAAAAGGTCTGGAGTGAGAGACGCGCGCGTTATCCAGTCGACCACGGGGGCGCTGGGAGCGAGGGGTCCGGATTGCGTAGAGGTGCGCGGGGAAGGGGGCGCGGAGAAGGGGAGAGGGGGGAGAGGGGAGGGGGCGCAAGATCTTACAATTATAGTTAGAGAAAATGGTCGTGGCCTAACTTTTGCAACTCGAAATTATTTTGTATTTTTCTAAAAGTACTGGCGACAATTTGAATATCTGTTTTGACAGGATTTTTCCTGATTCAAAACTCTATGGAACTATTGAAACAAATTTTCGATATGGTTCCCAGGGAGCGAGAAAAATAGGTGGAAGAGAAATCCAAAAACCTCGGCCGCGCATTTTTTCGCCGTTTTTCCCACCTGATCCGCATAATGCCCATCCGCTGGCTCCAAATACCCATTGCTCTTCTTGCTGAATCCATCGTGCGACCAATAGGAATGATCATAAGTGAATCGCTTCTCTTCATTCGTCTTCGGGTCCCTGATAACCGTAGTTTCCTCATCGGGCATTTCAATGACCAGTTTGCAATTTCTCGTCTTTTCGCGGTCATTGAAAGGGCGAACTCGAACAGCCACCACTATCGAGTCACCTTTTCCCATTTTTAGAGTTTAGAATTGGGAATAGGATATAGGAAACGTTAGAAAAGAAAGGAGAGTGTAGTAAAGTGAAAAAGAGGCGCGGTGTGGTGCCTTGGTGAAGAGTTGCCATGCAACCGAGCACGCTTTTTGGTCCGAAAAGTGTTTTCGAATTCACGCATGAAGGGATAAGTCGTCCACGAGAAGTACACCGAATTGGTCGTTGACCAATAGAGGCTTTTTATACTGAAATGTATAGACGTGGTCCGAAAATTGAAAATAACCCAGTTATTTTTGATTTTCATAAAAAGTGCTCAACTAACAATTTATAGAGCTCACGTTTCTGCACCTTTCACAAAAAACTTATTCTGAAAAGAGCAAAAATGGGCGGAGTTACAAGGGCTCAAACTTCCAGCACTTCTACCTATCATAACTCCGCCCCTTTTTGCTCTTTTTCCTTGAAACTTTCTGGAGATATACATTACCTTGAGAGCAATAATTTGTTAGTTGAGCACTTCTCATGAATATCAAAAAGAGCTGAGATATATTGATTTTTGGGAAGTGTCTTCATTTTCAGAGAGAGGGGATTGAAAAATCAATATAACTCGCCCCATTCAAGTTTTCATAAAAAGTGCTTAACTAACAATTTGTAGCTCTTAAGATACTCTATATAATGAGCAAAAATCTGGAGCAATATCAGGAAAAGGGGCGGAGTTACAAGGGCTCTAAAATGACATCAAAACGTGAAAAAATTTTCAAAAAAAAAAAAATTTTTTTTCAAAAATTTAAATTTGTGGTGACCTAACCTTGAACTTTGAACTTTGCATTAGTACAAAATTTCTGAAGTTCAGTTTCTCCGTTTGCCAAATTTATTTCCCACTAGACTCGACCACTCGGATCAATCTCTCTTCAGCACTTTCATCAACATGGCCAACGCTGTTGATAAGGTAGTTCTCTGCGTCTCTCGTTTTACGCACTTTTTCACTGTCTGCCTGTCTGCGTCTCTTCCCACATACACTCTCTGAGAGTGCACGCGACGCGACCGCGTCGCAACCACCACAACTTCACACCCTCATAACTCGCTTCAAACCCACTCGACCCCCATAATTTTTACACCATTCAAAAGCTCTTTTCCTACAGAAAAAGGTGGTGCCACCCACACCATCCACCACCACCGCACCAACCACCAACTCTGTCGTCTCCACCCGCAGTGTCAACACCCCTGCACCCAAGCGAGCCGCCGAGAAGCCCAAACTGGCCTCCAAACCCAGACCCTCAAAGAATCGCGTCGTGAAAAAGAAGACGTCCGACTCGAACTCGAAGACCAAAAAGAAGTCGCGCAAGTCGAAAAAGGGTGGAATCTTCGGGTGTTGCACCAAGAAGCGGAAGGTGAAGCGCTCGTCCGCCAAACGCGCCCCGCCCACCATTCGGACTGTGAGAACTCCGCCACCTCCTGGAAAGAAAGTGGTGAACAAGACGCGCTCCAACTCGAAAAAGTCGTCCAAGGAGGCGCAGAAGAGTTTCAAGCCTGCTGCGCCGGTGAAGCCGAATGCGTCGGCTCAGTCGGCTGGGCTCATCGCAGGACCGCCCAGTCTGATGCCACCAACGCTTCCGACGAGCACGACGACTTCTGGAATGACGACGGAGATGGTGACTGCGGTAAGTGTGCGTCAGATGTGCTGCTTTTGGTCTGTTTCAGTGTCAAGACTATAACTCCGCCCATTTTTGCTCTTTTTGGCTGAAATTTGTTGTGTTTTGTAGAGCAACTTGAGAGCTATAATTTGTTAGTTGACAACTTTTTATGAAAATCAAAGTTGGCAGAGATATATCGATTTTTCTAAACAGCACATCGAGCACTGAAATTGAGCGATATTTAACATGTCGTAACTCCGCCCATTTTTGCTCTTTTTGACTGAAATGTTTTGCATTTTGTAGAGCAACTTAAGAGCTATAATTTGTTAGTTGACCACTTTTCATGAAAACTAAAATTGACAAAGATTTATCAGTTTTTCATAATAGCACATTAAGCATTGAACGAGTTTGATATTGAACATATCATAACTCCGCCCATTTTTGCTCTTTTTGATTGAAATTTTTCGCATTTTGTAGAACAACTTGAGAGCTATAAATTGTCAGTTGGCAACTTTTTATGAAAATCAATAGAAGAGCAGATATTTTGAATTTTCCAAACACCTTCAAAAGCTCAAATTTTCAATTTTCAAACTCCCTTCACAAGAATCAATATAACTCCGCCCATTTTCCATTTCATGAAAAGTAACCAACTAACAAGTTGTAGCTCTCATAACGATGCACATCTCCACCAAATTTCATCCAATTTGAGCCAAAATGGGCGGAGTTATGGAAGCTCAAAACCTATGAAACATTGAGCTCTCGTAGCTCCGCCTCCTTTTGCTCTTTCTGGTTGAAATTTGTTGGAGCTCAAGATCTCATATCAAACCACATTTCCACAACATTTCATCCAATTTGAGCCAAAATGGGCGGAGCTAGAGCCACATTTCCAGCCCTCCCCACTCGCCGCCCCTGTCGAGACCAAGAGCCCACCAATCGCCCTCGTCCCCGCCCAAAAAACCCCATCCAAGGAAAAGACCATCAAGCCGAGCGCCGAGACCGCCGAGCCACCAAAGGACGAGATCGAGAAGGAGGACGACGAGCCCTCCTTTGCCCACAAGTCGAACGCCTACCCAGCTCACAAGTTCTTCCTGACGCAGTACGTGAAGAACGAGTGTCGGGTGCGTCGTTGGGTGTACGAGGACTCGATGCCTCTGGCGATGGACTCGAACATGAAGCACATGCTGAAGGTGGCCGCCGCCAAGGTGAAGTTGTGTCAGAATGAGAAGCAGCGGCGTGGAGAGATGATCAAGGACTTGAATCAGTTGAGCAACATTCTTGGAGCTTGAACTTGTAGCTCTTTCTCTTTTTGGGTTTCCGTATTATAAATGAATTGTGGGGGAAAAGTTTGGAGACATAGATCTGCGTCTCTCCACATGGCTTTCTCTTTGTGACCCGAAAAAGTGTGGATATTTCAACAGCGATTTGTCGGCTTCAACGGCAAAATCTAAAAAAGTTAGTTATATATTCAGAATCAGCGTGAAAAGGGCTTTTGAATGATATACAACACAACACATTATTTGCAAGAAGAAAGTGATTACGCGCTTCACTGTACAGGAGTGGCACAGTACCAGAAAAAAGTGATCGATTTTTGAACAGGGGTTTTGTCGGCTTAAATGAGTACATCTAGACTAGATAATTATATTTTCAGAATCAGTAGAAAAAGAGCTTTCGATTGATATATAACACAACACACTATTTGCAAGAAGAAAGTGATAACGCGCTTCACTGTACAGGGGTGACAGAGTACCAGAAAAAAGTTATCAATTTTTGAACAGGCGTTTGTCGGCTTCAATGACTACATCCAGACTAATGAAGTATATATTCAGAATCAGCGTAAAACGCGCTTTCAAATGATATATAACACAACATATTTTCGTTGAAAGACGCAGAATGACAGACAGTCTGCGTCTCCTCAAATCGTGCACTCTCTCACTCGGTGTACGATGGAGCGCGTTATCACTTTTCTTGTACTGATAGTACGATGTGTTATATATCATTCAAAAGCCCTTTTCATGCTGATTCTGAATATATAACTTTCAGTTTCAAATGTCGTCATTGAAGCCGACAAATCGATGTCTAAAAATCGAACACTGCTTTTGTGTACTCTCTCACTCGATTCACAATAGAGCGCGCTATCACTTTCCATGTACTGATAGTATATAGTGTTGTATATCATTCGAAAGGCCGCTTTTTGCTGATTCTGAATATATAACATACTCCACCAGATCTTGTCGTTGAAGCCTACAAATTGGTGTCAAAAAAGTTTCAAAAATGTTGCCCATTTATTCATAGCGGCCCAATAAACACATTACGAGTTGGTTCGTTAAAAGATCCTCCCTCTCTACTTGACTTTGCGAAGTGGCTTTCCAACATGGTCGTGTCCAATCTCATGGGTGACCGTCTTCTCCACCACCTCCACCCGCTTCGCACTCGGGCTTCCCGCACTCGACATCGCACTCTTCTGGGGCGGCTTCAACGTCTTCAACGCATTCCGGTAGGCAGCCGCAATGTTCTTCGCATCGTCGGCCATCTCCACAGACGGCGGAACCATCACGTTGGCGGCCAACGCCGCCTTCGTCCACGTCTTCGCCTCGTACGAGTCGGGACGTTCGACGACGAACGACACCTTGCCCTTCTCCTGGATGTTCTTCACGAGAAGGTCGCGCGCCACGTCCTTGTCAGTGACGGGGACGCCGTCAACGTCGCACAGATGGTCGCCGAGCACAAGACACTTCTCGGCGAGCGAGCCCGGGTCGACGCGGGACACGAGAACGCGGTTCTGTAATTGATAAGTTGAAAGTGGTATAACTCCGCCCATTTGTGCTCAATTCGGATGAAATTTTGTGGAGAGGTGCAGTGATATGAGCGCTACAAATTATTAGTTGAACACTTTTTATGAAAGTCAAAATGAAAAACGTTATAACGATTTTTCTAAACCTCGATTTGTGTTCAATGGCCAGGTTCCAGAAAAATCAATATATCTCTGTTGATTTTGATTTTCATAACAAGTGTTCGACTAACAATTTATAGCACTAATGGTTATGAGCATCCCTAGAAAATTTGAGTCAAAAAGAGCAAAAATGGGCGGAGTTACAACAAGTTAAAGATCGCGAATTTTTCATGCTCACTGGGGGTTCAGAAAAAATCGATATATCTTTGTTCATTTTGGTTTTGGTGAAAAGTGTTTAACTAACATTTTGTAGCTCTGATATCAATGTGCATCTCCAGAAAAAATGAGCCAAAAAGAGCAAAAATGGGCGGAGTTACGACAAGTTAAAAATCGCGAATTGTTCATGCTCAATGTAAGGTTCAAAAAAATCGATATATCTCTGTTGATTTGGGAATTGGTAAGAAGTGTTTAACTAACATATTTTAGCTCTGATATCAATAAACATCTACAAAAAAAGTTGAGCGAAAAAGAGCAAAAATGGGCGGAGTTATAAAAGAGCCAACATCATACTTATAGGCGACATGCTCGATCTTTCATAACTCCGCCCATTTTGGCTCAATAACGATGAAATTTTGCATAGAGATGCATCGTTATGGGAGCTACAATGGTGTGCTATCAGTAAACCACTCACCTGGAAGTGCTTAATGCCCAATCCCAACTTGGGTCCATTCTGCACCCACGCCAACACGGCAATCTCATACACGAATCCCTCGCGACGCTGAATGATCTTGGCGCGATCCTCGGGGATGTGCACCCTTGCCTCCAACTCCTCCGCCTTTTTCTCATCGCGATTCACCAGAATACACGCCACCGGGAAGGCGTAGCGAAGCGCTTTGAAGAAGTCGTTGGTGTCCTTGCAGTCCTTGCCGTTCACCTTCTTCACCTGATCGCCGACGCGCAGTTTGCCCTCGGCAATGGTGCCACTCTGGATCTTGGTGATGACGAGCTTGTCGTTGGGCGTCGCGCCAAGCGGCTCGCCCTCCTCCATGTCGATCTTGATTTCGATCATCTTCTCGGAACCCATGTTGGTTGGCTTTTGGGGGAGCTGCTTCTTGTTCGCAAAATAGTTGAACTGAAGGGTGGTGGTGGATGGTGTGGAGGGTGGTGTGTTGGTGGAGGACAGGGTGGGGTCAAGGTCAGGACAGTTCAGTTCAGTTCAAGGCCAATGTGCTGTGTCACGTGAAAATTGAAATTTTTTTTTTTTTTGAATTTTGAATTTCGCGCCAATTCCAATTCCAATTTCAATTTTTATATGATTCGAAAGAGAATTTCATGCTGATTCAGAATATATAGATCAATCCACAAAAATCTGGATTCTAAGATTTTTTAGAGCACGCTCAAAAGCTACAGTAATTTGTTAAATTGAAATTTTGTTTGCACTGTAACTCGGTCAGTTTTTAATATTTTGAAAATCAAATTAGCACATCTTAATCAGTGATTTTTCCTCTTTCAAACGATATAAAAATCATCCAGAAATTCAAAATTGAGATTTTCACTTTTTTGCCGATTGGCCTCTGGAAGTTAAAAAATTCATAAATTTTGAAATTTGAATTTCGCGCCAATTTTTACACCATTCGAAAGAAAATTTTATGCTGATTCAGAATATCACATTCAAATTCCAAAAATCCAATTTTCAAGATTTTTTAACCAACTCACAAAAAAGCTACAGTAATTTGTTAAATTGCAATTTTGTTCGTCCTGTAAATCGGTCAGTTTTCGATATTTTGAACATCAAGTTAGCATATCGGAATCAGTGATTTTTTCTCTTTTGAATGATATAAAAATCATCCAGAAAATCAAAGTTGAGATTTTCACTTTTTATCCTGTCGGCCTCGAGGAGGTGGAAATTTTCAAAAAGTCAAAATTTTTAAATTTTCAAATTTCGCGCCACTTTTTATATGGTTCGAAAGAGAATTTCATGCTGATTCAGAATATGTAGATCAAATTACATGAATCACATTTAAAAGTGACCAAAACCCACAACAAAAAACTCAAAATTAAAAAATAAACGAAATCCCATTTATTCTCAAAGATTATCCAGAGTATCCTCGGCGGCATAATCATTATTCTTCTCCGACGCATTGCTATCAGTGTGACTGGCAGTAATAATACTCTCATCCACATCGTTCACCGTATCCGCTCCAGCTCCGCGTTCCGCATTGTCGCGATCCGATTTGTCGTTGTTGTTCTCGTCGAGTTTGTTGATGTTCCACTCGAACGGATCCGTCATTTTCACGCCCTTTGGCAGGTCCGCTTTCATCTTCTCCATGAATTGCACATAGGGTGGAACGTCCTTGTAGGTCAACTTGCGGAGAGTTGTCGCCATGTCCAGGAACGATTTTGGGCAGCCCTGAAAAAGGAGCAGTCATAACTCCGCCCATTGGTGCTTTTTTGAGAAAAAGTTTTTTGTATAGGCTGCAGTAATTTGAGCTCTACAAATTGTTAGTTGAACACTTTTCATGAAAATCAAAACGCGCGGAGTTATGATTAATTTTCAGAAGGTTCACAAAAAGGTTTTTTGGGAGGGGGTCATAAAAATCAATAGTTTTTGACATCGTCTGTAAATGGGCGCCTTGATTGAGTTATATAATCAGAATCAGCAAGGGAAGGGCTTTTGAATGATATATAACACTATATAATTTCTGTACGTGTAAAGTGAAAACGCGCTCCATGGCAAATCGGGTACATGATAGTGATCAAATTTTGGACAGCGGCTAATCGCCTTCAACAGCAGAATCTAGAAAAGTTAGTTACATATTCAGAATCAGCAGGAAAGGGGCTTTCGAATGATATATAACACCAAATACTATCTAAAAGTAGAAAGTGATACCGTGCTCCATCGTAACGCGGGCGAAAGAGTACACGATCCGAGAAGACGCAGATTGTCAACGGGTCTCGCAATGAAAATATGTTGTGTTATACATCATTCGAAAGCGCCTTTTACGCTGATTCTGAGTATATAATTAACTTTCCCCGATTCTTCAGCCGACTAGAGAGCACACTACCTTGCACAACTCCTGATCAGTCGTCTTCTCCTTCAACACCGCCGTCTCCTTCTTCACCTTCCCCTTCCACGGCAACGTCGACGTGACCGTCTCGATCATCGAGTACAACGCCCCAAACAAATCGTCATGTCTCCCCTGCTCCTTGTGCACGTGCACATTGTAACTACAGTACCTCACCGTCCCTCTAAACTGCGACTTGTTGCGCGGCTCTCTCAACTTCATCTTCCCGCTCGCATCGGGCAGCATGATCTGGCGCGCCAGACCAAAGTCGAAGATGTACACGACTTGCTCATTTTTAACGCCTAGTGCCATGTTAGATGGTTTGACGTCGCGATGCACAAATCCTGCTTCATGCATATCCTGGAGCGCCTTGGTGAGCTGGATGAAGATCCGCAGGGTGGATGGAGCTGACATCTTTCTCTGCGGAAGACGTCTTCTTACATCGGCGATCTCCTTGCCCAGAAGACTCATGACTAGGTAGGTGTACGTCTCCGTTTTTCCTGAGCCGAGAAGACGGCACACGTGGCGAGAGTTCTGGAGCTTCTTGAGCACGAACACCTCCATTTTGAGAATCTCATCGAGTTTGTCTTTCATCAGAGGCTCCACTTTCATCGCCGCTTTTCCTTTTTGCTGAAATTGCTCATTTTCAATAGAGCTATTGTCGGTGTAAAAGTGCAGCGTGTCTGCACAAGAACTGACGCCAACTTGCACAAGCTTGAAAAACTCGAAAAAAGCGTCAAAGTCCAATGAAGCGCATTTGCAGACCCCCTCCCACTGATTTTATCGATTTTTCTCATATTCAGACGTTTTTTCTGGCAGAATACACGACATTTATCAAAAATCACTGGAAAATTCGATTTTCAGTTGAATTCTAGTGATTTTTTGATAAATCTCATGTATTCTGACAAAAAAAAACGCCTGAAAAAAGGAAAAATCGATAAAATCAATGAAATTTTTTTCGATTTCACCAACCCCTTGAAGAATGTCGACGAGAAAGACTTGGCCGCAGGCGCCCTCGCCCAACTTCTTCTTCACCACAAACTGATCCTTGATTTTGTCGCCCGTGCTGATTTTCACCGGCGCGATTGGAGTCGCCATCGTTTCGCTGTATCGGAATCCTTATGCTCACCACTAGTAGAGCTTCTCGAAATGAATGCGAGAAGTTCATGGTTTTGGGTTTCACGGAAAAGTTCAATGCCACGTGGAATATTGATTTTTGACGTCATGGTGTACTTGTTTTGGTACAGTAATCATAGGATCTCCAGAAAAACTCTGAAAAGTGAAAAAACGAAAAGCAAAAAGTCAAAAGTGTGCAATCTCCCGTCGCGGTGTATGCACACTTTTCCTTTTACCGTATTCCATCTCGTGATTTTTTAAATTTCCACAACAAAACCGGCTCAAAATTACTGTAATCTGCACACACCGTCACGACAAATCACACACTCTCTATCTCTCTTTTTCCCTCGAAACACCGAGTCACCAAATCGCGAATCTAATCAAATCATCGCGAAAACATTGACAATGTTGACCGACCTCGTGCTCGCCGAGATGCAATTAAAATGGGCGGCACCCCCCGACAATCAGAAGACGTCCACGAAGACGTCGTCAAGAAAAAAGAAGAAGACGTCTCCAGTTCATTACAATATTTGTTTGAAAACCGCGCAAAAAGTGAGCGCTCTCTTTTCATTCATTCATTTTGTTTCAGTATTCGCACTGAACACTTTTGGAGCATTTCGCCGCTTCCTGGTGCACATACTCGAGTGCATTGAGAGCTCTTCAGAAATTTCAAGATGAGCACAAGTTTGTTGAGCCGGATGCAAATTGGTGAGCTTTTCTCTCTTTTTTATTGATTTTATCGATTTTTCAAACATAAATTATCGATTTTCCAGACAGAAATCTTCGGCGATCCACGGAGCATGTGGAAATAGTGCCTCAGGAGACGTGCGTTCATCATGAGTGTAAGTGCAGGGCTCCGCGAGCACATTTTTTCAAATTTCATGATTTTTTCGATAGTTTCCATCATTTTCCATCGAAAAACCACAAAAAACCTCAAAAATTGATAGAAAAACGAAAAAAATCGTCAAAATTGAAGAAAAAATGGGAAAATTTTCAAATTTCCCGCCATGTGCTGGCCTAGCTTTCAATTTTCGCGTCCCCCAGCCATGATCGCACAGCGGAAGCAAGAATAATAAAGGAAAAAACAGTTTTTCGTTGAAAAATCGATATTTTCGCTGGAAATTATCGAAAAATCGATAATTTCCAGGAAAATTGTTGATTTTTACACCAAATTTCACAAAAATTTTCACTCCCCTGGAAATTATCAATTTTTTACACCAGCAACCTCTAAAATCAATAATTTCCATTTAAATTTTCGATTTCTGCTCAAAATTTTCAAAAAAACCACCATTCCAGCCCCCGAATCAGTGCTGACCGAGTGCGCCACCATGTCCACCTCCACCCACACCAGCGCCTCGACAGTCACCACAGTTTCGCCACGACGAGCCAGCGAACTTCCGGACACTCCCACCACCCACCATAAATCCTAAAATTTTATTGATTTTTTTATTGATTTTTTGGATTTTTTTTCGCTTTCTTTTCGGCGCGGGCTTTTACATTTCAGAATCGCTAGTTTTACATTTATTGTTAGACTAAAGTTCCTTTTTCCGAGAAAATAAAGCATATATTCGGTTTCGACATGCTCCCTGAGGACCGCCGGCGACGGCAAATGGAAAAGACTTTAGCGTGCAAAAGTTCGTTTTTTCTGAAAAAAGTACTGAAAAACTTTTCTGGTGATATCATAGTTTATATAACCCGAAGGAATGGGCGAAATGCATAAATATAGGGCAAGCAGGAATTCAAAAATTAGAAAAAAATGAAAAAAAATGTCAAGGAATTGCTCCGCGAGCTCAATGAAGGCTGACTGGTGGCAGGTCGGCTCTGGCGACGAGCATGTGGAGCACATTGGACTGCTTGATAAACTTGACCGCTCTGTCGTGGGTCATCATTGTGAAATCCGCGCCGTTTACCTGGAAAATGGGTGATTTTATCAGTGGGGCGCGTTTGCATTGCTTGAAATTTGAATTTTGAGTTTTTTCTTGGAATTGTGTGATAGTTTCAGAGTTTTTGGAGTGATAATTTTTTAGGAGAATTGTGAAAAAGTAAAATTTAATGAAATTTATCAGTGGAGCGCACTTGCTCTGTGTTAAAACATAAATATTGATTTTTCTTGAAATTGTTGGTTTTTTTTCGAAAATTCCATAAAATTTTGAATGATTTTAAAAATTTTGAATCTGTGATTCCGAGAAAAATTTCGAAAAATCATTGAAAAATCCAAAAAACCAGTTTTTTCGAAAATTCTTCAAATTTCTTCAAAAAATTTGAATTTCGCGCTGTTTGAGATTTGTCAATGAAGCGCACTTGCACAGTCTTTTTTGAAAAATTTTTTTTTGAATTTTTTTGGTTTTTTTTCGCGATTTTCGGTTCTTTTTGGGAGTTTTTGGATGTTTTTTTAATTTTTTTGATATTACAAAACTTGGAAATTTCGAGAAATTGATAAATTTGCGCAAAAAAAGTTGAAAAATCATCAAAAAATCAGGAAAAAGCTCTATTTTCACTGAATTTGACGAATTTTCCAAAAAAAAAAAAACAGAAAACTTCAACTTTCCGCGAAGATTTCACAAATTTTTAGCAATAGAGCGCACTCTCCCTCTACAATCTAGATTGCAATACTCCGAAAAGTAGCAAATTTTCCAATAATTAATAGAAATTCTCCCAAAAATTCCAACTCCAACCTGCAAAATCTTATCATGTCGTCTCAATCCGGCCGCTTCCGCCGGGCTCCCCGGCTCCACATTAGTGATATAAACACCCGCATCGGGGTACTTGAACGGCGCCTTCGACGGATCCTGATCGATTCCTCCGCCGATTTTGAAGCCGACGCGGATCGTGAGCTGTCCCATCGCATCAACGACTTCCTGTTTGTGCAGCTCCACGGCGATCGATAGGCATTCGATGGCTTCTCCTGGCATGTGACCGTACGCTGTCATTGTTTGGAGAGGATTCTGAAGAAAAATGCTAGAAAAATGAATTTTTATCAGATTTTGAAGGGAATTCTGAAGAAAAAGTGATAAATCATTGATTTTTAGCGATCGTTTGTGTTTTTCCTACTCGATTTTTCCATTTTTTCACAAAAAACCGTCAAAAATTCAGGATATTTTTCAGTCAGGATATCGCTAGATTTAGAATTCCTGAAGAATTCTTCAGAATTCCATAAAATTATCGCTTCAAAACCCACTGAAATTGAAAATTACTGATTTTAAGCTTTGATCCGTTATAAATTGGTTCGTAATAGATGAATGTTTCTAATTTGCAGCTAATTTGATAGAAAATCAACTAATCAATGATTTGTTTTAAAAATTAACTCGAGAAAATGCAGATAATTGGTTTTTCATCAGAGAGAAGCACATTTTCCATGAAAAACCAATAATATCTTGATTTTTTCGAGTAAATTGTTCATCCAAATCATTGATTAGTTAATTTTCTATCAAAAAAGCTGAAAATCAGCAAAATCCATCTGTTACGAGCCGATTTATAGCGAATCAAAGCTTAAAATCAGTAATTTTCAATTTCACTGGGTCTCGAAACGATAATTTTGTGAAATTCTGAAGGAATCTAGCTGGAATTCTAGTTCTACTGGTTCTGACTGAAAAATACACTGGAAAATTGAAAATTTTTTGGAATTTGTTGTTTTTCGAGGATTCTATAAGATGCAAGTGCGCTCCATTGCGAAATATTCAATTTTTGAGAGAGTTTCTTGGTGAAAATGTGGAAAAAGGTGTAAATAATTAAATTTTTACAAATTTTCTCATGAAACTCCGCCCCCTTCAAATAAAAACTAGAAACTAGAAAAAAGTCAATAAATGTGCTCCACGAGCACTTGCTCAAAAACAAAACAACCACTCTTTCACAACGAAAAAGTGTGTTAATCTTTGCGGACAGACATGTGTATGACTCATCTCTCACTTCTCTGCGCCCTTCATTTCGCAACACTATTTCTTCTGAATTTGCATAGTGGTCAAGGCCGTGGCCGTGGCCTAGGTTTCGCCGGTAAAGACCAAATATCGAATCGTATTTTCTATTTTTACCAGTTTTTTCCTTATTTTTTTCGTTTTTTGTTACTTTTTATATAGAGAAATTGATAAAACTTTATAAAAATTGAAATTCAGTATAAAATGACGCAAGACCCGTCGGATACCAGCGATTATCAGCGCTTCGACGAGATGTTCCTTCATCTGGAGCCACGTGGCTGTCGAATTCCGTACAATGTGGCCTATGATAAGGAGGATAATATTTGGGTTGGAAAAATATTGATTTTTTGTAAAATATCGATTTTTCCAGGTCGCTTCCAAAGGCGGACTGTTCAAATTCCACGGAGAGTCGCTGAAGACGTTGTACGTCGACAAAAAGTACTGCAAAAGACAATCGCCTTTCCCACAAGTCATCGCGCACAATGATAGGGTAATTTGCGAAATTTTGAGCAAAAATGAGCAATTTGGAGCAAAAATGAGCAAAAACGAGAAAAAACAAGCATTTCTAGGTCATCTACACATCGGCGGAGCATCAGGAGCGAACAACTGTGCTCAAAATTAGCTCATTGGGTGGAGACGTCATCCATGAGAGCTTTATCGATGGGCTCTGTGAGTTGGAGCACAAAACATACTGAAAACAAGGAAAAATGAGCAAAAATTACAGTAAACTCGATGACAATCACTCCAAGTGGCGACATGTTCATTGCAATGCAGGTGAAACAGGGAGAAAAGAGGAATACGATCATGACGTGAGCATTTTTGGATTATTTTCAGATTTTCAGAACTCTCTCGTCGATTTTTTGGAACGAATTCAAGATTTCCAGAACGCACATCGATACGCCGATCGGATGGGAAGTGGTTTGGCAGAGTGAAGTAGGCGAGGCCTTCTCGCGGGTCTGCGCCCTTGACGATCAGACGCTCGTCGCCAGTGTCAACGATTTTCCGACTAATATGAACTCGAAGTTGGTCTTATTTCGTTTAGAAGCTCAAAACGTTGAAAATTGTCGATGGAGCGCGATTGAATATTTGGAGGACTTGAGAAACAGTAGAAATCGTTGAGAATAGGATCTTCAAGTGATTGCATCCTTGAAAACTGGAAATTCTGGAGATTTTTCGATTTTCCGGCCGTTTTTCTCTCACATTCGAATACTAGCGAAATTTTCCAGAATTTCACAAAATTATCGCTTCAAGACCAATTGAAATTGAAAATGACTGGTTTCAGGCCTTGATTTGTTACTCTCCGTACACGAAGGTTGCCAATGCGCTCCATTGAGCGCGTCGCGGTCGGACCGGGCGGGAAAAAATTTTTTAAACTTTTTTGATTTAATTTCGGTGATTTTTCTCCGATTTTTCTCGTATTTTCATGAATTTTCATCATTTTTTCATATTTTTTTTTTGTTTTTCTTTGATAAAAATTAAGATTGTAGTACTTTTTGATGTTTTCGTTCGAAAAAACAAACAAATTCCACGAAAATGCATATTTTCCCACCAGAAACGAAGATTTGTTTAAGAATTTATCTATTTTCTTTTTTTTTGTTGTGAATATGGTCTTGGGACGTGTTCTTATTGAATTTTTCCAATAGTTGTATATAATTTAAAAACATTTAAGCCAAAAAACACAAAAAAACCACAGAAAATGAGGTGTTTCTCCGTTTCGCCGATTAATATTGCTCAAATCGTTCCGTTTGCCACTTGTAATTGCTTTTTCACTCGTTATTCATGTCTTTCTCTATTTTCCTTGTGTTTTATTCATATATTATTATTTCAGACAACTTCCAGTCCGAAAAAGCGTCAAAAGCGGAGATAATGGAGCATGTTCGTTATTTTTCGTGAATTTTCCACAAATTTCAACGAGAAAGTTTAAAAAAAATTATTGAAATTCAGAAAACGGATCCAAGAAAACGTCTTCTGAGCTCTCCACCACGTTCTGCCATGTCGTCAACGACGTCGCTCGCGTTCCCGAAGTTGCCGGCACTCGCCATGTCGCCGCCGACGTTTGTGCCGGAGCCGACGTTAGAAGAGTTGCTCTCGGACAAAGAGCTCGTGGCCAAGAAGAAAAAGAAGGCGATTCGTTATATTGAAGAATTCTACATCGACGAATTTATTATTGATTATCAAGATTTACATATATTATCTACAATATTATCAATAAATCATTAATATTCATTCTGAAAATTGAATTGCACGAAAAAAAAAGAAAAATGCATCCTCTTCCTCGTCCATCGCCTTCTTTTTCTTCTTGGCCACGAGCTCTTTGTCCGAGAGCAACTCTTCTAACGTCGGCTCCGGCACAAACGTCGGCGGCGACATGGCGAGTGCCGGGAACTTCGAGAACGCGAGCGACGTCGTTGACGACATGGCAGAACGTGGTGGAGAGCTCAGAAGACGTTTTCTTGGATCCGTTTTCTGAATTTCAATAATTTTTTTTAAACTTTCTCGTTGAAATTTGTGGAAAATTCACGAAAAATAACGAACATGCTCCATTATCTCCGCTTTTGACGCTTTTGCGGACTGGAAGTTGTCTGAAATAATAATATATGAATAAAACACAAGGAAAATAGAGAAAGACATGAATAACGAGTGAAAAAGCAATTACAAGTGGCAAACGGAACGATTTGAGCAATATTAATCGGCGAAACGGAGAAACACCTCATTTTCTGTGGTTTTTTTTGTGTTTTTTGGCTTAAATGTTTTTAAATTATATACAACTATTGGAAAAATTCAATAAGAACACGTCCCAAGACCATATTCACAACAAAAAAAAAGAAAATAGATAAATTCTTAAACAAATCTTCGTTTCTGGTGGGAAAATATGCATTTTCGTGGAATTTGTTTGTTTTTTCGAACGAAAACATCAAAAAGTACTACAATCTTAATTTTTATCAAAGAAAAACAAAAAAAATTATGAAAAAATGATGAAAATTCATGAAAATACGAGAAAAATCGGAGAAAAATCACCGAAATTAAATCAAAAAAGTTTAAAAAATTTTTTCCCGCCCGGTCCGACCGCGACGCGCTCAATGGAGCGCATTGGCAACCTTCGTGTACGGAGAGTATAAATCGGCTCGTGATAGATGGATTTGAGTAATTCTCCGCTGATTTTCTATCAATTGAGTCTAAAATCCGAAAAATCCATCTGTTACGATCCGATTTATAACGAATCAGAGCTTAAAACAAGTAATTTTCAATTTCAACGGGTCTTGAAGCGATAATTTTTTGAAATTCTGAAGGAATCTAACGGGAATTTCTAATTATAGTGATTTAGATAGGAAAATATGCTGAAAATTGGAAAATCCTCAAAAAATCAAGATTTTCATTGATGCAAGTGCGCTCCATCGACAACACTCCAGTTTTTCGGCCCCAAAAGCGCAGAAAATAGAAGAAAATGGGTCTCACCACGAAAACACAATTCTACTGAAAAATGAAAAAAGAACATTGATTTCACAACGAATATCAATAAAAATTGCAATTTTCAAACTTTTACTCATCAAAATCCACAAAAACCAACAAATTCTGTCTTTTCCAGTCAACGCCTAGTGATCTACGACCTCGAAACACGACAACTGAGATCAACGGCATCAAAAACCGGCAAAGCTCCCGGCGAGATCCTCTTCCCACGATGCATTCGAAAATACAACGAAGGCTTTCTGGTATTCGATAAATCCGGTCGCTTCAGCGAGTTCACCTACGACGGAAAGTTCGTGGCGGTCAGAGCCACCATCGACATGTATGTGGGAGATGGGTTCGATGTGAAAGGAGATGAAGCTCTGCTCGCGATTAGCTCACTCGTGAAAGACCCGAAAGACATGCTGATTTGTGATGATTGGTTGGAAATTATAAAGCTCAATGGCTCCTCATGGAAGGCGGCGAGGGAGGCGAAGATAGTGGCGGCGATGATGGAGAAGGTGAAGGTGGAGCAGGCGATTGCGGAGCTCAAGTCGGAGCTCGAGACCGAGGAGGAGGTGGTCGTGGTGAAGGAGGAGCCGTTGGAGGTCAAGCAGGAGCCTTTGGATTGATTTTTATCGATTTTTCGGTGGAAAAATGACTTTTTAGATCATTTTCCACCAAAAAAACATCAAAACCAAAAATCCCATAACCTAACTTTCCCCCTAGTCCCCCAGCCACCATTGCATCCATTTTCGAATCTTTAATAGCATTTTTCAAGAAAAATCAATACGAACCCTGGAAATTATCAAATTTTTTATCGAAAATCGATATTTATCAATTTTCGATAGAAAAATCGATAATTTCCAAAGTCAACATGAATTTTCTAGAAAATAGCTATTATTCATTCGAAATTAGGTGCGATGATGGCTAGGGGACGAGGATGAAAAGTTAGGCCAGAAAATTTTGAATTTTTATTGATTTTTATCGATTTTCACTGATTTTTCATGATTTTCCACCGAAAAACCTCGAAAAATCAATAAATCGATAACAATTGAAATTTTCTTGGCCTAACTTTCCACTTTTTTTGCCAAATTTCTCTTCCATTCCATTAGCTTTCATTGTTTTTCTGTGATTTTTTTGTTTTTTTTTCCAATTTTAGAATTTTTTTCAGAATTTTTATTCCAGATTTTACTATCAGATTGTACTTTATAGCATGAGATTACCGTGTTTTCCATTTTTCAAAGTTCATAAATTTCTTTTCAAAAAAAAAAAAATTATTCCATTTGTTCCCGTGAAAATCGTCATTTCCAAGAAAAAACTTCTGAATGACGGCTTTATCACAGATACTCGAAACGTTACTTGCTATTCTCCAGGTTGGTAAATGCGCTTCAACGGAATAAGGAGTACTGTAGAGAGTTTAAAGGCGCATAAGGAAATTTTTTTTTTTTTTGAAAAATTAAAACAAAAATTTTTTCTGATTTTTCAGCCATTTCTCATTATTTGCACCTCCACTATTTTCCTAACCGAATGCGGTGGAAAAAAGAAAAAGAAAAGCGAATCAGAAAATGAAGAGGAAGAAGACGAGGAATCCGAGAAAAAGCCCAAAAAGAAACCCGTCGCCAAGAAAAAGAAGCCACCACCACCGCCACCAAGAAAAGCGGCAGTCACCCCGGCACTCCCTCCAGGAGCACCAAAACCGCCCAGAAATCGGGCGGCTCTGGCGGAGACCAAAGATCCCAACTATCAGACGTTGGCGGGACTCGCCAATGACGAAATTTTCGGGCCGAAGAAGACGAATGCGGCACCAGTGGCGGCTGGTGCAGCTGGTGGGCAAGGTGTGGAAAATATTGGATTTTTTGAAGAATTTTCAGTGAAAATCGCTGATTTTTAGTGGTTAAATGGGTCTCGACACGAAAAAGTACTGTAAATTTGCAAAAACTTCTGAATTTTCGAAAATATCGAGGTTTTTGGAGTTGTTTAATCTAAAAATCAATAAATTCAGCAAAAAATCACTAAAATCATCGAAAAGTTTAGAAAAATCAATAAAATCGATAAAATTCAAACCACCTCGTAAATCGACCCATGGGTCTCGAAACGCGAACTACGAAATAGTACTGGACTAGGAGAGAGTACAGAGAAAAACAAAATTTTGAATTTCTGGCGGAAATTTCAACATTTTCTACTACGAAAAATCGTGATTTTTCCAGAAAATCATGAGTTTAGTTGAAAATTTACAAAATTACGGTACTTTTCGCTGCGAGACCCACTTAACCACGCCCCTTTTTAAGCTTATTGATTTTCACGAAAAATCCAAAAAATTCAAAAAATCACTGTACTTTTCCCTTCAAGACCCACATTTCCAGGTCCCAAACCACCACCACCCGGCTCCAGACCCGGAATGGCTGGAACCCAGGACCCCAACTATCAAACTCTTGTTGGGCTCAATAATGACGCAGTATTTGGAGCTGGAGGAGCAGGAGGGGGCGGAGCCAACCAAGTACCACCGGCTCCAAAAGCGCCGGCAGTCGGCGGGAAAGCGGAGACTCACGATCCGAATTATCAGGTTAAAAATTTAAAAAATCAATAAAATTAAAAAAAAATTAATAAAATCAATACTTCCAGACACTCGCCGGGCTCAACAACGCCGAAATTTTCAAGGACAAAGGAAGCGGAAGAAATGCGAAACCAAAATCGCCATCAGTTCGATCGGAAGAGCCCAAAACTCTTGGAATGCTCAACAACGATGACATTTTCAAGGAGAAGCCGGCCGGAGTGCCAAGAGCACCTGTCGAGTTTGCTGGAAAAGCGGGAGCCGCTGATCCGAACTATCAGACGCTGGCCGGTCTTAATCAGGACATTTTTGGAGCTGACAAGAAGAAATGAGCTAATAAATATGGTTTTATTGACTTTTGTGGCTGAAAAATCGAAAAAATCGATAAAATTGCACCAAAAACTGTCAAAAACTATGTGCGGCAAAATTGCATAAAATTGTGCCGCACTTTGCAAAGATTTAATTTTGAAAGCCGGTTTTTTCAGAAAATTTGAAAAATTTGCAAAACTTCCTGCCGCACCTTGCAACAACTTTTTTCACTTTCTTTCTCAATTCAATTTTTCGAAAATTTGCAAAAAACCCTGCCGCATTTTGCATTTTCCATGCGAATTTCACATTTAAAACATTTATTAACATCATCATTGTTCCAACAAGTCGAAGAGATACTTGAGCTCGCCAAAATTGTCGGGAGTGTAGTCGCGGCAGCGCAGAAGCTCGTTGACATCGTCCTCTTTTTCGCTTTTCTGAAATGAGCAAATTGAGCACGAATTCTAGAGCACATTTACCTTGCTCTTCTTCTCCTCCTCCTTCGACTGATCCTTGGGCGGCGTCGTCTTGGCGACGTCCGCAGAGCCAGCATCCACCAGACTTGGTGGCAGGTCCATCGGAATGGTGGGTGGTGGTGGGAACATGGTGAGAGGAGTGATGGCGGGGGTGGTGGTGGCAGAGGTGGCTGATGTGACCGACGTCTTCTTCTTCTTCTGACGCTTCTTGTTCTTGCTCGCCTTGCTCACTTTGCCTTTTCCGGCTTTTACATTCAACTTCTTCTTCTTCTCATTCTTTTTACAGCATCCGGGGAGCAGGAAGATGGCGAGAAAAACGAGGAGTGTTGTGATGAAATACTCTGAAAGAAGACGTTGAGAAAAAGGACGAATGAAGATGACGTGGAGAGAAGGAGACTTACCGAGCATACTTCAAGAGTTGAATGAAATGAAATTGAAAACCGGCAATGAGAAGCCCAGGTTCGGAAGAAAATAGTTTGATTTGCCACGTCATCTTAGATGAGGTCACGTATAGTGCATCATGATGGAGAAAATCAGAAAAAGGTGACAAAAATGTGGAGAAACATGAGAAAAATTTGAATTTGCAGGAGAACCGAAAAAATCGATAAAAGTTCAAATTCGAGAATATTCTAACTTTTACACCTGGCTCAACCACGATCACACCCAAAAACTACATCTCCATTCAAAACTACTAAAATCGATTCATTGAAAAAACGAGCTCAAAAGTTCAGCTCTCCGCCGACGTGCGACTCGGCGTCTTCTGAAGTGGACGACGTTGCGGAGACAGAAAATTCTTGACGGCGGCCGACGGTTTCCCTCGTCCCAACTTCTCCGCCGAGAGCTTTGCTCCAGAGAGCTCTTCACCAGGGCGCACCACCTTTCCTTTTTCGCCGGGAGGTGGATGAGCTTCCACGTAGTCGGCGACTTGTCGCTTGTAGGTCTCAAAGCCTTCGACGAGTTTCGGGTCTTCGATGTACTTGAAGACGACGCCGCACTCGAGCAGCGACTCGGCGAGCATTAGGTACTGTGTGTCCATTTGCACGCTCGTCATGCGGCAGTCTGCAAAAAGAGCTCGCTTTCTCGTTGGGGTGGTTTTAGTTTTGTCAAGTTTCAAAAATGTGATCTAGGGAAAGCGAAACAACACATTTTACGAGAAACTACGGACTCCATAGTTCCATACTTTTGACTCAAAAGTTTTGAACATTGAGTCCGCAATTTTTCGTCAAATGTGTTACTTTCTCAGTTTTTCAAATTTCGCGCGCTTTTTCACTACAACAAACGCTTACGTCTCAACGCCTTCACCAAATCGTATAACTTGAATGTCTTCCCATTGAGCAACAACTGCACACCAATCTCAATCGCCGCAAACGTCCCAGTCCTTCCCACTCCAGCCGAGCAGTGAATCACCACATTTCCCGGAAACTTTCGCAAAGTGCGATGAGTCCGCAGAATGCTCAGGTTGGAAAGAGCCACCGTTTTGTCGGGCCACGTGCTAATCTTAAAGTGGCTCACTTTGGAGCACTTCTGACCGATGTTGTCCACCACGTTCAACACCTTCAGAATGGTGTGCTTGTCGGGTTTCGCCGTCTCCTCGCACGACACCTGAATGTCGCCGAATGAGAGCGTCTCTCCTGGCTCCGGCAGATACGGCTCACACTTCCACTTTCCATTCTCCTGGTGCTCGCAGAGCATGCAAATCGCCAGGACTTGCTCCTGAACTATCATTCTCCAGAAGTCGTTGAGCGTCTCTTTGAGTGGACCCTGAGTGAGGATGTAGCCTGGGCGGATTCCTCTGACATAATTCGCATGGATATAGTCGCCAGGACGTCCATCACGGAGCACAACCCGGGTTTTGTCATTGCACACGACATCCTTGTACCGGTTCTTTTTGAGCTCCGTGTTCGTGTCGAAAATGGCTCTTTCAAAGTAGCCGGTGGGAACGTAGTGCGCTAGAATATCAGCGAACTCTTTCACGAGCCCCTCGGCGCCAGCGTTGATGATGTGCTGAAAACACACCCCTTACAATGAAAGGGTATTCTGGATCAGAAGACGTACCGTTGCAATGGCTTCAAACGACGAATTCTGCCCTGGCGTGTGATTATCTGGCTCCGGGTTGCACGTCTTCTCAATGTTGAATGTGAAGGCGTCGGGATTGAAGATGTTGCTGTCGGCGACTACCACAGGGGCGAGCACAGATGTCGGGTTGAGCATCACCGCTGAAATGGCTCATTGAAAATGAGCAGAGATAAAAAAGAGAAATGCCACGTGGCAACTCACTCTTTTCTACTTTCTCCACTTTCTCGGTTTTTTCGCGAGACAACTTCTTTTTGCGCAAAGATGCGGCACCAGATCTTTCTTGCTTTTCCTTGACATTTCTCTACAACAACAAAAAAATCAGGGTCTGCAAGTGTGCTCTAATGAGAAAAATTCAAGGAAAGTCTGCAAATTGTCGTAAGATCGTACGCTTACACTTCTCTCCTCCCTCTCCTTCCTCACACTTCGCTCTCGTTTCGTTTTCGCTTTCGTGTTTTTACTTTTCTTTTTTTTTCTCTGAAAAATTCAAAATTAGGTTTTGGCGGCCTAGTTTTCAACAGTTTATTGATTTTTGGTTTTGTCGTTTTTCTCGGTTTTTCTCAAAATTTCGAAAATGTATGTTTTCAGAATGATGAATCTATTTGACTCCCTAATGTTCAATGAGCTGGAGCATCCTGAGCAAACCGCACCTCCGATATGACGGACTCCATCGTTTGAACAGCTGTCGGATTATTGTTTTCGTTAAGGAATAAATTGGATTTGAAGCAGAAGCCACATCGAAAAAAGAAAGTGTCACGTGGAAATTCTAGACGACCTGGTGTATGCGCAAAACTTGACGACAAATTGCGGAACGTGGAAAAATCGATACTTCCTACCGATTCAGGATAAATTAACAAAAAAGCGGAGCTATGAGAAATGATGACTTTATTATCAAGACGGCGAAAATCGTTCTGGCTTCCGACTGACTCTTGTCGATCTTCTGATGACGTCGGGAATCGACGGCTTCTTTCTGACAGTCCTGGTTTTTCTGGCCTTCTTCGTAGCAGATGCCACAGTGGGTTCCATGAAACGTGACATCTTCTTTTTCTTCTCCGGCGGCGTTCTGAAATCCTGGCTGGAGACGTCTACATGAACGTCTTCAACTTGGCTCTGAAGCACGTCTTCAATTCTGCCGATCTCCACGTCTTCACCATCTCCCTTCTGAATCCGCAAAAACTCCGCAAACGTCGTGGCGCCCTTCAACAGATCCTTCCGTCTCTGTGCCACGTCACGAAGCTCGGCGAGCTTTCTGGCTTCCAGTTTTCGGAAAATTGTGCTCGGCGAAAGTTTCCGACGCCTCCATTCCATGTGCTCTTCGTCGGTGGTGTCGGAATCATAGTGCTCCGTGGAGCTACTGGTCATTTTGTGCTCGAGTAGAATTTTATGAAAGTTAAAATGAGAAAAATGGAATGAAAAATGGGGGTTTTAAAGGGTGACGTGGCGGTTTGAAAAATGGTGTTTTTGATCTTGGCGCGCTTTTTGTCCGGTAGAGCGCGTTTTCACCGAATATATCGATTTTTCGTGAATTTTCATGAAAAATCGATATTTTCCAACCATTTTTTCGATTTTTTTCGTTAGAGCACATTTTCAAAATTACCAAATTCCAAAAAATCAATAATTTAGTTTATTATGCTTAAAAACTCTAAAAAAGGCAACAAGAAAGACCAGTTTGAGTAGAACCCATTGGAAATCACAGTTAACAAGGAAAAAATCGATAAAAAAACAGGGATCAGAGCTCGACGAACTGGAAGCTGGGAGCCAGTGAGCAAAATTGGAGGGAGCTCAGTGACATAGTTTCATCGGTTCCAGTGACGCATTTTCCGACTGATTGGTTGAATAGTTTGCCGGCTTTCTGGAAGGATATTGATTTTTTTTATTGCTTTTATTGATTTTTTGGAAAAAATCACTATAAAACTAAAATATTAGGTAAAAATTGCTCACCGAAACTTGCCACTTCTGATGAGCACCTTGATTATGGCAAAGAATCACACTGATGCCTCTCAAAGAGTCCATGCACATTCGCGAAGAGCCCATCGGTCGGAGTTCACCCTGAAAATAGGATTTTTTCGAAAAAAAGCTGTTAATTCTACGAAAAATTGCAGAAATTTTTGAAAAAAGCGGTTAATTCGACGAAAAATTGCAGAAATTTTCGAATAAAAGCTGTTAATTCTACGAAAAATTGCAGAAATTTTTGAAAAAAGCGGTTAATTCGACGAAAAATTGCAGAAATTTCGAAAAAAGCGGTTAATTCGACGAAAAGTTGCAGAAAATTTTGAAAAAGTCCGCAATTTGTCGTGGAGGATGTTGCGTACGTTTTGAAATTTGAATTTTGAAAATTTGAAAAAGCGCACAAAAATTTGAAAATTTCTCGGCGCGCTTCCCCCTCACCGCTCTCCTCTACGCCCTCCCCACCGCTCGCTCGCAGTGGGTCGGTGGCCGAGTGGCTAACGCGGGCGCGCGCCGCGCGCACCTTTTGGGTTCGATCCCGCTCCCCTCCCACTCACATTCTGCGTGTATCTCCACTGCTGCATTCTCTCTCCATGATTGCACTTCCTCATCTCCACGCGATTCCCATTGGCGATCCTCCCCTGCGTGTTCTCCGCCGTCAAACAATGCGTCCCATTGGCCACTTTCACCAAATACTTCTTCCCCGCCACCAGAATCTTATCGTCGAGTTGATTTGGTGTGTTATCCGGAAGAAGTTCCGGGTAGATGTTCTCCAGGTACCACTTGAACGGTTTGCACTGCAGATTCTTGCGCAGTTCGATGCGGGAAGTGAGGTCTCCGTATTCCGTAAAAGTTCTGTATGATGGGCGTGCCTGGAAGAAGTTCTCCAGGTAGTCGTCGAGCCAGACACGAGCCAATCGCACCGAGTTCTTGCCCATTGAGTCGTTTTTCAGACCGTAAGGTCGTTGGCGTCTGTAATTAGTGTAATTATCCTAATTAGCATCCTAATTAGGTTAATTACCTGAAAATATGTCCAACTCTGCTGCATGGCATAATCAGCAGCTCTCCACCACAAGTCCAGATCTGGAAATTGGTAGCTAATTAACTTAATTAGATAATTATAGATGATTAGGGTAAATAGCACTAATTGAGTTATTAGAATCAAAATGGGGAAAGATAATTATGCTAGTTATACTAATTATCCAAAAATTAGCACTAATTATCCTTAATTATTTACCATAATTACCCAAATTAACTCACCCTAATTATCCTAATTAGCTCAATTTAATTACCTCGACTATTCCAGTTAAGTAAACCTAGGAACTTGCATTAATCATCTCCAATTAATAGCTTAATTACCCTAATCAACTGTCCTAATTAACTTTCCCTAACTACTTTAATTAACTACCCTAACTATCTTAATTAATTAGCATAATTACCCTAAATTTGCCCGTCATAATTACCCCAATTAATTCAACCTAGAATTGATCTGATTATTTTAGTTGTTGGAACTTGCACTCAAAATTAGATAACTGGATAATTAGATAACTACCCCAATTAACTGCCATAATTACCGTAATCACCCCTATTCACAGGCCCTAATTAACTACCACTGATTATTTATCCTAATTACCCAAATCAACTATCATATCTACTCCATTCAACTCGCTTTAATAATCCTCATTAACCTTACACTAATTACCTTGATTAACTTAATTACCCTAATTACCCCAATTAATCACCTCAATCACCCATATTAACTATCATAATTAACATAATTACCTCCAATTAACTCATAATATTAAACTCAATCAACTCTGCCTACCTAATATCCTAATTAGAAAACCTAATTACCCTAATTAACTACCCTTATTACCCTAATTATCTTAATTACTCCTAATCACCCTAATTAACTCACCCTCAAACTGATCTCCACATTCTCGGCGCCCCACACATCCATTCCCTCATCATAACTGCCAATCTCGAAAAAGTACTCCTTATCAATGGCGAACAATCCGCCAGCCATCGTGGGCGACTTCAACGCATTCACATAATTCATCGGGTCGTCAAAGTAGGAACGATGCGGGTAGTCCCACTTGAACGTCATCGCCCAGTTGACGCCTCCAGTGCACACCGGCGACTCGACGTACTTCATGCTGATCGCGTCGATTATATCGATTATTGGGCACACTACGCGTTTTCGGTTTTCTTTTATTTGGTGGAGGAGTGGTGGGAGCCAGAGCTCATTGACCTCGCAGTGAGAGTCGAGGAAGACTAGCACAGGGCCTTGGGCTCTTTGAGCTCCAAATATCTTTGCTCGAATCAAACCCTCATTTTTAGAAGTTCTTAAGAATTTCACTTTTCCCCAAGTGTCATGCTTTTCCTTATATCGTTTTGCAGTCTCCGTGGCATTCTCCCATTCACTGGAATCATCCACCAGGAGAATTTCCTGGATGTGCTCTTCGCTAGTTCTGTCTAGAATCGAGTTCACCATACGAACAAGTACTGATGGCGACTCGTTAAAATAACACACAACGATACTAGCTGCTGGCAGGTCTTCAGAATATGTCATTGATGAGCATCTCGAGTTCCTTGAGTCCTTGATCTTTCTTCGTGAGCCTATGCGATCGCTGAGCAGTCCGTTGAATTGGTACCTCTTGTAGCCTAGGGCTTGCTCATCTTCTTCCGCTTTTCCATGGATTTTGGAGAGGGCTTCAGTGTCAATGTCGAGTTCTTTTGGGTGGTCGGGGAAGTCGAACAGCTGCTGGAAGTGCAAATATTATAATAAGCTCATAACTCCGCCCATTTTTGCTCTTTTTTGCTCAAACTTTTTGCATCGTATAGAGCTTCTTAAGAGCTACAATTTGTCTGTTGACAACTTTTTATGAAACTCAAAGATAACCGAGATTTATTGATTTTTAGAAAAAGTACAAAATTTTGGGTGGGAGGGGTGTCCTAACTTTGAGCCCTTATAACTCCGCCCATTTTTGCTCTTTTTGGCTCAAATTTTTTGCATTATTTAGAGCAGCTTGAGAGCTATAATTTGTTAATACAACACTTTTACGAAACTCAAAATTGACAAAGATATATAGATTTTTCTAAACCCTACTCTGAAAACTGAAAAAAATCCGATTTTCAAAATGGGGGTTGGAAAATTCGATAAAACTACGTTATTTTTGAATTTCATAAAATGTGCTCAACTAACAAATTATAGTTCTAGGTTTATTCTATACGTTCCAAAAATTTGAGCCATAAAGAGCAAAAATGGGCGGAGTTATGAGGGCACAAACATTGAGAACACTTTGAACTGTTTCTTGAAATTTGAACTTTGAACCTTCATAACTCCGCCCACTTTTGCTTTTTTTGGCTCAAATTTTTTGCATCTGATGAAAAATCTTGAGAGCTACAATCTGTTAGTTGAACACTTTGTATGAAAATTAAAACGGAGCAAGTTATGCTCAATTTTCAGAGCCTACTCTGAAAATCGGTATTTTCCAAATTTTAAAGTACATTTTCGAAAAATCAATATATCTCCGCCCATTTTGAGTTTGATAAAAAATTGTCAACTAACAATTTATAGCTCTCAAGTAGCTCTATCAGATGCAAAAAAATTTGAGGCAAAATGAGCAAAAATGGGCGGAATTATGAGGGCTCAAAGTCAAAGGTGTACTTCTCGTGGACAAACCTGCTTCTTCTCCACGTCATCTTCTTTCTCTTCTTCTTCTACTTCTTCTTCTTGCTTCCGATCGGATCTCTCATTAACCTGTCTCTCACTCTCACCGCCTGCGTCTCTCGCCTCCGGCACTCTCTCCTCATACAATGACAAGTAGAGGTAAGCGGTGAGCAAGATGGAGACGAGGCACGAGAGAGCCAACGTCTTCCGACGGCAGAATATCATTTAGGGGCGGGGCTTATGTGGAAATAAGGATGAGGAAGGAAAATGGAGGATTTGGAAAGGGGAATAAAGAGAGAGAATGGATTGATGACACAGCGGGCGGACAGTGAGAGAGAGGCGACGGAGAGAGACGCAGACGACGAGTGTTTACGAATCGGACACTGCGATTGGACTGATTGAGCCCGTCAAATGGTAGATTTTGGGGTGGAAGTATTGTGATGGAGTTAGAAGACGTAATGATTGAGAATTGTGAATATTGTGGTTAGAATTTTGAATTCAGAATTCAGATGTTTGAATTTGAAGGTCAGAAATGAGAATTCAGAAGTCAGAATTTTGAAAATTGAAGTTTAAAGTCAGAATTCAGAAACTGGAATTTGGATCATCAAATTTCAAAAATTTGAATTCATAAGTAAGAATTCTGAAGTCAGAATGATAAAATTAAAAGTCAAAATTCAAAAATTTGAATTTGGACCATAAAATTTCAAGAAAATTGAATTCAGAAGTTCCGATTTTAGAATTCTGAATTCTGAATTTCCAATTTTGTCTTCTGAATTCATTTCGAACCTGATGAAACAGAAAAACTATGAAATTTTTCAAATTTTCTTCATTTTCCTCACTTTTTTGTCGATTTTTCATCAAATTTTGATGATTTTTCGCAATTTTTCGATTAAATTGATCATTTTCTACCAAAATCGTAAAAATTCTTCGGAAAATCAGTAATTT
This sequence comes from Caenorhabditis imperialis, assembly GCA_963572205.1. Lineage (NCBI taxonomy): Eukaryota > Metazoa > Nematoda > Chromadorea > Rhabditida > Rhabditidae > Caenorhabditis > Caenorhabditis imperialis. The sequence goes on from OY751541.1 coordinate 1,244,444, forward strand.
CATCCAAAAAATGAGAAAAATCAATATAAAATCGATAGATTTCCAAAAAATGTTAAAAAATAGTCTTCAATACCAAACAATCGATCAAAATTGAAAAAAAAAACATTTGAAAAATGTATACAGAAAGTACAAAACTACACAAACTATAAAGACTACAAAGACTACAAATCACAGAAAACTACACAGACTACAAACTGACTAAAAAGACTTCAAACGCTACAAACTACAGAAACTACAAAAACTACAAACTACAGTATCTACACGCACTACAAACTACAAAATTCAAATTTTACTGTAAAAATAATTTAAAAACGTGAAAAACTACAACAGACTACAAAATGACTACAAAGACTACAAAAACTTTTTTCTTCAAAAATCACAAAAAAATGCTCCAAAAACCCAAAAAAATAATTCAAAAAATTTTCAAAAACTACAAAAACTACAAAGACTACAAACTACAAAACACCAATTTTCATTTCAAAACATTTTCAAATCACGAAAAAAATCAATAATCCCGTGCTCCATTTTAACTTCTCAAATGCTCCAATAACCCAAAAAATGAAATTCAAAAAAATTTCAAAAACTACAAAGACTACAAACTACAAAAATGAATTTTCATTTCAAAAATCACATAAAAAAACGTGGCTCCACTTCCACTTCCTTTCAAAAAATAAAAGACTACAGAAACTACAAAGACTACAAACTACAAAACACCAATTTTCATTTCAAAACATTTTCAAATCACGAAAAAAATCAATAATCCCGTGCTCCTTTTTCATTTCAAAATGCTCCAAAAAAACTTTCAAAAAATTAACTTCAAAGACTACAAAAACTACAAACTACAAAAAAATTCATTTCAAAAATTTCAAAAAAAAAACGTGCTCCACACCATTCTCCCAAATGCTACGCATAAAAATCAAATTCTCAAAAATTTCAAACAAAATCGAAATCATTTCCAATTAAATCTCATCGTCTTTCTTCAAAAAAAGAGCCCTCGAAGAGCCCAAAAAGAGCACAAATGGGAGCTCAAATCGGAAAACTCGTCGCCGAGCTGGATGTGGACGTGGCGGAGCCCGAGTGGGATTTGGAGCAGGGCGACGGCTCATCGAGCAACAGCCGCTCATGGGACTCGGATTCGAGCAGTTGAGCCACATTTTGGAGCATTTTTGGAGCACAAAAGGTGGTTTTTCAGGTATTGAGGAGCTCTCGGAGCTCTCGGAGCTCGAGTTCAGAGAGCCGCAACCGTATTTCGTCGAGAAACGCTTCATCGCCGGCTCCAACTCGTTCGAATATAACATTTTTAAGAGAAAATAAATAATTTATTTTATTCTTTTTTTTCAAATAAAAGCAGAGACCATTGAAAACTATACACCGATAAGCCTAACTATCTAAAAATTTCAGGAAAATTTCGAAAAAGTGGCTCAAAAATAGGCTCCGTCCCTTTTAAAACATAAAACGTTCGGAAAATTGTGAAAAAATCAATAAATCAATTTAAAAAATCAATAAATTAATACGGAATTTCGTTCTGGAAGTACTGTAATTGATCGTACATTTTGGAGCGAATGTTCAGGAAACAGTTGGTGATCACCGAGTGCATGTATCTGCAATTAATTAGTTAATTAGGAGGATAATTAGCTAATTAACTAGTTAATTAGTTAATTAACTAATTAACTAATTAGTCAACTGTTTACACAGTTCACCAATTAGTTAATTATCAAATTCAACTAATTAGATTGCTTAATTAACCGATTGGCTAATTGAACGCTTAATCAGTTAATTAACCAATTAGATGATTGATTAATTAATTATCTCATCAGTTAATTAGCCAATTAACAATCTTATCAACTAATTAGCTAATTAGTCGATCCTAAAGGCAACCCCCAAAAATACAGCGATATTTATACCAATCGATGTAGAATTAAATACCACTTTGGAGCAATTAATGAGCACTGAAAGTGCTCAAAGCTTGCTCCAAAGTGATATGTTCTTGCTCATAGTAAAATTCTGCTTCGATTGATATAAATAACGCTGTATTTTTGGGGTGTGCTTTTAGGATCGACTAAATAGTTAATTAATCGATAAGATGGTTAATTGACTAATTAGTTAATGAGATAATTAGTTAATTAGACAACTAATTGGGTAATTAGGGTAATTAGACAGCTGATTATAAGTTAAAATCGGAATTTTGAAAAAAAAATTTGAAATCAAATTTGGCGCGCTCTGTCCAATAGAGCGCACTTTCAACAACAAAAAACTTTAAAAATTCAAATTTTCGCGCCAAAAATTCAAATTGAGTGCTTTTTCAATGGTTTTTTGGATTGAAATTTGATGTGCAGTTCAATGGAGCGCACTTTCAACAACAAAAAACATGAAAAATCAATTAAAAATTCGAATTTTCGCGCCGAAATCTGCCATTTTTAAAATTTTCAAACTCCTTGTCCAATAGAGCGCACATTCAACAACAAAAAACATGAAAAATCTTCCATTTTTCTCAAATTTGGCGCCCTATCCCATAGGTCCAAATTTCCCCCTCCCAAAACTCAATAAACTCCACTGACTTCGCTGCATCCTTCTCATTCATCTCGGGCGTAAATCTGGCTTTCAACTGATTGATGGTCTTTCCTCTGAAACATGGCAATCCAGTGTCGAGCATGAGCATGACGAGGTCGACGAAAGACTGATGATAAGGACGGACAGCCAAGTAGGCGTGGACACAGAGGCTCGCGAACTGACGGAATGGAATCATCTCCATCTTCCCGCCCATTATTGCCACCATCTCTTCGCTGAGCTTGAAATCCGGCTCAAAGCCCAGATTTCCGCCGGGACTGCTCTCGAACATGAAGCCAAAGTCTGGAAGAGGGGCGTGGCTTATTTAGAATTTGGAGGATTTTGAAATTTTGTCCACGAGAACTACACAACAGCTCTGTTGTCAAAATATGATCGAATTGTTGCAAAATATGAAGAACTTGAATAGGTTGGATGTGTAGTTCTCGTGGACAATCAAATATGTTTTTGTCCACGAGAACTACACAACATTGTCATCGAGTTTCAACGAATTTTCGGATTATAATATTATTGAAAACTTGAAAATTAACAGAAATTAAGTGCTTCTAATTGTCTGGATCTGTGTAGTTCTCGTGGACAACAACTTTTTCGTTTTTAAAGCAAAAATTGGGAAAAAATCAAGTAATTTCACTGATTGGTAACTGGTGTACTTCTCGTGGACAATCAGGGTTGATTTTCGTCCACGAGAAGTACAAAATTAGCCAATTAGTGAATTTATTTGATTTTCTCAAGTTTATCATTAAAACGAGATTTCACAAACAGTAGAATGTTGTCCACGAGAACTACACAACATATTTACTGAGTTTCAGCGAATTTTTGAGAATTTGAAGAGAAAAACTCAAATTTTATGATTATAATATTATTGCGAGCTTAAAAATCTGTAAAAATCTCTATTTTTCTGACTAGCTGGTTGCGTAGTTCTCGTGGACAAAACCATTTTTATCGTTTTTGATGCGAAAATTGGGAAAGTAGGTCACTTTACTAAATGACTACTTTCGTGTACTTCTTGTGGACAAAATTCATCTCTGATTGTCCACGAGAAGTACACAAGTAGCCAATCAGTGAAATGCTCATATTTTTCAAAATTTTAGCATCAAAAACGATAAAAATAGTCATTGTCCACGAGAACTACAAAGCCAGTTAGTCAGAGAAACAGAGGTTCTACTGATTTTCAACTTCTCAATGATAGAATAATCAAAAATTTGAAGATAGAAATCCTCGAGAAGTACACAACAGGTGGCTTGTGGTGTACTTCTCGTGGATCAAATTTTGGAGAAAATTCGAAAATTCCTTTTTAACCACTTTTTTCACTTTCAGCAAGAAAAGTGGAGAAAAAGGAGAAATCTCCAAAAATTGGAGAGTTGTCCTCGAGAACTACAAAATATTATTACTAAAATTAGTAAAAATACAGTGTAGTTCTCGAGGAAAACATCCCAAAAACAGCATTTTAACGTAAAACGGAAATAAAAATCACCAATATGAATAATATGCCCATCCAAATCAATCATAATATTTCCATTATGCCGATCTTTAATCTGGAGCAAAAAACTGAAAACAGAATACGCGGCCATGCTCCGCACAAAGTTCCTCCTGGCCTCCTGGAACGTCTCGCTGCTCTCATCGCCATACTGAGTTTTAAAGTACTCATAGAGCCCAAAGTCCGTCTGCCTTCCCAGCTGATCCCTGCTCTTCGAGTTCGGCACGCATTCAATGACTCCACATCCTGGAGACGTCGCCACTACTCTATACGGGAAGACTCTCACTGGAAGGCCAAGCCCCGCCCACACATTCTTCATGAGTTGCATGAGCTGGAGGGCGAGCATATCCTGTCGAACATCATCTCCAACTTTAAAGATCGCAGCTTGCCAGCAAACCCTGCTATCTTGCACTTTTTTGAGCTCTTCTAGATCGCATTCAGAGCTCTTTTTCTCCTTATCCTTATCATCGGATTGAGCCAACAACCCAATTCTCTCGAGCTCTCGAACTCCACACCTTTTCACCCGGAATCTCGCCAAAAATGGCGCCTTGGCGGCAGATTGCATTGGTGTTCCTGACGAATAATCGAGGTCCAATAAAATCGCTTCTGGATTCGATGGCAAATAGGAGATGGTTTCGATTTTCACGTCGGCCAACGCCTTCAGGCACGCCTTCTTTCGAGCTTCACCCTTCGGATAGGGTTTGATGGTGCCCGAGATGGCGGTCAGTTGGTGGAACAGCTTGAATTCCGCCTCGTGGAAGCGGCGGGCGGCGCCTTCCAGTTGGGAGATGATCTGGAATTTGGAAGAAGAGTTAATTGGAGGTAATTATGGTAATTAGGGTAATTAGAGGTAATTAAGGAAAATAAGGGAGTTAGAGTAACTATGGTAATTAGGTAGAAATAGTAATTAAGGGTAATTTTAAGATAATTAGGGCAATTAGGATAATAAAGTGTGACTAGGTAATTAAGGTAATTACGATGATTATGGTAATTAGGATAGTTAATGGTGTCTATAGTAATTGGAGGCAATTATGGTAATTATGGTTACTAGGGTGATTAAGGTTGCCTATGGTAATCATGGTAATTAGAGATAATTAGGACTGTTAGAGCAATTAAGACTGGCTATGCTAATTAGGGATTATTAAGATAATTGAGGTGGATAGGGTAATTAAGACAATTATGATTATTAGAGATCATTATGGTAATTATAGTGTAAAGACTTAATTAGGGCAATTAAGGTAATGATTCAAACTAGCACGATAATTATGACAATTATGGTAATTAAAGTGAACTGGTTAATTACAACAGTCTTCCTCATTGTAATTACCATAATTACCATGGGTTACTTAATTACCATGTTCTTTTTGATTATCCTAATTACCCTGTACACTCTAATTATCTTAATTGCCTTAATTATCTTGATTTAATTGTCTCTCAATGCTAATTACCATAATTACCATAATTATCTTCATTTGATTGCATCGATAATTGCTAATTACCATAATTATCCTAATTACCTCTGTCACCTTTTTCTCTTTCACTAATTACCCCTTCTCCACTTTATTACCTCTTATTGCCCTAATTAACCCAACTAATTACCTCACTAATTACTAATTACCTTAATTACCCTAATTATCCCAACTATTCAATTGAAACGCTTTTCATTGATAATTTCTATAATCACCTTTATCAGGTTTGAGTTAATTAGGGTAATTATATTTACTATAATTGCCCTAATTACCTTCACCCTCTCTTCCTTCTTCCTAATTACCCTAATCACACTGCCTCTCACTACTAACCTTCTGCGTGATATCATTCAACGGCTCATAAAGCGTGGGATCTCGATTCTTGCTATCCTCATCCAGATACATATTCGTCTGCATATTCCAAATCAACTGATGAGCCAACAATTGCGAGTGTCCCGCCAACCAAATCATCAGCTCCGAAATGTACCCCATCGTATCATGTCGTACTGCTTGCACAATTTGTGGGATATAGATCAATAACGCGTCCGCCGGATACGATCGGAGCACTCGGACCGCGTATTGAGAAGTGATAGGGTGTGTGGGGTACTTTCTGGGTGTCAGGAGGGAGAGAGCCATCACCGGGGAGCACGCCGCCCACGTGAGCACATGGGAGATCTCAGAGCTCTCGAATACCGTGATATCTTGCAAGAAGAATGGGAGAGCATCAGGGAGATGGGCTACAAGCTCCGGTTGAGCTCTCACCAATTTCACCACGGTTTTTGCCAGGTCAAATTCTTTAAATCTCTTCGGCATCTGGATAGCGAGCTCTGGACATATCTCCCATGCGAGCTCCACCATTCCTTGCCAGCTCTTTTCTGCTGCCGGGGGAGCTTTCGGTTTATCAGTTGAAAGGAACACGGTTTTTTCAAAGTTTTCAGTGACTTGCATGAAATCCTCCTGCTGAAGAGCTAGTGGGTGGAGCCACGCCGTCAACCGTTCAATTTCATTCGCCATGAATAACATGAGCAATGTTCTCTGTCGATTCCACTGCTTCATCCGTCGATCCTCCTCCATCGACATCTTCTTCTCAATCGTTTTCCCGCTTCTCAAAGACGCCGTCGCTGCCGCCATTGACTTTTGCGAAGATAGAGTGAGGGTGTTGGCGTAATTGGTGGTGGGTGGGAGCATCAGTGTTGTAGGTGTGCCCACGGCTCCAGGCATCGACTTGATTGTCATCATAGGGTCACTAGCTGCTCCACCCATGAGCAAGCTCTTCTCAAAGGCGGATTGCATCTGCGACATGGTGCTCGCCATCACCATATCCCTTCCAGTTTTCGCCTGGACTTCTCTAGTCAGGTACTTTCTATCCGACTGCAGGTGGATGAAAAATTGCACCATTTGTCTCAGGTCCTCTCTTAAAAGCTCTTCCGATTGTGTAGGTCCTTGTGGCGCCAGGGTGAAGTAATGGAACGCAGATGAATAGATGCGCTGGCGAATGAGGACATTGGTGGGACGAAGGGTGGACGCATCCTTCTGAATCGTTCCTAGGATGATGTCAAGGAATCTAGAGCGAGTTCCAATAGCCTCAATGCCTCTAGTCACTTGATTAATAGATTCTCGCACTCCATTTAGGTTTTGTGTCGCTGAGAGGTTGCTCGAGCCAATTTGTGCGGAGAGCGTCTGCGAGAACATCATATCGAGCACATCGAGTTGCTCCTTGGAAGAATAGGAGGCCACATCGCATCGTTCCGCGATAAACTCCAACCAAGCTCTGTGCGGCTTAAAGTTTGCAGATTCTGGAGGTCTTTCGAGCTGTTTACAAAGCGGTGAAGCGCTCAAATCCACCGCCTCCTTCTCAAAGAGCCCGAGTCCAAAGCGACAAGAGTCCGCGAATGCTCTCGCCTGCTCATGCAGAAACTGATTATGAGCTTCCGGTCTAGCAGATAGCAACCAGTTCCAAGCCATTGTGCAAAGAGCCACAGTGGACTCTGTGAAATTGCAGAGTGGCGTGCGGACCAGCAGCGTGAGGATTCGCTCATTGAGCCCTCGAAGTGTCACAAAGAGCGCTGTGAGCAGGAGCACCGCTTGCTCCATCTCATCATCCTTTCCACTGCGGCAAGCTCTTGCGAAGTCTTTCTCCAGTTTATCAATCAGCGAGCTCTCCGCAGTGAGCTCATCGATATCCCCACTCAACGTGGTCGCTAGCATCCCCTTGACTTGTCCCAAATACAAGCTCCGTTTATATAAGGATGTCATGTATGCTCCAGAAGCTTTAATAGTTCCCTGTCCTTCACTGGTGGCGTCTAGGGCCAATTGCATGGCGGCGTCACAAGTGGAGCCGAATTTGGAGACGTACTCCAGAAGATTGCTGTGAGTCGCTGATGGAGCCCATTGAAGCGCGTGCACCAGGATCGTTTTGACACGCCCCGAAAAATCCTTGACCACCTGACGACGTCCCTCAATCGAATCCTGAAGCTGTATCGTCCATCCATGTTGAGCATACCCTTTACAAGTGAATTGAGGGTCTCTACAAGTCGGATCATTCTGTAGATTCTCCTGGAGCTCTTGGAGCAATCGAAGGGTAGGCGTTAACACTTCCGGCTTCCAGATGACGTGGGGAAAGATTTTAACGAGCTCCGTGATACACAAATCCGCAACTTTTCGCACTTCCCGAAGATGATGATTAAATTTAAATAAAAGGAACTGAATGTGCCATATCAATGCGTCTTCAGTGGGCTCATCGTTATCGCGTCGTTTCATCATTTCAAAGAGCCATTGGACGAATATAAACGGAGCATCTGCGAGGAGACACGTCCAGATTCCAGACTTGTCTTTTCTCACTGTCTTATCTTCTATGTACTTGAAGAACGAGCTGAATGCATCGATATGATTCGAGTGGAGCAGTCTCATGCTCTCCATCCGATGCACCGAGAGCAAGTAGGTGCAATTGGCGAAATCAAAGCGATTTATCAGTGCAACCGCTTCCGGCTGATGACGAAGCTCCGCGAGCACTGTATTCCTCATCTCCTGGAGCTCTTGAGGGGTAATCGAGTCAGGTCGAATCGCCGCGTTATCAATGAGCTCTGATCTCAGATTCTCCGACGCTGTGAGCACTGGGGTCTTCGTTGCAGTCTCACAGACAGCGTTGTACCACTCTTCCGGCCATAGACTGGAGCTCTCGACATCAAATCCGAGCACAGTGCAATAAAACCAGTAATCACGGAATAGACTGCGGAGCTTTGGAGTTGGTTGGGAGATTGGTTGCATTCGACGGAGCAGGGAAGCAATTTTTGGCATGAGAACTCCGAGATTTCCGGCGCTCGTTGACATCTGGAAAGATTGAAGTGGTTGGAGGGAATTGATAGGGAAGGGGCGGAGTTTGGTGGGTTAGGAAATGGGTTCTGATTGGGAATAGGTGGGAAACACAGATTTTCTCAGGGATTTTGTCGATTGTTCTAAAAGTTGATCGATTTATCTTTGTTTTGTGTAATGTTTATCGATTTTCAACGATTTTCATGAAATTTCATAGATTTTGATAGACGTTTCATCGATCTTTGTCGGTTTTCATTGATTCTGGATCAATCCTATCGGATTTTTGTGGATTTTTATCGGATTTCATAGCTTTTTACTGATTTTTAAAGAATTTTATAGATTTCTACAGATTATCATCGATATAGGTCTACATTTATCGATTTTTTTGCAATCTCATCGATTTTTCGTAGATTTCCATAAAATTTCATAGATTTGTACTGCTTTTTATAGATTTTTAACGATTTTCAACGATTTTCATGAAATTTCGCAGATTTTTATCGACTTTTTATGAAATTTAATCGATTTTTTGTAGATTTCCATGGAATTTCATTGATTTGTACTGATTTTTGATCATTTTCAACGATTTTCATGAAATTTCATGGATTTTGATAGTTTTTTATCAGATTTTTTAAAATTTTATTGACTTCTACAGATTGTTATCGATTTTTATCAAATTTTCAAGAAATCCTATCGACTTTCTTTGATTTTTCATTGATTACTACCGATTTTTGTCAATTTTTATCGATTTTTATTGATTTCTACAGATTTTCATTGATTTTTATCAAAATTTCATGATTTTTTTTTGATTTTTACGTTTTTCTCGAGTTTTTGCAATTTTTTCCACAAAATTGATTACTGTATTATCGATTTTGTCGAAAAATTCCAAAAATCATCATATTTAATGAAAATCGCTGGAAAACACTAGTTTTCATAGATTTTCATAGATAAAAACGATAAAAGCAAATAAATATTGTTGAAAATTCTAAAAAATCACTTTTCCTCTCTTCCTACCCAATCAACCCTTCCAAACTCCGCCCCCTTTGCTCTATGTGCACTTGGTGTTCACACACTACTCAATGCGGGGAATTGTGAGTACGACCATAAGTTAAGCAAGGTAAATAAGAAGATCACAACGACGACGACTACTAAAGAAGACGTCACAAGGGTTCACACCTTGACCGAGTTCACCGAAGTGGACAGAGCCACTATCGTCAGCTGTAATATACTGATTCAGAATCAGAATCATACTGGAAAGGCAAAAAAGTGGGCGTGGCCTACCTTTACAGTGCTTTTGGAGACTTTTTCTCCAACACGACGTCCTTCGATTCCGAGTTGCACAAAGAGCTCGAGCAACCTGTCAAAATGTGCTCTTTTTTGCTCTTTTTGCTCAAAAAGGGGCGGTACCTAACGAGCAACGTCATCTTATCGTCTTCTCCTTGCACGCCTTCTGCCATTCGGCTCATCGCCACGTCGACAGCCAACGAGACGTGTCTGAAACATCACGTCTTCTAGCTTCTGGATTTTGACGTCTTCTGAATTCCAAAATTCAGATGAACCCACGTATATCTCTGATCATTCGAATCGGAGCCACCTTGACTGTAAACTCGATTCGAGCTCTCAATACAGATCTGTGTGAAGAGTTTCCAGACATTTTCATAGATGCTCCTCTGAAAATTTGCTCATTTGTACTGATAAGCAAAAAAGGGGCGTGGTCAGGGGGCGGAGCTAAATGGGCTCAACTGAAGGAATTGAACAGCTTAAAAGTATTGCTCTGGAGCAAGATATAAGCTCCAAAAACTCAAAAAATGACTAAAAAGGGGCGTGGCCTAGAAAACATATCAGAAATCCCAATTCCATCGTTTTTTAAACATAAAATGAGCCATTTGAGCAACTTAACATTGAATTTATCAAAAGAGCACAAAAAATTGATCCAAAGCTTTGATATGAGCAATAAAATGACAAAAAGTACGAAGCTCCGCCCATTTTTGTCATTTTATAAGCTCATTTCTTTTCTCAAAGCGTTGAAGCATTTTTCTTGTGCTCTTTTGGTAAATTCAGTGTTAAATTGCACAAATGGGTCCAATTATATAGAAAAAAAACGATGAAATTGCGATTTCTGATATATTTTCTAGGCCACGCCCCTTTTTCGTCATTTTTGAGGTCATTATTAGTCACAAATTTGTTCCATAGGTTGCCTAGAGCTCATTGAGCACATTTATGAAGTAAAATTCTGAAAATTGCGTCAAAGAGCCGGAATTTGGAGCAAATTAGCTCAAAAATAATAGAAAAATGATTAAAGAGCACATTTTTCTGTTATTTTTAAGCTCATTTGCTTCAAATCTCTTTGACGCAATTTTCAAAATTTTACTTTATAAATGTGCTCAAAGAGCTCTAGGCAACATATAAAACAAATTATTATCAAATTTGTGCTCAAGCTCCGCCCACTTCCCAAGCCACGCCCATTCGCACCCATACCGATCCAGCAATCCACATCTCCGCCAAGCATCGCACCATGGTGACATCCAACTGTGATGGTGGATTGGCGAATCTCTGGAGGTAGATCTGGAGCACCATTTCGGGCACCTCGACCGCCGTCGAGTCCACCAATCCGACACCAATGCCGCCAAGCGTTTGGATGGCGTTCTCGCACACCAATGACACCACACTGGATCGGAAAATGCAAAGGTTTTGGCTCCGCCCACTTTTTGCAAGTTGCGGCATGGTTTTGATGTTCAAGAATTTCGGAATGGGATTTTGATAGTTTTGGTGCAATGAGCACTGATTTTTGAGCATTTTCAAGTTTAAAATGCTTAAAAATCAGTGATTTTACATCAAAACTGTGAAAATCCCATTAAAAAACTTTTGAACATCAAAAAACCGTGCGGCAACTTGCAAGAAGGGGGCGGAGTTAACACTATATATAAAAACGAATATATTAGGGGTGGAAATGCACAAAAATCAAATAAACGGCATTCGCATTCGCATTCATACCTGAAGTCGGGATGCGTCGGGCTAAAAAGGGGAGGAGTCAAGGAATATATTGAAAAGGGGTAAAAAGGGGCGTGTCCCTTAATTATAATGGATTCTTATGAGCTCTGAGCTCCAAAGTGCTTTAAAACAGGTAGTTTTGATGGGAAAATGAGAAAATTTGATTCGCAATTAGATCTAGTTTACAGTTAGTTGTTAGATCTATTATATTTTGATGGAAATTGGATTGAAGCTAAATCCGAGTTAGATCTATTTGGAATTCAAAATAGATCTAACTCAGAACTCGTTCAAATTTAATTCCCATTGAAATATAATATTTACTCGATCTAATTGCAAATCAATTCTTATTTTTCCATCAAAACTAGCTGTTTTGAAGTTAAGCTCTAAAATGCTCCAAAAAAGAGCATTTTAGAGCATCTATCCGATTGGGACTAGAAAAATGGGGAAGTGGAATTCTAGGTCATCTATTGAGGAAAAACCAATATCTGGCCTAGGATTCGACCTCGACAATTTTCTAGTCCCCCGGTCAGATCGCATTACATTATGAGCTCTCCAAATCTTCCTAATTTTGAGCCGAACTCACAGATTATTAGCATTGGAGCACACAAACAATTTCGAGGACAAGCTCGCGAGACAAGCTTCCACACAGCTCACTTCCACACGGATCGCCGATTTCAGCGCTTTACACATGGCTTTTATAGCTGTATTTCTCAGTGTATCCAGAGCAGATTTCCTTTTAGAAATCCCTTCGTTGCTCGATTTATTTATCAGCTCTCCGCTCGATTTTCCCCGTTCCAAAGTTTCCGAGGTAGCGAGTTTCGCGAGCATCGGAGCCGGCTCGAGCAAAAAACGCGAGAGAATCGGGATAACCGTGGCTGTCGCCACTGCCGGGAACTTGTCAGCGAGGCTCGCGAGAGCATTTATGGCGTTTAGAGAAAGTGGGAGTTGGGAGATGATAGTTCGTTGAGTTTGAGTGGCGAAGAGCCGAGGGGAGATCGAGGAGCAGATTGTGTCCGAGTCGATGTCGTCCACTGCGGCCCAGGCGATCAGTTGGAGGGCTACGGTGGCTGCTTGCACATTCAGTTTTGATCTGAAAATGAGCATATGGGGTTCATTTGTATTGAAAATGAGAATATTTTCATTAAAAAGTGTAAAATGAGGATATTGAGCTTTTAATGCTCATTGTGCTCATTTGTCTCATTGAAAATCAGAAGTTTCTGAATCAAAAATAGTTGTAAATTCAAATTTTGAGCTATTTTGATTTGAAATGCTCATTGTGCTCATTTACAGAGCTTTCTAGCTTGAATAAAGTTGTACAATCAGCACATTGAAGCTCTGAATGCTCAACTTCTCCATTATCAGAATGATCGTACTGAAAATGAGCACTTTGGCTCAAAATTGATGAAAAATGCACAATCTTCATGAGCTCATGCTTTAAATGAGCACATTGAGCATTTCCAATAAAAAGAGCCCAATTTTTTCCAAAATTTGACGATACTTATATCAATCAACGCATAATTTTACGCTTATCACAATTATAATACTCCATTGATTTCGAAATTTCAGAAAATCCACTTGAAAATGAGATTTTTGATCAGAAAATCTTTGAAAATCTCATTTTTATGCGAATTTTCGAATTTTTCAAGATAAATCGATTACTGTAATTGTGATCAGCATTAAATTCTGCGTCGATTGGTATAAATAACTTGATACTATTGAAAAATCAGAGCTCATTTCGTTGAAAATGCTCCTTGAGCTCATTTGTAGTGCACTCTCATGAAAAATATGAATTTTTCTCATATTTAAAGTCAAAGTGCTCATTCTCCCACATCAAAATCTCTTCCAGTACCTCGAAACGCCCACATTGCTCTCCTCGGAGCTATGCTGAATCATCTGCAGCTCCGCATCCAACTTCTGAAGCGCCGTCCTGGCGAACGCATTCACCTCCTTCGCAAACGCCTCATTTACAGGTTTTTCCGAAGTATTGCTCATATTATAAGGAGAGAGCACATCGCGGAGGAGACTCAGACAGCAAAGAGTAACTGTTTCCGATAATGATTTGTAGGGATTTCGTTTCACAGTCTCCGATGAAAAAGTATCCGCACAGATTTCATCTAGAATAGCCAGGAGAGCTGGTCGCATGAGCTGTTGCACCGAGTCGAAGAGCTTCTCGAGGTCCGCCGAGCTCATTGTGAGTTTGAGCCCTCCGGTGTAGTTGAGAACTCGGAACGAGGCGCCGAGTTTGTTGTACATTTTCTGAAGGCGTGACAGGTCGGAGGCGTCCGGGTCATCGTATTCGTCGCTGCTCAGGCCGTGTTTTCTAGAAAAATTTAGATTTGGAATGGAAACTAAAAGGAAAAACAATTGGAAATTGGAAAAAATAAAAAATTTGAATTTCGCGCCAAAATGTTTGAAGTTTCGCTGTTTTTATTGATTTTTAGTGAATTTTCAGTTAATTTCTGTGTAAAAACTGAATTTTTAGGAAAAATTATATTTTTAACGATATAATTCACTAGAAAATCAACGAAAATTGAAAAAATTTTGATTTTCGCACCAGACATGGGTATTACTGTATCTTGTCAGACTGCAAACATTACACCTGACGACTAATTGCAGAATTTTTCAGTCTTTCAATTTTTAGAGCTTTTTATCGACTTCCGAAGTGAACGTATGCACCAAAATTGCAGTGGGCGTGGCCTAATGTGTCTTACAGCGAAAAAGTTGAATTTTCTCTGATTTTTAGCGATTTTTATCGATATTTATCGATTTTCTAGTGAATTTCAGTGTTGAAACTGACTTTTACATGAAAAATCAATTTATAACACTATGATTCATCATTAAATCAATGAAAAATAGTTAAAATCAGTGAAAATCACCAAAATTCGAAAATTTCGCTTTAAGACCCATTAGGCCACGCCCACTGCAATTTTTGCTCAATTTTATCGATTTTTCAGTGTTAAAATTATGAAAATCATTGAAAAAACAGGAAAAATGTAATTAAAACATCAGAAATTTCAAAAAAATCTGTAATTTCAAAAAAATTTTCATAATTCGATAGTGCTGCAAATGCGCTCCCATGGACTTTTGACGAAAAAGCTGGATTTTTATGGGTTTTAACGATTTTTCTTGGTTTTTAATTATTTTTTCTATCTTTTTCATCAAATTCTGTATCATCGAGTCGCTACGCAGCTTAAAAAACTCTTTTTGCTGATAGAACATTGCTGCAAACGCGCTCTATTGGACTTTTTTATGGAAAATGACGATTTTCATAGTTTTTAACGATTTTAACGATTTTTCATGGTTTTTTTCTATCAAATGAGATATGTTCAGTCGCTACGCAGCTAAAAAGATTGTAACTCTTATAAGACACTGCTGCAAACGCGCTCCACTGAACTAGGCTCCAAAAGCTGCAGATTTTGGCGCCAAATTCAAATTGCTCCCACTCACACTTCAATTCCGGCCTCCCCTTTGCACTTTTTCGTCTCATCAGTCGGCAACGGAAAAACCAGCGAAATCAACGGTGTTTCATAATCCGCCGAGAACCTTCCGATGCTCCGCGTGAGCCCCAACACATAGCACATGAGTTTGACGACGTGAGCATGGTTGTGCTCCAGGTTCTCCTTGTCCTCGACGAGCTCGTGCATCGAGGCGACGGCGCACGCGAGAGCATCCGCCTGAGCCGACACGATTTGGGCTCGGTGAGTTGCCAGTCGGGCGGCCAGGTCGGAGAGCACCGTGTTGAAGCAGAAGGCAAATTGCTCTTGGATTGGCACGTCTGGGAGTATTGATTTATTGATATTAGGATATTTTTTATCGATTTTTGTGGATTTTTAGTCATTTTTGGTGGGTTTTTCTTAAAATTAATTGATTTTTATTGATTTTTCGGTATTTTTGCAAGATTTGGATAAGATGGACTAGGAAAAAAAGTGGTGGATTTCTAGGCCAGCTAATGAATCATTAATTTTTGATCGATTTTTGATCGATTTTGATTAGTTTTTTTTTCTGTTATTTATCAAATTTATCAAATTGTCATGATTTTCAATAGTTTTTGCTCGATTTTTTCTGTAAAATTATTGATTTTCATTGATTTTTCACGATTTTTCAGGGTTTTCATTGTTTTTTCTTCAAAATTATCTATTTTTTGTCATTTTCATACACTTTTCATGATTTTGACAAGAAGGACTAGAAAAAATAGGTGGAATTTTACACCAGTTATGGATTTATTGATTTTTTATCGATTTTTCTCCAAATTTCATTATTTTCTTGGAATTTTCAGATGTTTTCTTTAAATTTTTGGATTTTTTGGAATTTTTATGAAATTTGGATGAGAGGGACTAGAAAAGCAGGTGAAATTTTAGGCCAGATAGGGAATTATCGATTTTTATCGATTTTATTTGAATTTCTAGGTTTTTTCTTCAAATTTTTAGGTTTTTTCTTCAAATTTATTGGATTTTCTTGTTTTTTTCTTCAAATTTATTGATTTCCTATGATTTTTACTTACTTTTAATGAAAAACCACAAAAAATCGATACATTTGACGAAAAAAACTCCAAAAACCCCTTAAAAACCCCAAAAAACCTAAAAAAAATCAATAATCCCCACTGCTGGCCTAGAATTCCACCCCCAATTTTTCTAGTCCCTGAAAATACTAACTATCCGCTTTATTCAGAAGCCCATCATCGATCCATTTCATTCGGGGAAGAGCAATTAGTGCTCGGAGCAACAGGGGAACGAGCTCATCGGCGAACTGAAATAAAATAAAGTTTATTATTATCAAAAATTAGGAGGTGATGTGGTGGAAGAGGAAAATCAGTGCGAAAGTTAGGCCATGGTGGTTTTTGGCGGTTTTTGGGGGTTTTTGATGGTTTTTGATGGTTTTTGGTGTATTTTGGGTTATTTTTTAGTGATTTTTATGGTTTTTTGATGATTTTTCATCAATTTTAACGATTTTTTCATGAAAAATGACACTTTTTAGTGTTTTTTCACTGTAATATCGCAAAAAACCACCAAAAACCTCGTAAGACCACCGAAAATCAATATTTCACGAATCTGGCCTAGCTTTTACTTTTTCTCTTCCACCAGCCACCCAATTTCCACCTACTTTTCCATGACTATGCAACAAAAAATTGCCAATAGCAATCAATGAGGCTCTAACATTGTGGCTCAGCGGCTGATTCTCAAATTGCTCATCTTTATCGTCCAGCGAGAATAATTGGAAGATTTTTGACAGTTGGATGTTTTCGTTCTGCAATTTTTTTCTCCAATTTTCATAACTTTAATCGATTTCACTCACTTTCGCCACACAAACGGCCAAACATTGCTTATTGGTGAAGACAAAGTCGCTGATGTCTCTCATTTTCGGGTCCGAAAAGCGAAAATCACGCAAACATTGTTTCTGGAAGCGAGAAAAAGTGAATAAAAAGGGAAGCGGCGACGTGCCGGGCGACGAGAGAGTGTGCGGAATGGGGAGGGCGCAGACAGTGGAAGAGTTTTGGGTTTCTAGGCCAGAGGGGAGGTGGAGTGCGCGCGCGGTTTGAATTTGTAAAGTTTTTTGGTGGGATGGAATTTGTTGGTTTTTGAGGGTTTTTGAGATCTAAATTGAAAAATCTAAAATATTTTGAATGTTTGGCAAGTAGAAATCATCAAAAACAAGCTAAAAATCTCAAAAAAATCTCAAAAATCGATGGAAAAGTTTAATTTTTTCAAACACTGTTGAAATTTTTCATTCTTCCCTGTCAAAATCAATATTTCTATTGATTTTCACCAACTTTACACTAAAATTGATAATTTAAAACGTTCAAAAATTAGAATTCCTTCCAGTTTTCCCCGAAAAATAAGCAAAAACGAGCGATTTTCGAGTGCATGCGCCTTTAAATTGAACAGATTACTGTAGTTTTTGATAAATTGTTGATTTTTGGACGTTTCGTAGCGCAGTTTTCGCAAACTGAACAGTAAAATTAAGAATATCGCGAAAATTTAGCAAAAAATTGAAAAAACCAACAAAAATTCAGAATTCCAGAGTGCATGCGCCTTTAAATTGAACAGATTACTGTAGTTTTTGATGAATTGTTGATCTGCGCCTATTTTAAAACTCAATTTCAATGTTCTAATCGATGAAATGACAAAAATTCGTTAAAATTTTGTAAAAAGCAGAAAAATCAATAATTTCAACCATTTTGATTCACTTTTTTGATCAAAATTGTGATTTTTAACCTAAAAATCAATAACCAGATCAAAAAATCAATAAAACAAATTTTTCCAACTTTCAAAAACACAGTTTTTTCAAAAATTCAAAATTTTCGCTCAATTTTCCACTATTTTTAAGTCCATGCCTCTTTAAACTAAGGATTACTGTAGCTCTTCCCTTTTCCCTGAAATCCACTTCATAGACACCTTCGTCACACAAACAAATTTATTCTAATTTTCTTTTTTTTACGAGCAGGAAAAGAGGAAAAGAGAGGAAAAATGGATGGGAGAGACGCTGAGAACACAAAACAACTCTTGACGATCATAATCAGAAGAATCACACGAAGAACGGCCGGAAGTGGACGGCGTCGACGGGCAGGCACATGTACTTTCCATCCATCCACTGGCAAACCACCTCGGGCGCTTCCTCTGCAATGACAAAAACATTTCATACTAGTCAGGCATCGAACCAGCACCGCTCGCCCCCCGACCCGCGCGCACTATCCACTGCGCCACGGGGGTCACCGCGGCGCCGCGCTCAGTTTGCGTATATGAACCCACCGCTCTCGACGTCCGGCGCCGAGCGCTTGCCGTAGCGCGGGAGGACGGCGCGACCGTAGCGCGACAAAAGAGCCGGCCGTTTTTCGGGTTTCGGCTCTTGGCACAGTGCCAAGGCGAGCAGCGCGATGAGCACGAGGACTGGGACCCTTGTGAGCATATTCTGGAAAAAATGAGCTTGATCTGAGGGGAATAAATGGAGTTATGATGAGAAAATCATGGGTTTGTGGGAAAAAATTGAGGAAACAAAGAGCTCTGAGCCCAGATGACGTTAAAGATAAAAAATGAGCAAATGAGGTGGAAAAATGAGAAAATGGAGCAATTTAAAGCTTTTAAAGCTTTTAAAGCCGAAAATTTGATACCAATTTGTCTGAAATCAAATCACCCATTGTGGGCGGGAAGATCCACGTGGGAAAAATAAAAGACCGCTTCAAATTTCACCGCTATTCCATGAGAACTAATTGAAAACGAATTCATTATGATGGGCGCACGCGATATGCGTAAATATAGTACCCAAACCTAAAAAACAACGAATTTGCAAGTCAATGGGTGAAGAGAGAAGAGTTCTCGCGGGCTCCAATCAGATGACGTGACGATGGAAGTGTTCTTGACGAGGTGATTTGCGGAAGTGGAGGATTATCTGAACTTTTCTGAAAAAAACTTTCACCTCCCCGGAAGTCCCCGAGAAGGCTGTTCCAAAAATTTCAGAGTTTTCGACGCACCCTTTCGGGAGATCGAAACGACAGCTAACCTTGGTTAAACTGGGTTAAAACCAACGAGGCAAGCGATCAGTGGGAAGATATAGTTGCATGTGTACCGACACCTCGCGGGTTCCGACCGGCACTATGTTTTGCGTACAGGCAGCGCCACGCCCATTTCGGTGCAGTGTGTCTGCACCGCGCGCGAAAAAGTGGAGTTTAAAAAATCAAAAAAATTAGTTTTTTCAGATTTTTTTCGTTTTTCTTCCATTTTTTCCATTTTTTTCGGTTTTCTTTGAAGTTTTCTCCATTCCAGTGCTCCAGATGAGTGTGCTCCGTGTGCAAAAATCACTACACGCTCTCGGGTACTATGAGGATGGAAAATACCACCGGGAACCCGATTTTTATGGTAAAAATTCAAAAATTTTCATTTTTTCACAGAAAAAATCTCCAGAATCCATCCGCGACCTCATCCGATATCTTCGAGAAGACGGCGAAGACTTTGCCGCCAGATTAGAATGCGGGCGTCACAATATCATCCAGCAGGACCTGGTGCCGATGGCAAAGTGCGATGATTTGAACGACGACGAGTTTGATATTGTTATCAGGTAAATATCGATAAAATTGATGTTATGGATAGGTGGAAATACTGAAAATGTGTAGAAGGGGAGCGAAAATGTTCGGTTTTTGATGATTTCCAGGGGGTTTTTCATAAAAACAGAATTTTAAGGGGTAAAATATTGATTAAAAGTGTAAAATCCAGTTTAGACGCTGAAATCTACTGATAAATCAATGAAAAATCAGCAAGAACCAACAAAAATTAAGTTTTTCTCGTTTTTCTCCAATTTCTCCAGTTTTTTGAAGATTTTCCTAAATTTTCCCTGCAAAAATTGTTAGAATCATTAATTTTTCGATTTTCTGAGCAATTTGAAGTAGTTTTTACCCTAAAAACACGAAAAACTGCAAAAAACCACCAAAAAATCGGCAAACACTGAAAAAATCGATTAAAAATTAGTTGAAATTCATCAAAGTTCACAAAAATCAATGCAAATCAATAAAATCCTATGTAAATTCATAAAAATCAATGAAAATATGCACAATTTATTGAAAAATACAGAAAATCATATAAAAACACCAAAAATCGATAAAAACCTATGAAAATTTATCAAAATCGATAAAAATTGTTAAAAAATCAATAGAAAACGCTAAAATTCACAAAAACATCAAATTTAGATCAAAAATCTATGGAATTCCATAAAAAACAAAACATTTAGATCAAAAGTAAATCTAAACTGACAAATTTTCGATGAAAATCAACATAAATCTATCAAAAATCAATAAAAACCACTCGAAATCAACTCAGTTAGATCAAAAACCATCAAAAGCAATCAAAACTGACAAACTTTCGATAAATATCATCATAAAACTATCAAAAATCAATCAAAATCGCTCAAAATCAATAAAACCCCATAAAAATCCACCCCACCCTTCCCCTCACCACCAAAAAATCACATTTCCAGACTAATGGTGAACCTGTGCCAACCCGCAATAGCGACAATGCGCGGCAAGGCTCCCGCGGACAGAGACGAGTGGAAGATGTACTGGGAGCTCGAGGAGAATCTCCGCAGAGCCAAGAACGCCTTCATCGACGCGCAATTCTTCAACGCCGTCAAAAAACGCGTGGATTCCTATTTCATCGACACGGAGTACGATGATAGGGACGAACGTCTTCGGCTGGTGGTGGAGAGGATAGTTCTTCTGATCAAGTACATCTTCTCGATTAACCCGGACACTTCAGAAGGCAGAAGAACCCGAATCGAGGATAGCAGCCACGATAGAGTTATCATGGCTCTATTGGAATCGGGGATTGATAAGACCCTAATGCATATTGCGAATCAGCCCCGAGAAAAAGAGTTCCATGTGACAATTCTAGACATTTTCGCGTTGATACTGAAAGAGCAATCAGCGGATAACCTGGCTCAAGCTCAAAACGAGGAGATTTCAAATGTGGAGAAGAAAAAAACAGAGGAAGAGTTTCGGAAAATCATCGAGAATCATACAGTGAAAGAGGCTCAGAAAAGAAGATCCTTTTCTCGATTTGGAGGCTCTTATGTTATCAAGGGGTTAAAAGGAATATCAGCGAATTCGAGTCAAGTTGTCTTCAAGCCGATTCAGAACGTCGCCAAGCACGATTTCTGTGATGAGAGGAAAGCAAAGAAGAAAGTTGCTCGGAATCGAAGACCTTTTGAAATCGATAATAACTCTCATTTTTCCTCGATAGAAGTCCGTCAGAAGCTTCGGGATATGGTTATTCGCCTAACTGAGATGTGTTTTAACAGGCTTATAAAAAGCTCCAAGTCTACTATTTTTGTGCAAGGACATTTGCTCCAAAGGACATCTCAAATCAATTACTTTTTCCTCGTCAAATTCATCCTTCGATTCGTCCGACTCTCGAGACTTGACCAGCTCTTCGAACGAATCTCAGAGTGCACGGGAGTAGAAGCGTTTCATGAGAACAATGTGCAGCTCACTGAATACGTGGAAAACGCTGCAACTCTCAAGGGGAAAATGGATGCGAAAAGCTTTGGGCTCAAGGCTCAATATGCTCTGGGAGCCTACAATGAGCTGGTGCTCATGCATCGTCACGTCTATGAGCACGCCAAGGATGAGCAAGACAAAAAGATGGCGAGAAGAGCACTGGAGCACATTGTGAACGTTGAGGAGTATCGAGAGCTGCCGGTTTCGATTATCAAGAAGTTTTCCCCGGTGTGTCTTTCCAATAACTTTTTGAGAGAGCTCGTGATCACGGCTCATCATTATGTTAGACTTGTGGAGAGATTTGTGAAGACTGGATTCTTGAAGAAAGTCACCAAAAAAGTAGCAGTTCGGAAACATAAAAAACCATCTAAAAAGACAGTTTCCGAGGAGGATAATAGAGCAGAATTCGACAAGATGAGCCAAGAAAGTTTGGAGCAACTATGGGAGGAGTCGAAGAGCACAATGCTCCAAATCCTGAATAAAGAGGTGGATGAGATGGAGGACATGAATCCATTAAACTGGAAATTGGAAGTAGAAGAGAACATTCAACAGCAATTCGCAATGCTCTCGATTCAAAGATCTCTAAGATCCAAAGGCTTTCCAGCTGCGATTGGACTTTATCACGCCTCCAGAAAAATCTGGCCTTCTGAAGGCATCTTCGGCTCATCTGAAATGAGTGGAGAGGAGGAGCTCAATGAGCTCGAGCACATTTTCAAGGCGGATTTGAAGGAGGTGGCGAAGACGTTGAAGGTGGCAGAGGAGAAGGCGCAGAAGGAGTTCGAAGAAGACGGGGCTCCAGAAGACGTTGACGAAGAATTCAACGAAGAAGAAGAGACGCCTTGCTGGCAGGTCAAAGAGATCGACTTTGAGTTCGAAGGCTACGTGGCAAAGTTTGCCAACGTGGACGTGCTCAAATGGTACGTCTTCCTGCTCGCCGACTTTTCCAAAAACTCCACTGAGCTCAACCAGGCTCTTGTTAAAATGCTCCATCGAATTGCTTTCGATCTACAGCTCATCACCAGGCTGTATCAAGTTTCTCTATTCCAAGTCTTCTCCAAAGTCGGCGAGCACTTTTCCCACCTGTCCAAAGAGCTCCGGAAAACGAGCCCACTCTACGAGCTCTATCAGTTTGGATATCATGTGCTCAGGAAGTTTTTCGTAAAGTTTTCGGAGATGGGAGAAGATTTGGCGATTGAGGCACTATTTTGGAAGGGTCCCAAAGAGTGCTACGAGATCGAGAATGGGTATGGATCGTATTTTAAGAATAAGGAGGCGGAAGTGAGAGTTTGGACCGAGGAGCTGGAGATAGAGCTCAGGAATTTGCATGCGGAGTATGTCAGTATTGAGCAACATGATGGTGAGCACAAATTTTGGGGTTTTTTGCGAGTTTTTTCGCGAAGTTTTTGCGAGTTTTTTGCGATTTTCAGAGTTTTTTGCTCAAATTTATAATTTTTTCGCATTTTTTCCTCATTTTCCTCCGTTTTCTTACTAAAATACCATTTTTCTTGCTCCAAACCTTTTTCACCCATTTTTATGATAATTTTCACTCTGGAAATACCGAAAACTCTGTTTCCCCTATTTTCAAACGAGAATTGTTATAACTATGGATAAAAATAAGTTTTGAGCAAGAAAATGCTAATAATATTCATTTGGCGTTTGATCTAACATGATGGAAGAGAAAACGCTGGGTTAGATTGATTTTTCTGAGATTTTTACGATTTCTATTGATTTTTAGTAATTTTCTGATGATTTTCGGGATTTTTTTCGAGCAAAAATGATACTTTTTGATCATTTTTGCCTGAAAATCCCGAAAAAATCATAAAAATCGATAAAAACTCAACAAATCGCCCTAGCCTAGCTTTTCCTCTTCCACCAGCCAGATTATAATGACAAAATATCGCCATCGAGCACGATATTCGCAATAGAGCGCACTTACCCATCCATTTATGGATACAGTAACTGCGCCCTATTGCAAATTTCCCATCGTTCAGGCATCGATGTGCTCGACTTCATTGAGCACAACCTCTCTCGAGCCCGAACTCGCAAACAGATCGCCAAGAAGCTCATCGAGTTCGGCATGGATCTTTTTGGCGCGAAATGGAGAGATCAAAAGCAGAAACTGGACTCTGTGCTCCCAGTTGGCGATATTCAGAAGTGGCACGACGAGTGGACGTCTTCTGGAGCACAAGGTGATGTCATCGAGGTGCTCCAGGAGAAGCTCGCGGAGTCGTTGGGCTCAGAAGTTTCGAGGAAGAAGATCATCAAACAGTTGGCTCATATGGGCGTGGCTTATGAGAAGCCGAAGAAGGAGAAGCCGTTGCCGGTGTGGAGTGAGGAGCTCGTCGACGAGTTGAGCAAGTTGAAGGAGCAGTATGAGGAGATTGGCGATGCGGAGAATTTGTGTGCGTAGTTGTGTAGTTCTCGTGGACTAATGTACACGAGAACTACAAGAAAATGTGCTCGGAAATGGTTAAAATAGTAGTTATTTTTGTGTACTTCTCGTGGACAATAATAATTGAATGTTGTCCACGAGAAATACACGAAAAAGCATTCAGAAACTATGAAAATACTAGTCCCTATGTTGTGTAGTTCTCGTGGAGTAAAATTGGAAAATTTTCAAGTTTTCCTCCACGAGAAGTACACAAGAACTGTATTTTAAAAAAATTCACCGTCTAATCCCTCTGTTTTGTACTTCTCGTGGACTAAATAACTAAATTTGACGCTTTTCGACAAATTTTCGATGCAGAAACTGAAGGATATGGGTCTCGCCACGAAAATGCGAAAATTGATGCAATAATTGAAACTTTTAGTGATTTTTTTCCAATTTTTAATCAGAATTTTGTAAATTTCGAGGATTTTATCGATTTTTTAATGAAAAATGCGAATTTTCACGATTTTGAGCAAAATGAGCACCATTTTTCGTTCGAAATAGCTCTTTTTGCTCAAAAACATCAAAATATTGCATTTCTCATTGAAAAATCTAACAAATCCCTCTAATTCTACAAAATTCTGATAAGAAATCGAAAAAATCACTCAAAACTTCAATTATCCCCTCAATTTTCACATTTTCGTGGTGAGACCCATTTCCTATCAGTTTTTGCGTAATTTTGATCGAAAATCGTCAAATTTAGTTGTTTAGTCCACGAGAAATACACAAAAAAAGTATTTCGAGAAATTGCAAATTCTAGGCAGTCAGCTGTGTAGTTCTCGTGGACAAAACTAAAGAAATTGAAGCGTAGTTCACGAGAACTACACAACTGATGGCCTAGAATTTCCACTTTTCAAAATAACCGATTTCCCTGTACTTCTCGTGGACTAAAACTTCAACTTTTGTCCACGAGAAGTACACAATAAAACAATAAAGACCATTTTTGTGTACTTCTCCTGGACAAACCTTGAAAAATTTTAAAAATTTTCCATTTATAGTCCACGAGAACTACACAACTGATGGCCTAGAATTCGCACTTTCAAATCCACTTCTTTTCCAGTAGGCGTCGACGTCGTCCGCTACGTCACCAAGCGTCTGAGCGAGAAAAAGCCGACGAGACAAGTAGAAAGGTACTTGATTTCGATGGGAGCAACTGTGAAGGAGCGACCGAAAAAGGAGAGGAAGGAGAAGAAGACCTTTTTGAACGATGAGAGTGAAGAAGACGTCCGGAATTCTGAAGATGATGAGGCTCCAGATGCTCCAAGTGCTCCAGAAGCCCCGCCCACTGATGCTCCAGATGCTCCGGCTCCAGAAGCTCCAAAAAAGAACACCCTAATGGGAATGATCAGTAGCCATTCAAGACGTCGTGCTCAGCTGGACAGCGACAGCTCTTCTGATTCAGATTCTGACGCTGAAGACGTGAAAACCACAAAGAAACCAACGTCTTCTGATTCTGAAGACGACGTCGACATATTCGCGGGCTCCGTCGCAATGGCTCAGAATGCTCGTGAGCTCTCCGAGCAACCTGAAGAGGACCTTTTTTCCAAACCGATGAGCTACAAGAGGAGGAAGGTGGTGAGCAGCTCGGATGAGGAGGACGACTAATCTTTTAGTGCAATTTTTTCATTTTTTCTAACTTTTTGAACTTATTTCTTGATTTGCAGTTGATTTTTGAACCATTTTGTGCTGATATGAAGGATTTGGGAGGCTCTAGTGGTTTTTTCAGTTTTTTTTCCAGATTTTTGAAGGTTTTTCAGGTTTTTGATGGAATTTTTATTGATTTTGTCAGCTTTTTCAGGTTTTTGAAGGGTTTTTTTTTTCAATTTTTCCAGGTTTTCAAAACTTTTTTTTAATTTTTTGATGGGTTTACAGCGATTTTATCAGTTTTTCTAGGTTTTTTGAGGATGTTGATGGGTTTTATGACTTTTTATGACTTTTTTCAGGTTTTTGGCAGTTTTTTTTCCAGATTTTCATGGGTTTTTATGAGTTTTTATGACCTTTTTCAGGTTTTTTGCAGTTTTTTCCATCTTCTGATGACATTTTCAGTGAATTTGACCTGAAAAATGTGAATTTTCATGAAATTTAATCCAAAAATCACCTAAAATCTATGAAAATTGGATTAAAATCATGAAATTTCAATTTTTTGGGTCTCGCAGCGAAAAGTACAGTAATTTTGTTAATTTTTCGGTTTTTTTCAAACCCGTGGTGAGACCAGTTAAGCCACGCCCACTTTCAGTAGTGCAAAAATTTATGAGTGGGAAAATTGAAAAATTTTGGGAAAAATGTGGAATTTTTTCGGAAAAAAAAGCAAAATTTTGTAAAATAAGGAAAAATCAATAACTTCCAGGCGAAATTTCGAAAAATTTGAAAAAAATCAATATTTTTCAAGATTACCGTACTTTTCGCTGTAAGATCCATTCCTGAATTTTTGAAAAAGCAGTGAAATTTTCGAAAAATTCAAAAAATCAATATTTTACAAAATTACTGTACTTTTCCCTTTTTAAAATAAAAATCATCAAAAATCCTAAAATTTTCCTAAAATACTGTATTTTTCGCGTCAAGACCTGTTGTAGTTTGTAGTATTCCCGAATCCAGAATCCCGAAGAGAAAAAATAATAAAATTCGGAGTGTTTCGATTACGAAACAACAGGATTTTTTAATACATCAGCCGAATACGGATCCGTAGCCTCGAAGCCCCGCCCACTTTTTGCGATGATTGAAACAATCATCGCTTCTCTTTCTCTCTCGACGCGTTTTTTCGCATCCCGGAGAGGGCGGAGATAAGGAAAACTTGCCACCTGCCGATAAAAGAGGCCAGCCAGAAGCCGTCACCTCCATCCGAGATGACCATCCACCACATCGCCCTTGTGATTCTCGCCACATTCTTCATTGGTGGCCACGCCACGTTCTTCAATGGAGGGTGTGGGTGTGCGCCACCACCAATTTGTCTGCCACCACCGCCGCCAATGTGCTTCACCACCATCCAGTTCCCGCCAATCAGGGTGCCGGTGATTCCGTTGCCGAGGATTGAGCTGCCGCAGCCGTGTTGTTCCACGTGCGCGTGTGGAAGGAAGAAGAGAGGTGAGGTTTTTGGGGGTTTTGGGGGGTGAAGTGAGGTAGAGCGTGTTTGCAATGGGTTAAGTTAACTTTTGTAGAGTTTTAGTGATTTTTTGCAGTTTTTCATAGTTTTTTTTACTAAAAATTGAAGAATTCAATAATTTTTGATCTGATTCTATAGGTTTTTTGGCGGACTTTCGGTAGAGCGCGATTGCATTCGAATTTTTAGATTTTTTCAGTTTTTCATGGTTCGCGCTGTTTTTTCAGTGTTTTTTTCATAGTTTTAATGAAGAAAACTTTGTTTTTCATTGAAAATTGAAGAATTCAATGGTTTTTGATCTAATTGTGTAGGTTTTTGCCACTTTTTTCTATAGAGCGCGTTTGCAATGGGATAAGTTAAATTTTCTGCCCTTTTTAACGAATTTTTGTAGTTTTACATGGTTCTTGCCTGACAATTATTGATTTTCTTGATTTTTACAGAAAATCACTCTAAAAATTAGTGAATTATTGATTTTCAGGGTTTTTTTTTCGTGATTTTGATCTGAAAAATGTGAATTTTCACTCAAACCTTTCCAAAAATCGTAAAAATCGCCCAAAAATTGCTGCAGTAGTGGGTCTCGCAGCGAAAACTACAGTAATTTTGTAAAATATTCCCATTTTTTCGAATTTTTGTAATTTTTCACCGATTATCTGAGTTTTTCTCATGAATTTCACTTTCAAAAATAAATTTTCTATCTGAAATTCAATTTTTACGCTGAAGTTCATTGGAAATTCCATGAAAAATAGCAAAAATCAGGGAAATTCTAGTTTTTTCTTGGCGAGACCCAATAAGCCACGCCCCTTTGCAATTTCTGGTCAGTTTCGTCTGAAAAATGTGGAAAAATAATAAGAAAACTATAATTTTCATTGAAATTGAAGATATTCAGGCAGTAAAATGTTAGAAAAACACAAATCTGAAGGAAAATGGCCACCCTCTCATTGGTCGGTTGCGCAGACTGTGTAGTTCTCGAGGACAAAACCCCCCATTTTTCCCTATTTCCAGAAGTCGACACCGGAATCGATGAGACAGTGAGCACGAAAGACGTCTCCTGCAACGACGACACTCTTCTCTCGATTATGAAAAAGGTGGGTGATCGGAATCAACACCTGACGATGTTATCGCCGAGAAAAACCGGCTTCTCGACGATAAAAATGAAGAAGACGTCATCTTCCATTCAAATTCTTCATCTTCTTCTGCTTTCCAGGAAATGATCACCGGCGAGTCATCGGCAGTGAAGATCGCATTGGTGGAGGCGGCCGAGCAGCAGTTGGGCGGTCGGTACACTGTCGTGTGCTCACAGGGAGCATTCTCCTTTGTCACCTCCACCACCAACTATTGTCTTCACTCGCAGGCTGGACTCAATTGCTATCTTTTTAAGACGCAGTGAATTTCGTGAAATTTCGCCTTGTTTGAAGGTGTTTTTGTTAATATTTTGAATTTTGTGCAGTGAGAGTTACGACAAATTGCGTACTTTTTTGGCGGGAAATATTGATTTTTCATGGATTTTCGTGATTTTTGAGAAAATTCGGCGAAAATCATTGATTTTTGGTGGATTTTGCTGATTTTCATTAAAATTCTGCTGAAAATATTGATTTTTTATGGTTTTTTAAAATGTTTTTGTAAAAATTCAGCTGAAAAATTGATTTTCGGGAGAAATACGGATTTTTAGCGAATTTCGATGATTTTTCGAAAATTTAACCTGAATTTCACTGAAAATTATTGATTTTTCGAGAAAATATCGATTTTTAGTCAATTTTGCTGATTTTTCGAAATTTCCATCAAAATTTTGATGAAAATCATTGATTTTTCGCAAGTTTTCCATAATTTGAGTTAATTCTCATTGATTTTGGCTGAAAATTATCGATTTTTCATAAATTTAGACAATTTTGTGAAATTTTCCGAAAAATTATTGATTTTCAGTAAATTTTCAACACAATTTTGCTGAAAATTATCGAAATTCCGTGATTTTTGGTGATTTTTTCTGATTTTTGTGAAATTTTCACTTTAAATTATCGACTTTTTGGGAATTTTCGTTATTTTCATGAAATTTCGCTGATTTCTCGAAAATTTGACCTGAAAATGTCGATTTCCGTTCATTTTCAGCAAAATTTTCTGAAAATTTATCTAAAATCATTGATTTTGCTCATTTTTCCCCCAAAATCCGCAATTTTCTTCTTTCTCTCAATCATTTATTTCCACTTCTTCAATTCCATTTAATATATATTAATAACATTAATAAAAGAGATTCGTATGTTTTAAATTGAGGTCGACATGCACATATTGAAAAAGGGGCGGGGTTAGACAAAAATTATTGTTATTATTTCTTGCTGAAGACGTGCTTCAGAAGCATTGGCGATTCAATTTTGCCACGGAGCGATCTCTGCGGCGTGACGACTTCTGGAGGGGGTGGAAGACGTGGACGTCTGTATTCTGGAGACTCGGATCTGACGGGTGACATACAGAGCTCGAGCACATTGAACCGACGTTTTCTGACGGGAATAAATTTGATTTCCGGTTTTTGCTCGGGCTCTTCTTCTGGCTCATCTGGAGCAGCTTCTGGAGCAGCTTCTGGAGTTGGAGAATTGCTCGGATAATCATCTGAATTATAACAATTAGAAAAGTGGGCGGGGCTTGGAGCTCACCTGATTCCTCTGGCTCCGTTGTCCTTATAAGTCTTCCAAATAGGTTTCTTCTCGAGCCAGGAGCACATGATGGTCCTGGAGCATTGTCGTCTTCTGGCTCAGGGGTTGGAGTATTTTGGTGCTCATAGTGGTGCTCTTCAGGAGCTCCGAGGGCTCCGTAAGCTCCATAAGCTCCGTAAGCTTCAAAAGCAGCTGGAGGAGACTGCTCCATGAGCTCCGATTCGTCTTGCTCAGCTGATGGAGCATTTCTGAGCTCCTCGGGAGCAGGAGTGTGCTCATTTCCTTCTTGCTCCGAGGTTGGAGCATCTTGCTCCATTGGAGATGTTGCTCGCGGTGTCGCTGGATGCTCAAAGAGCACTTGCTCGGCATATGGATCATCGTAATGAGCATCTTGGTGCTCTGGAGCATCAGTGGGCTCATTTGGAGCTCCTGGTTGCTCCACGGGCTCATTTTGGTCTTGCTCAGCGTTCTCAGTCGATGATGGAGAAACTGATTGCTCGGCGGGCTCTGTGGGCTCCATGTGCTCCTCAAGAGCTTCTGGATGCTCCATGAGCACTTCTTCTTGCTCTTTTTGCTCTTCTGGAGCCACATGCTCCGGCTCCGGATGCGCGAAGAGCTCTTCTCCTTCCTCTTGCTCCATCTGAACCTCCTGTTTTTGCTCCGCGAGCACCTCAACGACCTCATTATCCATTATCACTCTCCGTGGTACTGATTGCTCCGGAGCTGGACGGTAAAAGATCACTTCTGGCTCATCGTCGCTGAGCTCCAATTCTTGCTCTTGGGCTCTTCTAGGATCGTCCTCGCTGAGCTCACGGACGTCTTCTTGAGCACCTCCATATTCAGAAGGCACGCCTTCTGAACGCCTCGCCAGCTCCGGGAACCGCTTCGACGAGCCGTTGCGCCCCTCCATCCAGCCGGCGAAGAGCACCAGAAGACGTTGCGGCAGGAGGATTTTGTCGACGCCGAACAGCACGTGATACGGGTGCTTCATCAGGCTCGTCATCACGATGTCCGGGTATTCGCTGTAGACGGCGATCGCCTCGTTGAACACGTGCTCGTCGGCTGAAAAATGCTCTTTTTCTGGAGTTTTGGAGCAATTTTTATCCAATTTTGGTGGAAAAATGGAGTAATTTTGAAAAAAATTGAAAAATCAATAAAATTACCTTTCGCCAAGATGACATCCAGGAAAAGCTTTCTTAACCTATTATTCGGAAGGTACGGAAAACAGCGCAGAATGTTCTCGGGGCTCGACTGATAAAGGTGATGGAAGCTGACGGTCATTTTGAATGTTTCGCCGAGCATTCGCTGGTTTTCAGTGACATCGCTGTCGAGGATGAGCCAGAGGGCGGAAAGTGCCACGTGGAGTCTGGAAAAATCAATTTATTTCAGTTTTAGTGCGAAAAAACTGATTATTAAGAATTTTTAGGCCAAAAAAATTCAAAAAACGCATCAAATTTAAAGGAACATAGAGTGCCATGAGTTTAAAGGAACATGTCTAGTCGTCTGCGTCTCTCGGGCGCGCACACTCTTTCGCTGTTTTGTCTGCGTCTCTGCTCTTTAATTTTTCGAATTTTAATTATTTTTTGGCCTAAAATATTGATTTTTCGGTTAAATTTCAAGGTTTTTGGCGAAAATACTGGTTTTTTCGTTTAAATTGTGTGGTTTTTGGCCTAAACTATTGATTTTCCGTCTAAATTCCATGGTTTTTGGCTTGAAATATGGGATTTTCGTCTGAATTCCAAAATTTTGGCCTAAAATTTATGGTTTTTAGCCTACATTTTATGATTTTCGGCCTAAAATGTTGATTTTTTGGCTGAATTTCATGCTTTTCAGCCAAAAATGTTGATTTTTCTCCTGAATTTCACAGATTTTGGCCTAAAATTGTGATTTTTCATCTAAATTAGACCTAAATTTCACGATTTCTTAACTCACTGATACATGAACTCGGCGAGTATATCTTTCGGCATTATCGCGTCCTCCGTCTGATCAGCAAAGAAAACGCCGAGCCGAATCAGTCTCTGGATATAAAGGCACGGTTCTCCCTCCTCGCACTGTGTCTTGAAGTCGTGCGCTTCCCACTGGGCAAAGATTTGTTTTGCCACTACCTCATTCTCCAGTCGCATTGACAAGTAAACGAGCTTCTCGCGAGCACTCCAAAAATCGTTATTCGGAAGATATCTATCAGTTTCTTGCCGCTGATAGCATTGAAAAACGCGGAAGAACGAGGAGAAGTAGGGGCAGACGGCGAGCAGCAGGGCGTTTTGCTCAGTGTGCACCTTATTTTGCTCCATACGAGCATCTATAGTGTTTTCGAATTTCGCGGTGACATGTCGGAGCAAGTTCTTGTAGAACCGGATGGGGATGAAATCCTGTCGCGGCGGCCGCTTCACCGGCTCACATCTGCGGAGCAGGGCGCGGAATTTCGTGTCGCAGACAAACTCGGCAGTGCCATAAGTGCCCGGGATCTCTTGGAGCCTGCAGATGACCTCTTCGCCGAGCTCAATGTGCCCTGATGCCATGAATTGGTTCTCGAAGAGCACGAGCACAGCGGGGCGGAGTCTATCCTTGCAAACCCGCATCTGCTTCACTCGGTACGAGGTGATGGGCTCGCCGTTGAGCAGCACTTTCACATTTCGTCGGGTATTCCGATCGTGGATTTTCCGATTGCTATTGACGTCGATTCGATGCTCACACCAATCGATGATATCTCGGGTGCACGTGGTGCCAATGGAGTGGCGTTTGACGTCGAATTTGTGGATTTTGTACTCGACGTCGTCTTCAAATCCTCTGACTTCTATCGTTTTCCGGTTGAGTTTCATGGAGAGATTCGAGAATTTGAAGAATTCGTTGAAAGATGGTGTGAAGGATTGGTCGTGTGTGGCGTTGATCACTCGATTGCCAATGTGCAAGTAGAATGTTGGAGCATTGTCTGAAAATATTGATTTTTGGGCTATTTTGGCTCAATTTTCGATGTTTTTTATAAATTACAACAAAAAATATACGTTTCGAACAGAATTGAAGTGATTTTATCGATTTTTTCTAATTTAATGCAAATGTTAAATTAGAAAAAATCGATAAGGTCACTTCAATTCTGTTCAAAACCTATATTTTTGTTGTATTATCCATTTCTGACGAGAAGCCAGTTGAGTTCAAATCGCTGCGGCGGGTCTCGCGGCGCCAAAAAAGTGAGACAGCGCGGCGATGCGAGAGAGTCGAGAAAAACAGAGATTAAAGGAACTTGAGGTTCGCTGCAAGACCCACCGCAGCGATTTGAACTCAACTGGCTTCTCGTCAGAAATGCATAATAATTCATGAAAAAAACATCGAAAACTAACAACCCCGAGAAAATTGAGCAGAAATAGCCCTAAAAAGGGTTTTTGCAATAAAAAGGATAGAAATAACTTACAAAGACGATTTGGAACAAGACCATTATCAGTTCTGAAATTCAAATAATTCCGAATCTGTGGAAATGGCTCGTTTCGCTCTCGACAGTCCTGATCTTCGCTTAGCAGTTTGAAATATTTATGACTTTGTGCTTGTTCCATGGTTTATCGATCTGGAATTTGAAATTTGAATTATTTCATGAAAATTAATCGATAACGCAGTAAAAATTAGAGAAAGCAGAGAAAATCAATTTAAAAAAAAGAAAATTGACGGGAAATCCACAAAAAACCGAAAAAAAACAATTTTCAGAAAAAATCAACAACCATAACTTTAAAGGCGCACACTGGATTTTGTACACAGGTCCTACATGGAAATCCTATTCTCTTGATTTTCCTTGCTTTTTTTTATTTTTCATGTGGAATAAACTATTTTTTAACACAAATAAAAATTTAAGTTAATAAAATCTACAAGAAAACAGCAAGAAAAACGAAGAATGATCGATTCTGACACAAAACCATGCGAAGACATGCAAAAATCGAACCGATGCATGGTGGAATGCAAGCGCGCTCCATTGCGAATCGCGACGGCGGGTGTTTTGAATCGCACCCCCGCTCTTCCACCATTCCACCATTTCGCCACTTGTCCACCAATTTTATTGATTTTTTTTGAATTTATCCAATTTTTTGGATAAAAAATGAGCGATTTCACTGTTTTCGAAGAGGCAGAGTCGGAGGGAAGAGCTTGTCAGACTGAAGAGGTGATTTTTTGATAAAAATTATGATTTTATTTGAATTTTTGAACTTCCAGATCACTTCCCATGAGCAGAGCTCTCAAACCTATGAATACTCCCTGACTAACGATGAAAATGCTCAAAAAATCGCCAAAAATCCCGAAATTTCCTATCTGGAAGCTGTTGTGGAGAATTTCAAGGCTGAAATCGATAGATTCCAGAAAATCAACGATAAAGTGAGCAAATCAATCGATAATTCATTCAAAATTCCAGAAAAATCAATAATTTCCAGATGGAAAGAGAGAAAACCGCGAAAAAGTTGGAACTGGAGCACAAAAAAGCGGAATACAATCGGCTTTTTGAGTTCACCAGTGAGAAATTGAGCAAAGAGGAGGAGGAGGAGCCCGAGCAAGAAGAGCCGGAGCAACAACTGTAAATAGGAAAATTTTAATGAGAATGAAGTGATTTTCCATGATTTTTGTCGATTTTATTGATTTTTTCGCTGTTTTTAACAGTTTTATATCGATTTTTGTAATTTTTATGCTTTTTTTATTGTGATTTGGTCTAGAATTTGCAGTTTTTAGTGAAATACGGTGAAAACACCATTTTTTCAGCCGTTTCTGTCGAAAAATACCCAAAAATCATCAAAATTGCAGGAAAATTGATTTTTTCCTCAATTTTCATGGTTTTTAAAAATTTTTTCGACAAAAACTATGAAAAATACCCAAAAATTATCAAAATCGTGAAAAAAATGACTATTTTCATCGATTTCGATGATTTTTTAAGAATTTTTCGACCAAAACTATGAAAAAACCAGTTTTTCAGCCATTGTTATCGAAAAATACCCAAAAAATCATCAAAATTATAGGAAAATTGATTTTTTCATCGATTTTGGTGGATTTTTGAAATTTTTTTCGACAAAAACGATGAAACAACCAAAATTTCAGCAATTTTTGTCGAAAAATACCCAAAAAATAATCAAATTTCACTAAAAAATGCAAATTTCTGGCCTAACTTTTCCACCTCGGCCACCCAAACCACCATACCCCAATCCTCTTCCAGATGAGCAGAATCGGCCTTCACCAACTGAGCACATCGGCTCGAAACAGCCCATTCGGCACCGAGAAGGCTCTTTTCGACAACAAGAAGAGCTCCGTGGAGCCGCTGAAATTGCAGAAGACGTTGAAAAAGTATCAGCCGATCACGCCGTCGCCGCTTGCCACGTCATCGGGGAACGTCTTCGAGAAAGTTGAAGACGTGGGAGAGAATAAGGAAAACGCGGAGACGCAGACAGTTGAGGTGGGTTTTTCAGCGATTTTTTGGTGTTTTGTGATGATTTTCAGTCAAAAATCATCAAAAATCATGAAAAATCAATAAAAAACCATGAAAAAATCGATAAAAATCAACAAAAAACCCGGAAAATCAATAAAAAGCGATAAAAAATCATCAAAAAACCATAAAAATCGATATTTCCAGCGCCTCGAAAGCTCCGCCCAAACGGAAGTCTCCATCAACCACACTGCTCCAGAAATCACACCCACCGATTTGTGCTCCGCGGAGCCCACGGCCAACTACCTCCGAGTGCTCGCCGACTCGCTGCACCTGGAGCTCGAGGAGGAGAAGACGCGCAACTTGGAGCTCGTCCGCGAGCTCGGTGATCTCGACGAGCAGCTCGCCAAGGTTGATGAGGAGACGGAGGTGTTGATGGAGGTGATGGAGGAGATGGAGGAGCAAGAGGAAGAGGAATAATCTGTACAATTGAACGAATTCTGTGAATTTCTCATCCTTATTTATCTTACTTATTTATTGATTTCGTCATTTTTTGAATATATTTTTCATTGTCAATCCCTTTCATGAATAAAGTCAGCCATTCCCGCTTTATAATAACCCGAACAATTATTATCACGAAATCCAAAAAAAAAAACATTAAAAAACATAAAAATTCAAGCTCTAAACAATGAAGACCCCGATTTGTGAATCAGTGTCAAAAAAACAATAGAAGAAACCGCAGAGATTAAAAAAATGACATCGAACCAGCGATGATAAAAATTAAACTTCAAATCGCCCAAAATTCGCGTCAGAATCGTTCGATACTCTTCTGGAACATTCATTCGCATCAGAAGCACCGAGGAGACGAAGTACATTCCCTGAAAAAGTGAAAATTTGCTGAAAATTCGGTGAAAAATTCAGAAAAAATGGAAAAAAAGTTAATTTTGACAGTGCCGCAACTTGCAAACAAGTGTGCGCTGATTGCAAAATTATTTTAGGATTGAAAAATTTAGGCCTTTTTCAGGTTTTTGATGGGATTTTTCGTGGAAAATGGTGAAATTTCGCAGAATTTTTGATTAAAATTGTGAGAAAAATGTGAAAAATCAATTTCTGAGCTAGAAAATGTGCAAAAAACTCGAAAAATTGATCGAAAATAAGGAAAAATTGAAAAAAGAAAATAATTTTCACAGTGCCGCACTTTGCAAAATAGTGTGCCCCAATTGCAAAACAGTTTAGAAATTGAATTTTTGGGCCTATTTTTCGAGTTTTTCTTGGAAAAAAAGCAAATTTTCCTGAAATTTCCAGATTTTTCTTCTGAAATTGTGATAGAAATTAGAAAAATTTGAAATTCTAAGCTGAAAAATCGGCAAAATGCACTGCTGATGCTCAAAATTAGGACAAATGTGATAAAAAGTAAGAAAAATTGAAATTTCAGCCTATTTTTTCGAGTTTTTCTTCACTAATCTTGAGAATATCCAAGATTTCTACACAATTCTGACAAAATTCCTTGAAAATACCAAAAAAATTACCATAATCTGCGCCATCAACAATGCAATAATATTGGAAAACGCCGCATTGCTAACTGACACAAATAACTTCGTCATAGTTATCAATAATCCTCTGACAGAAGTGACCGCAATGACTCCAACGAGAAAGAAGGAAATATACTGGGACCAGAAGGAGATGTCCAATGGAATGCCCATCCAGTGAACGCCAATCTCGATGGTCTTTGTCACCGGATCGACTTTTCCGACGCGGTCGAAGACGATGTTGATGAAGGAGATGAAGATCTTCCAGATGCAGTAGATGGAGAAGAAGTGGCCGAGGACGTTGAAGTAGATGCCCATGAAGGTCTTGCTGAATTCCACGCGGTTCAGCATTTGGCGCATTTCCACGAGGTCCAGGAATAGGAATCGGGAGAGCGTCTCGAGTGGAACGATTTCTTCTTTTAGGCGGCTGGAATTATTGATTTTTTGTGGTTTTCAATGATGAACGAAGAGTTTTTGAGATTTTTTGCGAAAAAATGTTGAAAAATCATGAAAATCAGATAAACTTTGTGAGCGTTCCTTATTTGCAAAGTTTTTGTCATATTTTTATCAAAATTTCATTGACTTTATCAATTTTTCTTTATTTTCAAGCGTTTTTCTGTCAGAATACATGGTATTTATCAAAAAATCACTAGAAACCACTATAAAATCAAATTTTCTATTGAAAAATTGTGGAAAATTCGATTTGAAAGTGGTTTTCAGTGATTTTTTGATAAATTTCATGTATTCTGATAGAAAAAAGGCTGAAAATAGGGGAAAATTGATGAAATCAGGGAATTTTGATAAAATTATTGCAAATAAGAAACGCCCACAAAGCAACTCCAATTTTCATAATTTTTCAAATTTTTTTTGCGAAAAAACTTTGAAAAGTCGATTATTTTGTCAACAACTTCAATTTTCATAATTTTTCAAAAAAAAAAAAAAAAAAATTTTTTTTTTTGAAAAATTATGAAAATCGCACTAAAACGCACTCAATCTGCGATGCCAACGTGGATCCGCTGCTCTTCTCACTGAAACTATCCCAGAATCGATCCAAAAACGTGGGCTCTTTGTGCACCTTCCCCTCCGCCAATCGATTCTTCTCCATCTCATACCTCGCCGCCTTCCTCTTCTTCAGCACTATCAACTCCATAGTATGAAGTAACTTTTTCTCGAGCTGACAGACATGGAACTCCTCAACAGGCCTTGTGAAAAAAGTCATGCAACAGTAGGGAGCATTCACTGCTCCGAAACCCGAAAGAATCGCCATTATAGTGACACCAACCACGCCCACCCGGGAGATGACTTGTTCTATGGTGAAGATTCCGTGTTTCGGACTAAGCATTGGGAACGGGTCGCCGATTTTCCAGAAAAAGTAGATGAACACTAGCCAGAGACCGACGGAGATTGGGAGTTGGAGGGCGGCGCGGAAAAAGTTGCGGATCAGGAGGAATGAGGTGTAGATAGGGATCACCACGACGAGGGTGATCAGGATGAGCGAGAGGCAGAAGGTCCAGCAGCGGGAGCGCGATCTGGAATTGTTAGTGGTTTCAGTGAGGAGGGAATGTGCGCTCTACTGGACTGTAATCGGAATCTGATAAAAAATTGAAAATTATTGATTTATTGATGCTTTTCAACTTTTTTTAACTGAATAAAGTAAAAAGTTGAAAATTTTGAAGAAAAATCAATAGTTTTCAACATTTCCCGCCAAAATTTCAAATCTTGGCACTAACAGTAAGTGCGCTCTATTGCAAATTGAAACATGGAAGAGAAAATCACAGATTTTCGCTTCTATTTTCAATTTGCAATAGAGCAAGGTCCTGGATTTGAAATTTTGACAAAAAACCTTGAAAATTATTGATTTTTTCAACTTTTTTCCCTTTTTTCACTTGAAATTCACTTGTCAGTAATTTATAAAGGAACAATGCATAGGGACGTGGTCTAGTGGGTCTCGCCACGAATGATACAGTAAGTTTATAGATTGATTTGAATTTTTCGGATTTTTGTGATAATTTTAACGTTTTTTTGGAATTTTTTCAAATGTAAAGTTAAAAACGCCGACATTTTAAACAAAACCCTTGATTTTTCAGATTTTTTGTCATAAAAAAGAAAAAAAAAGTCGATATTTTCTGCAAATTTCGTCAAATTTTCTGTTTTTTCTCAACTTTCAAAGTTTTCGAAATTTTTTTGATTTTTTCGGGAAAATTTGCTGAAAATTACATTAAAACAATAATAAAATTTAATTTTCTAGCGAAAAACTGCAAAAAATCAATAAAATCCCAGGAAAACAGATTTTCATGACTCTACAAACGCGCTCTATCGAACAAAGCCCGAAAACTCGATTTCGACTAACTTTTTTTTGAAAACTACACAAAAATCATTGAGAACAATCGATTTTTAATCGAAAATTAGCGGAAAATCAATAAAATTCAAGAAATCCGAGTATTCACAACTCTGCAACCACGCTCTATTGAACAACGTTCTAAAACTCCTCAAAAACTCTGATTTTTCGTCGTTTTTTCCCAGTTTTTTTTTCCTCAAATTTTGAAATTCGATATTTCTGAGTTTATACTCACTAAAAAAATTTTCAAAATCTACAAAAAACTCACAACGGAGCCATAACCCCCGCAATTTCAAAAATAATCAGCTCGAACAAACTGCAAGAAAACGCAAATGTCAACGAGAAAATGAACTGAACGGTTCTATTGTGCACCTGCAAAAAATCAATATTTTCCTCAAAATTCTGAAGGTTTTTTCACCAAACTTCATAGTTTTTGAAGAGTTGTTTGGTGTAGAAGAGCCAGCCGGTGGCGAAGAAGAGGATCAGTGAGCCGAGCATCACATTCGCATCTTTTCCATCTACATCTGCCAACCCGTCCATTTTTCTGAAAAAATTCTGAAAAAATTGCTCGGAATTCAGTCAGAAGACGTCAAAAACGAGGAACAAATCAACGTCGCCGAGAGAATGATGCAAGTGCGCTCTAACGCACTCGATATTAATTTCTTTTTTTCACTTTTTTTCGCACTTTTTCGTCGAATTTTCATTGATTTTTCGTCGAATTTTCACATTTTCCAGACAATGAAATACGCACAACTTGTGATGGGACCCGCCGGAAGTGGAAAAGTAGGCGTTACACCCAAAAAAACTGAAAAATATTGATTTTCAGTCCACTTATTGCTCGGTGATGTACAATCACTGTCTGAGCAGCGGCAGAATGTTGCGAATGGTGAATTTGGATCCGGCTTGCGAAGTTTTCAATTATCCCGCTGTTGTGGGTATGAAAAATCATCAAAAAAAAGGAAAAATTATTGATTTTCCAATTTTTCCAGACGTCCGCGATCTGATCAGTGTGAATGATGTGCAGGAGGATGAAGAGCTCATTTTGGGGCCAAATGGAGCATTAGTGTTCTGCATGGAGTACGGGAATTCATTATTTTTGGGAAAAATCTGAAAATTCAATAATTTCACTTTTAAATCAAGAAAAACATCGAAAATTCAACATTTTCTACCTCTAAATTACATCTTCATCTGAAAATGCAGAAAATTCTGGTCAAAATTGGAAAAATCTAGAATTTGAAGTTTTTGGAGCAATTTGAGCACTTTTAAATGATACTGGGTGCTCTAAAATGATATTTGGTGATATAAAAAAGCAATTTTCAAAGATTTCAACGGTTTTATTCTCAAAACTGCTGAAATCCATAAAAAATGCCTTTTTATGGCACCAAATATCATTTTGGAGCACCTAGTATCTTTGAAAAGTGCTCAAAAAGCTCCAAAAACTACAAAATTTAGATTTTTCTAATTTTGACAAGAATTTTTTGCATTTTCAGGTGGTGGGCGTGGTCTGGAGGTAAAAATGTTGAATTTTTGTGGTTTTTCTTGTTGTGAAAGTGAAATTAAAAGAAAAATTGCAAAATTGCTCCTGAAAAGCCGTTTTCGGCTCATTTTGGCTCGATTTTCTCGGGGTTTTTGAGGTTTCTCATAAATTTCAGCCAAATTACACATTTTGAACTGGATTGTAGATATTCTATCAATTTTTGAAATTTATTGCTCATTTTTCAACCCAGATACCTTTTTTTTTTTTGAAAAAATCAGACAATTCATTGAAATAAATGAAAAATGCATGATTTTTTCGAAAAACAGGTATCTGAGATGAAATATGTGCAATAAATCGGAAAAACCCGGTAGAATATCTTCAATCAAGTTTAAAATGTGTGATTTCGCTGTAATTTATAGAAAAACATCGACAATTCCGAGAAATTCGAGCCAAAATGAGCCAAAAACGGCTTTCCAGGAGCAATTTTGCAATTTTAGCCCGATTTTCAACTTTTTATTTGACATTTTTTACCTCTAGCCACAAACTGGAGAAAATCAAGCCAAAATGAGCCAAAAATCGCTTAAAAATATTCGGAAGCCCCGCCCACTTTTCTCATTCAGATACCTCGTGCAAAACCTCGATTGGCTCCACGATGCTCTCGACGAGGGAGAAGACGACTACTTCGTCATCGACTGTCCCGGCCAGATCGAGCTCTACAGCCATCTTCCAGTCATGCGACAAATCGTGGATGCTCTCAAGTCGTGGGACTTTAACGTGTGCTCCGTCTTCCTCATCGACACTAACTTTGTGCTCGAAGCGGAGAAATTCATCTCTGGAGCTCTAACAGCACTGAGTGCAATGGTAGCTATTGAAACGCCAGCTGTGAATGTGCTCACTAAGATGGATCTGCTCTCGGAGAGAAATAAGCAATTGGTGGAGGAGTTTCTGG
Source organism: Caenorhabditis imperialis (assembly GCA_963572205.1). Taxonomy (NCBI): domain Eukaryota; kingdom Metazoa; phylum Nematoda; class Chromadorea; order Rhabditida; family Rhabditidae; genus Caenorhabditis; species Caenorhabditis imperialis. Next base: position 1,286,074 of record OY751541.1, read on the forward strand.
AAACGGACACACGGAGCATCGTGGAGCAGGAGGAGACGATGTGGAATGCACGGCATCGGAAGCTCACGAGAACTATTGCTCAGGTGCTCGAGGACTACTCGATTGTCAAGTTTGTGCCGTTGAATTGTGAGGAGGAGGAGAGCATCGATCAGCTCTTGCTCACTATTGATACTACTATTCAGTATGGAGAGGATCTGGAGGTTAAGGATAACTTTCCGGATGAACTTGATCCGGAGCAGTTGGAGCATGTTTGAGGGCTCTTTTTTGTTGATAAATTTGTTGTTTTTTTCTCATTTTTTCATGATTTTTTCGGCATTTTTTTTCCTTTTTTTGAATTGTTTCACTGATTTTTTGAAATTTTTTGATGAATTTTTCTCATTTTCCCATTTTTTTTTAAATTTTTATTGATGATTTACTTGGAAACAATGACCATATCCATTCTTTTTAACGATTTTTGGAAAAAATAATGTTTTTTTCTCAAATTCTTCCAATTTTTTTTTTTTTTTTTCGGAATTTTTATCATTTTTTCGAGAATTTTTATCATTTTTTCGAGAATTTTTATATTTTTGCAACCTGATTTTAACGGTTTCAGATAGAATTTTTTGAAAAAATTCTGAAAAATTTAAAAAAAAAGGAATTTTTTTTGCGAAAAACATGTTTTTTTTTCCAAACTTGAAAAATTTTCAAGAAAAACGGACAATTTTCAAATTTTAATTTTTTAAAATTTTGAAAAAAAAATTTTAAAAAAACATGTTTTTTTCGAAAATTCGAAAATCATTTATATAAAAAACATGTTTTTTTTTTAATTTTTGAAACATTTTTCTAATTTTTTCAAACATTTTCTCCAAAAAAAATTGAAAAAAAAAAAAATTTTTCCCTCAAAGTTCGAAATTTTCATAATTTTTCACCTATTTTTGTGACAGAAATGCTGAAAAATCATAAAAAATTTTACGAAAATTGACATTTTCCTATACATTTTCTTCAAAAAAACCCTCTTCCCCATCATTTTCCCCCGATTTCACCCCCATTTTCCCTACAAAACTTCCTAAAAACAACAAAAAATATATAAAAACCACCCCAAAATCAATAAATCCCTCAGATGCTCCACGGAAAACTGACCACCAAAGAAGACTTCGTTGACGGTGTGAACGGCTTCATACGAAAAGGAGCAGAGTGCTCCGAGGTCTTCAATCAGTCCCCGATTATCACGAAGATCGACGGTTTTTTGGCAATTTTCAACAAGGAAGTGGAGAAACTCGTGGGCTCATTGAGCCAAGCTCGAAGGGATATTGAGAATATGGAAATTCCCGAGTTGATCTACAACTGCACACCGCTTTACTTATTTGAAGCGTCTTTGACTCGAATTTTCGAGCATTGTCTTGAAACTCAGGTTAGGAGAAGTGATCTTTAGTGCTCTCTAGACAGGGGGGACGCAGAGAAGCGAGAAAATATTGATTGATAGAGGAAAAGTGGAAAAATTGATGAAAATCGATGTTTTTTTGATGATTTTTGATGATTGTGTCGTTTTTTTCATGTGTAGAGCCAAAATTGTAGTTTTATAATGTAAAAAGTGAAGAAATTGACTAAAAATCACTGAAAATCCTGAAAAACGGTACTTTTTATTGATTTTTGAGGATTTTGATGATTTTTTCTTATTTTTCACCTAAAAATCATAGTTTTATACAGTAACAAAGTAGATAAATTGACGAAAAACGCTGAAAAATCTGAAAAATCGATAATTTCCTCATATTTTAGGGGTTTTTCAAAAATTTCTACCGAAAAATCATAGTTTATACTGAAAAAAGAAGGAAATTTGGTGAAAAACTATGTAAAACAGCGAAAAATCAATAATTTGTCCAATTCTTTTGGGATTTTATTGATTTTTCCAGTGGTTTTCATGATTTTTGTCAAATTTTACCCATTTTACACCTCAAAACCAATTTTTCTCGAAAAAATGGAGAAAATTTGTCGAAAAATAGTGTAAATTACCGAAAAAATCAATGAAATCCATCAAAAACGTCAAAAAACACTCTCTCATCCATAGAGACGCAGAGAAAAATGCACAAATTTTGATTTCCAAGCTGAAAAACTTGAAATTTCACAAAAAGCAACATGAAAATACATAAAAATTGACAAAATTCCCCCAAAAATCAATAAAAACACTCTCTAACCTATAGAGACGTAGAGAAAATTTTCCAAAATGTGATTTCCAAGCGGAAAAAGTTGAAATTTGACAAAAAAGACATAAAATTGACAAAATCCCCCCAAAAAATCAATAAAAACATTCTCTAACCTATCGAGACACAGAGAAAGCCAAGCCATTTCAGCCACGCCTCGGTCTCGAGCTCGGAGCAGTTTCCGGATTCCTCATCCATGTTCGTAAGCTCAAAGCGATGTTTGAACTGGAATCCATTGAACGAATGGTTTGTAATCAATCGATAAACTCAAAAAAATCAATAATTTGTGTAGACTTTGGAGCACAATCCGGGCTACGTGGAAATAGAGCACCGAATGCACCTGGTGGCGATGAAAAAGGGCGAATATCATCGGAACGAACGAGTGAAGGATATCAAATCACAGACGAAGAAGCTGTGTGATTATATAAGGGACGATGTGGTGAATGTGCTCATGCTCAAGGAGAAGGAGAACAATTTGGTCGCCAAGTATCAGGATGCGGTAGGGGAATTCAGAATTTTGACGAAAAATGGGATAATTTTGTGGGAAAATCGGATTGTGTAGTGAAAAATGTGAAAATTTGGCCGGGAAATTGGGTTTTGTGACAGAAAATTGGTAATTTCAGTTGAAATCGATAGTTTTTGTTAGAAAATGTGAAAATTTGGTAGGAAAATATAGGATTTTATGGTTGAAAATGGGTAATTTCATTAAAAATCGTTTTTTACTGAAAATCGATAATTTATAAACATTTGAATAACAAAAAACGACATTTTCAGAAAAACTATGAAAAAAGACTGAAAATAAGAGAATTTCTCTCAGAGAGAAATCAATATTTTTCGATAGTTTTGTCAGAAAAGTTGATAATTTCACTATTATCCATTTCTGACGAGATGCCAGTTGAGTTCAAATCGCTGAGGCGGGTCTCGCGGCGCCAAAAAAGTGAGACAGCACGGCGATGCGAGAGAGTCGAGAAAAACAGAGATTAAAGGAGCTTGAGGTTCGCTGCGAGACCCACCGCAGCGATTTGAACTCAACTGGCTTCTCGTCAGAAATGCATAATATAAATTCGATAAATTCAATGAAAATCGATAATTTTTATATGAAAAATCGATATTTTCGTCGGAAAAACTACCAATTTTTACAGGAAATCAAAAATTTTGCCTGAAAAATCAATAATCTTGTCATAAAATCGATACTTGTACAAAACATTCGCCTGGAAATCAAAAAATTTGTTTTAAAATCAATAATCCTATCCAGAAATCGATATTTTCGTCAAAAAAGAAATCTTTATCAAAAATCAATAAAAATAATCAATGAATCTGTGAGAAAATCGATTTTTTGGTCAGAAAAACACATCATCGTTAATTTTATGAAAAATGAAAAATTTAATCAGAAAGTCGATAATTCTGTAGAAAAAATTAGCCAGGAAGCTGATTTTCGCAGGAAAAATAGATGATTTCACCTGAAAATTGATGGCTTTACCTAAAAATCGATAATCCTATCAAAAAAATCACTAATTCCGCCTGAAAATCGATGAATTCTACTTTAAAAACATGTATAATTCCCAGTAAAATCATTATTTTCATCACCAAAGTCGATAATTTTTCACAAAAACCCACAAAACTTCCAAAAATCAATACCATTCCAGATCCTGTTCTACCACGCCCCCAACAACCTGGAGCAGGTCATCGAGTTCATGAACCACCGCAAACTGCACAAAGAGCTCGAGCGCAAGAAAAAAGCGCCCGATCCATACCGTATCTATCGTGCTCCCGAGACGACCGCAGAGCCCACGCGGCTCTATCATGCTCGGCGCGGAGTTCGTTACACTCCACGGGCTCCACGCTTCGTGCCCGCTTTCCACTCGACGCCGTTGCGAATTCAGCCGCTGAAGACGTCGCTGGTGGTTCAGAAGAAGGTGGAAGACGTCGTGGTGAGGGTCGAGGAGCCCAGGGATGAAGGCGTCGTTTCGGAAGAAGGTATTCTTTGTTATCGTTGGAATTCTGATGAGAAATCGATAATATTGTAGATGAGCTTCCTTCTTATTCACCATTGCTCACCCGCCCATTTCCAGCGGCTCTGGAGGCGTTGAACACCTTCTCTTCTGAAGACGTCGAGGATGCTCCAGAAGAGCCTGCTCCAGATGCTCCAAATGCTCCAGAAGAGCCCGCCGCTGCTCCAGAACCTTCAGAAGCTCCACCAGCTCAAAATGCTCCAAAAGAGCCCTCAGAAGGCTCTGAATCCGATCTCGACGGCCGCCAAAACGACATTTTCAACCAGCTCTCCTCCCCGGAAGACGAGGAAATGCTCTGGCGACATGCTCCGCGAGCCGAATCCTCTGAATCCGATCAGCCCCCAATGCCAGGATTCGAGGGCAACGATGAGCTCTTCTATGCTCCATCGGAGGGCTCCGTGCAGAGTGCTCCGCGAGCTCGAGACTCGCCAGATGCTCCGGGAGCTCTGGAGACGTTGGGCGATCCGGAAGATGTGGATGGGCGGCGAGAATCGTCGTCGGATGATTCGGAACGGACTTATTATGTTATATCGACTCCAGAAGACATTGGAAGTCCGTTGGGGGCGGATTCAGAAGATGCTCCGAGAGCTCCAGAAGCTCCAGAAGACGTATCGTTGTTTGATACGGCTCCAGGAGCTTCAGGAGCTTCAGGAGCTTCAAGAGCTCCAGAAGACGTCGGCAGTTCTTCAGAGCCAGCTCCAAGAGCTCTAGATGCTCCAAGAGCTCCAGAAGCTCCAGAAAACGTCTCTCTCTTCGACCCGGCTCCAAATCGTGCTCTTTCTGAGCCCGCTCCAAGAACTCCACTGGCTCCAGAAGACATTTCGTTGTTTGAGCCGGCTCCAGGAGCCCAACTTGCTCCAGAAACTACTCTAGGAGCTCCAGAATCTTCTGAAGACGTTGCTCAGTATCCTGCTCCAATGGCTCCAGAAGCCATGTCTGCTGGCGATGCTCCTGGAGCTCTAGGAGCTCCAGAGAATGCTCAAGGAGCTTCAGAATCATTCTCATCACCTGGAGCATCTCATTTTGCTCCAGAAGCCTCTTATTATGATCCAAGAGCCTCTTATCATGCTCCAGAAGCAGCTCCAATTGCTCCAAATGCTCCAGAATGCAGTGCTCCTTGTGCTCCGGCTCCAGAAGCTGTTTATAATGCTCCAACTGCTCCAAGAGCTGTGAGCCCATTCACTGAACCGGCTCCAGTTGCTCCAGGAGCAGCTCCAATGGCTCCAAGAGCTCCAGAGCCAGTTCATTCGGCTTCAGATGCTCCAGAATTCAGTGCTCCGGCCCCAGTTGCTCGAAATGCTCCAGAAGCATCTTATTATGCTCCAGAATTCAGTGCTCCGGCTCCAGAAGCCGTCTACGATGCTCCAGAACTCAATGCTCCTTGTGCTCCGGCTCCAAATGCTCCAGGACCTGAGAGCCCATTCAGTGAGCCGGCTCCAGTTGCTCCAGAAGCTCCAGAGCCAATTCATTCGGCTCCAATTGCTCCAAATGTTCCAGAATCAAGTGCTCCTTGTGCTCCGGCTCCTGGAGCATCTTATTATGCTCCGGAGGCTGTTTATGATGCTCCAAGAGCTCCAGAACCAATATTTTCGGCTCCAGTTGCTCCGAATGCTCCAGAATTCAATGCTCCTTGTGCTCCAGCTCCAGGACCTGTGAGCCCATACGCTGAGCCGGCTCCACTTGCTCCAGGAGCTCCAGGAGCCACTTATCCATTTGCTCCGGCTCCATGTGCTCCAGAACCTATGAGCCCTTTTGCTGAGCCGGCTCCAAGTGCTCCAGAATCCAGTGCTCTGGCTCCAGAAGTCATTCAAAATGCTCCAGAATCTCCAGAATCCCCCCACCCAACGTCATCTGAAAATTCTGCAGAAAGTGAGCCCATCCCTCTATAACCATCATTATAATAACATTTCCAGACTCCGCCCCCAAAAGATCTCGCTCCGAAGCTCGGAGCTCACCGGAAATTGCTCCAAAAAGGAATCGCACGTCTTCTGAAGAGCACAATTCTTAATAATTAGCTTTAAAGCATTCTTTTTTTCTTCTTTTTTCCAAAAATAAACGAATCTCTTTGTTGCTCACACTATTTCGCAGCTCCAGCTGCTCGCCGAGTTGTCATGGAAACCGGGGCTCGCCGAGCACACAACATTTTCATCGCATTCAATTGGCTCATTGCCAAATGCAAAACTACACGCGAACTGATTTCGCCCAAGTCGGCACCACCAACCGTGGGTGTATGCGGGTGATACCCGCTGATAAGGAGAAGGATTTCGATTTGGTGAGATTTGGGTGATTTTTGGGCTCTTTTTGTGCTCATTTTTATTAAAATTGAGTTTTTTGCTCGTTTTGTGCTCATTTTTGATGAAAATTGAGCAAAATTGGGCTTTTTTTGGGTCAAAATTGAAGGAAAATGAATTTTGAAGATACAGTAGTTTTTAAAGGCGCAGCACTGATTTTGATAAAATTTCGCCAAAAAAATTTTTTTTTTCCGAATTCCGAAGATTTTTTTGAAATTTTTGACATAAAAGCAGTTAATTTTATGCAAATTTCTTCTGATTTTAATGAAAAATGAGAGTGTTTATCGATTTTTAATGAAAATTTTGAGAAAAAGCATGAAAATTGACATATTGAAATTTAAGATATCTCGAAGCGAAAAGTACAGTAATTTGTTGATTCATCCAAATTTTCGGTAAAAATTACCAGAAAAGTACGAGGTTTTCATGAAATTCGAGTAGTATTTTATTGATCTTTCTGGTATTTTGAAGAAAAATAGGTTAAAAACTGGAAAAAATTGGAAAATGAGAAAAATCAATAATACAGTACTTTTTTAAAGCGCTTAGTTTTGAAATAATTACAGAGAAAATCTGAAAAATTCACAACATTTTGAAAACTAGCAAAAAATTGAGATAAATCATGCTACGGTACTTTTTAAAGGCGCAGAATCAAACATTTATTCAAAAAACCAACCAAAACTCTTCCAGATCGTAGTGGGTGGTCAAAACGGAAGTCTGATCTGCCTCTCCCGCAAATCGAATGACACCACGGTAACACCATTCTCAATAGAGCGCACATCCATTCCCCTCCTTTTTGTAGATCATTTTCAAAACCCAACCTGGCGCTCCAATCCAATCCCTAGCACTGGGTGGACCCGCCTCCTCAAAGAAGAAGGACAAGGTGTTCGTGGCGTCGTTGAATACGGTGAAGGGTGTGAATCGGAAGGGCAAGACGTTCTTTTCGATGGACACCAATATGGCGGAGACGGCGAACCGGATGTTCGTCAGGGGCTTGGATGTGGTGTTGACTGGAAGGAAGAGCTATAGTCGGTATCATGATACTGTCGATTCCAATGTGGGTGATTTTTGGTGTTGGTGGTATTGGTGTGAGAGAGAAGGAGAGAGAGAGTGAGAGAGAGAGAGTGCACGATCCGAGGAGACGCAGACTGTCTGCCAACCTGCGTCTCTCCGCGATGCACTGAAAATAGGCCGATCTTGTAAGCCTCATAACTCTGCACTCCGGCTTCTCTCGCAAATTTTAAAACTATCATTAAACTCCCGAGATCAAGAGCTTTCTAACCATACCATTTCCATTCTGATCGACCACATACTCTCCGAAATATCCACAATTTCCCTTTTCGCCGCCTAAAACGGTATGGCCCAAACTTCTCTCATAACTCCGCCCATTTTCAATGTTTCTGGCTGAAATTTTCTGGAGACCTGCAGAGCACTACCAGCAACAAATTGGTAGTGCTATTTTTCTATAAAAATGAAGATGAGCCCAGATTTATTGATTTTTCGGACCTAACTAAATTTTTCATTAGCAGGTCCCCGATAACAGGGCTCGGAGAGTATGCGACCGATCAAAATGAAATTAGTACCATTTGAAAGCTCTTTTTCTGAGGAATTTAATGATATTTTTGAAATTTACGAGAGATGTCGGAGCGCAGAGATATAGCGATCACAAGTTTGATCTACTCTTAGGTCTAACTCGGTGCAACGCGCGCTCTATGACTGAAAACACAGCGTGAATCTTCCAGAACTACCTTTGCACCGAAGACATCCACGACGTCGTCTCGCTCTCCTACCAAGAAGCATGGGGCGATCGCGAGTACACCTCAATTCTCGCGTGCGCCAACTCGACCCTCCAGGTCATCGAGGGCAACACCTTCGCCTACGACGTGAAACTCGACTCGGTCCCCTTCACAGTGGCGCTCTTCATGGACGATGGTGGTCACACCAAAATGATGGTGTTGTATGGCACCAAGACAGGAAGGCTCGGGTTGGCGCAACTGCCCAAGGGCGGCGGGAAGATCGTGTGGGAGATCGATACGTCGACTGGCGCGTGTGTCACCACCATTGTGTGTTATAAGGTCACCAATGGTGTGTACCCGGATATTATAATTGGCAAGGAGGACGGGGTGATCGAGATTTACACCATTGACGAGACTGATAATCCGCATTTGTTCGGCACTTTTGTGAGTGCTTTTTCAGTTTTTTTTTCAAATGCTCATAGCTCCGCCCCTTTTTGCTCTTTTTGTCTGAAATTTTCTGGAGATCTAGAGCAACCTGTGAGCAACACTTTTGTAGTAGAACACTTTTCATGAGCACCAAAATGGAAAAAGTTATATCGATTTTTCTAACCCTAGTTTTTGATCCCCAACCATGTGTTAGAAAACTTCAAATATCAGACTTCCCCTTAACTTTCATGAAAACTTGTCAACAGACAACTTGTAGCTCTCAGTGTGCTCTATCAGATCCAAAACATTTGGAGCAAAAAAAGCAAAAATGGGCGGAGTTATGATCAATCCAATATCCAAAATTTTTCAGAGCTGCGAGGAGTCGATCACCGGGATCTCGTGCGGACACGTGGCATCCAAGACCGAGATTGATATTATAGTTTGTACTTTTACAGGTAAATGGGGATGGTGTACTGTAGGCATAGAACTTGACGACAATTTGCGGACTTTTCGGAGTACAGTAAGATCGGCAATGGATCGAGGTGGAGAGATGTATCGATTGATGTTGATTAGTATTAATTGATAATTGATAATAATTGATTGATAATTGATTAGTGCTGATTGATAGTGAACCAACTGAGGTCAAATCGGAAATAGATCTAGCTCATTCTACCATTTCCGCTGTCAGAACTGCAAACGCGCTCCACCGCACCCTATCTGCACTTGCGCGTCAAATCCAACGCCTTTCCCAAATCGGGATTTCCAGGCTGGCTCTTCTCCCTCGCCAAAACGAGCCGCCCGATGATCGAGAACCTTCCCATCGCTGCAAATTTCAGTGTGAAAATGCAACAGCTCAGGTAACCCGACACCCGATGACGTGCACCCTGAATTCTTAAAGATCCGAAGTGGCGGAACTCGAATCGAAAGTCGCCGAAGAACGTCTGCGCTACGAAGAGGTCACCAAGCGCCAGGGCGGGGGCGCCGGCTCCACCTTCTTCCACAGTTTTCAGGTCCACGAGAACTTTGAATACTCACCGACATTGGGAGCCTACAATTTGACTATAGAGCTCGTGATCCCCATTGATTTCGTGGTGGTGCAATCGCAGCTCCCGATTCGGTTGATGGAGGTGGAGAAGAATGCGTCGGTGGTGTCGGAGGTGCGGCAGGATGCGTTGAATCCGTGGCCGCTTCTGGCGTCGTATAGATGTCAGGCTAACGTGTGCCGGTTGGAGTTGAGGGTGCAGGCCAATGAGGGGGATTCGGGAGTCGTCAATTTGTATGTGTGTCCGAAGATTATGCCAAAATGTGCGCAGGTGAGAAAAGAATTGTCTGTCGTATTTCTGTTTTGTGTACTCGATCTCTACCGCTCCAGATCTTCCTAGTTCATGTACGGTACCCATCAGAAATCATGAATTTTCTTCTCTTGGTCACTGTTTTTGTAAAAATTGGTTTCTACCATTCAAAAGCTCTTGTTCTGAGGAGTCTAGAACTGTGTTCAATTTTTCTCTAGGACTTCTGGGAGCCGAGATATCGAGCTCACAATTTTGATCCATCTTGTAGCACTTCAAAATTGCACACTTCATAACTCAGCTCATTGGTGTCGTACAGAAATTTTGAGCACAGTGTTGAGTTTCTTAGAATTATAGCTTTCAAATGGTGATACGTATCTATTACGAAAACGTCGGTGAGCCGAGATATAGAACTCACAATTTTGATCTACCTTGAAGCACTTCAAAGTTGTTCACTTCATAACTCAGATCATCGGTATCGTACAGAAATGTTGAGTACAGTTTTGAGTTCCTTGTCATTAGAGCTCTTGAATGATACTATTCATATTGTACCATAACAATTTTGAGTCGAGATATGAAGCAAACAATTTTGATCTACCCTGTCACCAGTAAAAGTCGCGTGATTCATATCTCGGCTCCCCAGCATCCTACAGAAATTTTGAAAACAGCTTTCAACTCCTTCGATAGGGAGCTTTTGAATGATGCTGCTCATTTTTTGCTACGACTCTTGTGAGTCACGATATGAAGCTCACAATTTTGATCTACCCTGTCACCAGTCAAACTTGCAAGCTTCCTATCTCGACTCCCCAGCATCGTACAAAAATTTCAAATACAGTTCTAAACTCCTTAGCTCACGAACACTCCATTCACATCAATAACATCCTCCAAAACTTTTCCCATCTCTGTGAAAAACTTCAATTTCTGAATCATGCTGTTGACCATTCACACTGAAACTAAAACTGCAACTGACAGAGCAACAGGTATCATATCATTCATTTCATCCAATTGTTCGAAAAAAAGAGTGTGATCAATGTGCTCACAGAGCCAGCGCACAGCAGCTCATGCAGTCCCGGGCGGACGAGTAGAAGCAGCCGAGATTACATCCGCACTTGTCGAGCCCGCGCTTTGACATCAGCTGCTCGGCGTCCTGCATAAACAATTCGGTATTTCTTTGTGCAAAAGGGGCGGGGCTTGAGGAGGGGGAGGTTCTCAGCATCAAACCACAATGTGTTTTGTTATGGGTTACTGTAGCCGTGATTTTCGTGGTGGGACCCGGATTACTGTACCTAGCAAGGATTACTGTAGCTTCTTCGTGTCAGGACCCAGAAGGCACCTTTGCTCAATGAGCCCATCCTCCACATGGGGCTCATTTATCATACATTCGCTGCTTTTCAATGTTTTCCCCCCTCGCCTATTCCATTGTCTGGATGACGTTATGGAAAGGGAAACGGGAAACATCTAACTAAAACTAAAAGTAGAAGTAGAGAAGTTGAAGGAGCTCAGAATATCCAATGAAGTTGCTAATTTTGGCCGAATTCGGAACATGGGAACGTTCTGACATTCGAACAGCACTGGCAAAAACCCTTTGTCATAGTGGGGAGTCGAACCAGGGACCAAAAGACCAGCAAGCCAAGCGCACTATCCACTCGGCCACACGCGCACCTCTGAACTTCCCCCCGGAGTGCGTATAAGAACGGCGCGCGGCGCTAGCGCCGGACACCAGCGCCCCAACTACCGTACCCCAGAGCCCTCTCTAATTTAGCTCCGTTTTTCTGCTCTAAATGCTCCAAGTGCCAATTTGGCTCACCTGTAATCTCGAGAGTGATACGAAGAACGGGTGGGCGGCGACGGAGGCGAAGAGGCAGACGAGGAGGAGCACGACGAGCACCAGGAAGGCACGCATCCCGCCAAATGAGTTGTGAGCCGTCCGTTGCGGCTCCTTTTTGGAGCCCGAGGGGGCGGGGCCTGTGGGGGACACGCCCCTTTTAGACTTCTTTGCTTTTGGAACAGGATGGGATAGTTTGGAGGCAGGGGAAGGGGGAAATGGATGCGGTGGCCTAGCTTTTCCTCTTCCATCGGGTTTCAGGGGATGTATCAAGGTTTTTGTCAATAAACTTTTGGAGATTTTAGTACAGAATTGTAGAGCTCAAAATTCTACACAAAATCATCGAAGGAATTTTCTGGAAATTTTCTGGGAGAGCTGAAAAATCAATAACCAAGTGCAAAACTTCGGCCACGGGTCCAAAGCCATTGGAAGCTTGTATAGTTCTCGTGGACAATCTTTGTTCCAGTTTTTGTAGTTTTTGTTGTCTTTTTTTTCTAGAAGATCGGGTGACTAACCCAATCAACTCTATACATTGAAAAATTGTGCACATTCTTATTCTTATCTGAGAGCCAATCCCAGAGCACAATATATTTTTATGGTGAGAAATGAGAAATGAGCAAAAAGCGGCACACTTTTGTTGGTCTTGGTGACGTTTTCATGAATTATGACTCGGCGGCAAGTGCGCTCCACCGAACAGCCCAACAAAAAACTTCCAGATTTTAGACCTATCATAACTCCGCCCACTTTTGCTCTTTTTGCTCAATCTTTTTCGAGTCTGATAGAGTGCATTGAGAGCTACAACTTATTAGTTGAGCACTTTTTATGAAAATTAATAGGAACCGGGATATTTGAAGTTTTCAAAATGACGATGTTGAGCCATAGAATGGGTGTAGAAAAATCAATATATCTCGGTGGATTTTGATTTTGGTGGAAAGCGTTCAACTAATAAATTCTTGCTGGTAAAATTCTACAGGCCTCCAAAAAATTTCAGCAAGAAAGAGCAAAAATGGGCGAAGTTATGAGAAGAGTAAAATCCAAAACAGTTTTGGGCAAAAAAAGTAGGCGATCAGGAGAGACGCAGAGTGTCTGCGTCTCCTCTAATCCTATACTCTCTTATCATCGGTACAATAGAGCGTACTTCCTTATATTTCAGATCACCACTCACTACATCAAAGCTTTATCATCGCACACTCGATCCCATGATTTCGACAGTTATCGTCCAATCAACACTTTGCAGTTCACAGGTAGGCACCAAAATTGACGACAAATTGCGGACTAGGGTAGGGAGAGAGTAAATAAGAGAACGAGACGCAGGTTGTCAGACAATCTGCGTCTCTCATTCTCTCTCTCTCTTACTCAATAGAGCGCGAAAAAGCGCGCTTTGCACCGAAAGTGGGTCAAACTTGTGAGCGCTATATCTCTGCGCTCCGGCATCTTTTGCAAATTTTAAAAAGATCATTGAACTCCCCAGAATCAGAGCTTTCGAATGATATCATTTTCATTTTGATTGCTCACATACACTATGAAATATCCACAGTTTCCTTTTTCGCAGCCTAAAACTGTATGCCCCAAACTCATCTCATAACTCCGCCCATTTTTACTCTTTTTGGATGAAATTTTCTGGAGACCTGCAGAGCACTACCAGCAACATATTGTTGGTACCAGTTTTCCATAAAAACAAAAATGATCTGAGATATATCGATTTTGCTGAGCCCATTCTAATTGCATTTTATGCTTTGAACTTCAACGGAGTCCGCATTTTGTCGTCAAATTTTGCGCCTACACCAACGATTCAATTTTTTTTAATCTCTTCCAGGCAGTTTCTCAATCGCCGAAGCCCATGCGTGGCTCCACCACCTGCTTCCCAATGTGCCGTCGAAATGCCCACCAGCCGACACCATAACCAACAATTATCAGTGCGCGGCGAACGGCGGCACACAGCTTCAAGTTACTTATAGGTTTGGTTTTGATAATTGGTTTGATAATTGGCGCAAAAATATTGACGGAGTGGATAGCGAGAACGCTATGCGTCACTGTGTGTGATTTGTGATTTGATCAGGGATCGGGGAAACTAAAGGTCTAATGCAAATGCGCTCCATTGAGTCTGGAGTGAGGGAGAAGAAAAGAGAGTACACAAATCAAGGAGACGCAGACTGTCTGTTAACCTGCGTCTTCTCGGATTGTGTACTCTTCCACCCGAGTCTCAGGGGAGCGCGTTTGCACTGGTGGACGAAGAGTAGGTCAAACTTGTGAGCCTTATATCTCGGTGCTCAGGCAACTTTTTTGAATTTTGAAAACATTATTGAATTCCTTAAAACAAGAGCTTTCGAATGATACTACTTTCTCTCTGATCGATAAATATACATTCCGAAATAACCACACTTTGGATTATCGCCGCACAAAAATGTATGTCCTGAACTCATCTCATAACTCCGCCTATTTTCACTTTTTTTGGCTGAAATTTTCTGGAGACCTGCAGAATTTTACCAGCAACAATTAATTAATTTAATACATCCTACCAAAATCAATACGAACCGAGATATATTGATTTTTCTGAGCCCATTCTTTGGCTCATCGGCATCATGTAGAACACTGCAAATATCCGTGTTCATATTGATTTTCATGGAAAGTGTTAAACTGATGAGTTGTAGCTCTCAATGCATTCTACCAGCATCTAAAAAATTGGAGCAAAAAGAGCAAAAGTAGGCGGAGATAGGGTCAAAATCAGTGAATTTCAAAATTATCGATTTCTCGTTCCAGCAAAGGCAGTGCAATCTTTCGATCGGATTCCATGGCGACGATCTGTATAATCCGTGACAAAGTCAGCGACCAGACAATGAAAATGCAAATTCGAGTGGAGGTTTCTTGTGGTAACGTCTTCTATTATTTTTCAAGAACATGTTCCGTTTCACTGTGCAACAAGGGGTAGAAGCGAAATTCAGTGGTAACTCCTGTAATTTTAATTTTAATCATTTGCTTTTAGTATCAAAATGTTTGCTATAAAATTCTGCACAAAATGATGGAAGCAGATTTTTTAAAATCATAGCTCTTCATACTGAAAACGTCAAAATTTCGATTAGACGCTAAAATTGAAAATATCGAAATTCTGTCTTAACTCCTTCATGTTTCAAATTTTTGAATTCCATACTTTATTGTACTGAAAAAGTCGAAAAATCGCCGAAATTGAAATTTTCAAGCCATACGAAACATGGACATGGTGATAACTTTGTCAAAATTGGTCGGATTTTGCTGATCTTTAGATTTATAGGTTCAGGAAATGAATATCTAAAAAGTTATAGAAAGGGATTTCTGTAAAACTCAGAGAATTGGGGTTTTAAGGAGATGCAAACTCGCTCTATTGATAAAAGCTGTTTTTGGCGTATCGGACCCAAATTTTCATGTCATTCTCGTTCAAACTTCAAAACGTTTGTAACTTTCTTGAATATTAAACCATCAAATAACATTTCCCAACACTTTTCAACGTCTCCAAACATTCTCCATTTGCAGAACTCAACCAGGACAGCGTCAACCACTGTCTCCAACTAATCGATCCAAAAATCTCGGCCATTATTGACATTGAAAAGCGGAAAATGTACGCGGCAGCACTAAAAGTACGTGATTTCCACATAATTGGTTAAAAATAGAAGAGCACTTACCCACTTCCGCCGGCCAAGTTTCGAATTTCGCCGACATTTCGTTAACTGTTTGCCACCGGAACTCCGTCAACTATTCTTTCCAGGAGCTCGAGTCCAACAACGACGACGTCTTCAGCTTCCTGTCGGACGCCAACGCGAAGATGCTCCGCGAGCACGACGAGATCTACGAGAAGGCCGAGGGGGTGAACATTGAGGATTCGGGGTTGTTGCCGATTCTCGAGAATTTGTTGTTGGCCAGAGCGAAATTGATGGGGAAATCGAGTCGTGGGAAGATGGAAGCCATTCGGGAGCTCATTGCTAGTGATTATACACTTCAGAATATGCAGAATTTGTTCAAAAGTGCTGCGAATGAGTGACCTTGATGTTTACATTATTTTGGAAAAAAAATCGATAATTCAATAAACTTTTCTGTATTTTTCCTCCTCCAATGTTTTTATTTAGACCATTCGAAAAAGAATTTCATGCTGATTCCAATGATATAAATATCATCCCAAAATACCATTTTTAAGCAGAAAACCCAGAAAATTACAGTAGTCAGAATTAAAGGGACATGCACTTATTAAAACCGTCAGCTCTTCATATTTTCGAATGAAAGTTATATGGTTAGAATCAGAAAAATCTGCTGATTCCAACCATATAGATATATTCAGGATTCAGAACAAAACTTTTTCGGCTCCTAAAACGATTAGGGAGCCTTGAGGTGGAGAATCGGAAAAGTGCAAACTTTGAATTTTGCGCCATATTATATATCATTTGAAAGAGAATTTCATGCTGATTCCGATGATATAAATATCATCCCGAAATACCATTTTTAAACAGAAAACCCCGATAAATTACAGTACTCAAAATTAAAGGGACATGCACATACTGAAATCGTCAGTTCCTCATATTTCGCAGTGAAAATTATATGGTTGGAATCAGAAAAATCTGCTGATTCCAACCATATAAATATCATTGAGATTCAGAACAAAAGTATTTCGGCTCCCAAAACGATTCGGGAGCCGTGAGGTGGAGAATCGGAAAATTTCAACGTTTGAATTTCGCGCTATATTATATATCATTCGAAAGATAATTTCATGCTGATTCCGATGATATAAATATCATCCCGAAATACCATTATTAAACAGAAAACCCTAATAAATTACAGTAGTCAGAATTAAAGGGACATGCACATATTGAAACCGTCAGTTCTTCATATTTTTGAGTGAAAATTATATGGTTGGAATCAGAAAAAGCTGCTGATTCCAACCATATAGATATCATTGAGATTCAGAACAAAAGTGTTTTGGCTCCAAAAGCGATTCGGGACCAATGAGATGGAGAATCGGAAGTTTTCAAAATTTTGAAATTCGCGCCATGTTATATGTCAATCGATAGAGAATTTTATGCTGATTCCAATTATATAAATATCATCCAAAAATACCAATTTTAAACAAAAAACCCGAATAAATTACAGTACTCAGAATTAAAGGGACATGCACATATTGAAATCGTCAGTTCTTCATGTTTTCGAACAAAAAGTATATGGTTGGAATCAAAAAAATCTGCTGATTTCAACCATATAGATATCATTAGGATTCAGAAAAAACGTTTTTCGGCTCCCAAAACGATTCGGGAACCTTGAGGTGGAGAAACGGAAAATTTCAAAATTTGAATTTCACATCATATCATATATCATTCGAAAGAGAATTTTCTGTTGATTTCAATGATATAAATATATCTCAGAAATATTGAGTTTCAAGAGGAAATCCAAACAAATTACAGTACTAAAAATTAAAGGGACATGCACATATTGAAACCGTCAGTTCTTCACATTTTTGAGTGAAAAGTATACGGTTGGAATCAGAAAAATCTGCTGATTCCAACCATATAGATATCATTAAGATTCAGAACAAAAGTATTTCGGCTCCCAAAACGATTCGGGAGCCGTGAGGTGGAGGATCGGAAAATTTCAAAGTTTGAATTTCGCTCCATTTTATATATCACTCGGAAGAGAATTTTATGCTGATTCCAATGATATAAATATCTTTCGAAAATATTGAGTTTCAAGAGGAATTGCAAATAAATTACAGTACTCAGAATTAAAGGGACATGCACATATCAAAACCGTCAGTTCTTCTAATTTTTGAGTGAAAAGTATATGGTTGGAATCAGAAAAATCTGCTGATTCCAACCATATAGATATCATTGAAATTCAGAACAAAAGTTTTTCGGCTCCCAAAACGATTCGGGAGGCTTGAGGTGGAGAATCGGAAAATTGCAAAGTTTGAATTTCTCACCATATTATATATCGTCCAAAAGAGAATTTTAAGCTGATTCCAATGATATAAATATCTTTCGAAAATATTGAGTTTCAAGAGGAATTGCAAATAAATTACAGTACTCAGAATTAAAGGGACATGCACATATCAAAACCGTCAGTTCTTCTAATTTTTGAGTGAAAAGTATATGGTTGGAATCAGAAAAATCTGCTGATTCCAACCATATAGATATCATTGAGATTCAGAACAAAAGTATTTTGGCTCCAAAAACGATTCGGGAGTGATGAGGTGGAGAATCGGAAAATTGCAAAGTTTGAATTTCGCGCCATAATATATATCATTCGAAAGAGAATTTTGTGCTGATTCCAATGTTATAATTATCACTTAACAATATTGAGGGTTAACAAGAAATCCAAATAAATTACAGTACTCAAAATTAAAGGGACATGCTATAATTTTTCTTCAATTTTTGGGGGGAAATGAGCGATTTTCACGAGTTTTCTTCGATTTTTCATCAATTTTCTCCTATTTTTTTTAATAAACTGCAAAAAAACAACAAAAATCACATTTATTGATGGAAAAAGACACAACCCGAATGCAGAAGATAAAGAATTATTAGAAAGTACGTAATAAAGTGCGTAAAAATCCAAAAAAAAATCACAAAAAAAGAGAAAGAAAGGCAACGAAAAGGAGAGTGACCCGTGTGTGTGTGTGTCCGTCTGTCCGTCTACACTTTGACCGCCTCGCTGTCCACAATTGGCTTGTCGACTCTTCCCGGATCGTTCACCACCTGCACCGCCTTCTTGTACCACTCGGCCCCGTTTCGGTGCACGTCTTCCGTCTTTTTCGCCACTATTTCGTCCGGTTTTCCTGGAATTAATTGGGATTTTTGAGTGGAAATATTGATTTTGAGGTGGAAATTTTGGTTTTGAAGTGGAAAATGGGATTTTGGAGTGGAAATATTGTTTTTAGTGAGAATATTGATTTTGGAGTGGAAATATTGGACTTTAGTGCAATTTTTTGATTTTGAAGTGGAAAAATGGATTTTTGATTGTGAAATGGTGATTTTTAGTGAAGAAATTGATTTTTGAGTGGAAAAATTGCATTTGGTGGTGAAATTATCAATTTTTAGTTAAGAAATTGATTTTTTTCAGTGAAAATATGGCTTTTAATAGTGAAGACGATGAATTTTCAGGGAAAACATCAAATTTTTATCGGAAAATTGGGTTTTTCAATTGGGATTATCAATTTTCAGTCCTTTTCCAGGTTTTTATTGGGAAAATATTGATTTTTCAAGTTTTTTGTAGAAAAATTGAAATTTTCGTCAAAACAATCCTGAAAATAGCCGAACTTTGAAGCGAAAATTATCGAAACTCCGCCCATTTTTTCAATTCTGCAAATTTCGGCGCAATTTTCCGCACAATTTTGAAAAATCGGTCCAATTTTGAGTTTTCTGATTTTTTTATTGAAAATTTACGAATTTTACTGATTTTCTTCGATTTTCAGTGAAATTCTGATAAAATTTTTTAGTTTTTGTGATTTTTATCTCAAAAAATGACTAAAAATCTATCAAGTTTCCGAAAAATCGCTGAAAATTCGAAAAAAGAGGTGAAAATATCAAAGCCCCGCCCACTTGACCAAATTTGCAAAGTGCGGCAGGGTAGTTTGCAAAATTTGGGAAAATATCGATTTTATTCATGAATTTGTTGATTTTCTGGGTTTTAATGTAAAAATTCATGAAAAATCGATAAAAAATGATGAAAATCACTGAAAATCACTTAAAAATAGCAAAAATCATCAAAAAAATTTCAATTTTTTCATTTTTTTGTATTGAAAATCAATAAAAACCACCTAAAGTCCCTGAAAATTGTCAAAAAAACTCCAAATTTCCCCATTTTTTTAATTAAAAATCAATGAAATTCTACAAAAATTCTTTAAATTCATCAAAAAACACCTTTTTTTCACTTTTTGTACCTTTTCAACTATCTCAACCCCTCTAAAACACATAAAAAACTCACCATAATTAGGCGGATTAGCATTGGGATCATATCCCAACCTCCTGAGCATGGGAGCAATCGAGTCCATCTCCCTGACCACATCCTCCGGAATAGTTCCCACCCACTTGCTCAGCGCATCCAAATTCACTGGCTTCACCACCTGATCCGAGCTCCTTTCCACGTTGGAAAGCGAAATGTCTTTTCCAATAAGTTGCTCATGATGCAACACCTTTTCATCCCACGGAATCTCCAGAAACTCCAGAATCCGTCTCATTTGCGCCTCGGGATGGAGCACCAATTGCTCATAGTAAACTTTGAGACAGTTCGGCGCCACTGAATCGCACTGATTGATCATAATTTCAATAGCTGCGTTCCACTTCGTCATGCACTGTCGGAAGTCGTTGAGATCGAATCCAGTAATAGTTACTTTTCGGGAGATGATCGAGTTCACCGTGGCTCTTCCGTCTCTCACCATCATCAGGTACTTGGCATTGGGGAACAGCTCTTTTAAGTAAACTGCTGATTTCATGGTAAACGGGTCCTTGTTACAAAGCCTGGGAGCTCTGTCCCCGTGCCCCACCATCACCTCCATTATAAATGAGCTGATGGCACTGTTGATAACCTCTCCAGTTACTCCCGCTTGCTGTAGTCTATTCCACTCTTTTTCCGATTTTTTCCATTGAGAACGGAGGTTGAGAATACGGGGAATCACTCGGGTTTCTTCACCACAGCGGACTGAGGGGTGGGCGTCGAGCATGGCGCGCATTAGAGTGGTACCGGAGCGGGGGACTCCGCCTGGAATATGATTGAGGTTGGATTGAAGGGGGATATGGGCTTTGTTTTAGTTCAAATTTTTAGATTTTGAGGTTTTTTTTTAGGTTTAGGGCTTTGTTTTGTTGTAATTTGATCTAGAAGTTGGGGTAAAACATGAAATTTTGATTGTTTTGATGCTTTTTCATCGAATTTAAAAAAAATTCCGGTTTCTTCAATTTTTTTTCTGTTTTTTGCTGTACAATAGCTTGTTACCTAAAAAATTGAGGAAAGATATAAAAATTGGAATATTTTGCTGATTGTTTATGCTTTTTAATGATAAAACTAGTAAATTGACTTGAATTTTTATAATTTAATTTATTTGCTTTTAGAACGATTTGCGCCTTTAAATTCAGCTACGGTTTTGATGTTTTTTCATTGAATTTTTGAACTATTTTCTATTTTTAGAGTTTTTTCGCTGTTTTTTGCTGTACAACAGCTTGTTAACTGGAAAATTGAGCAAAACTATGAAAATTAGATTGTTTTGTGCTTTTTTACATTTTTTTTATTGATAACAGCGATCCATTAACTCGAATTTTGATATGCGCTTTGAAATTTACTTAATTTCTTTATTTTTTTTTACAATGTTAGTCAAAATTTGATAATTTTTAGACTTTTTAGTAGTTGTTTGATCTAGAAGTCGAGGAAAATATGAAAATTTGATCATTTTGTAGATTTTCGATGCCTTGTTTATTGATAAGAATAAAAATTTGAAAACATTTTAAAAATGAAGTTGATGTTTGTTCGAAAATTGATATGCATCATCATATTCAATTCGACTTTTTCGAATTTTCCCTTTTTTTCAATATTTTTTTCAATATTTTTAAATTTTCTGACTAATTTATCGATTAAATTTGTTTAATTTTCATCAGGAATTGATGAAAAATCAATCAAAAACTCGAAAAATCACTGAAAAATTATAAAAATTCACAAAAATACCGTAGTAAACTTAAAGGCGCATATCAAAAACATTAACTTTTTGCCAATTTCGTCATGCGCCTTAAAACTTCACAACGTTTTTTCGTGATTTTTCATCGAATTTTTCGAGTTTTTTCAAATTTTTTCCAGATTTTTAGGCTTTATATTAAATTTTATGAAAAACAAGACAAAATCTAGAAAAAATCGAAAATCCGAAAACTTTTTTAAAATTCGAAAAAATCATCTAAAATACCGTAGTAAACTTAAAGGCGCATATCAAAAGATAAGTTTTTTTTTTGATTTTTCAATATTTTTCATTTTTTCGCACTTTCAATACGAAAATACTTTGATATCAAGACTTTCAGTATAAAAGAGGTCTATGCGCCTTCAAAATAGTAAATTTAAAGGCGCATACCTCAAAATAGCACCAAAAACTACCTTTCCCGAGTCAAATTGACATCTATTACGGTATCGTTGAAACTAGAAACTTCCTCTCAATTTTCACGTAACAAACAACTTCCAACTATGTGTCTACTCACTGATAACCATAAATTTTGACACTTTTCAACTGATAACGCCTTCTGACGTCTTCTGGGTACTGTATTCCAACTTCCCATTAATTAGGACTTAATCATTGCTAATTAAGTAATAATTAATGGATAGTTAAGTACTAATTAGTTGGATTTGACCTACTTACCTATAAAAATGAACGGCGACGACCTATTATAACCATCGTCGGTGCGCACCGACGGCAAATCGCCGAATTTCTCGCGCCGACTGTAGTAAGGGTCTTCTGATGTCCTTAATTAGGGTAATTAGTGCTAATTAGGATAATTAGTACTAATTACCTGGAGGTGATGAAGTAAAATAGCATAAAAACGACTAGAAAGCAGACGAGCAGAAAATCTCGACCTCGCCGCATTTTTCGCACTTCTACTGCATTGATTTTTGGCTGGAATTATTGATTTTTGAGAAAAATATGGAAATTTGAAAGGAAAAAGGGAAAAATTGGGGAAAATTGGGAAAATAGAGGAAAAATGAATAAATCAAGATAAGAATTGAAAAATTGGGAGAAAAGAGAAAAAATTTGAAAAAAAAATCGAAAAAATAGAAAAAAAATTTTTTTTTTTGAAAATTTTTAAAAATTAGAAAAATCAATACTTATTTATTGAATTTTTTTGGAATTTTTAAAAATTAACAACTCTCTAGAAAACTCACGAAAATTGCAAAATCCGAAAAAAAACATGAAAAAAAAATTTTTTTTTCGAATTTTCTGATTGGTCAGTCGTGTAGTTCTCGTGGACAATTTTTCCATTTTTTTTCGAAAAAATAGAAAATTGTCCACGAGAAATACACAGAAATCAAACTGCAAAACTTTTGCAAATTATCAAAAAATATTTTATTGAAAATTTTGATATTAGTGGCCTAGAAAACCACTTTTAGGCCATTTCAAATTCACGATGTAACTTGGAATGGCCTAATATTGGTTTTCTAGGCCACTAATATCAAATTTTTGGTATTGTGTAGTTCTCGTGGACTAAAACTGGAAAATCAATACTTTTGCAACTGGAAAAAGCAGTGCCTTCTTCGAAAATAAGGAAGCTAATCAGGCCAGCATTTCCCCCCTCTTCCCACTTTTTATGTTTGCTCCAAGAGCACAAGACCACGCCCCTTTTCGCCGAGCACATTCTTTTTTCGATATAATCAGGGGTGCTGAAAGTGGTGATTTATATGCCGAAAAGAGCCCGTCAACATACTTACATCTTCTCAGAGTGCTCAGAGTTTGGGAGGCGAAAAGGGGGAGGGGGGAGGAGAGCTCAAATATTTGCACAAAATCAATTTCCCGTTTTGAACAACGCTTTATGGGAGAGGAAGAAACATGGGAAGAGTTGTCCGAGAGAACTACACGAATGGAAGAGGTGGCCTAGGTTTTGCAATATTGGAAAGTTAGTCCACGAGAACTACAAACTAGTCAATACTATATTGTCCACGAGAACTACACGACTGATCATTTGAATTGAATTTTTGACATTGGTGGCCTAGAAAACCATTATTAGGCCATCGCAAATTGCACTTTCAATTTGAGATGGCCTAGAAATGGTTTTCTAGGCCACAAATGACTAAAAAGTCGAAAATATTAAAATTCCCAAATTTTTGAGATTCTGAAGTCCAAAAACTTCCGAAAATCAAAAAGTGGGAAATTGTCCACGAGAACTACACGACTGACCAAATATCAAAGTCCAAAAAAATTACAAAATCGAAAAACCCAAAATTCCCAAATTTTTGAAATTCTGAAGTCTGAAAACTATCAGAAATTCAAAAAATTGGAAATTGTCCACGAGAACTACACGACTAACCAATCAGGACATTATCAAAATTTAAAAATGTAGAAAAATTGTCCAAAAGTACTACGAAACTGGAAAAACCCAACATTTCGAGGTTCTAAAGTCATAAAACTTTCAGAATATCAAAAAGTTGGAAATTGTCCACGAGAACTACAAAACTAGAAAACTCCTATAGTCTTCATATCATATATTATCATTTTTGTAGTTCTCGAGGACAAAACAACTAAAATCGTTAATTTTGTCCACGAGAACTACACAACTAGTCAATCAGTAACTCGATTATATTTTCACACTTTTACTCTTGTAGTTCTCAAGAACAAAATAACTAAAATCGTTGATTTTGTCCACGAGAACTACACGACTAACCAATCAGGAGATAACCTAACTTTTCACACTTGTGTAGTTCTCGAGGACAAAACAACTAAAATCGTTGCTTTTGTCCACGAGAACAACAAAACTGACCAATAAGAAATAATCTAACTTTTCAAAATTTCATTCGTGTAGTTCTCGAGGACAAAACAAACTACATTCGCTTTGTCCACGAGAACTACAAAACTGACCAATAGGAAATCACCTAACTTTTCGCACTTGTGTAGTTCTCGAGGACAAAACCACTAAAATCGTTGATTTTGTCCACGAGAACTATACTCGCCGCACGCGACAGTAAGTGCGCGCCACTGCACAACTGGAGTTTTCTCGGTCACGGCCACCATTTCGAAATTCGCGCCACCATTCAGAAAATTTCGCGGTGAAAAATCGATGGCCGCGGCCTAGAAAAATTCAAATTTCTCTTCCATTTCGGTCATTTTGCAGTGGAGCGCACTTACTGATGCGTGCGGCGAGTATACACATCCTTTTTACAAATCCAATAATTCCTCCACGAGAACTACAAAACTGGACAGTTTCTCAAACTGTTAGTCGACCACAAATCCAATTAGTAATCCCCGTGGACAAACTTCGATAATTGTAAGAATTAGGCCACTGGTGTAGTTCTCGTGGACAAAACAAATCGCTTTCTCCACGAGAACTAATAAGTTGTCCACGAGAACTACACAACTTGGTGTACTTCTCGTGGACAACTACTACTACAAAAAACGAGGAAAAAAAACCAAAATCCCTGTTCCCAGGGGCCTCAAAAGCTAGGACTTGTTGAAAAGCGGAATGACAGATGCCTTTTTCGCCTATTTCTCAGTCGACCTGTCATAATAATCTGACTGCGCGATGCGAAAAGCGAATACGAAATTTCTCCGTCCGTCGGCTGCTGGGAAACGGCCGCTGATTTGGAGGGCACCGAGAGACGAGAGAGTGCGGCGAATCGAGAGGGTGGGCCAGAGAAACGAGCGTGTCCTTTCGGTGTCAAGAAACGGAAGAGGGGAATGGGGGGACGAGGTGAGTGGATTTGCTGGGAGATTACATTATTATTAGTTTTAGTTTTAGTTTCGTTTTCCTTTTTATTACTTTTATGGTTATGATGTGTAGGATGTTCATAGGATTTGTGGAAAAAGTGATGTTTGATCAAGGGAAACGCAAGAAAAAAAGAAGAAAAAATTGGAAAAAAAGTTTGTTTTTTTTTCCAATTTTTTTCCAAATTTTTTTTTCAATATTTTTTTCTTTCTTCCAAATTCAAAATATTGCCGATTTTCGCTATGCGCCTTCAAACAGACCACTGTACTTAAGAACAAAATACTGTAGTCAGTTTAAAGGCGCATAGTGAATTCACAGGATTTTTAGAATTTGCATTTTTCAAACAAAAATTCGAATTTTAGCACAAATCACGGTTTTCACTATGCGCCTTTAAATAGACTACTGTATTTCAGAACAAAGTACTGTAGTAAGTTTAAAGGCGCATAGGGAAAATTGTTGATTTTGCGGTTTGCACTTGGATTTTGACTGGATTTTCAGAAATTTTAGAATTTTTCACTTGAAAATTGAATTTTTCAAACGAAAAATTTGAAATTACATATAAAATCGTGTTTTTCGCTCAAAATTTCAATCTTTTTGAACTTGAAAAAGCGCAATATCGCTATGCGCCTTTAAAAAACTACAGTAGTTTGTTACCAGAAAACTGTAGTAAATTTAAAGGCGTATAGTGAATTTTGTCTTTTTACAATTTTTCAAGTGAAAATCGTAATTTTCAGAAAAAATTTCGATTTGTTGACTGAAAAAAGTCAAATTTTCACTATAGAGCGCATTTTCAATCCAAAATTTCAGATTTCTTAAAATTTCTTCCAAAAAACGCAAAATTTCAAGAAAAACTGAAAAAAAATTTTCTTTTCAATTTTTTTTGAAAAAATCAAAAAATTCCTCAAATCCGACAAAATTCACCATGCGCCTTTAAAAAAACTACGGTATTTCGAACGCGAAAACCGTAGCGAGTTTAAAGGCGCATAGTGTATTTTGTCCATTTTTATGGAACTTTTCGTTTTTCTTTTTTTTCGCGAAAAATCTTGGAAATTTTCAGAAAATTTTTAAGATTTTCAGCGAAAAAAATTTTGATAACGATAATATTACTTTTCCAGGATAGTACTCATTTCCCTCGAAAAACACGAAAAAACTGAAAACGAAAAAAAAATTCCAAAATTCCAAACCAATTTCGCAGCAATTTCCGCTGTTTTTCACCGGCAACCCTATTATTAACATTTTCCCCAAGCTCAAAACAACAATTTCGTGCTCCGCGAGCTCCTTAAACTATAGAAGAATCAAGTGAAATCATACAAACAAAGTACATCGCACCCGAACAGTCAATCAGTTCGCTGATCAATGATTATCACTTGGAAATCGAAAAAACATGGTTATCAGTGTGAAAATGGACATAATTTGGGACATTTTTGGGAAAATATTTTATATCTATGTGAAAGTTCGACGTCAATGTTTGGGAATTTGGAAACGAAACGAGGAAGGACGGGTTTCTGTTAGAAAAAAGAAAAAATGGAAAAAAGTGAGAACTGCGTAAGAGAAAACCTGATATACTTCCTTTTTTGCGATCTGGATTCGTGGAAGAGGAAATGAGAGCGAAAGTTAGGCCAGCAATGTGGATTTGCAATTTTTGAGGGGTTTTCAGATTTTCTTGTGATTTTCCTGGAAAAATGACTTTCAGCTTATTAAGGAGATAGTTTTCAGTGTTTTACCTAAAAATAATAAGAAATTATCAAAAATCCTGAAAAAAATATGAAATTTATTTTAAAAATCAATAAACTTGTGTTTTTATCGATTTTTTCAATTTTTTCTGGAAAAAAAGACTTTCAGCTCATTAAGGAGATATTTTTCAGTGATTTTCAGTCAAAAATGTATGAAAATTATGAAAAAACCATTAAAAAAACCGGAAAAACTCAATAAAATTGGGTCTTTACCGCTTTTTTATTGAACTGTATCGATTTTTTATTGATTTTTCAAGATTATAGAGTGTTTTGTAGTGATTTTCAGTTAAAAATGAAGCATTTATTGAAAATCACTAAAAAATTGAAAAAAATCAATAAATTTGCGTTTTTTTTTCGATTTTCTCTTGATTTTTTTTCGATTTTTGATTTAATTTCAAAGTTTCATTGAGTTTTGTATTATGCGTTCAAAAAATCCTGTCAGTCGTCCGCAACGACGCTCCGCTGATTCCGCCTAGTGCACGTTGTTTAGCCAGCTGATTTTCGAAAAAATTGTATCAAAAATAAACTGGCTAAACAATGTGCGCTACTAGGCCGGGTGATTAAGCTTCGGTGATTTCGCAAACTGCACTACACTAGGCGGAATCAGCGGAGCGTCGTTGCGGGCGACTGACAGGATTTTTTGAACGCATAATAATGATTTTCAGTAATTATCAGTCAAAAATGTATAAAAATTATCGAAAAACATGGAAAAACAGAAAAAATTAATAAAATTGTTTTTTCATCGTTTTTTTTCTTTATTTTTTTTCAGATTTGTGTTGATTTTTTCTGGAAAATGATTTTAATCTTATTTTCAGGATATTTTTCAGTGATTTTTAGTCAAAAATGTATGAAATTCAGCAAAAATCATGAAAAACTCGGAAAAAAATCAATAACATCGTGTTTTATCGATTTTTTTCACATTTTTCATCGATTTCTCGACTTTTTGTTCAATTTTCGAGATTTTTCCGACAGGAACAGTGATTTTCAGTCAAAAATGTATAAAATTCAGTGAAAATCATGGAAAAATTGGAAAAAATCAATACAATTGTTTTTTTTTATCGATTTTTCGAATTTTTGATCAATTTGCAACATTTTAGATCAATAAAATTGACAAAACATGAAAAATATGCTCAGAATTTTGTATAAACCCCGAAAACTCCAATTCAGGGTGGAAAAGAGGGTGGCGAAGGACAAAACCATTAAAAATACATTGGGATGAGCAAGAAACACCATGAGGAATCATTTATAAGGACAATATGTGCACTTTATTCTGAAAAAAACGCAGGATTTGACGACAATTTGCAGAAAATGTGCATTCATTATTCGCAAACTGCGGCACTAGTTTTCTGCAACTTTGCCGCACAGTATTTTTTCAGTGTTTTTCAATGAAAAATTTGACTTTTAGGTAGTTATTTTCAGTAATTTATAGTTCAAAATATATGAAATTCAGTAAAAATTATGAAAAGTCAGAAAAAAAATCAATAAAATTGTATTTTTATCGATTTTTTTCTTGATTTTTGATCAATTTTCGAAATTTTCCTGGAAAAAAAAGTTTTGGGTGTACTTTCCGTGATTTTATGATAAAAAATGTATGAAATTCAGTAAAAATTATATGAAAATCATGAAAAAATCAATAAATTAGTGTTTTCATCGATTTTTTCTTGATTTGTATCGATTTTTATCAAATTTCAAGATTTTATTATGCATTGTAGTGATTTTCAGTCAAAAATGTTAACAATTTCTGAAATAACATGAAAAAATCATGAAAAATACGAAAAAATCAATAAAAATCAAGTTTTTTTTGCCGATTTTCCGAAAAATTGACAAAACCAAAAAAAAATAACTGAAAAATCAGCAAAAATCCCAAAATTTTCCCCAAAAACTCCATTTCAGTGTGGAAAGGAGGGTGGAGAAGGACAAAACCATTAAAAATACATTGGGATGAGCAGAAAACACCATGAGGAATCATTTATAAGGACAATATGTGCACTTTATTCTAAAAAAACGCAGGATTTGACGACAATTTGCAGAAAATGTGCATTCATTATTCGCAGAGTGCGGCAATAGTTTTCTGCAACCCTGCCGCACAGTTTTTCAGTATTTTCAATAAAAAATTGGATGTTGAGGTGGTTTTTAGTGATTTTTTCGGTGATTTTCTCGAAAATGTCAAAAAATCAATATGAATCCTTAAAAATCGAATTTTTTCATTGAAAAATGATGAAAAAACTGTGATAAAAGGAGCACAATTTGCGAAAATTCGACGATTTTTTCGAAAAAAAAAGCAAAAAATATCACAAAACTACAAAAAACACAGAAAAATCAGATCTAAAGCTCTTCTTTCTCCTCATCAACGACATCAGAATCCTCATCGCTGCTCGACGAGTACCTCACATGGCTCCGCTGGCTCCGTTCATCCCCCACAGCCGCATCCTTATTCTTCGCCCCATCCACAATCTCCCACTTGACAGTATCCGCGTCTAAATCCTGGCGGAGCAACCTCTTGAGCTCCTTTTCGACCTCTGGAGCATCCATGAACTTTTTCTTCTTTGTCTTTCTGAATCGTTTCTTCCTGGCGCACTTCATCGGAGGAGTAAGTCCATGTGGGAACTGCCATTGTTTCGCAGCCTTCTTCGCCGCCTTCGCTTCATCGTTCTCTGGCGCTTCAGAAGTAGAAGACGTGGCGATGGAGTCGTGGGTGCAGACGATGACCTGGGAGACGTCCGCCACTTTGAACAGATTCCGATTGTCCATAGTTTTATGAACTTCTGTCACAGTTGGAAGATCCAGCACTTTCCCATTCAGCAGTTGATTTCCAATTCTTAAAGTGGCGGTTCTCGCGTCCTGATTCAAATTAATCGCGAGATCTTCGATTCTTCCGTCGTTCGCAATAATCTTCTCGATACGATCGACGCAGTCTTCTGGCACACGGAGCACTACGTGGCTCTCAAAGTCGGGGGGATCATCGGAGCTCACTGGGGAGTCTTCGATGAAACTTTGGGGCTGGAAATGGGGGTGAAATGAGATTGCTATCAGATTTTTAGGTGAATTAGGGACTTTTTTGTAGGTAAAATGTTGGAAAATCATGGAATTTGTGGTAAAAACTGATAAAATGGTGAAAAAGTCATGGGAATATACGATTTTTCAAGTTTTTTCTATATTTTTGATGTTTTTGCTCATTTTTAGCTATTTTTCTGTCATTTTAGTGCTTTTTTCATAATTTTCAGTAATGAATACACCAGAAAAGCATGAAATTTCAAGACAAAGTGAAGAAATTTAAGAAAAATGTGATTTTTTGATGTTTTTCGTGATTTTTCCGGGATTTTTTGCATTTTTTCAATTAAAAAACTGATTTTATTAGCTTTTTGAGTATTTTTTAGCCATTTTGAGCTAAAAATTTAAAAAAATCAATAAATTTCAGAAAAATCTAATAAAGTTGGGTAATACTGATTTTATGCAGTTTTTCATGGTTTTTAATTGATTTTTTGGCATTTTTCTGTTGAAATTGTTAGAAATTATTGATTTTTGACAAACAATCATCAATTTTCGAAGAAAACTGACAAAAATTGAGCAATATGCAATTTTCAAGATTTTTTCCCTTTTTTTTCACTTTTCCAAGCATTTTTTTGCTATTTTTTTATTCAAATGTAGTTACAACTATTTTAGCTACTTTTCGCTAATTTTTTTTCAAAAAACTTAATAACTCATCAAATTCCAAGAAAATACTGAAAAAACTCACTTTAGGTCCTCGTTTTAACGGAATCCTCACATTAGGTAAAGAACTCATTCTTCTGTTTGATTTTTTGAATTTTTTCTGTGAAAAAAATCAATTTTTCATGGAAAAAATTATAAATTAGTGGAAAATCTGATGAAAAATCAATTAAAAATTAAAATTTTTTGCGAACTTTTTGTCCGTCAGGAGTACAAAACTAGATGGCCGAAGTTTTGCAACATGGTTTTCTAGTCCCCGGTGATTTTTTTTTCATTTTTTTTCAATTTTTTGGGCGTTTTTAGGTCAAATTTCACTTTAAAAATCAAAAAAATTATCGATTTTTTTCAGAAAATCATGAAAATCACTGAAGAATTCATCTCTGCCAGTGTAAACCCGCGATCGCACTGTCTCACTGCTTGCAAGTCAACTCCTTTGGTGGTCTACGCCTCTGCGCTACAAATAGTGGTGCAGAAAGCGCCAGAAGTGAGTTTTTCACATTTTTTAATTATTTTTAATGTTAAAATTCATTTTTATAAACTTTGGAGTTCAGAATCCATCAAAAGTAGGCGTTATCAAGAGCCTTTCGGAACGTCGCCATCAAAAACCGATCACAGCTCTCAAAAGGCTCAAGTCCCTACCAGAAATCGACGAATTCATCAGTGGAGGCGTCGACTCACGCGTAGTGCTCTGGCGGCTCACCGGAGAGCACATCGCCTACGTCTCAGAGCTCTCGGGCTGCTCGGGGAGTATCGGAAGTGTGTGCGGCGTGGCGGAGCCCAGGAGAAAAGTGCTCGCCGCCGCGTGGGTGGCGGATGGCGCCAATGGGTTCGAGGTGTGGTGGACGACGGATTCTGGAGCACTCACGCATTCTACCAGTGTGATTCTGGAGCAGAAGGCGTTTGCTCTGTGTCTCGATGCGATTTCCCTTCCGGATGGGGTGGTTTTGGCGGTGGGCACGTCGAAGCGGTTCGTGGAGCTCTTCGGGGAGGCGGAGGATCAGAAGACGTTCCAGAAGTTGGTCAGTGTGGCCGGACATACGGATTGGATTCATTCGATTGCTTTTAATGGTGAGCAATGGCTCTGAGCTCGGGGGTGGAGCAGATAGTTGCTCCGAGAGCCAAGGCTCTGTGCTCCAGGAGCCTTGGAGCCTTGAGCACTGAAGCCTTGCAGCCCAAGAGCTCTAGTGCTCTAGCCCCGCCCCTTTTGCTCATGTTAAATTTCCAGATGATCCGTCACGTCTTCTGCTGGCTTCTGCTGGCCAGGACACCTATGTGCGGCTCTGGGCGATCGAGCCCGAAGACGTCACCACTAAATCAGAAGACGTCACCTCTTCAGAAGAGCTCACGTCTTCAGCGAACCTCTTCACCATCGGCTCCGCCCCCTTCCGCTGCAGCCTCCACGCCGTCCTTCTCGGCCACGACGACTGGGTGCACTCGACGACGTGGAGCGGCGACGGACGACGTCTTCTGACGGCGAGCAGCGACAAGACGTGCATCATCTGGAGAGAAGTGGACGACTTCTGGAGAGACGACGTCAGATTGGGGATTGTTGGAGGGCAGGCCGCAGGGTTCTTCTCGGCTGAATTCGTGGGCGATGTAGTCGTCAGTTCGTCGTATTTTGGAGGGCTTCATGCGTGGAAGACGTTGACGTCTTCAGAGTCTTCTGAATCAGAATCTGACGGATTCTGGAGCCCTCTTCCAATGACAGGAGGTCATGTTGGAGAAGTTCGAGATATTCAGTGGGCGGAGCCTGAGCCAGAGCGAAAAGAGCAAAAAGGGGCGGAGCCCGCCTTCCTCTTATCAGTGGGCCAGGACCAAACCACGCGAGCCTACGCCTTCTCGAGCTCACAAAATGTGCTCCTGGAGCTCGGAAGACCTCAAGTTCATGGTCATGATATGCAATGTATTGCTATCGTTAGCCCCGCCTCTTTTGTATCTGGAGCCGAAGAAAAAGTGTTCCGAGCATTCAGAGCTCCGAAATCGTTCGTCGCGAGCCTGGAAGCGATCTCCGGGGCTCCGCGAGAGCAAGTCTTTGCTGAGCTCCAGTTAGCAGAGTTCGGAGCATGTGTGCCGGCTCTCGGGCTCTCGAACAAGCCGATGGTCGAGGGGGAGACGGTCATTGGCGAGCACTGGGAGGAGGATGCGTTTAGGGCGGAGCCGATGGTCTTGAGAAGTTAGTGATAAGAAACTGTATATCATCTGAAAGCTAATTTCATGAGAATTACAAATCTGTAATTTATTTTTTCATAATGGCTCTGGGAGCCGAGATACAGCCTAAAGTCCAAAAATTGAATTTTTGAGAAGTTTTGAGCGTTTATAACTCACTTTGGAGTGATTTTTTGTAAAAAACCAAATATATATTTCAACTTTTCTTGAAATTTTCAAAGAGAAATTGAAATATATTCAGTTTTTCACAAAAATCACACCGAAATTAGTTATAAACGCTCAAAGTTTCTCAAAAATTCAATTTTTCGGGCTTTAGGCTGTATCTCGGCTGCCAGAGCCATTTTGGGAAAGTAAATTACAGATTTGTAATTCTCGTCGTAAAATTAGCCTTCAGATTATACAAATTCCACTTGGACTTTCTATTAGGCCACGCCCCTTTTTCCATTTCCAAAAATTCTCAATTTGAAATATTTCCAGCGGCTCCCACTGAAGACACCCTCCAACAGAACACCCTGTGGCCGGAAGAGCACAAACTATATGGACATGGATATGAAGTTTATTCGGTCACCGCTAACCCCTCTGGAACTGTCCTCGCCACTGCTTGCAAAGTAGGCTCCGCCCACTTTTTGCAGTTTGTGGCGCACTTTTTTTTTTTGCTATTTTGCAGTATTCCGACGCAGATTTGAATGGATTTGATGATGGAGTTGCTCGGCGAGCATCAATTTGTTCAAATTTTGACCATAGTTTATAAAAATTGATGTTGTGAAAAGCTAGGTCAGCTAAAAATTCTGTTTTTCATAAAATTTCATGATTTTTAGAAAAATAGAATGTTTAGCTGGCCTAACTTTTTACAGTGTCGGTTTTTATAAACTATGCTCAAACTTTGAATAAACTGATGCTCGGCGAGCAACACCATCATCAAATCCATTCAAATCTGAGCCGGAATACTACAAAGTATAAAAAAAAGTGCGCCGCAACTTGCAAAAAATGGGCGGAGCCTAACCCTTCTTCTTCCAGTCGAGCCACGTGGAGCACTCTGTACTGATGCTCTGGGACACATCAAACTGGTCCAAGAAGGCTGATATCACTGGCCATCAGCTCACAGTGACGCAGATCGCGTGGAGACCGTCGGGGAGCACATTGCTCAGCGTTAGTCGCGATCGAACGGCGAGACTTTATAAGGAGAAGGATGGAAATGGTTTGTGCTCATTTTAAAGAGCTCAGAAAACTGAAATTTTCAGCCAATGGCTTCAACTATTCGTGCACCTGGACGTCTGGAAAAGAGCACTCGCGAATCATTTGGGCTTGCGATTGGCTCGACGATGCTCACTTTGTAACGGCTTCTCGCGATCAGAAGGTGATCATCTGGAGCGAAAACGATGGCCAAGCCACGCCCCTTTCCACTGTCAAGCTCGCGGAGCCGGTGACCGCCGTGGCGGCTTCTGGAGACGTCGTGGTGGCCGGATTGCAGAGTGGAGAGCTCGTGGTGCTCCGATGGAATCAGAAGACGTTGGAGGTTGTGGAGCGACTTGGAGTGAATCCGATTCAGGTCGATGCCGCTGTTCTTCGACTTCGATTTTCGAAAAATGGAAGAAAGTTGGCTGTGGCGAGCGCTGATGCGAAATTGCGAGTTTTTGATTTTTCTCGGTGATTTTTTGTTATATTTTTTATTATTGCTCATGTTTTTTTGTTGTTGTTACTAATTTTTCAATAAAAAGTGATATTTTCAAAAGTTTTATTCAACTTTTCAAAACAAAAAAACGATCCTCTCGAAACTCACCTGGCTGGCTCAAGAGCAATGTTGCTCGAACATGGTGGATTTTCAATATTTTGTTACTAATAGTGAATTCAGGGGACGTTAATCTAGCACACATTTCAAAAAGGTGGTGGGGACCCTCAATACCCTTTTTCCTCTCCGGGATCCTAGGCTCTCTGATTGCTCTTTGTTTCGTTTCGATCGCTGATCGATTTCGCCCCTCATTCTCGTTTCCTATAGATTTGAAATCCCCTGCGGTCAAAAGGTGTGCATCAAATGGGCAAAGGATCCTCCTTATCCTCCACCACCGGTTTGATTTGATCGCCGAGGGGGCTGAAACACAACATTTTATTCTCGGTTCCAAAAACACAGAAAATTATTGAATAATCAAAAAACAAATACTGGAAAGGGCTCATATTGTGTGTGTGAACGTTGAAGAAGGAAACAAAATGTTCGTTCTGGGCGGGTAGAAGTCATTAGACTCATAAGTTGGTGGATAGATAAAAAATATGGGAAGAAAAATGTAAAAACAGCAGGAGAGAGAGAGAATGTGTAGATGGATAAGAGGTGATAACAGGAAACGAAGAATTGCAAGTGACAACTCGAAGTGGGTGCTCGATTTAGAACCGCGGCACCCGCAGAGAGCGTCTGAAATTGCAGAAAAACGCTACCGTTTATTGTGGAGACGGGGAGCGCGACGGGCTGCGGGTGGCCGAGCGAGAACGCGAGCGGGAACGGCTGCGAGTGCGGGAGCGCGAACGACGTGGCGAATACTTGGGCGACGCACGACGCTCGCCACGTGGCGAACGAGAGCGCGAGCGGTCACGGCCGCCGCCTCCGGAGCCAGATGAGGTGTCCTCGCGGACTCTGATGTAGGCGGTCTCTCCCTGAAGAAATATTTATATAGAAGATCACCTCCAATTGTAAACCTACCTCATGAGATCTGAACTTGGTGTCATGGAGCTTGCGCACGGCGTACTTGACGTCCTCATAACGCGTAAACTCGACGACTCCAGTACCATCGCGAGCCACATCGGCGTAGCAGACGTCGCCGGCCTCACGCATATGATCCTTCAGATCCTGCCACGAGCCGGTTGGCGGAAGACCCTCGACGATGACGCGGTACCCGGTGCGTCTCTGTGGGCCTCCACGGCCACCGCCTCCTCCGCGTCCTCCGTGGAAGTCGCCGTGCCCGTTGATCGGACGACCGCCTGGACCGCGTGGGCCCACTCCGCGGGTGAACTCGACGCGGATGCGACGTCCGTCGAATTCGTAGCCGTCGCGAGCACGGACCGCGTCCTCGGCGTCTCTGGAAAATTGGGAGTTCAGTTATCGATTTTTGAGCATTTGCTTACCTATGATCCTCAAACTCGACGAAGGCGAACGCTGGCCCGCGTCCCGACTTGATATCGACGTACTTTATGCGTCCGTACTTGTGGAAGATGTCCTCCACCTCCTTCTCGCGCACATCTCCTGGCAGATTGCCAACATACACTTTTTGGTCCTCACGTGGCATGGTACCTCCGCTGAAAAATGGAAAATTTTGAGTAAAGAATTTCTATTTGGGATTGCTCTTAACATTGCTGAAAATCGATAACAAACCAAAACTAAACGAAAAACTAAAAAAAATGCTGACAAAACGGACCTAGAGCAGATATTTCATAAATGGCCTAAAACTGCCAACTCCAGGGGGAAAACCTAATACAAATGACTACTCGGAGCTCAAATTGTGCTCTTTTTATGCGGCTCGAAATTCGAAAATTCGAAAAATCGAAAGCGCGCGCACTCTGACGTGAGGATTCGATAAAAAGTGGCGAGCCACGGCGTTTCGAATTCGAAAATGCGGACACGCGACGCGACCGCGACGCGTCTCTGGACCCGCCAAATTTGAATGTGTGCGGTGGAGCGCACTTGCATCTGCTTTGTCACGCCCCATTTTTTTTTATTTTTTTGTTATCTTTTTGTTTTTTCCGAATTTTTCCGGTTTTTTAGTCAATTTTGGTTGTATTTTCGTGTTTTTTGGCGGTTTTTCAAAATGTACATTAATTTTTAAGTAAATTTGATGATTTCAGATGCCAGAAGTGGCGGATAATGGCAGAGAAGGTAAAAAATTTGAAAAAAAAACCAAAAAAACATGAAATTCTTCCAGAAACTCCCGAAATTGGCAACAAGAAGCGATGGATTGCGTGTTTCATCCTGCTCCTTGTGAATTTACTCAATTACAT
This sequence comes from Caenorhabditis imperialis, assembly GCA_963572205.1. Taxonomy (NCBI): domain Eukaryota; kingdom Metazoa; phylum Nematoda; class Chromadorea; order Rhabditida; family Rhabditidae; genus Caenorhabditis; species Caenorhabditis imperialis. The sequence goes on from OY751541.1 coordinate 1,322,803, forward strand.
CGATCGTTACACCATTGTCGGCGTGATGACGCCGCTGATGAGCTATTTTGCGATGGATGATAAGGATTCGGGCATGCTTCAAGTGGGTAGTGAAGAAAAAGAGCAAAAACCCATGAAAATCATGAGAAAATGAAGAAAAAGTGGAAAAAATGGGTCTAAAAGTGGAAATTTCGATGGAAAATGGGAAATTTCAGGGAAAAGTGAGGAAAATCTTGAAAATAGCGTCTTAAACTGAAAAAAATTAAAGAAAATCCTTGATAAAAGACAGAAAAATGGGAAAAATTAAGAAAAAATTGCAAAAAACTGAAAAAATAACCAAAAACCCACATAATCAGTTAAAAATCAATGAATTCCCTAAAAATCAACTTAAAAATACAAAAAATACACCAAAAAACACCAAAATCCACCAAAAATCCACCTAAATCCTTATTTCAGACAGTTTTCATCGGATTCTACATGATTTTCGCCCCACTCTTCGGCTATCTTGGAGATCGCTACAATAGAAAGCTTCTGATGATAATTGGCATTTGCATTTGGATAATTGCAGTGTTTTTATCGTCGTTTTGCACGAAAGAGGTAGAAAATGGCTCTAAAAACAATTTTGAGCAAGTTTTCGGGGCTCAACGTGCTCAAAATGGGTGAATTCTGATTTATTAACTTTTATCTTTGATCCTTGCTCACGTGGAAATTCGAAAATGTCATAACGTAATTATTTTCACCAGAAATTGTGTAGTTTGTGCTCACGTTAAATACAAAATGTATAGTTTATGGCGAAAGTCGCTGTACATTGTGCTTTTTGTAGTTTACGTGAGCACAAAATGCACAATTGCTATGAAAATAATTACGTAATGACATTTTTGAATTTTCACGTCAGCAAGAATCAAAAATAGAAGTTGATCAATCAGGAGCCGCCCATTTTGAGCACTTTGAGCCCTGACAACTTGCTCGAAACTGATTTTCTTCACGAAAATCGAGAAAACAAAATATTATCAAAGCCACGCCCCTTTCAAGGGTGTGAAAACTAATTTTTGAGATCAGAATTTTGTACTGATTACAACTTTGGTACTCTTTTTTCATGGAAACCAGTTTTGAGCAATTTTTGGGCTCTAGATTAATCCAAAATTAGTTCAAAACTGATTTCCATGAAAAATGAAGTACTGAAGTCGTAATCAGTGTAAAATTCTGCATAGATTGATGTAAATATCTCAAAACTTTCAAAAATGTAACCTTGTCAGTTGAAATGTACACCTAATTTCTACCATGAATTGCTGAGAGCTCTCTGAGCACATTCATGAAATAAAATTCTGCAAAATGATTATGAGCACCGAGATTTGAGTCATTTAAGGTGAAAAATTCTCTATTTTTAACCTTCAATGACTTATATTTCGCGGCTCAGAAACATTATGCAGAGTTTTACTTCATGAATGTGCTCAGAAAGCTCTCGGTTTTAAATGGTAGAAAATTCAACATTTTTCAGTAAAAATTTCGAAAAAACAGTAAAAATCAAAAAAATTCGTCATTTTTCAGTAAAAAAATTTGATAAAAATCAACGTTTTACTATAGAAAATTCAGAAAAAACACGAAAAAATCGATAAAATTTGACACTTTACCGAACAATTTTCGAAAAAACTCAAAAAATCAATAAAATTCGACACTTTGCCATAAAAAACCTACAAAAACCCAAAAAACGATAAAATTCAACACTTTTCCTTAAATTTTCGAAAAAACTACCAAAAAAAACTACAAAATTCGACACTTTTCCGCAAAATTACCGGAAAAACCGAAAAAATCACTAAAATTTGACACTTTTCCATAAAAAAATCCGAAAATTAATTAAAATTTGACATTTTACCATAAAACTTCCGATAAAAACCCCAAAAAATCGATCAAATACACCGCTTTTCCATAAAAACCACCCCAAAAATCACTACTTGCAGCACTACCTGCTCTTCCTACTGTGCCGTGGAATAGTGGGCACCGGAGAAGCATCCTACTCCACGATCGCCCCCACCATTCTCTCGGATCTCTTCAGTGGTCCAATGCGGAGCCGTGTGCTCATGATGTTCTATTTCGCGATTCCAGTGGGAAGTGGGCTCGGCTTCGTGGCGGGCTCCTCGATCCTCGAGGCCACCGGCTCTTGGCAGTGGGGAGTTCGATTCTCGCCGATTATCGGCATTTTCTGCCTCATCCTCATGGTTTTCATGCTCGATGAGCCGAGACGAGGAGCTTGTGAAGGAGCTGTCCAGGAAGCCGATGAGGGCTCTGTTTGGGATGATTTGAAGTATCTGATGTCGGTTAGAACCTATTATTTGGTGTCGATGGCGTCGGTGGCGACGTTCTTTGCGATTGGGTGTACTAGTTGGTGGACCGCCAAATATGTGGGATATGGACATGCGTTGATCAATGGATTGAGCGAGGTTTCGGAGACCGCGTTGAATCAGTAAGGATTAGAATATAGTGGAATAGGGAAGAAGTAATCTTTTTGGAGTTTTCTAATGTCATCTGAAGAATCGGAATTTTTCGAGAATTTTTCTGAAATTTTAAAGGATTTTTAAATCGAATTTTTGAAAAATTTCGGAGTTTTTTTCGGAATTTTTCCTGAATTTTTTCTAAATTTTTAAGGATTTTTTGGAATTTTCAGAATTTTCCTAAACTTTTGAAAATTTTTCTATGATTTTTCTGGAAGCTTTCTAATTTTTCTAAAATTCTGAATTTTTCAAAAATTTCTCGTAATTTTTCCTGATTTTTTTTGACAATTTTTCGGAATTTTTAAAAATCTGAAATTTTTGAGAATTTTTCTAAAATTTTTCTGAATTTTTCGAAATCAGTAAGGATTGGAATAGTGGAGAGGGTCTTCTGAAGTCTCCTGAAATGCATAGAGAGCTCTCAGAGCCCTGATATACTCTAGAAATTCTGAATTTATCCTTCAGAATTCCAGACGTCTTCTATTTATACCCCGAAAATTATAAAATTCCCCATTTTCCGTCTATTCGACATTAAAAATGGCTAATTTTCATGAAATTCCTACTGAAATCCATCCTAATTGGAAATCACAAAAATTCAACGTCTTGTATTTATCTTCTGAAAGATCTCGGAGCTCTCAGAGCCCCCAGAGCCCAAATATACCCCGAAAATTCTAAAATTCCCCATTTTCCGTCTATTTGACATTAAAAATCGCTGATTTTCCAAAAATTCCTACTGAAATCCATCTTATTTGACTCCAAATCCTCTAGAATGGGCGTGACCTTGTTCTAACTATCAGCAGAGCACATTATTCTGATAGCAGCAATCTAGATGACATGGAAATTTAAATTCCAAGTGAAAACCTGATTTTTTCGGATTATACTCTAAAAATTGACGTTTTTATCTGAAATTTGATGATTAACATCATAAATCTCAAATAAAAAGTCTAATTTTAGTGTAAAATCACAAAAAAAAAACAGTTTTTCACTTGAAATTTATATTTTCACGTCATCTGAATTACTGCTATCAGAATAGTGTGCTCTAATGATAGTCAGAATGTGGTCACGCCCATGTTAGAAGATTTGAAGTCAAATAGAATGGATTTCAGTAGAAATTTCTGGGAAATCAGCGATTTTTAATGTTAGATAGACGGAAAATAGGGGAATTTTAGAATTTTCGGGGTGTAAACAGAAGACGTGGATTTTTTGTGAATTTGGAAGGAAAAATTCGGAATTCTGATTTTAGAATTCAGAATTTGAATTGTAGAATTCAGAATTCTATTTTCACTATACGGGTTTCTGAATTCAGAATTCATATTCAATGATTCTGAATTCTGAATTCATATTCAATGGTTCTGAATTCTGAATCCAGAATTCTCATTTGACGATTCAGAATTTTCACTTCAGGATTCAGAATTTTAATCGCACAATTCTGATTTTTCACTTCTCACTCCAGATTCTGAAATTTGACTTCTGAATTCAGAATTCCTACTTAACAATTCAGAATCCACACTCCAGAATCCCTAATCCCAACTCCATCCAAATCTCCCTCTTTTCCAGCATCATCTTCGTGTTCGGAGTGATCACGTGTGTCGCAGGGCTCCTCGGAGTCGCCTCGGGCTCCATGCTCTCTCGAGCATGGCGTGACGGGAAGGCGTGCTTCCGAAACAACGCCACCGAGAAGGCGGACGTCTTCATCTGCGCCATCTCGATGTTCGTCGCCCTTCCGTTCCTCTTCGCCTTTATTATAATGGCGGAGCACAATGTGAACGCGTGTCTCGTGCTCCTCTACTTTGCCGTCATGGCGATGTGCCTCAACTGGGCGATAAATGTAGACGTGCTTCTGTATGTAGTCGTGGCGAACCGAAGAGCCACTGCTCTCGCCGTGCAGACCCTCGTGGCTCATTTGTTTGGCGACGCCACTTCACCATATATCATTGGCGCCATTTCCGACGCCATCAGGGGCTCGGATACAGGACCCATTGGAAGATTCTTCGCGCTTCAGAAGGCGTTGTATGTGCCCACTTTTATGCTCGTGGTTGCTGGGGCGTTCTACTTGGCTGCGTCGTTTTTTGTCGAGGAGGATCGGAAGGAAGCGCTGTTCCAGATGAATGGTAGGTTTTGGGCTCTTTTTCAATGGAATATGTGAAAAATGAGCAATTTTGAGCTCTTTTTCAGTTGGAAAATTTGAAAAATTGGGGAATTGTTGTACTTTTTGGCTGAAAAATATAAAAATTGAGCAGTTTTGTGCTCTTTTTCAGTTGGAAAATGTGGGAAATGAGCAATTTTGGGATCTTTTCAGTTGAAAAATGTGAAAATGTGCTTTTTTACAGGGAAAATGAGCAATATTTGGGCTCTTTTTGAGGTTAAAAGTTGTGAAAATGAGAATTTTTGCTCTTTTTTATTGGTAAAATGATCAAATTTTGCTCATTTTTACAATGAAAAATTTAGAAAATTACATGATTTCGAGCAATTTTTTGCTCTTTTTCATTCGAAAACTGCAAAATTACAAAATTTTGAGCATTTTTTGCTCATTTTTCATCCAAAAATCACATTTTCACATCCCTTGTTCCATTTTTTCCCAAAAATCGAAGAAAATTCTCCGGTCTTTGGATGAAAAAAGCAAAAATGCTCAAATTTGTCATATTTTTGATATTTTTCACCAAAAATCGAAGAAAAATACTCGATTTTAAAATGAGAAAGAGCAAGTAAATGCTCAAAATTGTCATATTTTTGATAATTTTCAATTCTAACTTAAAAAAGAGCCAAATCTTGCTCAAAAACACCTATTTCTATACTTCTTCCAAGCCACGCCCCCTTAACCGAACCATTTGCAGCTCCTGACCACGATGCTCTCCACCACGACGAAGACATGGAGTCGCTTCTGAATTCCGGCGAGAACGCTGAAGAGGTTGAAGGCGTCGTCGAGGAGCCGGCCGTCATGACGTCTTCTGAATCGGCCTGACGGTGCGCCGAAGAGCAGCCGACTTCGCAACGACCATCTGCCAACTCTTCCATCGACGACAATTCCGACGACATCGAGAAACTGGGCTCCGACTCTTCAGAAGACGTCAACGACGACGATCGGAGCACGATCCGCTTCGAGCCACGTCTTCAGGCGGGCTCTGGAGCGCATCTGGAGACGTCGTCGTTGTCGGATGAGGCGGATGAGTGGGACGTGCAGAAGAGGGACGTCGGGGATGAGGACGTCTTCTGATGTCGTTGTGTTGTAGCTGTTCTTCTGAATTTTTCTTCTTTTCTTTTTTGGTGCTCTTTTTGGTGCTCCGTAGAGCTGTAACTATATATCTGTATAATATGTGTACATCTGGCCCCGCCCCTTTTATAGTTTTTGTAGTCTTTTCCCTTCCAGTGCCTTTTGATAGATGTGATACGAAAACATGCGACAAAAAAGCCGGTAGAAATTTTGGTGCCGGCATTTTAATTTTTTAAATTTTTTAGAATTTTAGGGAATTTTTCGGGAATTTTTCGGAATTGAAATTTTGAAAAAATCTGAATTTTTCTGAATTTTTAGAATTTTTTCTGAAATTTTTTTTCGAAAAATTCAGATTTTAATTTTTGAAAAATTCTGAATTTTTAGGAATTTCTGAAAAATTGAAAATCGTGAGATTTTTCTAAAATTTTCTATGATTTTTCTGAATTTTTGAAAATTTTCGGAATTATTTAAAAATTTTCTGAAAAAAAATCTGAATTTTTGGAGAATTCTAATTTGAAAAAATTCAGAATTTTCAAAGATTTTCAGAATTTTTTAAGAATTTTCTAAAATTTCACAATCAAAAATTTGAGAATTTCGATTTTTAAAAATTTTTCAGAATTTTTTTTTCGAAAAATTCAGATTTTAATTTTCTTAAAATTCTCTGAATTTTTCAGAATTTTTTCAGAATTTTTCATGAATTTTTAAAATTTTCAAAAATTCCATTTCAAACCGAAATTTCCGAAAAATTCAAATCTTAATCTTAATCTTCAAATTTAATCAATAATCCTATTCATCTTTCTATTTTTCCTTTTTTTTCGATCGATTTTTTCCCTTTCGATAATTTCAAATTTAATGTTAACAACTGATTTTAAAGATTATAATTTCGATGATCAGAATGAAATTCTGCACTTTTTCCAAAAATTTTTTTTTTCATTTTTCTTGCACTTTCAGCACTTTTTTCTGTTTTTCCTCTTATTTTTGAGTTCAGTGGTTGGTCTATCCGCTTTTTTCTATTTTTCGAACTTTTTACTAACAATTGGAGCATGTTTTTGAGAAAAATGAGCTCTAAAAAGTGAAGCGGCTCCAAAATTTCTTGATTTTACGGAGAAAGTGCAATTTTTGGCTCAGGGAGCTCAGAAAGTGCTCATTTTTCTGAAAAAGTGCGATTTTCTGGCTTTTTATGCTCAAAAGTACTCATTTTTTGGCTCTTTGAGCTCAAAAAGTGCTCATTTTTACGAAAATAGCGATTTTTTAGCTCTCAGAGCACAAAAATGGTCATTTTTAAGCTCTCGGAGCTCAAAAATTGCTCTTTTTGGCTCTTTGAGCTGAAGAAGTGCTAACTTTTACGAAAATAGCGATTTTTAACTCTCAGAGCACAAAAAGTGCTCATTTTTCCATAAATTCGCTGTAGAAAGTCAATTTTTTTTACTATTTTTAGCATTTTCAGCTCAAAAAATGCTCATTTTACGAAAATTTGCTCCAAAAATGACAATTTTCAACCATTTTTCACTATTTCTAGGCTCTTGGAGCTCAAAAAGTGCTCAATTTTCAGAAAAAAGCTAAAAAATAGCGATTTTCCACCATTTTTGGCTCTTACAGCTCAAAAAGTACTCATTTTTCCAAAAATTCGGTTTTTTTTTCACTATTTTTCACTTCTGGAGCACAAAAAATGCTCATTTTTCCAGAAATGCGCTCCCGAGCCGCGCCCCTCTATGTCAGGAACCTGAGCAAAGAGCCCCTCCCCCCTCCCGACCCATTCGCCGAAGTGCAACTCGAAAAAGTGCTCAAAGAGCTGTCATTCGTCCGAATTCAACTCGACGACATCATCATCCCGATGGAGAATCCGATGCTCCAGAAGCTCGCGGCGAGCCATCAGTTATATGGATTTCAACTCGAATACTCTTTCCCATCACTTGACGTCGTCTCGAAGGCGTTGAGCGCCACTGTCAGAATTCCGGAGAAGTGGATGACGGCTACTCGGATCGAGTTTAAACACAAGAGAGTGGTCCTTTTGACGATGCATCAGGATCAGGTGGAGCACTGGAAGAGGGCGAGACTTACTTTTTATCTTCAGATGCAGATCAAGATGAAGGGGAAACACACGGTGATTCTTTTTGGAAAATTGTGAAAAAATTGATGGAAAAATGGGAAATTTTAGCTGGAAAATTTGAAAATTAAGCAATTTTCTTCAAATTTACATGAAAATTTCAAAATTTCAGAATTTTATCGAAACTCCGCCCCTTTTTAGCAGTTTTCTGGTGTTTTTATTGAGAAAAATGTAAATTTGAATGAATTTTTGTAGAATTTTACAAGTTTATACATTTTTAGGATGAATTGATAAAAATTTTAAAAATTCGACATTTTTTGAAACCCCGCCCCTTTTCTAGCAGTTTTTTGTTGAGAAATTAACAAATTTTAGGTAGAATTACACAATTTTGCGATAAAAAATGAAAATTTAGACGGAAAACTCAAAAATTGAGCAATTTTCTTCAAATTTCAATAGAAAAATCTTTTTTTTTCAGGTTTTATCAAAATTTTGATGAAAAATTCAAAAATTCGACATTTTTTCCAAACTCCGCCCAATTTTTTTTCCAAATTGTTGGTACTTTTCCCAAAAAAATCAATTTTTTCTCGCATTTTCATCGAAATTCACACATTTTCAGCTAGATTTACCCTGAAAACTTATTTTTCCCTCAATTTTTCGATAAAAATTGAGAAAAACACTGAAAAACAAGGAGATAAATGAAAAAAACAGTGAAAAACAGCGAAATTCCTATTTTATTCCTGTTTTTCAGTATTTTTTCAACTTTTTATCGGAAAATTAGAGAAAAAGTAGTTTTCAGTGTAATTCCACATGAAAATGTGTAAATTTTTATGAAAATGCATAAAAAATCAGATTTTTTTGTTGAAAAAATCACCGAAAATTGCAAAAAGTGGGCGGAGTTTAGAGAAATTGTCGAATTTTTTCTAAATGTTCATCAAAATTTTCATGTTTGAGATTTTAACCGTTTTTTTCTATAAATTACAAGAAAATGTGAAAAAACCATCAAAAACCCAGAGAAAATCAAGCAAAAACAAGACAAGAGCCAAATCAAATAGATCTAACTCCAATCAAATTTCCAGACACGCCCCCTCGCCAAGTGCTGCATTCCACTTTATGAGCTCATCGTGGCTCCCTACATGATCTGCCGCGATTTTGACTTCATCGGCGAAGAGTTCGAAGCCACCGCCCTCATCCGAATCGATTTGGGCAGTCGGGTGAAGTCACTGATGAGCCAGCTCGAGGCTCTCAGAGGGGATCGCAGTTTGGAGCACACTTTTGTGCTCCATGATCGGCCAATTGGAAGGCGGACGCGCTCGCGGAGTTCTAGCAGGTGTAGGGCTCATTCGGCTCAGGATTCGGCTCGCCGAGCACAAGAAGAAGGAGAAGAAGAGCAGTTCAACGTCATCAGAAGACCGCACTCGACGACGTCTTCTCTCCCATCCTCTTCCACACCTTTATTGATCCCGAGGAGCACTCGGAGCTCGCGGAGCATCCGGAGCACCTCCTCCATGGGCTCCGACTCGGTTTTTGCTCCTCCACTTCCCACTGTGCTCGACGAGCCGCAGCTCCCCGAGCCGCCCATCATTCGAACTGTGAGCAACTCATTTGGAGCATCCACAGTAGGAAATGTCGTCGAGGAGCTCAGCGCTGGAGGGAAGTATTATATGCAGCTCACGGTGCATGAGGCTTCTGGATTGCCGCCTGTTCAAGATGATGAGTGAGTTTAGGCCACGCCCCTTTTATTGATGAAAGGGGCGGAGTTAAGTTATGATGAGCAATGCCTCTGAAAAGGGGCGTGGTTTATGAGCTCTAACTCATAGTTAGCTCTATTTTTGGCTCCAAAGTTTATCTTCAGCTATGATAAGAGAGGCCACGCCCCTTTTTCATTGAAAGAGGCGGAGCTTATTATTAGTTATGATGAGGAAGACCACGCCTCTTTTTTTTCAATGGCTCTAAAAGGGGCGTGGCCTACTCTTTTCCTCATTTTGAACGTCTTTGTAGTGCTCAAAAGGGGCGGGGCTTAAATAGAAAGCATATAGTTCCTAAACTCCGCCCATTTTTGAGAATTGTGAAGTGAGCAGTGATAGGCTCAAAAAGGGGCGTGGTTTTCTCATTTAGAGCCGAAACTCCGCCCCCTTTTTGATAAGTGCTCAAAATGGACGAAACTTTTACTGAAAATGCATAAAATCGTCGAAATCAAATGAAAAATTCGAATTCCTGCAAAAAATTTGAAAAAAACCGTTGGATTCATGCCAAAAATGTGGAATATTTCAAGCCCCGCCCATTTTATCCAAGCTCCGCCCCTTTCTCTCCAAACCACGCCCCTTTTATCCCTCATCCCCAACTTTACCATTTCCAGTGGCCGTCTAATCGCCCCCTCCTCATTCGTCTCAGTGCTCGGCCGAGAAGGAGACCTCCGTTCCCCAGTGCTCCGTTCGACCCGCCAACCCCGCTGGGAGTTCACCGCCCGATTCGCAATCAGCTCCGAACGAAAGAACCTCATTGTGAAAGTGCTCCACCGTGGCTCATCTGGAGACGTCCCTCTTGGATTCGTCCAAATCGCACTGCCAGTGGAGACGGCTCGCCGAGCAGTTTTTGAAATGGCAGATGTCACTGGCTCCGATAGATTTAGCAATGAGGTGCCGATGGTGACGATGAGCATTGAGAGGGTCAGGAATGACGGCGATGTCTTCACGTCATCTGTGAGCACTTCTCCAGTGGCTCCGGCTCCAATCAGAAGGGTGGAGTCTCCGCCCATTTTGGAGAGCTCCGAGGTGATTGGAAGACGGATGAAAAAATGCATCGCCGAGTTGGATTCGATGGTCAGGGGGATTTCGAGGGATTTATGATTAGAGCTCTTTTTGTGCTCATTTTGAGGTTTATGGTGCTCATTTTCAGTTTCATGGGCTCTTTTTAATGATTATACCTCATTTTCAAGCTTTTTTGAGTTTTATAGTGCTCTTTTTGAGGTTTATGATGCTCTTTTTAATAATTTTGGAGCTTTTTTACCTTATTTTGAGCTTTATGATGCTCTTTTCTTGCTCTTTTACCTCATTTTGAGCTTTATGATGCTCTTTTTCTTGCTCTTTTACCTCATTATTGATCTTTTCGAGCTCTGTGGTGCTCTTTTACCTACTTTTCACTTATTTTTGCTCATTTTATGCTCTTTTTCAGTTTTTGTGCTCTTTTCAATGTTTTTGGTGCTTTTTTACCTAATTTTCACTTACTGAGCTCAATTTGGAGCTTTATGATGCCCTTTTACCTCATTTTCTACTATCTGTGCTCTTTTTCTTGCTCATTTTAAGTTTTATGATGCTCTTTTACCTAATTTTCACTTATTTTTGCTCATTTTCAGTTTTATGGTGCTCTTTTACCTCATTTTTCCTTATTTTCCCCTATTTGTGCTCTTTCTCTTGCTCTTTTTGAGCTTTATAATGCTTTTTTTTTTGCTCTTTTACCTAATTTTCACTTATCTGTGCTCTTTTTTCATTTGTTTTTGCTCTTTACCTCTTTTTCTGATCTACTTGCTCAAAGCGATACTCGGTTATTATAATAGGCCCCTATATTATCATTTTTATGTGATTATGATCCTCGGAGCTCAAAGAGCTCCGATTTTCATCAAAAATTAAAGATTGCTACTGATTCTAACAGGAGATAACAATTCATAACAAATTCCAAAAATAACAAAATCGCCAAAAATTCAAAAAAATTCAAACTGGCGCCAGAGCAACTTTCTTCCCATCGACGACGGCTCCACTCTTCTCGAGTTTCGCCTCGAAGACGGCGTCGAAATCGTCGACGTCTTCTGAAGAAGCCGTCAGCTCATCAAGAACCGCCTTCTTCAGCTTCTTCATTTTCATCTCGCCGCCGTTTTCCTTCAACTTCCGCTTGATCACCTTCTTCCATTTGAACGTCGTCGATTCTGAAGTGGTGGTGCCTGAAGACATCGGCTCTTCGGTGGTTGTCTTTGCGGCGGCTGCTTCTTTTTGAGCCTGGAAATGGGGATATGGGGGTTACTGTAGGTGGCGCGTGATGCGTGTTTTGACGCACTGATTTTTGGTATGGGAGCGTGTTTCAAGAAAAGTGCGTCAAAAGACGCTCTTGAATCGCGTTTTGACGCACTGCTTCAGATTGGAGCGTGTTTTGACGCACAGTTTCGAAAACACGCTTCAGAATAGCGATTTTGACGCACTATATCCAATTGGAGCGTGTTTTGACGCACTACTCCGAGAAGACGCTCCAAGTTCAGACCCTTGACGCATTAAACGCTCCAAAATTGTAATTTTGACGCACAATTTCAAAAAGACGTTCCAATATAGCGAGGTTTACGCACTACTCCGAACTAAAGCGTATTTTGACGTATCATACGCTCCAAAATCACATTTGTGACGCACTTTTTGAAAAGACGCTCCAAATAGCAATTCCGACGCACCAAACGTTCTAAAATATCAATTCCGACGTACTACTTCAAATTGGAGCGCGTTTTGAAGCACAATTTTTAAAAGACGCTCCAAAATAGCGATATTCACGCACCACTTCGTAATTTGAAGCGTGTGTAGACGCATTACACGCTCCAAAATCACATTTCTGACGCATCATGCCAAAATACGCTCTAAAATAGCAATTTCGACGCACCAAACGCTCTAAAATATCGATTCTGACGCACTACTTCAAATTAGAGCGTGTTTAGAAGCACAATTTCGAAGAAACGCTCTAAAATCACACTTCGATGCTCTGCTTCAAAAACACGCTCCAGAATAGCAATTTTGACGCACCATTTCGAAAATACGCTCCAAAACTGCGATTTTGACGCACTATACGCTCCAAAATCACATTTTGACGCACTACTTCAAAAACACGCTCTAAAATCACATTTCAACGCACAACTTCAAAAACACGCTCCCAATCTGCGATTTTCACGCACTAAAAGTTCAATTCAACTCACCCTCTCAGCCTTCTGCAACTCTTCCTGCTTCCTGATAGCCTCCACTCTCATTTTCTCAGCCTCCGCAGCAATCGCCTGCCACGCCCTCATCGCGAGGTTCTTATCTCTTAGACGGCACGAATTCGTCAAGAAATTGATGAATTTGGCCTCTTTTCTCGGGATATTCGCGAATCCGGCGACACTCTTGAGGAGCTCCTTGACCTGCGTGTCAGTGACATGCTCGATGGCTCCGTTCACCTGATCCACCCACGCATTCTGTTTCGCCTCCCCTTTGTTCTCCTTCTCCACGTAGTTCTTGCCGCCGTACTTTTGGTTCTCCGAGATGCATTTCACGTGATCTTTGTAGGTCTCGCGGCTGAAAATTTTGGGGGTTTTGATGCGTGTTTTGAGGGTGGAGCGTGTTTTTTGTGTTTTGACGCACTATTCTGTTTAGGAGCGTGTTTTGACGCCCTACGGAAATTGAGAGCGTGTTTAGGCGCACTGCTTTGAAGAATAGCGTGTTTTGAAGCACTATTCTATTTAGAAGCGTGTTTTGACGCACTACGATGTTTGAGAGCGTATTTTGACGCACCATTTTTATGAAAGTGCGTCAAAACACGCTGATGTCGAATAATTGCGTGTTTTAACGGAGTACTTCGTTCTAGAGCGTGTTCTGACGCACAACAGTAGTCAGGAGCGTGTTTTTACGCACTTTCATATTCAGGAGCGTATTCAGACGCACTACGACATTTGGGAGCGTGTTTTAACGCACAACGGAAATTGAGAGCGTGTTTAGACGCACTACTTTGAAGAATAGCGTGTTTTAACGCATTTTTCAGTTTTGGAGCGTATTTTGACGCACTTATCTATTTGGGAGCGTGTTTTGACGCACTATTTTGAAGAATAGCGTATTTTGACGAAATTTGCAGTTTTAGAGCGTGTTTTCGGCGCAATATTAGCATGTTTTGTAGCGCACTATTCTATTTATTAGCGTATTTTGACGCACAACTTCAAAAACACGCTCTCAAATCGCAATTTTTGACGCTCAACTCCAAAAACACGCTTTCTTTGACGCACAACTCGAAAAACACGCTCCCAATCGCAGTTTTCACGCACAACTTTAAAAACACATTACTGAAACCCATTTTTGACGCACAACTCCTAAACACGCTTCTAAACCGAAATTTGTGACGCATAACTTCAAAAACACGCTTTAAAATCGAAATTTTGACGCACAACTTTCAAAACACGCTTCTAAATCCCAATTTTGACGCACAACCTTAAAAACACGCTCTCAAATCGCATTTTTGACGCTCAACTTTGAAAACACGCTCTGAAATCGCATTTTCGACGCACAATAGTCATTTTTGCTCCGTTTTCGATAGAAAGAACTCACGTATAGATCAACTGGCAGTCGATGCAACTGAAAGTGGTGTTTCTGCACTGAAACAGGTGGCGTTCCACCTGATTCTTTTTGCACGCCTCACCGCAGTTGTTGCACGAGAAGAAGACCATCTGGAGCAGGGAAATGAGCACAAAATGTGCAAAAAGAGCCAAAATCGAGGTAAAATCATCGGAATTGACCGAAAAAAAGGGAAAAAGTTGTAAAAAAGTGAAATCTAGTCGATTTATACCGAAAATAGTAGGAAAAGAGCCGAAAAAGAGCCAAAAAGAGCCAAAAAATAACACAGACTGAAAAGAAGACTAGATTCGAATATTATCACGAGAATTGTGCAAAAAGTTTACAGGAATGTGGAAAGGACAGGAAAAGAGCAAAAAGAGCCCAAAAAGAGAAAAAATTCAGACGAAAAAGAGCCAGAGGAGCATAAAAATCCCAATATACTTGAAGATATTCCCGAGATATTCCTCCTCGTGAGCCATCCGCGAGCCGGGAGCTGCTCCTGGAGCATTTGGAGCATTTTGAGCATTCGGAGCATTCTGTGCTCCGTTTCCGAAGAACGAGGCGACGAAGGAGAGCGGGAAGATGCCTTGAATTAAGGGGAGCATGAGCATCAGTGGAAAGAGCCCACCGATTCCGAACGAGAAGTGCACGTTGGCTCCGCCGCCGAGCCCGTCGCCGCCCCAGTTGAAGCCCGGGAACGATTGCTGCAATTATGGAGCATGTTAAAAAGGGGCGTGGTCTGAGCACCTGTTGAGCCTCGCTGCGAGTTCCCTTTGGACGTGGAGGGACCTTGCTCCGTGGGTCTGTTGAGTCGCCGCCGCGGCCGTAGATTGGAACGACCTGGAAGGAAATAGGAGCGTGTTTTGGGATGACGCACTACAGTAATCCTGATGATTTAGAAGCGTGTTTTTGGTGACGCACTATGGTAAATGTTATTGTGCGTCTGGAGCGTCTACAGTAATACTAGAGATTAAGAAGCGTGTTGAGCGTCAAGTTTATCGTAATCTTTATGATTTAGAAGCGTGTTTTGGATGACACACTATGGTAATTCTTATTGTGCGTCAGAAGCGTCTACAGTAATCCTACAGGACTATGATTGAGAAGCGTTTTGTGCGTCGTGTCTACAGTAATCAAAATTATTAAAAAGCGTGTTTTCCTGACGCACTACCGTAATCTCTCGCGACCTTCAAAAGCGGCTATAGTAACCCCTAACCTTATAATACACATTGAGAAGCGTATTTTTACAACTACAGTAATCCTATCGTCTACAATAACTACATACCTAACATAATGAGAAGCGTGTTGTGCGTCAAACCTACAGTAACCCTGTATAGGTTCAAAACAACGCTCTTTCAGTGCGTCAATAGCGAATGTTTTTGTTATCATACTGGATTACTGTAGGTGTGACGCACAATACGCTTCTTATTATGTCTAAGAGAGGTTATTGTAGACGATAGGATTACTGTAGTTGTAAAAACACGTTTCTCAATGCGTCCTGTAGAGTCAGGGGTTACTGTAGGCGCTCTTGAAGGTCGAGAGGGATTACTGTAGTGCGTCGGGAAAACACGCTTCTTAAATATTAGTCTAGGATTACTGTAGACATCCTGATTTGCAGACAAAGACATCTTTTTGGGTGAAAAGTGGGCGGAGCCCGACGATTTCCATTCTAAGCCCCGCCTCTTTTGCAAACTGCGGCGCACTTTCATTTTCTTTTGATTTTCCTCGCTTTGACACGGGAAAACGCAGTTTTTGAGCTCAAAGTGGGCGGAGCTTCATTGATTTCACCCGATCTTCCAAAACTCCACCCCTTTTGCAAATTGAGGCACAGTTTCTCGCAAAAAAACCGAAATTCGACTATTTCCATTCCAAACTCCGCCCCTTTTGCAAATCGCGGCACCCTTTTCCGCACCTTGCTGCCATCGATGGCGCTCTTGCAGACAGGACACGTCTGATTATTGGGACGAGTGTCGAGCCACTGGGAAAGACACGGCCAGCAGAAAAGATGGCCACACAGCGAAACGACGGCATCCTTGGCCGCATCGAGACAAATATTGCACTCGAATCGAGCCGACTCGTCCGAATTCGGCTTGCTCGAGGAGGCCGGCTCCTCGTTGGGAGATTGGGTTTCCATTTGGTTTCTGGAAAAAGGGGCGGGGCTTGTTTTGTTGTAAAAGGGAAAGAGAGATTGAGGAATAGGGCAAATTTGAAGAAAAAAGTGGAAAAAAAAGGTCAGAGAATTGAAAATTCATGAAAATTGAAAAAAATCGTTGAGAAATATAAAAAATGGTGGAAAAATGGGAAAATATTTGAAAAAATCCGGAAAAAGGTGCAAAATTGGTAGAAAAATTGGAAAAATCAGGGAAAAATCGTAGAAAAATGGAGAAAAGGTGGAAAAATGAGAAAATTCATGAAAAAATGGTAAAATCGTAGAAAAATGGTAGGAAATTTGGAAAAAAAAGTGGAAAATTCACTGAAAAAAAGTCGAAAAATCAGGAAAAACTAGAGAAAATTCGGAAAAAATGTCAAAAATTCACTGAAAAGGGTGTAAAATACTCCAAAACCTCTAAAACCATTAAAATTGTACTTAAAAGTATGAAAAAGCTCAAAATCGATCAAAACCCTTTAAAAATCGATCAAGACCTGTTGAAAATCTCAAAAAATCATGAAAAAATCGATCAAAATACCTTAAAACCTCCTAAAATCCACCAAAAACCCTCCAAAACCAAGTAAAAAGTATCAAAAAGGCCAAAAAACCTTTCAAAATCATAAAAAATAAACGAAAAACTTTAAAAATTGAAGAAAAATCATGATTTTTATTGGCAAAACAAAAAGATCATAGAAAAGGATCAAGAAAAAGTGAATAAATATAACAAATTGAGCTCTTCAAAGGGGCGGTACCACTACTCCTTGCTCTTTTCTCTCCAAATATCTCTGTCTGGCCTCCAGAATATCTTGCTCTGAGTTTCGTTGCTTCAGAATTTCCTTAAGTCCTTGAAGTCGTGCATTTTTATCGATTCTTTTGGGTTTTAACTTTTCTTTCAGTGAGAGCTTTCGGATTTCTGGTTTGACGTCTTCTAACTCTTCTGGTTTGACGTCTTCTGGTTCCTCGGATCGTCTGGAACGTCTTCTGGAGCTCGGCGAAGAAGAACGACGTCTTCTAGGCTCCGGAGCCTCATCATCATCCGAATTCTCTGGCGTGAGATTCTTCAGAATGCGTTCCGCCTTCGTCAACGCCTTCTTCACCACTTTATTAAGCCCTGGCTTCAGCTCCCCTTCAAAGTTCTTCTGCTTCGGTGGAACGAAGTCTTCTTCCTCTTCATCAGAATAAATCGACTTTTTGACGTCTTCTGGCTCCTCCTCCTCCTCCTTCTCCCTCTGCCGAAGATTCTTCTGCTTCTCCTTCCGCTTCTTGAATTCCGTGGGATCCCTTGCAATATCATTGAGCAACGTCCTCCCAATCCCCATCTCCCACATCTTCTGCTTCTGCACACTCGTCAGATCATTCAGAAGTGCCTCCTCGGCTTCTTCCTCTCGGAACTTCTTCACCTCTTCTTGCTGCTTCCGATAGGCGCCCGTGACGAAGACCTCCTTGTCGGCGAACTCGTCGCCTTCTTTCTCTCGCTCTCGATTCTGTTGACGTTCTTCGCGGGAGAAGCGTTCGAGCTCGCGTCGGGCGTGAGCTTGGATGATGTTTGAGGCGTATTTTGATTCGCGGATACTGTCTGCTTTTCGGGCTTCTTCTTTCTGTAAAGATCATCGGTTTTGTGTTGGATTGTTCAGGCGAATTTCGGGAATGATCGATTAAAAGGGGCGTGGCTTACAAGGATAGCGAAAAATGTGTAAAACTTGAAATTTTCGTTGTTTCTTCGACCGTGATCTATCTATCTAGATGGCCTAGGAATGATTTTCTAGGCCACCAATATCAGATTTTTCGATGTTTTTTCCCAAAAATGGTGTTTTTTAATCATTTTCTATGGAAAAATCACAAAAAATCGGAATTTTTTAAGTAAAAACTATAAAAATTAAGGTTTTTCTGAATTTTTCCTTCTCTTTAAGCCACGCCCCTTTTAAATCAAGCTCCGCCCATTGAAAAAAGCTCACCTTCTCATTCTTAATCGCCTGAATCTCATCATAATTCCCATCGTAATCGAAAATGGACGGATCCTCGGCCTCCGCCTTCTGATGCTCTCGTTCTGCCGCTTTTTGTACTCGAATCACTGAAGCGGATGCTGTGTTCGTGGATGTTGCTGGCTGAAATAGGTGGGAGTTGCGTGTTTTGACGCACTATTTCGTTTTGGAGCGTGTTTGTGACGCACAACTCTAAAAATACGCTCTCAAATCGCAATTTTTAAGCAAAATTTGAAAAACACGCTTTCAAAGTGCATTTTTGACGCACAACTCTAGAAACACGCTCTTAAATCGCATTTTGACGCACAACATGAAAAATACGCTTTTTAATGGAAATTTTGACGCAAAATTTCCAAAACACGTTCTTAAATCGCATTTTCGACGCACAACTTGGAAAACACGCTTTCGAATCGGATTTTTCACGCACAACTTTCAAAACATGCTCTCAAACTGCTATTTTTGACGCACAACATGAAAAACACGCTCTCAAATCGCATTTTCGACGCACAACTTTAAAAACACTATTTCACGTCGCATTTTCGACGCACAACTCTGCAAACACGCTCTCAGAAGCGCATTTTTGACGCACAACTCAATTTTGGAGCTTTTTTCTCTTACCGCTTCATCGTCATCATCATCATCTCCAAAAACGCTGGCGATTTTTCGCGGAGCCAACTTCGGCTCCTCCTTCTTTTTGATATTGAGTCCGAATTGTCGGGACATCTAAAAAAATGGGATTTTGAAAATTTTAATCAATTTAAAAGTGAGCAAGATATCAGGATCGTTGGAAAACGAGATTTGGAGCTTAAAATGAGCTCAGAGCATCAAAATGAGCAAAAAGAGCCCAAAAATAAATAGAAAATCTTTATAACGGCGAATAATTTAAAGCCACCCGATTCCCGGCAATTTTCGTAGGAAAAAAGAGCGAAAAATTGATAAAATGCGGATAAATTCGAGTAATTTCAAATAAATAATCTATTCCAATCCGAGCCACGTGGTGATTCCCTGGACGAGAGTGACTATCAGTGGCTGCCAGCACACCAAATAGCGGATCCAGTCGAGCAGTCGGCCGTAGAACACGTGCGGCTTTTCCCAACTGCAAAAAGGGGCGGGGTTTGGTGGAGATAGAGAGAGAGAGTGTGTGAGGGAGAGAGACGCAGAGTGTCTGCGTCTCTCAATCTCTAGTGATAAGCGAGATGGTGTGTATAGTGGAGAGATTCAGACACAGATTCATTTTGGAGCGTGTTCTGACGCACAGATAGATTTTAGAGCGTGTTTTGACGCACAACTTTATTTCAGAGCGTGTTTTGACGCAAATCTTCATTTTGGAGCGTGTTTCAACGCACAGATCGATTCTAGAGCGTTTTCTGACGCACTATATAATACTGGAGCGTGTTTTGACGCACTACACTATTTCGGAGCGTGTTTAAACGCACAGATCGATTCTAGACTGTTTTCTGACGCACTGCGACATTTGGAAGCGTGTTTTGACGCACTATATTATATTGAAGCGTGTTTTGACGCACGACCTACTCTTAGAGCGTGTTTTTACGCGCTACACTTTTTAGTAGCGTGTATTGACGCACAATCTGATCCTAGAGCGAGATTTGGAGCACTAAATCATATTATATGCGTGTTATGGCGCATTTAGACATTTTAGAGCGTGTTTTTTCCGCACAACTCCGAAAACACGCTTTCGAATCGCATTTTCGAGGCACAACTCGAAAAACACGCTCTCAAATCGCCTTACTGACGCTCAACTCCAAAAACACGCTTTTAAATCACAATTTTGACGCACAACATTGAAAACACGCTTTCAGATCGAAATTTTTACGCACAACTTTCAAAACACGCTTCTAAATCGCAATTTCCCCGCACAACTGTATAAACACGCTCTCAAATCTCATATTTGACGCACAACTTCAAAAACACGCTCTCAAATCGCGATTTTGACGTACAACTCTGTAAAAGCTTACGGATTCTTAAACATCCTTTGCAAATCGACCTTCTCCTTACAGTACGGACACGTCTGCAACTTGCCCACCACTACCCATCCACGAATACAGAATTCGTGGAATACATGATCACACGATAACCTAAAAAAAGAGCAATGGAGCATTATAAAAGAGCAACTTTGTGCTCACTTGTACAGTTTCTCCTCATCGTGCTCACTGTGCAGCGTGTTAACAGGGGCGTTGTGGACGAGTTCGTGCTCGTCGAGCCGCCCGCCACAAACTGCACAGACGCCGTCTTCCAGATGCTTTTTAGGAAGGCCTTCAGGGGTGTAGTACTGGAAAAATAGATTTTTGTTTAATTTTCATGGTTTTTCGAGGAATTTTCGACAAAATATGATAAAAATCATGAATTTCGGCGAAAAAACCTCAAAAAATGAAGTTTTTTCGTCGAAATTCATCATTTTCTATGTTATTTTATCGAAAAATCCTCGAAAAATCATGAAAATTGAGCAAAAAATCCAATTCCCCTACCCCAATTCTCGACGCCATCCGATCTGTGCAAATGTGAGCAAAGTCTCTGCCGAGCACACCGTAATAAACCCCATAAAACATGAACAGAATGCCCACATCCATGAGCTGCGGCTGTGTGACACCGAAGAGCACATGGAAGCCGAGCAACGCCGCCATCATTATCAGGTAGCCGACGACGCCGAGCACGTAGCTCATTTTGTGCAGGAATAGGAACCATTTGTAGACGAATCTGGAGGATTTTTGCATTTTTTTGGTGGTTTTTAATGAATTTTTGATGAATTTTGGATGAAAAATGAATATTTTCGGTTTTTTCTATCGACTTTTGCAAGAAAAATCCATGAAAAACTCGAAAAACTCGCAAAAAATTTCAAATTTTTCGAAAAAAAAATACATTTGTGTGGTGGCCTAATTCGGGTTTCTAGGCCACGACCTCCAGCCATCAATTTTTTCGATTTTTTTTTGAAAATTTGCGATTTTTCAGGTTTTTTTCTGAAAATTACGTGAAAAATTATAAAATCGATAAGAAATTTGATATTTCTTATGATTTTGCGTTAAAAAGTTATGAATTTGCTCAATTTTCCTTGTTTTTCAGTGATTTTCCACTGAAAATTGATTTTTTCTTGATTTTCTTCAATTTTTTATTTAAATCCTGATTTTCTCACATCATTTTGTCAATTTTCAACATTTTCATCACTATTTTCAGCAAAAACTACCCGAAATCGGCGAAAAATCATCAAAATTTTCAAAAAATTTAAAAAAAATGCGATGACCTAATTTGGGTTTCTAGGCCACGGCCCCCAGCCACCGCTTTTTTTTTCGAAATTTTTTTTTTGAAAAATTTCCCGATTTTTCTGGTTTTTCTTCTGAAAATTGGTTGAAAATTGATAAAATCGATGAGAAAAATTCAAATTTTAGGTATTTTATAAACAAATTTTATAAAATTCGTTGATTTTTTTCAAAAATTCAAAAAATTTGAAAAAAAATCCCATGACTTAATTCGGGTTTCTAGGCCACGGCCCCCGGCCACCACTCAAAAATCAATAAACCCCAATTTTCTATCGAATTTTCTCGTTTTTTTTAGATTTTTTTCTTGCAGAACACAAATTTCAGCGATTACAAACCTCGGCGTGCCACCACTGATATGCTGAGCCGACGCTTTGAACCAAATAAATACGGAAAACACAGTAAAAACCGCCCAGGTCGCCAAAAACCGATACCAGGACCTGGTGAAGCAAACGTAGACTGGGATAGCCCACATGCCGACCAGGGTGCATAGCTGAGGAAAATATTATGATAAAAATTGAGCAGCGAGCTCAGAAGAGAGCTCTCCGAGCCCTCACCTGATACGACTTAAAATGGCGGCGCTTCCACTGGACGAGAAAGATCTGGCCGACGATTAACGTGATTATCAGAATGCCCATCATCTCCAAATGCATCGCCTCGTGACCGCGGTGCTTTTCGTGCATCTTCCGGTGCTCTTCCGCCCATTGCTCCTCTTCCGTCAGCTCGTGTGGCTGCTTTAATTTAATTTTTTTTTTTTGAATAAATAATTGAAAACCACTTACAATAACCCCATTCGGCACCTCGTTCTGTAGTCTAATTGCCCCATGCTGACCCATTACTGCAAACACGTGTTTTATTGATTTTCTGGGGAAAATTGGAGTAAAACAAAAAAATGAAGGAAATCCATAAGATTACAATATTTTATCGAAAAATCGATATTTTTTCAAAAAAGATAACGAAAAACAGAGGGAAATTACCTCTAAAACCATGAAAATCAAGAAAAATCTAGAAAACAAAAAAGAAATTGGATAAATTATTATGCCAGACTTGCAAACCACCATGCCGCACATTGCAATGCGCGGCCACGCCCACTTTTTCGATTTTAAACGTCGATTTTGATTCGAAAAATTGCGCATTTTTCTCCGTTTTTCCCAATTTTTTTCTTGTTTTTTTCTCATTTTTCTCCAAAAAAATTATCGATTTTCGAGATGAGCAACGGACACGTCGTCTCCCAAGTCACCGTGAACCAGGACAAGCCGCTTGATCGCGAAAAGCAATGTCCCACGCTGCTCCGCGTCTTCTGCGCCAATAATCGCCACAATCCGGCGAGCGAATACAATAATAGAAACGGCGGCTCGGTGCCCGCCAGTGAGCTGCAGATTTACACGTGGTAAATAGAGATTTTTAAGAGAAAAACGGAATTTTTTTGGGAAAAGTCGATAAAAATCAATAATTCGGCTTCAGGATGGACTGCTCATTGCGCGAGCTCACGAGCCTTATCAAAGAAGTGAATCCGGATGCTCGACGCAAGGGAACCACCTTCGATTTTGCGCTGGTGCAGGCGGATCGCGTGTCGAATCGGTTTTTGATGCGAGAAGTGGGAAATACGATGAACGGACAACGAGGAATGGATGATAATAAGACGGTTTGTGAAAAAAAAGCCAAAAAATCACAAAAAAATCGAGAAAAAACCCTTTATTGTGATGCAAATCATGACGTTTCAGCTCCAACAATGCAAATTCGAGGTCGGCGACTTCATCGACGTCGCCATCGCCATGCCGAGCCGCCGATTCAACAACGATCGCCGCGATTTCGAACGCCGTCAGCGAAGCCCGATCCGATAATTCATTTTGCTCATAAATATCGATTTTTCAACGAATTGTGCATTTTTATCGTGTTTTTGTGGAGATTTTCATTTTTGAGTGAAAATTTTGAGTTTAAAGGGGTTTTTAGTGATTTTTACGGTAATTTTTGGCCATTTTCATGGATTTTGGTAGAAAAAAGACTGAAAATAGTCGCTTTTTCTATCGAAATCCAAGAAATCCATGAAAATTACCGAAAAAATCACTAAAAACCCCTTTAAACTCAAATTTTTAGCTCAAAAATCTCTGCGGCACAGTTACAACAGTGCCGCACATTGCAAATAATACCCACAAAAATACGATAAACACAATTTCGTCGAAATTCCACGTTGTTCATTTTTCCACGATCCTCCAACACTCAATTTTTGAATTTATTTAATAAATTTAATTATTTCACTCTTTATCCTCTGATGATCTTTCGCTTCCTTTTCAGCGTTTTTCTGGGTTTTGTGAGTTTTTATAGAGTTTTTTCAGATTTTTCCAGAAAATTTCAGCTTTTCTGTAATTTCAGACCCCTGTGACAATGGACTATCAGTCCTATAAGCAATCCATGGAAAATGAGTATCCACAAATTCCCAACCGGCTCTTGGAGCCCACTTTCACAGAGTCCATTGCTCATATTCTACTGAATCCTTTTGAAAGGCAAAGAGGAGAGGGGGAGGAGATGGAGGTAGAGTTCTCCACGAGAAGTACAAAAATGTGATGAAACTTTTGGGAAAACTGGGAAAAATCGTTGTATTTTGTGAAAATTTCGTTTATTTACCACGAGAACTACACAGTGAATGGTCGAAGTTTTGCAAAATTTTGAGTTTTTGAATGAAAAAAATAGTGGAAAAAAGTTCGAAAAATGTGAAATTTCGAAAAAATCGCTCAAAAATTCGAAAAAAAAAGTAAATTTTCAAAATGTTTGTTAATTTTCCACGAGAACTACACGAATAATGGTCAAGGGTTTGTGAAAATTGACAAAAATCAGACCATTTTGACCGAAAATTGTGCGAAAATGATGAAGAATTGTTGAAAAATCGCTCAAAAATTTAAAAAATCAATACTATCTTATTTTCCACGAGAACTACAATGTGAATAGCCGAATTGTTGCAAAATTTTAAGTTTTTTGACAAATTTCAGTAAATTCTGATATTAACAATGCAAGAAAAACATGTAATTTCCGAAAAATCGCTTAAAAATCTGAAAAAATCAATATTCTCTCATTTTCCACGAGAACTGCACATTTCATGGGTGAAAGTTTTTATAAATTAACTAAATTTGAGCGTTTCGATCGAAAATTCTATGAAAATCGTGAAAAAACGTCAGATTTTAGAAAAAATCGCTTTAAAATCTGGAAAAATCAATATTTTATGATTTTCAACGAGAACTACACAGTGAATGGCCGAAGATTTGCAAAATCACAAGTTTTTTTTTTACAAATTTCAGTTAATTTTGAAAAAAATGCAAGAAAAACTTGTAATTTCCGAAAAATCGCTTAAAAATCTGAAAAAATCGATATTTTCTTATTTTCCACGAGAAATACAAAAATGCTGGCCTAGGATTTTCAAAAATTGACAAAATTTGAGCATTTTGATCGAAAATTCTGCGAAACTCATGAAAAAACGTAAAATTTTAGAAAAAATCGCTTAAAAAATCTGAAAAATCAATACTATCTAATTTTCCACCAGAACTACACATTTCATGGCTGAAATTTTCAAGAATTTCGAATTTTTGACAGTTTTGAGCAAAATTTCACCAAAAATTGAAAAATCATCCGAAAAGTATAAAACATTCATAAAAATCTACTAAAAATCGATAAAATGGTTAATTTTCAAAATTTCGAATATTTCCCACAATTTACACACAATCCCGCTACAAATCTTGGTTTTTTTCACTACAAAAACCGGAATTTTCAACTTTACCCATGGAAAACTGAAAAAAGCGCTCAAGAATATTGCAAAACTTTGCAAAATCAATAACCCCGTCAAATGGAAGAGGAAAATTCTCTTCCACCCCCTCTCTAATTCCTCATAATACACTTCCAGTTCTCTGACTACTCGGAGTTCATCCAAGTGTGTCTCACCGAGGACTTTCCCGACCGTTTCCCGCGCTTCCTGTGCTCGCTGGTCTACCTCTTCCAGGACCGTCAACACACCGCCCTGCCGGAGACCTCCGAGTTATTCTCGAGGTATCCCAGTGCTGTCAGATATCTCAATGACCCCGAGAATTATCCGTGTCACGAGCTGAACAGGACTGATGTCGTCGCGTTGAGTCCGTCGAGGATTTTCAGTGGTTGTGTCAGTGATGATGTGAGTTTTTGTGGTTTTTTTTGTGAAAATCGATATTATATTGATTTTTAATGCAGGAAGTGCTATTTTGAAGGGTTTTTTCAATAGATTTTGTGAAAATTGCGAAAAATCTATATTTTATTGATTTTTTGGGAAATCTGCTTGTTTTTGCAGTTTTTTCCGCGATTTTTTCGGTTTTTCTTCCTAATTTTCGACTAAAAATCGACTCTTTATTGATTTTCCTAGTGTAAAACTTGAACATTTCGAGAAAAATGAAAAAATATCGATTTTCATCGAAAAAATGAAAAAATGCTGGAAAAGAGGCGGAGTTTTATGAAAATCGCTAAAATTTTATTGAATTTTCAATGAAAATTAGGAGAAAAAAGAGTGAAATCAAAAAAATATCGATTTTGCTGAATTTTACGAAAACACAGCAAAAATTACAAAAAAACGCTTAAATTCGTCAAAACTGCAAAAGTGGGCGGAGTTTCAGGCAAATTGCTTTTTTTTTTGGAATTTTCGTGAACATTTGACAAACAGTTCAGTAAAAATCAATAAAATATTGATTTTTTCGCTGAAATTTTTGAAAAAACACCAAAAATTACAAAAAAATCGCTGAAATTCATAAAAACTGCAAAAGTGGGCGGAGTTTCATTGCAAACAATAACTTTTTATGAAAAATTGTTTAGAAATTCAAAAAAATCGATAAAATATCGATTTTTCGCTGAATTTTACGAAAAAACAGCCGAAATCATAACAAACATGTGAACTCATCATAAAAGGGGCGGAGTTTCATAAAAATCAATAAAATATTGATTTTTCGCTGAAATTCGAAAAATTGCCGCACTTTTGCAAAAATGGGCGGAGTTTCACCAGAAACTAGATCTAACTGTCATTTCCAGGACCCACAGAGCTTCAGTACATTCGACCGTACGTATGTGATGGACCACCCGTTCCCCGACGTGAAACTGTGCTCCGAAATTGGCACACTGCCAAAATGCGAGCTCCGATCGTTGTTCGTCCAACACACGATGATCTATCAGCAGGAGGATTGTTGCTGTGAAATACCTACCTGTGCCACACTCGTCTTTTCACAGGTTTCTTTTTTTTGGTGGAAAATGTTGAAAAAATGGAAAAAAATAAGTGTATAAACAGAAGAAAAATGACAAAAATACTGTAATTTTCGCTGCGAGACCCTTTTTTCGAAACATTGAAAATTTTTCGATTTTTTGAAGTAAAAATATTGATTTCTTCCAAAATTGTCCAAAAAATCGGTGAAAAACTGCCAAAATTCGAAAAAATTGAAAAAATGTGAGAAATTGACAAAATTACGGTACTTTTCGCTGTGAGACCCTTTTTTAAAATTGTTTTTCGAAAAATTGAAAAATTATCGATTTTTTGCAGTAAAAAAATTTTTTTTCCCAAAATTTCCGAAAAATTCGTGAAGAATAACCAGAATTGGAAAAAAACAACCAAAAATGACAAGATTACGGTACTTTTCGCTTCAGGACCCCAAAAGACCGTAAATTATTGGTCTTACAGCGAAAACTATCGATTTTAATCCAAATTATCGACTTTTTCAGCGAAATTATCGATTTTCCACTGAAAATAGACTTTTCGAGTGAAAATTATTGGTTTTTCAGCAGTGAAAATATTGATTATTAGTGAATTTATGGATATTTTTCAGTAAAAATTATTGATTTCCCATAAAATAATGATTTTTTCCTAAAAATCATCAAAATAAACTTCAAAACTACTGTACTTTTCGCTGTGAGACCCATCTTTTTTTCGATATTTGAAATATTGAAAATTTATTGACTTTTTTAGTGAAAATTATCGATTTTTCAGCAAAATATTGATTTTTCTTTAAAAATATTCAATTTTTTAGTCCAAATCATTGATTTTTTAGCGAAAATTATTGATTTTTCACTAAAGATTGAATTTTTGAAAAATTATCCATTTTCAATTGAATTTATTGATTTTTCAGTCAATTTCACTGACGCCGATCGTGATGAAAACGGTGGATTTGAGGACGGAGAAGTTGATTCCGAAAATTAGAACGATGAAGACGTCGTTGACGACGACGACGACTTCGAAGCCTTGAATTTAACTTTTTTGTAAAAGAAAACGATAAAAACAGAACAAGTTTATTGGAATTATTGATTGATAACAAAACAATAAAAAAAGAAAGAGCAATAACAAAAAAGAGCACAAAATGAGCAAAATCACTTTTTCCTCTCATAAGTCCACTGATAAACGGCTGCTCTCATCGCCTTCGCCTTCTTCACCTGCTTCGGCTTGAGCTCCGAGTTCTTGCTCGCGGCGAGCTGCTTTTTGAGCTCGAGCTTGTCGACGACCACCTGCAGCTCTTTGGCTCTTTCCGTGCGCTTCATCAGCTCATTGTAACGGGTTCTTCTGATACGGTCCGCTTTCTGGAATTTGGGAATGTGAGGCTCCGCCCACTTTTTGCAGTTTTCGGCGGGGTTTTCGGGTTTTTTGGGAGAAAATTGTTGAAACTGGGTAAAAATCATTCAATTTTCGACAATTTTGACCAAAATTTTATGAAAACATGCCGCAAATTGCAAAAAATGGGCGGAGCTTGCAACTTTCTTCATTTTTCGCAGTTTTCAGCGAAATTCCGATAAAAAATCTTTGAAAATTAGCAATTTTCAAGGATTTTTACAAAAAATTCACAAAAAAGTTGGAAAAAAGTACCACAAATTGCAAAAAATGGGCGGAGCCTAACTCACCCTGACGTCTTCTTTCGATTTCGCTCCAATGATGGTTTTATTCTGAAGATCGTCGTTTTTGACGCGGTTAAACTGACGAGAGAGCATTGAGGTGGTGGTGTCGAAATAAACACGAGGGTCGAATTGTTTGGCTGCAAATTTGAAATTTGAGATAGAGTTCGGTGGAGCGCAGATGCATTCTAGTGGTTTTTTTTGGTGAAAAATTATGGAAAATGCGGGGAATTTTGCTAATTTTTTATGAAAAACAGGTGATTTCGGGTGTTTTTCAGCATTTTTATAGGGAATTTTATGATTTTCTCACTGTTAGGGATCGAAAATTTCAAAAATGGATGATTTTCGAGAATTTTTAGCTTTGTTTTTAATGAGAAGTGGCATTTTTGAGCTATTTTCACAATAATTTTGAAAAATCACAGGATTTGGAGCATTTTCTGGCTCTTTTTCATATTTAACCTCAATAATCGTATAAACTTCGGATTTTTGAGCATTTTCTGCGTTTTTGTTGAAAAAATCGAGGAAATTCATACAATTGTTAAGTTTTTAATGGAAAAATTGTGAAAAATCTTAAAAATTTAAGCATTTTTCAGTTTTTTCAGTAAGTTCTACAGAAATCGTGAAAAATCCACATTTTCAAGCGATTTCTTATCTTTTTCCATATAAAATCATACAATTTTCAAGTTTTTATATGAAAATCAGGGAAAATCCACATTTACAGCGATACTTTTTATTGAAATCTTGAAAATTCATTAATTTTTTCAGCTTTTTTGATGAAAAATCATGAAAACTATTCCACATTCCATGTTTTAAGTTATTTTCCAGTTTTTCTGCACTTCTAACAGAAAAAAATCAGAAAAATGTTCTAATTTCTAATATTTTCAGTACAAGCTTCATCGTTTTTCACTTTTTGCTCAAAATTTTGAGCATTTTTGATCAATTTTCGTTGAAAAATCAAGAAAAATCTCCTAATTATTCACATTTGCAGTCCGAACTTCATCCTTTTCAAGAAAACCCCTAATTTGTCAGCATTTTTCATCAACTTTCCACCAAAAATCAAGAAAAACCGCTATTTTCAACATTTTTCATCAATTTTCCTCCAAAAAATCACGAAAAATTCAATTTTTCACCATTTTTTTTATCAATTTTCCATCAAAAATTACAAAAAATCCCATTCTTTCCATTTTTCCATTAATTTCCCATACAATTGCTCACCCTCACTATCATCCTCCACAAAAACCGTATGGGTATTCTTTTTCCCGCTCAACGTGGGATCCGCAAAGTGCAACTCCCCCTTCATCTCGTCAATCTTCTTCTTCTCCTCACTCAACTTGAACTTGACATACTCCAGATCCTTCAGACTGCCCAACTTCTTCTGAACCTCCGTCTCAGTCTTCTCAGCCTCCGTCTTCTTATCAAAATGTCTTCCATCAGCCCACGTTTCACTGTTAACCATATGATGGTGGTATTCATCCTGATTCTTGTCCATCGCGTGCTTCTTCAACTTTTTAATGGTATCCCTTTTCTTCTGATAATCCTCCGCTCTCAGCTTATAATCCTTTTTCTTCTCGAGCTCTCCATACTTGCGACGAGCTTCTGGTTGGGCTCTTTCGCGGTGCTGCCGTTGGCCGGACAGCTTTTTACTGATGCTCACTAGAGAGGACATTCTGGAAAGCGATTGAGTTTGTGGAAGTGCTCATTTTTAACGAGTAAAATGGAAAGGAGCAGGGAAAATATAGGAAAAATGCTAATTTTTAGGATGTTCATTATATTATAGGCTGAAATTGTTGGAAAAAGGGCGTTTTGACTAGAAAAAAAGGTTTTTCAAAGTCTTAAAATGTGAGAAATGCTCATTTTTAATAAAAATTGCTCAATTTCATCAGATAATGCTGATTTTCAGTAAAAAATTCTCTATTTGAGCTCGAACTGCTCATTTTTCGTTCAAAATGCTTATTTTACATTCAAAATGCTCATTTTTGTTGAAAATGCTCATTTTGCATCTTGGAAACCTTATGTTTATGTGGAAAGGCTTATTTTAATCTCAAAAATGCACATTTTGATCCTATATTGCTCATTTTTTGTTAAAAATGCACATTTTCCTATAAAAATGTTCGTTTTCATGTCAAATTGCTCATTTTGCTTGAAAAATGCTCATTTTCATCAGAAAACGCTCACCTTATGTTAAAAATGATCTAATAAATGCTAATTTTTCTTTAAAATGTTCATTTTCATGTCAAAATGCTTTAAATGCTCTCAAAATACTCATTTTGATCCTAAATTGCTCATTTTTCATTCAAAATACTCATTTTCCAGTCAAAATTCTCATTTTTCGTCTCTAAATGTTTATTTTACACTCTAAATACTGATTTCTCTATCAAAATGCTCATTTTTCATTCAAAAATGCTCATTTTAACCTTAAAATGCTCATTTCCTTCTCAAAATTCAAAATTCAAATTCCAAAAAATTAAACAGTGAAAAAATATAAAAACCGCTTGAAAACGGACAAAAAACCACCAAAAACAGACGAAAAAGTCAAGAAAAAAGAGAAAATCTTCATGGTGGCCTAGAAAACGCACGGCCGTCGGCACAGGGGATGCAATAGGAACCCGATACGGGGATAATAGTCCTATAAAACTCGAAAAAAGAAAAAGTGAGGAATGACTAGAAGAGCTCCGACAAAAAATCAATATTTTTTAGTGTTTTTGAAACAGGAATTTGAAATACTCGTAGAAGCTGATCATGATGGCGCACGACGGAGCAACTTTCACGAGCCGTGGAGCCAGTCCTGGAAGATATTGGATAAAAGGGGCGGGGCTAGAGCTCTATATAATGGTTTTGGAGCATTTATATGGAGCATAGAATATTAAATTATTACAAAAATTGCAGAAAATGGGCGTTGTCTAACTAAATTTTATTGAAAAATTGACGAAACTCCGCATTTTTTGACAGCTTTCTGTACTAAATCGATTAAATTCGGAATTTAATCCGAATTAGATCTATTTGCAATGTAGATCTAATTCCGAATGTGAATACCTTTACAGTTTAAAAATTGTGATTAGATCGAGTAAATTTGAAGTTAGATCTAGTAAATTCGCAATTTGATACAATTGGGTTATCAAATTGCGAATTTACTAGATCTAACTTCAAATTCACTCGATCTAACTGTGATTTTTAAACTAAAAATGTTTCTCACATTCGGAATAAGTTCTACATTGCAAATAGATCTAACTCTGATTGAAAAGTGTCAAAAATGGGCGGAGTTTTGCCAATTCAGTCAATTTTTCAGTAAAAATCAACTGAATCGGCGGAATTTTGGTAGATTTTTATAAAGAAAAAAGGAATATTTAAAGCTCCGCCCATTTAATTCATATTTTGTTTGAAATTAGGGAAAAAATGGGCGTGGCTTGTTATAAAGCTCATTTTTTGCTCATTTTTAATGTTCCAGGAGCAAAAAAACGTCAAAAATCCTCTAAAACTCTTTAAATTTTACATTTTCTGGTTTATAACCTATTTTTGCTCATTTTCAATGCTCCAAGAGCACATTAACTTCTAAAATCCTGTAAAACTCTTTAAATTTTACATTTTCTGGTTTATAACCTATTTTTGCTCATTTGCAATGCTCCAAGAGCACATTAACTTCTAAAATCCTCTAAAACTCTTTAAATTTTACATTTTCTGGTTTATAACCTATTTTTGCTCATTTTCAATGCTCCAAGAGCACATTAACTTCTAAAATCCTGTAAAACTCTTTAAATTTTACATTTTCTGGTTTATAACCTATTTTTGCTCATTTGCAATGCTCCAAGAGCACATTAACTTCTAAAATCCTCTAAAACTCTTTAAATTTTACATTTTCTGGTTTATAACCTATTTTTGCTCTTTCGAGCTCATTTTTAAAGCTTCAAAAGCATAAAAACGCCAAAAATTTGCCAAACGCCTTCAAATTTCAAGTAATCTTGTTTATAGCTCATTTTCAATGCTCCAAAACCATTATTTCTTCTAAAATCTTTGAAAATCTCCCAAAACACCAATAATTACCCGCGGAAAACGCTCTAATGCCCCTGGTGTGATACATTTCCCTGATGACCTTCCCAATCGACTTATTCATATCCTCAGCACTTCCGCCTATCCGAATCTGACAATTCGTCTTGATCACATCGAACGGATGCGTGAAAAACGAGGCGATGATTCCGGCGGCTGCTCCAGAAGCAAAGGAGATGAAAAACGGCTGATGATCGGGTCCTTGACGCTTCTGAAGCGTCGATTTGAAGAAGTCGTAGCTGGCCCAGTAGATTCCAGAGAATGGAATGTCTCGGAGCATTGTAGGCGTCCAGCCGAGATAGAAACTTGAAATTCCTTTGGAAGCCAGGGAGCTCTTTATCAAAGAGCCCACCTCCTGATAGCTGAGCCGCTGGCTTTGCATCTTGGTGCGGATCATTTCTACAGGGCTCACAATGCTCACTGCAATGCTCCGAGCTACAATTCCAGCGGTCGCCGCCGCGGTCCAATCTGGAGGCGTCCACCCCTTGGAAAATGCTCTCCGGCAGCACATCCGCTTCTTGAGCCACGCCGACAAATTATCATAAACGGTAAAATAAAAAACAGTGGCTGGCAACGCCATCACCATAGTTGGCGCCAATCCGCTCCACAGCGAACGGATTCCTTCGTGTTTCGCGATTTTTATGAAGGCGTCGGCGGTGCCGTGGAAATGGCCGGGACGCTGATACCATTCGCATGGTTTTCGGACCTCGCACGCTTCACAGACAACTTCCATGAGACCGTTGTGGTAGTAGAAGCATTCGCCTTTCGGGAAGGGACGGTGTTGTTGTTGGAGTCGGATTTTGACGACGTCTAGGGGCGTCACTGGAATCGAAATCATGGAGGTTATGAGGGAAAGGGGCGGGACTAGAGAAATTCGAGTTTTGTAGGTTTTTTTTTTAACTTTGTACAGATTCTAATAATTTTTCAATTTTCGACGAAAACTGCACATTGCTGCTCTAGCTCCGCCCACTTTACTGTATCAGTGATCAAAGTTGCCAGAACTAGAGCAAAAATGTGCTTTTCCTTGATTTTTATAGTTTTTCTTGAAATTTTTACTGGGTTTTCAAAGTTTCGAGCATTTTTTTACAGATTTTGATGATTATTCAAGGATTTTTGTCAGTTTTACAGGGTATTTTCAGTTTCTCATGATTTTACCAATAGAAATGGTATCATTATGCCATTTTTATTGAAAAATCCTGTAAAATCATTAAAATTAATTCAGCTAGTCATTTATGCTTTAGCTCCGCCTACTTAACTGATATTCAGTGATTAAGTGGGCGGGGCTAGAGCAAAAATGACTTTTCATCGATTTTTGTAGATTTATATCTGTTTTTTGTCGACTTTTCCAGATTTTGACCTATTTTATTCAAATTTTGATTATTTTTCAAGATTTTTCGACAAAAACCATGAAAAATCATCGAAATTCGAAGAAAAATGGTCAAAATCTCTCCCACTGCTCATGCTTGCTCTAACTCCGCCCACTTCACTGATATTCAGTGATTGAGTGGGCGGGGCTAGAGCAAAAAATGAGTTTTTATCGATTTTTGTCAGTTTTTATCATTTTTCTTCAAATTTCAATACTTTTTTGGGACTTTTTTAATAAAAACCTCAAAAAATCATCAAAATTTGAAGAAAAATGACAAAATCTCACAAATTCATCACAATTTTTTAAGGAAAACGGAAAAATAAAAAATTTTGAGCACAAAAAGCTCCAAAATCATCATTTTTGCACAAAAACTGCCAATTTTTGAGCATTTTAGTGCTCCAAATGCTCCTATTATAGCTCCTCCCCAAAAAAGAGCAAAAAGAGCCAAAAACCCCTTACTAAAAAGCGACGTAACAATAGCTCCAGACGAGCTCGCCGAGATCTGCTGGAGCACACTCGTTGTGAGCTGCTTTTTACAACATTCCACTTGTTTCGCCTTCTCTGAAAAGGGGGCGGAGTTTGGAGGTACTGATAAGGATGAGGTTACCACAGATGCTCCTGGAGCAGTTCGCCGTTGCTCCGTCACATGGTGACGGCATGTGAGCTCTGAAAAAGAGCACAAAAATAACAAAAATATGGGGAAAAGTTGAAAAAAGAAAAATAAAGGGTTTTGAACCCGAAAAAACTTGAAAATTTGATCAAAAAAGTAAAAAAGAGCACATTAAAGTTCATTAAGAGCCCTGAGCCAAGAGCTCTGAGCTCTGAGCCAAAAAGATAAATAAAACAAGAACAAGAAAACTCCAAAAAACAAAATTAGTTCTCCACAACAGCCGAATAGACGATGGTTTTGCCGACGTCGTGCTCGACGCCTTCAGAAGTCACCGTGATCTTGTCGTCCTTCAGATGGAAGACGTCGTGCTCGGCGAGCCGGATGCTCTCCTCGAACGGAGCCAGGCACGAGATCATCTTGCGGTCTCCCCAGACGGCGTCCTTGTATCTCCACAGTGAGATGACGAAGCGAGCTGCAAAATGGAGCATTTTGGATTGGGAAAAGGGGGCGTGGCTTATGGAAAAGAGCATTTTTAATTAGAGCTCCAGAAAAAGGGGGCGTGGCTTATGGAAAAAGTGCATTTTGAAAGGAAAAAGAGCATTTTGGATAGGGAAAAAAGGGCGTGGCTTAGGGAAAAGAGCATTTTGGATAGTGGAAAAGGGGCGTGGCTTATGGAAAAAGAGCATTTTTGGTGGAGAAAAAAGCATTTTCAATTAGAGCTCAAGAAAAAGGGGCGTGGCTCATAGAAAATGAGCCATTTTGAAGGGGAAACTGGAAAAAGTGAGCATTTTTTCAATTTTTTGATGGAGCCAACTTTTTTACGGATTCTGATTCCTGATTCTTCCCTGAAACTGAAACCCTTTTAAAATTCCCTATAATTGCGTTCCAAAAAAGTTGAAGAGCATAAAAATAATGGACTTACTTTTGCAATGACCGAGTTTTTCGGTTTTTGAACACTTTTTATGTCGTTTTCAGTTTTTTCGGCGCTTTTCTTGATTTTTCTCGGTTTTTTCATTGTAATTGCAATGAAAAAACAGAGAAAAATAAAAAAAAACCGCGAAAAAACTTGAAAAACGACATAAAAATGTCCAAAAGCTGAAAAACTCGGCCCTTGCAAAAGTTAGTCCATTATTTTATGCTTCTCAACTTTTTTTAAACGAAATTATGAGGAATTTTGAAAGGGTTTCAGTTTCAGTGAAGAATTAGGAATCAGGAATCAGAATCCGTAAAAAAGTTGGCCATATCAAAAAAATGCTCTTTTCCCGTTCAAAATGGCTCATTTCTCTATCAAAATGCTCATTTTTCTATAAAAACACTCATTTTTCTATCAAAATGCTCCATTTGCTTTCAAAATGTGTATTTTCATGTCAAAAATGGCTCATTTTACGCTTCAAATGCTCATTTCACTCTTAAAATGCTCATTTTTCTATAAAAATGCTCAATTTGCTCTTTAAAAGCTCATTTTGCTCTTGAAATGCTCATTTTCTCTAAGCCACGCCCTTTGTTGCTCTTTTTAATAAAGGGGCGTGGCTTACGCTTAATAGCCTTGCTAATTCTCCGCAACTTCCTCGCAATCATGGAAACCGTGTCCCCATCAACGATCGGCACGACGACGTCAAACATCCCATTGCAAATCTCCACGTTCCGGGCGACGAGCTCCTTGCTCGGCTGGCTCGGCAGGAAATTCAGAAGCGGTGTCAACGGCACCGTGATCTCCAGAATATTCGCATCGACGCCTTCCTCATCGGTGTGTCGAATTGTTACTCGATCCAGATCCAACGCATTCATAATGAAATCAATGTTCTCGTTGAGAATCGCAGTTTGATCGATGGGGCTCGCCGAGGCCAGAGCAGATGCTCCTTTTCGCTCAAATCGCTCCTTGATCATCTGGACGAACGGCATCGCCTTTTTGATGAACTTTTTGAGCGATTCTTCTTTTGTGAGCATCTGGCTAATCGATTTGTTATCAGGGAGTGCTCCATTTTTCGACAGCTTCTCAAGAATATCCAGAATCGTCTTCTGCCACGGCGGGTACTCCTTCGCCACATAAATCACCGCTTCAGTGGGTGCCACGATGACCTCATTGCTCTTCTTTTTCGGCGTCATAAACGTCTTCAACCTTCCTCTAAACTCCGGCATGATCTCATTAATAAACCGCGCGCCAATCGCGAGCTTCTCATCCACCGGCTCCGTGCTCGGCCACTTCGCGTCCACAATAAGGCCATCTTTTCCGAGCAACTGCCACACGTACTCGGCGATATGGGGACAGAACGGGGAGAGCAAGAGCATCTGAGTCTCAATAAAGCGGAAGACAAGGGATTCACTCATGGGCTCATCGATGCCGGAGCACAGCTCTCTATAAGTATCACGAATCGCTTGATATTCAAAGAAGCCGGTTCTCAACGCCTCCTTGAAATTAGTGGCGTGGAAGTGCTTCTCCGTCTCTTGGATCAAAGAATTCATCTCGTTCGCGAAAACTCGGTCAGCAAACTTGGAAGCAGTCTTCCGGAGCCCATCACGCTGCTCAATGACCTCTTTAATCCACTCAATCATCGTGAAAAGCCGGAGAATCGCAGCGTCCGCCATCGCGTACACAAAGTTAGCGTCTTCAAGTCCATCTCCAGCGTCGGCCAGTGAGAATCTCATTCCATCAGCGGAGAAGACGTCGATAGCTTCCTCCAGCGTCATAAAGTTTCCAGTAGATTTTGACATCTTCTCATTATTCAGAAGGAGGTGGCCATTCGCACGAATTCCCTTCGGCCATCTGGAGGTGTCCTCTGGCCAGATGGCGGCGTGATTGAAGAGCAGGTAGGTCAGATGATTGCCAATCAAATCCTTTCCAGATGCTCTCATATCCAGTGGGTACCAGTAAAGGAACTCTTTCCTCAACGCCTTCAACTTCTCCTCTTCCACAGGCATCGTCTTCGCGTTGAAGGGCTCTCCCCTGAAGACGTAGTCCCAGGAGGCGTCCGTCATCTGCTCCGCCTTGATTCCAGCGGGTCCTACGACGCTTCCGTCGAGAGCTCCTTGTTGGAGCAGGTGAGCAACTGTGTAGTAGGCGTTGTAGATGGTGGAGTCGGAGAGCGATTCGATGAGGTACTGGGGGTCCCAGGGGAGCTTCGTGCCGAGTCCGTAGCTCCGAGAGCACGCGTACTCGTGGAGCCAGTCGATGGTGGTGGCGAGTCCGCGACGGGTCTGGAACGTGCTCATTTTGGAATTTTTATTGATGGAAAGGGGGCGTAGCGTGAATGAAAAATGCAACATTTTTAATGGAAAATTGAGGCCAGGCCTTTTTCAATGAATTAGACCTAACTGCGATTACAGTAGATCTGAATTTGAATGAATTAGGTCTAACTACGATGGAATTTGATCTACTTTGAAGCGTTTATGTCAAATTCTCATTTTTTGGACGTTCAAAGCAGGTTTTAGCAACCTTTTTATCGTAATTTTCAAATTTCCGTCGTTATTTATACTGGATCTCATGGGAATTGACTGGTTTTATCGAATTTTCAGGTGAAAAATGCTCTAGAATTGAAATTTTGCTGAAAATCAGCGAACATTTTAATTTTAGAGCATTTTTCATTGAATTTTCAACAAGACCTATCAATTTCCATGAGATCCAGTATAAATAACGACGGAAATATGAAAATTACGATAAAAAGGTTGCTAAAAACCGGTTTGAACGTCCAAAAAAGTGTAAAATTTGAAGGGAGCACGTCAAAAAAGATCAAATTCCATTGTAGTTAGATCTAATTCATTCAAATTGATATCTAATTTCTTCAACTTTAGATCTAATTCATTCGTAGTTAGAGCTAATTGGTTCAAATCTGACTTCATGAATGTGCTCGGAGAGCTTTTTGTGGTATAAATTAGATGAAAAACTTCAAAAATCAAGAAAAAAAATCGAAGAAAACCTTTAAAACTCCCCAAAACCAACCTCATCATTAAACGTCTCCATTCCCTCGAGCACCTTCTTCGCCTGTGCCTTCCACTCCGCCTCCCCATACGTCAAATACCACTGATCACAAAGAGCCACCACACACTCATCGCCCGACCGGCTCATCACCTTCTTCTCGGGCTCCACATACTTCGTCGCGAGCCCCTCCGCAAACAGATCCTCCTGAATCACCTTCTTCACGTCCGCCGTCTTCTTGCCCGCGTATTTCCCAACGAGCATCACTCCATCGTAGAAGCCTTTCAGGTAAACCTCTTTTTTCGCCTCCTCGAGCTTGTCCTTTTCATTTTGAGACTCGATTTTGAGCCGTGAGCACATCTCGACTGCAGCAAGGTTGCCGAGCCCCTCGATCTCGATAATGGGGACCGGCTCAAAGGGGAGCACCATGTTGTCAGTGAGCCCGTACTTTTCTCTCAACGGCTTCTTCTTCTTGAGGTCGGAAAGAGCTGCAAAGTCATCTGGAGAGTCGGACGGCACCGAGGTGACCACTCCAGTGCCCTTATCGTCCTTGATAGTGAGCATTGGAAGAGCATAAACTCTTTCGTACTTGGCGAGTGGAGCAGCGAGCGGTGCTCCGAGCAATTTGCTCCCTGGGATCTTCTCGAGCCCCTCGACGAATCGAACTTTTCCATTTTCTTTTGTGAGCCCTTGATAGCTCATAATCCTAGCCGATCGAGCAGTGGCCACAAACACCTGATCCTCCTTCTCAGTCGCATAGAACACCGAATACTGAATCTCAGGATGCAAGTAACAATTCGTCTGTCCGTACATTGTCTCAGGACGCAATGTGGCGGCCACCAGGAAGACGTCCTGTTTAAGATGAGCAATCGCCTGAGGCTTCGGCTCCAACACCTTCAGCTTGATGAGTGTGTACTCTTGAGGCCCGACGCCTTCTCCCGATGCGCGATCGTGGTCCATGCATGGTTGGCCGTCTTTCGGGGAGTAGATGGTGTAACGCTTTCCAAAGTCGATTTTTTTGGCGGCGCGGAGGTGGTTGAATTGCCAGCGGACGAACGAGTCGAAGTACGGGTTGACGTCGGTGGTGATGAAGGCGCGACGCCAGTCGGCCTGGAAGAGATGGGATTTAGGGGCGGGGCTTGTGAAAAATTTGAACTTCTGTAGATTTTCAGTGTTTTTTTG
This sequence comes from Caenorhabditis imperialis, assembly GCA_963572205.1. Lineage (NCBI taxonomy): Eukaryota > Metazoa > Nematoda > Chromadorea > Rhabditida > Rhabditidae > Caenorhabditis > Caenorhabditis imperialis. The sequence continues at coordinate 1,362,234 of OY751541.1, forward strand.
ATGTTCACTTATTGTTTTCAGTGTAAAAATCAACTTTCTGTTCAATTTTACATAGGAAACAACCAGAAAACAGCAATAAAACACTGAAATCAACGAAAATTCAAGTTTTTTACTGCAATTTCTGCGCACATTATCACTTCGTTCAAAGGTTATGACGCTGTTGGTGGCTGCGAATCAAACTCTTGAACATTATTTTTCATGAAAATCAGTTTTGAGCAAGATATAAGGGCTCAAAGTGCTCAAAATTTACGGATTCTGATTGATCAACTTTTTAATTTGACCCTTAATGACGTGGAAAATTTAAAATTCCTTCACGAAAGCTACAAAAAGCACAATTTTCAGTGTGATGAAGAAACTGGTTCACGCATTTCTCTACTATGCACTGAAAGTTGTGTATTTTGTAGCTTACGTGAAGAAATTTTGAATTTTCCACGTTATCAAGGGTCAAATTGAGAAATTGATCAATCCCGCCTATTTTGAGCACTTTGAGCCCTTATAACTTGCTCAAAACTGATTTTCATGAAAATTAATGTACTAAAGTTCGATTCAGAGCCACGAACCGCGTCGTAAACTTTAGACGAAATGATAATGTGCGCAAAAATTGCAGTGGGCGGGGCTTAGTGGGTCTCGTCGCGGAAAATTTGAATTTTTGTGGATTTCCACTGGGTTTTGCGCGTTTTTCTGAGTGTTTTCTATGTAAAATTCACCTTTCTGCTCGATTTTACATAGAAAACACTCAAAAAACAGCAAAAATACACTGAAAATCAACAAAAATTCAAATAGGCCACGCCCATTGCCATTTTAGCACTTCCGAACAGATGTATATAGATTATAGCGGGTTTTTTAAATGAAAAATCAGGTTTGAGCAAGCTTTGGGCTCAAAAGAGCACAAAACTTGTTCGAAATTGATTTTTCATAGAAAAATACGCGATAATCTATGTAAAACTGATCATATTTTTGAAAAAAAAAGAAGTTTTCTATTAATAAAACGATATTTGAAAAAGACGACTGATTTTACATCGATCTCGTCAAACAAAAACGAAAAACGAAAAAAAAAACGAAAATTGCGTCACTATTTGTCATCATTTCAGTACCTTCAACCCCATCTTCTTCAGATCACTAATACAATGCGGCGGGAAATAATAAAGCCAATGGCTGGGCTCCGCGAACTTCTTAATCTCCTCATCGGACAGCCCCAACGACTTCATAATCTGCCACTGATACTTGGCGCCGCCCGACTTGGCCACCAGCTTCGTCTTCTTCGCCTTGCTCTTATCCTTCATGAGCTCATCGAGCTCCGACACCTCCTCCTTCTGCACCTCCACATGCTCCGGGAACACTGGCGGGTATCCAAAATCCGCGATTTCCCGTTTCAACTTGTCGGCGCACGCTTTGATCGGCATGCCGGTGCAGTGGAAGCCGAACGGGAAGAGCACCTGCTTGCCCTGAAGACGTTGGAATCCTGCGGCGAATTCGCATTTGGAGGCGGAGAACGTGTGACCCAGATGAAGACGTCCGTTCATATAAGGGAATGGGAAGGTCACCAAAAACTTTGGTTTTCCACTGAAAATCACCAAATCTGAAGAATTTCCGGGAAAAATCAATAACTCACTCATCCCTGGCATCCGACTCGAACGCCTTCTTCGACTCCCAGAGCTCTTGCACCGATTTCTCAATGTCCTGCAGGAACGCCACCTTCTTCCGCTCTTTCACTTGTTTTGACATTTTTTGCGTCAATTTTACCCTAAAATATCGATTTTTCTGGGTTTTCTAGGTAAAAAATTATAGGAAATTTAATAGAAAACCTTTAAAAACATCTTTCAAACAAAAAACTGTGAAAAAAACGAAAAAAAAACGAAAAATTAGGCCTCGAAAAAATGAAAAGCAATCCGATGGCCTAACTTTTCAGAGGCCACGGCCACCGATTTTCACAGTGGCGCTGGCCGAGAAGACGTTGGAAAACGGCTTCTGAATTCAAAATTTCAGATTTTTGATGATGTGGAGCAAAAAGAGCACAAAATATTGATTTGTAATGCACATTTTTGCACAATGAGCACCGCATCCAGGGAAATGTCAATAACAATTTTTCCAGGCCACATGCAGTTTGAAAGTTTGAAAGGAGTGGGTCTCGAAGCGAAAACATTTGAATTTTCGAATTTTTACAGAAAATTACAGACATTATGGGTCTCACAGCGATTGAATACTGTAGTTTTGAAATTTTGTAATTTTTCAGATTTTTTTTTTGAAATTTCGTGGATTTTCCAAAATTTAACATGAAATTTGCAATATAAAGTAATTTTTCATGTTTCTTTTTAAATTCTGCAATGAAAACTAAAAAAAATCGAGGAAAAACGTAATTTTCAAACAAAAAAAAGTGATTGTGGGTCTTGAAGCGATTGGTTACTGTAGTTTTGAAATTCTGCAATTTTTTCGTGTTTTTTCAAAATTTTCAGATTTTCGGATTTTTTTCGTTAAAATCTATAAAAAATCAAGTTTTAGAAAGATTTTGACTGATTTTTAAGCAAAAAATTAGAAAAAAAAACTAGAAAAAAAATTTTTTTCGAAAAAAAAATTTTTTTCTCAATTTCTGTGAAAAATTCGAAAAATCCCAGTTTTTCACTACAAGACCCTAAAAAATTCATTATAAACCCATTTTCTCATGAAAAATGTTCGAAAATGGGTCTCGCAGCGATTGGTTACTGTAGTTTTGAAATTCTGCAGTTTTTCGTAGTTTTCTGTAGTTTTGAAGTTTTTTGCATGATTTTTATTGATTTTATCATCAAACTCGGGAAAAATGACACATTTTAACATCGAAATTGCAACTTTTTCACCGGAAATTGAAGAAAAAATCGATAAAAACCCTTTATTTTCACAAAATTTTTATATTTCGCTGCAAAACCCATTTGCTCCTCATTCCTTATCTTCATCTCCATAATATTAATGATCCCATGACAACAACAAATCGTATAACGACAAAAAAGCGACCACCAAACGAAAATATCCAGTTCCGATTTCACTTATTGCGCAACCAGCGTCCCCCGTCCGTCACTTTCTCACCTATCCAACTGCCATTTGATTTTTTACCCGAACCAGATCTGTGTGACATCCAAGGTTCTGTTACACAACATTTTCTCTAGAATGTGGGCCAACCTGATCGCCGCTGTATTTAAAGCTGGCGGCGAGTGACCGATTTTAACATTCAGTGTAATGCGCTGGCTGAATATTCTTGTGGTCACCGTGGCCGTTGTGGTGGCACAGAAGAAGGTGAGTCTGATGGACGCTTTTTTGAAATTTTTAATGAGAAATCTTCAACTTTGTTTGTAGTGAGCGGTAAATGCGCTCTAGTGGACGTTCTTTTTTTTTTTTTGAAAACTTAATAAGAATTGAAGGTTTTGTCTGTATTTTTCAGTTTTCCGGCAAGAATTTTATAGGGAATCATTAAAATAAAGAAAATCTAGCAAAAAATCAATAAAAATCACCTCAAAATCGAAATTTTCGTTGAAAAACCATCGAAAACTATCATGCGGCAAGGTTGCAGAAAATCGTGCCGCACTTTGCAAAGAAATTTTTTGAGCGCCAGCGAAAGTGAAATTTTCGCTAAAAGACTTTAAAATTGCAAGATTGCAAACAATAGTGCCGCAATTTGCAAAACAGAATTTTTTCTGTAAATTGTCGTAAAATTTTGTGCATCTGTTTCAGTTTTTGCTGGAAATGTCGATTTTTGTGCGCCAAGATTGCAAAAATTGATGCCGCACTTTGAAAAACCATTTGATTTGAACGCCCACAAAATTCTCATTAAAATCCATCAACTTCTGAAAAAAAAACTGAACAAACATCGATTTTTCCCTAATTTTCTGCAAATTGTCGTCAATTTCGGTGCAAAATTGCTTTTTTGTCGAAAATGTTGATTTTAGTGCTGCAAAGTTGCAGAAAATGGTGCCGCATTTTGCAAGACCAATTTGATTTGAAAGCCCACAAAATTCTCGACAAAAACCATCAATTTCTGAAAAAAAAAACAGAACAAACATCGATTTTTCCCTAATTTTCTGTAAATTGTCGTGAAATTCAGTGCATCAATTTTTTTGCCGAAATTTTTGATTTTTGTGCGGCAAGTATGCAGAAAACGGTGCCGCACTTTGCAAGACTATTTTGATTTGAACGCCTACTAAATTTTCGAAAAAAAACTGTCAATTTCTGAAAAAAAAACAAAACAAACAACGATTTTTCCCATGTTTTTTGCAAATTGTCGTCAAATTTAGTGCAAAACTATTTTGATTTGAAATCCTACAAAATTCTCGACAAAATCCGTCAATTTCTTTAAAAAAAAAAGAGAACAAACATCAATTGTTCTAAAGTTTTCTGCAAATTGTCGTCTAATTCGGTGCATAAGCTCCTACTTTGCATAAAATTATCGCGTTTTCGCGCCAAAATTCGCTGTGTAGCGCCTCAGTATTTACGCAGCGCACTTTCAGACAGATCCCGTAAAAATATCGATTTTCCAGACCCGCCAAACCGAAAACCTAGGCGATGACTACACCGACTTCTCCGCCCAATCCGTCAAAAACGCCGGAGCCAACCACGAGCTGAAACAAGTGACCTACTCCACCATCGCGCCCAAATTTGACATCCCAACAAGAGCACCTCTTCTCAACCCGAACCCAATCAAGAACCCAGTGCAATCCACCACAAAACGACCAATCGTGCAGTACAACCGCGGCTACTTCTTCCAGCACTATCCATGGGATCGTCTGCCGAGAAGATATTTATTGCGCCCTGGAATGACATATGTTTACCCGCCACAATACCACGCCACCCAGTACCGTTACCCATATCTGCCTTATACGGATCCATACAACATTTACCGGTCCCACCCGGGAATTGGTGGCGGGTGTGGGCAGGTTGGCGGATGTGGTGGAGGGTATCCGCAGGGGTATGGTGGATATGGCGGATATAGCAGTGGGTGTAATGGTGGAGGTGGTGGTGGAGGTTGTGGTGGATATGACGATGATTCGGAGGAAGATTCTTATGAAGATGATGATGAGGAGGGTGGAAAGAGTGGTGAGGCGAAAATCAATAAGAAGGATCCGCTGGAGGATTTGGAGTTGGAAGATTTGGAGAAGTTGTCGAAGTCTTCTGGTTCTAGCTCATCTGCTTCTGGAAATGGCGACGAAGACGTGGAGCCAACGCCAATCAAGAAGACAAAAACTGACGACGAGGACCTTTTCGAAGACCGCAAGACGAAAAAGCAGTTTTTGATTAAATGGGCTTGATTATTGATTTTTCCCGATTTTCCTCATTTTTATGTTATTCCTCAGCAATCTCTGGATCTCATCACATCTTCAGCAATACTAGAATAAACAGTTCAACTTTATTCCCCTTCAACTCTTATCGTGATCATTCAGAAGTTCTCACGAATCACAATATCCCATCGAATCACAAACACTTCCCAGTGCCACGCCTTCTCGAATCCGGCGGAAGACCTCTTTCACATTCTCCGCCACGAATTGCTCGCACACCGGCTCCATTAGTCCCATTTTGTCGCATTTTCTGCAACTTTTTGTTTAAGTGCGCGGAAGGGTACGCGAAAGTGCACGCTTTTTGCAGCGAGAGAGCGCACGATTTGAGGAGACGCAGACAGGCAGATTGTCTGCGTCTCCTTACGACAAATTGCAGACTCTCATGGTCTGCAACTTGGCGGAAATTAGTTGCAAAGTGCGGCACTAGTTTCTGCAACCTTGCCGCACATAACTTTCGTCGTGATTTTTATCAAAATTTTAAGTATTTTATCGATTTTTCCCTATTTTCAGGTGTTTTTCTGTCTTCAAATCAAATTTTCCAGTGTAAAATCATGGAAAATTCGATTTGAAGACTGAAAAACACCTGAAAATAGGGAAAAATCGATAAAAGCAAAATTTCATCGATTTTATCGATTTTTCTTCATTTTCAAGCGTTTTTCTTTCCAAATCACCTAAAAAATCAAATTTTCCAGTGAAAAATGACAGAAAATTTGATTTGAAGACAGAAAAACACCTGAAAATAGGGAAAAAATCGATAAAATCGATGAAATTTTGACAAAGCGACAAATGCACTCACTTAAACATGGCGTTCACCATGGCGGTGGGCGTCATGCTCGTCTCCAGTGGCTCCGTGATCACTGTGCACAACATGCATGTCACCACTGATGTCGCCTCGCTGCGCCATGCTGCAAACTGGATGGATCTCTGGCAAGTCAATTTCAATATAGCTAGAAGGTTTTCATGTATAGCCAGAACAGGCCTGCGGCCAACCTGCCATAGTTAGACTTGTATTTTTTCTGATTATGCTTGTAAACTTTCTGACTAGATTTGTAAATCTGTCTATACTTGGAAGTTGTTTGGCTAGACTTGTAAACTTCCTGACTAGATTTGTAACTTTCTGGTCATACTTGTAACTTATTTGACTAGATTTGTAATCTTCCTGGCTAGATTTGTAAATTTTCTGGTCGTACTTGTAAATTTTTTGGCTAGATTTGCAATTTTTCTAGTCATACTTGTAAATATTTCCATTAGATAGGCAAAAATTCATAATCAAAATAGAATTTTATTCATATTTTTGAAGAAAAATTTAAAAAGTATAGAGAAAAGTACAAAATTTAAAAAGGAAGGGTTTCACAAAAAAAGAGATGAGAAAGTGTTTAATATTAGAAAACGTTATTGTTCCTTCGATGGTCCCCAGCTTCTTAGTTTCGATGTCCCGGCGGTTCGACGAACATGGGCGCTGCAAACCCTGTTTATAAAGATTGTTTTTAAAATAATTTCTACAAGCTCGCGAACCGAAATTCTAGTTAAAACTCACAGTCGACTATCGAGATACTTGAATTCAATTGAAGATGAGCATTGTTATGGCCACGCGCATTATCGACTCGCCCACTCCTTCCACACGCAGACATTTGAGCATGACTTCTGTAAAGCAGATACGAATTCATATACCGCTCAAGAGAACTTCTAAGAAACTCACTTATTGAAGCATTCATGAGAACGGTAACTGGAGAATCGTTTTCGATTGATTTTCCGGGCCGTATTCACAGTACTCCTTTCAAGGATACTTCCACTGTCTTCCGAAGGTTACAGAACGCTACCTCTGATAGACTCTGTTCAAGTCCACAAGAGCACCTAAAGAGAAAATTTCAGAAATGTAAATACATCGATAGATACCTTTCGATGTCCCTGGCACAATTCGAACACATAAAAAAACATTAAAAATGTCCTTTTGAAGTGCAGACAATAAATTGATTAATAATATCGAAAAACGCATGAAAAACGAAAAAAAAAAGTAGGTAAAAAAATCAAAACAATCAGATTTTCGAAAATTCTGGAAGACGCAAGCACGTAGTGTGCGTCAATTAAGGTTTCTTGCGCAGAACTTTCTAATCTAACTTGGAATTTTTCTAATCTAACTTGTAAAATTTCTAATCAGACTTGTAAATTTTCTGATCAGATTGACAGTTTTACGGATCTACGCAGACTTGACTAGACTTGTAAATTTTTCGATTAGATTGACTTTCTGGCTATACATGTAAATTTTCTGATTATATCTGACTTTTCTGGCAGTGCTTGTAAACTGTCTGACTTTTCTGGTCATGCTTGTAAAATGCATGGCTAAATCTGACTTTTCTGGCTATATTGAAATTGACTTGCCAGAGATATTGCGCGATTTTCACTTTTTACGTTCCACTTTCTTATCTTATCTTATCTCCGAAAGGTGATGAATTGTCTAAAAGTGTACACACCTGACGAGAAATTGCAGACTCTGATGGTCCGCAACTTGTCGTCAGGGAAAGTGTGCATACCGTATTGTTATTGTTTGCAAAGTGCGGCACCAGTTTTCTGCAATTTTGCCGCACATTTTTTATCATTTTTATCAAAATTTCATTGATTTTATCGATTTTTCTATATTTTCAGGCGTTTTTCTGTCAGAATTTATGAGATTGATCAAAAAATCAATAGAAATAACTTAAAAATCGAATTTTCCATAATTTTTCTATAGAAAATTCGATTTTTAAGCGATTTCTATTGATTTTTTGATAAATGTCACGTATTCCGACAAAAAACGCCCGAAAATGAGGAAAAATCGATAAAATCGATACAATTTTGATGAAAATGTTGTGCGGCGAGGTTGCACTGGTGCCGCACTTTGCAAATACAAAGTATACGGTATGCACACTTTTCCTTACGACAAGTTGCGGACCATGAGAAATTTTTTTTTTTTTTGACTACGGTATCTGGGAAAAGTGTGTAAAAAAGTGCACAAACCAGTGCACACTTTCTCGTCTACCGTAGTCTTTTCATAAAAAAATCAACTTTTTTCACTCAAAATTCAAATTTTCTCGTTAAATCCGCAAATTGTCGTCAGTTTTATTGCACTTTTGGTCCGTAACTTTTCGTCAAATTCATTGCAACCCATAAAAAACGCACCCGACGCCAACAGAACGCTGAAAACCAGGAAGCTCGCGGGGAAGACCATCACGGACGCGATGAATCAGTGTAGAATGACTCGCCGGCTCATCGAGCCATCATTTTTGGCCGGAACTCGGCTATCGGATGGCACACGTCTTCGGCGGATGAGCTGCACATCATCGCTTCTCGAATTCCCCCATTTTTTATAGACTAATAATAGGAGAGTGCAGTGGTGGAGGCATACTGATGTTCTGATGTGCAAATTGGGCGAAAGAGGAGAACTAGAACGTTGTGATGACGTGGAGTGAAATCCACGTGGCAGCCACGTGAAGGGCGATTGGTTTGGAGGACTGTGCAAACATTGATGTGCTCTAAAATGCACAAAATCGCAGAGATGGTCAGGTTGTCTTTTCGGCACAGAAATTGTGAGTTTAGAATGGAATAAATGGCGGATTCTAGGCCAGCTCGATTTTTTCTAGTTTTTAATGATTTTTTTCATAATTTTTCAGATATTTTATGGTCTTTTGGGAGTTTTCTTATCAAAAATTGTGATTTTCTAATTTTTTTCGTCTGAAAACCTTAAAAAGTCTTCCAAAAATCATGGAAAACGCTGTTTTTTTTGGGTTTTCTTCAAAAAAAAGTACTACGGTACTTGCAAAACAAAGTGCACCGGTCAGCGCACACTTTCTCGTCTACCGTAGTCTTTGTCTGCAAAATTTGAAAAAAAAAACCAATTTTCTTTCAAATTTCATGATTTTTCATGGTTTTTCTGACAGAACTTTTCATATTTTAAATTTTCCAGTATTTTTTCAATTAAAAAACCTAAAAAATCCCTCCACAAATCATGAAAATCATAGTTCTTCTTTGGGTTTTCTTTTTCAAAAAAAGTTTTATACTACGGTATTCGCCATAACAGTGTGCCGGTCAGCACACACTTTCCCTTCTACCGTAGTCTTTTTCAATTTTTTTCAAAAAAAAATTCGAAAAAATATCAATTTTCCTTCAAAATTTCCATGGTTTTCCGGCGCAAAATCAAATGTAAGTGTATATTTTTTTTCCTTTTTCTCCCTTTTTTCACCTCTCCAAAACGTATAGAAAACACGAGAAACGCAGACATCAGGCTGTATGTTTGCCCTATTGCGAAACGAGTGACTCAACGCCCCTCTTTTTCCAATATTTTCATCGTTTTGCAGCCAACATGTCAAAAGCCACTACTCCCAGCGACGAATCCAAGCCCAATGAGGATTTTTATCAGTTGCTCGGCGTCGAGAAAATGGTAATTTATTGATTTTTCAGATTTTTATAAATTTTTCCATTTTTTTCAGGCGTCCGAGGCTGAAATCAAGTCGGCGTATCGAAAATTGGCGTTGAAGTACCACCCGGATCGGAATCCAGGAGACGTGCACGCTCAGGAGGAATTCAAGAAGGTCTCGATTGCCTATTCGGTGCTCTCGGATCCGAATAAACGGCGGCAGTACGATGTCAGTGGGCCTTCTGAGAATCAGCTGGATTTCGAGGGATTCGATGTTTCTGAAATGGGCGGAGTCGGTAAGAGCAGTGGAATTATGTGAAAATAATGAAAATGTCTGAAAATGATAGATTTAGCTGGGTGGAAGTGGAAAAAAAGATTTTTATTGATTTTTAGTAGAAAATGTTGATTTTCGAAGAATTTTCGAAGATTTTAAGTAAAAAATGATGAAAAATCATGGTTTTTACAAAAAAATCAAGATTTTATCGATTTTTAGCGTTTTTCTGGAAATTTTTATCATTTTTATCAATTTTTCGTCAATTTTGATAGTTTTCAAAGCTTTTTTTAGTAGAATTTGATAAAAACAATAGTTTTTGGCAAAAAACCACGAAAAAATCAATATTTTATCGATTTTTAGCGTTTTTCTCAAAATTTGGAATTTTTTATCAAATTTTCGTCAATTCTAATGATTTTTTGATATTTGTTGAGTAGAAATTGATAAAAACTACAATTTTTAACAAAGAAAACTCTAAAAAATCGACAATTTGACAGAAAAGTCGATAATTTATCGATTTTTAGCGTTTTTCTGGAAATTTTTATCATTTTTATCAATTTTTCGTCAATTTTGATAGTTTTCAAAGCTTTTTTTAGTAGAATTTGATAAAAACAATAGTTTTTGGCAAAAAACCACGAAAAAATCAATATTTTATCGATTTTTAGCGTTTTTCTCAAAATTTGGAATTTTTTATCAAATTTTCGTCAATTCTAATGATTTTTTGATATTTGTTGAGTAGAAATTGATAAAAACTACAATTTTTAACAAAGAAAACTCTAAAAAATCGACAATTTGACAGAAAAGTCGATAATTTATCGATTTTTAGCGTTTTTCTTGAAGTTTCATTATTTTTGTCGATTTTTCTTCAAATTTGATAATTTTTCAGCATTTTTTCAATGAAAACTGATAGAAAATCATTATTTGCAACTGAAAATTAGCGACAAAACTGCAAAATTCATTGAAATTGACAAAAAATAAGAAAAATCGATAAAATTTGTCAAAAAATTGACATTTTATCGACTTTTTTTCAACATTTCACAGTTTTCTACCGATTTTTCAAGGTTTCTCAAGTGAAAAAACTCGAAAAATCATCAGTTTTCACACAAAAATCATGAAAATTAACAAAAATCGATAAATTTTCCAACTTCCACCTCTCAAATTCAAACAAAGTGCATCTGAAAAGCACAAGAATTCACCAAAATCCCCTATAATTATCCGAAATTCCCCATAATTACAGGCCGCGTATTCGGAGCCCTCTTCTCGAAGCTCGGCGTGCCCATCCCCACCCAAATCGTGCCGAAAGTGCTCGCCCAGGCTCGCCAGATCTGTCTCGGCCAGGAAAGCGACATCCAGCCGAAGCCCCTGCATCCAGGAGACGTCGTCACGTCTTCAGTGAGCAAGCAGCACGCGCACTTCTTCGAGATCGAGATGAAGGACGAGTTCCGCGAGCACGGCGTGGCCATTGTGTGCAAGAGCTCGTCGAGCAAGTTTAAACTGGTGCTGTTCGATAAGGAAGGCGGCGTGAGGATGATTCAGGAGAGTGCGAAGCGCGGGAAGTCGTGCACTCAGGCGGATATGTTTTTTATCCCTTACACGGTGGCGAATATTCAAGAATTCAACCCGATGAAGTATCATCTGGAGGATAAGGACACGCCCATCGCCTTCCATTACCTGGACTCGTTCGAGATGCAAACCGCGACTCTTCTGGAGACCCGCAAGCATTATATTGCGGTCTACGGAGACAACTGGATTAGCGACGTGAAGTACACTATAAACTTCCTCCCAGTGACAAAACAGGCCGCCGAGCAGCTCGCCGTCATCGAGCACACTGAGAAGAGCATTTCAGTGATGAAGAAGGAGATGTTGGACTTCCAGAGAGAGTACACTGAAGCGAAGCGTGTCTACGATGCAGCGGTGGCGAAGCTCAAGGTGCAGGATGAGACGATTCTGAAGGCGTTGACGACGCGCGAGGAGCTGTACAATGACGTCATCCGGCAGAGCCAGGAGCCGTACAATAAGAAGGTGTCGCCGGCGAAGACGTCGAATGGATTCTTGGGCGGATGGTTTAAATAAATTGATTTTTTTATTGATTTTTTTTTGTAAAGAATGGGTAAATAACTCTATTTTTGCTAACTTTAACTTTACAATCAGTTATCGATTAAATTTTAACACGATCTCTTTCAATTATGCCCAATTTCATTCAATTTCACTCAATTTCACTTTTTCAAAGGCTCCAATGAAGAAAATTTGCCACATATTACAGCAGCGAACTGATAAAATTATCTTATCAGTAAATTTGCTCCAAAAGATTGCTCCAAAACCGACAATTTGCTCCAAAAACCACCGATTTCCAATGAAAAATGACGTCACCCCGATTTCGCAACACTTTGTTGTTTACGCCACACTTTCTCTGCGCCCTCCCCCTTTCCCACACTATTTCCCCCCGCAGGCGTGGCCGCGTTGCGGTCGCGTCGCGGTTCGCTGACGTTGCCTTAGCGCGGCGCCTCATTCCCCCGCCACCACAACCCGAAGAAGAAGTCTCTTCACCACCACCTTCTTGAGAATCGCCCCCCGGGCGAAAGCCTACACTATGAGCTACCCGCAACGAATTTATGTGCTCCCCGCGCGTCGGAATGTTGCTCCGATGCCAATAGCTCCGAAACGAAGCCGTCCGACCGAGGCGATTGTCGCCGAGCTGTTGGGCGATGAGCTGGGACCTACTGGACCCAGAAAGAGAGAGCGGTTGACTCATTTGACCGCTGAGGAGAAGTTGGAGCGAAGGAAAATGAAGAATCGAGTTGCCGCGCAGAATGCCAGGGATAAGAAGAAAGTGAGCAGATTTTTATTGATTTTTAGAGGAAAAATTCATTTTTCTACTGGAAAAGCTGGTTTTTCAAGCAAAAAGTTGATTTTTCAGTGGAAAAGTTGATTTTTCAGTGGAAAAGTTGATTTTCCAGTGAAAATGTTAATTTTTTAGTGGAAAAGTTGATTTTTCAGTGGAAAAATCTGGTTTTTAGAGGAAAAATCCACTTTTTTCAGCGGAAAATTCATTATTCAGGGGAAAAGTGCATTCTCGGTGAAAATCCATTTTTTCACTAGAAAATCAAATATTTTTGAGAAAAAACCCATTTTTAGCATAAAAATTCATTTTTCAGGAGAAAAATCCAATTTTTCGATTTAAAAAAACCGCTTTCCCCCACTTTTTCCATATTTCCAGCTAAAAATTCAATTTTTTCGGTTAAAAAACCATTTTCCCCCCACTTTTTCCCCAATTTTCACCAAAAAATTCCCTTTTTTCCAGGAAAGATCCACGAAAATTGAAGACGTCATGCGTGACCTGGTCGAGGAGAATCGCCGCCTGCGCATGGAGAACGAGAAGCTCCGTCGAGCCAATGAGATGCTCCAGGAGCAGCGCCAGAACCAGAATCAGTATCCACAACAGCCCCAGCCACACCAGCAACCAGAAGCCAAGTACGAGGACACGGACATCTACTCGAACGTCGTCTACGAAGAAGAGGTCGTCGGTGAAGTCGCGGATCGCGCCTTTGAATCAGCAGCATTCATTAGTGCTCCCCAGCAGAGGGACAAGGCCCGATCCACTACCAGCCGCCGTACCAGCGCCTCGATGATGACTTTGTACCTGACTATCCTTTCGCTTCTGTGCAACCGCACTTCGACGACATCCTCGAAGAGCTCGAGACCAGTCCGTTTGAGCTTCAAGGAGCAACGTGCTATCCGACGTCTTCTTCGCAAGGAGCACCTCCAGAAGCACGTGCGACACTTTCGCCGGGTTCCCTAGCGCTGTCGCCGACGACGAGCAGCGACTCGAGCAACTGGGACGATGAATTGCTCTTTGATGCGACCACGGAGAACGACTCGCTTCTGGAGGCCGGCAACTGGAACTTTGACACGTTTGACGAATCCACGATTGATCTGAACTTTTTCCAAACCTAGTTTAGTATTGTTTGCTTCGTTTGTAAGTAAAGTAAAGTATTTGGTACAATTGATCACATTGATCCCCCTTTTTTCTGAATAAAGATGCATATATTTTGTTTCCTTCTTCAGAATAAACAAAGGAAGTAGAGCGGGACACTCAACATTCAACATTCGCAAACGGAAACGTAAACGACTGACATACTTTTTGGAGGAGACAATCTCCCAGGATTTCCTTCTTCAGATTACTGTAGTTTTCCCTTCGAGACCCAAAGAAACTCAATATATTTGGTCAATATCGCTGTTTCCCACCCTCTCATATATGCAAAAAGTGGGAGCAAACAAAAGCCACGCAAATATTGCATTGATTCATGGTCTGCGCCTTTAAAAAAGACTACGGTAGATGGTTTTTTTGGTTGAGAATTTGAATTTTGACACCTTTTTTGGATTTTCACAATAGAGCGCGTTTTTGGCTTGGAAAAATTTATTTTTTTAATCGAAAAAAATTTAAAAAAAGGGAAAAATTCGCATGTTTCTGGGATTTTTGCTATGCGCCTTTGAAAAAGCTACGGTAGAATTGATGGAAAATCGTAGGATTTTTAAAGGCGCAGGGCGGATTTCCAAAAATTTTGAGTAATATGAATTTTTTTTGAAAAGCAAAATTTTTTTTGCAAAAAAAAAATCCAAATTTTGAAAAATTCGCAAAATCCAAGAATTTTTGCTATGCGCCTTTAAGAAAACTACGGTAGAATTGATGGAAAATCGTAGGATTTTTAAAGGCGCATAACAGATTTCGAGATTTTTGATGAAAATTTATATTTTTCGCAAAAAAACAAAATTTCGAAAAATCGCAATTTTCTAGTAATTTTTGCTATGCGCCTTTTAAAAAACTACGGTACATCTGATAGAAAATCGTATGATTTTTAAAGGCGCATGGCGTATTTCGAGATTTCCAATGAAAATTTTTTATTTTCTGGAAAAAATTTTTTTTTCGCAAATTTTTGTCTTTTTTCACCCGTTTTTCACCATTTTTTCACCATTTCTCACCAATTTCCGCCCCCAAAAAGCGTTTTCCACCCCCAAAACAATTTCAAATTCGCCCATTCGAACCCATTCACCCTAACGACTGTACCCCACCTAATTGCGCACACCATATCCGCACCCTCTCATGTGCTCACACTCTCTCCGCTCATATCGATCGATTTTCGAATATCGCGGTGGGAAAATTGTTTCTCGGCCGTCCCATCTGCCTCATTTCGCACTGGTGGCAAAGTGTGTGTGTGGAAGAGGAAAATTTGCGTTTTCTTTTCTTCCTTCCCCAACAATTTCCGTGTTCTGGAGGATACTAATCCCTTCTTTTTTCTCCCCTTTTTCTTCTAGTTTTTCGACTTTTTTCGCATTTTTTCGTGAAAAAATGCAAAAAAAGGCGAAAATGCGATGGTTATCGAGCTGACAGTGTTCCACTCGAAACTCGCTTGTTTTCGTAAAATGACCCTGTTTCAAGGTCTCCCCTCTCCACTGGTACTTGTCCCTCCAATTTGCGCCGATTTGGTTTTTTTTTCAAGTTGAGAAGATGGTCTTGAAGCAAAAGTTACTGTTTCTGAGGCTGGTTTAGGGAGAAATTAGGAAAAATCAATATTTTTGAGGGAAATTGAAGAAATTGACTGTTTCAGATCGAAAAATTAGAGATACTCGAATTTTTCAATGAAAAAGTGGAAATTTCATCGTAAATTTCGATTTTTCAGTGAAAAAATCAGGAAATCTAAAATATTTTCGAAAAATTGACAGATAATCGATAAAATTTTTTTATAAAATCTGAAAAATCTCGAAATTTCTAAAAAATTTGAATTTTTCTGACTAAAAAGTTCAAAATTTTTAAATTTTGAAGCTGGTTTCCTGTATATTGACAGAAAATTGTTTTTTTTTCTCAATTTTTCAAGAAAAAAAATATAATAATTTCATTGAAAAATTGAATTTTCTCCAGAAAAATCGATAATTTTTCAAAAATTTGAATTTTACCAATTTTTCAATACAAAAATTCGAATTTTCCTAATTTTTTTCATATAGAAAAAATTTTGAAAATTCCAATTTTCATGGAAAATCGATAAAAATTTGAATTTTCAAACTTTTTCAGTGAAAAATTCAAAAATAGTGAATTTTTCTCTGAAAAAATTGAAAAACTCAATTTTTCCCATATTTTTTTCTTGAAAATCGATAATTTTTCTATTTTTTTCACTGAAATCTCCCAAAAATTTGCCCCACCCCGCTTTTTTCCAATTTTTTTTTCAAATTATAAAAATTTTTTTGCTCAACTCCCCCCCCATCCATACAGTACATTTCGCTGCGAGACCCTTCACTATCCTCTCCCTCTTCCTCAGAGTCCGCGGCCGTGGCCTAGAATCCGCAACGGCCACGCCCCCTCGTGAGAGCTCGCCGGCTTCTGATTTATCGCCTTTCTTCACTTTTCCCTCCCTCTTTTTCTCTTTTTCTCTAGTTTTTTAGTTTTTTTGCTCATTTTAATTCAAATTTTGGAGAAAAAGAGCATTTTTGTGCTCTAAATGCTCCGAAATTTGAATTTCACAAAAAAATCGATGAAAAAATAGAAAAATAGGAATTTTTCAGATTTGCAGAGCTCTGAGCACAAATCTCATCAAATTTGAGCAAATGACAGCGGCATCAGAAATAATGAAATCGGTGAGTGAAATTTGAGGCGAAAAATCGATAAATTTTCATATTTTCCATATTTTAAACACATAAATATATTGATTTTTCTGTGGTGATGCACTTTTTCTCGACGCCCCTCCGTCTCTCTCTCTCTCTCTATTTTTTTGGTACCGGGCGCATGCGATTTCTGATTAAACTCGGTTTGAATAACCCCCTTTTCAATGTCTGCTCCTCTTCTCAATACACGCTCTCTCTCTCTCGCTTTTTGCGGTTGCCACGTGGCGGTGTTTTGTGCATGAATGATGAAATGATAATGTTACACACACATACACAAAGACACGCCCCTTTTTTATCTACTAATGAGCATCTTTTTGTGCATGAAAGTCTTGTGACTATTTGGAATTACGTTGAGTAGCTTTGTTATAGAGTAAAAAGTGCGAAAATTTGGTTTTTTCCGTTGAAAATTGGAAAAATAGGAGAAAAATTAAAAAAGTGATAAAAGACGAGCGGAACGACGCTCCGGAATAACGCGGGTCTCGCCGCGACAGGAAGATTTTTTGTCGTGCGCCTTTAAGGTTTTGTAATTGATTTGAAATTGGAAATCGGATTTTTGGATGGAAAAGTTGATTTTTCTAGAGAAAAATCGGTAAGAAAGTCTGATTTTTTTGATGGAAAAGTCTATTTTTGACAGAAAATCATGTTTTTCGGTGGAAAAAGATGATTTTTTGATAACAAAGTCAATTTTTCGCGAAAAAAACGGCTTTTTTATGGAAAAGTATTTTGAACCATAAAATAAAGTTTTTCGATAAAAATTATGTATTTTCCTTGGAAAATTCGTTTTTTTCCCTAAAAAGTCATATTTTTCGATGAAAAATCCAATTTTTTGCTAAAAAGTCAGATTTTTCAATATAAAAATATATTTTCCATCAGAAAATCAAAAATTCGGAAGGTTTTCGTCGTGCGCCTTTAAGTTTTTGTAATTAATTTGAATTCGAAAATCAGATTTTTCCATGAATAATCTGATTTTTACAGGAAAATCAAATTTTCTGATAAATATTCTGATTTTTAACAAGAAAATCACCTAGAAAACACGAAAATCTTCACAAAATCCCACATTTTAGTCGTATTTGCATGAAACAACACATGTATCCTAACTACCCCCCTATACAATAACAGTATCCAGACGTCATTCATGCACAAAACTGCAGCTCCAGAAGAGAAGAATCCGCATCCACACCCATCATCTCCTCTCCCAATCTCCCTCCCACCCCCCTGAATGAACCGCTTTATCGTTTTCCAGGAGAAATTAGACGATTTCGACTATAAAGTGGCGCTGCAACAACAAATGGTGGCCGCCGCGGCAGCCGCCGAAGCGAATCGAGCGGCCGGAGCCGCCGCCGTGCTCCGCCCACTCCAAATCGGCGCGCCGGTGGCTCCGTCGCTGAGCTCGCCGGAGAGCTCGGAGGCCGCTCCGCCGAGCAGTGAGCCGCTCGCCATCGGGCCGATCGCACCGCCGCCGACGGCGACGCGTCCCGATCCCAGCACCAGCTGTAAGAGTTTGCATGTCGCCGCGGTTTTTTTCGTGACTTTTTATTTGATGATGATGATGATGGTGATGATATTTGGTGAACGCAACCCTGAAATTTTGGTAGTTTTGTACTATTTATTTAATTTTCTCGTCGTCAAAAGCTCTCTCTAACCCTTCTCGGAATGCGAAGTGAACACCACCCTTTCACCAATTGGTTACCTTTTTTGTTTTACACGAATATTGATTGATTAAGTAGGATTACAATTAATTTTGACATTTTAAGCCAGAAAATGAGAGTTTTTGAAGGTTTTTAGGTGAAAAAACTTGATTTTCAAGTTTTTCACCTAAAAATCTCAAAATTTTAGGTAAAAACTTGATTTTTGGTGTTTTTTCACCTGAAATGCCACCAAAAATCAATAAAATCCATAAAATACCTGATGGCCTAGCTTTTTCAACCTCGGCCATGCTTACCAAAAATTTTTCGCCTTTATAATACCAGAAAAGAGCAAAAACCGCGGAACTTGAAGAAAAGTGACAAAATGAATAAGCTCCGCCCACAAATGCACTTTTATCTGCAATTTTCTCCCTTTTTATCGGTATCAAAGCACAAAATGTGCTCTGATATCAATGAAAACTGAAAATCAAAGAAAAAGAGCATTTTTGGGTGGAGCTTATTCATTTTTATACTTTTAACAAGCTCCTCCCATTTTTTGATCAATTTATTATCATAGAAGGTGTGGCCTAGCTTTTTCAGCGAAAAAAACTAGGCCAGATTGAAATTTAGCGATTTTTTGAGTTTTTTTGGTGAAAAATCCATTTTTCTTGTGATTTTTTGCCTAAAAACCTTGAAAAATCGATAAATCTGATCAATTGAATGTCGAAAAATCACTGGAAATCTCTAAAAATTAATAAATTTGAAGAAAATTGGAATATATTTCCATTTTTCTTGAAAATTATTGATTTTTCGAGTTTTTCAGTGATTTTTTGACAGAAAAATCTCTATTTCTCAAGGTTTTAACTAATTTTTAACCAAAAAATTAATAAAAAACCTCAAAAAAGCGACAAAATTCAATAAAAATTGGTAAAAGAACAAGAAAAATCAATAAAAGCCGATATAAATCGATAAAAATAGGCTTTCTCAAAATTATTGATTTTTCAAGGTTTTCCTAGTGGTAAAAACTAATTTTGACCGTTTTTTTTGAGATTTTCAGTGATTTTTCACTAAAAAATCTCAAAAAGTCGATAAAATTCCATAAAAACCAGTAGAAAAACATAAAAATCAATGACAATTGATACAAATCTCATCGCCCCGCCCATTTTTCCATAACCCCATCGCAACCCTTTGTTTGCAGCGAATTCTGATGCGCCACGTCGTCTGCACGTGTCGAACATTCCGTTCAAATACCGCGACCCGGACCTCGTGGCCATGTTCGAGAAGATGGGCCCTGTCGCCGAGGTGGAAATCATATTCAACGAGCGTGGATCGAAGGGATTCGGATTCGTGACGATGCAACGGCCGGAGGATGCGGAGAGAGCTCGTGCGGAGCTCAATGGGGTGACTATTGAGGGGAGACGGGTTGAGGTGAACCTTGCCACACAACGCATTCATAATAAGAAGCCGGCGAAACCGCTGATTAGTGGTGAGTTTTTGAAAGGAGAAGGCTGGAGAAAGATCGAGTGGATTTGTAGTTGGATCTAGTTTGTTAGTAGTATGGTCTAGTTAATTTGGAGTTGGATCTAGTTCCTTCGTAGTTAGATCTAATTCACGGTTTTCCTGGCCAAAATTTTCCAATTTTCAACTATTTTTCAGTGTATTTTGTAGTCTGGAAATCAAAAACGCTCTCTCACTGTAAGAGACGCAGACATTTTGTTGTGTAGTTCTCTCGGAACCTTTTTTCCACAATCTTCCTCATTTTCATCACATTTTTCTCTTTTTCACTACACTTTCCAGACGTTTCCCTTATTTTCTACCAATTTTCACTGATATTAGCAAAATATAATGCATTTGACCCTAAATTTGACTAAAATTGAGTCAAATTAAACATTTTTGCTCCTTTTCAGTCATTTTGAGGTCAAATGCATTTAATTTTTGCTAAAATCAGAGAAAAATTATAGAAATTAAGCGAAAGTCTCTAGAAAGTTTGATGAATAACAGAAAAAAGTGATGAAAATAAAAAAAATTGTGGAAAAAAGTGGAAAAATGCGTGTTCACTTGTCCGAGAGAACTACACGACAAAGTGTCTGCGTCTCTCACTACGAGAGAGTATTTTTGACTTCCAAACTGCAAAATTCACTGAAAAATCATTGAAAATCGATATTTTTGAGCTGCAAAACTGCTAATTAGATCGAACTCCAAATTAACTAGACCATATTACGAACGAACTAGTTCTAACTCCAAATTTATTCGATCCAACTCCAAACAACTCGAGCTTCCAAAATAAAAGTGTAGTTTGTAGTGAAAATGTAAAAGTTTTAATACTGAAAACCAATGAGATCCGATCTAACCAGCCGGTCGAGGTGCTGCAGCAGCTCTTTAGCTGGCTGGGAAACCGCTAAACTGTCTCAATTTAGTTGACAAAGGAATTAGATCTAATTCAGTCAACTTCAAGCTATCAGAAGAAAAGTGTAGTTTGTAGTGAAAATGTTGAAGTTTGAAAGCACTAAAACTCCACTACTCTACTAACTAAAAACCCAATAAAATCCCTCGCAATTAGATCTAATCCATCATCCATTTCCAGTCGGCATCGACCCAATCGCCACCCAAAACGCCCTGGCCGCCCAGCAAATGCAGCGAGCCGCCCTGCTCCAGCAACAGCAGCAGCACCAACTGCTCGCCCAGCAGATGCTCCTCCCCCGCCAGCAGTTCCTCATGCCGCCCACCTCTGCAGCCGCCCTCAACATGCAGGCCCTCCAGCTCCAATTGCTCGCCAGCCAACAGTTCCAGGGACAACACCTTCTGCTCAACGCCCCGCCCACTTCGATGGCTCAGCAACTCTATCAGCAACAGCAGCAACAGCAAGGGCTCGCTGCTCTTGGACTGGACCCCATGGCTCAGCAAATGGCGGCTCTCATGGCTCTCGAGCAGCAGAGAATGCAGATGGCCGCGGTGGCACAAGGTGAGCACTTGGAGCACACTTCAGATGCTCTTCAGAATGTGGTCTTTTTTACTTGTTAGCGAAAAAATGGAAAATTTGAAGAATTTCGAAGTTAAGGGGTGGAAAATACTCAAATTTTCAGTTTTTCAAAGATTTTTCGCTAAAAAAATGTTGTAATACTGTAGAA
Source organism: Caenorhabditis imperialis (assembly GCA_963572205.1). Lineage (NCBI taxonomy): Eukaryota > Metazoa > Nematoda > Chromadorea > Rhabditida > Rhabditidae > Caenorhabditis > Caenorhabditis imperialis. The sequence goes on from OY751541.1 coordinate 1,383,599, forward strand.
AATGGGTCTCGCCACGAAATTCAGAACTACAGTAATCCTTATTTCGTTTCAAGACCCAAAATCATCGAAAAAACGAAAAATTTCATTATTATTCGATTTAAACACAGTAATTCTGTCAGAAAGCATAAAATGGGTTCCGTCAAGAAAACCAAGAGATTACAGTAGCTCATTCAAAACTACAGTAATCCATCATGACGTGTCAAGACCTAAAATCATTGAAAATTGTTATTTTTTCTCAAAATTACAGTAATTTTGTCAAAAATTACAGTAATTCTGTCAGAAAGCATGATTTGGGTCTCATCACGAAATTTAGCAGATTACTGTAGTTCCTTCTAAACTACAGTTATCCGTCATTTCGTGGCAAGACCCAAAATCACTAAAAAACTCTAAACTACAGTAATCCTGCCAAAAATCATCAAATGGGTCTTGTCACGAAATTAGCCAGATTACTGTAGCTTTTACGAAACTACAATAATCCCAATGAATTCTAAAATTTCAATATTACAGTAATTTTTGACAAAAACTACCAAAACAACAGTAATTTTGTCAAAATTATAAATTGGGTCTCACCACGATCTTTATAAGATTACTGTATTTTTTCAAAACTACAGTAATTCCTCATTTCGTGGCAAGACCCAAAATCATCAATATTTCACAGTTCTTCATTGAAAGTTCAAATATGGGTCTCACCATGAAATCCGAGAGATTACTGTAGTTCATTCCAAACTAGAGTAATCCCTCATATCGTGTTAGGACCCAAAATCACTATAAAACTACAGTAATCCCATCAAAAATTCAAATTTCAAATTCAATTTTTCCAGGCCGCCTAGCCACCGGTGCCGCCCGCATCCCCACCTCCTCAGCTCCAGGAGCCGGAGCAGTGGGCGGAGCCATCCCGCCACCACCACCAGCGGGTCCACCAACCGCCACCATTGGCGAGCAGTACCTGCAGCAGAGCCTCCCCGGCGGCCTTCACACCCTTCACCCAGCCGCGGCGGCTGCTGCTCTCCAACGTCGTTTTGCTCCGTACTGATAACCTTGGCCACGCCCCCTTTTCTCCACTTTCATGTCGCATATTACAATTCTTTGACATATTTTATGATTTTCATCATCTTTTTGATTATTTTTTCCAATTTTCCCCTCCAAAATCTCACCGCAGACTGATGACACGCCCCCTTTTATAATATATTCCCCTCTCCATAATAACTCAGCGCGATTACGGATGAAACATAATGATCCGGTTGGTCCGGTCCACACACACACGCATCTCTTTTTTTTTCTCTGCAGCTCTGCTTTATCCCCCCATTTTTTGAATGATTTTGTGCAATTTTTCCATGTTTTTCAACGTTTTCAACGATTTTTCCCTAATAAATTTGGTCTTTTATAAGCTTTGGAGCACAAAAAATCAAAAAATTTGCTCTTTATTGAGCCCAAAACCGAGCCAAATACACGTAAAAAGTTCACTCCTCGTCGCTCATCGGCTCCTCATCCAAATCGGGCATCGGAAATCGCAAAATGGCGGCACAGCCGGTGAGCTGAGCCAACTGCTCGCCGGAGACGTGCATCGACGAGAAGATGTGCACTTTGCCGTTCTGCTCCCGCACACTTTCCACCAGTCGCACGTACTTTCGACGCGTTTCGATCTCCTGGGAGCGAAAGAGAGAGTCGGCGACGAGGAGCGTTTCGATGGCGAGCTCTTGGTTGGCGCGGTTCACGTGGCTGAAAAAGGGAGGTTACTGTAGCAGTGGGATGAACTGTGTCAGTTGAAAAAGAGCATGTGGGCGGAGTTTGAGCGGTTTTAGAGCGGTTTTTAGAAAGTGCCGCAGATTGCAACAGTGGGCGGAGTTTCTTGAAAATTCTTATGGGTTACTGTAGCAGTGGGATCAACTGTGTCTTGTAAATATGAAACTGTGCCGCAAAATGCAAAAGTGGGCGGAGTTTCGTCAATTTTGAAACGCTTCAGATAATATGCCGCAAACTACAAAAGTGGGCGGAGTTTCGGGGAAAAGATGCAATTTTTTGGGTTACTGTAGCAGTTGAAGCAACTGTGTCAAGTAAATATGAAAATATGCCGCAATTTGCAAAAGTGGGCGGAGTCTCAGTGATTTTAGAGTTCGCAAACTTTTGGATTACTGTGTTTTTCCATTCTGTTTAAATTTTTAGAAAAATAGATAACAGATTACTATAGCCCAATTATGTGTATACGCCATGACGATAATTTGCAGACTTTTTCTCAAAATTTGTCAATTTTTGAGCGAAAAAGCATTTTTCCAATAGACACAGTCGAATTTATGGCTACAGTAATATTGCAATTTTAACTTGCAAGAAAAAATTGTAAAGACTCACTTGTATCCATAAAAAGCTCTATCAGGCTCTGTGGACATCAATTCTAGGAACTGGTTGAGTGCCTTCACTTCTCCTTGAGCCTGAAATTGGAATTTTTATTGATTTTTTTTTCGAAAATTTCACAAAATCCAATGGAATCACTTAAAACATCTAAGAAAAAAGGTTTTTTTACGATTTTTGAAATTTTCTGGTTGTTGCCAAATTCTAAATCAGTAAAAAAGCTTGCATTTAAACAGCGCCGCACATTGCATCTAGGCCACGCCCACCTTGGTATCAGCCAATCTCGCTGCCACCTGTGGCGTCTCCAACACCTCTTTCAGTGCGTGTTTGAATCCACTGCTGGAATGTGTGAGCATGAATTTCGCCTTCTGCTCCGTCGTCAGCTTCTTTCCATTGGCATCGGCGTGCTCGATGAGGTGCTGCATGAAGGCGTCCTTCACGAATCCACGGCTCGCCACAATTACGCATTTTACGATCTGGAGAATTATTCAGTGTTTTTTCATCAAAAACGCCCAACATTAAGTTTCCGGACGTTTTGAAACTTTTTCTGCAATATTGCGTGTGGTGAATGCATACTTTATTGATTTTTCGCAGTTTTTCATGAAAATCATAGATTTTATCTTGAAAATTTCAATTTTCATGAGAAAAATGCGACATTTTTCACAAAATTTCTCGAAAATTCACCTGTAAATTGACATGCCGCATGAAAGCCACACAGACTGCCTCATAGAACTTCTCCAGCCCTTTTTCGTGTTGACTCGTGAACCCTTTTCGTTTTCGGGGGATCTGGAATATTGATTGATTATCGGTCAATTAAATTATCAAAGGTTCAAATTTCTCCTTGTGTACTTCTCGTGGACAATCTCCCTCACCGTCATATCAATTTTCGCCCTGGTCAACGTCATCGCTGGCGTAATCAGACACACGTTGGCGAGTCCCTCGTGGAGCACCACTGCCGCCACGTCGGCAGCCTGCGCTGGGTCGAGTGCCAAGTTTAATCGTTCTGAAAATATTGTCAAATTAATCAAATGTGGTCGTGAATAAATGCGCGAAATCCCAAAATTTGAAAAAATAGGCCACGTCCCCAATAAATGTCGACACGTAAGCACGTGAAAATAGTGGAGAAAATAGCACTGAAAATGGCTTTGACACATCTTTTCTCAAAAATGAGATCAATTACAGAAATTCTGACTTCAGATTCAGAATCAGCGACGTCGAAACTATCAGTGAACAAATTTATAGAAAATTCTCAAAGCCTAACCAAAAACACATTACTTGTTACAGTTTTCTTTTTTTACTCGGTAAATTGACTGATTTTCTTCCAGTTTTTCAATAGGAAACATAGAAAAAATTTTCCCCTTTTTTCAATCCCTAACCCAAATCAATCGAATCCCATTCAGTCTTCTGAAGTGTGAATTTCCGCTGCGGCTCAATATCGATCGTATGATAGGCGCCCATTTTCACAATCTCGTTCTCCTCGATGTTCCGCCCCTTTAAATGGAGCTCTTGAGCTCCCGGATCGAAATCGATCGATTCGACTTGCACAGTGAGCATTGTGTGCACTCTTTGGGATGAGGTGGTGCCAGTGGAGGTTTCAGAGACTACCTTAATATAAAAATTATCGATTTTTTGGAATTTTTTGGGGAAATTCGGTGGTTTTTTGGTTTTCTAAACATTTTTGGTTCATTTTAGCTCATTTTAGTTCAATTTTCTTGAAATTTTCGATGTTTTTCGAAAAATATCGATTTTTTAGCGTTCTGATTAGTTTTTGGTTCATTTTAGCTCAATTTTCTTGAAATTTTTGATGTTTTTTGAAAAATATTGATTTTTTTTTGCGTTCGGAGCTGTTTTTGGCTCATTTTGGCTCATTTTAGCTCAATTTTCTTGGAATTTTCGTTTTTTTCACGAAATTTTATAGTTTTTGGCTTTCTGAGCTGTTTTTTCTTCATTTTAGGTCCATTTTCACGGAGTTTTCGATATTCTTAGAAAAATATTGTGTTTTTTGGCTCTCGGAGCAGCATTTTTGTCTTGCTTTTTATCGATTTTCTCGGTATTTTCAATGTTTTTTCACAAATTGCAGGAAGTTTACACATTTTGAACTTGATTAAAGATGAAAAACATGAAAAATAAACTCTAACTGTTAAATTAAACAATTTATGGGTGGATTTCAATGAAATTCTTGATTTTTTCAATATAAAAGGTATCTGAATCGATTTTTACATCTCAAATACCTTTTATAATGGAAAAATCGTGATTTTCATTGAAATCCACCCATAAATCATTTAATTCAACATCCAGAGTTTATTTTTCATGTTTTTTTATCTTTAATCAGGTTCAAAATGTGTAATTTTGCAGTAATTTATGAAAAAACATTGAAAACCACAAGAAAATCGAGTCAAAATGAGCCAAAAACTGCTCCGAGAGCATTTTTTCTATATTTTTTCCTATTTTTTCAATTTTTTCCACTTTTTTCGCACTTTTCTAATAGTAGAAGCCTTGATAATGTCTCCGACTCGTATCAAATTGAAAATGTGCCACATATCCTCCGCCTCCTCGGCCATTAACACTACGAATCTGCAAATTTTAAGAAAAATCGATATTTTCCACTGAAAATCAATAAATCAATACCCTTGTCCATCCCTTTCGATTTGCCTTTTGAATTGCTTCATTTTGAAGGGAAAATATTAAATATTGATTGATTTTCAGAGTGGAAAAATGCTGAAATTTCATTTATTGTGATAGATTTCACAATTTTCACTAAACAATGAGCGGGCGGAGTGTCGTTGGGAAAAATGATAAAATATGACTGAAAAAGGTACAAATTGCTGGAAATTCCTCTAAAAAACAGAGAAAAAAAAAGAAAAATTGCAGGAGCGACAACTTTATTGCATTTCTCACAATAAAATAAGCAATAGTTAGAATACATGGAATACTGGGGGGAATATACTCGCAATAAGTGAGAGAGGGGGCGGGGTTAAATTCATTTTAAAACAGTTTTTATTCAAATTCAGAAGAAATGGGTTCACTTCTTCTGCTGCAACGCCTTCACCGCTCCCATGTCCTTCGCGATTCCGCCAATTTCACGTTTGATGCGCTCCTGTACATCTGTGCCGAGGCCCTGGAAAAATGGAAATTGTATTGTTTCGATGATTTTTCGATATTTTTGATAATTTTATAAAAAGAATTTTTTGTGAGATTATGATGATTTTCAGGGATTTTTCTATGATTTTTACTGCTTTTCTGATGATTTTTTGACAATTTTTTCAATTTTTCGAACTGTTTTTTGAGTTTTACACTGTTTTCAGTAATTTTTTCCTGATTGTTGACAAAAAAGGTCAAAAATACTCAAACAAGACAGTGAAAATCATGTTAAGTCGAGAAAAAGTGGAAAATTTCAAAAATTCACCAAAAAAACCGAAAAAATCATTAAAAATTTGTACTGATTGGAGCTGGAAGAGGAAAAGTTAGGCCATCACATGATTTTGATAATTTTTGGGATTTTTTTAGTGATTTTTTGATGATTTTCTGGGTTTTAGACCGTTTTTCAGTGATTTTTTCTAATTTCTAGGCAAAAATTATCGAAAATCACTCAAAAAGACGGTAAAACTCATGTTTTATAAAAAAAAATTGATGAAAAATTCGAAAACTCGGCATAAATCTGGAGAAATCTGAAAATGCTGAGGTTACAGCTCGATTTTCGATAATTTTAGAGTTGTTTTGATGTTTTAAAGAGGTTTTTCAAGTAAAAAAGATCGTAAAGTCAAATTTATGGAAGAACAGCGAAAATTCTCTATTTTTGAGCCGTTTTTTGATGATTTTTGCGATTTTTTCTACAAAATCTGATTTTTTCACGTTTTTTGACCGTTTTTAATCATTTTTTGATGGGAAAACCTCCCAAAAAAGCAAGTTGAATCTATTTCATCCCGAAAAACCTCAACAAAAATTGGAAAAATCATCAAAAAAACTCTCAAAAACCTCCAAACTCACAGCAATATCCGTCTTGACCTTCTTCAAATCCCTCTTCAACTTGCGATTGTCGTCCTCGAGCATCAGATTGTTCTGATAGCACTGCTCGAGCCGCTCCAACAGCTGCTCGACCGTCTCCTTCTTCCAGTTCGCCACATCGATGCCCTTAAACAGCATCAGCTTCTGATGGAGGAATTCGCGGAGGGATCGCGCGTCGACGAGCAACTCGACGAGCGAGTTTTTGAGCTCCGATTGGATCGAGGGGGTGGCGCACGCCTTCTTGATCCGCTGCACCATCGAATCGACGGCGACGGTGGCCTCGCGGAGCATCTGACGAGTCGGGCACTGGTACTTGGTGACCTTTTGATTGTCAGATGTCGATGGAGCCGCAGCTGTCTGAGCATTCTCCTTGTCGATCTGAAGACGTTCGATCTGATCGTTGACGACTCGGAGCTCTTCGGCATCTTCGTGCTGTCGTTGACGCTCTTGTGACAGTCGGCGGCAAATCTCTTCGCAGGCTTGACGAACCGATGAGGCATTTCTGAGAAAACTTGGTTTTTCTTGGTTTTTCTCGATTTTTTTTTGGATTTTGGTTGAATTTTCATGGTTTTTCGCGGAATTTTTGACAAAAATTGTTCCAACAAAATAGAAAATTACAAATTCCGACTAAAAACTCTGAAAAATCGTCGTTTTTCGCCGAAATTTGTAATTTTCTAGTTTGTTGTACGTTTCGAATCTATTTTTGTCGTAAATTGTTCGAAAAATCACGAAAATTGAGCAAAAAACGGGGAAAAAAACCAGAAAAACTTTAAAATCCAGAAATCGATTTCTGATTTGTCGGTTTTTCTCGATTTTTGTGGATTTTTGTTCAATTGTCATGGCTTTTCGAGGAATTTTCGACAAAAATTGATGCAAAATGCACAAAAAAAAATGAAAATTACAAATTCCAGCAGAAAAACTTCGAAAAATCGTCAAACTTGAAGAAAAACGAGGTTTTTCGCCAGAATTTATAATTTACCATTGTGTTGGGACAACTTTCGTCGGCAATTCCTCGAAAAATCATGAAAAATTCAAGAGAAACGGAAAAAATCGAAAAAAAACTGAAAAATTCAGAAATTGGTTCTGATTTGTGGGTTTTTCTCGATTTTTTTTCCATTTTTCTTCAATTTTTCTCGTTTTTCGAGGAATCTTCGACAAAAATTGATCCAAATGGTTAAAAAAAAAGTAGAAAATTACGAATTTCGGCAAAAAAACCTTGAAAAATCGTCAAAATTGACGGAAAAACGATGTTTTTACCGGAATTTATAATTTTCCATTTTGTTGTGCATTTAAGAACAATCTTTGTCGAAAATTGCTCGAAAAATCATGAAAATTGAACAAAAAACGTAAAAAAAACTGAACGACCATGAAAATTAAAGAAAAAACGAAAAAAAAACATCAAAAATTCAAAAATCGGGCTGCCAAATCGCAATGCACAGTAATCCCTACCCCACAACCGCCTGCTTCTTCATCGCCTTTTTCGTAAGCTCACGGAGCTCTCGCTGAATACGCTCGAGCCCCACAATCGCTTCACGTTCCGCCTCCTCCCTCTCTTTCAGCTGAGCCATCTCATCCTTGCGCTCCGCCAACTTTTTCGAGTAGTCCGTCGCCTCCTTCTCAAACTTTCTGAGCATCGTCATCTCCTCCTCGAGCCCATAGATCTGTTGCACGAGGTGGGCTCTTTCCACGTCTTGCCGTTGAGCCAGTGACTCGGCCTCGTGAACACGGAGCTCAAGTCTGCTCGCTTCTACCTTCATGTGCTCCACAAGATCTCGGAGCCCATTCTCTTCAACCAACGACTTTTTGAGCTCTTGCTCGAGGTGCTGGATATGCGTCTCGAGTTGCTCACGAGCTTCTTGGCTCTTTTGTTCAGAATCGCTTTGCATAACACTGAGAGCCTCGTGAGCCTCATTCAGTGCTCTTTCCAGCGCCGTCTTCTCCATGGCATGTTGCTCGGCGAGCTCCTCAAGTCTAACGCGAGCCTCTCCCATCTCGGATTGCACTGTGCGATGAGCATGGTTGAGCTCATCGAGCTCCTTCTGCATGTGCGCCTTCTCCGTCTCCACCTTCTTAAGGGTAGCTTGACAGACTTCGAGCTCTTCAAAGTTCTGCGCGGCCATGATTTGCACATCCGATAGTCTTCCAGGCGTGTCATGGAGTGGCGATTTGAGCTCTCGAGCATGAGCAAGATGGAGCTCATTTCTGAGCTCCGTGACCTCGCGTTGAAGTCGTTGAATCTCCTCCATCCGGCTCACACTGGGGAGCTTAAAGACCGGACTAAACGGAGCACGGAGGGATTCATCTCTTCTGGAGACATCAAAGGACTGGCCCGCCATCGACTTCTCCAGAATCGAAAAGTTGAGCGATAGATTCGACAAATCCAACTCCGCAGCTTCCAGGAACTGGGAAACCTCGTCGTGGTCACAAAGACTCGTCTCAAACGCCAACTTCATCTGTTTAATACGATCCGCCAACGGACTGCTCGCGCCCATCTTCTCCAGAATCTCCTCGAACAGCGCCGCCGACGATTTGAGGCGTTCAAAGAGGCGGGAGAGCGCCTCGCGGATCTGTCGCATCTTGTCCTGCATACGTTCCACGTTTCCGGCGACGTCCTGCTGCTCCATGAGCAACTGGGACGATTCGAGCAGCTGCTGCACGTCTTGGAGGAGTGGGGCGTTCGCCAGGGTGGATTTGTTGGTGGAGAACGAGTTGTCTGGCGGAGCGTTCTTGTGCCCCTTCTGACTGAGGAATGATTGGGTGGCGTCGGCTCCGGGAGGTGGCATCGACGCGTTGAATGAGCTCTCCAGGGTGTTATTCTGCTGAGCATATTGAAGATGAGCGGCTTGGAACTTTTCCCACTCGGCGTCAAATACCGCGTGCTGAAAAAGGGATTAAAAAAAATTAACTCGAGTCTGACGAGTAATGTGTTTTTGGTTAGGCTTTGAGAATTTTCTATAAATTCGGTCACTGATAGTTTCGACATCGCTGATTCTGAATCTGAAGTCAGAATTTCTGTAATTGATCTTATTTTTGAGAAAAGATGTGTCAAAGCCATTTTCAGTGCTATTTTCTCCACTATTTCGTAACTATCGAAAATGTCGACACGTAAACACGTGAAAATATGGAGGGAAATAGCACTGAAAACAGCTTTGACACATCTTTTCTCAAAAATGAGATCAATTACAGAAATTCTGACTTCAGATTCAGAATCAGCGACGTCGAAACTATCAGTGACCAAATTTATAGCAAATTCTCAAAGCCTAACCAAAAACACATTACTTGTGAGAAAATACAAGAGAAAATCGGTTTTTTTGTCTCTAAATTTAGAGAATTTCGTGCTTTTTAACATGAAATTCACCTAATTCTGAACAATCTTTACCAGAAAAACTGCATTTTCAGCGTTTTCCAGAGCAAATTTCGCAAATTAATAGGTTTTTACTAAAAAAAAGATGCTCACATTTCTCGCGGTGGAGCTCGAGTCCATCAGTGACATGCGGCTCGTGTCGAGCAGTTGGCTCTCGTTGGCGGCGGCGGGGGTGGCGGCCACCTTGGTGTTGGTGGCTTCCACCGATGGTGAGATGCCGGCCATTAGGCGGCTCTCCGCCAGCGATTCGCTCACGTTTCTGGAAATTTTGAATGAAATTTGGAGCGGGGGACTAGGAAAAGCTAGGCCAGCTTTAATTTTCAGTGATTTTCAACGATTTTGTTAAAATTTAACCTTTTTTCAAATTATTTCTATCAAAAAATTGGTGTTATCATCATTTTAGCTGGAAGATGTCGAAAAATTGCAGTCTGTTCAGGATGGATGGACTAGGAAAAGCTAGGTCAGTCGTAATTTTCAGTGATTTCCACCGATTTTGTTCAATTTTGATGATTTTTCGAAATGTTCTCAACAAAAATGAAGAAAAACGTCATTTTTGACAAGAAAAACTCGAAAAATCATCAAAACTCAAACAAAATCGGAAAAATCCCCGAAAATCACTGCTGGCCTAGTTTTTCCTCGTCCTTCATGGTCACAAAGCGATTTTTCGAGATTTTCTCGACAAAACGAACGTAATGGTTGCATTTTAACGAAAAAGTGGGGAAAATCATCAAAACTCGTGAAAAAATGTAAAAAAATTATCAAAACTTGAAGAAAAACGGGAAAAATCGGTGAAAATCATCAAAAATCACTGCTGGCCTAGCTAATTCTAGTCCCTAATGATCAGGTCGCGATTTTTTAGGATTTTATCGACATTAATGAACGTAATAATCATTTTTGACGAGAAAATCGCAAAAAATCGTTAAAATTTGTGGAAAAACCGAGAATAATCTTCAAAACCTGCTGAAAAACGAGAAAAACTGCGATTTTTCAAGGTTTTTCGTCAAAAATGAAGGAAAAAGTCATTTTTGACAAGAAAAACCGAAAAAATCATCGAAAATCGTCAAAAATCATGAAAAAAACAGTGCAGTACCCATCCCCTCCATTCAACTGATCGCATCTGCTCCTCAACTCTCGATTCTCGGTCCTCAACGTGTTCAACTCCGCATTGACCTTCTCGATCTGCGCCTTCAGCTCCTCGGAGCTCTTCCCAAAGAGCATCGACGACGTGTCGAACGTGGCGTTCTTCTTCATCTGATGCACGTCGTTCTCAAGGCGACTGCACCGATTCATATACTCGACGAGAGCCAATCGAGCCTTCTCGCTCTCATTGTTCGCCGCCTTGAGCTTCGTCTCGAGCTCATCGATATACTGGAGCTGATCAGTGGTCGCTGACTCGCGAACGTTGCCGAGCACAAAAGTGGCTCCAAAATCTTTCCCAAACGCCTCTAGCTGAGCACGCTGATTCTCTGAATCAGCCAGACGAGCCGATTGGTCATCGATCTCTTGAAGGAGCACACGAACGTGCTCCTCGAGCCCCTGCACCTTCTCCATCTCATTGTACAACTTATTCTCGAGCTCATTAATCTTCCGCTCTTCATAACTACTGATAGTGTAATTCGGATCGCTCTTCTTGAGAATATCATCAAGATTTCCGTGCAAAGAGCCCATTGTGGTATTATTGGGCTCAAAACTAGACTGGACTTGCTCCAGCTCTTTGACTCGCTGCTCCAGCTGCTGTTTTTGCTGGGTTTGGAGGTCCAGCTTCTCTTGCATCGCGACGAGCTCATTGCGCATCGCTGTAAACTCTTGAGCTCTCTCCAGAGCCTCCTCCTGAGCGATTTTGAGCTCCACGTACTCGTCGAGCACCTCTTGCACCGATTTGTGACACGCTTCTTTGGCTTCGAGGTAGTTGCGCTTATGCATCTGTACTTCAACCTATAAAAAGTTCAATTTTTATGTTTTTTTCTCGAATTTTTTCAGAATTCATCTAGTTTTCGGGGTCCTGCTCACCCTCAACGTGTACATCTTGCCCTTGAGCTCCTCGTTCTCGTGCCACGTCGCCAGAATCGGAATCTGCTTCGGATTGGCGGAAGGCTTTGGCGCCGTCGCCTTGGCGTCGTTGCCAAGGGTGGGTTGAGAAAGTGAGCGACGTGGCGGATTGGTGAGCGTCTCCTCCGCGTTGGAGTCCTCCATGAGCACCGAGTTGTCGTCCATTTCGTCTGGAATTGGTTAGGAATGAATTAGTTGCTTTTTACGCGATTTTTGAGGGATTTTTCATGGATTTTTTACAGAAAAACGGTGGAAATTGATGACGTGAAATGGGAAAAAGTGAAAAAAGAAAAAAATCAATAAATTTTAAAGTTTCGCGGCGAGCTCCAAAATTGGAACGCGAAAATTGCGTTTTCGCGCTCGAAATTGAACGCGCTAAACAACGAGCGCCCGTTATTTCGGAGCATCGTTCCCACTTTTTTCGGCCCAATTTTCACCATTTTCCACCATTTTTTCACCATTTTCCACCATTTTTGGCGCGAAAATTCGAATTTTTTGAATTTCTTACTTTAAAAAAATCAATAATTAACAGATTTTTCATTGAAAACCTCTTTTTTCGCCCCTTTTCCCAAAAAAAGAATTGAAAAATTGAAAAAACTTGAAAAATTCCAGAATCCGGTGAAAATGGGAAAAACTTCGCGTGATAAAAGAGACATCTACTACCGTCTGGCCAAGGAGAACAAGTGGAGAGCCAGAAGCGCGTTCAAGTTGATGCAGATCGACGATGAATTTCAGATTTTGAAAGGTACACGATTTCATATGGAAAATATAGATTTTTCAGGAAAAATGATGTTTTTAGGAGAAAATTATCAAATTTTCCTACAGAAATAGTTGGGAAAATTGAGGTTTTGTAGAAAAAAAGTGAATTTTTAGGGGAAAAAGTGAATTTTTAGGAAAAAATTGATTTTTGTCTGAAAAAGTGAACTTTTAGGAGGAAAAAGTGAATTTTTAAGAGAAAAATTGAATTTTCATCAGAAACATCGAATTTTTATAAGAAAACTTCATTTTTTTTTGTTGGAAAATCAATTTTTAGTAGAAAAACTCAATTTTCAGATAAAAAAAATCGATTTTTCCAACTACGAATCAATTTTCAAGCAAAAAAGTTATTTTTCGACAAAAAGTTCTATTTTCGATGAAAAATAGCCTTTATGTCAGAAAAATTAACTTTTTGATGGAAAAATTGACTTTTTGCTAAAAAAATTTGATTTATAGTTAGAAAAATGGATTGTTCGTTGAAAAAGCTGGTTTTTTGATTCAAAAAATATGTTTTTTTGTTAGAAAATTGATATTTTATCGAAAAATTCATATTTTTATGAGCGAAATTGATTTTTCGGATCTTTTTCGTTAAAAATAACTAAATTTTAGAAAAAAAAACCACTTTATGTAGCTAAAAATCAATTTTTCAGATCAAATATCAATTTTTCCAACTATAAATCAGTTTTTCTCACCAAAAAAATCAACTTTTCCAACAAGAAACCCATTTATTCCACAATAAACCCAATTTTTTCCACCAAAACCCCACTTTTTCTCACGAAAATCCCAATTTTCTCACTAAAAACCCCAATTTTTCCCACCAAACCGCAATCTTTTCCCCTCCAGGAGTCCGTCGAGCTGTCGACCTGTGCGCAGCGCCCGGCAGTTGGTCCCAAGTGCTCTCGAAACGTCTCTACGAAGAGGACAAAGAGGCGAAAATCGTGGCGATCGACCTGCAGCCAATGGCGCCAATCCCGGGCGTCACCCAACTGCAGGGCGACATCACCTCGGTCGACACGGCCAACCAGGTCATCGAGCAGTTCGCCGGCGAAAAAGCCGACATTGTGATCTGCGACGGGGCTCCTGATGTGACGGGAATCCACTCGCTGGACGAGTTCATGCAGGCTGAGCTCATCCTAGCTGCTTTCAATATCACGAGCCATGTGCTCAAGAATGGCGGGAACTTTCTCGCGAAAATCTTCCGATCTCGCAACTCATCGCTTCTTTACGCGCAGATGAAAAAGTACTTTAAGAAGGTGTACCTCGCGAAACCGCGCAGCTCCCGTCAGTCGAGCTGCGAAGCCTTTGTGCTCTGCCTCGACTACTCGCCGCCAGAGGGATTCGTCCCGACGATGAAGAAGACGTCGTTGGAAGACGTCAAGGGAGAGGTGGATGGATTCGTGACTTGTGGGGATCTGAGCGGGTGGGATAGTGAGAAGTCGTACCCGTTGGACATTGATGTGAGCTTCCCGAGAGGCGCCAATGAGGAGGATAAGAAGTTGGTGGAGTTTGAGAGGGATTTGGTGGAATTTCTGTTTTTTGCACAATTTTTGAGATTTTTGGAGGTTTTTTCATTGAATTTTTATTAAATTCATACCAAAGCCTAGAGCTCAATAAGCACATTGTATCCATTTTTTCGAAATGCTCTTGATATAAGCCACATAAGTACAAAATTACAGTAAATAATCATTTTTTACTGTTATTTTGGACTTATGTGAGCCATATCAGAAGCATTTCAAAAAACTGATTTTAATGGTTTTGTTTGCAAAGTGCGGCAATTTTGTCATTATTTTCATCAAAATTTCATGGATTTTATCGATTTTCCCCTATTTTCAAGCGTTTTTCTGTTTGAAACCACCTTCAAATCAAATTTCCTATGATTTTTCAATTGAAAATTTGATCTGAAGGTGAGTTTTTGATAAATGCCATGCATTCTGACAGAAAACGCTTTAAAATAAGGAAAAATTAATAAAATCAATGAGACTCTAATGAAAATTATGGCAAGATTGCAGAAAACTGGTGCCGCACTTTGCAAAAGCTTCGCCCACAAATTTTCATAATTTCTGGACGGTTTTTCACTGATTTTCTACCAAATTTATACCTAGAAAGTCCAGAGCTCAATGAGCACATTCATGGAGTCAGATTTTGCTCGAAATATCAGTGCGAAATCATTTTTCACTGTTATTTAGGACTTATCTGCAAAATCTGATTCCATGAATGTGCTCATTGAGCTCTGAGCTTTCTATGGCATAAATTTGATAGAACACCAGTAAAAAAGCTCAAAAAATCATAAAAATTAAAAAAAAAAGTGGCCTAGAATTCCACCTAGTCCCTCATTCGACTAAAGAATGTACAATACAGTACTTCAAATGCTCATTCCAGACGCTACGAATTCAAAGACGTCGTCCAACCACCCACAGAGCCAGCTTACAAAGAAGCTCTTGAAATGAAGAAGAGCGGAGTTTTTGCGAAAATGGAGGCCGATATGAAGAGAGAGGTGCGGTGGAGCGCATTTGCATTTTCATAGGATTTTTGAACATTTCGAACATTTTGAATGTGATGATAGTTACAGTAATCTATCGATTATTTCAAAATTTTACGAAATTATCGCTTCGAGACCCATCGGATTGAAAATTTCTGGTTTTAAAGTGAAAACCATTATAAATCAGTTTGTAACAGCTGGAATTTTGAATTTTTCAGCTCATTTTCTATCAAATTAACTGAAAATTTCAAAAATTCAACTATTCTAAACCGATTTATAATGGTTTACAGTTTAAAACCAGAAATTTTCAATCCCAAAGGTCTCGAAGCGATAATTTTGTAAAATTTTTAAATAATCGATTGATTACTGTAGTTTTCATTATATTCAAAATTTTAAATTTTAAAATTTCCAATTTTCCAGCTCAAAAACGAGATGCGCCGCACAAAAGAGCAAGTGAAGATTGGAAAAGAAGTGTCGAAGGCGGTAGAGGTGATGTCAAAGGCTCTGGAGCAAGCTAAGTTGGAGCAAGAGCAGCAGGAAAAAGAGCAGGAGGAAAAAGAGCAAAAGGGGGCGGAGCCTGAGCAAAATTGATCTATTATTGTTATTTTGTCGTTTCTTGTGGAATTCATGAACTATTTTTTGCTTCAGTTTTCCCATTTTTCTTGATTTTTTTCTTTTTCAGAACATTCATTTCCCCGTTTTTTTCAGAGTATTCAGAATATTCAGATTCCCACCAATCAGATGCGGATGTTACGAGATTCCCACCACCTGCTCGCCATCATCACCTCTGCCCGATTCCCATGACACCATGGCCACACCCCTTTCCCTCCCCCTCTCCCCTTACAGTCCCAGTCCTCTCCAGTCACTCTTGAATTCGTTCTCGACCATGTCTATTCTGACGTCTTCTGTCTTCCTCGCCCTCTGCCTCTTCTCGATGGCCACCCCGGCGCCCCTCCGCTCTTCTGAATTGCAACGAGAGCACTCCATTGTAAGTTAAAGTTGTGCATTTTCCACCCGTTTATGGTTTTTTTGGATCGGTTTTGGTGGGGGTTTCGATGTTTTTCATAACGAACTTAAAAATATATGTTTCGAACATTGTTTATTGTCTTTTTTGCACATTTTTATCCCAGAAATTTGGTATTTTGAAAAAATGATGTGTTTCATCGAAACCCACACAAATAATGTATATTTTTTACTAATTTGTGTGAGTTTCGAGGAAACGCACGATTTTTTCATAATACCAGGTCTCTCAGATAGAAAATGTGCAAAAAAGGCGATGTTCAAAACATATATTTTTAAAATTCGTTATGAAAAAACATCGGAAACCTCGAAATAATTGAGCCAAGAACTGTTTCTCCCAATCTCCCTCTCTCATTTCTCCCTTCCCCTCAGACCTCCGAGTATTTCTCCACCCACTCGCTGACCATCCTCATCTGGCTGCTCCTCATCTGCCTCTCCGTGCTCTTCACCGGCTCCGTCGTGCTCGAAGTGCTCATCCACATCGGCTCGCGGAGAGCCCTCCACCGCCAGCTCTCCCCTTCGCAGCACCTTCTCCTCCGCCCCGCCGCCGAGCAGTTCGAGAAAATGCCAAAACTGTTCACTTCCTACAAGGACGTGCTTCCCGTCGTCTGATGCTCAATTTTTGTGCTTTTTTATTGTATTGATTTCATTTTTTCAGTTTGTCATTGTTTTTAAAATTCAAAAATCAATAAAAATCTCAAAACCGTAATACTTTTTCTTCTTCAAGTTTAAAAGAACAAAAATTGAACGAAAATATCAAAAAATACAAAGGGGGCGCACTTGCTTGCAAACTACCGCACGTCGGCAATTTTCAATTTTTCTCCATTTTTTTCGGTTTTTTGTTTTTCCGTTTGCCCTGAAACGTGGCATTGAATGTTCTGCTGAACTCTTCGAAATTGTCGTCATTTCTCTGTTTCTATGATTCAAAAAGATCGCAAAATGAGAAAGTTCTGGAAAATTGTCATGATATTCGCAATGATGAGGACTGTGGATTCAGGTGATCTTTATCAAAACACTCTTATTCCAATCGGATTTCAGATTCCAAACTGCAAAAGGTGATTGGAGAAGTGTCAAGTGTGGCTCGACTCGTGAACGGCATCGCACTCCAGAACGGACTGTCGGAGAGGCCGGAAGAAGTGGATGAGGTGATGGACGAGTTGTTGGATGTGCGGGGATTGGGACAGTTGGCGGGGATGGATGTCGACAGAGTGAGCAAGGAGCTGAGCACATTCCGGGGCTCGGTGAAAGGGATTGCTGCGTTGAGGACACAGAATGTGACACGGTTGGAAGGAGGGATCAGGTTGTTGGAGGAGATGAAGGGAAATGCGGATAGGTTGCAGAGTGGGGCTCGGAACGACATCTCGATAAGTGTGAAGAATGCTTCTAGAGATCGAGAATCGAACTTCGACTATTACCTAAAAACCGCAACACTAGAAACAGTCATCAAATTCATAAAACTGATCAACTTAAAAGAATGGAATCAAATGAAAACTATAATGAATACCAAGTTCATAAATGTTAGACCACAGATGGATTCGCTTTTAAGACAATTGCTCAAAATTCAGCATTACAAGAGACAACTGATCAATTTACTGCAGTTGGAGAAAACGGAATCGATGTTGAAATGGAACATCGAAGTCGGAAACGCGTCGAGATACTTCTCCGACAACCTGCAGACATTCATTTCTTTTCACACTGACCTCGTTTCAGTCTCTGATGATATCGATAAAATTGGCAGATTGCCAAGTGGAGACATTGGATCGATTGCTGGAAGTTTAGAGGAGATGAGAGACATTTTGAAAAGTTTGAATTCGAAAGGAAAGAGGAAGAAGACGTTCACTGCTAGTTTCACGAATGGAAACAAGGATGTGAAGTTGATCGAAAAGGACTTGGAAACGAGCCAACTGTTGAAATATGTGAGTAATGGAAAGGATTTGAGCATTTTCAAGAGCTCATTGAAACAGTTGATGAAGTTTTCGGAAGGAGTCGGGAAGTTGGAAGTGGAGTTGAAGAAGGTGGATGGGAAATCAAGAGAGAAGTTTGAGAAGATGACGATGTTGATGTCGAAGGCAGCTGAGAATATCGGATTGTTGCCGCAAGTGGAGAATCTGAAGACGTCATTGAACACAGTGAAGGACTGTGTGAAGGATATCAAAGCACCCACTGCCAGTTTCGATCACGCACAGTTCCGGACGATGGCCGAGTTCTCGAAGAATGTGAGTGAGAAGGTGGGCGAGTTCAAGAGGATTTTGGAGGGAATCACCCGTGACGCTAAATTTAAATCCATTGTGGAATGGTTGAATTCAACATACATGTCTATCGAAAATTTTCATGACGGTACGAAGGAATCGGAAGTGCAAGCGGCATTCGACTTCATAAAGAGAAATCAATCAAATATGCGAACAGACTTGGAGAACCTGAAGACTGGTTTGGAGAAGCTGGATAATTTGAAAATCTTTGAGTACACCTCTAAACATAGAAATTGGCATTTGATGCGTGACGTGTTGAAGACACTGGACGGAACGAATCTGCCAGAAGCACTGAAATGTCTCCAGCAGGCGAGTTACGATGCGAGTGGAGTGGCTGGAGTGTTGAGTCTACGGAGTAGCATTGAAGAGGTCAAGATTAATGAAGACGTCGCGAATTCCGTTGTTGCAACACTGTCACATCTATCTGCCATCAAAAAGGGGATGGTCAAAGTGAAGAGTTCAACTGGAAAGAAGACAAGAAGACGTCGTGATACGAATATACACTTCAGAAGTGCTCAAGAAGTCTCTCTCGCATTGGGAAGAGGAATCGGAACACTCAACAGTTACGACAATATTCTGAAGAACGAAGAGACGATCGACGGTCTTCTGAAGGCAGATCAAAGCGTCCATTCAGCTGCTCAATCAGCATCTGCCATCTGGACAGACTCGCTGAGGAACAAACTACAGAAGACACTGGGAGACCTGAAGAAGTTGGATGGTTATGCAGGAAGTCTGTCTCTAGAGGACATGTGGAATGTGTTTCAGGAAGCGGGTAAAATAGAAGGCGTGAATATAGATGCAACTCTTCTGGAGGATCCGATTGCCAAGACACTGCAGAATGACTCGGATGCGACAGTCCAGTCCAGTGCGAGTAGTTTCCAGTCGATGAGTCAGTTGGACCTGGCATTCACCCACCACAAGGTGCAACTCGTCTCTGCCGCCATGACACTCGCTCCCATCCGCTCGTTTTTCGGCATTGACGAGTCCACAAAAGGCTTCGGCGAGTCCACAAAAGAAAAGACTGTCGGAGAGAAGGAGGAGAATCCGTGAGTCGTTATCAGAGTGAGAGTAGTAATGATGTAATTTCAGAGCCATTTACTCAATTGTCATATTATGTTTTGTCGTGTTGGTGATTCTGGCCCTGTTGGCAGCAGTTGGATGGGGCTACTACAACCACAAAAAGTACAAGAAAAGAGAGTTGGATGCCTGTGAGGGCAAGGATTTGTTGAAGAATAACTTCAACAAGAAAGCGAAGGAACTGGCGGAGGAAGCGGAAGACGAAGAGCTATGGGATAAACGAGAGCGTTACTGGATTTATGACGTGAGATCAGTTTGTGTATATATTCTACGATTATAAGGAAGTTTCAGGCAGTTCGTTTCCACAGTGGAACCGCCCGCAGGAGCATCTTCAATTGTCTCAAAAAGAAAGACACTCAGGGAATCAAGAAATTGATTGCGAAAAAGGCACATTTGGATATTTGTGAGCCCACCGAGTGCTCTCTAGATACCAGTAAACTTTTCAGACGACAATTACGGACTGACTCCTCTCCACGTGGCAGTTCTAATAAGCATTCCCGATCTGGTGGAGGCATTTATCAGGGGCGGAGCCGATCGGACACTTCTCAATGTGAAAGGACAGACCGCAGAGGAGATGGGAAGAGAATGGCGGAAGAGCAAACAAGAGCCAAAGTTTGGAGATTGTTACAAGAGGTCAAATAAGAAGTTGAGCGAGTGTCTCGCTGTCTTTGATAAGCTGCAATTGAATACGTTCAAACATGGTTGGTCCCTTGCTCTCATCGCTTCTCAAATCCTCTGTTCAGCCTCACCACGACCACTCGAGCAGAGCGAATTCCACGTCGACATCGAACTATTCCACGGAGGACGGCCCAACACGATCTTCTCCCACTTTAGCGACTCGTATCCGTTGAACACGTGCCGCTACGACGATAGTGGCTCTGGAGACCCGCTCGAGTTCATGACGACGCACGTCGCGATGGACGTGAACGAGGACGACGCGCTCGATCTGGACAACATCTTCACCGATGACCCGAAAACGACGCGCATCGCTCTGCTGAACACGGTGTTCGGGTGAGCTGTTTGATTCGACTGGACAATTTCGAGTATCAGTTTTCAGACCCATGGTGTTGGTGAACAAAAAGTGGGCGAAGGCGTGCATCGACGACGTCAAGTGCTTCCAGAAGGACTACGAGTATCGTGTCACAAAGATCAAGGACCGCGGCGTCGTCTACGAGATCGTCGACGAGTGGAAGAAGTGGCTGACGAGAAGTGTGCCGCCCTTCTCGCTGGGCATGAAGTTCTTCTACACGAAAGAGATTCGACCCAAAGATCCGCTCGTTCTGTTTCCCAGCGATGTGTGCGATTTTCAAGTGCTCGAAAGTGACAGCATCAAGCCGGAGCACATTCAGAAGCCGTTCTGGTTCCCCGACAAGCGGCCGATCGTCATTATGACCACTGATGTAATCGATTGCTTTCTTTCTCCATCCAATTGCAATGTTCTCTTGCAGAAGGAGGAAATCACCAAACTGAACGTGCCGAAAAAGTACCTCGACGCTTGCGAGATAATGGACCCGGAAGGCTTCATCAAGTACCTTCTCACCACGCCCGGTCCCACAAAACTGGAGGAGCAGTTGAACAGAATACATCGCGTCGAGGACAAGAAGAAGGCGTCGAAGATGAAGGAGACGAGCAAGTCAAAGTCGCAAGAGACGAAATCGGTGGAGAGCAAGAGCAAGTCGACGATGAGCCAGGAGACCGACAAGGGGAAGAAGAAAAAGATGGAGAATAAGAATAATAAAAAGTGAACTGTGTACTAGTGATGTGAAAATGCAATAAATATGACAAAGTTCACTTCTTCGTTTTCTTCTTCTCCGCTTTTTTCTTCGTCTCCTCTCCATCCTTCTCCGTGTCCCTGCTCTTCGACTTGCTCTCCAACGATTGCGATGCGCTTGACACCTTCTTATCGTCGACACGATGCATTCTTTTCAGTTTCGCCTCCAGATCCTTGTAGCCGTTCACCGAGAGCAGCCACGCGAAGAACTCATCCAGCTGCATGATGTCGCACGTGTCCAGTGACTTTTGCGGCACGCCGTACTTTGCGAGCTCTTCTCTCTGTCAACATGTTCTTCTGAATCTTCGTATTGGAACTCCTTACCTTGTTGCAAAGAATGAGGATGTGACGTCTGTCGGGAAACCAGTGAGGTTTATAACTCGGGTCCGGATCGTCGATGGTGTGCGTGAGCTTGACGACTGGCGACAAGTTTTTGACGACCCTCAGCTTCGTGGCGGGCACCTCATTGGTGACGTAGATGGTGATGTCGATGAAACAGTCGGCCGCGCGCATGTTCATCCACTTCTTCCACTCGTCGACAGTCGAGTAGACGGTGCCGCGGTATCTGACTTTTTGGATGCGGTGCTCGTAGTCGTTGGCCAAATTGTCCTCGTCCTCCACACACGCCTTCAGGTAGCTCGAGCTCACCAGCACGGTCGGACTGAAAGGAAAACTATTGTCGGCGTCAGCAAACGCGCTCCATTGGACTTTGACGCTGTTTTTCCCATTTTGTGCAAGTTGGCGTCAGTTGCAGACACCGTGCACTAAACACACCTGAACACGAGCTCCATCAGATCGATACGTTCATTATCGTCATGGCGGTACGCGAATTCCTTGTCCATGTCGAGAACGCCATCGGCATCCGTTTCCACGGCGTCGTGCGAAACGTGAATCTCTGGCGAGTACCAAATAAGAATACTCGGCGAGTAGTAAACCGGTTCATTCCTCACAAAGTAGTTGTGTTTGAGATTCTTTATAAACTGCTGTTCCAGTTCAGCGGCCTTCGCCGAGCCGTGGATTCGGTTGATTCGTACTTTGAACAGTTTGAGGGGCAGTGGTTGAGGGATGGCTGAATGAACATAGTGGCTCAAATAGAAAATTGAATGCTCACCATGCTTGAACTCTTCATTTTTCAGCTTTTCGAACACCTCCAAACACTTTCTCATCTTCTCCTCGTTGTATCGCTTCAACGACTTCTCCTTCTTCTCGAGGTACCCTCTCGCCATCTCCTCGGCCGTCTGTCCGTCCACATTGAGCAGTGTTCGATCGGCGCCGCTTCGAATCAGAGCTTCCAGTAGCAATGGATTTTGATGTTTCACTTCGTAATGAAGCAGAGTTTGGTCTCCAATGTCTAAACGCATTAGTTAACCAAGAACATCACATAGGAATTACGTACAAAGGTCGAGCAGCGCTCCTTCGCTGATTTTTCTCAAGATTTTGTCGACATATCGACATTTAAAACAGAGCGTGATGTGATTGCTGCCACGGGGAACCTCGTTGTGACGGCAGTGCTGAATCACGACCTTTAAGTTTGCACTTGAAAACTCAAACTCACCTCGTAAATCCAGTAACGTTCTCGTTGAGCCCACAGTGTTTCCAGCTCTTCTTTGTCCACCACATCTCTTGCTTCTTTCTTCATTTCATTTCTGAACAGCAACATGTCTTTCCAAGCCTCTTCTGCTTTCTTCTCTTGCTTCTTGTTGTGGAAGTAGAACCAGCCAGCGGCGGCGAGTAGACCGAGAATCACAACGACGCCAAGACAACAGATGACGATGATCCAGATCGAGCTGCCACTGTAATTACAACATTACTATTTTAACTATATGACTTCGACTCACCCATCTTCTTCCTTATCTCCGCTAGTTCCTTGTGTGAACTCGTCGAAAAACGAGCGGATGGGAACAAGTGTAATGGCGGCAGAGGCGAGTTGCACCTTGTGGTGGGTGAATGCCAGGTCCAACTGACTCATCGACTGGAAACTACTCGCACTGGACTGGACTGTCGCATCCGAGTCATTCTGAAGTGTCTTGGCAATCGGGTCCTCCAGAAGAGTTGCATCTATATTCACGCCTTCTATTTTGCCCGCTTCCTGGAACACATTCCACGTGTCCTCTAGAGACAGACTTCCTGCATAATCATCCAACTTCTTCAGGTCTCCCAGTGTCTTCTGTAGTTTGTTCCTCAGCGAGTCTGTCCAGATGGCAGATGCTGATTGAGCAGCTGCATGGACGCTTTGATCTGCCTTCAGAAGACCGTCGATCGTCCCTTCGTTCTTCAGAATTTCATCGTAACTGTTGAGTATTCCGATTCCTCTTCCCAATGCGAGAGAGACTTGTTGAGCACTTCTGAAGTGTAAATTCGTATCACGACGTCTTCTGGTCTTAATCACAGTTGAACTTTTCACTTTGACCATCTCCTTTTTGATGGCAGATAGATGTGACAGTGTTGCAACAACGGAATTCGCGACGTCTTCATTAATCTTGACCTCTTCAATGCTACTTCGCAGACTCAACACTCTGCCCACTCCATTCGCGTCGTAACTCGCCTGCTGGAGACATTTTAAAGATTTTGGAAGATTCGTTCCGTCCAGTGAGTTCAGCACATCATACATTGAGTCCCAGCTGTCGTGTTTTGAGATGTACTTAAATATTTTGAAATTATCCAGGTTCACTAAACCAGTCTTCAGGTTCTCCAAGTCTGTCGGCATATTTGATAGACTGCTTTTTATCAAGTTGAATGCCGATTTCACTATTGATTCCTTTGTGTCGTCAGCAAAATGTTCAATATTTTTGTACGTCGAATTGAGCCCATTGATTATGGTTTTGATTTTACTTTCACCGGCGATTTCCTCCAACATCCTCCTAAACTCGCCCACCTTCTCACTCACATTCTTCGAGAACTCGGCCATAGTCCGGAACTGTGCGTGATTGAAACTGGCAGTGGGTGCTTTGATATCCTTCACACAGCCCTTTATTGTGTTCAATGACGTCTTCAGATTCTCCACTTGCGACAACAATCCGATATTCTCAGCTGCCTTCGACATCAACATCGTCATCTTCTCAAACTTCTCTCCTGATTTCCCATCCACCTTCTTCAACTCCACTTCCAACTTCGCGACTCGTTCCGAAAACTTCATCAACTGTTTCAATGAGCTCTTGAAAATGCTCAAATCCTTTCCATTGCTCACAAATTTCAACAGTTGGCTCGTTTCCAAGTCCTTCTCAATCAACTTCACATCCCTGTTTCCATTCGGGAAACTAGCAGTAAGCATCTTCTTCTTTTTCTTTTCCTTTGTATTCATGCTCTTCAGAATACCACTCATCTTCTCCAAATTTCCAGCAATCGATCCGATGCCTCCACTTGGCAGACTGCCAATATCATTGATATCATCAGAGACTGAAGCGAGGTCAGTGTGGACAGAAGTGAATGTCTGCAGGTTGTCGTAGAATAATCTCGACACGTTTCCGAACTCGATGTTCCCTTTCAACATCACTCCCGCTTTCTCCAATTTCAACAGATTGACCAGCTTGTTCTTGTAGTCTTCAATTTCAATTACTTGCCACAGAAACAATTTCAGATTCGATTTTATATCGATAAGGCCCTTTCTCACGTCATCAGGGTCCCGTTGATCCCAAGTTTCCGAAATCACGGTTTTGAAAAACTGAAGTACAGTTTCCAAGGTCGCTGTTTTTAAGTCGGTATCGAATCCTGCTTCTTGATTTTCAGCAGCATTCTTCACGATGCTCGACGTGTCATTCACAGCCCCACTCTGCAGTATATCCGCATTTCCCTTCATCTCCTCCAACAACCTGATCCCTCCTTCCAACCGTGTCACATTCTGTGTCCTCAACGCAGCGATCCCTTTCACCGAGCCCCGGAATGTGCTCAGCTCCTTGCTCACTCTGTCCACATCCATCCCCGCCAACTGTCCCAATCCCCGCACATCCAACAACTCGTCCATCACCTCATCCACTTCTTCCGGCCTCTCCGACAGTCCGTTCTGGAGTGCGATGCCGTTCACGAGTCGAGCCACACTTGACACTTCTCCAATCACCTTTTGCAATTTGGAATCTGAAATCCGATTGGAATAAGAGTGTTTTTGATAAGGATCACCTGAATCCACAGTCGTCATCATTGCGAATATCATGACAAGTTTCCACATCATTCTAATTTTTGCTCGTTCTGAATTAAAGATACAGTAAATTACAATAAATTTAAAGAGTTCAGTCGGAAGGTCAATGCCACGTTTTTAGAACATGTTACCAGGGCAGTGAGAATACGGAACAAAACAATACCAGAAGATTATTCCACGGAAACGTACCGTTCCAAGTTCTTTAAACTTATCGTCATTTCTCTAAATCGATGATTCGAAAAAAGCACGAAATGAGAATGATGTTGAAACTTGTCATGATATTCGCAATGATGACGACTGTGGATTCAGGTGATCTTTATCAAAACACTCTTATTCCAATCGGACTTCAGATTCCAAGTTGCAAAAGGTGATTGGAGAAGTGTCAAGTGTGGCTCGACTCGTGAACGGCATCGCACTCCAGAACGGACTGTCGGAGAGGCCGGAAGAAGTGGATGAGGTGATGGACGAGTTGTTGGATGTGCGGGGATTGGGACAGTTGGCGGGGATGGATGTGGACAGACTGAGCAAGGAGCTGAGCACATTCCGGGGCTCGCTTAAATGGATTGCTGCGTTGAGGACACAGAATGTGACACGGTTGGAAGAAGGGATAAGGTTGTTGGAGGAGATGAAGGGGAGTGCGGATATACTGCAGAGTGGGGCTGTGAATGACACGTCGCATATTGTGAAGAATGCTGCTGAAAATCAAGAAGCAGGATTCGAGACCGACTTAAAAACAGCGACCTTGGAAACTGTACTTCAATTTTTCAAAACCGTGAATTCGAAAACTTGGGATCAACTGAACCATGATGGCGTGAAAAATGGCTTTATCGATCTACGAACACATTTTCAATCTTTTATCACACAGCTTGGAAAAATCAAAAACTACAAGAACGAGCTGGTCAATCTGTTGAAATTGGAGAAAGCGGAAGAGATGTTGAAAGGGAACGTCGAGTTCGGAAACGTGTCGAGATTCTTATCCGACAACCTGCAGACATTCACTTCTGTCCATACTGACCTCGTTTCAGTCTCTGATGATATCGATGAAATTGACAGTCTGCCAAGTGGGGACATTGGATCGATTGCTGGAAGTTTGAAAAAGATGAGTGGCATTCTGAAGAGTATGAATTCGAAGGGAAAGAGAGGGAAGAAGACACTTACTGCTAGTTTCACAAATGGAAACAAGGATGTGAAGTTGATTGAAAAGGACTTGGAAACGAGCCAACTGTTGAAATATGTGAGCAATGGAAAGGATTTGAGCATTTTCAAGAGCTCATTGAAACAGTTGATGAAGTTTTCGGAAGGAGTCGGGAAGTTGGAAGTGGAGTTGAAGAAGGTGGATGGGAAATCAAGAGAGAAGTTTGAGAAGATGA
The DNA here is from genome assembly GCA_963572205.1 of Caenorhabditis imperialis. Classification (NCBI taxonomy): domain Eukaryota; kingdom Metazoa; phylum Nematoda; class Chromadorea; order Rhabditida; family Rhabditidae; genus Caenorhabditis; species Caenorhabditis imperialis. The sequence continues at coordinate 1,410,217 of OY751541.1, forward strand.
CGATGTTGATGTCGAAGGCAGCTGAGAATATCGGATTGTTTCCGCAAGTGGAGAATCTGAAGACGTCATTGGACACAATGAAGGACTGTGTGAAGGATATCAAAGCACCCACTGCCAGTTTCGATCACACACAGCTCCGGACGATGGCCGAGTTCTCGAAGAATGTGAGTGAGAAGGTGGGCGAGTTTAGGAGGATGTTGGAGGAAATCGCCGGTGGCAATAAGTTGAAATCCATGATTAATGGACTCAATTCGACATACTATACTTTCAAACATGTTCACAATCTTACACAGGAATCAAAAGTGAAAACGGCTTTTGAGAACATAAAGAGCAGTCTGTCGAATTTGCCGACAGACTTGGAGAACCTGAAGACTGATTTGGAGAACCTGGATAATTTCAAAATCTTTGAGTACACCTATAAACATAGAAATTGGGATTTGATGGGTGACGTGCTGCAGTCACTGGACGGAACGAAACTGCCAGAAGCACTGAAATGTCTCCAGCAGGCGAGTTACTATGCGAATGGAGTGGGTGGAGTGTTGAGTCTGCGGATTAGCATTGAAGAGGTCAAGAATAATGAAGACGCCGCGAATTCCGTGGTTGCAACGCTGCCACATCTATCTGCCATCAAAAAAGGGATGGTCAAAGTGAAGAGTTCAACTGGGATTAAGACCAGAAGACGTCGTGATACGAATTTACACTTCAGAAGTGCTCAACAAGTCTCTCTCGCATTGGGAAGAGGAATAGGAACACTCATCAGTTACGATGAAATTCTGAAGAACAAAGGGAAGATCAACGGTATTCTGAAGGCAGATCGAATCGTCCATTCAGCAGCTCAATCAGCATCTGCCATCTGGACAGACTCGCTGAGGAACAAACTACAGAAGACACTGGGAGACCTGAAGAAGTTGGATGGTTATGCAGGAAGTCTGTCTCTAGAGGACACGTGGAATGTGTTCCAGGAAGCGGGTAAAATAGAAGGCGTGAATATAGATGCAACTCTTCTGGAGGACCCGATTGCAAAGACACTGCAGAATGACTCGGATGCGACAGTCCAGTCCAGTGCGAGTAGTTTCCAGTCGATGAGTCAGTTGGACCTGGCATTCACCCAGCACAGGGTGCAACTCGCCTCTGCCGCCATTACACTTGTTCCCATCCGCTCGTTTTTCGACGAGTTCACAAAAGGAACTAGCGGAGATAAGGAAGAAGATGGGTGAGTCGAAGTCATATAGTTAAAATAGTAATATTGTAATTACAGTGGCAGGTCGATCTGGATCATCGTCATCTGTTGTCTTGGCGTCGTTTCGGTTCTCGGTCTACTCGCCGCCGCTGGCTGGTTCTACTACAGGACCAAGAAACAAGAAAAGAAAACAGATGAAGCTTGCAAGGACAGATTTAATGAGAGCAAGAGACTGAGAGAAGAAGCAAAAAACAGAGCAGATGCAGAAGAGCTAAGCAAACTTTGGAATGAACGAGAACGTTACTGGATTTACGAGGTGAGCTAGGGTCGTCGATAAAAACCAAAAAATACCACATTTCAGCCATGCCGTTACAACCAAGGGGCGGACGGTTTAATTATGCATATCGGATATTGTGTCGACAACAATAAGGCTAAGTTGGCGAGGAGAAGAATCAAGGAGGGCGCGTGTCTTGATGTGTGTATGTGCATCGTCGTCGTTCTCCTCGATCACGCTGTTTGCAGATGTTAAAGGGTATACTCTCCTGCACCGCGCGGTGGGCAAATGGAGACCGGACGTTCTGAGACTTCTCATTGAGGGCGGCGCCGATCGTTCGCTACTCTGTTGTGAAAAGCGCACGGCTGAAGAGCATGCGAGATATCTTGTGGAATTAAAGGAAAAGACTGATAGGGAGAATGAGGAGAGAAGAAGGCGGAACCAGAGTACGTGTATCCCAAAAGCATTGTTTAAATATAGGAGAGCAACGATGGATAAGATTTTCGAAGTATTCGAGAGTCTGAGAGATAAGACGTTCAAGCTCGGTACGCATTCGTGTCTATAGGCGCTCTCTATGAACGACTTTCAGCCACTCCACTCCCGCTCCCTCGCAATGTCTTCCGAGTGCGTGTCCATCGAATCGATGACTCGCCATCTACTCGTGAACTGGAGCGCCAGTTTATGGAGAAGCTCCCGCTGAACTACGCTGACGATAAGAAGCTGCATGGAGGGTGCTCTTCTGATCTGTCTGTTACTCACGACGTCGTCGACACCGATGAGGACGGCGTGCTCGACTTGGACAAGACGTACGCGGTCTGTTATGTCGATGAACGCTATTCTCTGAAGGAGCTTGTGTTCAGGTGAGCCCCAAAGCTCGTCTCTCCTTTCAATCGTTTTTCTTCCAGCCAGACCGTGCTGGTGAGCACGAGCTACCTGAAGGCGTGTGTGGAGGACGAGGACAATTTGGCCAACGACTACGAGCACCGCATCCAAAAAGTCAGATACCGCGGCACCGTCTACTCGACTGTCGACGAGTGGAAGAAGTGGATGCGCTTCAGAGCGGTCCCATGTCTGCACGGTATCATCACCTACTCTTCGCCCGAGATTCCCGCAGAGGATATTCGTCTCATGGAACTTTTGGGAGACAATTTTTCTCTATCTCAGTTTTATCTAAAACGAAAAGGGAAACCTTTTTGGTTCCCCAAGATGCGCCACCATTTGGTTGTTGTGAAAAGGGTAACGTCGCATTCCGAGACTTAAAGGAGGTGCCAACTAATTTTTTCACTCGACGGAATTTGGTACTTTCGAGTACCGCATCCACGAATCTGAAAGTGAAATTCTCTAAAAATTCCTCGTTTTCGAGATATTTGCGTTTCAAAAAAGCTAAGGAGCAAAAATCTGGGGGACTAACTTTCGCATGGCCGAGTTTTTTGTCACCGCGGGTTGTGATGATTATCGATTTTCCGGTTTTTTCAGCGCTTTTTTCTTTTTCATTGCAATTCTCTGAAATTTTATAAACAGAATACAAACAAAAACAAAAAAAAATTAAAAAAAATCGTCGGAAAAAACCGGAAAATCGATAATCATCACAACCCGCGGTGATAAAAAACTCGGCTATGCGAAAGTTAGTCCCCCCGATTTTTGCTCCTTAGCTTTTTTGAAACGCAAATATCTCGAAAACGAGGAATTTTTAGAGAATTTCACTTTCAGATTCGTGGATGCGGTACTCGAAATGACCAAATTCCGTCGAGTGAAAAAATTAGTTGGCACCTCCTTTAAATCACACACAAACACACTGTTTAGATGGAAGAAACGCGTCATTTCACTGCGTACCATAGGTCTTTGTGCAACATCATGCTGCTGGAGGAGTTCTTCGCGTGGCTGCTGTCGATGAACGGCTACAAGGACTTGGAGGAGGAACACCACGTGATGCATCATGTCAGCGAGAAGAAGTACAGAAGGTCGAGACAGAAGAGCAAGTCGCGGGACAACACTTTGTCGACGTACAGTTGGTCGATGCCGTCGTCGAGCAAAAATACGGGAGAATCCGAGAAGAATCTGGGGAGACGTCGTAGAAGAAGTGTGTCAACTTGAGAATCAATAAACTGTGCAATTTTTTGTTTTGTTTTTTTTTGTCGGCGTCGAAAAAATGGTGCAGAGGGCGAGGTTCAGCAAATGTATACTCGAGAATGGAAGAGAAAATTGATTGTAGTTTTCTAGGCCGCGACCATCGATTTTTCACCGCGAAAATTGCTGAATGGTGGCCGAAAAACTCCAGTTGTGCAGTGGAGCGCGCTTACTGTCGTGTTCGATTTTCACATTTTCTGCAAGCTGGCGGTTTATGGCCGCTTTTTTGATTTTGATTCGCCATAAAATTCTGCACACAGTTGTGGGATGGGAATTTGTGTAAGAATCGATAAAAATTTCGTCGCACTATTCTCTCGATTTGCCTATTATTCACATACTTTCCTTTCTGAACTTTTACACATTAAAAGAACACGAGACCAATATGAAATTTATTATCACAAGTTGATCACGACTCCAATACAATTTCCGGGCTGAACGTTTCCAATATCATTTTCATCACTTATCGAAGGCAGCTGCTCCAGCGGTTCCGGTTCCGCCATCACAGATTTCGTCTCCAGCGACTGCGACTTCGACTTGCTCGCCTCTTTGCCCTTCGGCGCCTTCTTCTTGTCCTCGGCGCGATGCATTCTGTTCAACTGCTCCTCCAGTTTGGTGGGACCGGGCAGCGAGAGAAGGTACTTGATGAAGCCGTCGGGGTTCATTATCTCGCAAGCGTCGAGGTACTTTTTCGGAATGTTGAGTTTGGCGATTCCCTCTTTCTGCAAAAGAACGTTGCAATTAGAAAGAAAGATGGCGATTACATTAGTTGTCATAATAACGATCGGACGCTTGTCGGGGAACCAGAACGGTTGCCGAATGTACTCCGGCTTGATGCTGTCACTCTTCAGCTCTTCAAACTTTGCCACCTCCTTCGGTACCCATATTTTCGGATCGTCTCGCTTGATCTCGGCCGTGTAGAAGAACTTCATGCCCAACGAGAAGGGCGGCGCTTTCCTCGTCAGCCACCTCTTCCACTCGTCGACATTCTCGTAGATTACGCCTTCAAACTGGATCGTCTTCACACGATACTGATAGTCCGTCTGGATGCCGTCCTTTTTTCTCGTGCACACTAACAACCAATCCGAACGAACCAAGACGGTGGGCCTGAACATTCGTTCGAAACGCGCTTTGCTTAATCGGTTCTCACCCGAATACAACGTCCAGCAGCTCAGAACGGCCGTCTAGGTAGGAGACGAGCAGTTCGTCCAGATTCAGCACGCCGTTGTTGTTCGTATCAAACACGTCATGCGTCGTCAGAAAGCCTTTCGGATCCATTCTTCGATCGTCCCACGTGTACGAAATCTGCGGGAACGACTTGTTGAACGCCGCGTCCTCGATAAGTTTGAACACGCCGAGCCGGATGCAGAACTTGTCTTGCTGGAGTGGTCGTGGTGCGGCTGGAAGAGACAAAAGGTGTGAGAGAGGGAATGAGACACCCACCATGTTTGAACTTTTCTGCTTTGAGCTTGTCAAAGATGTCCAGACACTCTTTCAGCAACTTGTCCGACGAGCAGTAGTGATGACCAATTTCAAGGCTTGGATCCTTTTTGCTCATTTGCCATTCTCTTCCCATCTCCTCTGCGGTCTGTCCTTTCACATTGAGAAGTGTCCGATCGGCACCGCCCCTGATAAATGCCTCCACCAGATCGGGCATGCTTATTAGAACTGCCACGTGGAGAGGAGTCAGTCCGTGATCGTCGTCTGAAAAGTTAAATGGCATAAGTAGAGCACTCGGTGAACTCACAAATATCCAGATGTGCTCCTTTGGTTATCAAAGCCTTGATTCCTTCACTGTCGTTCTTACTAAAGCAAGTGAGAATGGTGTTGCGCCTACTTGCATGAGAGAAACGGACGACCTGTAGTTTTGAAACATTTCCGAGAGAAAAGGGGGGCTAATCTTACGTCATAAATCCAGTAACGTTCCCGTTTCGCCCACAGTTCTTCCTCCTTGTTGTCCTTTGCCATTTGCCATGGATCTGCCCAGTACTTATCTCTCATCAGCTCTATATTTTGGCGAGCATCCTTTTCCTTCTTCTTTTGCTTTCGGTTCTTGTTGCAGAGATAACCAAGAACTGCAAGCAGGATAACGATTGCAACAACGGAAACACAGATGATGATGATCCAGACCGAACTGCCACTGTAATTACAATATTACTCTCTTCACTTTATAATTCCAACTCACTTATTTTCTTTGTTCTCTTCGCCACTCTCTTTTGTTCTCATGAATTCGTCGAAAAACGAGCGAATGGGAGCAAGTGTCATGGCGGCAGAGACGAGTTGCATCTTGTGGTGGGTGAACGCCAGGTCCAACTGACTCATCGACTGGAAACTACTCGCACTGAACTGGACTGTCGCATCCGAGTCATTCTGAAGTGTCTTGGCAATCGGGTCCTCCAGAAGAGTTGCATCTATATTCACGCCTTCTATTTTGCCCGCTTCCTGGAACACATTCCACGTGTCCTCTAGAGGCAGACTTCCTGCATAATCATCCAACTTCTTCAGGTCTCTCAGTGTGTTCTGTAGTTTGTTCCTCAGCGAGTCTGTCCAGATGGCAGATGCTGATTCAGCTGCTGCATGGACGCTTTGATCTGCGTTCAGAAGACCGTCGATCGTCCCTTCGTTCTTCAGAATTTCATCGTAACTTCTGAGTGTTCCGATTCCTCTTCCCAAGGCAAGAGAGACTTGTTGAGCACTTCTAAAATGTAAATTCGTATCACGGCGTCTTCTTGTCTTCTTTCCAGTTGAACTCTTCACTTTGACCATCCCTTTTTTGATGGCAGATAGATGTGTCAGCGTTGCAACAACGGAATTCGCGACGTCTTCATTATTCTTGACCTCTTCAATGCTACTCCGTAGACTCAACACTCCTCCCACTCCACTCGCATCGTAACTCGCCTGCTGGAGACATTTCAGTGCTTCTGGCAGTTTCGTTCCGTCCAGTGACTGCAGCACGTCACCCATCAAATCCCAGCTATCGTGTTTTGAGATGTACTCAAAGATTTTCAAATTATCCAGATTCTCTAAACCAGTCTTCAGGTTCTCCAAGTCTGTTGGCATGTTCGACATGTTGCTTTTTATGTTCTCAAAAGTCGTTCTCACTTTTGATTCCTTTGTGCTTTCACCAAAAGGTTCAATAGTATAGTATGTCGAATTGAGTCCATCAATTATGGATTTCAACTTATTGCCTGTGATTCCCTCCAACATCTTCCTATACTCGCCCACCTTCTCACTCACATTCTTCGAGAACTCGGCCATCGTCCGGAACTGTGTGTGATTGAAACTGGCAGTGGGTGCTTTGATATCCTTCACACAGCCCTTTATTGTGTTCAATGACGTCTTCAGATTCTCCACTTGCGGCAACAATCCGATATTCTCAGCTGCCTTCGACATCAACATCGTCATCTTCTCAAACTTCTCTCTTGACTTCCCATCCACCTTCTTCAACTCCACTTCCAACTTCCCGACTCCTTCCGAAAACTTCATCAACTGTTTCAATGAGCTCTTGAAAATGCTCAAATCCTTTCCATTGCTCACAAATTTCAACAGTTGGCTCGTTTCCAAGTCCTTTTCAATCAACTTCACATCCTTGTTTCCATTCGTAAAACTAGCAGTGAACGTCTTCCTTCTCTTTCCCTTCGAATTCATATTCTTCAGAATGTCACTCATCTTTTTCAAACTTCCAGCAATCGATCCAATGTCCCCACTTGGCAGACTGGCAATATCATTGATATCATCAGAGACTGAAACAAGGTCAGTGTGGACAGAAGTGAATGTCTGCAGGTTGTCGGAGAATAATCTCGACACGTTTCCGAACTCGATGTTCCCTTTTAACATCACTCCCGCTTTCTCCAATTTCAATAAATTGACCAGCTTGTTCTTGTAGTCTTGGATGTCTTTTACTTGCGACAGAAACGATCTCAGATGTTTTTTTGTATGTTGGAATTTCTGATTCATTGAATTTTTGACATTATTCCATTCTGTTGTGCTGATTGTTGTGAATAACTTCAATACAGCTTTCAAATCATCAGTTTTCAAGTTGGTCTTGAATCCTTCTTCTTGATTTTCAGCAGCATTCTTCACGATGCTCGACGTGTCATTCACAGCCCCACTCTGCAGTATATCCGCACTCCCCTTCATCTCCTCCAACAACCTGATCCCTCCTTCCAACCGTGTCACATTCTGTGTCCTCAACGCAGCAATCCCTTTCACCGAGCCCCGGAATGTCCTCAGCTCCTTGCTCACTCTGTCCGCATCTATCCCCGCCAACTGTCCCAATCCCCGTACATCCAACAACTCGTCCATCACCTCATCCACTTCTTCTGGCCTCTCCGACAGTCCGTTCTGGATTGCGATGCCGTTCACGAATCGAGCCACACTTGACACTTCTCCAATCACCTTTCGCAATTTGGAATCTGAAATCCGATTGGAGTAAGAGTGTTTTGATAAAGATCACCTGTATCCACAGTGCTCATCATTGCGAATATCATGACAAGTTTCCAGAAATTTCTCATTTTGTGATCTTTTCGAATCATTGATTGAGAGAAATGACGATACATTTAAAGAGTTCAGTGGTAAAGTCAATGCCACGTTTCAAGAACATGTTAGGAGGCCAGGGCAGTAGGAAAAACGAAAAACAGGAAAAAAATCAAAAAATTGGAAGAAATTTGAAAATTGCCAACGTGCGGTAGTTTGCAACCAAGTGCGCTCCCATTGCAATTTTTTTGTGATTTCGCTTAATTTTTTTTATTTTAAAAGGGTTTTGACTTGATATTTATTGATTTTTTTTAATTTTAAAAACAATGACAAAGTGACAAAATGAAATCAGTACAAAAAAAGCACAAAAGTGAGCATCAGACGACGGGAAGCATGTCCTTGTAGGAAGTGAACAGTTTGGGCATTCTCTCGAACTGCTCGGCGGCGGGGCGGAGAAGAAGGTGCTGCGAAGGGGAGAGCTGGCGGTGGAGGGCTCTCCGCGAGCCGACGTGGATGAGCACTTCGAGCACGACGGAGCCGATGAAGAGCACGGAGAGGCAGATGAGGAGCAGCCAGATGAGGATGGTTAGCGAGTGGGTGGAGAACAACTCGGAGGTCTGAGGGGAAGGGAGAAATGAGAGGGGGGGGGGGGGGGGGTGGAGATTGCGAGAAACAGTTCTTGGCTCATTTTGACGAAGAAGATTTTCTCGAATGTGAACATGCTGAGGCTTCATGGAGACTAATATGCCGCACCATCGGAGCTAAAGTGTCCCATATTAATTTTACGTCGGTTCCTATTTTTTTAAACTTTTTTTTTTAACTTTCCGCTTATCCCATCATTCCGATGGTTTCCTTTATTTACTATCAACTAAACTGATTCAAATGATTATTTTATATTCTGAAACACGACAGTTGTTTATGATTATCCCAGAAAAGCTTAATTTGGTCGAAAATCAGAAGAAATCATCAAACTTTTACTATAATTTGCTTTGTTAGTCTGTTTGTTCGTTTGTCCGGGGTCAATTCTGTCCGCACTTTTTGAATTTGAGGGAAAATTTGTTGTGAACAAAACTCGAACCAGAGACATTTTGAACGAACGTCAAACACGTTACCGGATAGACTATCCAGACAACAAGAGAGAGTGAGAAAATGAGAGATGCAGACACACAGAGAAACGTAGAGAAAGGGAGAAAGAGAAGAGGTAGATTGTAGACGCAGAGAGTTAGAAAAATGCAACGAGAGAGACAAGAGATTAGTAGTAAACGCAGAGCGGAAGAGAGATTCGCAGCAGACGTAGAAGCAGTCTGGTTAGTCAATATTTCGAAAAAAATTAACATTCTGTTTTCCTCGAGGTGTACAAAAGACCATGAAGCCGACAAAAGTCGACATTTTACCACCGGCATCGACAGTCGACATATTGGCAACATTTGTCGACTTTTTTCGGTGGTTAACGATTTTGCCGTGTCATTTATTGAAGACGTGGAAGAAGAATTTAGGCGAATCTGGCCTTGCACTGCTTGAAGATGTCGTTGAAGCCGTTGCACAGCGACACGTCCGACTGGTTCTGCGCGCACTCGACGAACTGTCGCCACTCGAACTCGCACGGCCGCGAATAAGCCAGCGCCTTCTTGTCCTCGGCCCGATGCATTCTGTTCAACTGCTCCTCCAGTTTTGTCGATAAAATTATGCTTTTGGAACCAAAAAATGTTTTTAAAAAGCGCCGCAAGCTTTGGCGCTTTGTGCTATCTATTTTCTCATTACTCACGTTTGGAAAACAAGAGACCAATAAGACATTTATTATCACAAGTTGATCACGACTTCAATACGGGGCTACAAGTCTCCAATATCATTGTCCTCACTTATCGAAGGCAACTGCTCCAGCGGTTCCGCCATCACAGATTTCGTCTCCAGCGACTGCGACTTCGACTTGCTCGCCTCTTTGCCCTTCGGCGCCTTCTTCTTGTCCTCGGCGCGATGCATTCTGTTCAACTGCTCCTCCAGTTTGGTGGGACCGGGCAGCGAGAGAAGGTACTTGATGAAGCCGTCGGGGGTCATTATCTCGCAAGCGTCGAGGTACTTTTTCGGAATGTTGAGTTTGGCGATTCCCTCTTTCTGCAAAAGAACGTTGCAATTAGAAAGAAAGATGGCGATTACATTAGTTGTCATAATAACGATCGGACGCTTGTCGGGGAACCAGAATGGTTGCTGAATGTGCTCCGGCTTGATGCTGTCACTCTTCAGCTCTTCAAACTTTGCCACCTCCTTTGGTACCCATATTTTCGGATCGTCTCGCTTGATCTCGGCCGTGTAGAAGAACTTCATGCCCAACGAGAAGGGCGGCGCTTTCCTCGTCAGCCATCTCTTCCACTCGTCGACATTCTCGTAGATGACGCCTTCAAACTGGATCGTCTTCACACGATACTGATAGTCCGTCTGGAAGCCGTCCTTTTTTCTCGTGCACACCAACAGCCAATCCGAACGGACCAAGACGGTGGGCCTGAACATTCGTTCGAAACGCGCTTTGCTTAATCGGTTCTCACCCGAATACAACGTCCAGCAGCTCAGAACGGCCGTCTAGGTAGGAGACGAGCAGTTCGTCCAGATTCAGCACGCCGTTGTTGTTCGTATCAAACACGTCATGCGTCGTCAGAAAGCCTTTCGGATCCATTCTTCGATCGTCCCACGTGTACGAAATCTGCGGGAACGACTTGTTGAACGCCGCGTCCTCGATAAGTTTGAACACGCCGAGCCGGATGCAGAACTTGTCTTGCTGGAGTGGTCGTGGTGCGGCTGGAAGAGACAAAAGGTGTGAGAGAGGGAATGAGACACCCACCATGTTTGAACTTTTCTGCTTTGAGCTTGTCAAAGATGTCCAGACACTCTTTCAGCAACTTGTCCGACGAGCAGTAGTGATGACCAATTCCAAGGCTTGGATCCTTTTTGCTCATTTGCCATTCTCTTCCCATCTCCTCTGCGGTCTGTCCTTTCACATTGAGAAGTGTCCGATCGGCACCGCCCCTGATAAATGCCTCCACCAGATCGGGCATGCTTATTAGAACTGCCACGTGGAGAGGAGTCAGTCCGTGATCGTCGTCTGAAAAGTTAAATGGCATAAGTAGAGCACTCGGTGAACTCACAAATATCCAGATGTGCTCCTTTGGTTATCAAAGCCTTGATTCCTTCACTGTCGTTCTTACTAAAGCAAGTGAGAATGGTGTTGCGCCTACTTGCATGAGAGAAACGGACGACCTGTAGTTTTGAAACATTTCCGAGAGAAAAGGGGGGCTAATCTTACGTCATAAATCCAGTAACGTTCCCGTTTCGCCCACAGTTCTTCCTCCTTGTTGTCCTTTGCCATTTGCCATGGATCTGCCCAGTACTTATCTCTCATCAGCTCTATATTTTGGCGAGCATCCTTTTCCTTCTTCTTTTGCTTTCGGTTCTTGTTGCAGAGATAACCAAGAACTGCAAGCAGGATAATGATTGCAACAACGGAAACACAGATGATGATGATCCAGACCGAACTGCCACTGTAATTACAATATTACTCTCTTCACTTTATAATTCCAACTCACTTATTTTCTTTGTTCTCTTCGCCACTCTCTTTTGTTCTCATGAATTCGTCGAAAAACGAGCGGATGGGAGCGAGTGTCATGGCGGCAGAGACGAGTTGCACCTTGTGCTGGGTGAATGCCAGGTCCAACTGACTCATCGACTGGAAACTACTCGCACTGAACTGGACTGTCGCATTCGAGTCATTCTGAAGTGTCTTGGCAATCGGGTCCTCCAGAAGAGTTGCATCTATATTCACGCCTTCTATTTTGCCCGCTTCCTGGAACACATTCCACGTGTCCTCTAGAGACAGACTTCCTGCATAATCATCCAAACTCTTCAGGTCTCTCAGTGTGTTCTGTAGTTTGTTCCTCAGCGAGTCTGTCCAGATGGCAGATGCTGATTCAGCAGCTGCATGGACGCTTTGATCTGCGTTCAGAAGACCGTCGATCGTCCCTTCGTTCTTCAGAATTTCATCGTAACTTCTGAGTGTTCCGATTCCTCTTCCCAATGCGAGAGAGACTTGTTGAGCACTTCTGAAGTGTAAATTCGTATCACGGCGTCTTCTTGTCTTCTTTCCAGTTGAACTCTTCACTTTGACCATTCCTTTTTTGATGGCAGATAGATGTGACAGTGTTGCAACAACGGAATTCGCCACGTCTTCATTGTTCTTGACCTCTTCAATGCTACTTCGCAGACTCAACACTCCTCCCACTCCACTCGCATCGTAACTCGCCGTCTGGAGACATTTCAGTGCTTCTGGCAGATTCGTTCCGTCCAGTGACTTCAACACGTCACGCATTAAATCCCAACTTTTTTGTTTAGAGGTGCACTCAAAGATTTTCAAAGTATCCAGGTTCTCTAAACCAGTCTTCAGGTTCTCCAAGCCTGTTGGCATGTTCGACATGTTGCTTTGTATGTTTTCAAAAGCCGTTTTCACTTCTGATTCCTCTGTGTTTCCACCAAAATTTGCAATAGTATAGTATGTCGAATTGAGTCCATCAATTATGGATTTGAGTTTATTGTCACTGGTGATTCCCTCCAAAATCCTCCTGAACTCGCCCACCTTCTCACTCACATTCTTCGAGAACTCGGCCATCGTCCGGAACTGTGTGTGATCGAAACTGGCAGTGGGTGCTTTGATATCCTTCACACAGTCCTTTATTGTGTTCAATGACGTCTTCAGATTCTCCACTTGCGGCAACAATCCGATACGCTCAGTTTTGAAGTTGTTCGCGAATCCTTCTTCTTGATATCTAGCAGCACTCTTCACGATGCTCGACGTGTCATTCACAGCCCCACTCTGCAGTATATCCGCACTCCCCTTCATTTCCTCCAACAACCTGATCCCTTCTTCCAACCGTGTCACATTCTGTGTCCTCAACGCAGCAATCCCTTTTACCGAGCCCCGGAATGTCCTCAGCTCCTTGCTCACTCTGTCCACATCCATCCCAGCCAACTGTCCCAATCCCCGCACATCCAACAACTCGTCCATCACCTCATCCACTTCTCCCGGCCTCTCCGACAGTCCGTTCTGGAGTGCGATGCCGTTCACGAATCGAGCCACACTTGACACTTCTCCAATCACCTTTTGCAATTTGGAATCTAAAGTCCGATTGGAATAAGAGTGTTTTGATAAGGATCACCTGAATCCACAGTGCTCATCATTGTGAATATCATGACAAGTTTCCAGAAATTTCTCATTTTGTGATCTTTTCGATTCATTGATTGAGAGAAATGACGATACATTTAAAGAGTTCAGTGGAAAAGTCAATGCCACGTTTCAAGAACATGTTAGGAGGCCAGGGCAATAGGAAAATGAAAAACAGGAAAAAAATCAAAAAATTGGAAGAAAACTGAAAATTGCCAACGTGCGGTAGTTTGCAACCAAGTGCGCTCCCATTGCAATTTTTTGTGATTTCGCTTAATTTTTTTTATTTTAAAAGGTTTTTGACTTGGACAAATGTTATGGTTTTGAGATATTTATTGATTTTTTTGAATTTTAATAACAATGACAAAGTGACAAAAAATGAAATCAATACAATAAAAAAGAGCACAAAAATTGAGCATCAGACGACGGGAAGCATGTCCTTGTAGGAAGTGAACAGTTTGGGCATTCTCTCGAACTGCTCGGCGACGGGGCGGATTAGAAGGTGCTGCGAAGGGGAGAGCTGGCGGTGGAGGGCTCTCCTCGAGCCGATGTGGATGAGTACTTCGAGCACGACGGAGCCGATGAGGAGCATGGAGAGGCAGATGAGGAGCAGCCAGATGAGGATGGTCAGCGAGTGGGTGGAGAACAACTCGGAGGTCTGAGGGGAGCGGTTTTTGGCTTATTTTGGCTCACTTTTCGCGGGGTTTTCGATGTTTTTCATAACGAATTTCAAAAATATCTGTTTTGAACATTGTTTATCGCCTTTTTCGCACATTTTCTATCTGAGATACCTGGAATTATAAAAAAAAATGTACATTATTTGTGTGGATTTCGATAAACACATCATTTTTTCAAAATACCAAATTTCTGAGATAAAAATGTGCAGAAAAAACGATAAACAATGTTCAAAACGTATATTTTTGAAATTGATTATGGAAAACATCGAAAATTGAGCCAAAAAAAAACCATAAACGGGTGTGAAATGCACAACTTTAACTTACAATGGAGTGCTCTCGTTGCAATTCATAAGAGCGGAGTGGTGCCGGGGTGGCCATCGAGAAGAGGCAGAGGGCGAGGAAGACAGAAGACGTCAGAATAGACATGGTCGAGAACGAATTCAAGAGTGACTGGAGAGGACTGGGACTGTAAGGGGAGAGGGGAAGGGAGGGAAAGGGGCGTGGCCATGGTGTCATGGGAATCGGGTAGAGGTGATGATGGCGAGCAGGTGGTGGGAATCTCGTCACATCCGCATCTGAATGGTGGGAATCTGAATATTCTACTCTGGAAAAAAACGGGGAAGTGTAAAACGAAGAAAAAATTTCTGAAACCGAAAAAAAAATACGAAATTTATTCAATACTTCCCAAAAAAAGTAATAAAAATGGGTTTAAAAAATGAAAAAAAAATCAAATTCCTCATCAATACCACTTCTCACTATCATCCTTCTCGATCTGCTCGCGGAGCTCCTTCTCCGCAGCCTCATCCACCTTGCTCAACGCTCTGAAGCCCTCGTCGCCGACAAAACAGATCTCGTGAGCATCCGGATCCGCCAGAATCACCACCTGCACATCCGCTTTTCCGGGCGTTTTCAGGGTGAGCAGCTCGTTGATGATCTTTCCGTTTTCTGATTTTACCTTGTCTTGGAGTGCTTGGAGCTGGAAAATTGGTTGGAATTTTGTCAGATTTGTCAGGTTTTGAATGGAAAATTGTTGAAAAACTCTGAAATCAAAAAAATGCCGGAATTTTCCCTCTATTTTCTGAAAATTTCTCAAATTTCAAGCAGAAATTAAAGGTTTTATCGTTTTAAACATGAAAATTGCTGAAAATGTGCCAAATTTGAGAAATTTCACCTATTTTTTTAGTTTTTTTCTCTGATTTCAGTAAAACTTTGACTATCAACACAAAAAATTGTTGAAAAAAGTAAAAAATTTGAGAAAAACCACCGAATTCATGAGAAATTAGTAAAAATTTTCTGAAAATTCAAAAAATCGATGGATTTTGGTCATTTTCAGTCAATTTTTTTTGTTTTTTGTGGAAATTTCATGATTTTAGGCACAATTTTGGCTCAAAATATGAAAAATCACTGATTTTCTAAAAAATTGTCTCATTTTCAGTCATTTTTCGTTTCCAATGGCGAATTTCACTAGTGAAAGTACAATTTCATCTAAAAATCGAGAAAATTTCTGAAAAATTCGACAAAATCACTAAATTTTGCTCATTTTCCGGTAATTTTTTGTTTTCAAGGGCGAATTTCACTAGTGAAAGTACAATTTCAATGAAAATATGAGAAAATATCTGAAAACTTTGACAAAATCTCTAAATTTCGCTCATTTTCAGTCATTTTTCGTTTCCAATGGCGAATTTCACTAGTGAAAGTACAATTTTATCGAAAAATCTAGAAAAATTCTGAAAAATTCGGCAAAATCTCTAAATTTTGCTCATTTCCAGTCATTTTTCGTTCCCAACAGCGAATTTCACTAGTGAAAGTACAATTTCAATGAAAATATGAGAAAATATCTGAAAACTTTGACAAAATCTCTAAATTTCGCTCATTTTCAGTCATTTTTCGTTTCCAACAGCGAATTTCACTAGTGAAAGTATAATTTCAATGAAAATTCGAGAAAATATCTGAAAAATTCGGCAAAATCTCTAAATTTCGCTCATTTTCAGTCATTTTTCGTTTCCAATGGCGAATTTCACTAGTGAAAGTACAATTTTATCGAAAAATCTAGAAAAATTCTGAAAAATTCGGCAAAATCTCTAAATTTTGCTCATTTCCAGTCATTTTTCGTTCCCAACAGCGAATTTCACTAGTGAAAGTACAATTTCAATGAAAATATGAGAAAATATCTGAAAACTTTGACAAAATCTCTAAATTTCGCTCATTTTCAGTCATTTTTCGTTTCCAACAGCGAATTTCACTAGTGAAAGTATAATTTCAATGAAAATTCGAGAAAATATCTGAAAAATTCGGCAAAATCTCTAAATTTCGCTCATTTTCAGTCATTTTTCGTTTCCAATGGCGAATTTCACTAGTGAAAGTACAATTTTATCGAAAAATCTAGAAAAATTCTGAAAAATTCGGCAAAATCTCTAAATTTCGCTCATTTTCAGTCATTTTTCGTTTCCAATGGCGAATTTCACTAGTGAAAGTACAATTTCATCTAAAAATCGAGAAAATTTCTGAAAAATTCGACAAAATCACTAAATTTTGCTCATTTTCCGGTAATTTTTTGTTTTCAAGGGCGAATTTCACTAGTGAAAGTACAATTTCAATGAAAATATGAGAAAATATCTGAAAACTTTGACAAAATCTCTAAATTTCGCTCATTTTCAGTCATTTTTCGTTTCCAATGGCGAATTTCACTAGTGAAAGTACAATTTTATCGAAAAATCTAGAAAAATTCTGAAAAATTCGGCAAAATCTCTAAATTTTGCTCATTTCCAGTCATTTTTCGTTCCCAACAGCGAATTTCACTAGTGAAAGTACAATTTCAATGAAAATATGAGAAAATATCTGAAAACTTTGACAAAATCTCTAAATTTCGCTCATTTTCAGTCATTTTTCGTTTCCAACAGCGAATTTCACTAGTGAAAGTATAATTTCAATGAAAATTCGAGAAAATATCTGAAAAATTCGGCAAAATCTCTAAATTTCGCTCATTTTCAGTCATTTTTCGTTTCCAACAGCGAATTTCACTAGTGAAAGTATAATTTCAATGAAAATTCGAGAAAATATCTGAAAAATTCGGCAAAATCTCTAAATTTCGCTCATTTTCAGTCATTTTTCGTTTCCAACAGCGAATTTCACTAGTGAAAGTACAATTTCATCTAAAAATCGAGAAAATATCTGAAAAATTTAACAAAATCCTTCCATTTCTTGAAATTCTACCCTTTTTCAGTCATTTTCCGTTTCTAGCGTCAAATTTTACTAGAAATCAGTGAAAACTTGCTCAAAATTGGTAAATTTACAAAATTTCCTTTTATTCCAGTGCTCAAACCTTGTCTCCAGGCATCGAGAACGCAATTCTCCCAAACGCAGTTCCCCTCTCGATGGGCTCCTTGGACTGCACAATTTCCCACTCGCACTGCCCCTCTCCAAAGCTCATTCTCATCCTGGACGCCTTTTCCTCTAAAATGCTCATTCCGAGCACTCCATTCCAGTACGTTTTGCTCTTTTCAAGGTCGCCCACGTTGACTTGAACTCTCAGAACTCTCGGGGTGTGCTCCGCTTTTCCAATTTTGAACTCATGGCCATCGGGGTCTTTCACAGCGAGCCGACCGCATCCGGATTTGCGATGATCGATTTTTTCGATTTTATTGAAGAGCTCATCGGAGTCGATGACAATGGCCTGGATTTTGGAGCATTTGGAGCAGGAAAAACTTCAAAAATTGAAAAATTCGTGTAGTTCTCGTGGACAAAGAGGTTTTTCGATAAAAATTCAAATTTTCTGGCTGAATAACTATATAAAAAATTGAATTTTTATCGGAAAATCGATCAAAATACACGAATTTTGCAATTTTTTTCAAAAATTCACCCTAAAATCATTGCCGAGCTCATACTTATGAATCGGATAATTATAAGTGAGCTCAATAACAAAGTGCTCATCCTCGGAGCCATATCCGATCATCGTTTTGCTCCAGCGCTCATCGTAAGGTCCATTACAGGACGCCTCGCATCCTTTGTCGAACTCCTCGTGGCGGAGCACCTGGATGTGCTCATTTGAAATTTTTTGTACTTCAGAACGCACAAAACGCTTCAAAATCTGTGTAGTTCTCTCGGACAATCTTTTTTTGGATTTTTCTTGGTTTTTATTCGATTTTTTTGGTTTTTTCGAAATTTTTTGTGATAAAACTGATTTACTGACATTTTATATCAATAAATCAGTTCTATCAACAGAAAAAATTTCGAAAAAACCAAGAAAATCGATAAAAAACCCGAAAATTGCGGAAAAAAAGATTGTCCTCGAGAAGTACACCAATTTTTTCCAAAATCTCACCTTCATCTGAAGCACATTCGTATAAAAATCGATAGTTTTTGCGCGATTCGCCACTTTGAAAACGTAGTGGAGGGCGCGAGCGGCCATTTTCTGAATGAAAATGGCAAAGGAGGCAGTATAAATAGGAGAGCGCGTTGTTTTTTCGGTCTCCGATGCATTATATTGGGGAAACGACCGCGGAGAGAGATAGGAAAAAGAAATGGAATCAAAAAACAAAACAGATTCATGTGGCCACCTATAATTATATCGAAAAAGCAAGAAAAAATGAGAAAAAACACTAAAAAGTCATTTATTGAAGACGTGGGGCGAAGAATTTAGGCGAATCTGGCCTTGCACTGCTTGAAGATGTCGTTGAAGCCGTTGCACAGCGACACGTCCGACTGGTTCTGCGCGCACTCGACGAACTGTCGCCACTCGAACTCGCACGGCTGCGAATAAGCCTGCGCTTGTGGAGCCGGAGCAGCTGGAGCCGGAGCCTGCTCATGGGAGCTCGAGCTGGAGCCGCCGGTGAACATGCTGCCGACGGCGTGTCCGACGGCGGAGCCGATGGCGACTCCTCCGGCGGTGGCGGCCATCTGGCCCATGAGTCCGGGGCCTTGGGAGGGCGCGGCCATTGGTGGCGCCGCCATTGGGGTGGGGGCGGCGTGCGGAGCCGGAGCGGCGGCGGCTGGTCTTGGTGGCGGAGCCGCGTAGGAAGTTGGAGCCGGGCGTGGAGCCGAGCGGACTGGAGCCGATGGCGATGGAGAGGCGGTTCTTCGGCGGACCATTCTGGAGAAATAATAGATGGGAAACTGAGAAATTTTCAAAGAAACTAGGCTTTTATAAAGATTTTGGTGATGAAATTTCAAAGGTCACGTGGAACTAAGAGAGAGATAAGAGACCCAGAGATAAGAAGAAATTGCGAAATTAATGACGTAAATCGCTCCAAATCACTAAAAATCAATAAAAAATCAATTTATTTCACAAAATTTTTTCTTTTCAACTCGCATTTCACATATGGACATGAAAATATCATCGGTTTTAGTCGCAGAAAGCTCGGAAACCAACACGGCACTCAAAAAAGACGTCTCAATTACGCCTACACCGCAAGTAGGCGTCACCTCACAAATTGAAAACTTTTTTCCAAAAAAAAAACCGAAAAAAATCAATAAAAATCGATATTTTCAGATTTCAGAAGTGGTGAATCCTATAACTGTAACCTGGGAGAATATCGGGTAAATCTCACGTCTTCTGATTCAATCTGACGTCTTCTAGAATTTTTATCGATTTTTTCGGAAAAAAATCAATTTGGAAAAATGACGAAAATTCGAGAAGATTCTAACGGCGCCGCGTAAAAAACCAAAAAATGACCCAGAAATGCGCGTGGTTTTAAATGCAAAGTACGCAAACACCATTGTCTACCGTATCAAGTTTGGAATTAAAATTGGAGGGGATTCAAATTTAATTGTAAGGGGAAAATTTTCTAGAGTCACCGCGAGTTCTCCAACGAACTGGAGGTGGAAAAATGGCGGAAATTCGAAAATTCTGCTCCGCCAAGTCAGTGGCTCAGCGAGGCCCGGAGAGCTGGTGGCGATTATGGGAGCAAGGTAGAGAAAACTCGAGAAAAACTCCAAAAATCAAAGAAAATTCGAAAAAAAAAGTGAAAAATTCCAGCGGCTCCGGAAAAACCACGCTGCTCAACGTGCTCATGGATCGCAACATGCGCGGGCTCGAAAAGACCGGCACCGTGCTCGTGAACGGCCAAGAAATCGGCGCCGACATCTCGCTGCTCTCCGGCTTCGCCCAACAGCAGGAGCTCTTCGTGCCCACGCTCACCGTCGACGAGTACCTCATGGTGCAAGCCGACCTTCGAATTCCAGACCAATCTGCTCGACGTCAAAAAGTCGACGAGGTGCTCGAGATGCTCGGGCTCGAAAAGTGCCGACACGTTAGAATTGGGACGCCTGGTCTTTCAAAAGGAATCTCTGGCGGGGAAGCGAGAAGATTGACGTTCGCCTGCGAGCTCCTCTCCAATCCATCGCTTCTCTTCGCCGATGAGCCCACCTCAGGGCTCGATTCTTTTATGGCGGCCACTGTGGTGCAGATTTTGAAGCGGCTCGCCGGGTCTGGCCGAACATTGATCGCAACTCTTCATCAACCGACGTCAGAGCTCTTCTTTTCGTTCGACAAGGTCATTTTCTTGTCGTTGGGACGATGTGCGTTTATGGGAACTCCAGCAGAGTCTATTCAGGTGGGATGTGCAGTGGATTTGACGAAAAAATGCAGAAAATTTGAAAAATACCGTTTTAAAGAAACATTTTTGTTTTTCGGGATTTTTTCGTGTTTTTTTCGCGATTTTTCTCAGAAAAAGCTTGAAAAATCAGCAAAAAATTATAAAAATCTTGGAAAATTGTCAATTTTCCCCCAAAAAATCAATAAAATCATCAAAAATCAATACTTCCTTTCCCAGTTCTTCTCCGACTCTGGCTACCCAATCCCGAAAGGCTTCAACCCTGCCGAATGGATCCAATCGCAACTCTCCATAAAACCCGGCGAAGAAGAGCAGAGCCAGACGCGAATCGAGGAGCTCATCGCCAAATACGAGAGCTCTGTCATCGTCGACTCGCCGGGCTCATCGGCCACCGAGACGAGTTTGCCGCCGTTTATTGAGAATCCCGGTGTGATTACGGAGACGTGTGCGCTTTTTAGAAGGCGAGTTTTTGGAAAAATCGTTGAAAAGTTCGAAAAGGGGCGGAGCTTCAGAAAGTGGCACAATTTTTGCATTTTTCAAAAGTTTTAATTGGAAATTCAGAAAACTGATAGAATAGATTGTTCGGAGCAATATTTCACAAAAAATTATCGATTAGAATTACAAAAGATTGATTTTAAACCGAGAAAAATGAATTTTTCAAAAGTTCTAGCAATTTTGAAGTCCCGCCCCTTTCCTCCTATTGGTCAGTAAAGATTTTTAACGATTTTGGAAGGGTTTTTATCGATTTTCACCAATTTTATCAAATTTTCTCAAAGTTTCAATGAATTTTTTAAAATGTTCATCGATTTTCAACAAAATTTCGGCAATTTTTAACAAATTTATCGATTTTCAACAAATTTTCGACAATTTTCAAAATTGCAACAGGTTTTTATTGATTTTGACGAGTTTTCTCGAAATTTCAACAAATTTTCAATGAATTTTAACAAATTTTTATCGATTTTAATGAATTTCATAAATTGTAAGCAAAATCAGACCAATTTTCACAAATTTTATCGATTTTAACAAATTTTCGTAGAATTTCAACAATTTTTACCGAATTTTCACAAATTTCATCGATTTTTAACAAAATTTCGTCAATTTTTACCGATTTCTCATTGAATTTTCAGTTTTTTATTGATTTTTAACGAATTTCATAGATTTTAAACCAAAATTAAACCAATTTTTACAAATTTCATCAAATTTTTATTGATTTTTAACGAATTTTCACGAATTTCATCAAATTTTTATCGATTTTTAACAAATTTTCACAAATTTTTTCGAATTTCATCGATTTTTAACAAAGTTTCTTCGATTTTGAAGAAATTTTCACCATTCTCATCGGTTTTTAACGAATTTTCACAAATTTTCTCAAATTTCATCAATTTTCCCCAAAATTTTCCAACTTTTCACTAAAATCCCTAGATTTTCAGAGCCAGTCTCGATGTGCTCCGTTCACCGGCTCAAATGCGTGCGAAAATGCTCCAAAAAGTGATAATGGGTCTCTTCATCGGCTCTCTCTACTGGCAGCAACCACTGGATCGTCGCGGCGTCCAGAACACCAACTCGGCGCTCTATTTCCTCATCGCCGAGCTCACTTTCTCCACAATGTTCGGCATTATGACGTTTCTGGAGCACGAAATCGCACTGATTGCTCGCGACTATCATGATGGGCTCTTTTATGTGCTCAGCTACTACATTTCACGATGTTTGGCTTTCCTTCCACTTTTTACTCTTGATGGCGTTGTGCTCATTATTATCTCGTACTGGATGATCGGGCTCAATTCCACGTGGCATCAGGTGCTCAGGAATGTGCTCGTGTCGGTGCTCGTGGAGCAAGCGGCGACTTCGTTCGGCCTGTTTTTGGCGTGTCTTTTTGGCACAGCTTCGGTTTGTGTAACTCCGCCCATTTTTGCTCTTTTTGGCTCAAATTTTCTGTAAATGCTCATTGACACGAGAGCTACAACTTGTTAGTTGAGCACTTTGACTGAAAATCAAAATTGAGCCAGATATTTTTAAATTTTCAAAGTGAGCTTTGAAAAATTGAAAATTTAAAAATATCCGCTTCTATTTTGATTTTCAGTCAAAGTGCTCAACTAACAAGTTGTAGCTCTTGTGTCAATGAGCATTTCCAGAAAATTTCAGTCAAAAAGAGCAAAAGTGGGCGGAGTTATGGGCGGAGCCAGCTCAAAAACCAAAATTGTAGACAGCGATCGCATTCGCGGTGCCCATCTCGGGTCTATTTGCTCTGCTGAGTGGGCTCTACGGAAATGTGAACAATTTTCCGGTTTTTATAAAATGGATGCAGTGGACCAGTTGGTTCCGTTATGGATTTGAGGGATTGGTGGTCAATCAGTGGTCGCAAATCGATAATGAGAAGTGGGATGAGAAAGTGAGCATGATTTTGCTCATTTTGAGCGAAAAAAACGCTGAAAAACGTAAAAATTAACACTAGAATTTCGATGGCCTAACTTTTGCATGGCCTAGCTTTTTCTCGCTTTTTCCTACTTTTCCGACCTAATTTTTAGCAGTTTTTTCTGATAAAAACCTTCAAAACCTCATTAGAAACAAGACTGTAAAAGGATTTTCTGGAAAACTCAAAGATAACCGAGGAAAATGCGTGGAAGAGAACCCCAAATTTGTGATTTTCTCTTCCATGTCTTTTTTCTGCGATTTTTGTAGTTTTTCGAGAATTCCTTTTATCAAACTGTTCAGTTTTTAATTTTACATTAGAATTTCAAAGAAAAATTTCAAAAAAGTAACTGAAATTCTCAAAATTAACAGAAAAACCACATTTTGCAAAACCTAGGCCACCATTTCTCTTCCAGGCTGCTTTTGAGGCTTCTAATTGGTTTTTTTTTTTGGAAATTCCTTTTACAATTCGATTCAGAATCTCATTTTCTACCAGAATTTCATCAAATTTTTCCAAAAAATCACTAAAAAATTTGAAAAAAACACTTTTTCACTAAAAAATCGATGAAAATCTAGGCCACCCTCTCATTGGTCAATTTTCCCAGTCGTGTACTTCTCGTGGACAATCCAAATGATTTTTCAGTACCGCGATGTGATCCTCTCGCAATACTCGTTCAACTCGAACAACTACTGGCTCGACGTGCTCGGCTTGCTCACAATTGTGCTCATTTTTTACTTGCTCGCCTATTTTGCACTTCTTTTTCGTATTCGGATATCGAGATGAACTTGTTTTTTATTGATTTTTTTTGATATTTGAAAAAAATTTGAAAAAAAATTTTTTTTAGTAAAAAAAAATTTCAAAAAAATTTTTTTTTTCAATTTTAAAATTTTTATTCAAATTTTTTGTGTAATAATTCAGTGAATATATTCAAAAGAGAAAGATTTCGAGTGGAAATTGAAAGAAAAAGGATAGAGAAAATAGTGGAAAGTGGGGGTGTAAAAAAGGCGTGTCTAGACGATTAAGGAGAACATTTTGTTTGAGAAAAAAACAGAGAACCCGCTGAAAAACGACATGAGGCGAACACGAATTTCGACTTTTTTTATAGTGGAGAAAATTTGAAAATTTTTGAAAAAATTTGAAAATTTGAAAAAATCTATAGTAAAAATTTCAGTACAGAAAAAAAATTTTCAAAAAAAAAAATTTTTTTTTTTTCAAAATTTTTATAATTTGGCAATTATTGATTTTTCGGGGGGGCGAGATCACCTAACTATACACTGAAAGCGATATGGGGTGGAAATACGAAAAAAAAGGGGGGCGGGGACTAGATCACATCAAAAAGGATTTCAGGGGGGTCGGGGGGCAAGTAGAGCACTGGGTCCTGAGTAGGGGGGTGAGCACCGGGGGGAAAAAGAAAGAGCACAAATGGAGCTCTAGAGGATGGTGTCGCATTCGTGCGTCGGCGTCGGCGGCTCGTGCGACGAGAGCCGCGAGACGCGCATCTCGTCGCCGCCGCCGTTCGGGAGCCGCATCGCCGAGGAGATGTAGTTGTTCGGGCGGTGGCGGGTTGTCGAGTCTGTAATTTGGTGTTGGGAGCATCTCCAGAAAATTTGAGCCGAAAAGAGCAAAAATGGGCGGAGTTATAACGCTTTTTCGGATTTTTGATCTTTAGCTTCGCCCCTTTTTGCTCTTTTTGGCTGAAATTTCTTGAAATTTTTTATGGACACTAACTCTACAAGATAAAGTTAGTGCTAATGTGCATCTCCAGAAAATTTGAGCGAAAAAGAGCAAAAATGGGCGGAGTTATACGGCATCTTTTGGTTTTTGATCTGTAGCTCCGCCCATTTTTGCTCTTTTTTTGCTCAAATTTTGTGAAATTTTTCATTGACATTAACTCTATAAGATATAGTTAGTGTTAATGTGCATCTCCAGAAAATTTGAGCCAAAAAGAGCGAAAATGGGCGGAGTTATAAGTCTTCTACTGGTTTTTGATCTGTAGCTCCGCCCATTTTTGCTCTTTTTGAGTGAAATTTCGTGAATTGGTTTATTGACACTAACTCTACAAAATACAGTTAGTGTTAATGTGCATTTCCAGAAAATTTGAGCCAAAAAGAGCAAAAATGGGCGGAGTTACGCCTATTTTACGAACTTTTGATCTACCTGTCACAACTCCGTCCATTTTTGCTCTTTTCGAGTGAAATTTTGTGAAGTTGCTCATCGATACTAGAGCTACAATTTTTCAGTTAATATCGATTAGCATCTTCAGAAAATTTGAGCCAAAAAGAGCAAAAATGGGCGGAGTTACCCCGCTTTTTCGGATTTTTGATCTACCTGTCATAACTCTGCTCATTTTTGCTCTTTTTGAGTGAATTTTTTTTGGAAAAGCTAATTAATTTAATGAGCATCAATCTTGTAGTAACTCCTGAGAAAATCAGCTAAAATGAGCATAAATAGGCGGAGTTATGAAGAGGTAGATCAAAAAGTAAGTATTGCGTCATAACTCCGCCCATTTTTGCTCTTTTTGGCTCGAATTTTCTGGATATGCACATGGTCTTTAGAGCTATAATTTTGTAGTTGAGCACTTTGACTGAAAATCAAAATTGAGCCAGATATTTCTAGATTTTCAGAGCTCACTTTGAAAAATTAAAAATTTCAGTTTTTCAAGCATATTTGTTCTCATTTCAGTTTTCAATCAAAGTGTTCAACTAACAAGTTGTAGCTCTAGTGTCAATAAGCATTTCCAGAAAATGTCAGCCAAAAAAAGCAAAAATGGGCGGAGTTACGGCAATTAGACTAGTTTTTGATCTACCTATCATAACTCCGCCCATTTTTGCTCTTTTTGGCTCAAATTTTCTGGAGATGCTCTTAATCAGTAGAAGAAAAATAAGAAGTAGAAGTCAATTCCATTCCACGAGAAAAAAAACGGGGAAATTCCAATCGTGCAGAAGGCCGATTGTTATCGCATAGCACACACACATTCCACGGTTTGGGGAGGGAGGAGAAAAATAAAGAGAGTGATAGGGTGAAATCAGAGGAAATGATAAGGATGAGGATATTCAGGGGAAGAAGGAAAATATGTGCTGATTAGGTAAAGCTAGCTTCTAACAGTAAGGGAGTATTGGAATATGGGGGGTAGCTAGAGGGAAAAGAGGGTGGAGCATCGTTAAATTAAAGCTGTTAAAAATGCGCTTTTAGGTAATGATAATGAAATGAATTTAGTGTCATATTGTAGAGAAAGAGATGCTCTATAACATAGTAAGAGCGTTTTTGAATTGAAAACTTGGGAGCATAGTTATGATCCTCCAAAGTTTGTGACCCATATTGATAATAGGAACATTTTTTGAGCAGCTTATATCTCGGCTCATAGTAGTGATAACAAGTTGAATTTTATATCAAAATGTATAGAAAAAGTAGCTCTATCATTGTGTCAGACAGTTTTTCAAAAGAGAGTGTGAGAGCAAAGTTATGAGCCCCCAAAGTTAGTAGACCCATATCGATAAGAAGAGCATTTTTGAGCAGCTTATATCTTGGCTCATAGTAGTGATAATAAGTTGAATTTAGTGTCAAAATATAGATAAAATGTTGCTCTTTAAATCTGTCAAACAGTTTTTCAATTGAAAATCAGAAAAAAAAGTTATTAGCCTCCAAAGTTAGTATACCCAAATTGAGAAAATGAGCATTTTTGAGCAGCTCATATCTCAGCTCTCAGATAAGGTTTTAACTTGATTTTACTATCAAACGATAGACAATTTCCTTATCTACAAATCTATCAAAAAAAAATCATAAAAAGTCCAACTGTGAGCCAAGTTATGCAAGCTCTAAGCTACCTCAATATTTTCAGAAAAGTGTGTTTTTTTGAGCAGCTCATATCTCAGCTCTCAGATGAGCTCTTAACTTGATTTTACTATCAATAGATAGATAATTTTTTGATCTACATATCTATAAAAACAAAATCTTAAAATTCTATTTAGGAGGCAAGTTATGAGAGCTCCAATTGAGCCCATCCAACTTTCCCACTTTTCCCTCAAATTTTCGAAGAAGTTAACAAAATCGATAAGACTAGAAGTAGTTGACAACAATTCCCATCTCATATGCAAGTTCGCTCTACTGGACTATCAAAAAAGAGCAGTTGATATTAAAACTCACAGCAACACACTGTTTACGACCACTAGAATTATGACAATACTTATATATATCAAATTACGATGAAAAAAATCAGAAAAAGAAAAAGAGCACGAAAAAAGGTCATTAAGGAGCTCGAACCGTTTTGGAAATGTGTGCGTGAACTGCGATAACCAACCTTCCAGGAAAAAAGTGGGCGGGGCTTCACCGCCTACCTTCGTTCGACGCGCCGTTGTTTTTGAGCACCGATTGCTCTTTGACCAGCTTGATGAGCATCTCCATGTCGCTGTTGAACTTGTTCTGCATTCGCTCGATTTGGCTGTAAATTATCGATCTTTTGATTTTGAAATTTTCAAAAAAAAAATATTTTTTTTTGAAAAAAAATTTTTTTTCTACTTTTTTGAAACTCAATTTTTTTGCTCTTTTTTTCAATGAAAACGTAACAATTCTTATATCAATCGACGCAGAATTTGATGCTCTACAACTTTTTAGTACTTCACTTTTTATGAAAACTACTTTGGAGCAAGTTATGAGCTCTCAAAGTGTAGGAGTTTGGTAGATCAAAAACTAATTTGCTCATAACTCGATTCACATTGATTTTCACAAAAAGTGAAGTACTACAAAGTTGCTCAGCATCAAATTCTGCGTCGATTGATGTATATAACTTCATAGGATAGTTTGAAAAAAAAAGGGAAAAATGAGAAAGAAAGGAAAATACTTTTCAAGTGACTCGAGCCTCCTGCTGAACATGTGCGATTTGCGGTCGTCGAATTCGTCGGATCGATCTGGAATTATTGATTGATTATATTGATTTTATCGATTAATTTTATCAAATTTTTAAAAAATGTTATTGATTATTCGTATTTATTAATTATTTTCTAAAGTTATTGATTTTTTGAGTTTTCATGAAAATTCACAATTTTCTACCAATTTTTAATGATAAATTGATTGAAATTATTGATTTTTACTATTTTTAACAAAAATTACATAAAAAACTATGTAAAAACTTTAAAAATTAGTCAAAAAAGACATGGAAGAGAAATAATGGCCTAACTTTTGCAAATAGTCATTGGTGTAGTTCTCGTGGACAAGTAGTAGGATGATATGTATATCAATCGACGCAGAATTTTACGCTGAGCAAGTTTGTAGTACTTCATTTTTCATAAAAATTGAGTTTGAGCAAGTTATAAGCAAAATTATTTTTGATCTACTATACTTTTATACTTTGAGAGCTCATAACTTGCTCAAAAGTGATTTTCATGGAAAATAAAGTACAACAAAGTTGTAGAGCATAAAATTCTGCGTCGATTGATATAAACATCTTAATAGTTTCGATGAGGCCACGCCCCTTTTGGCGCCAAATTCGCCTATTGGTAGCTACTGTAGTTCTCGTGGACAAGTAGGAAGTAGGGTGATATGTATATCAATCGATGCGGAATTTTACGCTAATCAAAATAATATAACTAATGTCTAATGAAATCTAAGTTAAAGGGAGTTATAGGCATTGAAAGTTCGGGGTAGATCAAAAAAGTAACTCTAAATTTGAGAGGCTATAACTTTGTCAATTTTGGTTTTCATAAAAAATAAAGTACTACAATCTTGTAGAGAATTTAATTCTGCATCGATTGATACCAAAAACAAGTAGCAAAAGTCCACGAGAACTTCACAAAATGTCAATATACAAAAACATGATTTTGGCGCCAAAAGAACCAATACAAGGAGGCCTTGATTTTAGGAAGTTGGCGCCAAGAATAGTCCAACAGAGCGCACTTGCAGTTAGTAAAACTCTCCAATTAAAAAGGGGAAAATGGTGTAAGTCACTCTTGAAAAAGCATCAATCACTAGAAAAGCGGCACACCAATCTCACCACTATTCGTCTGCTCGTATCCGGTGGGCGCCACCGAATTCCCCGCCACGGTTGGCGACATGGTGACGGTGTTGCCTCTGGCGAAGGCGCGGATGTCGTCGAAGAGGGCGTCGTCGTCGTCGTTGTGGTGCATCGGACGGCGGAGCAACGGCGTCGCCTCGGAGCGGGTGGCGGTGAGCGCGGCGTGTGGGGGTGAGCAGCGGGACGAGCCTGTGGTTAGTTGGGGGATAAGGATAAGGAGAAGCGGAAGAGCACACACGTCTTCTGATTCTGATTCTGATTCAGAATCTAACCTAGATTCAGAATCCCTAGATTCAACTCACTTCTAGAGCCCGCCGACTGCCTCCGATCGATCGGATTCGAGTCGCAGCGGCTGACCGACTCGGCGCTCCGTCGCACCGTCGTGTCTTCTGGAGGCGTCGTGTACCTCTCCTTATTCAATGACGATGACATTCTGAGCAACTTGTGACGGTCGAACTTCTTCCGAAGACTTTGCGCGTCGTCGCGCAGGTTGTAGGTGATGGTGAGGTTCTTGCAGAAGGTCTCCGCGAACTCGGGGTACATGTCGAGCACGTCGAGCAGGTCGTCTCTGGAATTGGTGGGAGGGATTGGTGAAGGGAGATGGTGGGAGAGATGGTGGGAATGGGGTGTATAGTTTTGAGTTGAAAGAGATTGAAATTAGGGTGGAAATTTGAAAAATGGGGTATTTAGTGATTTGAAAATGTTGGAAAATCGTAAAATTTGTCAGGTTGTTTTAAATTTTTGATAATGATTTCTATATCAATCGATAGAGTTTTTTACGCTGATTTTGGATATGTTATTTTAATTCTAAAATTTTGATTTTGAGGCTCACAAAAATCAATTTAAAATTATCTTTCTTATGGAACAATTTTTGGGTAATTTTGAAAATTTTCAATTTTTCAAAAGTTTTTTAGTTTTTGATAATGATTCTTATATCAATCGATAGAACTTTTTACGCTGATTTTGAATATTTAACTTCCATTCCAAAATTTTGAATTTGAAGCAACCAAAGACCAATTTAAAGTTTGACAAATTGCAGTGGAAACTCGACTTTTTCAAAATTTCAAAATTCCCCCGATTTTTACAGTTTCATATATCATTTGATAGAGAATTTTACGTTGATTCTAAATATATATTTGAAATTTAGTCATTTAAAGTATAAAATGCTGAAAAATCACTTTGAATTTCGATCGATTGCAGTGGAAACTCAACTTTTTACTCGACTTTTTTAGCATTTCAAATTCTCTCTATTTTTATTGTTTTTTATATTGATTGATAGAGAGTTTTGCACTTATTTTGAATCTCTAACTTTTTCTCTGAAATTCTAGGTTTGTAGCCCCCAAAAATCAGTCTTAAATTCGCTTTCAAATGAAACGTTTTTTTAATCATTTTTGAAAACTTTCAAATCGTCTAGATTTTTGGTTTTTGATAATTATTTTCATATCATTTGATAGAGAATTTTGCACTGATTTTGAATCTATGATTTTCATTGGGTATATTCGAGTTTAGAGCTCTCAAACCACTTTTTGAAAATTGACAATTTTTGAAAATCCAATTTTTCAAGTTTGAAAACCCGTTTACCTCAAAATCTTATGAAGATCGCAATAAGTGAGCGCTCTCACATTACAAGAAGACTTTCCCACTTCATCGTACAGCAATGGATTCTCTCCGAAGATGTCGTCTTTGCCTGGGAAAAATGTAATTTTTATAATTGTCAATTTTTTTGTATTGGTAGTCGGTGTAGTTCTAGTGGATTTTGAGAGGTTTTTCAGTATTTTTTGATATCAATCAATAGAGAATTTTATGCAGAGCAACTTTGTAGTATTTCATTTTTTATGAAAATTAATAAGGAGTGAGTTATGAGCAAAATAGTTTTTTGATCTACCGAAATCATGCTCTTTGAGAGCTTATAACTTTTTTAAACGAGGTTTTCATGAAAAATGAAGTACTACAAACTTGTTCAGCATTTAATTCTGCGTCGACTGGTATAAATAACTTTAGGATTCCAACATTGGTCTCAAGACCACGCCCCTTTTTAAAAACTATACCGATAAAATCCACGAGAACTACAAAACTAAAAAACTCACCCAATATCCCCATCACCGTATTATCATCATTGAGAATCTCAACGCTTCCCCTCGCAATAAAGTACAACCCGGTGAGAATATCTCCCCGATGGACCAACGTGTCCCCCGGAGGAGAATGCGTCGTGCGAAACCTCATCGACAGGGCTCTCAAGCATCCGGGAGTACTTCCAGCGAATGCTGCACATCCGCTGAGCAAGTTTCGATTCAGATGGAGGCAAATGTCGGCTTGAAGGCAGTCCGGGAAACCTTTGAGCACCAGGTTCATGTCGATTCCGTTGGTGTAGGACCACGCGTGTTGGAAGTACTCTTCTAGTCGTTGGCGGAGTGGGTTTGGGATCTGGAAATTGGAGTTTTTATCATATTTAATGTATGGTTTTGTTAGTTTTTCGCCGTTTTTATGCTTTTTCTCATTTTCATATTCGTGACTTTCAGTTGTTACTTCTGTTAATGAAGTGTTTTCTGTTTGTGCTCTAACTCCACCCATTTATGAGATTTCTTTTTGATTTTTTGTAGGGATATGTAAAATTACATTGTCTACAACTTTGTAGTTAACAATTTTCTTGGAAAATCAAAAATGAGCCTGAAAATGAGCACTTTATCAACTATACTGAACTTTTCTGTACTGATGGTATGTCAACATTCAAATTAGTGTAACTTTTTTCAATATTGTTAAAATATGATGAAATTTATACCAAAATGTGTGGAATCTTATGCGCTACAATTTTGTAGTGGATAACTATTTATGAAAAATGAAAAAAGCCCTGGAAATGAGCAATTTTTCCATTAGTAAAATTTTTAGGTTCTCATAAGTGGGTCGATTTTCAAAGTGGTATAACTTTTTTCAACATTGTTCAATTGTTATGAAATTAATACCAAAATGTATGAAATTTTATGCTCTACAACTTTGTAATTGATCACTTTTCATGAAAATCAAAAAGAGCTTTGGAAGTGAGCAATTTCCACTAGTTAATTTTTTTAAGTGCTGATGGTAGGTCAATTTTCAAAGTGGTGTAACTTTTTTCCACATTGTTTATTTTTCATAATTTTTACATCAAAATGTGTAGAATTTAATTTTCTACAACTTTCTAATTGATCATTTTGCTAGAAAATTAAAAGAGCTCTAGAAATGAGCATTTTCCAACAGTGCTTTTCTCTCTAGTCTTCCCCATTGTTCTGTAGAGCTTTATCTTTAAATCATCATAACTTCCTTCAATATCATTCAAATATTACAAAATTAATATCAAAATGCGTAGAATTTACAGCTCTACAACTTTGCAGTTGATCACTTTTCATGAGAATTAAAATGAGCCCAGAAAATGAGCATTTCCTAAAAGGTCTTGTTTTTCTGATCACTTTCTTCCTCCCCCTCAAACCCTTTCTTTACCCAAATATTCTGAATATTTCTCACCTGATGAAACCTGATAAACTCCCTGAGCCTGGACATCTCCGTGTGATACCTAGCCGTTCCCGAGTACAACCTCTGAATGATCGCCGACACGTTTCCGAACACCGAGGCGTACATCAAAGATCCCAGAATCATCATGATAATTGTGAATATCTTCTCAGAATCCGTCGTCGCTGACACGTTTCCGAAGCCGATGGAGGTGATCGTGGAGAGGGTGAAGTAGAGTGACGTCACGTATCGCGATTTTAACGTTGGACCTCCAGTGGGGATTGTGCCATTGGTGGAGGTGTAGGGTTGGGCTAGTTGTTTTGCTGGAAACATAGATAGATGATAAGGATGATAAGGATGAAGATGATGAGCAGATAGTGATAGGCCACGCCCCTAAAAGGGCCGAAAGGGCGTGGCCTATTGGGGAGGTTGAAGATAGGGGTTTGAAGTGGAAGTTTTCGAGAATTGTATTATTCTCTTTTCGCTTTGCTCGAAGAGAATATGTTTTTCCTTTTCATTACTCCGAAAAAAGTGGGGTTATTTTACAGATTTATTCTAATTAAATAGCTTTTTAACGTTGCGGTTAGGCGTTTCGTCAAAAAAGGATTATGACACTCAAGAGAGAAATGGGTTAGTAACCAACGAACATGGATATGAATAGAAACTGATATTACAAGACAACAGACATTTTGTGAGAATTATGAGCGGTCCCCAATCGCGGTTTGACATCGTCGTTGATGACGTCAGCTCCCGAGGTGCTGCGGCAACCTTGTGCTTCCGGGGAGTCCTTCAAATATCTCTGAAGTCCAGCGGATGATCTCCAACGTCCTCGAGTCTGAATTTCCTCGATTGAAAGTCCAATGCTCCGAAGGTGGTTGGCGCCTCCTCTGCGGAGACAGTGGTGTGTTCCGCCGTGTCTCCCGATCTCTTTGAGCAGCTTCGAGGCGATGGCCGAAATTGAGCCCGCCGAGAGTCGAGTCGATCCCTGAAGGTTCGTGAAAACGTACGGGGTACTGGGACTTCGTCTTGCCCTCCAACGTCGCAGCAGACGATCCAGATTGTCTCCTGTGTGATACTGGAAAAACGACGATCTTCCGAGTCCCATCTGATCGTTCTTCGCCTTCTCGACGCGAATCTCAATGATGCTCTCTTTCTGGATGATACTGTCCCATTTGAGATCAGCTGCTTCTGAGGCCCTTAACATCGCGTGGAATGATAGGAGAGCCAGGAGAGCATCTCGATCACGAGCCGGACTGTTCTGACTCACTGCGGATTCTGATATTTTGTCAATATCCTCGATCGTTATCTCGACGAAACTTTTCCTTTCTCCGGTCTCTTCTCTCCTTTTCGATTTCAGAAGGTCGGCTACAAACGAGGCTCCGGTGCTCGACAACCTTCCGCCGGTTGTTTGATAAGCGGCAGATATGATTGCGAGGGCTCCGCTTCCCAAACTATCTGACTTCTCCACCAGGTAAAGGATCAGAGCGTTTTCGTTGAATCCCAAACCGTTCTCCTCGATCCACTTCTTCCTTTTTGTGTTTGCCAGGCGATACGCATGTGCCGTGGACGCTGCCTTCGATTGGAACGGGGAGTTCGCCAGTTTCGCCACTAGATGTTGCAGATTCTGTCCGGCTTCTGCCGCCAACTGCTCGGCGAATCTCTGCTTGGGGCCTTCTGAAAAAAAGGGGGATTCAAGTGTGTTTACTACTGGGAGGGTGGGCTGGGACCCTTGTTTCACGTAGAATGCCGCCCGTTCACTCAGAAACTCTCCGTCGGCGCGTTCCGACGGAATCGCTGCGGGACCCGTCGCACCGCGAAAGTGGGTGCGCCTTTAATTTTCTGCGTGCCTGTGTCTCGTTTTTCTCCGTTCTTCAAAGAAAAACATATTATTCTCTTTTCGCTTTGCTCGAAGAGAATATGTTTTTCCTTTTCATTACTCCGAAAAAAGTGGGGTTATTTTACAGATTTATTCTAATTAAATAGCTTTTTAACGTTGCGGTTAGGCTAGAGAATTACAAAGCCCGGGGACTAGCGGGAGAAATCTAAGAGTGCTACGATAAAATCTGAACGGCAAAATTTCGAGTTTGTTGCTTCGCAGTGTAGTGAGCCTTTGCCGGGGATAAAAATCGCGTCGTTTTTATCGTAAATTAAATAATCCTTAATTGCCTCAATAAAAACCCCTTCAGAATTTACGAGAGACTGATAAGAGGGGTGACTGGGCCAAATCGGCGCCACTAGCACTCCCTTCATCCGTTCTCGGGCGGCTACCTTCACGAGTTTGGGAATCAAAACTGGAGGTGGCACCCACCAAGGAAAGCCGAGATGTTTTGCGTGTTGGATGTGGTCGAAGACGTCCACGCCGGCGGTTCCCGGTTCGGGGTATCTGGAAAAAAACACACTGGTCTTCTTGTTTTGACTGTCAGCGAACCAGTCGACTTCGAATTTGCCCCAAATTCTTTCTGCCGTTCGAAAAACCTTTTCGCCTACGCCCCAGTCGTCATAATCAAACGTTCTACTAGCTGAATCAGCTTCAGCGTTTGCTTCTCGCGGAATCCAGAGAAAAGCGAACTCTCCACACTGCTCAAGACTTGCCCACACTCTTTCTGCGATTTCATGAAGTTCTAAATTCATAGATCCCTTTCTTAGAATAGAGACTGCGGCCTGACTATCTACTAACACCTGCACGCTACCTTTGACGGATTGTCTCATGCGTGACACCGCCATCTCAACTGCTCTTATTTCTCTCATGGCGCTCGATTGTACGCTAAAATTCCCTTCACCTAGTTTGGACATGGTCCACATCGTCGCGCCTTTACTATCTTTTAGGACGGCGCCCATCCCAATCGCCGAAGCGTCAGTGTATAAGTACCACATGAAATCGGTGTCCTTCTCAAAGAACGATTTTCGCAGCAATGCGTCTCCATTTTCGGCCCAGAATTGTAACTCTCTCTGCTCACCTTGGGTCTTTTGCATCTCGTCTTCCTTCGGACGACCGGTTTTCTGGGCTTCTGCCACGCTCCTCATCAGATGCCGCGAGTGACGTGTACCGACGTCGCCTGCAATAATATCCATTGATGCCAGGCATCCAAGAAATCTCATCCGGTGCACCACCGACGGAGTCACACTCCTCTTCAACTCTTGCAGAGCTGCGCGCCATGAATTCATTCTCTTCTCTGCACCAGAGATTTCCCCGGTGATAAGATCGCCGTTATAGCCAAGCCATTTAAAGCGCGATTCTGGATCCCAGAAGGATTTTTCCTCGGCAACGCACACCCCCGCTCTTTCCAGGTCTTCTCTGACTATATCGATCGCTCTTTGGATTTGGCGCCGAGAATTTCCTAGAATAAGCCCATCGTCCAAATAGAGAAAAATTTTTATTCCCGCTGCTCGCCATTTATGCAATAAGGGTCGAAAAACCTTTGTGAAAACCCAGGGGGCAGTTGATAAACCGAAAGGTAAGGCCGTGAACTTGTAATAGGGGGCGGACGGGGGGTTGTTAAGAGAGAAAGCGAGAAGGTCTTGAGAATCTGGGTGAATTTTAATATGATGGTAACCGGATTTAAAATCAAATGTGGCGGCGTAACGTGCTTCTTCCAAAAACGGCCACGCCGTCCGCAAATTCTCCAGCTTAAACCTCGGAGGTATCAAATTTTTGTTGAGATCACTCAAATCTAAGATGAGGCGTTTTTTCTCACCATTCACGGCCACATGAAGTGGAGAAACGCATCGAGGAGTAGCATCAGATGGCACCACGACCGCCAACTCGACAAGCTTCTTAATTTCTGCAACGATGAATTCTTTGTGTCTTGATAACGAGGGTCTTAAACCCTGTGGTTCTGGGAGCACCGCCTCTGGGGAAAGTTGAATAACAAGACCCGATTCAATAACGCTCAGAATCCACTCGCTGTGGCAAAAAGTCTCCCAAAATTTAATAGATCTAGATAACCTTTCGGGAAACACAGTACCTTCTCTGTTGACAGTCACTTGCATAGTGTCCGTATCCTTGACACTTGTAGCATCTCGTCGCACCCATTCTCCGGTCGCCGACTCGCGAATCTTGGCCTCCGAAATGACGAGCTCCTCCCTGGCCTCGGGTGAAGCTCTCCGCTCGAAACCACCGATTGGGAGATGCGAAACGCCTTCTTTTCACATCTCCGCGAGCCGCAGACTGAGATTTTGCTGCGCCGAGTTGAGACAGTAATAAAAGCGACGTCATATCGGACGACGATCCGGCGGATCCATCCCCTCCGAGGGCCTTTAGGGCCTCGAGTTTCTCCTTGGTTTGGAGCAGCGATGGGTCTGAGTCCAACAGAACGAGCTCACCGTTTCGAACTTTCAGTTCCTCAAGAACTTCCTTCACGGCGGCATTCATCGCTTCTCCGTCTTCGCTTCCCATCGCTTTCCTGAGCTTGTTCGCGATCTTGACGTTGAAGTTTATATTCTTCTGAATGCCCTTTTGACTGACACTGGGTGGCTTCTCGTCTTCCGGCTCTTTTGCTTTCTTCCGTTCTCCGACTTTTTCGATGACTTTCTCAAACCGCGCCATCAACCGCTCTTCGATCTTCCCGATCGCCTCGTCCATAGTCGACTCGTCGGTCATCGTGCTCAGAGGATCCTAAAATTTAACGGGGATGGGTTCCAGGCTACTGCCTTTTTAGTCAAATTGGTTAAATTCTACGAATTCGAAAACAAAATCTTAAATTTCAAGGAAAAAACTGCACTAAAATCGATAACAAAAAACACAAAAACCAGACGAAACGCCTTGTTTCACGTAGAATGCCGCCCGTTCACTCAGAAACTCTCCGTCGGCGCGTTCCGACGGAATCGCTGCGGGACCCGTCGCACCGCGAAAGTGGGTGCGCCTTTAATTTTCTGCGTGCCTGTGTCTCGTTTTTCTCCGTTCTTCAAAGAAAAACATATTATTTTTAGGTGATTTTAATGATTTTTGAGTAGTTTTGAGATGGTTTTAAAGTAATTTTTAAGTGATTTGTATGGTTTTTGAGCGATTTTTAAGTGATTATTTGGTTTTTGAAAGGTTTTTGGTGGTTTTTAAGAGATTTTTGTGATGTTTATAGTTTTTGAGTGGTTTTGAGATTATTTTTTGTGATTTTTGGGCGATTTTAGAGTAGTTTTTAGGTGAATTGTTCGGATTTTTGTAGATTTTTATCGGAATTTGAACTTTTTTCAATTTTTTTCTAAATTCAACGAATTTTGTTGTCAAAATGTGGTTTTTTAGAGAAATTTTTAATGATTTTTCTGGTTTTTAAGTGATTTTTGGTATTTTTTAGTGCATATACTATCGAAATTTGCTTTTTTTCCAATTTTTTGTAATTTTTTCAGCTTTTTTTTTCACAAATTTTCAAAAATTATATTTTTTTGTCCATTTTTTTTTGAAAATTTTTAAGTTTTTCTATTGTTTTACAATGTTTCTTCATTTTCCTTACATTTTTATCAATTTTTGGAATTTTGAAAAATTTATCAAAATATCTGATTTTTCAAAAAAAAAAAAAAAAAACAAAATTTTTTTTCACAAATTTTCAGATTATGCTAACTTTTTTAAAACTGATCCAATTTTTATGGAAGTTATATCAAAATACGGAGAATTTGATTCTCTACAACTTTGTAATTGGTCACTTAAACTGAAAATCAAAGAGAGCTTCGGAATTGAGCAAATTTGAAAGCTCACTTTTTGAGTTTTTGAGAAAAAACCACATTTTTTCTAAATTTCATAACTTTTTCAAAACTCGTTCAATTTTTATCAAACTTATATCAAAATACGTAGAATTTAATTTTCTACAACTTTGTAACACACCACTTTTTATAAAAACCAAAAAGAGCCCAGAAAATGAGCCAAAAACTCACACAGCTGATGTAACCACGTGTATTCCTTGTGTGATAGTTCTGCACTTCCAATTGCGTACCTAAATGTCAAATTTTTTGGAGTTTTCAATGATTTGAATGCTCTAGAAGCTCCAAGAGCTCTCGGAGCACAAAAACCCTACCAAATACAAGCGAGCCAATGAGCAATGAGTGCGAAGGTGGCCATGAGGAGGAGGAGGACGGCGGCGCCGTATTCAGAATACCTATCCAGTTTCCTGGCGACCCGTACCAGTCGTAACAGACGAGCTGTTTTCAGTAACCCGATTAGTGTTGTTGTCTGCAAAAATTTGAATTTTTGAAAAAAAAATTTTTTTTTCAAATTTTTTTTGGCGCTAAAATTTTAAACGTTTAATTTTGTGTAGTTCTCGTGGACAATCTTTGAAGTGTGTGATACCAATCGACGCAAAATTTTACGCTGAGCAAGATTGTAGTACTTCACTTTTCATGAAAACCATTTTGAAGCGAGTTATAAGCTCTTAAAGTAAAAGGTCATGGTAGATCAAAAATGAAAACTACTCATAACACGCTCAAACTTGATTTTCATAAAAGATAAAGTACAACAAAGTTGTTAAGCATGAAATTCTGCGTCGATTAATAGTAAACTTGTTGAAAGGGTGTCCACGAGAACTACACAAATGACCAATAGAAAAAAGAGGGAGTATAGGGATTTTCAGAAAATCATAACTTTTTTCAATCTTTATCAAATTAAATGATTTTAACATCATTTCATAGATAATCAAATTATCCATCATAAAAAATTAAACTGACTAGTTTTATCGATTGAATTAATGATTTTTTGAATTTTTGAAAATTTTCAAAAAAAAAAATTTTTCCAAATTTTTTTACTTTTTCAAAAATTCATAACTTTTTTCATTTTTTATAAATTTAGATGATCTTTACATCACTTTATAGATAATCAAATTTTCTATTAGATAATAATTGAATTTCACTGTTTTATCCACTAATTTATCGATTTTTCGAAAATTTTTGACAAATTCCCGAAATCTACTAAAATTGACTAAAAACCAAATTTTCAAAAATTCATAACTTTTTTCAATCTTTATCAAATCAAATGATTTTTACACCATTTTATAGCCAAATTTATTGACTTTGAGAAAAAAATTTAAGAAGAACATTTTATTGATTGAATTATCGATTTTTTTGAAAATATTGAAAATTTTCAAAAATTACCAAAACTGGCTAGAATACGAAATTTTCAAAAAATCACAAGCCTGCTCGCGCAGCCTTGCTGCGTATTTTTCGTTTTGATCTACCGTAGGAAACTTTGATCTGCTAGTAAACCGAGGAAACGATTTTTCTGCGGCGGACACCCATACAGGCTCGCGATGAGTGGGCCGATGCGCACAGAATTGTCTACCCACACATACACACACCCAGACACAAACCCCATCCCAATTTTAAATATAAGGAAGATGTTTTTCCATAAATTATAGCAACATGATTTTATCGATTTTTTGCACATTTTTCATCCCAGATACCGTTTATTTTGATAAATCACCAGCCTGCTGGGGCGGCTCACGCCGCCTCAGCATGGCTGGGAAGTTATTCAGAAATATTCACGTGAAAATGTTTGTATGGGTGGTTCATTCGGTAGCACGTTTGTCTATCGTTCAAAAGGTCGCTGGTTCGACTTTTGTCTACTTCACGTTATTTCTTTCGTTCCCCTACATGCACAGAGTTGACTACCCACACATACACACACACACAAACATCCCCCAACAGGATTTTAAATATAAGAAAGATAACTTTTTTCAATCTCAATCAATTTAGATGATCTTTACACCATTTTAAAGACAATTACATTAGCTTTCTTATAAAAATTGTTTCAAAAAATTTTATCGATTAATTTATCGATTTTTCAACCTTCCAAAAAATACCTACCTCATCACTGTTGGTGCTGACAAGAAGCAGATCAAAGGGGACGGCGGCGACCATGTCGATGATGAACCATCCCTTGAAGTAGTGGGTGGCAATCTTGCCCGGATGCGACACCACCTGACACGCCTTCCCTTCACATTTTCACCCCAGAATCTCCACAATCACTCACCTCATCGTTCTCGTTCACATAGGTGGTGCGAAAATTAATAATAATATCAACAATAAACATGATATCAACAATCAGATCGACGATTTCCAGCGGCTCCGTGAACCGCGACTTTTTGGTGGTGTCCTGCAGCTCGCGGAGCAGAAATGCCGCCACGTAGGGTGTGAAGACTGCCGTGTAGATGACCAGCAGCAGAATGATCCAGTCCCACACTGCTTTGAAGGGACTGCAAAGTGGAACAGTTGGTGGGGGGTTTGGTGGGGGTTTGGGTGGATTTGGTGGATGGTGTTGGTGGGGGTGGTGGTGGGGGTGTTGGGTGAAAACTTAGGTGAAAGTTTGGATGAGGGTGTTGATGAGATTTCGGTGAGAGTTTTGGTGGAAGTTTGGGTGGAGGTATTGGTGAGAATGTTGGTAAACGTATTGGTGACAATTTTGGTGACAACTTGCGTGTATTTTTGGGTGGAGAATTTGAAGAAAATGAGAGTGGGAGATTGGGTGAGAGTTTTGAATGAGAGTTATGGTGATGGTGTTGGTGAAGGTGTTGGTGAGAGTGTTGGTGGAGATTTTGGTGACGGTTTGGGTGGAGGTTTGGGTGGATGTTTGGGTGAAGGGGTTGGTGAGGGTGTTGGTGGCAATTTTGGTGAGAGTTTGGGTGAGGGCATTGGTGAGAGTTTTGGTGGCAATTTTGGTGTAAATTGTGGTGACAATTTGGGTGTAGTTTTGGAGATGGTGGTGGTGGTAAAGGTGTTGGTGAGCCTATTGGTGGCAATTTTGGTGACAATTTTGGCGACAATTTGGGTGTAGTTTTGGGTGGAGGTTTTGAAGATGGTGGTGGTAGAGGTGTTGGTGACAATTTGGGTGTTGGTGATGGTGTTGGTGAGAGTTTGGGTGTATTTTTGGGTGGAAAATTAGATTTTTATTGTTTTTCCTTGATTTTCATGAAATTTTCGGAAAAAAAATTCAAAAAAAAAATTCAAAAAAAAATTTTTTTTTCCAAAATTCACAACTTTTTTCAAATCAGCTATTTTGCTTTCAATAATCACCAGTATACGCCAAATTTTAAGCTCTACAACTTTGTAATAAATCACTTTTTATGAAACTCAAAAACAGCTCTGAAAACTTCAATTTACCAGAGATCAAAATTAATGACTTTTTAAAAATGCTCATTTCCAGTGCTCTTTTCAATTTTCCTAAAAAGTGATCAACTACAATGTTGTAGAGAATTAAAATCTGCGTATTTTGATATGAAGTTTATAAGAATTGGATAAGTAATGAAAAAGTTATGATGATTTCAAATTTTGAAAAATTTTGAAAAAAAAATTTTGAAAAAAAAATTTTTTTGTTTTGAATTTTTTTTGAACCAGTGTGAAGTTTCACGCGAAAAAAGAAAGTGCGGACAGAATTGACCCCGGCGAACTAACAAACGAACACACGAACAAACGAACATACAGACTAACAAAGCAAATTATAGTATAAGTATGATTCTAGCTACAGTAATTTAGTAAAAAGTTCAAAAAAGTGCGCAAATTGTACCTATAATGTACGATGGTGCAGTGATGTATCCGAGTCGGCTGCAATTTGTACTCGGGCAGAACATCGGCGCCAAGTGATAGAACCTAAAATGTACAATTTTATGTAGTGAAAAATTTTACTAAAAATTTTTTCCTAAAAATTTTTTCCCTTTTTTCAAACCGATTTGAGTCCTGCTTACCATAAACCAGAAAAAACCAGAATATCTCAAAAAAAGTAATACAACGTCTTCAGAATCTCTAACGTCTTCTGATTTCGGGTTGCCAAGGGGACGGCCGTTGCACCTGCCCAACATATATAAACCTTATAGGATCCGTTCTGCAGCACTATCATGAGCTGCTTCGCCTGCGATGTCACATTGGGCGTCGAGTGCGAGGTCGCCGTCAACGTCGTCGACATTGCCGCTCACGTCATCACCCGCCACTTTTCAGGAAAAAGAGTTGAGAGAGATAGGAGATTGTAGAATGAGAAGCGAGATGGAGAACAACAAGAAGAAGAAGGATAACACAATTAGAGAGCGCAATCTGATCTTCCACTAT
This sequence comes from Caenorhabditis imperialis, assembly GCA_963572205.1. Classification (NCBI taxonomy): domain Eukaryota; kingdom Metazoa; phylum Nematoda; class Chromadorea; order Rhabditida; family Rhabditidae; genus Caenorhabditis; species Caenorhabditis imperialis. The sequence continues at coordinate 1,452,613 of OY751541.1, forward strand.
ACTACTAATTAGCACTGGGTGAGAATCGAACTCGCCGCCGCTCGACTGGCAGGCAAGCGCACTCCCCACTACACCAAACGGGTAACCTCGCGCGAGCGCCCCGAGGGCAGATATAAACTCGCTGCCGCCGGGAAAGGGGCGCCGCTCCCTTATCACCGCCCTCCCGACCGCGTGCAGAGTGTGTCGGTGTGGTGTAGTGGTGAGTGCGCTTGGCTGCCAATCGGAAGGCCTGGGGTTCGATGCCCCATTGCGAAAAACATGTTTTTCTGGGGGTCGAGGGGTCGAATTTCCGAAATTCCCCAGGAAAAATTCAAATTAGCCATGTGGCCACCAAAAATAATAATAAGTCCGTTTGTCATCGGGATGGCTCTCCGAAAAAACATATTAGAAATTGAAAAATGGGGGTCGTCGTTTTATTTGAACATGGCGGACAAAAAAAACAAGTTGTGCTGCAGCAGTGAAACATGATGCAGTGGGAGGAAGAAAGGAGCATTAGTATAATGAATTATTCTGCTCACGGTTCACTGTGCAAGTGCGCTCCATGGCGAACACCTAATCTTACGCACTCCATCATTCCTTGAGCCCCCACAAAGGATCTTTGTATGTGTAAACAAAAGAAGCGAAAAAAGACTAATTAGAAATGCGATTTCGATCAGTTTTCGATTATAGTTTTTGTGCATTTTGTGCATTTTGTGCACGAGCTCGAGCTCTCGAGAGCTCCAAAACGGAAAACGATTAAGTGGGAGCATAGGTGGTGGGGGGCAAAGGATATGGAATACGGAAAGGAATAAAAGGGGGCTATATATGACGAGGCTTCCGAAGAAAAAAGCGGGGGAAAAAAACGAAAAAGCATAATAGGACACAGGGACCTCCAACCGGCTCCTCGCTTTTGACAACGAATTAATCATCGCCGAAACTTTTGCGCTTCTTCTTTTTCTCTATTTCTCTCCGTCTTCGGAGTGTATTTTGAAAATTTCAGGGTTTGAAAGTAGTTTTTGTTAAATTTTAACTAAAAATTCGAATTCTCCGTAAAAAACTGAATAAGACTGTAAAAATTGGTTGAAAATAGTGATTGGTGGCCTAGAAAACCAGGTGGAAGAGAAATGGTGGCCTAACTTTTTTATTTTCAATTTTTCGAAAAAAGTATTTCGACAGTTTTGTTCCAAATTTGATTTTCCATCAAAATATAAAGGTTTCACTCAAAAATGATAGCCAGGAGCCGAGAAAAACGCGTGGAAGAGAAACCCAAAATTTGGATTTCTCTTCCACGCGTTTTTCTTGGTTCTCGTTGACTTTTTTTCACAATTTTTTTTGACAATTTTATAGAGAATTTAATTCTCTACAAATTTATCGAAGGAATTTCAGAAATATCCACTTTGAAGCTGGAAAAAATAACAATAAAGTTGAAAATGGATGTTGGCCTAACTTTAAGGGGTTTTTTCACAAATGTTTCTCGACCAGAAGTTAGAAAATCGAATTTTCTACAAAATGGCTTAAACAGTTTTTCAAAAAATGTACTTAGAACCGAGAAAAACGCGTGGAAGAGAAATCCAAATTTTGGGTTTCTCTTCCACGCGTTTTTCTCAGCGGCTATTGATTTTTTCGCTATTTTTCTTGGACAGTTTTGTAGAGAATTTGACGGAGAATAATCTGTTCAAAATAGAATTTTGAAAAACATCTCTAAAATCTTGGAAAATCCAAAAAATCAATAAAAAGTGAAAAATTCAATAATTCAAAAACCTAGGCCATTTAGTTCTATATTTAAACGGGCCCAATTTAGTGCTCAATTTCACACCTGGCTCACACACAAATCTCTCAAATCGAATCAAATTGTGTGTGAAAAGCGTTGGGCTCGTGGGGCACACGGCTGTCACCTCCATTGTTTTGCTCTGCGACGCCTTCACACACAATGGGGGGATTCAGAAGACGTCGGAATGAAAAGCGGGGTGGAACAACAATATGTACAACATGTGGAAGTTGGAAGAGAAATTGAGCCCCCCTCACTAGCTTGACACAAATTGCTTGTTGTGTGTGTGTTTTTTTTTTTGCGAAATTTGTAAACTAAAACGTTTTCCAGAAAGATTCTGGAGAATTCAGAAGACGTGAGCTCTTCTGGAATAGAGGGCGAAAAAACAGGCGGGGGACCCGTAAGCCCCCCAACGTCTCCTCCTCCTCCTCTCGCCGCCTACTAATTACTCGTTTCGTTCTCGTTTTGTGTCAGAAAACGAGCAGAAGAGCTCACAGAGAGAGATGAGGGGGGAGAGGGTGGAGGATGGCACAGAAATTCGACACTTTTCACGTCTTCTGGAGAGAAAATTGGCGGGGAATACAGAAAAAGTACACGAAACTGGTGAAAAAACGGCGGAAAACTAGGAAAAATCGTGAAAAACGCGAAAAGTTGAAAAAGTTAGGCCACCAAAACTCTTCCACGCGTTTTTCTCGGCCATTAGTTGATATTTTCAAAATTCCTTTGATCAGTTTGTAGAGTGTTTAATTTTCTACAAATTGGTCAAAAAATCTTATCAAAAACGGTATTGGTGGCCGAGAAAAAAGCAAAAAACCTCTGTGAAAGGTTGCATTTTCTCTTCCACGCGCTTTTCTCGGCCGTTCGTTGATATTTTCAAAATTCCTTTGACCAGTTTGTAGAGTTTTTAATTCTCTACAATCTAGTAAAAAAATAATTTGAAAAGCGTTATTGGTAGCCGAGAAAAATGCGAAAAACAAAATTCCAAAATTTGGTTTTTTCTTCCACGCGTTTTTCTAGGCCATCACTTGATATTTTCGAAATTCCTCTGACAAATCGCTAGATTTTCTAATTTTCTACAATTCTATCAAAAAAAAAACAGTAAAACCCTACTTCCCTATCGAGAAAAATCAAGTTTTGCAAAACCTAGGCCATCATTTCTCTTCCCCGCGTTTTTCAGCGCTCTTAACCGGTATTTCGAAAATTCCTTCGACTATTTTGTTCAGTTTTTAATTTAAAATCCCAAAATCAACATTTCAACCAGAAATTCCTAGTTTAAAAGTGAGCAAATTTAGGAAAATCAATAAAAATGAGGGTCGCAAAAGTGAACCTCGTTTGAGGGAGGAAAGACGGAGATGATTAATGAAATGCGAATAACTAATTGCATATCATATATATGCGAGAGCCCATAATACGTCAGGGCTCTTTTCCCTATTCATTTCCAGTCAATTTCAGAGCAAAAACGTTACGAAGCTGAAGAGAGCTCTCCATGGAAACTTGCTCCACAAATTATAGGGTGTCAAGAGAGCCTGGAGCACAGAAATAAGAAGAAGAAACTAGAAGAGGAGGAGGAGGAGGAGGAAGAGGCGACGGAGCGGAAAATTCAGAATTCGGACGTCGTGTCTGTCTTTTGTGTGTGGCGGAAGTGGAAAGATCCGAAAGGCGATCGAACAACGCGAATTTTTCCGAATTTTTCGCATTTTTTTCTGATTTTTTATTAAATTTTTGAATTTTTCTCCATTTTTTTCTTTTTTTTTTCGAAAAATTCAATTTTTTCAAATTTTTTGAAAATTTTTCAAAAATTCAAAAAATTTCAAAAAAATCCCAACCTTCCCCGCCGGCGCCCGCAACACCGAGAACATCACTGCCCTCGGCGCCACGCGACCGGTTGGCACGTCTGGCGCAGTGGGAAAAGGCGGCGAGTTGGGTCGGGGGATCGGGGGTTCGAGTCCGCGGTGGTGAAAGGGGGTTTGCGAAGGTGAGGGGAGAAGGGAAATTTGGGGAAATGGGGAAGATTTGAAAAGAAAGGTGGGGAATTAGGAAAAAAAGTGAGGAGTTGAGAAAATTAGGATAGAATTTGGTTAAAGTTAGGTAAAAATCGAGTATTATCGTTGCCTGACTTGTTGCACGTTGCGGTGGGCGGGGCAGTGGGCGGAGCTAAAATATTTCGTAGCGAAATAGATCAAAAATTGTAGATCAATTTCGGTTTTTCACCATTTTTCGCGCTTTTTGTCAGAGTTTTCGGAATTTCATAAATGAAATCCATGCTTTTAATTTTTAGAAGCATGAAAATGCTGAAAAAAGTGAGGAAAATTATGAAAAACAGATATTGATCTACAATTTTTGATCTATTTCGCTACGAGATATTTTAGCTCCGCCCACTGCCCCGCCCACCGCAACGTGCAACAAGTCAGACAACGATAATAAAATTAGGTAAGAAATGGGTAAAATTAGGTAAAAATTGACTAAATTTAGGTAAAAATTGAGAAAATAATGTGATAATTTTGAAAAAGGATAAAAATTAGGTAAAAAAAAGAAAAATGAGGTTAGAATTTACAAAAATTAGATCAGAATTCAGAAAAATGAGTAATCTTCTATGTTAGCTATGAAGTTTTACACCAAAAAAATACGATTTTTCTGTACTTGATTTTTCTATACCTATTTTTACCGCTTTTCATAGATTTTGCACTTTTTTTCAGCTCTAACAATGCATTTTACATTGATAGACTATTTTTTCGGTACTTTCTCGCCATTTTTTCCACTAATTTCACATTTTTAGACCCTCTAACTATAAGCTGTATATCATTTGACAATTTTTCTGTACATGTTTTTACATTTTTCTACAGAATTGACACTTTTTATATCTTTAACTATAAATTTTACACCCTATAAACCAATTTTTCGGTACTTTTTCCACATTTTTCATGAAATGTACACTTTTCAACCCTCTAACTATACATACAGCCTAAAAACCAATTTTTCATGGATTTCACCCCTTTCACACCAACCAAACCGAGTCCATCGCTGAAAAAGTCCATTCCACATTAAAATCTCTTCAACTTACCGCCGAAAACGGCACAGGATCCGCGGAGAGCGTCGGAATCGCCATCGACATGCGGCGGACGAAGGCGGAGGCGCGTCGGCCGGCCGCCGACGACGTCGACGACGTCGAGGCGATGGCGGCGTTGCGACGTGACGTCGAGGCTCCGGCTCCGCCGCCCATTGCGCCGATCGACGACGACGACTGAAGCGACGGACACGGCGACAGCGAACGCTGCGACGCTCGCGACCACTTCTGGGTGGAAAAAATGGTGGAGTAAGGTTACGGTATTTAAAGGGACATGGGGAAAAAGAACTCTCTGAAAAGTTCGTTTTTTTTGAAAAAAAAATTATGAAAAAAAAATGTTTTTTTTTTCTTTTTTTTCCTTTTTTTTAGTTTTTTTGGTTCCAACATGCTTGAAAATCACTTAAGCGGCTCTTGAGCGCCCCAAAAAAACCAAGAAAAAACTAAAAAAAAAAAAAAAAAAAAAAAAAAATTATCAACAAAATAATGTGCGAGTAGTCACCCCACTCCACCACAAAAAGTTGGAAAGAGGAGAGGCCAGAGCAAAAGGAGCATTATGATGAAAACAATATGCATTACAAATTGGGGCACACAGAGAGCCCCCCATACATCCGCAAAACGAGGAGGAGGGGGAAAATGATGATGGAGGGTTGAGGGGCTCCTTGAGACTGAAATCGCGGAGCATCATCCATACCGCCACACTTTTTTCTAGATCTTATGAATAAACAATTGGAGAAAGTTTTTGTTTTTCACTTTTTTCTCACTTTTTTCTCAGTTTTTTCAGTTTTTCTCTATGTTTCCTTTTATTAGAGTCCACGAAAACTACACCATCTTGTAGAGAATTAAAAATTACACCGAATAGCAAAAAAGATCATTGAAAAAGCTACAGGGAGTCCCGAAAAAGACGGGGAAGAGAAATGGTGGCCTAGCTTTTGCAAAGTGGGTTTTCTAGGTTTGAATTAAGATTTTTCAAAATTTTTTTTTGATAAAACTGTAGAAAATTAAAAAGTACACCAAATAGCAAAAGGATGTTTCAAAAAAGCTACTAGAAGCCGAGAAAAATGCGTGGAAGAGAAACCCAAAATTTGGTTTTCTCTTCCACGCGTTTTTCTTGGTGCTTTTTGAGTGTTTTTGAAAACTGTTTTTGGTTTTGTGTTTAATTTTTAATTTTGAACAGAACTATCAAAAAAAATCCCTGAAAATTTTTGTGGTAGATCGAAAAAATCAATTTTTTCAAAATTTTTCAAAAAAATTTTGAAAATTTGATTTTTTTTTTGACAAAAAAGTTTAGAATCAAAAACTAAACCAGTACCAAAAATTAGATTTTGAAAAAACCCACTGGGAACCGAGAAAAACGCATGGAAGAGAAATGGTGGCCTAGGTTTTGCATTTTGGTGGTTTTTATGGGTTTTAGTGGGTTTTCTTGAACTTTTCAAAGCTAAACACACTAAAAATCAATAAAACTGTCTATTTCTCATACATTTCCATCACAAAATCCACTCTATACCCCAAAAAATAGGCCTAAAACCAGCTGGCCGAGTTTTTACACTGCCAAACGTTTCCAAAGCCAGTTTCTCGATTTCTGTCAATGATTTTTTCAAACTTTTTTTGACTATTTTGTGTAGAATTTAATTTTTAACAAAATCATCCAAGGATTTGAAGAGAAAATTGTTATAAAGGTAGAAAAATAGGAAAAACTTTGATGGCCGAACTTTTGCAATTTGGAAAATTTGCGAATTTTGGCAATTAGTGTAGTTCTCGCGGATAGGTAATAAAGGGGAATAGGAATAGGAAGACGGGTTTCAAAAAAATGAAAAAAAATGAGAAAAAGATGAGAAGAAAAGACATGAAGGAAGTGGGTGAAGGAAAAAAGGGGAGGAGGGGGCTCCTGAAGAAGTATGATGGCATGTAAAGTGCAAAGACTCGTTGCTTTTTGTGCCGCTAACGAAATTAAATGTGCTCTTCCCCCCTCCTTCTTCCCCCGGCTCCTTGCTCATTCTTCTCCATTCTTCCGATGATATTCGAACGAAATGATGATGCTCCGGAGCGGGAGCTCGCGGAGCAAAAACATCTGGGAACTTTTCAGAGAGTTCGCGACGATATTTTAGTCGGCGGGGAGTGGTGTGCAAGTGCGCTCCATTGAGAATGGGGAGGGGCGCGAAAATTTGAGGAGTTTTGAATTTTTTGGGTTTTTTTTGGTGATTTTTCTTATTTTTTGTAGTTTTTAGTGGGTTTTTTCGGGTTTTTTCATGTTTTTTCATTGATTTTATCGAATTTCTCATGATTTTTCATGTTATTTTCACAAATTTTGCATTTTTTTCAAGGTTTTAACCCGAAAAAACACAAAATTTCGTTAAAACTTCAATTTTTCGAGAAATTCATGGAAAAACTATGATTTTCCAGTGAAAATGAGTGATTTTCGATGAAAAATTGTGAAAAATCACTAAAATTGAGCGAAAAACTATAAATATCACTGAAAAATTGACATTTTTGGGAATTTTTGCATTTTTAAGGTTAAAACTTGAAAAACATGGAATTTGCACATTTTTCATGGAAAATCAACAGAAAAATCAATAAAAATCATCAAAAATTCGAGGAAAGCGATCAAATTCGGCAGAAATTGTCGAAAAACCCAAGAAAAACAGTGAAAAACCAACAATTTTTGTTTTTTTTTTCAAAATTTCAAACAAAAAAATTTTCGCGCCTTTTTCCGTTTTCTCAATGGAGCGCATTTTCACAATGACATCAATAGGTAAATAGGTCGTGCGATGACTGATTGTGAATTGGAGTTAGATCTAACTCATAGTCAATCTAGCTGAATCTAGCTTAAAAATAGGTTCAGTTCAATTTGATATCGATTTGAGCTGATCAGTCTACTCTCTGTGATAGTGCGCTCTATTGTGAACAGGGTGAGAGAGTGAAGAATCAGAGGAGACGCAGGTTGTCAGACAGTCTGCGTCTCTACAGATGGAGTGCTCTCTCAGGTGCGATACGCAGATAGGCAGACAGTCTGCGTCTCTACGGAATTTGTACTCTCTCACTCTACGATAAAGCAGGTGATAGAGTACAGGATCGGAGGAGGTGCAGATAGACAGGAAGTCTGCGTCTGATTCGCAGAGACGCAGACAGTCTGTCTCTCTGCGCCTATCTCTTCCATGTACTCTCTCACCAGCTCTATTGCACTTGAGACAGTAAACGATTTGAGGAGACGCAGACTTTCTAACAACCTGGGTCTACTTCGATCCTTCACTCTCTCTCTCTCTCTCTCTCTCTCATCCTGGTAGCAATAGAGCGCACTATCACATTGGATAGACGACGAGTAGATAGCTAGATTTCAATTATCAGATCAATATCAAATTGAACTGAATCCGAGTTAGATCTAACACCAACCACAACCACAACTAGATCTAATTCAGGCCTCCAAACCAACCTTCTCCTCGTCCTCCTCACTATTCCTGGACCTTCCTCCTCCCGTCAACCGCTGCCGATCACTCTCGAACACCTCGTCGTCGCCGTCCTCCTCCTCGCCGCCGCCATCCTCCTCACCGTCGTGCTCGAGGACGGGCGCGAGCCGGAGCAGCGGCGCGCGACGTGGCATATGCTGGCGGTGGTCGACGGAGCCGCCGCGCGTGGGCTCTCGGCTCGACGACGCGAGGTACGACGGGATCAGCGGTAGGTTTTGAATTTTGGCGACCGAAGACGTTGGTGGATGGTGGATGGGTGGTGAAGAAGAAGAAATCAAATGTGTGTTGACATTGGACGATGAGTGACGGAGCCCAAGGCGAGAGGAAGAGAGAGAAGGACGATAATGTGTGTCGAGTGTCCAAAATGAGAAAATCAAGAGGGACAAACACGTCATGTCCAATGGAGCGCACTTGCCTTTCACTAATTATAGGACAATTTTTCGAAATTAATTTCTTTCTTCTTTTTCTTCTTCTTCTTCGTCTTATTCTTTTTTCGTTGTCTGTTTCTTCTTCATCTCCTGCTCCTCCTCGTCGTTGTGTATTAGTAGTCCAATAACTTTATCATATATCTAATATTGTAGAGAATAAAAAACGCTACAAAATAGTCCAAAAAACACTTCAAACGACCCAATGGGAGGCTTGCAAATCGCGGGGAAGAGAAATTGTGGCCTAGCTTTTTCATTCTTGTTTTTCTAGGTCAGCAGTGAGGATATCAACACGTAAATAAGATAGCGTTGTAGAGAATTAAAAACTCTACAATTTTGTCAGAGGAATTGCAGAAATATAGAATGATGGCCGAGAAAAATAGGTGGAAGAGAAAACCAACCTATAGACATTGATTTTTCTCGGCCATGGAACAGTTTTTTGAAAATTTGTTTTTACAGAGTTGTAGAGAATAACAAATTCTACAAATTGATCGAAGGAATTTCAAAAATATGGAAAAATGGCCGAGAAAAACAGATGGAAGAGAAAACATGGCCTAACTTTCGCATTTTGTCATTTTTATCGTTTCTGAAGCATTTTTTAAGGAGTTTGACTTGATAGAATTGTAGAACATAGAAAATTGAACAAATTTGTCGAAGGAATTCTCATAATGTCAATGAATGGCCTAGAAAAATACATGGAAGAGAAACCCAAACTTGATTTTAGGGTTTTTTTGGATTTTTCTCACTAATGAAAAAACTTTTCGATTTTCTGTTTTTACAGAGTTGTAGAGAATTAAAAACTCTACAAATAGGTCAAAAAATGTTTTTAAAAATCTCAAAAAGTGGCCGAGAAAATCAGGTGGAAGAGAAAATCCTCGGCCACCCACACCCATAAATATGAAATTTTCCGAGAAAAAAGAAGAATATAAAAGTAATAGAATATTGAGAATCAAAAAGAAAAAGGCGCGCTCTCATCGGATATTCTCAAGAAGAAACTTGGAGCTAATTGGATTTTAGATGACGTGAGAGGGATTCAGAATTCAGCATTTAGAATCAGAATCCGATATTCAGAATCAAGGAAATCATCCTAAAAGTGCAAGTACAAGCTGATTTTTTCTCCTCGTTCCCCGATGACCTCCACACACACCAGCTGTCCGTTTTCTCATTTGAATCGAGTGAATAATGGGTGTTTGGTGGGAGCTGGGAACACACTCATTTCGAGGACACCGGTTTTATAATTTTTTGGGATTTTTCTGGAGGTTTCACTATCTAGAATTGAATAAATCGCTTTGATTTTAGCACCATTAAATTCCTCGTGCTTTTTTACCCCTGGGCGGGTTTTGTTAGAGATTTAGAGCTATTCAGAGGGCGGAAATCGAATTAATTTGGATTTTCTACAGTAATCTTGTAATTTTCGTGGTAAGACCCACACAGTGTGTTGAAATTTTGAAGAAGGGACCCGAGCGCCCCTCCCCCGCGGCGCCGCCGCGCTTATCACCGCCCTCCGCGCGGCCGGACGAGGTTGCACGCGTGGCGCAGTCGGGTACGCAAGTGTCTCCCGCTCCACGCCTCGACCCACTCGCTGGTTCGAGTCCGCTCAGGGTGGCAATGATTTCTTCCCTCGTCGAGAGAGTATTGACATCAAGAATAAGTGGAAAAAAGGTAAAACAACCCAAAGTGGCACTTACATGAGCAATATCCGCCACCGGCTTCTTCTTTTCCTTGCACTGCTCGCTGGCATTCGAGCCCGACCTCGCCACCAGCGGCCGTTGCGACGAAACGGTAATATCAGAGAACGGCGACGGGGTCAACTGCGACCGAGCGATCGGCACCGGCAGATAGCTGCGCATCATGGACACCTCGAGCTCGTCGTCGTCGCCAGAGGACGAGGCGAGATCGATCATCGGCACCGAGCTCATTTCGGGTGGGGTGGAAGGGGAAAAAGGACAATGATCGGGTGGGCTCTCTCAGTGTCTCACCTAGGAGAGAGCGAGACGCAGAGTGCGAAGGCGTTGCTAGGCAGGGCTTTTCATTTCTGACCGCACACGCCCCATTGTTCAGAATTCGGTCATTTTGTGCTGATTGGCCGGTCGTGTAGTTCTCGTGGAGGATTATGATTTCTTTGACCTGTGTGAGCCTACAGTAATCCTTATTCATCGCTATGGGAAACGTGTCACAAGTTGCTCAAAACAATACGGCTCCGCGAGCCCCCACATTATGTATTATGTACGGATGTGTCAAAACGTATGAATTTTGAAATAGGTCACGACTTTTGAAAATTTGAAGGGGGATGTACTATGGAATTTTGAACTTTTTTGAAATTTTTTGATAGAACTATTGGAAATTGAATTCCAAACCCATTCATCCAAAAATCGGTCCGAAATAACCAATAGCCGATGAGAAAAACGCGGGGAAGAGAAACCCAAATTTTGGGTTTCTCTTCCACGCGTTTTTTCGGGGATTGGTTGGGTTTTTTGGGAAAATTTTGATGGTATTTTGTTTAGAATTTAATTTGCAAGAGGTTTATCAGAAAAAATTTGAGAACATTTGAGAAAAATTTTAGGATGAGCAATACCAATGTCTTAGGATATTAGAAGGATGGAATGGTGAAGAATGTATAAAAAGCTGGCTGGAAACATGGAGAAAATGAGTGGAAGAGAGGGAAGAGGAAGAAAAGAGAAAAGAAAACGTGGCCTAACTTTTGCAAGTTGGTGATTTTCTAGTCCCCTCACAAAAATTTTTGATGATTTGCTTTGAAGAAAACATAGAAAATTAAAGATTAAACACGATGAACACAAGAAATCACATAAATAACCACTAGCCGCCTAGAAAAACGCGTGGAAGAAAAACCCAAAATTTGGTTTTTCCAAAAATCAGTTTTGTAGAGAATTCAATTTCCAACAAAACTGTCAAAAAATTTTCATTAAAAACCTACTGAGCCCCCAGAAAAACGCGTGGAAGAGAAATCCGAAAATTTGGGTTTCTCTTCCGCGCGTTTTTCTCGGCGCTGGGTGGGTATTTTTGAAAGTTTTTTACACAGTTTTGAAGGGAATTAAATTTCGAATCTTTTTATCAGAAAAAATCCCAGAAAAACGTACCGCAAGAGCATGGGGGCTCAAAATATTATGATGCTGTTTCGAATGACACCGCAACGCTGGAGTCGAAAGGGACGAGTGTTTTCGGGCGGACGGGTTCTTCCTCTCCTCCAGCTCGCCGACGAATTTCACCGAGCACGAGCTCGGCGACACGGCCGCCACATCCGTCAGTTTGCGATGACGTGTCAGGTCGAGACTGTAGTTGCGGACGGACGGCCGCTCCATCCTTCTGGAGACACTCGGAAGACGTGGAAAGGAAAAAGAAGATGAAGAAAGAGGAAGACGTAAATGAATCGAGTGGCGACGAAAGGCGAGAAGAGTGCGAGATTTAATTCAGAAGATACTACTCGCAGCGCCTAGCACTTGTTGCTCCGCGAGCATTGTTTGTCACTCGGCCCGAAAAAAAACGGAAAAGAGAGGTGATTTTCAATGAATTTGTGAGCGAGCCCCAACGTCTGATTCGATGTGTTTTTAATGAGTACCACTTCAACAACTTTATTGCGGAATTTTTGGGCTCCGAGAGCACTTCGGGCTCCGTGCTCCGCGGAGTTTTGTGCTCCAAGTGCTCTCCATATGCTCTAGTTCAGAGATAATCGAATTAGGTGAGATATCAGTGAACAGAGTTCAGTTTTTTTTCGATTCAGTAACATGTAGACGAGAGTCCAAGAAAGTCCAAATCATTTTCCTCGAGAAGTACACAAGATAGATGTTCAATTTTTACATAGAATTGTCCGTTATCAAATTCTCTACAAAATGGTCGAAGGAATTTTCAAAATATCTATCCGGAGCCCGGAAAAACGCAAAAAATTGAGAAGAAAGACGATGGCCTAACTTTTTGAGATTTTTCTCGGCCACCAGGCAATTTTTCCCAGATATTTTTTGAACAGAATTTAGAGAATTCAAAACTCTATCAGATTGTCCAAGGAATTTTAAAAATACCCAACCGCTGTCAAGAAAAACGCGTGGAAGAGAAACCCAAAATTTGGGTTTCTCTTCCACCTGCTTTTTTCAATGTTAGATGCGATTTTTTTGAAATTTTTTAATACAGTTTTGTAGAGAATTACATTTTACATATAATACACAAAAACCGACATTAAAAAGATACAAATCGACATGATGGCCTAGCTTTTGCAAATAGTGATTTTTCTCGGCCACCAGTTGCATTTTCAAAGTTATTTTTTTACCAGAACTTAGCAAATTTAAAACTCTATCACATTGTCAAAGGGATTTTCTAAACACCCAATCATAACCGAGAAAAACGCGTGGAAGAGAAATCCAAATTTTGGATTTCTCTTCCACGCGTTTTTCTCAGCGGAGAAGCGATTTTTTTGAATTTTTTTCTTACAGTTTTGTAGAGAATTAAATTTAGAACTTAACTATCAAAACACATTTCCGATAAAACCAACCCAAGTCCAGAAAAATCAGATTTAAAAAAATTGAGTAAAAGTTCGGCCAAGTAGAAGAGCTTACCTGAATATATCCATTGGAGATGATGAGCTGCGTGAGTTTCCGTTTCGACTTCACCCGAACCATTGCCCCACCGAAACTCACGACGAGTTCATCCCAGAAGACGGAACAAATTGAGCAAACACAAAGTGATAGTTGGGGAAGGGCTCGGCGAGCTCCGAAGAGAGCAGACTAGTTAATGACGTGGCAAGGACACATTAGCGACGTTGTGCTCCTCGACACACGAATTACCGTCAAGAAGGGCCGACGACTACTCTTTTTCGCTTCTTCACGCCCGTCTAATTCGATTCACAATGATTCGGCCCCCCCGCACGCAAAATGTTAGGTTTTTTGTTACGAACGCTTTTTTCCTTTTTCTGCTCAATTTTTGAGCCGGAAAATGGAAAATGGAAAATCGTCCACGAGAACTACACCGATGGGATTCGTAAACTTTGATTATTATAAAAATGATCAGCATAAAATTCTCTACAAAACAGTCAAAAGAAATTTCAAAAATACCCAATGGGAAGCGAGAAAAACGCGGGGACGAGAAATGGTGGCCTAGCTTTTTCATTCTTGTTTTTCTAGGTTGTCATGAGGGGTTTTGACTTGAAATTTAGTAGGTTTTGTAGGAAATTTAAAACTCTACAGCTTGGTCAAGGGATTTTGAAAGCGATGGCCTAGTTTTCTGGGAAAATGCGTGGAAGAGAAATCCAAAAACTTGATGGTCGAATTTTAGCAAAACTGATGTGAATTTTTCTAATTTTTTTTAGACAGTTTTGTAGTAAATTTCAAGTTCTACATATATGCATAAGGAGTTCCTGAAATAAATACTGGAAGCCGAGAAAAATGGGTGGAAGAGAAACCCAAACTGCAAAAGTTAGGCCACCGCAGTTTTTATCATTTTTCTGGCTCAATTTTTAAGATTTTTTAAATTTTTTTCTGACAGTTTTGTAAAATTTTCAATTCTTAACAAAATTGTTAAAACAGAATTCGCAAAAAATCAACAACGGCCTAGAAAATCATCAAAAACATGTGCAAAAGTTAGGCCACGCCCCTTTTTTGCATTTTTCTGGATCATTTTTTATTTTTTTTCGAAATTCCTTCGACAAATTTGTAGAGTTTCTAATTTTCTACAAATCTGTCAAAACAGAATCTCTGAAAAATCAATAATCACAGAGAAAAATTCAAAATTCAAAAATTTTGGAATTTTGGGGGAAAACTAGGCCATCTCCCCATTGGTTGGTACTGCGCGGTTTTGTAGTTCTCGTGGACAATTCTTGCGTTTTCAATCGATTCAAGAGAATAAAAACTAAAAAATACTTGAAAAAAAACGAAAAGCGAAAGTGAGTTGAGCAAAACGGATACTCTCAGATGCCCCGAAGGGTCACCAGATTTTCGTTTTTTTTTTCTAATTTCAACGTCTTCTGAACTTGCTCGGCGAGCCCGCGAGAGCAAGTTTTTGATTCGATTTGAGATTGACTCTCGGAAGTAATTATTTGGTGGAGAAATGGAGGGAAATGGGAAGGAGATATCTTATGAATGAGCGAATGACAATCAAATTGTCTCCACTTTAGAAGAGTGGAGGAGAAAAAGAAGACGCTTTTTCAATTAGTACCACAGATTTATGAGCGCTTTTCGCTTTTCTCTTTTCTCTTTTTTTTTTTTTTTTTTTTTGAAAAAAATTTTTTTTTTTTTGAAATTTTTTCTGATTTTTTTTCCCATTTTTCCCGATATTCTGCTCATTTTTTCCACTTTTCACACTGATTTTTGAATTCTCCACGTTTTTCTCTACCATTGACCCTTTTTCCCGCCAGCCAATCAATGGATGGCCGAAGTTTCCATCTTTTCTAGATTCTAACTTTAAATTCAATTTTTCACCAATTTTCAACTATATTTTTTACAATTTTCTTAAACCAGATTGTCCGCCATAAAATTCTCTACAAAATAGCAAAAAGAATTTTCAAAAATACCCAACGACAGTCGAGAAAAACAGGGGGACGAGGAATGATGGCCGAGGTTTTGCAAGTGATGGTTTTTCTGGGTTTTCAGTTAGTTTTTGTGGAATTTTTTGCATTGAATTGAGTTATCTATTGATTTTTCACTGAGATCCAATTAAAAAATCCGGAAAACATCAAGAACTGGGCAAGTTGCAAAACCTCGGCCACTCCTCTCTCTTCCACGCGTTTTTCTCGGCTGTGGTTGGGTGTTTTTGAAAATTTCTTTAACAGTTTTGTAGAGTTTTTGATTTTCTACAAGATTGTCAAAGAAAAATTGTGAAAAATTTGCTGTAAAGCTGAGAAAAATGCGATTGGAATAGAGTGAATGAGGAAAAGTGAAAATTTCGGCCATAAAATTGATTTTCGGGGGGTTTGGAGTGATTTTTGAGCGATTTTTGGGGTTTTTCAAGTTTTGTTAATGGTTTTCAGCAGATTTTCAGACATTTTTTGAGTTTTTAACCAATTTTTCGACATTTTTTACACAATTTTTCCATTTTTTCATCATTTTTAGATACTTCTTCCGTTAGCAACAGATTTTTCCTCAATTTTACACCATTTTTCAATTTTTCCATTATTTTTCAGATAAACCACCATTTTTCACCAATTTCACACCAAAGTTGCACCAATACCCCACCAAAACCCCACCAAAATGCACCAAAAACTTGCCCCAAGAGCCGACACGTTGTGCATGCGACTGGTCCTCCGCGACGAGTGCGACGCCCGCGGTCCACCCGCACCCACGGCTGCACCAACACCGCCACCAACTCCGCCACCAACTCCTCCACCACCACCACCAACGGAGCGGGCGTTGGTGCGGGTGTGATGGTGGGTGGGCGGGACGAGGGTGGCGGGTGGTGTGAAGGTGAGCGAGGGTGGGGCTCCGCACGGCGAGCCCGGCTCCGCCGAGTCGCGTCCAAACACGGCCGTCTTCATCGGCTACGCATTCTGGAGGGCTTTCTGAAGACGTCACGCGGATGCTCTGAAGACGTCGGCTGGTCAGATGACGTTGAGAATTCAGAAGACGTGGGATATAATTCAGAAGTCGTTATGAGTTCAGAAGACGTTTACTGTTCAGAAGACGTTGGATTAAGAATTCAGAAGATGTTTAGAATTCAGAAGACGTTAGAGAGTTTAGAAGTCGTTGAGAGCTTAGAAGACGTCGAGGATTCAGAAGAAGTACGATAAAGTTTAGAAGACGTTTACAGTTTAGAAGACGTCGAGGGTTCAGATAACGTTGGATAGAATTCAGAAGAGGTCGAGGATTCAGAAGACGTTGGATAGAGTTTAGAAGATGTCGGGGATTCAGAAGACGTCGAGGAAGATTCAGAAGATGTTGAGAGTTTAGAAGACGTCGAGGATTCAGAAGAGGTCTGATGACGTTCAGAAGACGTTGGATATAGAATTCAGAAGACGTCGAGGATTCAGAAGACGTTGGATAGAGTTTAGAAGACGTTAGAGAGTTTAGAAGACGTTTACTGATCAGATGACGTTGAGAGTTCAGAAGACGTGGGATAGAATTCAGAAGACGTCGAGGATTCAGAAGAAGTGCGATAGAATTCAGAAGTGTTCATTCAGAAGACGTTCAGAGTTGAGAAGACGTTAGAGAGTTCAGATAACGTTGGATAGAATTCAGAAGAGGTCGAAGATTCAGAAGACGTTGGATAGAGTTTAGAAGATGTCGGGGATTCAGAAGACGTCGAGGAAGATTCAGAAGATGTTGAGAGTTTAGAAGACGTCGAGGATTCAGAAGAGGTCTGATGACGTTCAGAAGACGTTGGATATAGAATTCAGAAGACGTCGAGGATTCAGAAGACGTTAGAAAGTTCAGAAGACGTTAGAAAGTTCAGAAGACGTTAGAAAGTTCAGAAAACGTTGAGAGTTCAGAAGACGTCGAGGATTCAGAAGACCTTAGAAAATTCAGAAGACGTTAGAAAGTTCAGAAGACGTTAGATAGAATTTAGAAGACGTTTACAGTTTAGAAGACGTTGGGATATAGAATTCAGAAGACGTTAACACTTCAGAAGACGTTAGATATCGAATTCAGAAGACGTCAAACGTTCAGAAGACGTTTACTGTTCAGAAGACGTTGGATTCAGAATTCAGAAGACGTTAGATAGAATTCGAAAAAAGAATAATGGAGAAAAAGAGCATGAGCTCTCTCATAGCAACCGAGCCATTGTCTGGGGAATTTTCTATCTCACTCTCTTTCTCAGATTTTCTAATTTCCCTAATTTCCGCTTTACATCGTCAATTTTCACTATTTTCACGCTTATTTTCACCTATATACACATTATTTATCAATAACACTACTCTATGACCCATTTCCTACATTTTCCTGCAATCTAAAAAAAATGGCCGAGAAATCCAAATTTTGGATTTCTCTTCCACGCTTTTTTCTCGAAAACCATTCATATTATTGAAAATTTGCTTTTACAGTTGTTTTTGCCTTGGAATTTGCTACAATCTGTTCAAAAAATTTTTTGAAAATGACCAATGGGAAGCGAGAAACAAGGGGGAAGAGAAATGGTGGCCTAGGTTTTGCAATTAGAGGGAATTTATGGATTTTTTGCGATAGAAGGGTTCAAAATGTAAAATTCTTAGAAAATATCGATGAAAAATAATTAATTTTGCAAATTAAAGCCGTGGCCTAACTTTTGCAAGCTCAACTTTTTATCGATTTTCTCGCTTTCCAATTGATTTTTTTCAAAATTTTTTTTGAACAGAATATTAACCATCAAAAATGCTACAAATCTATCAAAAAAGTTTAACGGAAAAGCTGTTCCCCGGCTCAAAAAACGCGTGGAAGAGAAATCCAAATTTTGGGTTTCTCTTCCATGCGGTTTTTTGGGCTGGGAATGGTGGTTTTTGATGGTTTTTTGCATACTAAGGTAGTTTTTAGTGTTTTAAAGGTTTTGTTCAGCGAAAAATTTAAAAAAAGTGAAGCTTTCGGGAGAAAATTGGGTTTTCAAAAAAAAAAAAAATTTTTAATGGAATTCTAGGCCACTCTCCTATTGGTCAGTAGTTTTTGTGGACAATAGTATCAAAAGAAACAGGAAAACTAGGGAAAAAGCGGCAAAAAGTAACCTGCGGGCCACGCCCCCAATTGTCATCAATATTAAGTGACATGCACACACACTCAGACGCAGATTGAGCCGGAGCACGGAGCACACACGCGGAGCACACACAATCGAATAAAAACAGGAAGAAACAAAGAGAGAAGGAGAGGAAGATGGAGAAGGCGTGAGAAATTGGATTTGTCGTTGACATTCTACCTCCTCCTAACTTTTGCTGCTCGCGGAGCCCATCTCATTTCAGTGTGCTGCTCCGCGAGCACCAAAAAGTCTTCATTAAGGGGTGGGGGGCTCACAAAGTGCGACATCATCATGTGGCGGCTCCGAGCTCTTTTCTCTTCAAAAGGCGAAAAACATTTTGTATGCACAACGTGGCTCCGCGAGCCCCCCGGATATTGATGGGAACGATTTGGCTCCGTGAGCACCGGAGCCAAGGCTCCGTGGAGCCCTGAGCCGGAGCCAGAGCTCCAGAAGAGCATTGGGTTTCAAAAGGGTGGGGACTAAATTTCAGGTGCTCTTTTTCTCTAGGTTTGGGGGCTCGCCGAGCCCCGAGTTATCGCGAGTTCTCATCTAAATGACTCGAGAGAGAAAAACGAGCGAAAAAGCAGATGTTTTAGTTGGCAGAGCTCCTCAAAAACACGGAATCTTTTAATAAAATGAGCATTTCCTTTTTTCCCCCTTTTTCTCTGCGTCTCTCACTCTACATATCTCTCGCTTTCTCTTTTCACTTAGTAACCGACTTCCGATTTGCCACGTCATCTCATTTTTTTTTAAATTTCAGAAAAAGACCCATTTTACCAATGAATGCTAATTGTCCTCGAGAACAACACGGTTTTTCTGATTTTTTGGAAGAGCTGATAGTTTTTACTAAAAAACTGTCTTGATAGTCTTGTAAAGAATCAAATTCTCTACAAAATTGTCAAAGGAATTTTGAAAAAAGCTTCAAAGAGCCGAGATATAGAAGAAAAAGGGGCGTGGCCTAGGATTTACACCTCAACTTTGAGAAAATCGATTTTTCAGCGTCCAAATCGATATTTTTGCAATTTCACTCTGACAGTATTGTAGAAAATTAAATTCTCTATAAAATTGTCCAAGGAATGTCAAAAATACTCAGAAAGAGCACAGTTACAGAGCAAAAAGGAGCGTGGCCGAGGATTTGCAAGCTGATTTTGGGAAAATCGATTTTTCAGCGTCCCAATCGATGTTTCACAAATTTTGCTTTGACAGTTTTGTAGAAAATCAAATTCTCTATAAGATAGTCAAAGGAATTTCAAAAAACCTCAAAATGAGCCCAGATGCAGAGCAAAAAGAGGCGTGGCCTAGGTTTTACAACGCTTTTCCGATTTTTCAGGGTTGTGATTGATATTTCTCAAATTTTGCTTTGACAATATTATTGAGAATTAAATTTTCTATAAAACTGTCAAAGGAATTTCAAAAATAGCTCCAAAGAGACCAGATATGGAGCAAAAAGGGGCGTGGCCTAACTTTCCAACCCCTGAAATCAGAATTTTTCTTAACAGTTTTGTTCCAAATTTAAAATTCTATTGAATTGTGTAAAAACTGTTCAAAAATATCGAATACTAACCCAGAAAAACAAGACGGACTAGAAACCCAAAATTTGGATTTCTCTTCCACTCATTTTTTGGGGGTTCGGAGCAGTTTTTCTAGGACATTTTTATATCATTTTGTAGAGAATTAAATTTCAAAAAGGACTGTCAAAACAAAATTTGAAAAATATGCAAAAAATTTGGGGATATTGTAGAAAAACTAAATTAAAGGTTAAAAAAACTCGGCCATCAGCATAACTCGGTTGGTTTTTATTATTTTCAGGAAATTTTTTTACAGTTTTATAGAGCTCAAAAAGAGGAACAAAATTCACTCAAAACTAACTAAACATTTCCAATTTAAAAGGTAGAAATCCAAGGAAAAGTGCTGATTGGTCAACGGTGTACTTCTCGTGGACAATAACGAACGGGGGAACTAAAAAAGGGTGGAGCGGATCGCGAAGTGAGTGGAGGGGAAAGGATCCGGAGACAGAGAGAGAGTGGCACAAATAGAGCAATTAGTTGTGTGGCAAAAGGGAAAGGGGGCCGTGTTTGGGTGGAGAAGAGACTCTCGGGAGCCGCTCGACTGAACTCGATCCTCTCCGTCTCTGACCGGAGCACACGACGGAGCTCGCGGAGCACACGACGGATCCATTCACGCAGAATAAGAGGTCCCGCCGATCCTTCTTTTTTTTCGGGACCGGGGGCTCATTTTCGAAGAGCCCCGACGCTAATTGGGAGACTTGTAATTATGAAAGGAGAAGTAGGAAGACGAACAGGGTTAGTTTTCACTGAATTGGTAAGAGAACTGACAAGAAAAAACAGAAAAACTGGATTGATTTTGGATAATCCTCGAGGAGTACACGAAAAACGGGATTTTCCTGGATTGGTAGGTGTGACATCAGAAAATGGTTTAGTTATTCTTGTAGAGCAGAAAATTTGCTATAAAAAAGTCGAAGGAATTTTGAAAATAGCTCCATAGAGCCCAAATATACATAAAAAATGGGCGTGGCCTAGAATTTACAGCGTAACTTTGGAAAATATCGACTTTTCAGAGCTCTGATGAATTTTTTTTTGAAATATGCTCTGACAGTATTGTAATAAATCAAATTCTACACAAACCTATCAAAGGAATTTTGAAAATAGCTTCAAAGAGCCTAGATATACAGGATAAATGGGCGTGGCCTAGGATTTTCAACCTTTTTTTGGATTTTTCAGGGACCCTGTTGATTTTTTTCAATTTTTTCTTTTACAATCTTGTAGAAAATTAAATTCTCTATAAAATTGTCAAAGAATTTTTGAAAATACCGAAAAAGAGCTCAGATATAAAGGAAAAATGGGCGTGGCTTAGGTTTTTCAACCTGTTTTCAGGAAAATCAGTTTTTTACGGCTCTAGAATTACTTTTCCTTACTTTTTTTCCTACCATCTTGTAGGGAATTAAATTTTCTACAAAATCATCTACGGAATTCCCAAAATACTCAAAAAGAGCACACTTACAGAGCAAAAAAGGGGCGTGGCCGAGGTTTTTCAACCCATTTTTCGATTTTTCGGGATCCATATTGATTTTTTTTCAATTTTTTCTTCTACGATCTTGTAGAGAATTAAATTCTCTACAAAATCATTTACCGAATCCACAAAATTCTCAAAAAGAGCACACTTACAGAGCAAAAAAGGGGCGTGGCCTAACTTTTTCCCACGTATAAAAACGGTTTCAGTGGGGAAAATGAAGAGAAATCCTGACGTCGGATCCGTCTCCTCACTTAATTATCTCTCTCTCTTCGGCCCTTCACAAACAACCGCCTCACGTCTCCTAGTTTTTCCGTTTTTCTGCTCCAACGTCTTCTTCTTCTTCTCCTTCGTCGTCTTCCTTTATTTCCAAAAGATTCTATCATCCTCCCAAAAGTACACATGACTAATTGCCGACACAAACGGGGGAGAAAACCAATTAGCTTTTCAAAAACTTCAAAAACTTGGAAGACGTGTCACTTTTTGACAACGACAACGACTTCTGGAGTCTTCACAATGAACAAGAGAGAGAGGAAGAGGGAGAGAGAGGTGCGAATATGGATATTTGAATGGATGTGAATGTGGGATGTGTACATGAAATTGGAGACGACGTCGTAGTTTTTAGCTTTCAATTTTCTGGTTTATGCGAGAGAGCAAAAGTCGATGGGTGCAGAGGGGACTCGAACCGAGGCAATCTCCCAGATCGTCAGGCGCGTGCGTTAACCACTGCGCCACGCGCGCGACACTGTGGCGCCGCGCGGAGGGCGGTGATAAGAGCGCTCCCGCCGGAGGCGGAGGAGGGGGGGGGGCGCCCGCGCCCGCGCCCCTCTCTTTCTGAAAATGCCCATGATGGGTCTCACCACGAAAAACACAAGATTACTGTAGAAAATCCATTTTTATTCGATTTCCGGGCCCTGAATAGCTCTAAATCTCTACCAAAATTCTACCAGGGGTAAAAAAGTCCAAGGAATTCAAAAATCGCAAAATCAAAGCGCTACAACAAGTCCTTCATAGTGAAACTCGCAGAAAAAAAACGAAAAGGGAAGGGGGAAAAAGAGGAAAACACTTGAGATTGAAAGGCAAACGGGCCGCGCAGAATTTTAAATCAGAAGCCACTTTGCCAAACCGGAAGACGATGATAAAACTCAGAGAGTGCAGTGACGTCAAACCGGTTTTTATTGATTTTTTTGAAACTTTTTATTGATTTTTTGTAAAATTTCATCTGAAAAGTAGAAAAAGGGGCGTACCGCACGCATCGCGTCGCTCCAAACTGTGTCACGTTGCTCAGAACTCTGTGTGCTGCTGCTGCTCGGTGCAATTGTTTCAGTCGTCGTGCATCTGAACGCGGTTGCATTTTGTTTATTATTATTATTATGTCAGAAAGAAAGAGAGAGAGAAACGAGATGGCAATATTTGGAAAAAGTAGAAGAAGTAAACAAATGGAGGAAAGTTTTGTCTGGAGAGAGGGATTCTGAAGAGAAATGAAATGAAGCTAATTAGGATTCGAGGAAAATTGGATTTTTCAGGATTTTTTAGCTCTTTTTTCCTGGAAAATCGCAAGAAAATGGACGAAAACCCAGTTTTTTCGGTAAAATTCAATGAAAAACTGTTTTTCCAAGGGAAAACTATATTTTTTCGGTTTTTAAAGCAAAAATTAGGTCAGGAAACCTAAAAAAATCAATGAAAATATCGAAAAAATCACTTTTCTACCAAAAAATTAATAAAATCCCAAAAATCCCACACAAAATTCAAAAATTCAAATTTTCAAATTCCCCCCTCTCGCCCCCTCCCTCCCCCCGGAACACCGCGCACGTCTACCCCCTCCCGACCACCGATCGCATGGCACCTCCATGGCGCAGTCGGCAACGGTTTTGACTCGCGCACCGGCGCCGCCCCACAGGTTCGACCCCGGCCGGTGGATCGATAAGTTTGAGGTGGTTTTTATTTACGTGTGGGGAGCTTGAGACGATGAGCGCAACTGTTGGGGGGAGAATTGAGGAATTAGGGGGAAAAAAGTAGAAAAAAAAGCAAAAGTTGCACAATCTATACACATTTTTGATATCAGACACGTCGTGTATCTCTGATTATTCATCCAACGCTTCAAGGCCGAGGATCAAAGGCGAGAGAGTATGGAGATGGGAGAGACGCAGAGCTCCGGGACGGACAGTTGGTCCCGCCCGGGAAAGAGCCGAGAGAAAAAGAGCTCGAGGCGGCTCTTTCGCTCTGTGGTTGTGTTGTGGTGACAGCTCGGATCATTTCTGACGGCGATTGTGATGGGATCAAGAAGAAAAGGGGGGCTTCGTACTTTTCTTGAAGCCTTTCGAACTCATAAGGCTTCGATTTGTTTCGAAATTTCCTTGAATTTCGATAGTTCAATGTCGAAAAGTGCACGAAAAGCGTAGAAGCGGGAAAAAACTGATTTTGAACAGGAATTATTGATTTTTTCTTTGATAGGATTGTAGAGCTTGAAAAACTGTACAAAATGGTCAAAGAAAATTTGAAAAAACTTAAAAATTGACAAAGATATGAGGGAAATAAGATGATGGCCTAGGATTTGCACAAGGGTAGTTTTTATTGATTTTTCGAGATTTTTTGGTATTTTTATATGAAAATTTTAAAACTATCTTGTAGAGAATCAAAAACTGAACAGAACTGTCAAAGAAATTTTAAAAATATCAAAAAATAAGGAAGAAAAAGCGGGTGGCCGAAGTTTTGCAACCCAATTTTTTTTTTAATTGATTTTTCAGGGTTGAAAGGAGTTTTTTCAAAAAATTGTTTTGACAGTCTTAAAGAGCGTAAAACACAGTACAAAATTGTCGAAGGAATTTTGAAAATCATAAAAATTGACCAAGAAAAAGCAGGTGGCCGAAGTTTTGCAAACAGATTTTTTGTAAAATTGATTTTTTCAGGGTTCAAAATTAGTTTTTCGGTACAATTCTTACATTTTCTTGTAGAACTCAAAAATCTTTACAAAATGATCAGAGAAATTTTAAAAAATCTCAAAAAACACCCTAAAAATGGACCAAAAAGTGTAGAATGGCCGAAGTTTTGCAAAACCGCTAATGTTATCGATTTTTTTTACTTTTTTTGGGTCAAATCATAGAAAGAACAATTTATGAACAAAAATTCAATTAAAATTGCAGAAAAAAGTAAAAATTTTGAGACATCGGGTCAGAAAAGGGGAGTAGAAGATGACATGCAAAAGTTAGGCCACGCGTTGATAGGCTGTTGGGGGAAATTGGTTTTTTGGGGTTTTTTGGGGTTTTTAGGGGTTTTTAAGGGTTTTTTGGGGGTTTTTAACGGTTTTTTCGACGTTTTTCATGGTATTTTTGAGTTTTTTCATGAATTTTCATCAAAAAACCACCAAAAACTGAAGAAAAGTTGAACTTTAAACGAAGGAAAAATCGTAGAAAAGTAAAAAGTACCCACAAAATGGTTTCCTCTCTCAGGAACTGGGCACTTTATGAAAACGGAGCCCTAGACACATAAAACAAGAGTGTGGTGATAAAGAAGAGGGGCTCTGGTGGAGCCAGATTGCGACAAATGAGAGTGTGTAAATCAGTTGTTCTTGTAAATATCACCCCGAATGTTTTCGGCTATCTATCGCATGGGCGGTATATCGATTGATTTGTCGACACTTCTTCTTTTTTTCAAGGAGCCCGGAGCAAGTGTCCGGTTACCAGGTGTGTAATGCAAAAAAAGTTCACGAGAAGTACACTAGAGTATTATAGAGTTGTAGAGCACTCGAAATTGTATAGAATTGCAAAAAAAAAATCGAAAAAACATTGAAATTGAGCCCAGAAACTGAAGGAAAAGGGGCGTGGCCTAGGATTTGCAAGTTGTAAGGGGATTTATTGATTTTTTAGGGTTTTAATTGGTTTTTTTTAGTTTTTCTTTTGATAAGATTGTAAAGAATTAAATTTGAAACAGAATTGTAAAAGAAAATTTGGAAAAACATTGAAATTCAGCTCAGAAATGCTGAAAAAAGGGGCGTGGCCTAGGATTTGCAAAGAAAAATGGGTTTTTATTGATTTTTAAGGGTTTTAATAGATTTTTTTGGGTTTTTCTTTTGATAGGATTGTTGTAAATTAGTTTTCCTACAAAATTGCTGAACAAAATTCGAAAAAACATTGAAATTGAGCCCAGAAATTCAAAGAAAAGGGGCTGGCCTAGGATTTGCAACTATTGATTTTATACCTGATTTTCAGCATAAAACTACAAAAAATTTATAGGATTTCTAATAAAATGAGCAGAACTCTGATAAATTTGTTGATTAAATCTAAAAAATCAGCAGAAAAAGAAGAAAAAAACGAAAAATGCAAAAGTTAGGCCACCGACTTTGACATTGATTTTTCTCGGCCACTGAGCAACATTTTAAAAATATTTTTTAACAGTTCGATAGAGATTTTAATTCTCAACAAAACTATCAAAACAAATTTTTTGAAAAAAGGCGGGAAATTCAAAAAAATCATATTTCAAAATGCACTTGCAAAAGTTAGGCCACCAACTAAAATCGATTTTTCTCGGCCATATATCAATATTTTTGAGAGATTTTTTTGCAGTTCGATAGAATTTTTGATGTAGAACAAAATTGTTAAAGTTGATTTAAGAAATAAGAAGTTTGAACTGCAAAAAAAATCAATAAATTTATAAATTTTCAAAAAATGCAAAACCTAGGCCATCTGCTGATTGGTCGGTGGTGTAAACTGTGTAGTTCACGAGGACAATGAAAAAAGTTGAATTTAAGCGGAAAAAAACAAAAAAGAGCGGAAAAGAGCACGAAAAGAGCACAAAAATTAGAAAAAAGGAAAGAAGGTACATCCAATAAAAGCCAGGAGCCGCCCCATAAAAGTACAGTGAGCTCCATCCCACTGATTGTTGCTCTTGCTCTTTTCGTTGCTCATTCCAAACAAAAAGGCAGCCAAAATTTCGGAAAAAAGGGAGAAAGACGAAGAGAAAGCAGAGCGCACTCTAATCCGGGCGCATCATCATCATCATCATCTTCCATCCCAAGTTGAGACCGGAAACGCTGCTCCGCGAGCCCGTCTTCGTTAGACAATTCAGAAGACGTTTGATTCAGAAGACGTCAAATTTTGGGAGAAAAAGTGCGAGAAAGGACGTTTTTATGGGCCAAATGCAACATGTGCTCTTTTTGCTCAATTTTTGCTCAATTTTTGTGCTCTTTTTGCTCATT
The DNA here is from genome assembly GCA_963572205.1 of Caenorhabditis imperialis. NCBI lineage: Eukaryota > Metazoa > Nematoda > Chromadorea > Rhabditida > Rhabditidae > Caenorhabditis > Caenorhabditis imperialis. The sequence goes on from OY751541.1 coordinate 1,479,167, forward strand.
CTCATTTTGACAATGCTTATCAGTATACTCGAGCAAAAGCACTTGAAAAAAGAGCAAAAAGAGCAAAAAGAGCAGCTCGAAACACCTTTCTTCCGCCTAATTACCTCTGAGACAAGAAAAGAGCCCTGAGATTGCTCCATGGAGCTCCATAGAGCTCTATAAACTTCATAGAGCTCTTCGAGCTCTTGATGACGTGGCACCCCGAAAAAAAAATTAAATAAAAGTGACACATTGTGTGAAGTGAGAGAACCTGCAGCCCTCCCCCCTTTTTTGTTCGTTTTTCGGACACGCTCCGCCGAATTTTTCCGCTTTTTTCGCCTTTTTCAACCTTTTTATACCCGCCGAATTTGAATTCGAATGGAGTTGGAGGGCTACACAGGTAGCCAATCAGCGAATTTTGAGAAAATTGAGTTTTTTTGAAAATTTTGAAAAATTCAAAATTTTCAGAATTTTCGTCAGTTTTCTCAAAATTCTGTTTTGATAACTTTGTAGAGAATTAAATTTTCTACAAAACTGTTGAAGAAAATTGGAAAATATCAGAAAATGGCTGAGAAATCAAAGAAATAAGATGGTGGCCTAGGTTTTGCATAGTGGGTAGTTTTATTGATTTTTCAGGATTCTCATAATTTTTCTGATAAAACTAATTTGACCATTTTGTAGAGAATTTTCTATAAAACTGTCAAAAAATCATTAAAAACTGATGAATATGAGCAAAGATATAGAGCACACAAGATGGTGGCCTAACTTTTGCAAGGTAAAAAATTTTTATTGATTTTTAGACCACTAGAATTAAACATTTCTGAATTTCGTTTTGATAGTTTTGTAGGAAATTTAATTCTCTACAAAACTGCCACAAAAAATCTGGAAATATTCGAAAAAGAGCCCTGGAAAACAAGGAAAAAGGGGCGTGGCCTAACTTTCTAACTTTTGCGTTGTTCAATTCAACTTTTCATAGTTTTTTTTGACAGGGTTGCTGGAAAACTTTAAATTTTCACAAATATTTACAAAACCCTCAAAATTATCAATTCCCCGCCGAGAAAAACACGTGGAAGAGAAATCCAAATTTTGGGTTTCTCTTCCACGCGTTTTTCTCGGTGCTCTTTGCTCGTTTTCAGATTTTTCTTTAACATTCTAGTAGAGTTTTGAATTTCCTACATTTCTATCAGAACAAAATTCTGAAGTTTCAACAAAATTTGCAGAAAAAAATCAATAAAAATATAATTTTGCAAAACTTCGGCCACTGCGGTCAAAATCAATAAAAAGAAATGCAAAATGGAGTGGTAGACAAGGGATTAGTTAAAAAGTGAATAAATAATAGGAGGCGGGGACTGAAAAGAAGACGTCGAGATGAGCTATAAGTAGAAGATAAAGGAGAGAGGAAACACGCTTCGACGAGTTTCTCATGATGTGATTTTTCGGTCGGATCACACATCAAAGATGCTTATTTGGACTCCACGTGAAGTACAAAACAACTTCTGAAAAGTTTAGGGGGCGTGGCCTAAGATTTGCAAAATGGTCGCATGTTTTTGGAATTTTTTCTGGATTAGAAGCATAATTCAGTAAATAATATGTTAATAATCTTGTAGAGAATTAAAAACTAAACAAAATTGTCGAAGGAATTTTGAAAATACTCAAAATTTGGCCCAAAAATGGGCATGGAAGAGAAAACCACAAATTTGGATTTCTCTTCCACGCGTTTTTCTCGGCCATTTTAACATTTTTCGAATAATTGTTTTGACAGTTTTGTAGAGCTTTTGATTATCTACAAAACTGGTAAAACAGATTTTCAAAAAAACAATCTGAAATCCGGAAAAATCAATTTTAAAATTTTTGTGCAAAAGTTAGGCCACCTGATGTTCCACTGTTTTTGAGCTTTAAAAACAAGTTCCAGCCAGGAAACTGATAAAATGGAGCGTAAAAATTATAGAAATTTTTATGGACAGGAAATCCAAAATTTGGATTTCTCTTCCACGCATTTTTCTCGGCCAGTTTTCACTATTTTTCAAAATTTCTTTTACCATTTTATAGAGTTTTTAATTCTCTTCAAAACTGTCAAATCAAAATTTTGATAAACCCCATCAAACTTCAGAAAAAATTAATAAAAGTTGGGTTTGCAAAACCTAGGCCACCACTTTTTATTTTTCGATTTTCTCGGTCATTTTTCAACTTTTTTGAAATTTTTTTTTGCAATTCTATAGAGTTTTTAATTCTCTACAAAATGGTCAAGACAGATTTTGAGAAAAACTTTTGGGGATTAAGAAAAAAAAGAATTTGCATTCGGACCCCATATTTTCTCAAAAAATGGGTGTGAGAACGTAGTGTTCGGTGTGAAAAGCCCAAAAAACGAGCTCTAATTGGAATAGAAAAGGTACTGGATTTGGGAAGGGGGGATTATGGAATTGTTTGGGTGTGGTGGTGGAGAGAGAAAGAGAGCCGGATTGACGAATGACTGACACGATCATTAGGAGCCCCGGTGACAAATGAAACGAACACGGAGCACACAACAAACAAGAGGCGGTTCCACCTGAACGAGTTGGAGCAGGGAAATTTGAGAGCTCATGGAATTTATATGCAAAATTTTGGAGGAGGGGAAATTGAACAAGTTGGAGGGAAGTGACTGTCTGCGTCTCTCTGGTTAGAGAGTGTGGAAAGGGGAGAGGTGCAGAGAAACAGACAGACTAGAGAGTGAGAAATAGTGGAGACGTAGAGAAAGCACGCATCAGAAAGTGCGCTCCACTGCAAAATGACCGGAATGGAAGAGAAAATTGGAGTTTTCTAGGCCGCGGCCATCGATTTTTCACCGCGAAATTTTCGGCCGAAAAAACTCTAGTTATGCAATGGAGCGCAGAGTATAGATAGTGAGCGAGAGAGAGAGAGGGTGGAGACATAGAGAGTTAGACAGACAGGTAAAAAATGAGGTTAGAGGCGCAGAGAAACAGAGAAAATAGACAGTCAGCCAGGGAGAGAATGAGGTTAGAGACGCAGAGAACAAGAAAAAGGGGGTTAGAGAGGTAGAGAAATAGAGAAGCAGAGAGACAGACAAACAGTGATCAAGGTTAGCGACGCAGAGAAAGAGACAAACAGTAAGTTAGGTAATAGACGCAGACTGTTAGACAGAGGTAGAAGTTGGAGACGCAGAGACGCAGATCACTAGGTGAGAGACGCAGACATGCTAGACAGAAAACGAGATTAGAGACGCAGAGAAGCAGAAATATAGACGAATTGAACGGTTAGAGACGCAGACAGTCAGACAAATGAACACAGATTTAGGTAAAAGGCGCAGAGAAATAGTGACAGACAAACAAAGTTTTTACTAGGTTAGAGACGCAGACAAACATACAAATTGACATAGAACTAGGTTAGAGACGCAGACAGCCAGAGAGGCAGTCACAGATTTTGATAAGAGAACCAGAGAAATAGAGACAGACAAAAATACATTAAACTAGGTTAGAGACGCAGACAGTCAGAGAGCCAGACTGACAGTGAAAAAGATAAAAGACGCAGAGAACCAGAGAGACTTATAAACAGACGCCAATTTTAGAGACGCAGACAGCCAGAGAGGCAGTCACAGATTTTGATAAGAGACCCAGAGAAATAGAGACAGATAAACAGACATTAAACTAGGTTAGAGACGCAGAGAAATAGAGACAGACAGTTATAGAAGTTAGAGACGCAGACAGTCGGACATAGGATAAGATAATAGACGCAGAGAGACAAACAGACAGAGACAGACAACCAGGGAACAAAGTTAGAGACGCAGACAGTCGGAGAGACAGACACAGGGTTAGATAAGAGACGCAGAGGAATAGAGACAGACAAACAGAGTTTTACTAGGTTAGAGACGCAGACAAACAGAAAATTAGACACAGATTTAGACAAGAGACGCAGAGACCCATATCACTAGGTGAGAGACGCAGACAGTTAGACAAACAATCACATGTTTAGATTAGAGACGCAGACACACTATCCTGTTTAGAAATTGTCACTCATTGAAGATTTCTAATGAAATGAGAAGCACACTGACTAGAGTGAGAGATTGAGAGACGCAGACAGCACTGGGAACAGCTGGACCATATACCCCTTTCCCCTTATAATGGAGATTTCTTCATTTGATAGAGTGGAAGCGTGTCATTTTAACTAATTATCATTAATTCTTCAGTGAAATAAGTGAAAAATTGGAAAAATCTACGAAATTGAAAATTTTGAAATTTGATGTTTGCAAAAGTTAGGCCACCACTTTTTTCCCTAATTTTTGGGACCCTTACAACAAATTTTTAATAACTTTTTTTGATAGAATGATAGAGCTTTAAATTCTCTACAAAACTGTAAAAACAGATTTTTAGAAAAACTTTCTTGAGCTCTGAAAAATCGATTTTTAAAAGTGAAGTGTGAAAGTTAGGCCATCATAGTTTTTCCTTGTTTTTCTTGGTTGTCAATTGACATTTTGATGAAGTTGTTTGACAGTTTTGTAGAAAATTAAATTCTCTACAAAACTGTCAAAATCGATTTTCAGAAAAACTCATGAAAATTTGAAAAAAATCGATAATTTGAAAATTTTTTGAAAAGTCAGGTCACTCGAATTTTTCGTAGTTTTTCGAGCTTTAAAACCACGTTTTCAGCTATTTTTATGTTTTTGAACCACAATATGGCAAAACCTATAAAAAAGAGAAGATGGAAGAGAAAACCACAAATTTGGATTTCTCTTCCATCTATTTTTCTTGGTCATTTTTTCATTTTTCTTGAAAATTTTTTACAGTTTTGTAGAAAATTAAATTCTGAACAAAATGTTCAAAACAGATTTTTGAAAAAGTTCATCTGAAACTTGGAAAATTGACTTTTCAAAAATCAAGTGCAAAAGTTAGGCCACGCGCTCATTGGTCGGCTGTGTAGTTCTCGAGGACAATTTTAACGATTTTCTAGTAAATTAAACGCTAAAGACATTAAAAAAGTGGAAAAAAATAGGAAAAAGTGGAAAAAAGTTCTGAAAGCTAGACATTTGTGACGTCAGAGCTCTTTGTGACGTCGTCTTCTATTTTTATTCTGAATTTTCCACTTTTTTCTGCTAAATATTGATTTTTTCGAAGAATTCAGAAGCGGAAAGATGAAAGGAAAATTGTTATCTACAAAAAAATCTCACAAAGTCAAAAGTATTCAAAGTCCAAGAACGCTTCGAAAAAAATCATAAATCAGATTGCTCTTTTTCTGTGCTCCAAAACCGCAAAAATTTGAAAAAAAAAAGAAATTCGGCTCCGGTGGAATTCAGAAGACGTCAGAATAAGATGAAAGTGGAAGATATTGGTTCGATAACTGCATTTCGCGCACTTTTTCGACGAATTTTCAATTCCCCCACATCCAACAAACATCCGTCTTCTTATTTTAAATGATGACCAACTCCGACTTGAAGACAACTTTTTTTTCCTTTTCTATCAATAATTTATACGAAGCATTGTACAAACGCTTCTTCCAAAGCGCCAAGCTCTCTTTGATTAATTAGGATAATTAGAGGGCGATGCAATTAGAGAAGCAGAAGAAACAGCGAAGGAAGAAGGAAATGGGAGAGGAGAGGAGTCGAACCCGGGTGGAGTCGAACCCCAATGACAAGCGCGTGCGCCACTAGGCCAGGGGAGGCAACTCGGGCCGGCGCGAGGAGGGCAGTGATAAGAGAGGGGTCGGTGGGGGGAGCGGAAGGGGGAGAGGAGGGATTTGGAAAAATTTGAAAAAATTTGAAAATTTGAAAAATTTGAACTTTTTTGAATTTTCAGAAAAATTATTGATTTTTTATCGATTTTAGTCAATTTTTATGAATTTTGATTATTTTTCACACGTTTTCAGGTTAAAAACATCGAAAAATATGAAAATGAATGCAAAATCGACAAAAATCCAGTAAATTTCAACAAAAACACTGATTTTTGAATTTTCTTGAATTTTTCGACTTTTTTATCGATTTTTTTTATTGATTTTGATGATTTTTAACAAGTTTTCATGTTAAAAATGTGAAAAAAGCAAAAAAAAATCAACGAAAATTTCGTAAATTTGAGAGAAAAATGGAAAAAAATCGAGTTTTCCGAATTTTCTGAAAATTATTGATTTTTTCATAGATTTTTATCAATTTTTCATGAATTTTTATGAAAAACTCCTTAACATTTCAAAAAATCCATATTTTTCAATCAAAAATTTAAAAAATCGAAAAAAACCCAAAATTTTACAAAAAATCGTATTTTTAATCAATTTTTATCAATTTTCTATTGATTTTTTCCAATTTCTCACACCTTACCATTCAAAAATTCAAAAATATCGAAAAATTCATCGAAAAATCCAAAACGCATCTCAAGATTCAGAATTCGAATTAATGAAGAAGCACATCTCATCATTGAATATTCAGAATTGGCAATTGGGGGGCAAACCGAACGTATACTATTTGAAACGCGTCGCCCTCGCTGCGCGCTCCCAGTGAAAGAATGGAAGCGCACCATCTGCCCCCGCTTGATTTACGGCGTCTGACCTTTTTCGAACCGCTTCTCGCACAAAACGGCAAGACTTATTTGATGAAAGCGGGTGGCAAAACCCTATTGACAAGGGAAGTACTCGAACCAAGGCGGGTCGGCCTCGATGGCAAGCGCGCTAACCACTCGGCCACGGGGGGACACTGGTCCAGGGCGCCGCTTTGCGTAGAGGTTCGCGGTGTTCCCGGGAGCGGAGGAGGAGAGAGGGGAGGGCGCCACCCAGAAAAATCGGAGAAAGAGTAACGTAAAGGTGTATAAGCCCCGCCCACTTTTGCCATTCATGAATGAATAATAAATGGAAAGGGTTGTTTGGAGGGGGGCCGAATTGAATCGACTCCCAAATGCATTGTGCAACAAAAGAGGGGTGTAGAGAGACATGGAACCTGCCATCTGGCGGCCACATGAATGGCGAAAGAGGTTTGGGAACAAAGTTTTAGGTTCGTTTTCCAGTACTCATATAAATTGACGGAGAGCCGCTGAATTAAAATAGTGAGAAGGGATGGAAGGGAGAACGCATAATTGGGTTAAAAAGAGAAGGGAGAATATTTATGCAACTTTTTGTGCTGCTCTTCTTTTCGTTTTCTGTTTTTTCTACTATTTTTCAGTTTTATTTTGAAAATTGCAGCTAGCTCAAGATAATGTATAGATCTACAAGAAAAACAGGCAGTTTTTCTCTTTTTTAGTGCGAAAATTTTGATTTTTCACTTTTTTTTCAAGTTCACTACAAATTTTTGTACCCAATTTTTTAAGCATTGTAACTTTTTAAATTTTTATCTGAATTTTATGGTTTTTATACCAAAAGATGTAAAATTTTGAGCTCTACAATTTTGCATTTGACCACATTGCATGAAAATCAAAAATGAAGCTGAAAATTAGGAATTTGTGAAAGGTAGTTTTCTGCTACTCTCATAGGGCCAGTTTTTTGAATGCAGCATAACTTTGTTCAGATTTATTCAGTTGCTATGAAATTACTAACAAAATGTGCAGAATTTTATTTTCTACAACATTGTAGTTGACTACTTTTTATGAAAATCAAAAATAGCGCTGAAAATTAAGAATTTGTGAAAGGTCCTCACAGCATGCTTCTCGAGAAATAGCCTAATTTTATAAAACAGCATGACTTTGTTCAATTTTATTAAATTGCCATAAAATTATTATCAAAAGATGAAGAATTTTATGTTCTACAACTTTGTAGTTCATTGTTTTTCATGAAAATCAAAAATGGCTCTGAAAATCAACTATTTCTGGAAGGTACTTCCAGAATGCTCCTCTGAAAAGTGATAATTTTGACCAACATCATAACTTCTTTCAATTTTATCAATTTTCAATGATGCTTACATTAAAATATGAAGAATTTTAAGCTCTACAACTTTGCTGTTGCCCACTTTTTATGAGGTTGAACAATAGCGCTGAAAATCAACAATTTCCAGAAGGTACTTGCAGAAAGCTTCCAGTACACTGGTCCGAAGTTTGAAACATCATAACTTTTTTTAATTTTGTCCGTTTTTATTGATATTTATATCAAAAGACGCACAATATTATGTTCTACAACTTTGCAATTGACAACTTTTCATGAAAATCAAAACTGGCTTCAGAAAATCAAGTTTTTTCACAGACACTTTTTTGTACCACAACTTCCACAAAATTTAACAATACACAAAGAAGAATAATTTATTTCACTATCAAGATGCTCAAATATTAAAAGTAACAGTGCTCGGTGGGCTCAATCTTAATGACTTGCTCAACAAATCCCTCGTCTCATTGAACTGTCTTCTCGAATTCACCGTACTGCTGCTACTGTAATATCGATCGATCGATAACGAATATCCAGTTTGATGATAATTATTGTGCTCCTCGAGCTCCGAACTTGAAATTGGTGGCGTCGAAAGTGGGAGGGGTGGTGGTGGTGGTGAGGGTGTCTTGTGGCGGGTGGCGGGGATTGGTGGAGGCGGTGGTGGAGGTCCTGGTGGTGATGGGTGTGGTTCTGGGGTGTCGGAGAGGGCAATAGCGGGGACTGCTAGGACTAGTCTGGAAAAAATGTTGAAATTTTTTTTTTTTTTTTTGAAATTTTTTTTCTGAAAAATTTTGGAAATTTTTTTTTTCAATTTCCAATCGATACTTATATCAATCGATAGAGAATTTAATTTTGAACAAAAAACTCTCTTGCTACTTTTTATGAAAATCCCGTTTAACCCCAAAAAATCCACTTTAAAACTTTCACCCTGAAAATAGTGTGTCAGAGAATAGACGCAGAGAAAAAGTTCAAAAATTGTTCAAAATCTATAGTTTTCAAGGGATTTAATTCAATTTTCTGTATGTTATTATAAGTGACAGTTTCTATTTGATCAGGTAAAAATTTTTAAAAATTTCGAAAATTTTCGAAAAAAAATTTTTTTTTTCAAAAAATCAATATCCGAGTTTCAAGTTGATTTTTATATCAATCGATAGCAAGTTCAATTCTAAACTAGAAAGTCTCTTGCCACTTTCCATGAGAATAACGTTTAACCCCAAAAATCGCCTTTTAAGCTTACGTCTTGAAAATAGTGTGCAAAACAAGAGACGCAGAGAAAAAACTTGAAAATTGCTCAAAATCTGTAGTTTTTAAGGGATTTGGCTCAAAATGTGATATTTTCATAATCATGGCATTATCTAATAGATCAGGTAAAAATTTTGCAGAAAATCGAAAAAAACAAATTTCCGAAAAAAAATTTTCAAAAAAATCCACTTACTGCTCATCAATCCTGGGCTTCTCCTGTCCCTGAATATTCTGAATTCTAGAAGTCGTCGGTCTAGAAGACGTGAACCCCTGGAACGTCATCTGCGGCCTGGTCCTCCTCAACACCAGCACATTCGAGTTCCCGCCATAATCAAACGACTGCAACTGATCCTGAATCTTCTTGGCAACTACGATCGGATTCCGATTGTTGTGAAACGCCATGCTGACGTCATCGAGCCCCAGTGTGCTCCAGACGGCACTGTTGGCCACTATGAGTCCCTCGATGTGATCACTCATCTGGAGCTCCTTGAAGACGTGCGTGGGCAGGACGACGGGGAACGAGGAGAAGTGGCCGAGTTGGCGGCACGTGGAGATCACTCCGTTGATGCGGTTGTCCTCGTCCACGAAGCCGTGCGCTTCTCGGATTCGGGAGTACTCGTCGTCGTCGATTTCGTAGCGACCGTTGATGCTGGAAGAGTGGGGGTTGGGGGTTGAGATGAGGGATAAGGTGGTAGTGAAGGTCATGGTTAAGTTAGGGGTAGAGGTCATAGTCAAGGTGGTAGTGAATGTCAAAGTTACGATAGTGGTTGGGGTCATGGTTAACTGTAAGCTCAAAGTTATTTCGATAGTTGAGTTCATGGTTAAGTTGGTAGTGAAGGTCATAGTAAAGTTGGTAGTTGAGATGGTGGTTGAGGTCATAGTAAAGGTCATTGTAGAGTTTGTGGTTAAGAATCATAGTTCAGCTAATCCTAATTAAGGTCATAGTAAAGGTCATAGTGAAAATCATAGTTATGGGCGTGATTAGGATCCTAGTCAAACTGGTGGTGAAGGTCATGCTGAAGCTCATAGTTCAGCTCGTGGTTAACTTCATAGCTATAGTTACTTTTATAGTTAGACTACTCATATTTGATTTCATAATCAAACTCATAGTAAAGTTCAAAGTGTAGTTCAAAAAAGTTCCTAGTTAAACTGATATGGATGATCATAAATTATGATAAGGTTTATGGTTCAACTGATAGTGAAGCTCCTAGTTATTCTCACAATACATCTCATGATGCACCTTATAGTTACCCCTATAGTTCATATTGTATTCATCCTGACAGTAAAGCTAATAGATGACCTTATTGTTTAACTCATAGTCATTCTCATGGTCATCCTTATAGTTCATCTTATATTTATCCTGACAGTAAAGTTCATGAAACCTCCTTGCCTTCACCATTTTCAGGATCAAAAAATCTTACATAAGCTTCAAATTCTGATCCTTGACAATGGCAGCGCTGAGTGTTCCTGTAGACGCGATCTCGATTCGTTTTTCATGAAGTCGGATTATCATTACACCTGAAAACAGGCATTGGAAGTGCGCTCTAATGAGAAATAATCACATTGTTCAATAGAGCGCAATTGCTTTACTGAGTTCCCCAAGTTTTTATTGTCTGGTCACCCTTCTTTTTTTTCCATTTCCAAATTTCAAATCAAATTTCAAAATCCACGTGCCCCATTTTCGAATTTCCACGTGAACTTCCCACACCCTGACCTTCCCAATGAACTAGTTCACTCCCAAATCCACCACTATAAAAGAGCCACCCACCCCTCCACCACCCTCAAGCAACTCTCAAAACCGTTCACCAAATGGCGCAATCCGTTCCCCCCGGCGACATCGCCACCCAACCCAACGCCAAGATCGTCTTCAACGCCCCCTACGACGACAAGCACACCTACCACATCAAGGTGATCAACTCGTCGGCCCGTCGCATCGGCTACGGCATCAAGACCACCAACATGAAGCGTCTTGGCGTGGATCCACCATGCGGAGTGCTCGACCCCAAGGAAGCTGTACTTTTGGCGGTGTCGTGCGACGCTTTTGCTTATGGACAAGAAGATACCAACAACGATCGCATCACCATCGAGTGGACGAACACGCCGGATGGAGCCGCCAAGCAGTTCCGTCGCGAGTGGTTCCAGGGCGATGGTATGGTGCGTCGCAAGAACCTCCCCATCGAGTATAACCCATAAAAATGTGCCCTTCTTTCTTATGATCGATAAATGTGTATTGTATTGAATATGGTGTTGTTGTTTTTTTTTTCACAAGTACGCTACAGTAATGTGCAATGTTCTGAAATTCTTATTTCAAGAGCTTTTGAATGATACTAATCATGTTCATCTTTCTTGTTGTTGTTTGAAATAGCCGCGCGGCGCCGCGCGACATCGCACTGTCGCAGCGTCCACAAACTTCAGAGCATTATATCTCAGTCTCCAGATGACGTACAACATTTTTGAAAACAGTTCTGAACTCCTCAAATCAAGGTCTTTTGAATGATACTAAACATGAGTACGTTCACTGCTGTTCAAGTTGGTCATGCGGCGTCGCGCGACATCGTGTTGTCACATTGTGTCCCCCTAAATTTTAGAGCTTTCTATCTCAGCCCTCAGACACCCTACAACAAATTTAAACACAGATCTGAGCTCCTCTTATCAAGAGCTTTCCAATGATATTAAACACTTGCGCATTTGCAACAGATTGATTTGACCGCGCGGCGCCGCGCGACATCGCAGCACCGCAGCGCCTCCCTCAAACTTCAAAGCTCCATATATCTGCTCCCAATCATCCTACAACAAATTAAAACACAGTTTTGAGCTCCTCTCATCAAGACCTTTTCAATGATACCCCTCACAAAACAAAAACTCACTAGCTCCAAGCCTTTCACCTTCATCTCCCAACTCGCAGTGACATTTCAGCAATATCGATCGGATATCGGCTCCACTCTTCAAATCCATCAATTTTAACCTGTTTTTTCTATAATAAACTCACATTTTCCCTTAAAAAATGCGTCAAAAAGCGAGAAATTGATGAAGACATAAAATAGTTGGAGCCTCCATCGATGAAAGCGAAGGTGTTCTCGACACGGACTTGACGGATGCATTGTCTGGAAAAATGGTTGTAGCTCCGCCCACTTTTGCTCTTTTTTGATGAAAATTGGTGGAGATGTGTAGATAATAGCATTCTATAGCTCCAGAAAATTTGAGCAAAAAAGAGCAAAAATGAGCGGAGTTAGAGTGAAAATACTCAAGACCAGCTGAAAAACACTCTCTCACCAGGAGAGACGCAGAGAAATGTTTCTTAAATTCAAAAATTTGTCAAAACTAAAAGTTCCTGGGGCAGAATTTCATGAGGATTTTGAATTTTACATCCATTTTTAGTTATAATGTAACTGAGCTCACTTATTCTTCATTCCTCTCGAGCCGGACATTCCAATCTGAAATCCGAACACATTCTGCGGCTCCTCCTCGATATTTATCGTATTCATTTTTGGAGACACTCCTCCAAAACTTTCCGCTGTGTCCAAGTCTCCAGAATTGCACGTGACGTCAAAGTGTCGTAAAGTGGGCGGAGCCTTGAAGTGAAGAGTTCCCAGTGAGATGTTGTTGGAGGAGAGGTCGATGGTCTGGAAAAAGTGCTCATAACTTTGCTCATTTTTGCTCTTTTGGAATAAAATTTTGTAAAAATGTAGGGATGGTGTTGAAGAGTAACTTGAGAAAATTTGGAAGGAAAAGAGCAAAAAGGGGCGGAGTTATGACCTTGTTATAATAGGTCAGACTAAAAGTAGCGTGGCTCCGCCCCTTTTTGCTCTTTTTGGCTCAAATTTTTTGGAGATGCTCATTAGCTTTAGAGCAATAAATTGTTAGTTGAGCACTTCATCTGAAAATAAAAATTGAGCCAGATATTTTCAGTTTTCGGATGCTCCTTAAAGTGAGCATCAGAAAATGGAGCAGATCTTGCTCCTTATCATTATTCATAAAAAGTGCTCAACTAACAACTTGTAGCCCTTATATCAGTGAGCATCTCCACAAAAATTGAGCCAAAAAGAGCAAAAAGGGGCGGAGTTATGATAGGTAGATCAAAAATGTGTCAAATCGACATAACTCCGCCCCTTTTTGCTCTTTTTGGCTCAATTTCTCTGGAGATGCTCATTAACATTAGAGCTACAACTTATTAGTTGAGCACTTTTTCTGAAAATCAAAATTGAGCCAGATATGCTCCAATTTTCAGAGCTAATTCTAAAAACTCACATGAAGTTGACTAGAGCTCTGCAATTCGGGCACATGAATCAGCTGATTCGAGTGAGCCCTGAGCACCTGCAAGCTCGGCAGCCGAGCAAGACAATCAGCGAGCCGTGTGAGCCGATTCGAGCTCAAATTGAGGTCCTCGAGCAGCTCCAAAGAGCTCAGAGCACTGTCGTCGAACGAGTTGAGCCGGTTGTGCGAGAGATCGATCGTTTTGAGCTGCTTCATGCTCACGATCACTGGCACTGAGTTCTCAGTGAGCATGTTGTTGGCGGTGCGGAGGATCTGGAAAAGGGGCGGAGCTTGATGGGCTCCGCGAGCAAGTTACCTGAAGTCTTGAAAATGAGGATCCGTCGAAATATGGCAAAATGTCAAGGAAGTTTGAGGAGATGTTGAGCTGACGGAGTCTGGAAAATGTTGCTCTTTTTGTGCTTATTTTGTGCTCATTTTATGCTCATTTATTCATAAAATCCTCTTTTCTCTGCGTCTCTTATGGCTAGAGAGTGTTTTCAGCAGATATTTGTGCTCTAGCTCCGCCCCTTTTTGCTCCTTTTGGCTCAAATTTTCTGGAGTTATAGATCATATAGAGAGCTATAATTTGTTAGTTGAGCACTTTTCATGAAACTTAGAATGAGCAAAGATATGCTCAGATTTTGAAACACCATTTTGAGAAAATTTTTTTTCAAATTTTGAGGTGAGCATAACTTTGCTCATGCTAATTTTCATGAAAAGTTTTGACTAACAACTTATAGCTCACTACATGATCTATAACTCCAGAAAATTTCAGCCGAAAAGAGCAAAAAGGGGCGGAGCTACGATCCATAAGGCCATAACTCCGCCCATTTTTGCTCTTTTTCACTGATTTTTTTTCATTACCTCGGCAAAAAGCTGAAGAACAATTTGGGCAGCGTCGTTATCCGATTCTTGTACAAAATCAACGTCTCCAGACAGTTCTCTTCTCCGAATTCCGGCAAATTTTCGATGGAATTGACGAATGCGAAAATGGAGCGGAGCGATGGGGAGGAGAAGATTCTAAATTATAAATTTCGTGTTTTGGAGCACAAAAAGAGCAAAATTACCTATTGGGAAGTGATACAAGTTGGTTATTATTGACTCGGAGGAAGGAGAGCCGTGGACAGTCGCAGATCCAGTCGGGGAGATGGCGGAAGTGGTTGAAGGAGAGGGAAAGGGTTTGGAGGTGCTCCGGAAGGGGCATTATCACTAGGGAGTCGAGTACTGGAAGGGATTTTCTTTGAAATTTTAGGGATGAGCACAAAAATCAGAAAGAATAGGGAAGAAACTCACAATTATGATCAGCATAAAGATGAGTGAGACTCTCTCCACTCAAATGAAGGCTTGTTAGTTGAAGGCGTTCGCAATGAATTATCTGGAAGAAAATAGATGAGTTTGGAGCACAATTTTGCTCTTTGTAATGATGAAAATGAGTATGTTTGTTCAAGATCTCAGATTAAACAAATTTTAACCGAAATTATGGTGTTTTCACGACGAATCTTGAAAATTGAACGGGATTTTGAAAAATGCTCATTTTCAGGGCTCATTTTTGAGCTTCATGAAAAGTGATCAACTACTAAGTTGTAGAATTAGAGATTTTGCGTATTTTAGTATAAATTTCATCAAAAACTGATAACATTGAAAAAAGTTATGATATTCAACAAAATGAGACCCAAAAACACATCTAAAAGCATGACCTTTCAAAAATTGCTTATTTTCAAAGCTCTTTTTTGATTTTCATGAAAAGTGATCAATTACAATGTTGTAGAGCTCATATTTTTGCGCATTTTCATAGTAATATCAATATGATAAGATAATTTTGAAGAAAATGACAGTATCTCAAAAATGAAGCTGCCTGGTAGAGCAAAAAGTCACGTCCTTCTAGAAAATGCTCGTTTTCAGGGCTCTTTTTGATTTTCATAAAAAGTGATCAACTACAATGTTGTAGAGCTTAAAATTCCACACATTTTGTTAGCAATATCAATATGATCAGATGAATTTGAAGAAAGTTATGGCCTTTCAAAGATGCCTGGTAGAGCAAAAAGTCACGTCCTTCTAGAAAATGCTCTTTTTCAGTGCTCTTTTTGATTCTCATTAAAAATGGTCTAGTGAGTTGTAGACCTTCAAATTCTACGTCTTTCAATATAAATATTAACAAAATCCAATGATTCTGAAGAAAGTTACGACTGTTCAAAATTCTGATCTTCTTGAAGATCAAAATTTTCAATTCTGTCCAAAAATTTCAAAACTAACACTTTTTCAACTCTAATTTTCCCATAAAACTGAATTTTCACAATCTTTTCACTTTTACATCCACAAAACACAGCTGAACAACTGCTACCGTACCTTCAAAAACCTCAAATTAGTGAGATGGACCGTCGAAACTTGCGCATTATCCCTAATATCCAAATGTGTGATATTCTCAAGATCCAATCGAAATGACGTGGCAAGAATATTCCGTCGAAGATCCAAAAATTCAACTGGAACGTCTCCTACTCGACTAACGGACTCGATGTTGTTACCAGCGAGTTTCCAGCCATCGAGCACAAGATGGGAGAGACAGGAGGGGACCTGGAAGTATTGGAGTTCTTTTTGTGCTCATTTTGTGCTCATTTTGTGCTCAAGACTATCTTTAAGTACTAAAAATGAGTTAAAAAGGTCAATTTTAATGAAAAATTCAAAAAACCCCGTTTATCTGCGTCTCTTATGGCGAGAGAGCATAGGTGAAGTTGTTGTTGCTCTAGCTCCGCCCCTTTATGCTCTTTTTGGCTGCAATTTTCTGGAGATGCTCATTGAGCCCAGAGCTATAAATTATTAGTAAAACACTTTTCATGAAAATTGAGATGAGCAAAGTTATGCTCTGATTTTGAAGGCGTCCCCTTTTTTGGGGTGAGCTGAGCATAACTTTGCTCCTTTTGATTTTCATAAAAAGTGCTCAACTAACAATTCATAGCACACCACATAATCTATAACTCCAGAAAATTTCAGCCAAAAAGAGCAAAAAGGGGCGGAGCTAGAGCACAAACAGTTTTGACATGATGAAAAACGCTCTCTCACCAGTAGAGACGCAGAGAAACCTGTTTAAATTTCACTAAACAGACGCAGAGAAGCTATACCTGCGAGAAAACATTAAAGCTGATATCAATGCTCTGCAAACTTTGGCACTCTGCCAACGAATCCGGCAGCGACTCCAACTGATTATTGGAGAGATTCAGAATCTGAAGACGTCGCATATTGGAGCACTCGGTGGGCACTGTGGATATGTAATTGGAGGAGAGATTGAGCTGACGGAGCTGCGAGAGCAAGGTGAGTTGGATGGGGAACGAGAGGATCTGGTTGGCGGACAGGTCGACCACTTGCAGCGAGTGCACTCGGTAGAGGTCGTCGATGTAGCCGAGGGGGGTCATTGTCTGGAGAGGTTTGTAGTTTGTAGTTTGTAGTCTAAGTTCTTAGTGAAGTTTGTAATGTGTACTTTGTAGGGAAGTTTGTAGTTTATAGTTTGTATTGTGTAGTGTGTAGTTTGTAGTGATGTTTTTAATTTGTAGGGATATTTATAGCTTGTAGGGATATTTACAGCATGTAGGGATTTTTGTAGTTTGTAGCGTAGCAAACTACAAACTACACTACAAATTACAAACTACAAAAATCTCTACAGGCTACAAGCTACACTACAAACTACAAGTTACACTACAAACTACAAACTACAAATTACACACTACGCAGAACACTTTGAAGTTTGTAGGGATGTATTCTAGTTTGTAGAGATGTTTTGTAGTTTGTAGGGAAGTTTGTAGTTTATTAGTTTATAGGGATGTTTGTAGTTTGTAGTGAAGCTTGTAGTTTGTAGGGATTTTTGTAGTTTGTAGTGTAATTTGTAGTTTGTAGTGTAATAGCAAACTATAAACTACAAACCACAAAAATCCCTACAAGCTTCAAATATCCCTACACACTACATACCACACTACAAACTACAAACTACAAATTATACACTACGCAGAACACTTTGTAGTTTGTAGGGAAGTTTGTATTTTGTAGTTTGTAGTTTATAGGGTGGTTTGTAGTTTGTAGGGTAGTTTGTAGTTTGTAAAAAAGTTTGTAGTTTGTAGGGAACTTTGTAGTTTGTAGGAAAAACCCCATCTTCCAGGAGTTTTTCTGCGTCTCTAGTTGCGAGAGAGCAATCTCTGATTTTCAATTGCTCATAACTCCGCCCCTTTTTGCTCTTTTTAAGTGAAATTTTCTGGAGTTATAGATCATATAGATTGCTATGAATTGTTAGTTAAACACTTTAACTGAAACTCAATACGAAGTCTGATATTTTTAGATTTTCAACTTTTAACAATTTCTTCAATGAGCATCAGATAATTGTGCATAACTTTGCTCTTTTTGATTTTCATAAAAAGTGCTCAACTAACAATTTATAGCTCTCTACATGATCTATAACTCCAAAAAAATTTCAGACAAAAAGAGCAAAAAGGGGCGGAGTTACGAGCTCATAACCCAAAACCCATTGAAAAATGCTCTCTCACCAGTAGAGACGCAGAGAAACAAACAAAAACTAACTTTTTCACTAGGCGGCCTTGAAATCAGCGAATTCCTTCTCAAATTCAGCACCTGAATGCGTCCCTCATTATTCAGAACCTGCTCGGGAATCATCGTCAACTGCTCATCACTGGCATCCACGTGGCTGCTCTTCTCCACCTGTTGAGCTCTGGAGAGCCACGCCTCCAGAATATTCGGTCGTTGGAAGACGATGAGGTAGCACTGATCGTCGTCGCGAAGACGAAGCGCTTTGCCACGTTTCGAATCGAAGACGTCCACTTTCATGTTCCGGATTTGGATCGGCTCGTCTTGGTTGTTTTCTTTAAAGTATTGTTTTCTTTCATGTTCTTGGTATAGGGGTATTGAAAGGGGATTGTTGAGTTTGAATTTGGATAGAAATTTGAAATTGAAAATTGTCCACAAGAAGTACACCACTGACCAATAGAACGGGTGGCCTAGGTTTTGCAATTTTGTTCAAATTTTGAGTTTCTAATCGATTTTTTGCTATTTTTCTGTGATAGTCTTGTTTAAAATCTATTGTTCATTGGATTACCACAAAAAAGTTGTATCGAAACACTGAAAATCACGAAAAAACCTGATAAAAATGGATTAGACTTGCAAAAACTAGGCCATGTTCTTTATCATGGAATTTTCGAGTCCCTGGCCGAAAATGTTCAGATTTTCTTGGACAATCTCGTTAAAAAAAAACATATTTTCTAGCAGATTATCAAGTAAAATTACCAAAAAATCTTTGAATCAAGAAAAAATCGATAAAACAGGGGGACTTGCAAAAGTTAGGCCACCAATTTTCTAGACCCTTTACACCGCTTATTCATCGTAATTTCAGCAGGTTTTTCTAGAATTCTGTTCGAAATCTATTTTTCTATCAGATTATCCATAAAAATCGCATCAAAAACCATGAATTTTGTATTTTCCCACACAAAAACCCACTAACACTAGGCCACGCCCCCTCTCCCCTCTCCTCTCTTTTGAGTGATTGGCTAGCTCTGTACTTCTCGGGGACAATATCCCCATCCTTCCAACTACCACATGCTTTAAAAACTCGAGTAAAGCATCAAGGTCCAACGGAGCGCACTTGCCAACCCCCAAAAACTCACTATTCTGCAGTCTAATATTGGAATTATAAAACACGGCCCTCGCATTCTGCCACGTGTGCAATATCCTGCCCTTCCTGACCGTCACCTCCTCACTCAACACATCCGAGCTCATCGTGCTCTTCGCCCGAATCCGCGGCCGTCCCAAATAGAACGCGAAGATGTGACGGAAGCCTGGAGAATCCGTGTAGGCGAGCACCTCCTCCAACGCCTCCTCGGTGCCGCCCGTCTCTTCCGACATGGCCAGAATGCGGCAGAAGTCGTGGAGGATGACCAGCGGAGACGTGTCCGCTTTCAGTTGCCTGCAATCGGTAATTGCGGCTGGTTTGTGGGGGATGGTGGCTAACGGGGAAGAGGAGTGGAGTGGGTTGTTGTCCACGAGAAGTACACTGGTGACCAATGGGAAGATGGCAGAGGTTTTAGGGGTGAAGAGGGATGATTTTTTGATATTGGTGTTGTTAGAGAAGTTTTTTGGAAGTTTGGGCTCTGGTTTTTGTTGGTTTTCTTGTTTCCTTATAGTTTTTAATGTAAAAATGTAAAAATCCAAAAAAATCTTTAGAAAAAATCCTCAAAAATGGAAGAAAAAAGGGCGTGGCCTAGCTTTTCTAACTCCCTTTGAAAAAGTGGGCTTTTACAGGTTTGAAACCAAATTTTCTAGCAAAATGTTCTGATAATTGTATTTGCACTCTAAAACTGTACAAAATTATCCAAAAAAATTTCAAAAATGACCCATTTTAAGCCTAGAAAATTGCAGAAAAGGGGCGTGGCCTAGCTTTTCCTATTACGTTTTGAAAATCGAGGTATTTATTGGTTTAAAACCCATTTTTTTCAAAAACGCTTTTATAGTTGTATTTGCACTCTAAAACTGCACAAAATGGCTCAAAAATTTTCAAAAATAACCCATTTTGAGCCTAGAAAATGCAGAAAAAGGGGCGTGGCCTAGCTTTTCCACCATATTTCTTCAAATAGGCTATTTTTTCCAATTTTTAGCAGTTTTTTGAAGATTTCGTTTTAACAGTTCGATTTGAAATTTAAAACTGTACAAATTAATCAAAAAATTCAGAAAATGACCCATTTACAGCCTGGAAAATTGCAGAAAAAGGGGCGTGGCCTAACTTTTCCACTAGATCAGTTTTATATTGCTTTTTTCTCAATTTCTAGCATTTTTTTTGAAAATTTAGCTTTAACAATTCAATTCGTAATTTAAACCTGCATAAAACAATCCAAAAAATTCGACAAACATCCCATTTAAAGCCCGGAAATTGCAGAAAAAGAGGCATGGCCTAACTTTTTCACCCTCTCTTCTCATTGGTCACTCTTGTACTTCTCGTGGACAACCGCACAAAAGCTCACCGAAAATGATAATTGCCAATCTGCAACGTGATCACATCGCACGAAAACTTTTGGCAAATCTGCGCACAAGTCGTCCCTTTCGTGCACTCCAACCGTGTACTTCTCTGTCCGTCCGACGAATACAATCTCAGAAATCTGGAGCGCATTCTCGACGCCGACGTGAGAATCACAGTCTCCACAGAAGACGTGGTGGGTTGGAGAAGCAGTTCGTTGCGTCGCATGAAGCCGGAAAAATCGGGGAGAATGTGAAGTGCGGCCACTCGTGTGACATTTCAATGCAGTTAATTGGCCTACCGTGCCCGCCTCTCCCTCTCTCTGTGTGTACACTTCTGGATAATAATAATGGGCACCGGAGGAGACGGCTAGTCGAGGTCATCCTGTCTTTTTCCCGCTACCAACCAATTTGTTGCCCTTTCGGCGGAGCGCGGAACGGAACGCGGAATGGTTTTGCGGTAATATGGAGAAGTGATTTATCTGCTTTCAAATATGAACGGAGGAGCGATTTGGGTGCCAATTTGGGGATCTTCAGCTGAATTTTGTCAATTTGAACCCTTAAACTCCGCCTCTTTTTGCTCTTTTTGGATCAAATTTTCTGGAGTTTATCATTGACACAAATTTGATTTTGTGAAGTTAGTGGTAAATGAGTAATTCCACAAAATTTCAACTGAAAGGAGCAAAAATGGGCGGAGCCACGTTTCTTTTTGTTTCGCCTATCGTAACTCCGCCCATTTTTGCTCTTTTTGATTGAAATTTTCTGGAGTTGCACGTTTACACTAACTTTATCCTATGAAATTAGTATCAGTGAGAAACCCTACAAAATTTCATCTAAACAGGGCTGAAATGGGAGGAACTATGTTCCTTTTTGTTTGGCCTATCATAACTCCGCCCATTTTTTCTCTTTTCGGATCAAATTTTCTGGAGATGTTGATCAACACCCACTTTATCTAGTAAAGTCAGTTTTTATAAACATCTCCACAAAATTTCAATCGAAAAGAGGAAAAATGGGCGGAGTTACAAAACGTCTAAGCAACAGTCAACTTGGTGTCAACTTTGAGCCCTCATAACTCCGCCCCTTGTTGCTCTTTTTGGCAGAAATGTTCTGGAGTTACTCAGCAACTCTGAAGCTATAATTTGCTAGTTAAACACTTTTTATGAAAATCAAAAAGAGCCCTGATATTTTCAATTTTATCAGTGTCGCTGTATGTTCATCTCTGGCAAGTGAAAAATAGTGAGCTTCGAAAACTCGAAAATTTCAGGGCTCATTTTGATTTTCAGTAAAAGTGCTCAACTGACAATTGATAACTCTAGAGTCTATGAGCATCTGCGAGAAATATGATCCAAAAAGAGCAAAAATGGGCGGAGTTATGAAGGCTTGAAAATTTTGAGTCCCCAACGAGTCCATGAGAACTACACAACTCCATCATGATTTTTGTCAGATATCTATTATTTTTATTCCAGGTTACAAAAGAGCATTTATGAACTCTTTCCAGCTCTCCCACCAAACTCCAATAAAGACTGATCCACGTGACCCCACGTGTGACCTGCCCCACTCAAAATGAGATCTGGGGCGGCGATAAGTCGCATAAAAGGAGAGCGATTCGGCGGGAAAGCTTCAGTTCAAAATTCTGAATCGATAGGAACGCATCGGAAAAACCTCTTCGAAGGACGAAAAACGATGACACCGCTCGACTACGTTCACCTGAGCCTGTTGCTCATCGCACCGCTCGCCGCGCTGATTGGCTGTGGTGGCAAGAAGAAGCCGTGAGTTGGGCACGTCTTCTAACTCATCAAGATGTTCTTTTTCTTTAGGCCCCCGAAGCCCGCCTCCAAGATGGCTCCACCGACCCCAGCCGCCGCTGCTCCTCCACCAGAACCTGCTGCTCCACCAGCCGCCCCTGCCGCCGATCCTGCTGCTCCGGCCGCTGCTCCAGAGGGAGAGAAGAAGGAAGGAGAGGAGAAGAAGGATGAGGAGAAGAAGGATGGCGAGAAGAAGGACGAGGAAAAGAAGGATGGAGATGAGAAGAAGAGCGAGAAGAAGGAGGGAGAGAAGAAGGACGAGGAGAAGAAGGATGAGGACAAGAAGGACGAGAAGAAGGAGGGAGAGGAGAAGAAGGAGGAGAAGAAGGAGGATGGCGAGAAGAAGGAGGAGGAGAAGAAGTCGAAGAAGTCGAAAAAGTCGAAAAAGAGTGAGAAGAAGGAGAAGTCGAAGAAATCCAAGAAGAGTGAGAAGAAGGAAAAGTCGAAGAAGTCGCAGAAGGAGAAGAAGGAGGGAGAGGAAAAGAAGGATGAGAAAAAGGAGGAAAAGAAGGAAGAGAAGAAGGAGGACGAGAAAAAGGATGATAAGAAGGAGGAGAAGAAGGAAGAAAAGAAGGACGAGGAGAAGAAGGAGGAGAAGAAGGAGGAGGAAAAGAAGGATGATAAGGAGAAGAGCGAGAAGAAGGATGAGGAGAAGAAGGAGGATGAGAAGGAGGAGAAGAAGGAGTAGGACTTTCACTTCGACGAACTTTGTGCTACTTCTCTTGTGTTCCCAATAAATATTTGTGCGAAAAGGGGACTTTTGGAGCTTGTGGTGCTCTTGGAGCTTTTATACGGTTGTCGGTTTCATTTTCTAGAAATTGGAGGTGTAGTTAACAGGATGTGATTTGAGTCTTGTGAGCTCTGTAGATTTTGTTAGTGTTGTGTACAGTGTTGGTCTTGGAGCTCCATTTGGTGTTTTTCACAGTGCTGTTTTACTATCAGGAATCAGATGACGTGGTGAAAATTGTAAGTTCATTAGATGTGTTGAACTCGTTATTCTCTGTACTGTGATGATCTTAATTCACGCTTTTATACAGCTGTTGGCTCAAATTTGGCTTCGTTATTTGCTCTTTGATAATCTTGGAGCTCATTCCGATAGTTATCATCTTTATCTGCAAGCTATTTGAAGTTATGTTCTGTTTTCAGTCATCCTGGTTTAGTCAGCATTGCAGCTCTGTCTTCTCTTTGTTCGTTTTGCTCCGATTGCTCTTTTAGTTAGCCCAGAATGAGCATTTTGAGCTGATTTTATGCAATTATAATTTTTCAATGTCTGCAATGCTCTTCGTGGTCTTTACGGTACTCCGCTTTGTTCAGCTTCCGTCTACGTTTCGTCCATTCATAACTCCGAACCTTTTCACCCAATTGGGAAGTTCAACACCTCGCTGAAAACACAAAAACTCCAAATCATCGAAGTTCTACCCACCCACGCGTAAAAATCCAAATCACACTACCAAATAACCCCAACGTGACCTACCCTACCCCACTAACCCCCCAAACCGCCCGTCCCAAAACCGTATAAATAGGCGACTCCCGAGCCACACCTCCTCAGTCTACCTTCTGACGAAAAAGTCACTTCTCAATCCGTGACCAGTTGCGACAAGAGACGAAAGATGCCGAACCCGCCGCCGAAAGAAGACACGTGGGCGTTCCAACCCATCGGCTCGCCGTTCCCACCATCTCCAGTCAAGTGCATGGGCGAGCAGAACATGTACGTGGCTCTTTGGTACAAGCACGGAAAGCCGATTCACGGTCGTTCGTGGAACAATGGTGGTGTCGTCGAGTGCTCGTTCCCCTATAAGCAGGCGGAGCTCACCACCAAGGCGCAGCTGGAGGGACAGATCCAGGTGCTCCAGTATGTGGGAGATCATAACAATCAAGGTAACGTCTTCTTCTTCTTCTGCTAATTCTACTTTATCCAACGATGTTTCAGGATTCTGGTACGAGTGGATCAAGTACAAGGACCGCCTCGAGAAGCTCGACGACAAGCACCAGCTGGTCCGTTGCGGCGACTCGTTCCCCATCTTTTGGAAGCGCGCCGAGGGCAACCTGATGGGCTACGTGGACAACAAGACCGAGGAAGCGTGGTTTTCGATCAACGGACAGGTGCTCAAGCAGCTCGGCCCCCAGCTCAACGACATGTACATCATCACGCGCAACTGTGTCGGTGGACCGCCCCACTGTCCGTGTGCGACTTGTGGAGCCGCTCCGCCGCCGCCGAAGCCGGTGCCACGTGTCGAGAGGGACGAGTGGATGGACATCCGTGAGGGCGATCCGTGGCCGACGCGTCCGTTGGTCAAGGCGCTCGACAAGTCGTTGGACACGTTGGCCGGAGTCAATCCGGATCAGTATGTGGCTCTGTGGTACATGCAGGGAGAGCCGGTGATGGGTCGTGTGTGGAATGAGGGTGGAAAGGTGAGTACGGTGGTTAGATGAGGGTTACTGTAGGATCAGTGTGGTGTAGGGTGCAGAGGGTGAATTGAGGTGGGGTCAGTGATGGGACTGTAGCTGTACTGTAGCTAGGGTCTAGGATCAGAAATTTTATGGGTTTCTGTGGCGATCGATGCTTTGTAGGATTACTGTAGTTTCACAGGGTTACTGTATGTTTGTAGGATTACTGTAGGTTGATAGGATTACTGTAGCTTCGTAGGTGTACTGTACATTCCAAGGATTACAGTAGTTCACATCACTGTGACAACTAGTTACTGTAACGTAAAAGTAGTTTTTCTGTAGTAGGATTACTGTAGTTTCATAGGATCATTGAGGCTAAATGAGATTACTGTAGCTTTGTAGACAGATTACTGTAGATCTCTTTGATTACTGTAGTATTATTACTGTAGCTGGGCAGGGTTACTGTAAATATAGGATTACTGTAGTTTCACTTACATCGTTGAAGACTGGTCACTGGTTACTGTATCTGCTGTAGATTACTGTAGTTTCCCGAACATTGATTATGGATTACTGTAGCGATCTGGGGATCTGGAAATAGGTGACATTAGGTTGGATTACTTGCATATTTCGTTGCGGATAGAAGACTGTAGCTGTTTTGGGATTACTGTAGTGACCAGGTTACTGTACTTCACAACTCCAAAACTAAAAAAAAAGTTGTAGATTACGGTAGATTTTACATAATTACGGTAGCTATCACTCTATCACTCAATAATATAAAAACGTCAGAAAACCAAAAAAAAAACTTTAACAAAACAATCAAAAATCAAAACATGAAGAAAAAAATCAATCAAAACAAAACAAATCAAAAATCAAAAACCAAAATAATCAAAAATAACTCCTCCACCACAATCCACATTCCCCTTTTCCAGGTGGCCGCAAACTTCTCGTGGTTCAACAACGAGTACGCCAAAAACGTGGGCTCCATCCAGCTGCTCATCAACCTGCCCGACTCTGTCCGCGGTTTTGACTACGGCTGGATCCCCTTCCCGGAAGCTGCCAAGTTTGGTGACAAGCAATGGCACCCAGTCCATGTCAACAACCACAAGGGTGACATCTCGGTGGGCGTGGTCAATCTCCCCGGCGGAAAGCAGATTTTGGCGAAGGTGGATGTGCGCAATGAGAAGTATGGCTATGGCTATCAGGGAAAGGAGCACTCTGCCACTGCCAAGGCGTGTGCTGACTCTACCATTGTGCTCTGCCGCAAGCCAAAGCCCGGATACAAGTTGGACGGATAAAGAGTGTGCTCGGCGAGTATCACCACATGACGAGATTCTACATCTGAGAATTTTTTTTGCAAATAAAGGCGTGATTAATGAGATTTTTATTGATTTTTGGTGCTCTTAGTTGCTCTTTTTGGCTCTTTGTGCTCCACTAGCTTTTCGGGCTCCACTTTGGGCTCATGCTCTTCGAGCTCCACCAGCTCCTCCTCGACCTCTTCCTTGACTTCTTTTTTGTCCTCCTTTTTGACCTTTTTGCTCTCTGAAGTCTCCCCTTCCTCCTCCTCTTCCTCCTTGACCTTCTTATCAATGGAGCTCGGACAGGTGAGCCGACACAGACAACTGGAGCATTTCGGACGCACTGGCTGACAGAGCATTTGACCGAACCCGACGAGCAGATGATTTAGCTCCTGGAACTCTTCACGCGGAATAAACTTTTCCAGTGCTTTTCGTGTCTCTTCGGGGGTTTTGGTTTTTATCCAGCCTGAAATGGTGGAATGTTTTGGGGGTACTGTAGAGCGTTGGGTGCGTTAAAACACGCTCCATAAGAGAGTTGTGCGTCAATTTTGTGCTGAAACACACACTATTTGAAAACTGTGCGTTAAAACACGCTCTACGTCATATTTGTGCGTCAAAACACGCTTTTCATTGAAATTTCGCGCTAAAACACCGTTTTCATTGAAATTTTGCGCTAAAACACGCTCCCACTATGAAAAGAGCGTTAAAACACGCTCCAACTATAGGAAGTGCGTTGAGACACGCTCTACAGGTAAATTTTGCGCAAAACACGCTTCACGAAAAATATGTGCGTCAAAACACGCTCCACAACAAAATTGTTCGCTAAAGTACACTTCTCTTGGAAACTGTGCGCTGAAACACGCTTTTCATTAAAATATTGCCCCAAAACATGCTCTGTTTGAAAACTGTGCGTCAAAACACGCTCCTCATTGAAAATAGAGTTCAAAACACGCACTATAAGACAGTTGCGCGTCAAAACACGCTCTACAACCAAATTGTTCGCTAAAATACGCTTCTATGGAGAATAGTGTGTCAAAACACGCTTCTTATTGAAGCAGTGCGATAGAACACGCTCCACAATACAATTATGCTTCAAAACACGCTCCTTCTTGCAAATTGTGCGCTGAAACACGCTCCAACTAGAAGAAATGCGTCAAAACACGCTCCACAACAAAATGTGCTCTAAAACACGCTCCTTCTTGCAAATTGTGCGTCAAAACACGCTTCTATGGAAAATAGTGCGTCAAAATACGCTCCTCACTACAAATAGTGCGCTGAAACACGCTCCCCATCAAAAAACACGCTCCCCTTTAACCACTCACCAAGCCGATTGCTAATCCGATGCACATGCGTGTCCACCGCAATTCCCTCATTCTTCCCAAACGCCACCTGGAGCACCAAATGAGCCATTTTGGGTCCGACTCCGGGAAGAGCACAGAGTCCTTCAAGGGTGTCGGGTACTTCATTATGAAGAGTTTCTTTCAGGATTCGGGCGGTTTTTTGGAGGTAAATTGCTTTTCTCTGAGGGAAAAATCGATATTTTTCAGATGTTTTTTTAATTTATAAAATTTTTTTGACTTACCTTATAAAAAGAAACAGGGCAGAGCAACTTCTCGAGCTCTCCCACTTCCATAGCAATAATCTTCTCAATATTGAGCCCGTGAGCTTTCAGTCTCTGTAAAAATCGATATTTATAAATAGTAATTTTGAATTTAGAGGTCAAATTATCGATTACATTCATGGCTGCCGCATTCACTTCATCTTTCGTCTGACTGGAGAGCATGAGAGCCACGAGCACTTGGAATCGATGCACCTAAAGATTTTTACTATTGCGAAATGTGTGAAAACGCGCTCTACCGGACTGGTTTTGGCGGGAAAAAACGTTTCGCGTTTTTCAATCGATTTTTGTCTAATTTTCATGAATTTGGTAGGTTTTTTTGTATTTTGTGTAAAAAAGTGTGAGTTTTCATGATTTTGAAGCTAAAAACTAGTAAAAAACGAAAATTTTTGCTAAAAATCAGATTTTCTTCGGGAAAATCAAATTTTCTTCAATAATTTCTGTTTTTCTGCAATTTTTAGAATTCAGAGTGTGAAAAACTAGCATTTTTCATGAAAAACTAATTTTTTACAACAAAAAACTGAAAAATTCGATAAATTCACTGAAAAAAGGTAAATGCGCACTGAAATTGCAAGTGGGCGTGGCTTATTGTGTCCCGACACGAAAATTATCGATTTTTCAGACTTTTTCCAACATTTCTCTGAAAAGTAACAAATTTTCTCAAAAATGGGTCCCACCACGAAAAGAATACAGTAATTTTGTAAATTTTTAATCTTAAAAAACTACAGTAATCCAATCGTGACGAGACCCATTTTTGAGAAAAATAGGTTATTTTTTCAAAAATGTCGGGAAAATCTGAAAAATCGATAATTAACCACACCCACTTGCAATTTCTGTGCACAATCAAATTTTTTCAGTGAATTTATCGATTTTTCAGTTTTTTGTCGTAAAACAGTTTGTATTTCATCAAAAAAACATATTTTCACATTCTGAAGGCTAAAAATTGCTGAAAAAGAGAAATTATCGCTGAAAATCCGACTTTCAGTGACAATTCCATACATCAGGAGCCGCCAACGGGTCCGCCAACTTATGACACCCCATCGTGTCGACCGGCGCCACCATATTCTGACGCATCTTCTGAATCCATCGGAAGTCACGTCGCCAAAGGTCTTCAATATCTCGAGGAGCCGATGACGTCACTGCTCTTTTCATTTTGTCTGTAAATCCCGAGAATTTTCATTGTTTTTCCTTCTGTTTTTTCATTGTTTTATATTGCGTCGGCGAGCAACTGTCTGTGCTCAGTTTCGAGCTCGAGATGAGCATTTCTGAGCTGCTCTTTTGCTCTTTGATAATTTCAAGGGGTTTGGCAAGTGATAACTTTCAACAAAGTGAA
Source organism: Caenorhabditis imperialis (assembly GCA_963572205.1). NCBI lineage: Eukaryota > Metazoa > Nematoda > Chromadorea > Rhabditida > Rhabditidae > Caenorhabditis > Caenorhabditis imperialis. Next base: position 1,507,898 of record OY751541.1, read on the forward strand.
ACTGTGAGTTGAAAATGCGCTCTATCGCACTATTCTCCTTTTTCAAGTGAAAATAGTGCGATAAAGCACCGAACCTGACGACAAATTGCAGAAAATTCGCAATTTGTCGTAAGATTCGTTGCAAACTGTGAGTTGCACCAAATCTGACGACAAATTGCAGACTTTCCGCAATTTGTCGTAAGATTCGTTGTTTTCAGACTCCCGACCCAAAATCCCAACTGCGACATCATCTTCGTGAAGTCGTCACGGACGCCTTCTCAGATGCGATTCAGACGTCGTCAGAATCCAACTCTGATGAGTATCAAAACGGAATTTCCGAGTCAGATCAACAGGTAATTGTCCGAGAGAACTACACCAAATCCGGATTTCAGATAATTCTACTAGGCGAGCGGGTATTTGGCGATGACGTCTCCAATTTCTGTGGGGCTCTGGGAGCTCAGAAATTCAGTCATGTTCCCGTAGTTTATAGGTACGATTCGTAATTAGATCTAGTTCATTCGGAGTTGATGGAACTACAAACTATAAACGATAGAACTGCGCAGAAAATTCGCAGTTAGATCTAATTCCTTCTGGGTTAGATCGACTATAATTATACTTACAGCAAGTGCGCTCTAATGACAATTCTCAATAGAGCGCACTTGCTGTATATGGTCAATTTAACCCAGAATAAATTAGATCTAATTGCGAATTTACTCGATTCAGTTTAATTTCGATCGAACCCGTCTACAATCGCGCTCTATCGAACTTTATCAATAGAGCGCAGTTTTATCAATTATAGTTTGTAGTTTGAATTCCGAATGAACTAGATCTAATTACACTCCTCTGCAATCGCGCTCTATCGAACTTTTCAGAGACGGAGTCCATTTCACACCCACCAAACCTCTACCGATGCCAATTTCAAAGTAAGATGCTCTAGCCCCGCCCCTTTATCAGCTCTTCCAGTATGTCCCTTCATCTCCCCTCTCGCTGGTTCCGCGACCCCCTTCAACGATCGCCATTCTTTTATATTTGTTATGAAGGTATAGGCTCCGCCCCCTTTTTCCCTTTATCCCCTTTATCTCAACATTTTCCAGGCGACTCATTCCTAAAAATGCACCAAATCGAAACAGTCCCCTCCGACTGGTCAGATGACGGTAAATTCTGGAGCACTCGAATTCGGAACGCCTACAATGAGCGGTGTCGAATCAGAGAGCTTCTGATTGTGCTCGACGACTACTGGAACAAGCGGAATCTGTTGCCGAGGAATGTGAATGCGTGGGCGCTTCTGGAGACGTCGTATATTCTGCCGAGGGTCGTGTTCACTGAGGAATGCGATCCGGAGCTCGGAATGTGAGTTAGAATTGTTTAGGTGGCCTAGGAATGGTTTTCTAGGCCAGGATTGTAGTTGGATGGGTCTCGGAGCGAAAAGTACAGTAATTTTTACTGCCTAGGATTACTGTATCTTACAATGCGTTGTACTTGACGACAATTTACGGAAAAGAGGTTTTCTGAAGCCCAAAAACACTTTTTTATCGTCAAAAGTTCTCATTTCGATGTAAGCACCTAATTTTACGACAAATTACAGACAGAGATGTCAGAAAATGGGGTCTAGCAAATTTTCCGACATCTTTGTCCGTAAATTGTCGTAAAATGCGATGCCTACACTGAATTTTGAACTTTTGGCGATAAAAAAGGTGTTTTTAGGCATCAGAAAATCTTATGTCCGTAAATTGTCGTCAAATACAGCGCATTACGAACTACAGTACCCTTTCTAGGCTCTAGAAGGGTCTCGCAGCAGAAATTACAGTAATTTTGCGAAAAAAAAAGTTTTTCACAAAAATCCGCAAATTCTCGTCAATTACACTGCCTACACCCTCCACTTTAAACTACAGTAATCCCTCACAACTTTCCAGCGACCAACCCTGCTGTCTGTGGCGATTCCACTTCACCGACAAGTTCGGCACCCATCACAACTTTCACCGCTGCTTCGGGAGCATTCCGAATGCGGCGGTGAAGTCGTCACAGATTCCGGACGAGCTCGGCGAGCTGTTAGTCAGGGGGATGATGACGAGGAGGTTCATTTCTCCACCGAGTAGGGTGTGCCGGGCGATCGAGTACAGACCGATGGTCGTGAGGACGGCGGATGGAATTTCTAGGGTAGGCAAGTGCGCTCTAATGAACTTAATAGTCCAGTAGAGCGCAGATACAATTTCTAGGGTATGCATGTGCGCTCTATTGAACTCATGAGTTCATTAGAGCACAGATGCAACTTCTAGAAGTTGCAAGTGCGCTCTAATGAACTCAATAGTCCAGTAGAGCGCATATCAAACATCTAGTGGGAGTAAGTGCGCTCTATTGAACTCAGCAGTCCATCAGAGCACAAATCGAATATCTTGTGGGAGCAAATGCGCTCTACTGAACTCATAAGTTCAATAGAGCACATTTACAATTCCTAGAATATGCAAATACGCTCTATTGAACTCATGAGTTCAATTGAGCGCATTTACAATTCCCAGGACATGCAACTGCGCTCTACTGCACCTTTGAGTCCAATAGAGCGCATTTGCTACTCAACCTAATATTTGCAGAGTATGAATCGTCTCGACGCCGTCAAATGTGGAGCATTTTATTGATTTTTTTTTCCAAATTCCACATGATCTCACGTGTAAATATGCAAAAATCAATAAAATCAATATTCCTCAATTCATTCCCAACTAACCCCTCAACTAACAATGCTCATTCGCTCACTGATTCGAGTCAGACTAACCAAGTAAGTCGAACTTCAGAATATTCAGAATACAAACGACTTCTAGATACTTCCGAAGCGACATTTACATCAAAAACCGATGCTCTGGCGCTGACGCCGTGCTCATCGATATGGAAAGGCACGAGGAGTCAACGGATGACGACTACAAGTTGAGGAGCTTTCATCGGCTTCGGGATAGGTAAAAACTAGAGGAAATGAGCAAGAAATGGGCGGAGTCAAATCGATTTTTGTGTCAAACAATCGATTTTCTCCTAAAAAACTGAAAATTGGTGTTAAAAACCATGAAAATCTACATTTTCTCGTCAATCTTGATGCATTTTTTGTAATTTGCAGTTCTGAATGGTCTTGGAGCGAAATAGTTCAATTTTTCGCATTTTCATTAGTTTTTTCCCATCTCTGTTTTATTTTATACAAAAAAAACTAATGAAAATTCAAAAAAATCCAATATTTTTCGCTGCAAGACCATAAATAACTGAAAAATTACAAAAATGCAAGAAATTTTACGGAAAAATGCAGATTTACATGCTTTTTGTACAAATTTTCAGTTTTAGTCGGATTTTGTGGGGAGATGTTGATGTTGAGCTGGTGAAAAACTAGAAAAATGCAATTTTTAAAAAAAAATTTGGGAAAACTGGGTAAAAATCAATATTTGGATCGAAAAAATCAATTTTGAAGCTGTGAAGAGCTCTAGAAGTGTAATTTTTGCACAAAATCTGATTTTTTCACTATTTTTCTTCAAAAGTTACCATTTTTATCACTAGAAAACCGAATTTTCAACAGAAAATCAATAAAATCATGAAAATTCCTATAAAAACACCAAAACTCCGCCCACTAATGGGAAATTTCCAGCAAACTCCAGCTCCCCGCCTTGCTCATCGACCCAGTGAGCTCCTCCCCTAACCGCTGGATCCCCAAACTGCTCGCCGACCCATCAGTCAGTGGGCTCGCCCTCCGGAGCGCGCTCGCCAACGAGCACCTCGACGACGTGAATCCGCTGCTCGCCGAGCACAACACGCTCTTCACAATGATATGGGATACGAGGGAGAAGCGTATCAGTCACTGCATCATCAGTTATCATCGGATTAATGATGGAGATATTCATTGGAATAGTAGCATTCGAGCTGCTGTCATGGGCTCTTTGGAGCACAATATTCAACCGTTGGCAGCGAGAACTTTGCGGTTTAGGGATATGGAGAGGTAATTGGTGGCTGGGGGACGAAGATTTAGAGTTAGGCCATGGGTTTTCATGGAAAAATGTGATTTTTGGGTGAAAATTGTGGTTTTTCGGTGGGAAAAAGTATATTCAAACAGATTTTTCATTGATTCAAACAGATTTTTCATTGATTTTTCACTAGTTTTCACTGAAAAACCAGTCAAAATCACTGTGTTTTTATTAAAAATAACAATTTTCGACTAATTTTTACTATTTTTCAGTAAAAATCACCAAAAATCATGATTTTTGCCTGATTTTCATCCTTTTTGAGCCAAAAAAATCGAAATTTGAAGTTTTTCAGCGATTTTTATGATTTTGTCGGTGAAAATCACTAGAAAATGTAACTTTTCCGTGATTTCGACTGAAAAATGGCATTTTTGCCAAATTTTCTTAATTTCACAATTTTATGATCAAAAACTCAATTTCAAGCCAAAAATCGCCAAAAATTATAATTTTTGAGTGATTTTCTTCATTTTTTCATTCAAAATCACGAAAAAATGTGATTTTTCGATGATTTTGACTCTAAAAATGATTAAAATCACCAAAAAACCACATTTTTGCCAAATTTTCTCAATTTCAGCACTTTTCACTGTGAAATCCATGATTTTAAAATCAAAAACTCAGTTTCAAGCTGAAAATCATTAAAAAAGTGGTTTTTCAAAGATTTTCATCATTTTTGCAGTCAAAATCACTCAAAAAGTGATTTTTCGATGATTTTGACTGAAAAATGATCAAAATCACTAAAAAATCATATTTTTAGATGATTTTTCCATGTAAATTCAGTTTAAAACACGAAAAATAATGAAAAACGACAATCTTACAACCAAAAAACTGAAAAAATCCGCGAAAAACTGCGAAAAACACCAAAAATCGAAATTCTAGCCTAGGTTTCCCATTCTAGTCCCCCAGCCACAACCACCATGACAAAAAAATCGATAAAATAATCAATAAATTTTCAGCGCCATCCAAGAGTTCGAAATTCTGCGTCAAATAGGATTCACGGGAGCCGTCATCCGCAACCCGAACCTGATCTCAATGACAAATCGAGTGTTTGGCGATAAATAAATGATTTTTATTATCAAAAAAACCCCAAGAAATCGTTGAAAATATGACAAAAAAAATGGTTGAAAATATGAAAAAAGTGGAAAAAAAAACAAACAAAAAATTAAAAAAAAAAAGAAATTTTTGTGGAGGTGAAATTGAAAGAATTGTACAGATCGGGCACTGCCCCAATTGGAAAAATTTTTTGAAAAGAGAAATAAGACAGAAATGCAATCGGATTGATGGGCTCAATGAGCACAAATGAGCAAAATAATGGATTTGTTATTAAATATTACTAAACTCAACAAAAAAGATATGGGAATGCAAATTCGCTCTATTGGAAGGGTTGAGGAGCGTGTTGAGCGTCAAAACACGCTTTTTTGATGAAAATTATGGTAGAGCGTGAAAATGCGTGTTTTAGCATAGAAAAGCGTGTTTCGACGCACTACTGTCAAAATACGCATTTTGGAGCGTGATTTTCATGAAAATTAAGGTCTGACGCATTAAAAAGCGTGTCTAAACGCACAAATCATGAGAAATGCGTGTTTTGACGCACTATTTTGACAAAGAGCGTGTTTTCAACGCACTATTGTCAAAAAACGCATTTCGGAGCACAATTTTCATTTAAAAAAAGGTTGGCGCACAAAGAAAGCGTGTTTTCAGCGCACCATCGTCAATTTTTGGTGAAATATGCTCGGTATTGATGATAGTGCGTTGAAAACACGCTTTTCTGTGCGTCAAATCATATTTTTTATGAAAATTGAGCTCCAAAGTGCTCATTTTAGTGTTAGTGCATTGAAAACACGCATTTTTCATGATTTGTGTATCAAAACACGCTTTTTGTGCGTCGAATCATAATTTTAATGAAAATTTGGCTCCAAACTGCTTATTTTGATGTTAGTGGATTGAAAATCCGCTTATTTGATCAGTAGTGCGTTGAGAACACGCATTTCTCATGATTTGTGCGTCTAAACACGCTTTTTGACGAAAAATTGCGTTGAAAACACGCTTTTTGTGCGTCAAACCATATGTTTCATGAAATTTACGCTCCAAAGCGCGTATTTTGACAGTTGTGCGTTCAAAACACGCATTTCACGCACTAAAATGCGTGTTTTTGACGCCCAAATCCTTCCAAGCACCTTGCTTCTCTCCAATTCCCCTTCTCTCCCTAACATTTCGGATATCCATCATCCTCGACCTCCTCCTTCACCTCGAATTTCACACAGACATCCTGCTCGGCAGCAGCTCTCACAATCTCATTGACCTCCGCCTTCACCTCGAGCTCACTTCTCATCGGATGGCTCACCAGCGCCTTGGCCGCCGGATAGTGCTGTTTAAGGATGTGTGCACGGAACGTTTTTCTCGACCCGATATGTGTTCTACAGAACGGACACTCCTCTTTCACCGCCGCCACTTTGTACTGGAGCTCTTCGATGCGCTCCGTGAGCAGGTTGAGGTCCAGATGAGAGGTGTAGTGCATCGTCAGCGCTTCTGGATTCGTGACGATGAACGAGCACTCGCTGCATTTGAAGTATTGCACCGGCTTTTTGTACGTCTTCTGCGTGTGCTTCAGCTTCTCGTGCTCGACGACTTCGGCGACGGCTTCAAGAATTGTTATCATGATTGGGGATAAAGGGGCGTGGCCTACTCAAAAACTGTTTGACACAGAAGCGGCACTCCATGACGGCGGATTTGGATGTGCAATTACGGTAGTGCTGTGCTATATGGGCGTTGAGGTCTTCTGCGAAGCTTCCGCAGATGCTGAAATGTTCGATAGAGCGCGGTTTCTTTAATCTAGATAGTGTAGAGAGTGTAGAGACGCAGACAGTTAGATAGTCTGCGTTTCTCCACTCTCCACAGTCCAATAGAGCGCATTTGCACCATTTTTCCCCCCGAAAACTCGATTAGAAAGTGTAGAAAGTGAAGAGACGCAGACAACCTAACATTCTCTGCGTCTCCTTGAAGAAATAGCGAAATTCATCTAATTTTGAGAGTTTAAAACTGGTTTTTTCAGAATCTCGATCGATTTTGCTCATTTTTTAGGTTGTAATAAGAAATAACGTTGGAAAGTTCAGAAATCATAGTTTTTGATGTTGATTTTCGAAAAAATCGTGAAAATTGCGGTATTTTTATGAAAAATCAATGAAAAATCACTACTTTTCGAGGAAACGCTGCATTTTTGCAGATTTTCCTTGAAAAATATCGCATTTTCGATGTTTTTCATGGAAAACTTCATTTTTTCATAATTTTTTCAATTATCAAGACCAAAAACTATGATTTTCGATAATTCCAACAGCTATTTCTTCTTGGAAGCTGAAAAATCAGCAAAATCGATCAAAATTCAGGAAAAATGCTGTTTTAAATTTTCAATGTTGGATGTATTCTGCTATTTCTTCAAGGAGACGCAGAGAAAAGTGGGTATTCTGCGTTTCTTCACTTGCTATTCTCTCTAATCGAGTTGTCGGGGAGAAATGTGGTGCAAATGTGCTCCATTGGGCATTTGTAGTGTGGGAGAATGTAGAGAGTGCAGAAACGCAGACAATCTACCTGTCTGCGTCTCTTCCTCTCTTTTTCCTTCTTTCTTGCTTTTTTCCTATTCAGAAGCAAACGCGCTCCAACTCACTGGCACATATGCTTCGTACGACACTCGCCAAACCGCACTCCACAAGCGCGACACTTCACATCGAACTGCGTATCATCGTGCTGCAAAAAAGGTGTCAATCAAGTGCGCTCCACTGATAACGCCAACCTTCATCACAATATGCTTGTGGCATTCGGTGTGATTGTCAAATTGTGCTCCACAAGAGCAGGTGAACACTTCAAGCACCTCGATGTCGTCCTCAGAGGATTCTTGCTCTGGCTCGGGCTCCGGCTCTTGGAGCCGTGCTTTTTTGGCGGGAATTTGAGCCATAGTGATGGATGTGCTGGGCTCCGCGAGCCGTTCAGCTTGATCCACAACAGATGAGAAGATATCATCATATTTTCGATTTTTGGCGATCACCGCCTGTACTTCTTTTTGTGAAATTGGCTTTTTCATTCTGGCGCGCTCGTCGATTTTGCCAATCATCACATTCATATCTCGCTGGATGTGAATTGCCTGTCTTAAATAGTTCCGGAAGACGTAGTTTGGTTTTTCGTTCTTTTTTAGTCTGAAAAAATCAATAATTCATAAATTTATCGATTTTTTATTGATTTTTCCCTACCTCGACGATTTTCTTGTGGGGAGCGTCTTTGACATTCCAAGAATTTGCCCTAAAATATTGATTTTTCATGGGAATTTTTGTTTTATTGGGGGAAAAATAAAAAAACAAAAATTAAAACAAAATTTGAAATCCGCGGCGAAAAATGATTAAAATCTTGGCGAGCTGCCAAATCACTGGAGATGAGAAAATGGAAGAGCGAATTCTAGGCCGCGGCCCCACCGTGTATTTTATAATAAGCAATAGTGTGCAAAAATGAGCAAAAAATCATGAAAAATGAGCAAAAATGACGCAAAAACCTTATCGCGATGGGACCTGAAAAATTATTGTGTGCTGCGCCTTTAAAATGGATTACTGTATTAAAATTTTTTCGATTTTTTTTGTGAATTTTGATGAATTTGAGATGGATTCTGGATTCTAACGATGAAAAAAATGAAGAGAAAAATGGAAAAATGAGAAAATCGATAAAATTTGAAAGGAAGGCGAACGGGTTTCGCAGCTTATCTAGACAACAAACAAGGCGTTCAATTTGCGATATCTCGCCGCGAAAACTACAGTAATTTCTTATTTCTAAAGCAAGCTTCTGTAATATTTTAAAATTCGTGGTTTTTTCACAATTTCTCTTCAAAATCCAATAGAAAACATATAATTTATTAAATTTCAAGATAAATAAGAGATCAATACAAACAAAAATCAATAAATTAATCCTTCTTATTCTTCTGCGCGGCTTTTCTGCTCATCGAGGTGTACAAAAAGTACACAATTGTGAAAAACAGTGGCGGGAAGAACAACGCTGTCAAAAACTGCGGATTCTTCAAATCCACATCAATCGGTCCCGACTGCAGAAAAACATTGAGAAACACCAGAGCCTCGCAAGTGAATCCGATCGGGTAGAGCACCTTGAAAGCATTATAACGGAGCCAGGTGAGGTGCTCATTGGGAGCTCCGAGGCACTGGGAGAGGTAGTACGGTCCGCGGCAGAGCTCGCTGAGCAGATAAACTGAAACGAGGGCGGAGATGGCGGGCTTCCAGCCGACGGTGTGGCTCGCCACCCAGAGCACGAGCAGGCGACCGGTGACCTGAAAATAATTTGGTTTATTGATTATTGTTTTAAAAAATTTGAAATTTTGCAACAATCGGGTGAAAATGGCGAAAAAACGGTGAAAACACCAAATTTGACGACATTTCACAGAGCAAAGCCAAAAATTGCATGATTTTTTGCAAATTTGTGAAGAAATTTTGAAATTATTGATTTTTGATTGAAAAAATGATAAATTTTCGAAAATTTGATTCAAAAATCACAAAAAAGTGATGAAAAACACTCAAAAACAGGATACAGAGTGTAAGCGCCAAATTTGACGGCAATTTACGGACCAAAACCAAAAATTGCATTTTTTTTTTTGCAAAATTAGTGCAGAAATTTTGAAATTATCGATTTTTTCACTGAAAAAATGATAAATTTTCGAAAATTTGATTCAAAAATTGAACCAAATTGCGAAAAATCGTTGAAAACATCGAATTCGACGACAATTTACGGACCTAATACCGAAAATTCAGAAAATTACACATTTTTTCTCAATTTTTACAGAAAACTATAAAAAATCAACAATTTTATTGATTTTTTCAAAAAAAAAACTATTTTTTCGTAAATTTTACCATCAAATTCCTCAAAATTTTGTCTTTTTGTGTGTGAATTGTCGTCGAATTTGACGCCAACACTGATTTTTGTAGTTTTAAAATTTTGATAAAAAATTTATCGATTTTTCGCGATTTTTCGCCATTTTCACCCGATTTTCCACCAACTTCACACCAAAACCCCTTACCTGCACCATAACCACAATCGGATTCGACTTTGTGAGTTTGAAAAGCGAAAAGAAGATGTCCAGGTACTGAAGTGACGTGATAATCATCAAAAACCAGTAAATCGACAAGAACTCGAAGTCGCCGGCGAGCTCATGGTGGACGGTGTATCCGAATGCATATAAATGGAGCACGAATAGAAGAGCTGTGTAGTAGAACAGAATCATATTCTTCATTTCGCTCATCGCGCGATTGGATCGATAATAATTGAGGTGTGGAAAATGGGAGAGGAAATGAGGAGAGGCGCAGAGAAAGAGGAGGGAAATTCAAATGGGGGGAGGGTTATGGTGTGCGAGGAAAAGAGTGCAGGCATCGAATTTTACGACAATTTGCGGACAATAAGTTGAAAAATGTGGAATTTTGATGAAAATGTTTGGAAAAAACTCGAAAATTCGAAAAAAATTTGAATTTTTACAAAATTTCATGGAAAATGCAGTTTTTCGCGAAAATCATCAATTTTTCTGTAAATTGTCGTAAAATTCGGCGCTTTCACACAACATAATAATTTTCTCACAAAAAACACTGGCAAAATCACAATTAAAGTACCGAAAACTGATAAAACATAAAAATTCCAATAAAACTTTCAAAAATTATCGATTTTTATCAATGGAGCGCATTTACTCCAGGTTGAAATCCTCCATCAATCCAGCCAACTCGTCGATGCCCTGTTTGTCGTCGATCATCTCGTGTCCATCGAATCGGTAGCTGATGCGGAGGAACACGGTGAAATACTGTAAAAAAAATCGATATTTTTCTTATTTTTCTCTGCGCCTCCACTGGCGAGAGAGTGAAAATGTAAAAAAATGTCTCACCACCGCGAAAATGAAGACTTCCTTGGTAATGGGGAAGTTGTGGTGCTGTGCGTCGTAGAAAAAGTACTCCATCCACTGAAAATTTGAGTTTTAAGTTTTTGGCGCCAAAATCTGTTCAGTAGAGCGCATTTGCATCTCGATAATGCAAACGCGCTCTATCGAACTCTGCTTGTCCAATGGAGCGCACTCGCACACTTACCGTCCAGCTGATCATCGGAATCATGGTGCTCCCGGTGCCCATGAGCATCTGCTCCTCGATGTGAGCCGCCGTCGCCGACACCATTCCCTGGAACCAAATTGGGAGTATTGATTGATACAAAGTGTGCACCGAAATTGCAAAGGGGCGTGGCTTAATGAGTCTTGAAGCGAAAATAGTGGTTTTTAGCGGATTTTTTGTTGATTTTTCATAGTTTTTGATGAAAAATGGTTTGGTAGTGCAGAAAATGAGGCGGAAGTGCAAAAGTTAGGCCAGCTGATCGTAGATTTTATCGATTTTTATCGATTTTTCAGTTTTTTCATGATTTTCGACGATTTTTTAGAATTTTTGTGAGAAAAATTGATGATTATGACAATTTTGCTGAAAAAAATTCATTAAAAATCACAAAATTTGAACAAAAAACTAAAAAATGTGAAAAAAAATCGATAAAAATTGCACTGATTATCGACTTTTCTTCAAATTTAGCAATTTTTTCGGATTTTTGTGGGAAAAGTGAATGAAAATCGCAATTTGTTCTAAAATTCGCTGAAAAACATAGATTTTGAAGAAAAAACAACAAAAATCAATAAAAAACGTATTGATTATCGAATTTTATCAGTTTTTCTTCAAATTTGTTGATTTTCAGCGAATTTTTTGTCAAAAAGCAATTTTTTCATTGATTTGGGATGATTTTGATGATTTTTCAGAACAAAATACCGGAAAATTCATCAAAAATTACCTGAAAATTATTAAAAACCAAAAAAATCGATGAAAATCCAAAAAAAATCGATAAAAATTCAAATTTCCAAATTTCCCAAATCAAGCTGGCCTAACTTTTTCACTTCACTGTTTTCCAGTCCATCACAATCATATCAAACTCTACCACTCAAATGCAATTCAAAAAATTGTAAAAAAAAAAGAAAAACGCAATATTTTCAAGACCCACTAAGCCCCGCCCATTTTTCAGGGCACACTTTTCCAAAAAATTCGCTTACATTGGCGGTGAACGCAAGACGACGACGATGGAATTCGTGAAAGTGGTGAAGCGGGAAGAAGTAGGTTGTCATATATGAAAAAAAAAAGTATATGAAAAATGTGAAAAAAATATAAATATAAATCTCTGGCGCAACGAGTGTGGGAGAAAAAGAGCGCGTGGAGACGAAACGTCGCTGAGAGAGGGTGGCGGTGGTTACCAGGGCGAAAAAGAGGGTGATGGGCTCGAAAAGGGGAAGTTATCTAGTTCATTCCGAGTTGGATCTATTTTTAGCTTATATTTTGATGATTTCAGTACCTAGATCACGAAAAATTCACAGCTCAACTTATTATTTTCATGTTGAAAATTTCTCATGGCCTAAGAGTGGTTTTCTAGGCCATGGCTGTCTGAATCTCTGGAATTGCTCATATCCGACGTAAAATTGCAGAAAGTCCGCAAATTGTCGTCAGATATGTTGTTTTTAATCAGACTAGGATGGAAAAGCGCGCGAAATTTGAAAATTTTGACACTTTTTCTCACTTTTTCAGAAAATTTGTTCAATTTTCAACTTTTTTCACTTTTCATGTACATCAGAAAATCTCCTCAAAAAAAAAAAAAAAACAAAAAAAGCAAAAAAAAGTTTCATGACTCACCAATTTATCATGACTAAAAGGGGGCGGGGCCTATTTTCTTCACTTTCTCATTTTTTATCATCATTTTCCGACTCATCCACTATTATCATGCATTTTCTACTGTAATCTAATAAAAAAGTTTGGTGGAAGAGAAAAAATGGTGCAAAAGTTAGGCCATCATCGCGAATTTTCAATTTGTATCTATTTTTGGTGATTTTCGATGATTTTTTGAGATTTTTTCAGCAAAAAATGATTCATTTTGTTGGTTTTAGTACAATTCTATGATTCATGTAAACAAAATCACTGAAAATCATAAAAATCGACGAAAAATCGGCAAAAAACTCAATAAATTATAGATTTTTCTAGATTTTTTCGAGTTTTCCAAAAATATTGATAGTTTTTTGAAATTTTTAAGTAAAAACTGTGTTCTATAGTAATTTTCAATGAGAAACTCTTAAAAAAACCAGCAAAAACTATTAAAATTTCGAAAAATTGGCAAAAAATCAATAAAATATCGATTTTTCTTAGATTTTCATCAATTTTCGCTGATTTTTTGATGATTTTTCAAGATTTTCCTATCAAAAAACAGTTCTGTGAATCAATTTCAGTGAGAAAATCTCAAAAAATCAGCAAAAAACCATCAAAATTATCGGCAAAAAATCCAAAAAATATCGATTTCCCAGATTTTTTTCGGTTTTTCCTGCGATTTCGATGATTTTTAAAGTTTTTTCTGTCAAAAAACAGTTTTAGGATTATTTTGATAATGAAATTTTGAAAAAATCAGTAAAAAACCACCAAAATCTGCAAAAAATCGGCAAAAATCAATAAATTATCGATTTTTCTTAATTTTCATTGATTTCCTAGTTTTCTGAAAATTTTTCTTGATTTTCCTATCATAAACAGTTATTTCAATCAATTTTAGTGAGAAAATCTCAAAAATTCGTCAAAAAACCACCAAAATCGAAGAAAAACGCCAAAAAATCAATAAATTATCGATTTATCTCAATTTTCAACGATTTTTCTGGTTTTTGATGATTTTTCAATATTTTTATTGTCAAAAAGAGTTTTTCAATCAATACTGTACGAAAAATCTTGAAAAATGATCAAGTTTACAAGAAAAAACCAAGCTGGCCTAACTTTCGCCCCTTTCTCTTCCACCAACCACTAAACTAATTCGCAGTTAGATCTAAAAATCTACTTCATCAACTTTTTTTCAAAAAAAAAATACCCACTATACAACGGCCAGCTGTCAATTTTATGTTTCTCGCGCGCGCAGAAAAAAAAACAATTTTTAGTGGGGGGCGGTACAACTCATATTCACACTTAATTGGCACTTTCGATAGTGCTCGGCGAGCAAATCCTACATTGTCTACTAGATTTCCAGTTTTCTGGACAATTCTGTATTTTATTCAATTACCACTAGTAGAAAAGGGGCGCAAAACAGTAAGAATGGGGAGGAAAATAGGGAAAAAGGGGGAAAATAGGGGAGGAGGAAAAGTTCCCACGCATTATTATTCCGTCGACATGGAATTGTTGCACCGTCGCTTCATCGATCGATGTGCCCTCCGCTTTTATAGCCGACGAACAGTTTTCGCGGAATGTTTTGTGACACGTCATGCTTCCCTTTTTTGTTTTTTTGAGGCACCCTGCGGGGACACCTCTAATAGATTTGACTGTCAACATTGAGTACTCAGTCAACGATTTTGGCGGGAAACTTTTGATTTTGGCGGGAATCTAGACGTTCAAAATTTTAGTAAACATTTTCTTGAAATTTTTGAAAAAAAAACCGAAATTTGAATAAAGTCGATCTAATTGTGAATTTACAGTTAGACTAGCACTTGCATTAGGATACTCTTCTACAAGTAAAATTTCCAATTTGCTCCACCCTGCGGGGACACATCGGTAGAGCGCAACTACAACATCTAGAACTCCTTCAACTTTAACCCCTTATAACTCCGCCCATTTTTGCTCTTTTTGAATGAAATTTTCTGGAGATGCTCAGTAACATTAGAGCTACAACTTTGTAGTTGAACAGTTGTTATGAAAATCGAAATTGAACAAGATATACTCGATTTTTCGAGCATTTTGTTGAAAATCTGGGATTCTTCAATGTGAAATTTGAAAATCTAGAAATATCGTGCTCAATTTTGATTTTCAAGAAAAGTGTTTAACTAAAAAGTTGTAGCTCTAGTGTCAATGAGCTTCTCCTGAAAATTTCAGCCAAAAAGAGCAAAAATGGGCGGAGTTATACCAGTTTGTTCCATTTTTGATCTACCTTTCATAACTGAGCCCATTTTTTTTTCTTTTTAGATGAAACTTTTTGGAGCTATAGATCAGCTACAGTGTTACAAATTGTTAGTTGAACACTTGCAATGAAAATTAATATTGAGCAAGATATACTCAATTTTCAAAAAAATTCAATAGAAATTGATGATTTTTAAAAAATATCAGGCTTAATTTCAATTTTCATGAAAAGTGTTCAACTACAAGTTTATAGTTCTAGAGCCCATTAGTATCTCCAAAAAATTTGAGCCAAAAAGATCAAAAATGGGCGAAGTTACAGGGGGTTCAATGTCAGAGAGTGCTCTCTCGCTGTAAGAGACGCAGAGAAAAAATATTCTGCGCTGATTTTCGGGGTTTTAGCAGTAGTGAAATAGAGCGCAGTTGCATTCTTGTTTTTCTAATAATACTATAGCGTTTTTTACTTGCAAATATGAAAAAAAAACCTCAACTTAAAAAATTTTCAAAAAAAAAATGTTCATATTTCAGAGCACCAAGAGTCCAAAAAGGGCTCTGATGTGAGCCCGCCCATATCACTTGATCCCCCGCTGTCTACTTCTCCCAGACAGACTAATTAGCCTCACACCAAACTCCACACACCCAATGTCCACCACGCCCAAATCGCTGCGAGAGCTGCATTGCGACGCGCGAATCTCGCCGATTTTCGCGCCCCGTCCACGCCGATTTCCGAACTTGTTCAAGAAGAGGGCGGAGTCGGAGCCCCGGAAAGAGCCCGTGGAGTTCTTTCCCATTAGGTATCCGTTGGGGTGGCAGAGTGGGAAGAAGCGGAGGATTATCGAGGAGACCACGTATTTCTATGAGATGCATGAGAAGAGGACCGAGATGGCGAGGATTTCGTGCGAGTTGAAGATCAAGGTAAGTGCGCTCTAATGAGAACACTCTACTTGTCTGCGTCTCTTTTTCTCTAACCCCGTTGCAATAGAGACGCAGATGGTCAGACAGTCTGCGTCTCCTCATATCGTGTACTCTCTTTCTCTCGCTCTCTGTCTGCGTCTCTCTCTTTCTCTCTCTCTCTCTCTCTCTCTCTCTCTCTCTCTCTCTCTCTCTCCCTCTCTGCGTCTCTATCTCGAGTGCGGAGCGAGAGAGTACACGCTTTGCGGAGACGCAGACTGTCTGCATACCTGCGTCTCTTCTACTCTCTCACCCCATTTCAATGGAGCGCGCTTTCACTTTCCACTTAACAATAGTATTTCGTGTTGTATATCATTCGAAAGCGCTTTTCACGCTGATTCTGAATCTGAATAGGTAACTAATTTTGTGAAATTCTGAAATTCAAAGCGACAAATTGCTGTTTAAATAACAAATTTCAAACAAAAACCCCAAAAAATATCGTTTTTTCAATTTTCTGCAATTTTGCGTGCAGACACTATGATTTATCAGTGAATTTGTAGATTTATTGATTTTTGTCAGAATTATTGATTTTTTGCTAATTTTTCCAATTTTCAGTGATTTTTTCGACAAAAGTATATTTTTCCTGAATATTTTCCTGTTTTCAGTACATTTTGCTATCGTTTTAGCTGAAAAAATCTCAAAAAATCATCGAAAACTGTTAAATTCTGTCCCCATGGCCTAGAAAATCGAAATCCTAGGCCAGCTCGAATTTGAACCTCGAATTTCAAACTTCGCCCGTTTTTATTGATTTTTCTTCATTTTTCTTCAAATTTCGGCGATTTTTCTGCAATTTTTCAATTTTTTTTGCTGAAAAAAAGTTTCTTCCATCAATTTTCACTACTTTAAAACCATTTTCCCCTTTAAAAACCAATAAATTATCGATTTTTCCAGGAAACCCTCAACACCTACGCCGATTTTGTGGAAGCCAACCAGCAATGCCACGTGGATCTGTTGCTCCCGCCGTTTCCAACCGAAAAGTTCCATAAGAAAGTTGTGGATGTGAAGTTGGAGTGTCTGTTCAGATACCGGTTGCTTATTGATAGTGAGAAGATATTTACGGTGATGGTGGGTAGATCAAAGAAAATGGAAGAGAAAATTGGAGTTTTCTAGGCCACGGCCGTGCTAATGTGCAATAGAGCGCACTTTCTGTGCTGCGAAAGTGAGAGAGTACGCGCTTCGAGGAGACGCAGATCGGCAGACAGTCTGCGTCTCAACAGATCGTGTACTCTCTCTCTCTCTCTATCTCTATCTCTCTCTGCGTCTCTCTATTCCCCGAGAGCGGAGTGAGAGAGTGCACAAATCTTGGAGACGCAGACTGTCTACCTGTCTGTGTCTCCTCATACTCCCTCTCTCTCTCTCTCCCTCCCGTTACAATGGAGCGCGCTTTCACTTTCGTGTCGTATATCATTCGAAAGCGCTTTTCACGCTGATTCTGAATATTTCACTAATTTTCCCCATTTCCAGCACGAAATCGTAAAATCCCTGCCTGGAAGTTCGAAAACCCCGTTCTCCTACCTCAGCTACATTCCACACGAACTCGCCTTCCACCCGGATTTCTACAAACGATGCGATCGAAAGGAGATGGAGGCGTATCTGTATGAAAAGGAGTGATTTTGGATTCTTTATCATTATTATAATAACCCCGAAAGCGCGCTCCATCGAAAAAAAAAGAAAATCGGATGGATTTCAATGGAGCGCGTTGTCACAAATTATCAAAACATGGTTTTCTTTTTCTCTGTGTCATATTCATAAACATCCTGTGTCTTTTGTATTTTTTATTGTCATGGTTGTAATAAATCTTGTCGACATGTTGTAAATGCGCTCTATTGAACTGTGTGAGTCGCTACGCAGCAAAGTGACGTTTTTGGCGCGAAATTTGAATTTTTCTGTGAAATTCTGGAAAAATTCACTGAAAAACCTAGGCCACGCTCATTTTTCCTCAATTTTTCACTTCAAAATGTGAATTTTGAACTTTTTTGAAGCATTTTTATTGAAATTTCTTTAATTTTCAAGTTTTGTATCAATTTTTCACAAAAAACTGGTAGAAAATTGATATTTTAACTAGAAAAACCTGGGCCACGCCCCTTTTTCTTGAATTTCTAGCATTTTTTTCACTTTTTTCTTGCAAATTTTCAAAACTTTCTCGATATTTCTCAAATTGTCAAGTTTCTAATCAATTTTAACAGGAAAAATCAAAAAATTGATCTAATTTGCCAAAAAACCATTAAAAAATATTGAAAAAGCTAAATTTGCAAAAACTCGGCCACTCGCTCATTGGCCAGTCGTGTACTTCACACGGACTGCACCATCTGCACCTGCCACGACCAAATAAAGCTCTCCCTTTCTCTGCCTGCGTCTCTCCACTCTCTCTCGCCACCTCACTCACCGCTGTCATTTTTATTTGCGTATTTTTCTTTTTTAAATTGATTTTTTTATAATTTTTCGATAATTTCTTGCTAATTTCTCGAAAAATTTACAATTTCTCGATAAATTCTCGATAATTTCTCGAAAACTCCACATTTCTCACTAACTTCTCGCTATTTTCCCGTTTTTCCAGAAACTCTCTCCAAAAATGGACCAACATCCACGGCAATCTCGAATCCTGCCGGCCATGGCCATCATTAAACAGAAAAAGCCTGTGAAAATGCAAAAGTCCTCAAACAAGAAAAGAAAGACGACTTCTGCAAAGGTTAGCAAATTATCCACGAGAAGTACACGGCTGGCCAATGGGCGCGTGGCCTAGGTTTTGCAGCTGGCAGAGTTTTTGGGGATTTCTGTGGTTTGGAGAGATTTTTCTATAAAATTTGAAGAAAAATTGGAAATTCGTCACTAAAAACCTGGAAAAAAGAAGGCTTGTGGGTTTTTTGCTCAAAATTTTCAGAAAAAATCCAATAAAATCATGAAAATTGTGTTGGAAAAATCAAAAAATTTGAAATGTCCGTTAAAAACCGAAAAATTCATGGAAGAGAAACCCGAATTGCAAATCCTAGGCCAGCATGGTTTTTTCTCTTGAAAATCGATTTTTCAATGGATTTTTGGCGATTTTTTCAAACTTTCATGAAAAAACCCAAAAATCTGTAATTTTCATGTGATTTTTCAATTTTTTTTTGAGAATATGAAAAATCTGATCGAAAATCCAAAAATAAAGAAAAAATTCATTAAATTTGGATGAAAATTCAAAAAATCGATATTTCCAACAAAA
The DNA here is from genome assembly GCA_963572205.1 of Caenorhabditis imperialis. NCBI lineage: Eukaryota > Metazoa > Nematoda > Chromadorea > Rhabditida > Rhabditidae > Caenorhabditis > Caenorhabditis imperialis. Next base: position 1,526,965 of record OY751541.1, read on the forward strand.
ATTGGATAAAATTCCACCCTTTTGTATTAAAAAATCTCGCTTTTTCACTAAATTTTTACTCGTTCCACTAATAGTGAAAAAAATAGAAAAAAATTACAGAAAACCACCATTAAAATAAAAAAAAAATCAATAAAAAATGTTCCAGGAAGTGCACGACCCCACCAGCTCATTCGGATTCTACCCCGACGTCTCCTACATCAAAGTGCAATCTCCAGACGTGACCTATGAAGACGTTCCCGATGAGACCTACTACACGGAAGACGTGGAAGAGATAGAAGCAGAATCAGTACCAGAAGACGTCCCAGAGCCCTCCTCTCCACCCCAACCCGAAAACTTCGAATTTTTCCGCCACGGTCCGAATGGAGAGGAGGCGAACCACGACGCGTACCTCGCCGCCGGCTACAGCTGGGTGCCACTGCACCATCCCACTCGCGCCAATTTCCGGAAATTCGTGAAAAGTGGCGGGAAAAGTGGGGAGCTGAAAGCGGATCGGATGGCGGGGATGAAGAAGTTGTGGCCGAATTGGAAGGAGGAGGTGGAGAAGTACCGGCAGAAGACGTGGAGCCGGAGTAGGAGCCAGTCGCCTGTGGTGGATTGATTATTGATTTTTAATTTTTAATAATTAATAAAAATTTTTTTGATTTGATTTTTTGATTTTCTTTGTAAGCACCACAAAAAGAGTGTCCTCAACTGAGAATGGGATCGATTAAAAAACATTTAATACTCAGCCAACAAGCAGCAAAAATTGGACAAAATTATTTTTCTTGGAATTTGAATTTTGGCGCGCTGTTCAATAGAGCGCACTTGCGACAATGTTTGTATTTTTTTCATTTTTTCAGTTTTTTTTTTCAAATTTTGAGACAAAAATTGCTGTTTTTTATAATTTTCACAATATTTTCCGATTTGCACACTGAAATTTTCTAAAAATCCAGAAAATCGCAAAAAAAAAATCAATTTTTCACAAAATTTGAATTTTTCGCGCGCCTATCAATGGAGCGCACTTGCATCAGTGTTGTAGTTTAGGTCTCATCACGAAAAGTACAGTAATTTTGTATTTTTCTGTAATTTTTGGTTTTTTTTTTCAGTTTTTTTCAATTTTTCAGACAAAAATCGTAGTTTTTCCATAAATTTACCCAAAATTCAAAATTTTAAAACATTAAAAAATACAAAAAACCAGGTTAATTTCAGGAAAATTCAAATTTTGACCTACTTTTCAACTAAAATTTGGTTCAAAATTCAAAATTTCAAATTTTTGATCTACCAAATACCAACAGAATTGTGAATCATTTTGACAAAAGCTTCAAAGTTAGATCTAATTGTTTCGCTGTTTTTTCGCTGTTCACCAATTCTTGAGAAGGAAAATGTGCTCTACTGCAAATATGTGTCCCCGCAGGGTGGCATTCACTGTAAATCCAACAGAAAATCTGATTTTTTTCACAGTTAGATCTAGCTCGTATTTCATTCTGAGCTGCTTGTCCACGAGAACTACACCATCAATTTTCTCAAAACGATGTGTGATGCCGATAACTTTCACACTTTCCATACTTTCTCCACGCCCCCAAATTACACACCGATTATTCTGATTGACCCGGATCACTCTCTTTCCCCAATCATTCTCACCTTCATTTCATTCAATGAACATCCTCCTCACCCTCGTCACCCTCTTCACACCATCGCTCGGGTGTATGTCCACCCAGCCGGCCACCTCGTTGCCGGCGCTTCGCAACTGCCCGTCGTGCGACGTCTCCACCCTGTCCGGCTCCTCGTTCACACCAACCGCCACCATGACACCAGGCACTGCGTATTTTTTGAGAGGCGTGGATCCGGTTAACTGGTAATTTCTCATGAAAGTTGAGAAAAATCTGGAAAATTGGTGTTTTCACCGAAAAAACTGTAAAATTCCGCTGAAAAATTGTCGATTCCACGAGAACTACACCACTAACCAATGAGGGCGTGGCCTAGGTTTTGCAACTAGCCCTTTTTTGCTGTTTTTGTGCTTTTCACTGGTTTTTTGGCGATTTTTTAAAGTTTTTTTCTGTTAAAATTGATTATAATGTGTCAATCAACAAATTCTCAATGAAAAATATGAAAATCCTAGTAAAAAGCAAGAAAATCAAGGAAAAAGGGGCGTGGCCTAGGTTTTTCATGTTTTTTCATGGATTTTGTGGAAGAAAATTCGAAATTTCGAATTTTCGGGTCTAAATTTCCATTTTTCACCAAACTTTATCAGAAATTAAGAGAAACTAACGAAAAAAAAGAAAAATCCGATGGAAGAGAAATCCAAAGTGTAAATTCTAGGCCATCATCAATTTTACTCGAATTTTTGATGAAAATCTAAGGGAAAATATCATTTTTTTGCTCAAAATCCATAGAAAATGTGAGTATTTATTGAATTTTTGTTTAAAAACTAGAAAAAATCAGAAAAAAATCGAAAATTCAGGGAAATTTGAACAAAAATTAGAGACGTTTGAATTTCGCGCCAATTTTGGCAATTACTGTTGTTCAATAGAGCGCATTTGCATTGATTATTTGATAATTGTTTATTTTAGTAGTTAGGTGGCCTAGAAAATCATTTCGAACTGTTTCTAGGCCACCAAAATGAATTTCTAGGCCACCACCACCAAAAACAGCTCTCTAAAGAGTCTGGTGGCCTAGAAAACCATTTTTCACTATTTCTATGCCACCAAACTCATTTTCTAGGCCACCACACCCAAAACTACCCAAAAATCACTCAAAAACCCCCCAAAAAACTCCAAATTTCCAGGTGCGACGTCGCCCAAATCAACTGCATCCCAGAGGACGGCAGCCGTCAGACCGTCTCCATCGCAGTGCTCGTGGGCTCCGCGAGCACCACCCTGGCGACAGGGTGCGCCAGCGCCAGCTCCGCCGCCAATGCGCTGCTGTGCAGTTCGGGCAACGTGTGGACGTATAAGTGAGTGGAGTGGGGGGGGGGGGGGTGAGTTCTTATACGCAAATCGGAGCGGGCGCCGAGGTTGCAAGTGTAGCGCAGTGGGGAGAGGCGCGAGTGGGAGTCGGGGGGTCGATGGTTCGAGGTCGGAGTGGTGGAATTTGATTTGCGAGAGGGAGGGGAGAGTGTAGAGAGTGTGGGAAAGTGAGAGGGGTAGAGAAACAGCGTGGGCGATGGGAATTTGATTGATTTTCAGCGGGAGATCGGATTTCACTGTGGAGTGTCGTGTATCCAGTACGGCTTGCTGATAATATTTATTATTGCACTCGTAATAATTTAATAATAATTCAAATAATAAAACATTCTCCAATTTTATCACAAAATCAATAAATCACTCGGTTTTCTTCTTCTCCTCCTTAGCTTCAACTTCCAAAACTTGCTCCCCTTTCAAAAAATACCAACTCGTATAAACAATAAAAGCCACTCCCAAAATGTGCACGAAATTTAGCGCCAACACGAAAATGTGCATCTCGGCGAGCCGCATCATCGGCAAGAGCAAAATGAACACGATCAGACTGCTATAAATCGGAGTAATGAGCCAATTGAGCACTTTCCAGCTCTTTTGGAGCCCGAAAACCGATCGGAGCACTGTGGGCATGTCGATGAGGCTGAAAATCGTGAAAAAATTATCAAAAAATCGATAAAACCGTCAAAAAATCAATAAAAATCCAGTGGAGCGCACTTACCGAATGAAAAGAATCATGGAAATCGTAAAAACTAGTGAAAATTCGCCGAATTGTCCCTGATGAGGTGGCCAGAAGCGCAACATCTTCTGAAGCGTCTTCAGGTCGTTTGCAGCTCGTCCCGGGAATTGGAAGAAGGGTTTTGACGCGAAAATCTGGAAACACAGTTGAAATCAGTGCTACAGTAATCCAAAAAAAGTCTTTTTTTCAAGTTTTGACCTACTTTTGACAGCGTTGACCTACTTTTTATATTTTTGACCTACTTTTCATAGATTTGACCTACTTTTCATATTTTTGACCTACTTTTCATATTTTTGACCTAATTTTTCAATTTTTGACCTACTTTTTGTAATTTTGACCTACTTTTGCAATTCTTGACCTACTTTTGTTCTTTTTGACCTACTTTTCATATTTTTGGCTTAGTTTTTATATTTTTGACATACTTTTTTAATTTTTGACCTACTTTTCATAGATTTGACCTACTTTTCATATTTTTGACCTACTTTTTATATTTTTGACCTAATTTTTCAATTTTTGACCTACTTTTTGTAATTTTGACCTACTTTTCCTCTTTTTGACATGCTTTTACAATTTTTGACATAATTTTCATAATGTCGACCTACTTTTTCATAATTTTGACTTTCTTTTCACAATTTTTGCTGTTTTTTACTCGTTTTCGCTACTTTTTGTCAATTTTTCTGGAAATTCACGTTTTTTTCAAAATTTTTTACTGTAACAATGGTTTTAACTGTGTAAAATCCATTCAAAATTACCTGAATCAAATGCTGAGCTCTGGAATTATCGAAGAGCCAATGTGAAAAGTGATGCACTAGAAATGTGGCCAATGGAAGACGAATGAAGACGTTGACGAAGTTTCGGCATGTTAGATTTTCTGGAAATTGAATTTTTTCACAATTTAATGAGTTTTTTGGGTCTCGCAGCGAAAATGGGACTGTAATTTTGTGAAAATTATGAAATTCTGAAGATTTTGATGTGTTTTGTGGAAAAATAGTTGTTTTTGGGGTCTCGAAGCGAAAAATCTACAGTAACTTTGTGAAAACTACTTTTTTGGGTCTCGAAGCGAAAATGGTACTGTAATTTTGAAATTTCTTCGAAAATGTAATAAATTCCGCATCCAAAACTTTTTTTTCGGAATTTTACATCAAAAAATACAATATTTCCTGCAAATTCAGTCATTTTTCACTGCAAAATCACTTTTCCATGGTCTCACAGCGAAAAATCTACAGTAATTTGTTACATTTTTCCCTGCAAGACCCAAAAAAACCACCCAAAATTCGTAAACGAGACCAACCTTTGAAAGCGACCATAGTAGGAGTAGTGGTCAGTTTCGTCGTCGCAACCCCTTCGCCGTCTCCTTGACCTCTTTCTTCTCCATCGCCTTCCTTCCCTCCATTATCTTTTTCTCTATTTGAATTCCGCGCGCACTCGGCTTCTCCACGAGAACTACACGGAGACTGCCAACGCGAAATCGCTGCGGGACCCGCGCCCCTCGCTCCCCTTCCACTTTTCTCATTTTTTGCACTTTTTTCTCAAAAAAATTCAATTTTTTTGGTTTTTTCGTTATTTTTTGTGCTTTTTTCGAAAAAAGAGATTATTTTGCATGATTTTCTGAATAAATAATGTCATTTGAGTGCTATTTTTATCTTTGAATCTCCGAAAATAGGTGGAAATTTATTTTTTTTCTTGTTTTTCCTGGTTTTTTGTCATTTTTCTTGGTTTTTTCGCATTCTCTATAATTTTTAATAAAAATTCTGATAAAAAATGTCTGGAAACCTATAATTTCCAAATTTTGAATGCAAAATTGGAGAAAAATTTAAAAAATTGAAATTTTTGTTGAAAAAGTCAGTTTTTCTTCAATTTTCCCTGTTTTCCAACAGTTTTTGAGTGAAAAAACAAGAATTTTCAGTTAAAATTGAAGAAAAACCTATAATTTTCATGTTTTTTCAAAAAATTTTGGAGGAAAAATTGAAAAATTGAGTTTTTTCACAGAAATTTTGATTTTTCATCAATTTTCCTTGAAATTCATCTCAAAAATCAAATTTTCCAGTAATTTTTGCACATTTCTATCCAAAATCATGTAATTTTGATGACAAATCTTAAAGGAACCCTATAATTTTCAATTTTCAGGCTAAAATTAGAGATTGACTTAAAAAGTGCACTTTTTTTTCCAGAAAAATGGCTTCAAAATTGTATTTTCTTTTGTTTTTTCGACATTTCTATTGGAAACTGTTGTGAAAATTGAGTTTTTCTTTGATTTTTCGACTTTTTGATGGGAAAATTTGTGGAAAAATAGATTTTTATTGCAATTTTCCAGGTTTTGGGCCTAAAAATAGTTGAAAAGTCGAATTTTTCTTCATATTTTCAATACTTTTAAAGGGAAAACCTGTAAAAATTGAATTTTTCCTCAATTTTTTTTTACATTTTTCCTGGAAAAAAGCTAAAAAATCAATTTCCAGTCGATATTTTTCCGTTTTTCTAAAAAAAATTGACAAACTCTCATTTTTTTTTCAACAAAAAGCCTTCAATATTCTCATTTTTTAACATTTTACACTAAAAACCCGTAAAAACAGTTTATTCTCCTGTTTTTCCAAATTTTACCGGTTTTTCACTATTTTATCCGAAAAAATCCAAAAAATTCCACCCAAAAACTGCAATTTCCCACCAATTTCCGTTTCCCACTGACCAGAAAACGCCCACGTCAAAAAAAAATCATATCAGCGTGTGCCCCCTTTATCAATTTCCCCTTTTTCTCACACTCCTTCTCATTTCTCGCATTCGTCCGCTCAAAGTTGGTTTTCATTCGTTTTCCACGAAAAGTCAATAATTTTTTCATTTTTCCAATTTTTTAGCCATGGGAGTGCCAAAGACTCAACAATCTGCGCAGCCTGCTACGCAGACCTCGGGTCCGTCCGAAACCCTTGCTCGCGGCATCCGAGCCATTTTTATCGGACCGCCCGGCTCGGGAAAAGGCACACAGGCCCCTGCCTTTGCTCAAAAGTACTTTTCCTGCCATCTGGCCACTGGTGAGCTCAGAGCTCCAAGAGCCCTCCCCAAAAACAACGATTTCTAGGCGATTTGCTGCGCGCTGAGGTCGCGTCGGGCTCCGAGTTCGGCAAAGAGCTGAAGGCGACGATGGACGCGGGGAAGCTCGTCAGCGACGAGGTCGTGTGCAAGCTCATCGAGCAGAAGCTCGAGAAGCCCGAGTGCAAGTACGGCTTCATTCTTGACGGCTTCCCGCGCACCAGCGGACAGGCCGAGAAGGTGACTGATAAGGAAGGGGCTCATTGAGCATCGAACGGGCGGTTTTTGAGAGGAAAATGGGTTTAAAATATGATTTTTCTTTGAAAACTCCAAGTTTTTGAAGAAAAATCTGTAGAAAAAGGTGTTTTTCCCTGAAAGTTTCAAGTTTTCAGTGAAAAATCATTTGAAAATCATGATTTTTTTTAAATTTTAGCATAGAAAAGTTCAGTTTTATAGAGAAAAGTCTTCGAAAATGTGGTTTTTATATAAAATTCAAGTTTTTAGTGAGAAATTCCATGAAAATACTAAATTTTAGGTGAAAAATGGTGGAGAAAACAGCAAAATGATAAGGAAATGGCCATTTTCTAATTTTTTCATGATTTCTCGATAAAAATGACAAAAATAACCAGAATTTTTCAGTTTTTCATCGTTTTTTCCGATTTTTTCATTGAAAAACTTATTTTTTCGGTGAAAAATCACAAACATTTACAAAAAAAGTTGTGAATTTCGAGCAAAAATGAGCTAAAAATTTTATTTTCCGAAAATTTTTCGTAGTTTTTTCAAAATTTTCCCACTGAAAAACTGAATTTTCTATGAAAAATCATTAAATTTCCTAAAAAAAAAATCAGCGGAAATTATGAAAAATGAGCAGAAAATTGAATATTTTGACAAAAAAAGCTCTGAAATTCTTAAAAATAGCCAAAAAAATCAAATGTTTTCAAACAAAAAATCTCAAAAATCGATTAAAAAACCCAAAAAATACTCCAAACTCCCAATTTTTCTGTCCGAAATTCATTTAAAAACTGAAATCTTGCAGCTCGATGAGATTCTGGAGCGCAGAAAGACGCCACTTGACACAGTGGTGGAGTTCAACATCGCCGACGACCTTCTCGTCCGTCGCATCACCGGACGTCTGTTCCACATCGCCTCCGGACGCAGTTATCATCTGGAGTTCAAGCCGCCAAAGGTGCCGATGAAGGACGACATCACCGGAGAGCCGCTGATTCGTCGTTCCGATGACAACGAGGAGACTCTTCGGAAGAGACTCGTTCAGTATCATCAGATGGTAAGGGAATGAGAGAGGGGGATTTTGGAGAGTGTCTTCTGAATTCAGACGATGTTTTGGAAATGGGAATTCAGAATTCTAGAATGTCCTGAATTCTGATGACGTCTTCCTAAATCGGAGGATCATCTGAATATGGGAAGATCTTCTGAATTTTAGACGGACTTTTGAATTCTAACAATGTCTTCTGAATTCAGATGGTCTTTTGACGTCTAAAGATCATCTGAGTTTGCACGATGTCTTCTGAATTCTGACGATCATCTGAATTCTGAAGGGGACTTCTGAATTCTGGAGGAAATTCTAAATTCAGATGATCTTCTGAAGATCTGCGGAACGTCGTCTGGATTCTGAAGATCTACTGAATTCTGACGATGATTTGTGACTTGAGTAGATCATCTGAATTCTGTATGTTTTTATGATTTGGACAATGTCTTCTAAATTCTGACGATCCTCAGAATTCTGACGAGATCTTCTAGAATCTGAAGATCTTCTGAATTTGGACGATGTTTTCTGAATTCTGAAGATCATCTGAATTCTGACGATGAAAGGTCTTCTGAATCCAGATGATTGTGAGAATTCTGACGATCTCTCCTAGAATCTGAAGATCTACTGAATTCAGACGATCTTCTAGATTCTGATGACGTTTTCGAGAAATGGAGGATCTTCTGAATTTTGATAATGTCTTTTGAATTTTGGAAGATCTACTGAATTCTGACGACGTCTTCTGAGCTCAGACGGCCTTCCGGCTCTTTTACAAGCTGAATTCTGAAGATCTACTGAATCCCCAAAGTCATCTGAATTCAGAAGACCTCCCACTATTCTGAAGACCCTCCGAATTCCAACGTCTTCTTCCTCTACTTCTAACTTCTGATTTCCCCCCAAATCACATCTTCATTTTTCCAGACGGTCCCCCTCGTGGACTACTACCAAAAACACGGCGTGCACGTTGCCGTCGACGCGGCGAAGCCAATGGCGGACGTGAAGGCGCACATCGATTCGGTGTTCGCCAAGTTCACCCAGAAGAAGGACCGCGTCGCGTTCGTCTAATTCCACGTCATCTGAAGCGCCACGACGTCTTCTGAATTCTCCAAAAAAATAGGCATCCAAAGAAGTACTTCTCATTATAAATTCTGTCACAATTTATTGGTTTTCTCTTTATTTTTTTCACTTTTTAGTAATTTGTATTAGAATTTTCCCCCCGTTTCATTCCGGTCTGTGTTCGTTCAGATTTCACTGAAAAATGTTTGTTTTTGGCTGAAAATGCTCCAAAATAGTTGCTCAGAGCTCCGCGAAAATTGATTCATTCCAAAAAAGAGAAAAAGTACGAATAGTTGTTTTTGGGGGAAGAGCAAACTGAATATATAGGGAAAAGGGGGCGGAGTCAGATAGACAGAGAGAGAGAGCAATAGAGATCCCACACAAATTATATATAAATGGAAATATATTGTGTATATGTATATATAATATATAGAATTTTGCGAAAAATAGAATGGAGCAATCGGTAAGAAAAGTGGGCGGAGCCAGGGAAAAAGGGGGCGGGGCGAGGGGGAAAAGGTATAATCGCATCACAGTTCGTATGGATATACATTTCTCAGAGAGGGGGGCGGAGCCAATAAAGGGGCGGGGCTATACACTAACAGGGAGCCATGGTTTTTTGGGATAAGGAGTGGGAAAAAAGAGGGCGGGGCTTAATTATAAAACGACTAAACAGATGTAACTAATGGATTATATAATACATTGAAAATTGAAAAAGTTTGGAGCAATTTGGAGCACAAAAAGAGCATTATTGAGCCGCCGCCTGCTGCTGCTGTTGCTCCATTCGCCGATGGTGAGACTCGGCCTCCTCCCAGATGAGCTCCTTGAGCTTCTCCTTTGGCAGATCGTCAAACTCCATCTCCAGAGTGAAGGGCTCCTCGCACACCGGCTCGTCTCCTGGATCGTAGTACTGCTCCAAGTATGGGTGAGCTAGGGCTTGCTCAATGTCGATGCTGGAATTGGTTGGTTGGGATTGATTTGGGGGGAATTTGGTGGTTTTGAGAAGAATTTTTGGGTTTTATGGACGGTTTTTTATTAAAAATTGTGGTTTCTGGGAGTTTTTTTTGATAAAAGTTTGAATTAAAAATTTTTTTTAATTTTCGGTTTTTTAAAGTGATTTTTGGTTATAATTTGGAATTTTATGGAATTTTTTTTAGAGTTTTGTGTGGTTTTACAGTGATTTTTGAATTTTTAAAAGTGTTTTTCAGTGATTTTTGTTGAAATTTAGGATTTTTATGGTTTTTTTTTGAATTTAGGGTGGTCTTGCAGTGATTTTCAGGATGTTTTTGTGCTTTTTTTTGGATTTTGAAAATTTAATTTTTTCTTGTTCAAAATTGGTGATAAAAAATTAAAACAAATTTCAACAAATTTTTCGATTTTAAAGAATTTCGAAAAAATTTTAGAAAATCGGAAAATCATGAAATTCGAAAAAAAAATTAAGAAAAAAGCAAAAAAAAAAATCAAAAATCTGAAAAAAAATTGATTAAAATGCTGGAAAAATTGTGTTTCATTCAATTTCTCATGATTTTCAGTTTCAAATGGTCCATTTTTATCAAAAACACTAAAAAAGAGCTCTAAATTGCTCCAAAAAGAGAAAAAGCGTTGCCAATTTCAAAAAACTAAATTTTTCATCAAAAAAGCTTCAATGTCCTTATTTTGCTCATCTTCCCAATAATAATTCTCATGTCTGACCCAAAATGGGCTCAATTTTTCAATGTTTTTAAAATTCGCTATCATAACTCCCAGAATAGCTGATCAAAAAGATCAAAAACTTCTGAAACCAACCGATTATGCGGATTGAAAGTGAGCATTTTATCAAGCAAATCCAGAGCCCGCGGATCGGCTCCCGGATAAAGACGAGTCCACGGCTGTTTCGGTTTATGCGGCAACGAGATCAGGTAACTTCTCGCCTTGTCATTGATAATACACTGAAGGTCCTCGTTGCTCGGCGAGCCCACCACCGCCAGAATCAGGTTGAGCTGATCCAGATAGTGTTTTCCCGGGAAGAGCGGCCGATTGCTGAGCATCTCGGCCAGAATGCACCCGACCGACCACACATCGATCGATTTCGTGTAGCCCTTGGAATTGAGCATAATCTCCGGAGCACGATACCAGCGAGTCGCCACGTACTCGGTCAGGAAGCCAGTGTGATCCGTTTGCGGATCGGTGACACGTGCCAGTCCAAAGTCGCAGATTTTCAGATCGCAAGTTGTATTCAGGAGGAGATTCGATGGTTTTAGGTCGCGATGGAGCACGTTTGCCGAGTGAATGTATTTGAGACCGCGGAGGATTTGGTAGAGGAAGTAGCACACGTGGTCGTTCGACAGCTTCTGCGTCTTCAGCAGTTTGTAGAGGTCCGTTTCCATGAGACATTGTACGATGTAGATGTCCTTCATTTGGTCAACGGTCTCAGAGCGGATTATCTCTTGGATGTTGATGATCTGGAAGATGGAGTTGGTAAGGGGGGAGGGGACGTCTTCTGGGTGTATCGATAGGGTTTAGGTCTGATGGTTTTAGGGGTTCTGGAGATTCAAAATTCAGATGGATAGGGTTCAGAGGGTTCTGTTCTGATGACTCTGGATTCTGGTGGATTCTGAATGTCAGAATTTCAGATGAATTAATTTAGACGATTCTGAACATTCTGATGAGTTCAGACGTTCTGAATGTTAAGAAGTTTAAGATGATTCAACGAATTATGACGATTCAGATGATTTTGAAGATTCTGAATCTTCAGAGTCGTCTGAATCGTATGAATTTGGCCTTGTGGAATCAGGGAATTCAGCTGATGATTCAGAATCTTCTAAATCGTCAGAATTTCCAGATAATTTAGAATTTTCGGAAAATTCAGAATCTGGTTTTGAAGATTTTGATTATTCTGACGATTTTGTAGTGGCAAATGATTCAGAATTCTCAAAATCATTTAATTTTTCAGAAATTTCGGGATGTTTTCAAAATACTGAATTTATTCAACCTTCTAACATAGATGACGTCTTCTCGATCTACTTGTTCAGATTTTCAGCAAATTTCAAGAGTCTTGAATCATGAAAGCTTCACAATCTTTAGAATCTCTAGAATCTTCTAAATTTTTAGAATATTCCGAAGTTTTAACGTCATCTGAATATACAGAATCTGTAAAACTACCAGAGTCATCAGAATCTTCAAGTTTATCAGAATCATGTAAATATCCAAAATCATTGAAATCTTCAGAATATCCAGTATCTTTTCAAGGTTCAGAATCTTCAGAATCATCTGAATCTCTAGAATTTCCAGAATTTTCACACTTTCAGAATCTTCAGAATCTTCAGAGGGTCTCAAAAATCATCTGAATCATTTGAAAATTCAAAATCTTCAGAATTTCCTGAACTTTCACATTCTTTTACATATTCAGAATCCTAAAAACATTCAGAATCATTTTTCCCGAATCTCCATCACTCCCAAAACCCATTCATCACAAGCCCCGCCCCTTTTTGCAATCCTCGGGCACACTCACATTCTCATGCTTGAACCGATTGAGGATCTTAATCTCGCGAAGTGTGCGCTGACAGAACGTCTGATGCTCGAACGGCGAGATCTTCTTGATGGCGACCCGTTCGCGGGTGATCGTGTCCAGGGCGGACGCCACCATTCCATACGCACCCTCGCCAATGTAGGAAAGGTTCACGTAGCGGGGAGCCACCTGCAAATGAGAGAAGGGGCTCTTTTTTGTGTTTTTGTGCTCATTTGATTTCGAGTAATTTATTGGAATCATTTGAAATCATTGAAAAATTGTGCAAAATTAGGGAAAAACGGTTTTTGCCTAGTTTTAAAGAGATTTTTAAGTGATATTGAATGTAAAATTCTGAAAATATAAGAAAAATGACCTATTTTTAAATATTTGTAGCTCAAAAATTGTGAAAAATACTGGAAAATCAAGTTTTTCTCAGTTTTCCAGTGATTTTCGCATGGAAAACTGCAAAAAACGCTGAAAAATTAAGTTTTTTCGCTGTTTTTCAATGATTTTCACTGAAAAAAGGCGAAATTTTACAATTTTCTCGCATTTCACAAGAGTTTGACCATAAGGGTTGAACTTTTCACCAAATTTATACCATAGATAACCGAGAGCTCACTGAGCCCATTCATGGAGTCAGAATTTGTGGAATGCTACTGATATGGGTCATATAAGTCCAAAATAACAGTGCAAGATAATTTTTCACTGTTATTTTGAACTCATCTGACCCATTTCAAGAGCATTTCGCAAAATCAGATTACATGAATGTGCTCAGTGAGCTCTGGGCAATCTCTGGTATAAATTTGGTGAAAAGTTCAATCATTATCGTCAAACTCTTGTGAAAAGCGAGAAAATTGTAAAAATTCGCTATTTTTCAGTAAAAATCATTGAAAAACAGCAAAAAACATAATTTTTCAGTATTTTTTGCAGTTTTCATACAAAAATCGATAGAAAACTGCGAAAAACTTGAAATTTGAGCGTTTTTTGCAGTTTTTACTTTGAAAATCGATAAAAACATTGCGAAAAACTTCAAATTTGGGCATTTTTTGTAGTTTTTCATCCAAAAATCGATGAAAAACCACAAAAAAGCTCATTTTTGCCCAATTTTTCTTCTAATTTTATGATTTTTGGTAGTTTTTCATACAAAAATCACTGAAAAGCTCATTTTCTCCGTTTCCTCCTTACCTCAAAGAGCTGTCCATGCACCTCCTCGACATTGTTAACAGTCGAAACAACCGCTTCACCGTCGGCCATCTGATACTGCAAATAGAATCGAATGTGACTACGAAAAAAGAGAAAAAGGGGGTGAAAAAGGGAAAAAGTTTGATGTGAAAAAAGTGAAAAAAGGGGGGAAATCAAAGATTCATTCGAAATGCATGCCCCTTTTTATTCTTTTATTCGATGCCTCTCATGTGACCAAAAAAACTGTTTTTCAATGATTTGGGGATGGGAAAAAATAGGGAAATTTGCTGGAAATATAATAATAATATTGCTATTATTATTATGATTGAGATATATTGTGTTATTATGATGATTGGGTTATTTGAAAAAAAATACACCCACGTAAAGTTGCGTACTTTTCAATTTGGAAGGAATTAGATCAAATTCCGAAGAGTTAGATCTAATTCCTATCAATTTTTGTCAAAATTTTACGAAATTTGAGCAATTTTCTATTCAAAACACGCTTTTTTATGTTTTATCAATTTTGAATAGGGCGATTTGGAGTTAGATCTAATTCCTATCAATTTTCATAAAAATTTTACAACTTTTTAGCATCTTCTTCATATTTTGTCAGTTTTGAATATGCTGATTTGGAGTTAGATCTAATTCCAAATTATTTATCGAAATTGAGCCTATTTTCTGGTCACTGTTATCAAAAATTATTGATTTTTCTCGAGTTTTTGCTCATTTTCAGAGAGTTTTTGTAGTTTTCAAGGATAAGTGTGCTCATTGTGCTCTACTTATCGCATTTTTCCAGAATTTATCATCTAAATTTTGGAAAAATCAATTATAATCCTTGAAATCATTAAAAAACTCCCAAAAATTCACCAAAACTCCACAAAATCAATAACAATTCTGATAACACTGAGCATATGACTCAATTCTGACAAATCTCTCGGAATTAGATCCAACTCCAAATCACCCTATTCAAAGCTGACAAATCCATGAAAAAAGGACGTGTTTTCAATGGAAAACAGCTCGAATCAATGCGAATTGATGAGAGAAGGCGATGGAGAAGGGATTACGGGGCCGGATATACTTATGCAAATGCCTCTTCATCTTTTTATCCCCGCAAAGACGCGACAAGATGAATGTGGGGAGGAGATCAGGAAATACATAAAAATGCCAACTTTTTCCGAGGGAAAAACTGCTTGAAATCGCATTTTCTAGATTATTTTTGGCAAATGGCCTAGAAAATGCAAGTTAGGCCATGCCTGAAAAAAGTTGGTTTCTATAGCGATTTATCTGTGTTGGTTGCTGCTCTAATCGCTGAGCTCTTCAAATCCGTCTTCGTGGCCTAGTTTTCGCTGAAACTTCTAGGCCATCTATGAAACTTTACAAACTTTGAGCTCCTGCTAATTCGAATGGATTTAGAGGGACTAGAAAAGTGGAATTCGGCCATTTTCTAGTCCCTCTAATTCCATTCAATTCAACAGGAGCTCAAAATTTGTCAAAATTTCAATGACGGCCTAGAAATTTCAGCGAAAACTAGGCCAGGACGGATTTGGTGAGCTCAGCGATTAGAATGAGCAACCAACAACAGATGAATCGCTATGGAAACCAGCTGTTTTCGATATTCCGATTCTGATAATGATAGTGGAGGGAAACTGAGCTCACGGAGCTCACGGAGCACATGACCCGATCACAAGGCGACGCCCACGCTTCTGATTCAGACGACGTGAAATTCAATCTTTCCGACGGCGAAAGAGCCCCCCGGGCGGCTGATTTTGCTCAAATGCCACTTGCACGTATCCCCTAATCGTTTCGTCCTTTTGCGGCTCTCTTTGGAGCACGCGAGCCGAGCCGAGGAGAGAAAAACGAGGTTGGCAACGAATTCAGAGCACAGCGCTCTGCGTCTCTCTCGGCTAAAAATCAGCGAGATCCCAGAGTGAAGTGCTCTTGCTCCGAGAGAGAGCCACAAAAAAGGGCTCTTTCACTCTTTCACGCCTTTTTGGCCACATTCTCTCATAGACAATGGGCGCCCGTCGAGCGGAAGAAGAAGACGTCCAGAGGGCACTCAACATCGAGAAAAAAGTGACTCATTGCAAAACTTTTCGAATATTTTCTATATTCGGCGTCAAGTTTTGGTGTGCAATCGAGCAGCAAATTGAGCATTGAATGCTTCAAGCTCTTCAGAATCAGACGAGAAAAAACAAATTTTGCAGTTTCGAAATGTCGCAGTTTCAAAGTGGCATAGTTTCGAAGTGTCACAGTTCCAAAGTGTCATAGTTTCGAAACTGTGACACTTTGAAACTGCGACGTTTCGAAATTACGACACTTTGAAACTGTGACACTTCGAAACTAAGCCATTTTGAAACTCGGACATTTCGCAACTTTGACACTTCGAAACTATGACATTTCGAAACCACGACAATTCGAAACCATGACAAATTGAAACTACGACATTTCGAAACTATGACACTTCGAAACTGTGACATTTCGAAACTACGACATTTCGCAACCAACTTCCTACTTTTTGCTAAAAATTCTGTCATTTTCAGAAATTTTCAGCAAATTTCAGCGTTCAAAAGTCATGACTTTTATGAGTCACTCAACTGATAACTGATAACAAAACTGGTCATTAAAATGCTCCACTGATAACTTTTCGGGCTCCAAAAGTCAGTGATTTTTACATTTTCATTGTGAAAAATTAAATTTTCACACTGAAAATATAAAAATGAGCAAATCTCATCATTTTGAAACGTATGTTGCTCTCATACATTTCAAAAAGAGTCGAAAAACATGTCTGCCATCAGTTTCTGATCACAAATCAACTGAGAAACGACGGATGGAGCAAGAGAAAAAGAGCAAAAGAGCCGGCTGCTCTAATCAACTGATATGCGACGGAGGGACAGAAAAACACACACTTTTTTCAATTTCCAATTCCTTTTCACATTGGGCATGGAATAGGCAATTACAGTGTATCGCGTGACAAATTCCGAAGAATCAGAAGGCGTCAAGTGGAGAGACACGGACAGACAGAGGGAAACACTTTCAGTGGAAAGTCACACTTTCCCCCCATTTTTCGCCAGTTTCCGACGAGCAAAACACGCCGAAAATGGGGGAAAACAGAGGAATTCCGAGTAAATGGATACAATAGTTGGAGCGACGAGAGAGACCACAAAAAATGAAATTGTCGGCAGTCAAAATGGCAAAACAACACGCACGTCTTCTGGCAGAAGAAGACGTCGGCTCTGATATCCTCGAGGGAGTCATAGGGAATCACTTGGAGTTCATTTTTTAAGGGAAAAGGATTTGGAGCAAGAAATGAGCTCTAAAGGGCTCAAATAGTCAATTTCGGAGCAAAGAAGTTGGAAATTCGTTCAATTTTCAGAATTTAGACAGAAAACTTTGAGAAATTGAACATTTTTCAAAAAAATGTTCAAAAATAGGGGGAAATTTGAATTTTTCAGAAATTTTTAATGAAAAACTTCAAAAAGCACTTGTCAAAATGCAATTTTCCAGAATTTATTATTTTCAGCATTTTTTTTCATTTGGAGTAGTTTCAGAACTTTCAAAGTGCTCAAAAATGCTCAATTTCAGTCCTAATTGCCATTTATCAGGTGAAAAACTTATAAAATGTATGAAAAATTCAAACTTTTATGCATTTTATAGTTTGTGCATCTGCCACGTGGCAATTTGCTCGAAAATTGATCATTTGTGAGCGCATTCAGAGCGCAGAACCTTGCTCATTACAAAAAATGGCTTCAGAGCAAGTTAGGAGCTCTCAATGTGCTCAAAAGTGGCAATTTTGAGCATCAAAAAAGCTCTAAATCTTGCTCCAAAGTGATATTTCCATAAAATGTGCAAAAATCTCTTTGGAGCAAGTTTAGAGCATCAAAAGAGCTCTAAATGTGCTCCAAAACGATTATTCACTGTGAAAAACTCGATTTCTCACCCTAATTCGTCATAAATAGTGCTACTTCAGGGATGCTAATAAAAAAGCCGACCTAGTAAACGGCGGGGACTAGAAAAAGACGGATAGAGAGAGATGGAACAAGAATAAATGAATTAAGCGTGTGTGTGTGTGTGTGTGCCCGAGGGGGCCAGGACGAGAAAGAGAGAAAGAGGAAGATGGAAACGCAACAAAAAAAAAACGAAGAGTGTGGAAATATGTGTGCGGAATGATAGGCAAAACGTCTCGTTCTCTGCGTCTCTCCGTTTTTCACTCTCTCTCGAGTGGAGACGCAGACGAGCCGACAGAAGGAGAGAGACGCAGAGAAACGCTTCGAGAGGGAGAGAAAAAACAGAAATCAATTATTAACTTCACCTGGGGAATGGAAAAAAGGAGAGAAAAAGTTTCTGAAACCATTTTCACTCGGCAAACACGGAGAACAACCAGGCCGACCTCATTTCCAAATAGTTGGGCCATTTTTTGAGCAAACATTGTGTGTTCTATTCGTGGCGCCAAACATTTTACTGAACTTCAAGATCAGTTTCAGAATGGTCAGAATTTGCAAAAAGTGGGCGGAGCTTGTTTTTTTCGAGTTTGCACAAAATTGTAGGGAAAAAGGGGCGGAGCTTACTAAAATGGATCTGAGTTTACTTTTGTCAATGATTAGTGTGCAAAAAAGAGCAAATCAACATATTAAATTTGAATAAAAGGGGCGGAGCCTAAGAAAATTCATTTTCATCGAGCTTCCACTATGTTTCCAGGAAAAAGGGGCGGAGCTTCATCACTATTTTGCAAAAATTATGATAAATGGGGCGGAGCCTGTTTCTTACAGAATCTATTGATGAATTATCCCTGAAAAGTCATCAAAAGTCATCAGAAGACGTGAACTTTGGGCTCTTTTTAATGAGCTCCGACTCTGACTCTTACTATAAAATGGAAATTATTCATCTCATTAGCTCGTACTTTTTTTTGCTCGGAATATAGTAGAAGAACTCATTAATACTGAATTTTCACTGAAAATTCACTGAAAATAATGATAAATTACCCATGAGAATGCAATTTTTGAGCTTTTCATGACTAATGCTCGAAAAACACTATAAAATGTGAGAATTGTGCATTTTTCAGGGATCTTGATGAGAAATCATGGAAAAAGTAATTTTTATAGGGATTTGGCTCCGAATTTACTAATTTTATGTTGAAAATCAGAAATTTCGGATTCAAAAGCCTATAAAAGTTGCATTTTTCGACAATTCTTATCAGGAGCTCTGAGAATGCACAATTCTCACATTTTATAGTATTTTTGAGCATTTGTCATGAAAAGCTCAAAAATTACAGTTTCCTGTGTAATTTATCATTATTTTCAGTTAATTTTAGTAAAAATTCAATAAAAACAAGTGATTCTACTATATTCAGAGTAATAAAAAGTTGGAGTTAATGAGACGAATAAATTCCATTTCATAGCTCGAGTCAAAGTCAGAGCTCATTAAAAAGAGCCCAAAGTTCACGTCTTCTGATGATTTTTCATGACTTTCCACGAAAAAACACATCTTCTTTTCACGTCTTCTCGATTCTCATGGCGTTAGAATCATAAATCTACCACTATCGGCTCGTGAATAATTCAGAAGTGAGAAAAAAACGCTTTATAAGCATTTTTTTCTTCATGAATTTCTCAAATTGCACAACGTCTTCAAGAACCCCCCGAAAAAGGGTTTTGTGCTCATTTCCATTTCAAAATCTCAAATTTCGCGTGTAATCCTACGCGGGAATCGTCAAATTTCGTCTCTCTCGCACATCAGAATCAGAAGACAAACTGAAACGAGCACATTTCTCGGAATCCGAAGACGACGACTTTTATGATTCAGAAGGAAGGCGAGAGCGAAAAAACGCATTCAATGCGAAATAAAATAGAACGAGGGCGGGAGGGAAAACAAATTGAAACAGATGCGGTCTCAAATGAAATGACACACGAGGGGGCGGGGGGTAGATCAAAAAATGGGAATGGGTTACGGTAGCTTTGTGCATCTACAGTAATCCTGAGGAGCGTGTTTTGAAAAAAGAAAACACGCTTTTCAATTAATTTTTCATAAGTTTTCATCGAAAAAACTCAAAAACTATGCAATTTTTGAGTTTCTTTCAATGAAGCTCTAAAAATCAATTGAAAAGCGTGTTTTGCTTCATCAAAATACGCATATATCAGGATTACTGTAGCTACATGACGCACTACACGCTTTTTAATTGATTTTCAGGTATTCATCAGAATCAACTTTCAAAAAGTGCAATTTTTCGAGTTTATTCCAATGAAAATTCAAAAATCAGTTGAAAAGCGTGTTGTGCGTCTACAGTAACCCAAAATTGTTCATTTGAACAAATACTACGGTAGAAGCATAGAAAAGCGTGTTTTCTCAACGCACAACACGTTTTTCAGTCAAAAAGCGTGTAGTGCGTCGTCAAAGCACGCTCCATTCTTCCGAATGAACAGTTTTGGGTTACTGTAGAAGCACAATCGCAGAATATGTGTTTTTTGACGCACAACACGCTCCACAATCAATTTCCGATTGAAAACCGTGTTGTGCGTCGAGAAAACACGCACTACAGTAACCCAAAAACTAAAAAACGGTGAAAATTCCAATAAAAAGCGTCAGATGCGTCGTGCGTCTACAGTATCCGCGAAAAAGACATTATCCAGGTCACGAATATTCGCAAACACTTCTGGCAACAACTTTGCATTCATTTCCGTCTCCCAAGAACCCATTCGCGTTTAACGACGTCTTCTAAAAGAACGACGACTTCGGTTACGCCTTCTAATTATAAGAAAAGGCCCAAAATGTCATTTCTCCATCAAAAAATGCCAATTCAACCCGAAAAAATGTGGATTAGTCGTAATGAGCAAAAAATGGCTCGTGGAGCATTTGAGTCATACTTTTTCCGTTAAATTGACACTTTCGCAGTTGAAAAGTGTCGTTTTCCAGTAAATAATAGGCGTGTTTTGTGAGTGAGTTACATCGAAAACAACATTTTGCCATATTCAAAACAAACTTTGTGGGAAAAGTGTTTTTAATGGCAGCGGGACTGTCAATAGGAGCGTGTTTTGATGGGATGGAATGGAGAACTGTGTTTTGGAGCGTGTTTTGACGCACAAAAAGGTGATGAAGCGTATTTCGACGCAAAATTCGGGTAGATGCGTGTTTTAGCGCATCGATTCCTCCGGGAGCGTGTTTCAACGCACAATTCAATATTAGAGCGTAGTCACTGTGACGAGAAGCGTGTTTAAACGCAAAATATTCTATGGGATCGTGCTTTGACGCACAATTCCACATTAGAGCGTATTCGCTATGAACAGAAGCGAGTTTCAACGCACAACTACAAAATATGGAAAAATTTGGACGAAAAACGTCAATTCGATGCGTATTTCAACGCACAACTCATTAGAAGAGCGTATTTTGACGGACAATCACTATTCAGAGCGTTTTCAACGCACAATTACGAAATATAGAAAAATTTGGACAAAAAACGACAATTTGATGCGTGTTTTTACGGATAAAATCATCTGGGAGCGTGTTTTAACGCACAATACGATATTGGAGCGTGTTTCAACGCACTATCTACATTTTGAAGGATGTTTCGACGCACAATATCCTCTGGCAGCGTACTTAAACGCACTACCTAATTTAGGAGCGTGATTCCACGCACAACTTTAATATATAACACTTTGAGGACACACAAATGCTAATTTGATGCGTGTTTTGACGCACATTCCAACTTTGGAGCGTCATTTTACGCACAACTCAATTTTAAAGCGTCTTTCAACGCACATTGCAACACTGAAGCGTGTTTTGACGCACAATTTTCAACTAGAGCGTCTTTCTACGCACCATCTACATTTCGATGCGTGTTTCAACGCACAATTGTGTTCTGATCTCTACACCCATTCCAAACGTTGCAACCTGTCAAAGAGCGTCACTAATCAGCTTTCCACGTCAGTCACTAGTAGTCGCCTCTAATAGCCTATTAAAAAAGTGCACCATTTGCGTGTGGTGATAAGTGTGCCTGTCCTGTTACCCATTATCATTTCCCCCCCCCCCCCCCCCCCCCTCTTCGAGCATCCTCTTTTTTGTGCTCTTTTTCAAAATCAGTATCAAAATATCAACAAACCTGTCGCTGCCGATGCCGCTGGTAGTGCTGGTAGTGGGCTCTCTGGTTCGAGGTACGGTAGGTGAGCCCGCCGGGAGCCGATTGGTGTTGCTGGAGCAATTTGGAGCATTTTGGAGCAAAAAAGAGCAACGAGTACCTTGGCCTGAGGGTGTCCGTTGGAGACACGCGCCGGCTGATTGCACAAGTTGCTCGGTATCCATGTGGGCATCATTTTTCTGCAAAATTTTATTGATTTTTGCAGAAAAAGGCGGAAAAAGTTTCGAAACTGCGACGTTTCGCAACTTTCAACGATATTTTCGATCTCCACTGCCTCCAATTACCTAAAAGTTTCGAAACTGTGACGTTTCGCAACTTTTTCGCAACTTTCTCGGTAGAACTTCATCAGCTTTTCATAACTTTATAATTTTCTTCAAAACTTCAAAGTTTCAATATCTTTCAGGGGCGTGGCTTTAAAGGCACATTGAATTTCAAAAAAAAAATTTTTATGGGTACTGTAAACATGCTCCATTGTCAATTTTGCAGCTCTTGAATGGCGGCAAAGTCGAAAAATTCAAATTCCCTAGTTTTTCAGCGAAATCATCGATATTTTATCAATTTTCACATAAAAATTGCGAAAAAATCAATAATTTCGATGAAAACACTCGAAAATTCCAAAAATTGCACTTTTCCGCCATTCAATCGCTGACAAATTGACGATGGAGCGCATTTACAGTACACATCGAAAATTTTTTTTTAAAATCCAATGTGCCTTCAAAGCCACGCCCCTAAAAGACATTGGAACTTTAAAATTTTGAAGAAAATTATAAAATTATGAAGAGCTGATGGATTTCTACCGAGAAAGTTGCGAAAAAGTTGCGAAACGTCACAGTTTCGAAACTTTTAGGTAACTGAAAACGAGAAATTCCAAAATTTCGAAGCTTTTTCAATTTTTCCGACGAAAAATTGAAAAATCAACAAAATTCTGCGAAATCGTAATAAATACTCTCGGAAAAATATAAAATATGCTATGAACTGCGTCTAAAACCCGAAAAATAGTGACTAATCTGAAAAATGTGACTTCCCTCCTGACACCTTCTAATTAGCCTCATCAGAATTCTTCATCATCATTATTATTATTGTTATTATTATTTCCCTTTTTTCCCACTAATTTTATTTTCCCCGTCAATATTTACCAATGCTCGACTGATAACTCTTAACAATGCGAATGTCTCACTCTTTTTGACCGCCCACCACCTCCTAAAATGTTGATATTTGCTCGCGTGTTCTTCGATGCGTCATTTTGACGCTTTTGCAGAGTCATCCGGAGCTCACTTGAGCCGCTAACCTATTATAATTATGGAGCATCAGGAGGAGGAGGAGCTATTGGATTTTGATAGGGTAAGTTTAGGCTCCATTTTTGTGCATTTTGTTAAAAAATGCACAAAAATGGGCGTGGTCAAAGTAATATGCTCAATTTGAGCAACAGAAACTACAAAAATCGCTTCGGAGCAAGTTTTGAGCTCTAAAAATGCTCCGAGACAGTCATTTTTGTGTATTTCACTGTGAAACGAATGATTATACCAAAAATTCATGAAAATTCGAATTTTACAAAGTTTTCAGTTGAAATCTTTGAAAAAATCAAATTTTCATGGCTTTAATGATAAAAATGCACCAAAATTCACTATTTTTAGCATTTTCAGAGCTCAAAACTTGCTCCAAGGCAATTTTCATGATTTTTATCGAATTATATAAAGGTTAACATGAAAAAACACAAAATTTTGATAAGAAAGTTTAAATCTACTGAAATTCAAACTTTTTTTATCAAAATGTTGCATTTTTTCATGTTAATTCTCATAGAATTCGATAGGAATTATGAAAATTGCTTTGGAGCAAGTCATGAGCAAAAAAATGCTCAAAAATAGTGAATTTTAGTGTTATTCATGAAAATTCGAGTTTTTTAAAGATTTTTATAAAAACTTTGAAGAATTCAAAATTTCATGATATTATCAGTTTCTCAACAATAAAATGCTCAAAAATTGTCAGTTTATGAGAATTTTAGAGTTCAGAATTCTAAATTTCTCATCCTAACCTAATAAAAGTCAACGAATTCAGGCGATGCGAGACTTCACAGAAATGTTCCCACGAGTGAGCCCCGCTCAAATCGAGCTCGTGCTCCGCAAATACGACGGAGACGTGTCGGCGACGATCAACGAGCTGCTCTTCGACGATAACGTTCGTTTTCTCAACAAAAACAACCGCCAATGTTTGCATTTGCAGTCCGCTCCGACGTCTAGCACATTTCGGCCGGGCGAAGACGTGTTGACGCGTCTCAGAAGACGTCGGCACGAGATAAACGAGCGGTTGAGGGAGAATCAACGACTACTGGATACCGTCACGGATGTCGAGTCGGCGAGGTGGGTCAGAATTGTCACGTCTTCTATTGTGAAAAAAAAATTCCTGCGACATCGGGCGAGCGCGCGAAAATTTGAATAGGCCCCGCCCACCGAGCGGTCGGCCGACGGTCCCCACACAAACACCACTGCGGCGTCGGCCGACCGCTCGGTGGGCGGGGCCTATTCAAATTTTCGCGCGCTCGCCCGATGTCGCAGGAATTTTTTTTTCACAATAGATTTGCAAGAAAACTTTTAAAATTCGCTTGGAAATACGAATTCTAATGAAAAATCGCCTTTTTTGCTTGAAATTTCAGAATTTTGATATGTTTTAACGATTTTTTCTTTTTTTCAGCGATTTTCAGAGAAAAAATTATTGAAGTCGAACAAAATTTGCTTCTCTGCATACTTTTTTATCAATTTCCAATGTTTTTACACATTATTTTTGACAAAACCAACTTTGAGCAACGTACCGAGCTCCAAAGAGTCAAAAATGAGCATTTTGCTCATTTTCAACCCGCTGATAGCCGAAAGCTTGCTCAAACTTGATTTTTGCCAGAGAAAAGTGTGAAAAACTCTGTGAAATTGTGAAAAAGTACCAGAAAAGGCAAATTTTTCTGAATTTCAATGATTTCTGCATTGAAAATCGCAAAAAAAGGGATTTTTCGATGATTTGATGATTTTCATCGTCAAAAAGTCGGAAAAAGTTACTGTCAGCAAAAATTAGGTCGAGAACATTAGATTTGACGCAACATTGCGGACTTTTCTGCAATTTTGCGTCAAATCTCGTGCAAAATGCGCATTTTGAACGCAAAACACGCTCTACAACCCTAAAACTAGATGAAACATCAAATTTGACGCAGAATTGCGGAATTTTTCGGAAAAACATCAATTTTCGACCGAATTCCGCAATTTTTCGTCAGAAATCGTGCTAACTTAATGTTTTTGAAGCTTAAAACGCTCTATAAACCTAAAACTCGATGAAAAAACTACCAAAACTCCTAAAAACTCTTAAAAACCCCTAAAAACTACTAAAAAACTCAAAAAAAGCATCAAAAACCTCTTCAGAACCTACGAAGACCAACAACTAGCGTATCTCCTCGAACACCGCGAAGTCAGCGAACTGATAAAAGCGGAGAAAACAAGGACGGACAGACACGGTAAACACACGGAACTTCCGAAACCACGTGAAACACCGCAAAAGACCATCCAGAAGACGTCGGAAGCAAAAAAGAAGACTAGAAGGTCATCAGAAGACGTGCCAATTCCAGATGGACCGTACGTCGGACCCATCGGTGACAACAATTTGGCGTCAAGAATCAGGGGCACTTTCAAGAAAGGTCGGATGATTTATTGCGTTTTTCGGCGGGAAAGATAACATTTTTTCGCCGATTTTCGCGCGATCTTTGCGAAAAAGGAAGGAATTTTTATTTTTAGCGAAAAATTTTTCGTTTTTCGCGTTTTTTTCGGTGGGAAAATGTTTGAAAAAAAGGAAAAATTTGAAAAATTCGGCAAAAAATTCAAAAACTGTGCAATCCGCCGTGATGTGTTTGCAGATTTTCGTGTACCGTACTCAAAAATTTTCAAATTTCAGGCTCCGGCTCTCGATTTTCTCGGCTCTTCTCGACTCCATAATGCTCCAACATTTGAAAAAAACAAAAAAATCAATAAATACCGAATTTCATTCTATTCCAATCAAAAATAATCAATAAATCACAGAAAAATCACAATTTTCACTAGATGTCGCATTAAAAAAATCAATACATTGTATTTTTAATAAACAGTGTCAATTAACCCGTAATTACCGCAATTAAACTGATTAGAGTGTCAACAGGGATTTGGAAAGAGTATCGAGTTTGAAGAGCGCGAACAACTCGGCCGATTTGTACGTCTCCATTATCAATTGGTTCATTTCCTGGAAAAAAATCGATAATTATTGATTGAAAAGTCAAAATGTGGATTGTGGCTGGGGAGAAAGCTAGGCCAGCTGGAGTTTTTCAGAATTTATTGATTTTTTCGGGTTTTTCATCGATTTTTTCGAAATTTGATGGTTTTTTTGAGATTTTAGCTATGAAAACTGTTAAAAACTACCAAAAAATCATGAAAATCATTGAAAAATTAACAAAAAATCATAAAAACCACGAAAAAATCGATAAAATCCATGTAAAACTTAAAAATTCCATCTGGCCTAACTTTCCCTCGTCCCCCGGCCACCAACACTTATAAAAATCAATAAATCAATAAAAACTCACAAAAACAGTGCCCATGAGCAACAACAGATTTCCCATCCGAACACTAATCTCGGCTGGATCATCATAGAGGTCCTCATAATAATTGTGGAGCCCGTTGAGCAGCGCCTCCTCGTGCTCTTTTCCAATCACCTTCATGCTCGGCGTGTACTCGCAGTAGCCTGGAAATACTGCAAATTTGGCACGGTGAAACAGCGGAAAACTGTGAAAATTTGGGAAAAATCGTGTTTTTATTGATTTTTTCAAATTTTTATCGATTTTTTTGGATTTGGTTGTTTTTAGTGTCAAAATCGTGAAATTCATAAAATTTCATCCAAAATCAATGAAAAAACTGAAAAAAATGGAAGAAAAATGATGAAAAATCAATAAAAACTAGACTACAAACTACAAACTCACGAAAAAATCACGTATTTTATTGATTTTTTCCAGGTATTTTGACGTTTTCAAGGTTTTTTGGTTTCAAAAACGTGAATTTCATTGAATTTCATGTGAACTCCGTGAAAAAATGAAGAAAAATCAATACACGAGACTACAAACTATAGTTTCACTGAAAAATCACGTATTCTATTGATTTTTCTTCAATTTTTGACGTTTTTTACTGTTTTTTGGTGTTAAAAACGTGAAATTCGTTGAATTTGATGTGAACTCCGTAAAAAAAAACAGAAAAATCAATAAACGAGACTACAAACTACAGTCTCACGTAAAAACATGTTTTTTAATCGATTTTTTCTTAATTTTTAACGTTTTTCACTGTTTTTTGGTTTCAAAAGGGGAAATTTATGAAATTCTACCCAAAATCAATAAAAATTGCACAAAAACAATGAAAATCGCTGAAAAATCAATACTTCTCAACCGCACTGAAAGTACGCAACTTTCCGTTATTATCCATTTCTGACGAGATGCCAGTTGAGTTCAAATCGCTGAGGCGGGTCTCGCGGCGCCAAAAAAGTGAGACAGCGCAGTGATGCGAGAGAGTCGAGAAAAACAGAGATTAAAGGAACTTGAGGTTCGCTGCGAGACCCACCGCAGCGATTTGAACTCAACTGGCTTCTCGTCAGAAATGCATAATAGTGTGTATCGATTTTTCAGCACAATTTCCCAAAGTCCAACAGAGCGCATTTGCACAGCTCGTTAAATACCTAATTTCCAGA
The DNA here is from genome assembly GCA_963572205.1 of Caenorhabditis imperialis. NCBI lineage: Eukaryota > Metazoa > Nematoda > Chromadorea > Rhabditida > Rhabditidae > Caenorhabditis > Caenorhabditis imperialis. Next base: position 1,554,499 of record OY751541.1, read on the forward strand.
TGCACATTGCTTTGAGAGCCGCAAACTCCACTTGCGTCAGCCGGAGTGATCGAATCGGTCGGCACAGTGCGTCGTTGAAGCGTTGGATGAATGCGAAGAATAGTCTGCAAAATTAGAGGGTTGTCTACGAGAAGTACAAAAAATGATGAGAAAAATCGATAAAATTTATTGATTTTTTGGAAAATTTCCAAGAATTCTGTGAAATTTCGGAGAAAACTATGAATTTCTGAGGAAAAATTGGGAATTTGCACGAAATTTGTGAAAATCCGCTCAAAAATCAATAAAATTAGGCCACGCCCCTTTCCACTGGTTGGTCGCCGGTGTACTTCTCTCGGAGTATCGAAAAATGTGAGTAAAAGTACATTTTCGTAGTTTTTTGGTGAAAAATCATGAAAATAACGATAAAAATGGAAATTTTGCAGAAAAAAGGTAAATTTTGAATGGAAATGGAAACATTTGCGGAAAAATCAATAAATTTATGCTTTTTCTGTGGTAAAAATCACGAAAATACCAATAAAACTTGAAATTTCGAGGAAAAAGGTAAATTTTGCAGAAAAAAAAGGTAAATTTTAAGTGAAAATCCCGTTTTTTATGGAAAAAATCTTGAAAAACTTGAAATTTTGTGTAAAAATTTAAATTTTGTGTGAAAATTGAAAAATTTCGAAAAAATCACGAAATTTTGACTGTTTTTGTGGGAAAAATCATGAAAATAACGATAAAAATTTGAAATTGGCTTGAAAAATCATAATTTCGAGGGAAAAGGTAAATTTTAAGTGAAATTTCAAAATTTCTTGAAGAAAATCAATAAATTGTTGCTATTTCTGTGAAAATTGCGAAAATTTTGTCAAAAAATTAAAAATTTTATCGAAAAACTAAAAATTTCCAAAATTTTTTACCAAAAAACTCAAAAATTTCAATTCTAAACCCTCTGGTCATTGATTGGTCATCGGTGTACTTCTCTCGGACAAATCAACCAAACTTTTCTTTTTCTTTTCCCCATAAAAACACTCACTTCTTCTTCTCATTGGCACAAATATCATCCTCATCGTCCCACCCATACGACATATCATTGACAGTACAAGTGCTCCCATCAGTGAACATGACTTGCGGCCGTTCCGCCTCCACTTTATACGCCTCCACAGTGATCCAAGCAATGTCCAGAAGACAATAAGACAAGGAGCATGACCTGTAGAAAATCGCCTTCTCCATTTGCTGCAACAAATCGAATCCGGGACAGCATTTGCAGAAATCTTGGGCTAGCAAATTGTCGAATCGCTGTGATTCGTACTGTCTTTTCAGAGAATGAGGTGGTGGTTCAATTGGATCAAACGGCATGTCTCCTCGTTCCTCAATTACTGCTAACAGTCCTGTTTCAGTGAATATCATTCTTCTTCTGTCCATCGACGCCTTCAGCTGATCCACGTAGAAGCGTAGAAGATCCACTCCACTCATGTTGATTATCTTTGATTCTTCCTGCCTACTGGGGGCTGAAAAAAACCCAATTTTAAGAGTTGTGGCTATCATTTTTAGGTCAAAATGACTTTTTTGCCCTTTTCACTGTGATTGGTCGCCTAACTTTTTCATTTTTTGCATTTCCAATTTTTCTCCCTGTTTTTTCTCAGTTTCCCATCAACTTTTCTCATATTTTCCTTGACAGTTTTGTTGCAAATTTAAAACTCTACAAACCCACCAAAGGAAATTTCAAAATACCCCCTCCCCGCCAAGAAAAACGCGTGGAAGAGAAAACCAACTTTTTGGATTTCTCTTCCATCAATTTTTCTAGACTTTGAGCACTGTTTTCTTAAAACTTTTTTAACAAATTTATAGAGTTTTTAATTTCAAACAAACTTGTCAAAACAAATTTTTGAAATCATGGCCTAAAAATCTGGAAAAATGGCACTTGCAAAAGTTAGGCCAGGTCACTTTCAGTTGTGTAGTTCTTGTGCACAATTTCAAAGAATAATAATATAGGTATCAATCGACGGGGAATTATACACTGATCACAGCGGTATAGATAGTTTTTCAGAAAAACGCTTGTTGAGCAAGTTACGAGCTCTTAAACGCTTATAACTTTCTCAAATCCAATTTTCATGTGACAAAAGTTATACCATCTTATTCAGCAGAAAATTTCGCGTTGATTGATATACATATCAACATACTTTGATAATTTCCACTCGAACTACAAAACCGACGAATAGGGAGCAAGTGGGCGTGGCCTAACTTTTGCAATAGTTCTTTTTTATGTTTTATTTATGGTTTGTGATGGCTTTTCAGGTGAATAATTCTTGTTGCATTGTTTTCTGATGTTGAAAACTCAAAACCCCCAAAGCCACCTGGAAAACCAGCATGGCCTAGTTTTTGCAGGTGGTTTTTCTTCTACATTTTTGAGGCTTGTCTGATAAGTTTTCAATGATCTTTTTTGACAGTTTTGTTAAGAATTTGAAGTTCTACAAAATTGTCAAAGGAATGTTTAAGAAATATCCTGGGAGTCCAGAAAAACAGGTGGAAGAGAAATCCAAATGAGTGGGTTTTCTCTTCCACGCGTTTTTCTCGGCGGGGAGGGGGTAATTTGAGATTTTGTTCGACATTTTTGTAGAGTTTTGAATTTGGAACAAGGCTGTCAAGAAAAATTTGGAAAAAATTGATGGGAAACACTGAAAAATTGGTTTAAAAAAATTTTTTTTTTTTTTTTTTGAAATTTTTTTTGCAAAAAAGACCCACTTGGTTCCGGTCGTACTGCAGTGCTTGTTGAAGGGAGGTCATTCGGATCAAATTTCTGAAAGAAAATATAAATTTTTTGATGACGTATTTTCCACTTACAAAGTCATTCATCAATGGGCTATCATTGGGATTTAATCCCGGTGGCGACTTCTTTTCAATCGATAACGGCGAATTATCATCGGTTTGATCTACAAAACTCTACTTTTCAATATGCATTTCAAAAATCGGTTCAAAAAGTGATAGATCAAAGTGCAAACCTGCGGCGCAGTCGAATTTGCAGTCGTCAATCTCCGTTTTGATCTGGTCCTCTCTCATCATGTGCTTCTTCGGCACTTTCTTGTTCGACCTCCGCTTCTGGACGCATTCTCGACGCATTCCCGCTTTGACGCACTTGTCGAATCGACACGCACGACATATCATTCGGAGTTCTGAAAAAATGCTCGTTTCTGGGATTTCTGATGGGAATTTTGTAATTTCGAGTGTATTTTTGAAATCTACAGTGTTGAAAACCCCTAAAACCCAATTTTCGAGGGGAAATTCTAAAATGTCGTATGGTATGGTGCATTGAAAAGTGTTTGCGGACTTGGAAGGTACAGTAACCCAAAAATTGGCTAGATGCTGGGAAAACTTGTTTTCAGGGTGAAATTTTACAAGAATTCTGAAAATCAATATGAAAACCCGTGAATATTTCAACTTTCTATAGTTTTCGGACTAGTTACCTCAAAATTCATCAAAAAGTGCATGAAAACCGCAACTTTTTGAAAATTTGAGTTTATTTTCGAGTTCTCCCACTATTGAAAACCCCTATTACTCAATTTTCGAAAGGAAATTCCAAAATGTCGTAAGTTACAGTGTATTGAAATGTGTTTGCAGAATTTGCGGACTTTGGAAGGTACAGTAACCCAAAAAAAAATCCGCTAAAGGCTTGAAAAACCAGTTTCTAGGGTGAAATTTTACGAGGATTCTGAAAATCAACATGAAAACTCTCAAAAATCAATCATTCTCGAGATTTCGACTGAAAAACCATAAATTTTCCAAGTTATGATTCAAAATCTACAGTAACCCGTTGAATTTCAAGGTGCATCATCACCAAAACAAAAATTGTTCCAAAACAATAAAATACGGTACAAAAATCTAAAAATCCCAAATCCAAACAAAAAAATCAAATTCTCACCATGAAAAATGACACAGCTCTTGTCCTTCTTGCACTGAAACTGAATGTTCAGCGACACCGTTCGTCGAAAAAACGCAGCACACGCCAAACACGACGTGCTTCCAAAGTGCGCGGAGCCACCATCGGGGTGCTCACACACGAGACACTTGGCCGTCGGCGGCACGCCGCTGTAACCGCCCGTTCGCTCCACTCTCATTCACGGTTGGGGTCTGCAAAACTTAATGGGGTCAGTGGGGGGTCGATCTAAAGAGAGTCGGTGGGGATGGGAAACGTGTTAGCCACTGCGCCACAGGTGCGGCGAGAGCGGCGGGCGCGGAGTGCGTATAAGAAAGGGGGAGGAGGGGAGAGTGCGAGAGGGGGGAGATGAAAATTTGAATTCTTTCAAAAAATTCAAAAATTTCGAGTAGATCAAAAATTTTTTGAATTTTAGAATTTTTTCGTTTTTTTGAAATAAAGGAATTCAGAATAAAATTCAGAAGACGTGCCGAATTCAAGGATATAGAATTTCCAAAAATCCAAAAAGTGAGTGGAGTGAAATGGATCTTATAGCGCCGCGAATAGATGATTTTATCTCAAATTCAAATTTTTTTCAGCTCAAAAAATGTCGAGGCGAGACAAGGACTGGATAAAGGGGCGTGGCTACAGTATTCCACCAAAAAATGACGCATATTTTCTATATAGGTTTAGGAGCGCCACAAAAAAAATAAAATGTATAAAACAAAACGGTTTTTGATTGTGATGAATTGGCGCGACGAGAGAGTCGCGTAGTGCGGAGGGTGGCAGAGAAAAAGAGGAAAGGGGCGAGAGAGTGTGGCGGACGGGGAGGGTGCAGACAGGGCAGAGAAGATAAGAATCGCTTAAATGTCACTTGAGAGAGCTCGAAGTTTTTGGGAGAAGTGTGTAGTCATTGGGAAACGAGAGAAAAGTTCAACGACATGTGGTCGACACCTGCTTTTCCGCGTTTCTGCATTTCTATAGCGGGTGGTGGCCTAGGTTTTGCAAATGTTGAGTTTTTAAATTGCATTTTTCTGGGTTTGCAGTGGTTTTTTCGAGATTTTGTCTTGATAGTTTTGTTTAAAATTGAAAACTGTACAAATTAGTCAAAGGAATTTTGAAATAATCGTTTTTTAGCTCTGAAAGAGCAAAAAAACAGGTGATGGCCTAGGTTTTGCAAGTGCGAACTTAAAAATGGTATTTTTGTGGGTTTCGAATAATTTTTTCTAAGATTTTTTTTTGACAAAACAGTTCTAAACTACAAAAACTACAAATTTGTCGAAGGAATTTCAAAAATATCAACTTAGCGGCCTAAAAGGTAGGAAAAACAGGTCATGCCTAACTTTTTCAAGCTCCTTCACTTTTAGGTCATTTTTCTGGGTTCATAGCGATTTTTGCAAGGCTTTTCTTTGATAAAATTGTTTAAAATTAAAAACTGTACAAATTAGTCGAAGGAATTTCAAAAATAGCAACTAGGACCCCGGAAAATTGGAAAAAACAGGTGATGGCCTAACTTTTGCAAGCCATTTTCTTTTTAGGGCTGTTTTTCTGGGTTTACAATAATTTTTACGGAGTTTTTCTTTGACAGTACTGTTCAAAATTAAAAACTGTACAAATTTGTCGAAAGAATTCAAAAATAGGAACTAGGACCCTGAAAATTGGAAAAAACTGGCCATGGGCCTAACTTTTGAAAGCCATTTTCTTTTTAGGCCATTTTTCCAGGTTTAAAGCAACTTTTTCTAATATTTTTCTTTGATAGAATTGTTCTAAACTTTAAAAACTACAATTTTGTCGACGTAATTTCGAAAATATCAACTTAGGCGGCCTAAAAAGTAGGAAATACAAGTCATGGCCTAACTTTTGCAAGCCATTTTCTTTATAGGTCATTTTTCCAGGTTCAAAGCAACTTTTCTAATATTTTCTTTGATAGAATTGTTTAAAACTACAAAAACTACAAAATTGTCGCAGGAATTTCAAAAATACCAACTATTCGCTCTAAAAAATCAATAAAACCCCACCCTGGCCTAACTTTCTCAACACAAAAACTCATTTTCTCGCACATCTGATCAGAAGAACGTCACAAAAACTCTGTTTTGCTCCCGCCAGACTAAAAGAATCGTAATAACAAAAGCCGAGCACAAATCCGTATCAAAACATAAATTCCAAAATTCCAAAATGATCAACCGAAAATTTTGAGCATTTAAATAGAGCTCTGGTGAGCTCCAAGAGCAACTAGACTCTAGTGGTCAATTTCAGGCTCCCTTTCTCACTTGAGCACAAAAAAAGAGCAAACGAGAAGGAGCTCCGTTTTTTTGATAAGGGACAATGCGAGAAAACGGAGCACCTTTTCTCTATTTGTGCTCTTTTTCGAATGATGTGAGACGGACAAATAGGAGAGACTGTCGGCACTGATTTCATGCTCTTTTCGGTCTCTTGAACTCAGAATAAATAATAACAAGTGCAAAAGTTAGGCCACGGCCTAGTTTTTTCGAGTTTTTTTGGGTGGGTATTGATTATTTCGAAAAATGTTTTGATAGTTTTATGAAGCTTTAAATTTGCAACAATTCTATCAAAAAAAGTTGTGAAAATGTGCTGAAAAACCCCGAAAAAAGCGAAATTACTAGGGAAAAGTTGAAAAAGTTAGGCCACATGGGGTTTTTTGAGTTTTTTGGGATGGGTATTGATTATTTTTTTTAAGTGCTTTGACAGTTCTGTAGAGAATTAAATTTGCAACAATTCTATCAAAAAACTTTTGCGAAAAAGTGCTGAAAACCCCTGAAAAAAGCAAATTTTCAGTGAGAAGTTGAAAAAGTTAGGCCATGGCCTAATTTTACTGTTTTTCTGGGCTCTGGGTGATTATTTTCTAAATTCCTTGGACAATTTTATAGAATTTAAAATTCTGAACATTTCTGTCAGATCAAAATCTCAAAAGAACCAGAAAAAACCTCAAAAAACCATGATTTTCAGGAGAAAATTGCAAAAGTTAGGCCACGACCTAGTTATTACAATTTTTCTAGCTTCCCAGTGGTCAATTTTCAAATTCCTTCTACAATTTTATAGATTTTGAAATTCTTAACAATTCCATCAAAAAAAATCTCGAAAAAACTACTTTTCATCCTCAAAAAAACGTAATTTTCATGAGTAAATTGCAAAAAATAGGCCATGACCTAGTTTTTCCGATTTTTCGAGCTTATCGGTGGTCAGTTTCGAAATTCCTTTTACAATTTTATAGAGAATTAAATTCTTAACAATTCTATCAAAACAAAATCCCGAAAAAACCACAATAAACCCCTTAAAACAGTCATTTTAGGTCAAAAATTGCAAAAACTAGGCCACGCCCCCCAAATTGTTCCAATTGGTCAATTCTCTAGTTTGTGTAGTCCACGTGAAAAGAAAGAACAAGCTCAAAAGTTTAGAATTTCGTGAGCAAACACTGCCAGGCGTGTTCTTCTTTTGTGCGGGGTAGTCATAAGTTGCGGCTCGGCGAGCAAAGAACGTTTACATCTTCTGAATTCTGAATTCTGAATTCTGGATTCAGATGACGTTCAGAAGACGTTCAGAAGACAAAAGAGGAAAAAGGTGGAAAAAAGTGAAGAGGAAACAGGAAAAAGGAAAAAAAGGGGAAAAAGGAAAAAAAGTGGAAAAATCAAAAAGACAAAGATGAAGAACATCATTCTCCGCCACGTCTTCTGAATTCTAATCCTCCAAATTCTAATCAGCATTAACATCATCATTATAATCATAATCAAAGAGCCCCGAGACACTAATGAGCCCAAAAAGTTGAGCACAATATGGGGAAAAGGCGAAATAGTTGAAGCGAGACGACGAGAGTGAAAGGCGGTCAGAGACGCAGAGGGAGGGGCAAGTGGAAGGTGAGGACACGAAACGCGCAGAGGGCATGGCGAGAGAGTGCAGACGACGAGGGCGAAAAAAGGTTGTTGATCTTTGGAAGGCGGCAAATTGGAGGAGAGACGCAGATGGACACGTGGAAGTCTTGGTTTTGAGCTCATTAGCATTGCGCTTTGTTAATTAGAGCTCCAAATGCTCTTTTAATATAATTAAATACCTTCTATTATAATTGAGCACATGTTTGCTCATTTTTGGTTTTCATAGACTTATTTTGAACTGCTCATAACTCTGCCCATTTTTGCTCTTTTTGCACCATTTTTCTCAAGATGCTCAGTATCTTGAGAGCTACAACTTTGTAGTTGAACACTTTTATTGAAAACTAAAATGAGCAAAGATATACTCGGATTTTGAGCTCTCACTCCCAAAAATGTTCACTTTTTCAATTGAAGTTTCCAAATTGAGCACAACTTTGATCTTTTTGATTTTCATTAAAAGTTGTCAACTACTCATTTCAAGCTCTTTTATCAATGGACCTCCTAACCAAAAATGAGAAAAAAAGAGCAAAAATGGGCGGAGTTATGAGCACTCAAAGTTTCAGATTTCTTGATTTTTGAAAATTGCTCATAACTCCGCCCATTTTTGCTCTTTTTGCACTATTTTTTTTTGAAAATGCTCAAAATCACTAGAGCTACAAATTTGTAGTTAAGCACTTTTTATGAATCCCAATAGAAAGTTAGTTATTTTCAATTTTCTGACCTTCACTCTGAAAATCACTTTTCAAAAAGTTAGTTTTGAAAATTGAGCACATCTTTGCTCTTTTTGATTTTCATAAAAAGTTTCAACTAACAGTTTGTAGTTCTTTTGTCAATGCACCTTCTCACTAAATATGAGCCAAAAAGAGGCGGAGTTATACCAATAACCCCCAAAATCCACTATAAATGACTTGAGATGCTCATAACTTTTTCTACAGTAACCCAATCTCATCAAAGTTTTTGTCAGAATATGTAAAATTACTAGAGCTACAATTTTCTAACAGATCACTTTTACCGAAACTCAAAAACAACAAAGAAAAATGGATTTTTTGGGAGACACATCACTTTACAAAAAATCACCTTTCAAAAAATGCTCATTTCCAGAGCTCTTTTTAATTTCAGTAAAAGTGCTCAACTACAAAGTTGTGAAGCTCAAAATTCCGCATTCAATGAAAAAAGTTCAAAAAAATTCATGAATTCTGAAGCGAGTTAGAAGGCGTCAAAGTTAAAGGTAGATCAAAAAGTCAACGAAAATTGCTCTTTTTGCTCTGTTGCTCTGTTTCATGTGACTTATATTAAATATGACATTATTATTATATTTATGCAATCCGACTAAAAACTAAAAATAAGCTGAAAAAGTTCAAAAAACCAAGGCAGAAGGCTCAAATGGATCAAACGGATATAAAGGGGCGGGGCTTAGTATATTTTATTATTTTTCTTCATAGATCAAATGAAAATGTTGGTTTTGATGATATGAAACCAAAAAAACCAAAAGAAAATTAGAAAAAAAAGGGAAAAATCGAAAAAAAAATCGAAAAAAAAAAATCGAAAAAAAAAATTTTTTTTTCAAAACCTCACATTTTTTCATAAGTCTCCCTTATGCTCCACGGAGCACAAAGAGCACCAACTGATAACATTCCTAATCAGTTAACTTATAGGCTACACGTCTAGCCAAATCACGAAAAAAAGTGAGAACGAACCGACCAATCAATGATTTTTCTCTTCCTCTTTTTCCCCAACACAGTGAGATGATGGCGATGTGATGAAATTGGAAACGCCATTTTGTAGTTTTGTGCGTTTTGTAGTGCAAGTGTGCTCTACCGCACTGTCAGGTGTGAGAGAGTGGCATTTGGTAAGAGACGCAGAGAGGGAGAGGGGGAAATAGCGGTTTTTGGTGATTTTCTTGAATTTTTGATGTTTTTTGATGGATTTTATTGATTTTCTTTTGATTTTTGTTAGGAAAATTGTGAGAAATCATCATTTTTAATGAAAAATACATGAAACATAAAAAAAATCAATAATTTATCAATTTTTTCAACTTTTTACGATTTTTTCGATTTTTTCCACAAAGTTCGCTGAAATGTTGAAAAATTATGAAAATCAATAAAAACTAACTGAAAATCATTAAAATCCTATCGATTTTATTGATTTTCGAGGAAATTTATGAAAAACTGAAAATTTTTCAATTTTCATGAAAATATCGATTTTTATCGATTTTTAGTGGTTTTTAACTGATTTTTGCTAGTTTTTGAATGAAAAATTGTTGAAAAACAATAAATTTCATTAGTTTTAATGAAAATCATGCAAAAATCATGAAAATCACCATATTTTGAGCATTTTTGGATTTTTTTCAATTTTTCATGGATTTTTTTCGGATTTTTCAACATTTTCGTATTTTTTAAATGAAAAAATCAATTAAAACACTCAATTCCACCCATTCTCATCATTTTTCTTCCGAAAAATCATCAAAAACCTCAACAAATCGATAAAAACACCCCAAAAATCAATAAAACCGCATTTTCCCCCCATCACTCGCTGCAAGTGCGCTCCACCGCACTCAACAAAAGAGCACTCATTTTTAAGAGACGCAGACACACTTTTCGCGTATTTTTAGAGGTTTTTGGAGTGAAAGTGGTTCCGCAAACAGTTTAGTTTACCCTCTCTCAAGTTACATTGTGTTTTTTGGAGTTTTTTGCACCGGAAGTGCGCGAAAATGGGGATCGGAGGTCAAGAGGAATCGGAAAATTGGAGGAAATGTGTGGTTTGTGGGAAAATGACATCAGTGGAAAGATTTAAAAAATTTGTATGGAAATTGGAAATTCAATTGCTTTTCTTTTGAAAATTGTATATTTTGGTCTGTCAAAGAGTAAAAAGTGACCTAAATTGAACGAAAATTGAGTTAAAAATTAGAAAAAACGCAAAAAAACGGCATTTTTCTTCTAAAATAAAAAATCGCCTAACTTTTGCAAGTTTTTCATTTTTCCATGTTCCAGGCAATTTTTCTGCTTACTCATTGCGATTTTCAAAATTCTGCTCTGAACAATTTGTTCTAAATTGAAAATCCTACAAAACTGTTAAAACAAATTTTCAAACGACCCCCCTACCCGCCGAGAAAAACGCATGGAAGAGAAATCCAAAACTTTGGTTTTCTCTTCCACGCGTTTTTTCTCTGCGGGGAGTGGGCCATTTTAAAATTTGTTCTGACAGTTTTGTAGGATTTTAAATTTAGAACAAACTGGTCAACATAGATTTTGCTATATCAAACCAGAACATGACCTACTTTTGATTGTGAAATATTTTTATAGTTTTTTCTGAGTTCACAATCGAATTTTCAAATTTTTGCTTTGACCAGTTTGTTTCAAATTCAAAATTCTATAAAACTGTCAAAAACCTATCAAAAATACTCACTCTCCGCTGAGAAAAACGCGTGGAAGAGAAACCCAAAAATTTGGTTTTCTCTTCCACGCGTTTTTCTCGGCGGGGAGTGGGTCTTTTTAAAATCGATTTTAACAGTTTTGTAGGGTTTTAAATTTTGAACAATTTAATCGAAACAAAATTTTGAGAAACTTAACGAAAAATTGAAAATTATTGATTGAAAATTTCAAAACTTAAAAAATGCAAATCTTCGGCCACCAACCATTATAATCGTGAAGAAAGTTATGGTTTATGTTCAAATCCGAAATAATAACAAGGTAAAAAAGAAGAACAGAAGGCGATTCCCAAAAGAAAATATTGTATTATTGGTTGTTGTGAAAACAAGGCAGCTATCATTGTGCTGATCATGTCTACATCGAAAACAATAAAGAATTGTGTCTGATGTGTCTCTTCTGAATTCTGAATTCTGAATCCGATGGACGAAAGGACAGAATAGTCGGAGATTTGTCGTCGATATGGTCTACCCGATCGCCTCTCGCAATCGCGTTTTTTCTAGCCGCCTCACGATCGGGTTACTGTAGCATTTCAACGTGTCGTGGTACTTGAGAATGGAGGTGTTGTGGAAGCCGATCTGAAAAAATTCAAAATTTTGAATTTTTGAAAAATTTCAAATTCGCGCCAAATTTTTTTTTGAAATTTATACTGAATTTTTATATCAATCGATAGAGAATTTTCCACTGATTCAGAATATATAATGAAATCCCATTTATCATGATCTAAACAATTTTTACAAGCAATTTTCTGAACTACAGTAACTTGTTAATTTAAAGGGACATGGGAGCTCTAAACCAGTCAGTTTTTGATATTTTCCGGATTTGATTAGCAGGTTTTTATCAATAATTTTTTGTCTTTCGAATGATATAAAAATCACCTGGAAATTCAAAAATCACATTTTCACTTTTTTATCTGATCGGCCTCGGAGAGATGGAAAAAGTCGAAATTTTAAAATTTTAAATTTCGCGCCAAAATTAATATCATTTAAAAGAGAATGTTATGCTGATTCACAATATTTAATTCAAATTACAAAAATATGATTTTGAATATTTTTTACAGCGAGTTCAAAAGCTACAGTAAATTGTTAAATTGAAATATTGTTCGCACTATAACTCTGTGAGTTTTCAATATTTTTTAAAACAAATTAGCAGGTATTAATCAGTGATTTTTTTCCCTTTCGAATGATATAAAAACCACCCGGAAATTCAAAAATCACATTTTCACTTTTTTATCTGACCGACCTCGGAGAGGTTAGCAGTTGAAAATTGAAAATTTTGAAAATTTTGAATTCGCGCCAAATTATATATCATTCGATAGAGAATTTTTTGCTGATTCAGAATATCTAAGTTTCACACGGAACATGTCAAATTTGAAGTAGTTTAAAACGCCAAAAACCATAACTACAGTAACCTATTCAATTTAAAGGTACATCTTTGCCAATTCTGGGTATTTTAGGCTCAAATTTTCAGGTTCTGATCAGAAAAAGTTGTTCTTTTCAATGATATTAAAATCATACGGAAATTCTAATGAAAAACATGAAAAAATCGAAAAATACCTCTCCAACACTCATCCCTTTGCTCTTTTTCAAATTGTCTCTTTCCGTGAAAACCACTCTCACTTTTTCCAACTTGTTTCCTTTAATCGAGTTCTTTTTTACCAACTGACAACAATCTTCGAGCTAAAAATTTGAAAAATTCAAATTTTGAGGTTTTTTCAAACTCACCAACTTCTCCGGAATCTCATCAATGCCACGTGGCAATCGGAGGTAGACGTGGGCAGAAGACGTGCCGTCCACGTGGAACCACACGTCATCTGGATATCCACCCTGAAAAACCAAAAAAATTTGACGAAAATCCGTTAAAATCGAGAAAACCTTACCTTAAAAAGTTGCTCATTTTCTTCCTGATGCTCCCCATGAATAAAAGAGCCGGTGGCTCCACGGATGTTGATAAGAAGACGAAAACCATTCAGAAATGCAAAAAATCCGAAAAAAATCGGGAAAAAACAGTGAAAATCAGCATTTTGAGTCACTTTTCATAGGCTCCGCCCACTTTTTCCTCTGTTGACAAATATTTCGCAATTCGTGACGAATGAATTTTTGGATGATTTTTACATCATTCGAAAGAGAAAAAATCAATAATTAAGATGTGCTAATCGGTTTTCAAAAATTTTAAAAACTGACAGAGTTATAAAGGAAACAATATTTGAATTCAACAAATTACTGTAGCTTTTGTTTGTGCTCTAAAAAATCTTCAAACTCAAAAATTTGTGATTTCAATTATATATTCTGAACCAGCATCAAATTCTCTATCGAATGATATAAAATTTGGCGCGAATTTCAAAATTTTGATTTTCTCTTAATATTCAACTGCCAACCTCTCCGAGGACAATCAGATGAAAAGTGAAAATGTGATTTCTGAGTTTCAGGATGATTTTTATATCATTCGAAAGAGAAAAAATTACTGAACAAGACCTATTAACTTGTTTTTGAAAATGTGGAAAACTGACAAAGTTATAGAGTAAACAATATTTCAAGTTAACAAATTACTGTAGCTTTTGAACTCACTGTAAAAAATCTTGGAATTAATATTTTTGCGATTTTAATTATATAATCGAAATCAGCGTAAAATTCTCTATCGAATGGTATAAAATATGGCGCGAAATTCAGAATTTTGATTTTCACAAGTTTCCAACCGCCAACTTCTCCGAGGCCGATCGGGTAAAAGAGTGAAAAAGTGATTTCTGAATTTCCGGATGATTTTTATATCGTTGGAAAGAAAAAAATTCACTGATTAAGATGTGCTAATAGGTTCTCAAAAATTTTAAAATCTGACAGAGTTATAAAGGAAACAATGTTTCAATTTAAGAAATTACTGTAGCTTTTCTGATGTCTGTAATTAATCTTCAAACTGAAATTTTTGTGCATTAAATTATGTCATCAGAATCAGCGTAAAATTCTCTATCAAATGATATAAAACTTGGCGCGAAATTCCAAATTTTCAGAATGTTCGATTTTCCAACCTGTCGATGGGACAAAAAAGTGAAAATGTGATTTTTAAATTTCCGGGTGAATTATATATGATTCGAAAGATAAAAATTTACTGATTAAGATGTGCTAATTTGTTTTGTAAAATATTGGAAACTGGCAAAGTTATAAAGCAAACAATATTTCGATTTAACAAATTACTGTAGCTTTTGAACTCACTGTAAAAAATCTTGGAATTAATATTTTTGCATATATAATCGAAATCAGCGTAAAATTCTCTATCAAATGATATAAAATTTGGCGCAAAATTCTAAAATTCAAATTTCTCAGTTTTCCAACTGCCAACCCCTCCGAGGCCGATCGGCTAAAAAATGTGAAAATGTGATTGTTGAATTTCCGGGTGATTTTTATATCATTCGAAAGGGAAAAAATCACTGATTAAGATGTGTTTTCTGGATCCAACAAATATTGTAAACGGACAGAGTTATAGAGCAAACAATGTTTTAATTTCACAAATTACTGTAGCTTTTGAGAGGAAATCTTTAAATTCAAAAATTTGTAATTTGAGCCAGATATTCTGAATCACCATGAAATTCTCTTTCCAACTATATAAAATTTGGCGCGAAATTCAAATTTTCGATTTTCCGAATTTTCAACTGCCAACTTCTCCGAGGCTTATCGGATAAAAATGTGAAAATGTGATTTTTGAGTTTCTGGGTGATTTTTATACCATTCAAAAGAGAAAAAATTACTGATTAAGATGTGCTAATTTGTTTTGTAAAATATTGGAAATTGCCAGAGTTATAACGGAAACAATATTTAAATTAAACAAATTACTGTACCTTTTCAATGCACTCGAAAAAACTTTAAAATCGGAATTTTTGTAATTTGAACCAGATATTGTGAATCACCATGAAATTCTCTTCCAATCTACCCAAACTGTGCTCATCCTCATCCCCCATTAAAAATTTTTTTTCAGTACGCAATAAAACCGACGTGATGACATCCACCTGGCCTGTGGGGCAGCTTGTCCCTCTCCATTTATTTCACCAATTCATTATTTTTTTGAAAAACTCTGAAGAATCGTTGAAAAATGAGTGAGGACGAGTCGTTGCGTGTGGTGATTCGAGCCCGTCCGATGAATGCTCGAGAGGCTCGCGAGGGAGCTCAGAAGTGCGTCGAGTACTATGAGAGCACTGGACAGGTTGGTGCTCTTTGTGCTCAATTTGATAAAAGCTTTCTATGACGATGTTGTAGAGCTTGAAATTCTGCACAAGATGGTGTAAAGTTGAAAGCGATACATAAATTCTGAAGCGAGTTAGAAGACGTCAAACTTTTGACGTCTTCTAACTCACTTCTGAATCAACATATTGATTTCAAATTTGCACTTTTATTTGCAGAATTTTAAGCTCTACAACTTAGTAGTCGATTGTTTTTTATGAAAATAAAAAAAAACCAAGAAAATCGATAATTTTCAGAAGGCCTCCAAAGTTCAAACCTTGACCATCTGAAAATGCTCATTTTAAGAGCCATCTTTGAATATCAGAAAAAGTGATCAACTACAATGTTGTAGAGAATAGCATTCTGCACCTTTTCGTGCAGATTTGAAAACCAAACATTGATTCTGAAGCGAGTTAGAAGACGTCAAAATATTGATCTGATGTTTTGATTACTTTTGGCACTCTGTTTTTTGACGTCTTCTAACTCGCTTCAGAATTGATGTTTGGTTTTTTTATTTGTAGAGAAAACTGCAGAATTTCAAGCTCTACAACATTGTAGTTGATTGCTTTTCATGAAAACCAAAAATGGCTCTGCAAATGAGCAATTTCTGAAAGGACTTCTTTCTCTCTCACCCCACGATAGAGCAAATTTGCAATTCCAGATAACTATCAACGACTCCGCGACATTTGCCTACGACGCCGTGCTCCCTGACACTGTCGACCAGGAGACGGTGTACGAGAAAACAGCCCGCCCACTTCTAAACCGCCTCTTCGCCGGCTTCAACGCCACCGTGCTCGCCTACGGACAAACCGGCAGCGGGAAGACGTACACGATGGGCGCCGAAGACGGCTCGGATGAGATGCGACGTGGCATCATCCCGCGGCTCGTCGAAGAGCTCTTCCAGAAGATCAAACAGGATGACGCATTCAAGGTGACGGTGTCGATGTACGAGGTCTATGGAGATAATGTCTACGACCTGTTGCGAGCTGATAAGGTTAAACTGAACGTCCATGGCGATGAGAAGAACTGCAAGGTGGTGAACTTGACGGCGATGCCTGTGGTGGATGTGAAGGGTGCACTGAAGCAGCTCGCCATTGGATGTCACTATCGGACCAAGGCGGAGACTGCCATGAACTCGGTTTCTAGTAGATCCCATGCTGTTTTCACGGTTTTTGTGGAGAAGATTGGGGGCTTTTCGGCGAAACTGCAGCTGGTGGACTTGGCGGGCTCGGAGCGGCTCAAGAAGACGGAGGCGGAGGGCAATCGGATGAAGGAGGGAATTAATATTAACTCGGGTATGAAGAGCTTTCTCGGAAAATTCAGACGCTCAACACCTTTCTGAAAATGCTCATTTTCAGAGCTACTTTTAATTTTCATGAAAAGCATACAACTCAATGTTGTAGAGCTTAAAATTCTGCACAGGATGATGTCAATTTCAAATTGATAGATTGATTCTGAAACGAGTTAGAAGACGTCAAAATTTTCGGCGTCAAAATATATTTCAAACTATGACGTCTTCTAACTTTCTTCAGAATTCATACATCGTTTTGAAATTTACATCATCATCTACAGAATCTCAAGCTCTAAAACATTGTAATTGAAAGCTTTCATTGAAAATCAAGAACAACCAAGAAAATCGACAATTTTCAAGTCCTTAGACTTTGACGCTCAACTCCCTTCTGAAAATCCTCATTTTCCGAGTCATCTTTAATTTTCAAAGAAAGCCTTCAATTACAATGTTGTAGAGCTTGAAATTCTGCAAATACTGATGTAAAATTCAAAACGTTTCATTGATTCTGAAGTGAGTTAGAAGACGTCAAAATAATGTTCTGATTTTTTGATCAATTTTGGCACCCTGTTTTTTGACGTCTTCTAACTCGCTTTAGAATCGTGGTACCGATTTCAAATTTGCACCTTTATCTACAGAATTTTAAGTTCTACAACATTGTAATTGATTACTTTTCATGAAAATCAAAAATGGCTCTGAAAATAAGCAATTTCTTCCAGGCCTCCTGATCCTCTCGCAAGTGATCTCGGCGCTCGCCACCAAACAAAAGCACATCCCGTACCGCAACTCGGTGCTCACGCGTGTGCTCCAAGACTCGCTGGGCGGCAACGCCTTCACCGTCTTCCTCGCGTGCATCTCGCCAGCCGACTCGAACTCGGCCGAGACGCTCAACACGCTCCGATACGCGGATCGCGCGAAACACATCAAGAATCGACCCATTGTCAACAAGGACACGAAGACCGAGGAGGTGGCCGTGCTCCGCGAGCACGTGAAGCGGCTCCAGCGAGAGGTGGCGGAGCTGAAGCAAGGAGGTGATGCGATGGATCGAGTTGAGATTTTATCGTTGAAAGATCAACTCGCGCGAACGACAGAAGAGCTCAAACAGAAGACGATCAAGCAGGCCGAGGGGATCGTGCGCATCGCGGAGCTCACGGAGCACAATGAGATGCTCCAGAAGACGTTGGAGGAGGTGAAGACGTTGGTGTGCAATGAGGAGATGCAAGAGCCCGCTGAAGTACTCGCCTCGATTGCGCAATTGGTGGGGGAAGATGAGCCGACGATGGTGGCTCCAGATGACGTGGCAGAGCCAGAAGAGCACGACTTTGAACGACTCCCAGAGCTCCAAGCAGAGCTCGAGGAGCTCGACAAACAAATCGCACTGAAACACGAGAGCCGCGAGAAGGATCTCCAAACCCAGCGAGAATTCGTCGAGGCTGTGGAGCATCGACAGAACGAAAAGAGCCAACTGGTGGCTCGCGTCGAGCAACTCGAGTCGGAGATCAGTGTGCTCCGCGCCGAGAGCAAGAAAGCGACATCGACAGCGAGTCGGCTCGCCGAAGAGCGCCGGCAGAAGCTCACCGGGCTCGAGCGCGAGATCTTCGAGTACAAGAAGAGTCTCGCGGAGCTCAAGAAGCTCCAGGAGACGCGACGGCGGATGGAGGAGACGTCACGGAAAGCGGATGTGGAGATGAAGAGCCTGAAGGCGGAGCGGCTCCGGCTGCTCAAAGAGCAACGCGCCGAGGCGGCCAAGTTTCAGGCGTTCCAGAAGAAGCACGAGCGAGAGGTGGCTCGGGTGACAACGCGGCTCGAGAAGAGCGAGCTCGACAAGGAGCGACAGCGGCGGCTCGACGAGCAAAAGTTGGCCGCTCTGCAGGTGCGGCTCAGCGAGGCGAACCGAGCCAACAAGATGCTCAGGGAGCTCAACTTGAAGAGAGCACAACGGAAGGGTGTGCCGGCGGATGCAGTTGCGCTGCAGGTTTGTCGTTTTTCTGTAATTTGTCGTCAGATGTGGTGTTTGTGGTGGGATTTATTGATTTTTTTGGATTTTCCCTGCAAAACATTAGTGAAAAGTCATCAAATTAATACAATTTGCTATTTTTCAGTGAGTTCCGGCATTTTTCAGAAATTTATAGCCAAAAATCTTGTTTTCACACTCAAAAACAACAATTTTTCACTGAAAAACAGAAAAAAAAAACAAAAAAAAATCGATAAAACGAAAATTGTTCGAACATGTTCTGCAAATTGTCGTCAGATGTGTTGTTTCTGGTGAGATTTATTGATTTTTTGTAATTTTTTGATATCTTTTCGTTGGAATTTGAAATTTTGATGTTTTTCTGTGCAAAAAGTGAGGGAAAAATTGAAAAAAGTTGAGAAATTCAGAATTTCAGTGATTTTCAGCATTTTTCACCCGAAAAATCGATGTTATAACGATTTTTAAGCTCGAAAATCAGTTTTCACACTCAAAAACTCAAAAACAACAATTTTCCATCGAAAAAAACCAAAAAAACTTGAAAATCACATTTGTGGGCGGAGTTTCGAGCCGCAACAAAATGCACAATTTACAGACAATAATCGAGGAGGAGCTGGAGCTCGAGGCGACCGCCCATCGCTGCCATTTGCTCTGCACGGAGCTCCGTCGGCAGCGCCAAGAAGTCACCGATCGGATCAATGCACTGGAGGCCCAGAAATTCGAGGGTGGAGCCAAAAAGCGTCGCATCTCGAGCTCACCCGACGACCCCGATGCCACATTTGTGGTGCTCATCGAGGGCGAAGAAGAGTTTGAGGAGCGCCGTCGGCTCGAGCTCGCCGAGCTCCGCGCCTCGCTCGACGGGCTCAATGAGGAGATTAAGGACTCGCTGAGAAATGAAACCATTTCCGGGGCTCCGCGCTCGAAATGGGACAAAGTGCCGCTGGAGCAGCGGCCGCTGCTCGAAACGATGTACGCGCAGACGGTTGCGCACGTCAAAAAAGAGGTGGAGCTCGAGTTTCGGCTCGCGAGAGCACACACGCCGAGCTCGGAGCAGTTCAAACGACGGCGCGACGAGGAGGAGATGAAGCGGCGGTACAGGGAGCTCGCCGAGAGTGTCGAGGAGGCGAAGATGGAGCTGCACGAGAAGATTGCGTTTCTTTTGCGACTGGTGAAGGCGGATCGGGTGGACGGAAGGGCGATGAGGCAGTTTGAGTCGTTGCGCAATCAGTTTTGTGATGTGGAGCATCGCATTAAGAAGAGGGTGGGGTTTTTTTTGCTGAAATATCGATTTTTATTGATTTTTTTTCGAAATTTAGGTTGATTTTTCGAAGTTTTTTCCATTTTTCATCAATTTTGATGATTTTCCGATAATTTTTCGGCGAAAAATTACGAAAAATGTACTTTTCAATAATTTTTCGCCAAAAGTTTCCAAAAAATCATCGAAAAATTTAGAAAATCGAACAAAGTATAGATTTTTTCAGTTTTTCTCACAATTTTATCGATTTTTCCCATTTTTCATCAATTTTGACCAGCCTGCTGGGGCCTCAGCATGGCTGGGAGGTTATTCAGAAATATTCACGTGAAAATGTTTGTATGGGTGGTTCTTTCGGTAGCACGTTTGTCTTTCGTTCAAAAGGTCGCTGGTTCGACTTTTGTCCACTTCACACACACACACACACACAAACATCCCCCAACAGGATTTTAAATATAAGAAAGATTATTTTTTTGACTCAAAATTACAAGAAATGTACTTTTCAACCATTTTCTGCAAAAGCTTTCGGAAAATCATTGAAAAATTGTGAAAATCAAAGAAATTATCGATTTTTCCAGTTTTTCTCACAATTTTATCGATTTTCTCCCATTTTTCATCAGTTTTGTTACATTTTTGATTTTTTTTACTCAAAATGACAAAAATGTACTTTTCAACTATTTTTCTTGCCAAAAACTTGAAAATTGGTGAAAAATTAGAAAAAATCAAGTAAAATTTATCGACTTTTTCAGTTTTTCTCACCAATTTTGATGATTTTCTCCCATTTTTCATCAGTTTTGTTACATTTTTGATTTTTTTTTACTTAAAATGACAAAAATGTACTTTTCAACTATTTTTCTTGCCAAAAACTTGAAAATTGGTGAAAAATTAGAAAAAATTAAGTAAAATTTATCGACTTTTTCAGTTTTTCTCACCAATTTTGATGATTTTTCAAGATTTTTTCGATTCAAAGTGATGTAATATGTACTTTTTAATCATTTTTCGCCAAAAACTTTTGAAAAATCACAGAAACACAGAGAAAATCGAAAAAATTATCGATTTTTCCCATTTTTCACCAGTTTTGATGATTTTTCGAGATTTTTTCCGCGAAAAATCACAAAAATTTTTTTTTTCCATGATTATTAATCGGAAAAAAAATCTAAAAACCAACTTGAAACTCCAAAAACCGTTAAAAACAAATGGAAGAGAAAAAGCTAGGCCACGCTCTAATTGGCCACTTATTCCAATTTTGTAGTTGTCGTGAATTTTGAAAACAAAAAATTTTTCTTGAATTTTTCAAATTTTCACCATTTTCAACAATTTTCCCTAATTTTCCACCATTTTTTCAGCGCCGCACCGACATTTTCGTCGCCGGCACCCCGATAAAGGACCACAATCGAGAGGAGCGGGCTCGCCGAGCCGCTCAACGACACGAAAATAATGCGGATTCGGAGAATGTGGTGTTTGAATGATTTTTTCGCGGTTACTCGGTTTTTATTGAATAAACATGCTCTTTTTTGCTCTTTTTTTTGGCTCCAAATGTCTATTTTTTCGGTTGATGGATACGGTAGTGGAGAAAGTGTGCATACACCGAGGGAGGAAATTGCGGACTTTTTCGGAAAAAGTTTTTTTTTTTCAATTTTTTTCGACAAATTTTGATCAATTTCTCTAAATTTTCCAGCAAAAAAAGATGGAAGAACTATTTGAAAAAACAGAATCAATGAGAAAATCGATAAAATCGATGAAAATCTACAAGGAAACGGACATTTATGTGATCTTATCGCCGCCAGATGCAAATGCGGTATTTCCACCCATTTTTCATCGATTTTTCCAATTTTTCGCATATTTCCAGGCTCGCACGCCGTGCTCCGCGCTGCTCATCACAGCGCTCGAAAAGCTCCGCGAGTCGGCCGGCGTTTTGCGGAGCATCGTGGAGCCCAATCTGATTCTGGTGGCTCACATGTCGGATATGCCGGTCACATCGCATTGTTTTATGCACTGGGATGAGCCCACGTTTTGCAAGAATGTGGCGGCGGATTTGCAGAGGATTGTCGAGATTTTGTGCGGTTTTTGTTGATTTTTTGGGAAAAATCAATAAAATTGGCAAAAATCGATATTTCAGCGACAACAAATTCAAAAATATTCGACCATTTTTGCGACTGAAAGATGAGAAATTTCTCGCACTGTATGGACCGCATCAAGAGACGATCGAGTTTGAATTTCGCGGGCATCAGTGCGTTTTTTGGGTTTTATTGATTTTATTGATTATTTTCATATATTTTTGTGAAAAAATCGATAAAAGGACTGAAATATCGAGAAAAAACTGAATATTACGAAAAAATAGCGAAAAAATCGTTAAAAATTGATGAAAATCGGTGAAAATAGCGAAAAATTAATAAAAAAGTGCAAATTTTATCGAATTTTCGCAATTTTCATTGATTTTTCTGTATTTTTCACCAATTTTGAAGGAAACACTGGAAAAAATTGCTAAAAATAACAAAAAATCGCTAAAAATTGATAAAAAGCAACAAATTTCGTTGATTTTCATCAATTTTCCCCTATTTTTCACAATTTTCATCGATTTTCATTGAATTTCTTCCATTTTTCACATCTTCACAACATTTTTTACATTAAAATCATAAAAAAGCACTCCAAAAATCAATAATTCAGAAAGAACCACGAGTCGATGAAAAAAGCGATCAAATCGATAATCACCGACGATTCGCCCAACTTCCAAGACTTCCAGCTAGCAGTGCACACTGCGATCTACTCGCTTAACTGCGAGCACTGTCTTTTTCACATTCTGAATCCGCTGGACACCATCGAAAAGCTCCAGAAGTTTGTGAAGACGTTGACGAGAGGAGTCTGGTGTCCCCGGGATAGGAAGGAGATGAAAACAACGATGGAGTGGGTGGATGAAAAGGGCAAAAAGTGCATGAGAACGTGCTGGCGGTTGGAGGAAGGGGTTCGGATGCCGAAAGTGGAAACTGGAGGGAAAGTTGGAGTAATTACTTCGGCAAATGATGAAAAACCAGCGGAAAAGGTGGAAATGATGAAGAATCCGAAAGAGCATCATCTGAAGACGTTGCAGAATGTGATGCAGGTAACTTCAGAATTTTCCGAGTTGAATAAAGCTTTTTTTTTCATTTTTGGCTGGTTTTTTGATAATTTTTCTCCCTTTTTCAGCGAAATTTAACTAATTTTCTGTTTTTATTCCAATTTTCAGTTAATTTTCCAATTTTTACGATTAAAATTTACAATTTTCACCTGAAAATCGCAAATTTCCACCGAAAATTAGGCCCAAAAATCCCAAAATTTTCGTCGAAAATTCGAGAACCCCCAATTTCTGCAAACACCACCACGCAACACTGCACACTTTCTCCACATTTTCTCCACACCGTACCCCTCCCATCAAAAAAAATTTTTTTTTCCAAAATTCTGAGCATTTTTAGCTGCTCTCCGGCAACATTCAAAAGCTGGGCGATGAGACGGATTTCAAGAAAATGGAAAAGAGCAATCGGATGGCTCACAAGCTCAAGGCGCACAACATTGGGCTCAGTTTGCTCTACATGGAGCTCCAGAAGGCTAGTTTCGATGTCGGAGCATTTGGATTCGGGACGGGCGATACGGAGCTCGATGAGGGGCTCGAAAGAGCCGCTGCGGAAATGCTCAAAATGGGCTCTTTGTTAGTGATTTGTCGAATAAATGATTTTTTCCTGGGGGATTGGGGGGTTTATTGATTTTTTGTTGATTTTTATTGATTTTTGTGTTTTTCAGTGATTTTTTCAGATTTTTTACACAGGATAGTCTAAAAAAAGGCACAAAAAGAAGCAAAAATAATCACGAAAAACCGAAAAAAACATTAAAAATTTAAAAAAAATGAAAAAAAATCAATAAAAATGGAATTTTCAGCGATATCAGTCTATCGGGAATCATAGCGAAATTGGATAAAAAGTTGCTGATAAAATATAAGCAGATTAAAGATCCATGTTGGTTTTTTTTTTCGGAATTTTTGAAAATTTTCATAAAAATTCAAAAAATCAATAATTTTCAGTGCGAACAGAAAAAGGGCTCATCGATCGGATCGCTGGAAAATTGAGAAAAATCGTCGAAACGGTCAGTTTTTTTCTTAAAATTTCAATTTTCCCAAAAATTAAAAAAAAATAGATTTTTCCAGAATTCTGGAAAATACGAAGAAAAGCAAAAATCCACGTCTTCTGAGTCGCCTTCAGAATCTTCAGATTCAGAATCGAATTCTGAACCCGATTCAGATTCAGAAGACACTCCAGAAGACCCTCAGAAGAGTTCGGACACTTCTGACGACTCGTATGAGCCCCAAATGAGCCCAGTGCGGAAAAGAGCAAAGATGGAAAAAGGGGCGGAGCTTCAGAGGAGGAAGAGAAGGGTTACGGTAGGTAGAGCGTCGAAAACACGCTCCAGAATTGAAAAGTGCGTTTTGGAGCGTGTTTTAACGCACGAAACTACTGTAGTGCGTCAAAAAGCGTGTTTTGACGCATAGCTACAGTAATCCACAAAAAATTTCAGAAACCGACGTCAAGTACCCCGAAAAATCAGACTGTCGAACCACCAAAACCCGAAGTTTTGAAGGTTCGTCAAGAGCGTGTTTTGACGCACTAGGATACTGTAGCGCGTCAAAAACACGCTCCAGAATTGAAAAATGCGTTTTGAAGCGTGTTTTGACGCAAAAATTACTGTAGTGCGTCAAAAACACGCTCCAAAATTGAATTTTCAGAATGCGTCGCCAATTTCACCAGAAGTTATAGATGTGGAGGATGAAAAACCGGAAGAACATGAAAATTTGAATGTTTTGGAGGTAATTAGAAAGCCACGCCCACTTTTTGCAAAGTGCCGCAAAATTGCAAAAATCCGTGCCGCACTTTGCCGAGTGGGTGGGGCTTGTCGAATTTCGACGCTTTTCGGCCTATTTTTCATCGATTTTTGGCGATTTTTGCGTTTTTTCGATGATTTTTTGATGAAAATTATCAGAAAAATGAAGTTTCATTTATTTTTCCTATTCAAAATGCAGAAAAATCAAAAATTTCATTGATTTTTTGATGAAAAATTGAAAAAAAATCGAAAAAAATTGAAAATTTCCATTTCAGAATGCAATTTCGCCTGCAAAAACCACAAAAGAAGTGGAAGTGATCGAAATCGAGGACGACGACGTGAAAATTCAGAATTCGCCAGCTTCAGAAGTGATTTTTGAGTACCCGGAGCCAGAGGATGAGCCGGAGCACAAGAAAATCGCGTCGTACGCGAGAAGAACTGGGAAGCCGTACATTCCAGGAGATTCAGAAGACGATGAGGATTCTGAAGAGGAAAAAGGGGCGGAGCCTGAAGAGGATGATGAAATCAGTGTGATTTTTGATTCTGGAGACGTCAGGAAAGGCAACGATTCGGCGGATTCGTCGTTTAATTTTACTGTTATGGAATAGCGATTTTGGAGCATTTTTAATGAATTTTGACCTTTTTTCATGATTTTTTAATTGAAATTGGAAAATTTTATCGATTTTTTAAAGAAAAACTGAAAAAAATCGGAAAAATTTGAAAAAAAAAAGATAAAATTCACTACTCGACCCCCTTAAAATTGCATGTCCCTTTAAAACTACAGTAATCTTTCTTCTTATTTTTCACAAAATTTTCAATTTTTCCCTTTTTTCCATTCAAATTCCCCATAAAAATCGATCATTTATTCAAGAGAAAACTATAAAAAAAACCAAAGAAAAATTCAACAAAACAGAAAAATCATCAAATTCACTGTTCCACTCCCTTGGCGACGACGCTCTTGATGCGAAGAACGGTGGTTTCATCAGACTGCCAGTGGACGAGCTTCGTCTGCTGGTGATTCAGATGCACGTGCTTCACTTCGGGAGACGACGTCTTCTTCTCGACGACCACCGCGTCGACGGCGACTGAAGACGTGTCGAGGAGGGGGCGGCCGAACAGCGAGAAGTTGGCTCCGCCCACCATCAGCACTTTTTCCAGTCGGATCTCGTCGCCCACTTTCAGTGGGAGGGAGCCTTCCAGGTTCAGAAGGTCGCCGTCGCTCACCTGAATTCGTTGAAAATTTGAACTTTTTATGGATGGAAATAGGCCACGCCCCTTTTATGATGCTCCAAAGTTTCGAAAAATGGGCGTGGCTTAATTTTTGTTTGCTTTTTCTCAGTTTTTTGGGTAATTTTCGGTTAAAAACTACATTTTTCACATTCTGAATGAGAAAAATAGGCCACGCCCCTTTTTCCCTATTTTCCACAATTTTTCCATCAAAAACCCCAAAACTATTAGGCCACGCCCCTTTTTCCATTCCCTTACTTTCCACTGTCTTCCATTAACATAAACGACGGCAAAAAGTCGCCGTCGTTTCGCCGCGTCGACCTCTTCGGAAATGGCTCGGAACACCTCCTTCTGCACTTTTTCCGTCTCCACCACCGTCGCCTCTGATGACGTGGCGACGCCGCGAAGAAGAATTCGAGACGAGAGAAGAGAAGAGGCACATCGTCGGGCGAGCATCTGGAATGAAAAATTGATTGAAATTGAAGGAAAAATTTAAAAATCGAAATAGTGGAAAAATTGCAAAAAACACTGCCGCATTTTGCAGTTTCATCGAGTGGGCGGAGTTATGATCGAACGTTTGGTTTTTGAGCTGTTTTTCTTGTTTTTTTTAAATTTTTTCGGGGAAAAATTGAATTTCTCATTGGAGAATTGGATAAAATCGGTTGAAAACTTCGAAAAAGTCAAGAATTCGTTAAAAAATCAGTTGAAAACTGGAGAAATTATTGAAATTTGGAAGAAATGGCCCAAAATCGATAAAATTTGATTGAATATGGGGAAAATCATTGAAAATTCGTAGAATATCAGTAAGATAGAGGCAAAAATCGTTAAAAAATTTCTGGAAAGTGGGGAATAGCTAAAAATCAGAGAAATTCTAGAAAAATGGCCTAAAAATGTGAAAAATCAATGAAAATTGTTGAAAATCTGTAAAAAAAAAACTGGAAAAATCATTGAAAATTTCGAAAATTCAACCATTTGTCATTGAAAATTTAAAAAACTCACTCGAATTCTCAAAAATCGAGAAAAAATCGATAAAAATCAGCTTAAAACCGGAAAAATCGTTGAAATTTAGAAGAAAGGCCTAAAATATGCTAAAAACTCCAAATATTGTTCCAGAAACGGTTAACAACTAGGAAAAAGCTTCGTGAATCAATAAAAATCCAGTGGAAAATCAGAAAAATCATCGAAATTCTGGGAAAAAAAGCCAAAAAACGTAAAAAATCACTCAAAATCGATGAAAACTCGAGAAAAATTCAAAAAAATCATGAAAATCTCTCAAATTTTCAGCAAAATCGGTAAAATTGATAAAACCGGTTAAAAACCAGAAAATCATGGTCAATTCGAGAAAAATCTATCAAAATTATTGAAAAATCACTCAAGTTCTCAAAACTCGATAAAAACCGGTTTGAAAACCAGAAAACCTCATCAAAACCAACAAAACATCATTAAAAATCAATAACTTAATTCAAAATTCCAACATTTTATCAATCAACAAATCAATAAAAATCAATAAAATCAATTCCTCTTCCCCGAAAAACAAGAGTCTGCCAATCCCAGTTCCTCCTGTTGCATTTCAGAAGCCAACGTCCTGAATGCGTTCCTCTCCTCTTCCGTCAAAGTATTCAGAAGTTCGTCGACGTCATCAGAGAGCCCGGCGGCGAGCATCCGTCGCTCGAGCTCTCCCTCCTCCATTTCGTAGTCGTCGATGGCGCCCTCCACCATCTTTTTCATCGCCACGTCTTCATTCTCCCCTTCGACGTCATCATCTGAATCGAGTTGCTCTTGCTCCGGCTCGTCGAGCCCACTCCAGTCGCCCTCCAGAAACTTCTGGAGCTTCTCCTTGTAGTCGTCGTCTTTTATATCAGCAGCTCTCTTCCCGGAGAGCTCTCGTTGCACTTGCTCCTGATAGAACTTCTCGGAGCACTCGGTGTGTTTCGTGCTCCGATAGCACGCGATGGAGCAGTAGAGAATGGAGCAGCGCGGGCAGGTGTAGGGCTCTTTTCGGTGGACTCCGCAGATTCCGCATTGGGTTGAGGAGGTGGAGGCCATCTGGAATGATGAGGAAGTCAGTTTTTGGGGGAGTGGATGGAGAGATGGTATGGAGAAAAATTGGTTTTTTGGGGAAATTTTGGATTTTTTGTGGGAAAATTGGAAAATATTGACTTTGATCTAGAAAAGCCAAAAAATACTTTTATTGAAATTTTAATGAAAAATCTAAAAATCTCGATTAAAAAAATTGATTTTTTTTCCAATTTTTCAAAAAAAATTTTTTTTCGAAAAATTTTTGAAATTTTCAGGAATTTTTAAAATTCCGAAATACATGTTTTTTCTAAATTTTCCACTTTTTCCAAAAGAAAAAAGTTTTAATTTTTCAAAAAAAGTCACTTTTCCAATTGAAAAATTTTCCAAAAATTCAGGAAAAAATAAAATAAAAAGGGCAAAATTGACCCAAATTCGTTAAAAAATTGCAAAAAATCGAAAAAAAAAATATGAAAAAAAAATTTTTTTTCGACAAAAATCAAAAAAAAAAAAAGAATTTTCCAAAAAATCAACAAATAATGGGGGTCAACAACAAAAATTCCGAGAAAATCGGAAAAAAAATCAGAAAATCAATAAAATTAGAAAAAAAAAATCAATGAAATTAACAAAAAATATTCGAAAATAGTGGGAAAAATTGGGGAAAATAGTGGAAAATCGATGGAAAATTTGTGAAAAATAGTGGAAAAAATAGTGAAAATGGGGGGAAAATTGAAAAATTTGGCCAAAAATTGCATAAAAAATCAACAAAAATTCCGCAAAAAATATGGAAATTTTCAAAAAAAAAAAAAAAGTGAAAAAAATCCGCAAAAAATCGGAAAAATAATGAAAAAATCGGAAAAATCAATAAAAATTGAAATCATTATCATCATCTAATCACTATCTTCTTCCTCCTCATCTTCCTCTTCAACGTCTTCATCCCCAACATCTTCTTCATCTTCATCTGAATCCTCGATTCTCCTCCTCTTCTTCTTCTCTGGCTCGTCATCTGAATCCTCTTCCTCTTCTTCATCTTCTTCCTCATCAGAATTCTTCTCATCAGAATCAGAATCGCCATTTTCGATCATCTCATCAAAGAATCCCTCCGCTTTTCCGCCCTTCTTCTTTTTCGCATCCTGAGCTCGGAGAATCGGAATTTTGTCAGTGATTTCCGTCATATTCCACTTTTTGATGGTGCAATTCATTGAGATCATTGTGAATACCGTCGATTTGTCAGAGGAGATCTGAAAATATAGGAGATGTTGTTGGAAGGGGGGAGGAGAGGGGGTGCCCAGTTTGAGGGGGGAGGTAGAGGGGGTGCCCCGTAAAAGGGGGTAGGTAGAGGGAGGTGTCCCGATTTTGGGGGAGGAGTGCCCCATATTGGGGGAGGAAGATGGGCTGCCCCGATTTTTGGGGGAGGGATGGGTGCCCCGGTTTCTGGAAGGATGTCCCAGTTCCAAGGGGCATCCCCAGTATAGCTTCCCCCTGTTTACAAGGCTTCCCCTTCTAAAAGGGGCATCCCCCTTGTAGTTTCCCCCCGTTTCAAAGGGGCATCCCTAGTATAGCATCCCCTGTTTTTGAGGGTGCCCCATTTCTGGGAGAAGGTGCCCCGTGTTCAAGTGCATCCCCATTATAGCTTCCCCTATTTCTGAGGGTGCCCCGTGTTTAGGGGCATCCCCAGTATAACTTCCCCTGTTTTGAGGGGATTTTGAGGTCCTTTTCACATAGCTGCCCCGGTTTTCATGGCTCCCCCATGTTCAGCGGCATCCTCAGTTTCAAGGTCCCCCTATCTCATAGCTCCCCCTTATTCTATAGCTCCCCCATTGTAGCTGTCCAGCTTTTAGGGGCATCCCTAGTTTAGCATCCCCTGGTTTTCATGGCTGCCCCACTTCTAAGGGCATCCTCAGCATGGCTTCCCCTTTTTACAAGGCTCCCCCTTCATCTCATAGCGCCTCCTCCCCCGCTTCGTATAGCTTCTCCTTTCTCATAGCCTCCCCTTTTCTCACAGTTTCCCCCTATCCCATGGCTCCCCCTTTCTCAGTCCCCCCTCTATTTTCCCAGGCTCCCCTTCTCCCATAGCTCCCCCTTCTCACCCTTCCTCCCCCCCCCAATACTCACCGTCACCGCATCAATCCCATCATCATCGCTCTTCTCATCGCCATGACACCCTGCAAACCCGAGCCTTTTCGATGGCATCACATTCAGAAGTCTCATCCGATTGCTCCCCTGACTCGTGAGCCCGAGCAACCCCGCTCTGAGCTCCACGATCCCATTAACTCCCATCTCGAAGCCACTTTCAACTCTTTCCAGTAGATTTCCGTACTCGTTCACATTGAACACCTCCACATAACCATCCTCTCCGCCCACGAACACCGACCGCTGCGTGGAGCACACGCCGAAGAGCTCCGAGTGCATCACCTCGCTTCTCACTTTGAACTTTGCTTTTCTCAAATCATAGGCTCCGAGAGTTCCATCAGAAGAGGCGGCGAGCAAATTCGACTTTCCGTCCACTTTCAGATCGTTGATTTCCTCCTCTTGCTCATTGTATTTTCGTACCAGTGGCTCCGTCGAGTCCATGTTCCACGTCTTCACTTCTCCCGATTCGTCGGCGGTGGCCACTTGTTGAGACTTGAGAGCCGTTGTTGGCAGGGTGCAAATGGCGGATGGTGTGGTCGTGTGGCATTTGAGGATGCAGCGGGTTCTGGAAATTGGAGTGTTTGGAGGGGAGAGAGGAGGGGGAGGGGGTGCCCCGGTTTCGGAGGGTGCCCGATGAAAGCGGGGGAGCCTGGGAAAGTATGATGGGTTTCAGGTAGAAAAAAAGTTTTCAGGGGGTGTCCCGGTTTGGAGGCTGCCCCCTCTCGAGGGGTATCTAGTGGGGGGAGCCCTAATGAAACCGGGGTAGCTTCACAAATCGGGCAGCTTAAAAAATCGATGAATCCTTGAAAATGAGTTTTATGAGGGTGCCCCAGTTTCAAGGGGTATCTAGCGGGGGCAGCCTCAGTAACACCGGGGCAGCCTAGAAAAAGTCGAAACGTGAGAGATTTCTAACGTGAAAGGTCTTCGAGGGTGCCCCGAATTGTAAGCTGCCCCTTTTTAAGGGGAACCTATCGGGGCAACCTCACAAAATCGGGGCATCATAGGAAAGTCGATTTTTGAGGCTGCCCTGTTTTCAGAAGGTCCAAAATCGGGGCAGCTTTAATGAAACTGGGACAGCCCTTTGAAAACGGGGCAGCCACAATATAACCGGGGCAGCCTTGAAAATTCAATTTTCCAGAATGCCCTGGATTCTGAGGCTGCCCCGGTTTTAGAGGGTCCAAAGCCGGGGCAGCTTTAATGAAACCGGGGCAGCCTCTTTGAAAATGGGGGAGCCTCAATCAAACAGGGGCAGCCTTGAAAATTCAATTTCCCAAGATGCCCTGGTTTTTGAGGCTGCCCCAGGTTTCAGCCGGTGCTCCGATGATACCGGGGCAGCTTCGCGAAACCGGGGGAGCCTCAGAAAATTGAAAAATCATGGATTTCTAGTTGAAAAAAGTTTTTTTTTCAGAATTTCAGACAATTTCAAAATTGACTGAAGTGGGGTAGCCTATGGGGAACCTCTCAAAACCGGGGCAGCCTCCAAAACTCCATAAATTATGGATTTCAGGTTGAAAATGTGTTTTTTTGTGGATTTTACAGAATTTCAAAGTTGATGAAAGAGGCATCCTATGGGGCAGCCTCCCAAAACCGGGGGAGCTTCAAAAAAGTCCAAAATGTGAGCTTTTTTGCCATTTTCCAGTTAAAAAACCACTTTTTAGCATAATTTTCACTGAAAAATCCAGTTGTTTGGCTCAAAAACTGCAAAAATTTCCTTTTTTCACGATTTTTTGCTAACCTCCTCCCAGTCTCGAGCTCAAAAACACAGAGAGCCCTGTTCTTGGTGACCGCATAGACCCTTCCCAGTTGCTCATCCAAATCCACAGCTCTAATTGAGCTCTTCGTCTGAAACCTCCAAATCTCCTGAAACTCCGCCTCTTTTTCCGTATCATAGTAGCGAACGGAGCCATCCACACAGCCAACAATGAGCCGTGAGCCATCCGAGTTCGCTTTCAGACAAAGGGGCGGGGCGTCGAGCTCGAAGAGCATTCTGGAAGTGAGCATTATTGAAAAAGAGGCGGGGCCATCAAGATAAGGTATAAAATCGTTAGGAAAACGAGTTTTTTGACCAAAAAGAGCCGAAAAAGAGCAAAATTTTCACTAAAACTGCAAATAAATTGAATTTTCGAATAAAAAATGGTGAAATCAATGGAAAAAACCCGAAAAATACCAAAAAAAACTAAATAAAATTCCTAAACTCGTTAAAAATGGCTTAAAATCTTAAAATCAGACAAAAACCCAAAAAAAAAACAGAAAAATTAGTGTCGAAGAGCAAAAAATATACAAAAAAAGGGGCGGAGACAAGAGAAAGGGGCGTGGTTAGTAAAACTAAAAAAGGGGGCGTGGCCTATAATTACATTCACTCGAAAGTGGGCGGAGTCGACGCGCGCTGATTGGCCTCTCGCTCCTCTTTTTCTTCGCAAAACTCGCGGTAGAGCTCCGTGAGCTGACCGTTCTCGTCGGAGCACACCGAGCGGAACTCCGAGAGCAGGTAGTCTTGGAACTTTTCCGAGCATTGACTGCAAAATATCGATTTTATTGATTTTTGGTGATTTTTTGTTAATTTTTATACATTTTTGGTGATTTTTTCAAAAAATTCATGTATTTTTATTCATTTTTCAAAGTTAAACTTCAAAAAATTGAAAAATATCAAAATTCTAAAAATTGCAAAAAACCGTGCCGCACATTGCATTTTTGCGCAAATGGGCGGGGTTTTAGCCATTTTTGCGATTTTCGCCTATTTTTGATGATTTTTGCACATTTTCAGCTCGAAAATCACGATTTTCATGTTTTTTAAGTTGAAAATGTTCAAAAAATGCTCAAAATTTTGCGGAAAAAATTATAAAAATTGAGCAAAAGTTGCACAAAACGAACTGAAGATGCAAAGTGCGGCAGGACTTTGCATTTTTCAGTCTTTTTTCGCTTTGAAAATCAATAAAAATGCATCGTTTTTATTGATTTTCAAAGCGAATGTTAGAAAAATTACGAAAACTAGGTAAATTGAAAACTGCGGCATGGTTTATTTGAAAATCGATAAAAATCAATGAATTCTCTAGGAAATTCATGAATTTGTATCGATTTTCAAAGTTAAATTCTCAAAATTTGACGAAAATGATGTAAACTGCAAAGTGCGGCAGGGTTTTTGCAACTTTTATCGAAATATATGGATTTTGGTGGAAAATTTCAATATTTCGATGTTTATCATTGAAAATTGATATAATTCGATACAAATCAATGAATTTCGAAAAATGCACTGATTTTCATCAATTTGCAAAACCCAAACTCCGCCCACTTTGCAAAATGCAAAGTGCGGCGGGTTTTTTTAAAGCTTAACTTTGATAATTGATAAAAATCGATAGAAATCAATAGATTTCGTAAAATTTATTGATTTTTATCGATTTTCAGAATTCTAGCATAAATTTTTATCGAAGTTCAACTTTGATAACTGATAAAAATCGATAAAAATCAATAGATTTCGTGAAAATTATTGATTTTTATCAATTTTAATAAATTTATCATCAATTGTTATCGATTTTTTAATCAAATCAGTCGATTTTCATAAATTCCCCCTCCATTCAACGCACCCTCGATATCGATTACTGAGCATATGATTCCATGCCCAATAAAAGAAGGGCGACTTATCAGGATGCTCAGAGAGCACCAATCGAATGAACATTCCACCAGCCTGATGGATATAGTTCAGTGATCTGGTGGTCTCCGTCGAGTCCTCAAACATGCGAATCGGCGACGGGCTCGACATCACCGTCGCCGTCTTGTTGTGCTCGGAGCTCGACGATTGGGTGCGTGGCGACGAGACGTCGTGCTTCACGTTGCACCCAATGTCGATGAAGCCGAAGCGGAAGAGCAGTTTCAGCAGGAACTCGTGCTCATCGTCGTGGGCGATGACGCCCTGTTTGGTGTGTATTCTGATGGGACAACGGAGGGGGTTCGAGTGGGTGTCTTGGGCGAGGGCGAACGGGTCCTCGGGCACTGGATACAGCGACATGCCCTGTTTGGAGGCCTTGTTGAACCAGGAGAGCACGGTGTCTGCCACTGTCTGTCCCGTCGCCATCACCCATTTCATGGTGAAGCGGAACGCGGTGTCCGGGTAGAACCAGTGGTCGTAGTAGATCTGTAATTATACGGTTCTGCGATTATATGAAAAAACGACATGAAAAATGGGAAAAAATGGGTGGAAAATTGGAAATTTTTTGGAAAAGGTTGATTTTCTCTGCGTCTCTATTGGTTAGAGAGTATTTCACATATTTTCAGTTGCAAAACATCAAAATCTATTAAAATCTACGAAAAAATGCTCTCTAATCATGAGAGATGCAGAGAAATATGCATTTTTCTCTGCGTATCTCATGGTTAAAGAGTATTCTCTATATTTTTAGTTCTAAAACACGGAAATCTCTGAAAATTTACAGTAAATGCTCTCTAACCATAAGGGACGCAGAGAAAAGTGAATTTTCTCTGTGTCTCTAAAGGTTAGAGAGTATTTCACATATTTTCACATGCTTTCTCTGGGTCTCTCATGATAAGAAATCATTTTCTTTTATAAACTATGAAAAACTCTCAGAAAAACATTAAAAACGGTCAAAATTGCCAAAAATTGCTCTCTAACTTCTAGAGACACAGAGAAATGTGTATTTTCCTCTGCGTCTCTCATGGCTAGAGAGTGTTCTCTATATTTTCAGTTTAAAAACATCGAAATCAAATGAAATCTACGGAAAAAATACTCTCTAATCATGAGAGACGTAGAGAAATCTCATTTTTCTCTGCGTCTCTTGTGGTTAGAGAGTATTTTCTACAAAAACGATGAAAAACAATCAGAAAAGCATTCAAAATGCTCCAAATTTACAAAGAAACACTCTCTAACCACAAGAGACGCAGAGAAAAGTAATTTTCTCTGCTTCTCTCAAGGTTAGAGAGTATTTCACATATTTTCAGTTGCAAAACATCAAAATCTATTTAAATTTACGAAAAATGCTCTCTAATCATGAGAGACGCAGAGAAATCTCATTTTTCTCTGCGTCTCTGATGGTGAGAGAGTATTCTCCATATTTTTAGTTTACAGACTATAAAAACAATCTCTAACCATAAGAGACGCAGAAAAAACTCATTTTTCTCTGCTTCTCTCAAGGTTAGAGAGTATATTTTTAAAAATTCAGAGAAAAATTGCTCTCTAATCATGAGAGACACAGAGAAAAGTATCTTTTTCTCTGCGTCTCTCATGGTTAGAGAGTATTTTTTATATTTTCAGTTCGAAAACATTGAAATCAGTTAAGATTCTTAGAAAAATGCTCTCTAACCACAAGAGACGCAGAGAAAAGTAATTTATCTCTGTGTCTCTCAAGGTTAGAGAGTATTTCACATATTTTCACATGTTTTCTCGTCTCTCATGTTAAAAGAGCTTTTTCTATTTAAAACGAAAAAAACTATCAGAAAAACATTAAAAACGCTCCAAATTCACATGAAAACACTCTCTAATCATGAGAGACGCAGAGAAACCCCCATTTTTCTCTGCGTCTCTGATGGTTAGAAAGTAATTTTTATAAAAAAGATGAAAAATCATTTAAAAACACTCTAAAACCACAAAAGACGCAGAGAAACCTAATTTTTCTCTGCGTCTCCAATGATTAGAGAGCTTTTTCTATTAAAACTATTTAAAAAAAACGGCCAAAAACATTAAAAACGCTAAAAATTCCCAAAAAATGCTCTCTAACCACTAGAGACGCAGAGACACCCCCATTTTTCTCTGCGTCTCTTACCCTGGTCCACTCTCCCAACGGCGAATCGGGCGAGAGCACGGCGACCTCCATATCAATGGAGCCCTGCTCTTTCCAGACGCACTCCGTCTGATCCTCATTGCAAATCTGATACAGATACTCGACCATCATAAATCTCGATATTTTCGCCTTGTTCTCAGGAACTTCTGGATCAGTGATATAACACAACTGGAAGCCGTAGTGCACGCCCCTTTTTCGCATGCTCGAAATGCTCGCTGTCGGCGACGGCGATTGCGGCTGCTCTGAAACTTTGTTCAGCGGTGAGAGCCGCTCCGAAAATTGGCGATAGGCTCCGCCCCCTTTTTTGCAATTTTGCCGCACGGTTTTGCTTTTTTTCGGGTTTTTGACCGAAAACTACTATTTTCATAGTTTAATCTGTTAGTTTATGCTGTATTTAGAATGAGAATATTTTGAATTTTATTTGGTGTTAAATTCAAAATATTCCGATTCTAAATACAACAAAAACTAATAGATTAAACTATGAAAATAATAATTTTCAATGAAAAAACTAGAAAAAAAGCAAAAACCACGCGGCAAAATTGCAAAAAGTGGGCGGGGCTGCTTACTTGAAGTGATCACTTGAATCCGTCCGACTTCTTCAACTCGTCGGATGTAATTCATCGCCTTGGCTGGATTATTGATGCCTTCCACATTGTCTGTAATCAGGAAGCTCAGGCCACGCCCATTTTACTGATAACATCCTTTTTAAGTTCAATTTTCCGGTATTTTTATGTTAAAAATTGAACTTTTTTGATAAAAGGGGCGTGGTCCGTTAGGTAATGCCACTTTTATCAGAAAAACTCAATTTTCGGTGATTTTTTCTATTTTAAACGGTAAAATCACTAGAAAAAATGAGATTTTCCTGATAAAAGGGGCGTGGTTAATAGGCCACACCCCTTTTATCAGAAAAACTCAATTTTCAGCGATTTTATCAATTTTCAACAATAAAATCATTTGAAAAATGTAGCTTTTACTGATAAAAGGGGCGTGGTTTCTAGGCCACGCCCCTTTTATCAGTAAAGCTCAATTTTCAGAGGATTTTTTCAAATTTCAACGGTAAAATCATTGGAAAATAAAGATTTCACTGATAAGAGGGGCGGGGCCTATTAACCACGCCCGTTTTATCAGAAAAACTCAATTTTCAGTGATTTTTTCAACTTTTAGTGATTTTTTTTCAATTTTTATTAAAAAATCACCGGAAAATTAATGTTTTACTGATAAAATATCAATTTTCCAGTGAGTTTGAAGTTAAAAATTGGGAAAAATCACTGAATTTTTTCAAAATTTGCAAGAAATTCAAAAATTTTTTGCAAATTTGGGAAAAAATCATTAAAATCGGAGGAAAATCGAAAAAAAAAAATTAAAAATCATGAAAAAATTCAAAAATTGAAAAAACCAAAGAAAAACGCACGCCTGAGCCAAAGAGCAAAGTCATAAATGACAAACATGTTGCTCGGATGCTCCACCGACAGATTCTTCTCAGTGGTGCTCTTCAAGCCCACATAAGCCGACTGTCTAAACTCCTCGAGCACCAACTTCATGGAGCCCTCGTCTTTTTTAAACTTGTTGCTCCGCATGCTCAGTGTGCTCGGATCCGGCGGCATCGTTCGGTACTGGAGCTTGTTCATCAGCAGGAGCAACTTGGTGAGCCGCGAGTACCAAACTTCGTTCGGAGCTTTGAGCTCTTTCGGGTCTCTGAACTGAATGCCTTGTCCTTTTCCCTGTTTCGCTTCCAGTTTCGTCTTCAGAATGTCGAATGGGTGGAGCACGACGAGGAACGTCGCCGAGAAGCACTTCATCGAGTCCGTGTAGAGGGCGTTGTCGAAGATGTCCTTGAAGGCCACGTCCAGGAGGCTCCAGTTGAGCTTGTCGAGCCCGTGGTGGCGGAGTTTCGTGGTGCTCTTTTCGTAGGTCGGAGCATCGGGCACCTGGAATTTGGATTTGGTTAGATCTAGTTCATTCGTAGTTCGATCTAATTCATTCGCAGTTAGATCTAATAGCTCGATTACATTCATTTTTCCACATTTTTCCACCGTTTTCCGTGAAAAATGAGTGGAAAATGGTGATTAACTCATTCAGAATGCTCCAAACGTTGGCGGAGTAGATTTGTAGTTAGATCTAATTCATTTGTAGTTCGATCTAATTCATTCGCAATTAGATCTAATAACTCGATTCCATGAGTTTGAAATCCAATTTTCAACATTTTTCCAACATTTTCCAGTAAAATTTGACCAAAAACTGTAATTTTTATCATTCAAAAAGTGCAAAAAAGGACATTCGTTTTGCACACCGTTTGAGAATTTAATGAAACTTGCTTGAGCTTATCCTGATTCCAAAACAGTTTTCAAATTTTGCCCATTTTCAGTTTCAGCAAAGTTATGAGCATTTTAAGTTTGAAAATTGACAATTTATGCTTTTGAAATAACCTATAAATGGCATCAAAAGTAAAAAATCGTCAATTTTTAAACTTTAAGCGCTCATAACTCGGCTGAAATTGAAAATTGGCAAAATTTAAAAACTGTTTCGGAATCAGGATAAGCTCAAGCAAGTTTCATTAAATTCTCAACCGGTGTACAGAATGAATATCCTTTTTGGCACTTTTGGAATGATAAAAATTACAGTTTCTGTTCAAAATTTAGTGGAAAACGGTGAAAAATTGATGAAAAATGAATTTCAAGCTCATGGAATCGAGATATTAGATCTAACTAAAAATCTACCAACTTTCGGAGCATTCTGAATGAGATTTTCACCATTTTCCACTCATTTTTCACGGAAAACGGTGGAAAATGGGGAAAGTGAATGAAATCGCGTTGTTAGATCTAACTGCGAATGAATTAGATCTAACTACAAATCTACTCCGCCAACTTTTGGAGCATTCTGAATGAATTTTTCACCATTTTCCACTCATTTTTCACGAAAAACGGTGGAAAATGTGGAAAAACGAATGCAATCGAGTTATTAGATCTAACCACAAACCTGAAAATAATACGAATAAATCGTGTTAAAATATCTCGAATTGAGCACATCATCCGTCGCATCCGCATCAAACATCACTCCCAACTTGTTGGGTTCCACATAAACCGACGGCCTCAAAAACCATTCAGGGAACCCTGGAGCTTCCTCGGGGCCAGAATGTCGCGGGCGGAAGGTTGTCACATAGACGGTCTTTTTTTCCTCATTGAGCACGAGTTTATGATAAAACTTGTTAAAGGATAGGACGCATTCTGTCATGTGTCGTGGTTTTCGTTCTTTTTCATCTGGAAGTGAGCCGGATCCTGCTCCAGGACCTGCTCCAGATCCCGCAGCTTTCCGTGGCACCTTCACAGTGGGCTTTACAGTTTCACAGCTCATCTCCACCAACTTTTTATCCAGAATAACGATTTGATACCCTCTTTGAAGGCGTTGAAGTATCAACTGTTGGAAGATGAGTTGTGTCATGGATGGCTTATTCTCCTTCTCCCGAACTCTTCTGAATCCTTGAGAATTCACAGAGCCCACCAGCTCTTCAATCGGTGAGATGCACCCATCACTCTCGTACAATTTGCTCCGATACTTTTGCTCCTCGATCTCACTGCATTCCACCATGTACTCAAACACGCTGAAATGTGTCTCCAGTGTCTGTCCATCCGGGAAAAAGTCCGTGGTAATTGGGAGAAGAGCAGATCGAACCAATGACTTCCAATCAGTGCCGATTTCCAGGTCCACATTCCATTTCTCCTCTCCAGTACTTCCCCACGCCCACACTTTGTACTTTTGGCTGGAATTTCCAGTGGAATTCGATTTCGACGATTTCCGATCCTCGTCGGTTTTCGAGCGCTTCGTGACGGATTCTGGGCTCTTGCTCATCACCACATCAGATGCGGTTTTCACGGATTCGACGGAGCCGGAGCCAATGTCTGAAACTGGTGGGGTGTGAGTCAATAAGTTCTCAGTGACTGGGAAGTGCTCCAAAAGTGGGCGTGGCCTATAATGTGCTCAGAATCCGTTCCCCAGGTA
This sequence comes from Caenorhabditis imperialis, assembly GCA_963572205.1. Lineage (NCBI taxonomy): Eukaryota > Metazoa > Nematoda > Chromadorea > Rhabditida > Rhabditidae > Caenorhabditis > Caenorhabditis imperialis. The sequence continues at coordinate 1,594,417 of OY751541.1, forward strand.
GTGGGGTTTTAATTCATTGAAACAGCTCTAAAAGTGGGCGTGGGCTCACAATTTCCCTATCACAATGCGTTGGAAAATGCTCCAAAAGTGTGCGTGGCGTAAATGTGCTCAAACTCCGCCCACTTTCAATTGCCGGAGCTTTTTTATAATAACAAGCTGCTGAAATTGCTCCAAAAGTGGGCGTGGCTTAACAATTCTAGCTCCCAATGTGCTCAAACCTAGATTTTCATGAAAACAGTACTGAAATCAATATTTCCTTGAAAGTTTTGAAACTAATATCTCAAAATTTTCATTCTAATTTTCAAAATGCTCCAAAAGTGGGCGTGGCCTGGAGCATTTTGACAATTATGACGAAAATATGGAGATATTAGTATCAAGAATTTCAAGGAGATATCGATTTCAGTACAGTTTTCATGAAAATCGGGGTCTGAGCACATTGGGAGATGGAAATGTGAAGCCACGCCCACTTTTGCAGCACTTTCAGTAGCTTGTTATTATAAAAAACTCCAGCAACTAAAAATGGGCGGAGTTTGAGCAAATTTAGGCCACGCCCACTTTTGGAGTATTTTCCAACGCATTTTGACAGGGAAATTGTGAGGCTACTTTTGGAGCGTTTTCAGCTGCTTGTTATTATAAAAAACTTCAAAAATGGGCGGAGTTTGTCGAGGCCACGCCCATTTTTGGAGCATTTTCCAACGCATTTTGACAGGGAAATTGTGAGGCCACGCCCACTTTTGGAGCACTTTCAATAGCTTGTTATTATAAGTAACGGAAAATGGGCGGAGTTTGAGCACATTTAGGTCACGCCCACTTTTGGAGCAGTAAAAACCATCAATCGACGCAGAATTTGACGGCGAATTCAATTCCACTAAAACCTACACGCCACAAGTTTCTTCTGATCATCAGGCCCTCCGACTATGTGCACAATGCTCTGTCCGGCCACATAATGATGAGCCAACTTGGATTTTCCGCTACTGTCCACCGGGAAAACATGAATCCAACGTCTTCTGTTGGCGGTCACTTGAACCGCAAAATCTTCTGGTCGAAACGGGTTTATCAGTTGATCCGGAGCACGCGGTTTCCAGACGACAGTGTACTCATTGGCTTGCGGAAGGGGGCGGAGCACTTCTGAAGCGCCACGACGGGTGGATGGCGAGTTGACGGTGCGCGATTGCATTTTGTTGAATGTCGCTACAACTGGTCGGGATTGCGATTTGTCTGCGTCTAGCAGGGTGAGAGAGTGTTTTACTCTCTTACTGATAGAGACGCAGAGAAAAATACTTACAAGAGCCGTTTTCCAAGGATCCAATAGAACTGGCCGGCATTCGTAGGGATTCGTAAGAGTTGGAGCGAGGAGAGTCGGGCTTAATTAGGCACTAATTAGTTAATTATCCAATTAGTCAATGGATTATCAATAAAAGTTCAGTTATTAATGAATTAGCTCTAATTAACCTTTTCAATCATTCAATTAGCATTCAATAATTACCAAATTATCATACTTCACACTTAAGGTTCAATAAAGGTAATTGAGCAATTAGTAAATAGTTAATTGGCAATTAACTATCCATTAATTACTCAATTAACGAAAAAGTGATTGTCTAATCAACTTCACCTGCTAATTATAGAATTAAATCTCTTCAACCTTCCATAATTGCCTAAATATCTTTTCACTAATTACTCTAATTACCCAGTTAATGTTTTGCTAATTGATAACTACCTAATCGTCCAAAAAACCTTCTCTAATTGCCCAATTAACATCAACTATTGATTAACTAATTAACTCCATCACTAATCATCAAATTATCCCTAATTAACTCCCCATAATTACCCTGTTATCCTTCGATAATTGATAACTAATTACCAAAATTAACCCATTACTAATAACACATCACTAATTTTCCAATTAACTCTCCAATTGACCTTCCGTAATTACCTAACCAAAATTCACTAATTACCCAATTAACTTCCCCTACTAATTATCCAATAACCTCCCCCACTAAGTACATGATTACCTAATTAACATTCCAACTAATTACCTAATTATCCAATTATCTTCCGTCTGTAGTCACCCAATTACTCCCCTACTGACTACTTAATTACCCAATTAACTACCCCACTAATTTCCCAATTAACTCACCCGATTAACCTTCCACGAGCTATTCCCGGAGTTGTGCACCACAGGCGGTAGCGCCTTGTAAGGCGACGGTTTCACAATATCCTTTGCTGCTGATACAGGACGAACTGATTCAGGTGGGTCTCTGGGGATCTCCTTTCTTTTGGTTTCCGGCTCCCGCGGGCCCATTATTTTTCGTTTCGGTACTGAAGCAGGTGGAGCAGGTGGAGGTGGAGGAGCTCCGAGAGCTCCTAGAGTTACAGATGCTCCGAGAGCTCCAGTCGGGGGCAGTGGAGGCGGAGCCGGAGCATCCTTGGATATTGGCGCGGGTTTCACCTCATCCTGCAATGGCTCTTTGCGTGCCGCCAGGGGATCCGACTCTGGCGGGAGCCCAAGGAGCTCTCGAATCCAAATCTTCCCATATTTCGGAGCATCCGTGACCACCTCATCCTCATCATTGGCCTCCTCCTTTGGAATCAGTTGTATCTTCCCACAAACTCGTTCCAGTTTTCGCTTATCATAATCCTTATCAATAGTGTTATTGAGCCAGTCTGGCGAGCTCGTGGTCTCCGTCTTCCCCATGAGCATCTTCTTAGGAGCCGAGAGCACCGCAGTAGGGAGTTGAATCCTGGGTTGAAACTTTACAGAAATGGCGCTCCGTCTTTGCATTCGATAGTAAGAATAGTTCATCCAGTGCGGGATAAAGTACTCGCACTCCGCCCCCTTCTGCCCGACAATCGGATGGAAAACGAATAGCGGGACAGCGTGTAAAGGCTGTTCACCAAGGCACACCATATCCAGCGAGATGCCCATATCGATGACACCCTGTTTGGTGAGCCCGACGAGGTCTCTGTCCACGTGAAGTACACCGTTTCCAGGGGTGACAAAGATGATTTGTTGGCCGGTGGTCTCGAAGCGACGGTCGTTGTGGTACATGCTGAACGAGTTCATGCTCATGTTCACCGTTTGCAGAAAGTTCCCGTCGGCCGCTGTGGAGAGCTCGAATTGCACCTGGGGGAGGAGCTCTTTGAGTTTGGTGTTGATTTGGAGAGTGTATTTGCTGCTGGATACGTTGATCTGGAAAAAATGGGAAAATGGGCGGGGTTTGAGCAGTTGAAAAAGGGGAAATGTGAATGAAAAGGGGCGGGGCTAGAGCTAGAGCATCTTGAGGATCGAAATGTGGTGAAAATGGGCGGGGTTTGAGCATTTTTAAGTGGAAAAATGTAAAATGGGCGGGGCTTGAGCCTTATCAGCATGATGAGCACCATTACATCGACTAGAACTCAAATGGGCGGAGCTTGAGCCATATTAACACTTTTAGAGCCTAAACGTGTTTTAAATGGGCGGAGCTTGAGCATTTTATGTTTTTATACATTTTGGGAGTCTAAAATGTGCCCATTTTGTGTTTTTCAAGCATTTTTACCTCAAAAATGTGCTCAATTTTTAAAATTTTTGATAAATGATGAAAAAGAGGCGGAGCCAGAGCCCTATCAACACTTTCAAAGCCAATTCGAGCTCAAAAGGGGCGGAGCTTAACCCTCATCATCATTATGAGCATCATATACTGACACACCTCTTTGAGCATCGGCTCCCAATCATCATAATGCTCATTTTGGACCAATAATCGATAGAAATCCTGAAAATAGCGTCCTCGATGATCGCACGCTCCGGCCATCTGCCGTTTCGCCATCTCATTCACTCCGTCGATCTGCAATTTTTGTGCTCATTGTGCATTTTTAGGCTCAAAATGTTAGAAATCAGCATTTAGATGAATTAGAGTACTGAAAAATGCTTAGAAAGTGCTTTTTGTGCATTTTTATGCTCCAAATATCATAGGAATGTCATTTCTGTTGCTCATTGTGCATTTTCACACCGAATATGCTCAAAATACTTATTTTGGAGCACATTTCCTACCTTAAAAAGCATTTTTCCAGCAAAAATTCAATAAAAAAGTGAAAAATGACACAATTTCACTGAAATTTCGCAGGAAAAGTGCTCTTTATGATAGAAAATGTGCTCCAAAAAGAGAATTTGGAGCATTTTTGGTGTGAAATTGTACAAAGAGCAGCAGAAATGACATCTCTATGATATTTGGAGCATTATTTGAGCATTTGGTAAATGAAAATGTATAAAGAGCACTGTCCGAGAGCTCCAATGCTCAAAAATGTTGGTTTTCGAGCATTTGGTGTATAAAAATGTATAAAGAGCACATTCTGAGCATTTTTCAGTGCTTCAATTCATAAAAATGCTGGTTTTTGAGCATTTAGAGAACAATAATGCATCAAAATCACTTTCTGGGCATTTTTCAGTGCTCCAATTCATAAAAATGATAGTTTTTGAGCATTTGGTGTATGAAAATGTATAATGAGCATTTCCTGAGCATTTTTAGTGTTCCAATTCTTAGAAAAGCTGGTTTTGAGCATTTTGAGCATAAAATTGCACAAAAATCACTTTTTGAGCAATTTTAAGTGCTCCAATTCCTAAAAATACTAGTTTTTGAGCATTTGGAGTATAAAAATTTGCAAAAAGCTCTTTCTGAGCATTTTTTGAGCATTTTCTCTCCCAAAAAGAGGATGAGCTCTTACCGCATAAAACCGGGAGCACAGAATAATCGAAACATAGTGAGTACACGACTGCGCCTTCCACTTCTGAAACAGCTCCGTCAAGAAGCCCTTGATGCACTTCTCCAAATACAAATCGCCCTGCGGATCGAGTTGCGTCATCTCGGAGCACATCTGAATGAATATGAGCACCGTGCTCGAGCTCGACCGAAAAACGACGCGCGTCTTGTCCGTCACATAGCCACTCTTCACTATCGCACCCTTCCGCCACATATCCGAAACCCGGGTGTTGATATTCAGATGACGTTTCGGCTCATCCACGTACGTCATCTTCCCCACCAGACACTTCCGATAACGGTACATATCCGCTCGGCTCATGTAGAGCTCTTTAAACGTGAGCTGCACGTTGTCAAGGGAGACGTCTTCTACTGTTTCCAGTGTGCACGTCACCACGTCATCTTTGAGCAGGAAGTCGAGCCGGTTGGTGAAGAGCCCTGGGGCTCCTTTTGCAAGGGATATTGTGTAGTGCTGGAAATGCGTAAAATGTGGGCGGGGCTTGTGGTGTTTATCGATTTTTTAAAGTTTTTCAGGTTATTTTCATAATTTTAAGAGGCTTTTTCACTGAAAGTGTTCCAAATGTGGGCGGGGCTTTGTGATTTTTAGTTTTTTATCGATTTTTATAGTTTTTTTTTATCGATTTTTATAGTTTTTTTTTATCGATTTTTATAGTTTTTATGGTAGTTTTCATAGTTTTACGAGGTTTTTGCACTGAAAATGTTCAAAATATAAGCGGAGCCTGTGATTTTCATAGTTTTTCGAGGTTTTTTCACTGAAAATGGTAGAAAATTGACCATTTTTAGTGAAAAAACATGAAAATTAAAGAAAAACTGATTTTTTTCACTGAAAAACTCATAATTAGGGGGCGCAACGGGGAGGGGGCGTGGCCTATCGTTTTTTCTCCCCGCGCGATTTTGGAGTTTCGAACGCTTAGCACGGGCATATTACAATGAAATTTAGAGTTTTTGGAACTTCGCTATAGGTAATCGACTACGTAAAATCATCTGGTGACGTCAAATTTTTTCTAAAACTGCTGGTTTTCATGAAAAATTCGAAAAACCCAGTAGTGTTTCAGAAAGTCGGGTTTAAGCAGTGAATCGAAAAAGGTACACCCTTATTTTTCATTTAAATTTACTGCTATTGGTATTTTCTATGTTTTAAGTTGAAAAAATCAAACTTCTACCATGCCGATTGTCAGATTCACTTCTAACTAGTCTTCAGAACTTGCACAGAAGATAGCGAAAAAGTTACAGCTATGACATATGATTTTTATGTGATAATAATGTAAAACCATTACTTCACTATCATCTGACAAACTTATAAGTTATTTTATGAACTTTGAACGATTTGGTGACACTTACAAAAAATCATGGTTTGACAAAAATTAGTTTTTTGCCGATTTCATTTGAATTTCCGTTTGGTACACTATTATTTTTTATATCATCAAATTGTCCGTTAAAATTCAAAAATTTTGCAATTTGAAAAACAAAATTTCACCATGCCGATTTCGAGAACCAGCCTTCTGAAAAATTAATTTGCTTGCATAGCGCGTGACCGTGATGCGCAGCGGGCAAGCGAACTCTTATACGCACTCTGTTCGCCGCGCGCCCGCGCTCGCGTGGCGCAGTGGCAGCGCGCGCAACGCAAGCGCGACAGGCGTGTGGTTTGACTCCAACGCAGTGCACACAGTCCCAGCCGCGGTGAGGAAAGTCCCTTGAAAACCGTGCCGCACTCTTGCAATGGTGGCCACGCCCCTTCGGCCCGGAGAGAAACAGTACTTCAGAATTCCAACTTTGAACGCTTATATCTCGAAAACTACCGAACGTTTTTGGCTGAAATTTTGAGGACAGACTAATATCGACTTTCTCTATCGAATGATATAAAATTCATAGCGCAATTCTGATGTTTTAGAAACACGTTGCGCCCCCTACTCATAATCATACAATTTTCAGTGAAAAATTCAATTTTTCTTCAGTTTTTATCAAATTTTCCCAAGTTTTCAATGCTTTTTCACTGAAGATGATGATATTTCTACTATTTTCAGTGAAAAAACTGGTTTTTTTGAATATCACCCATTTTTCATGCTTTTTCACTGAAAATAATAATATTTCAACCATTTTCAGTGAAAAATTTGAATTTTTTTCAGTTTTCCTCAATTTTCCCTATTTTTCCACATTTTTCCACTGAAAATAAGTATATTTCAACTATTTTCAGTGAAAAAATTATTCTGTTTTTCCTTAACAAGGGAAGTCTGAACAGACGAAATACTGGAACCTGATGAAACTTTGCACCTAGACTAAGCCGGCCACGCTGATTTCGGAACTGAAGTCAGTTTTTCCCACTTTTGCCTGCTTCTGGAGATATGACGTCTGAAATTTTCAGTTTTTTCCACCATTTTGACGCAAGTCGGCAGCGCGTCGGTCGGCGCCGCCTCTATGCCCGCCCTCCGGACCACCGAAATTTCGAGGTGGGATGGCCGAGTGGTGAAGAGGGATGTCTATGAATCTTATGATGCAGGTTCGATTCCCTTTTGTGTTTTTTGTCTTTTGCGACTCTTGTTTGGGCTCCAAAACTCATTTTTGTGTAATTTTTGTTTTTATAAAACATGAGAACACTACTTTCGATGAAAATTTGAAAAAAAAAATTTTCGAAATTTTTCAAAAATTTCCCATGGTCACCCCCATGGTCATTCTTGACCAAAAAAAAGTAGGAAATTTTGCTTCCAATCTTCCTTGAATTAACAACACACTTTATTTGAAATGTTTAACTGCTTACTTTTCATGAAACAATCCCAGAAAGCCGTTTTTATGGTATTCTCATCAGTCGGATTATCAGGAATACCTCATTTGTCTTGATTTTAAAAAGTTATATCTGGAAATACAGGACGACATGGCAGTTTTTCTTGTTCATAAATAAGTTTTGAACATTTTGAAGAAGATTGGAAGCAAAAATTTGCAACTTTTTTTTGGTCAAGAACGACCATGGGGGTGACCATGGGAAATTTTTGAAAAATTTCGAAAAAATTTTTTTTCAAATTTTCATCGAAAGTAGTGTTCTCATGTTTTATAAAAACAAAAATTACACAAAAATGAGTTTTGGAGCCCAAACAAGAGTCGCAAAAGACAAAAAACACAAAAGGGAATCGAACCTGCATCATCAGATTCATAGACATCCCTCTTCACCACTCGGCCATCCCACCTCGAAATTTCGGTGGTCCGGAGGGCGGGCATAGAGGCGGCGCCGACCGACGCGCTGCCGACTTGCGTCAAAATGGTGGAAAAAACTGAAACTTTCAGACGTCATATCTCCAGAAGCAGGCAAAAGTGGGAAAAACTGACTTCAGTTCCGAAATCAGCGTGGCCGGCTTAGTCTAGGTGCAAAGTTTCATCAGGTTCCAGTATTTCGTCTGTTCAGACTTCCCTTGTAAGTTTTTCTACAATATTCATGTTTTTTCACTAAAAATGATAATATTTCAACCATTTCCAGTGAAAAAAAAATCCATTTTTCTTCAATTTTTATCATTTTTCCACTGAAAATCACCCATTTACAGTGAAAAAACGCACCACATCGCACAATTTGGTGGCAGACCGCTTCTTCTCCAACGAGATCTCCTCGAGCCCTCTCAACTCGGCGACCACTTCATTTCTCTCAGAAGAGTCATAAATGCGAGAGTTCCGATTGCTCCGTGATATTGCTCCGGGGAGCTTTTTCTGCTCGGCGACCACCGTCTGAATGTAGAACGCCACCGAGTGCTCCACGTTGGCGTCGTCGGTTTTTGTCACTGTCATGTAGAATGGTTTCGGGTCGAGACGATTGCCCTGGTCGTGCTGGAAGAGAGAGAGAGAGTGGAGCATTTTGAGCATGTTTGGGAGGAAAAGAGGAAAAGGGGGCGGGGCTTGAGCATTTTGATCATTTTCAGCATGGGCTTGGAGCAAAAAGGGGCGTGGCTTGATATTGTTAATGGATATCACTGATTATCAAGAGCGAAATGGTCTGGGCTCAAAGGGGGCGGGCCCGAGCATTTTGAGCATTGCAAGCAGCCTGAGAACCAAAAAATTGCTCATTATGTCAAGTTTCTCGAAGAAAATCGTGATTTTAACATATTTTTAGCAAAAATTTGCAGTTTTTGAAGCATTTTGAGCATTATCAGCACGATTTGAGCTAAAAATCTACTGATTTTGTCAATTTTTGTGAAATTTTCTTTCAATTCAGAATGGTTGAAAAGTTGGCGCTCAAAAAAGGCGGAGCTTGAACACTCTAATCATTTTAGCTCTAATTTTGAACATTTTGAGCTCTAAAAAGTGCTCAAAACGAGCTGATAATGAAAAATATGTAAGAAATCTTGATTTTTCACATATTTTTCGTTAAAATTTGCAGTTTTTGGAGCATTCGGTGCATTTTGAGCTCAAAACTTGAGATTAATGGTAAAATATGTGAGAAATCGTGATTTTTCACATATTTTTCCCTAAATTTGCAGTTTGTCATGAGAAAATTGAAAAAACGTTCGAAAAATTGAAAAAAAAGGTGAAAAAACTTCGGAAAATTCGCAAAAAGCGCTCAAAAACTCTCAAAACAGCTCAAAAATGTTACAAAAAAAAATAGAAAAATACCAAATTTTTCAAATTTCACGCCACAAAACTCCCATTTCAATAGAGCGCATAGTAAGCTGAGCACAAACTCACCACCACCACCGCCATGTGCTCATTAGTCTGTTGGCAGATCTGCCGTTTCATCGGATCGCAAAACGGACACTTATCAACGGTATGATAGACGATTCGTGCCGCCCACGACAACTTCTTCACTTCGACGAAAGTGCCGTTGAGGGTGGCGTCTGGAGACGTCGTCTTCTCCGCCGACGTCTTCTCGGAAGACGTCGTCGGCGTCATCGCCTCCGCTTCCTTCGCTATCTCGATGGCCATCACCCGGCCGCGCGATGGTTTTCTGTTTCGGGAGGTGGATTATTATGGTGTGGCTTTGGAGAATTCTAAAAATGGGATGAGAATGAGTAGAATGAGCTGGAAAAGAGCAAAAAATGAGCTAAAAAATCAAAGATTGAGCAAAAATAGTCTAAAAAGACCAAGAAAATACCCAGAATTGAGATGAAATAGCCGAAATTGTGCACTTTTTGCTCATTTTTGTGCATTTTTAAAATCAGTTTGGGTTTTTTCTGCTTATTGGCTAAAATTGCCTAGAATGACCAAAATGAGCACAAAATGAATACACAACTATTCAAAATGTACCCAATTTAAGAAAAATTGTCGGGAATGTGCAATAAATAGCTAAAAAGAGCAGAAAGTGAGCAAAATTTGCACAATTTTAGTGCTTCTACCTAACTTTGAGCTCTTTTTCAACTTTTGGGCAATTTTTTCTTAAATGGAGCATAATGAACACAAGTTGAGCACAAAAATTGTTCAAAATGAGCAAAAAATACACAATTTTTGGCATTTTCAGCTCATTCTGGGCTCTTTTTGCTCATTTTGAGCATTTTTTGTCCAGTTTGTGCTCTTTTTGCTCGACTTGACAAAAATGATGAAAAATTTAGCATTAATGAGCAAAACTGTCCGAATTGAGCACAAAACTCACAGATTGATCAGAATGAGCCCAAAATGAGCACATTTTGAGCAAAAACACTCAAAATGAGCCAAAAATTGCCTAAAATGAGCAAAAAGCACTTATAAAGAGCATAAATTACCCAAAAATGAGCAAACAATCACTCTAAATCAGAAAAAATAACAAACAAAAAGTAATTTTAGATCGAATTCTACATCATCTAACTGAAATCATAGAAAAAAAGAGCTGAAATTGACAATGTCTTAACTTTATTCTCTATTTTTAAAAGTTCAAATGTTCAATGTAGGAATAGAGATGGAGATTAGATGCGATTTTTGTTGGAAAAATAATATAAAAAGGGGCGTGGCCAGAGAGCCGAGTGAAAAATAACAGGACGAACAATTGTGAATGCTTTTTTTGAATTTTTGAATGAAAATAATGAAGAAAGGGGGAAAAAGAAGAGGGAGATAAAACTAAAAAAGGGGCGGGGCCAGGGGAATAAGTTAAAGAGATCCGATGTGCTCAGAGAGCATAGTCGAGCTCGTATCGCACGTATTGGTTCGTTTCGGTGTTTTCGATGCGCGGGTAGGCGGCGATCAGAGCATCCGCCGAGCCCAGGATCAGGTTGTTGAACACCTGGAAATGATTGTTTTTTAGTGAAAACTGAGAAAAAAGAGCCCAAAATGAGCAAAAATTGAGCAAAAGTTGAGCAAAAATCGATAAAATTGGGCTAAAAGTACCAAAAGGTGTTCTTTTTGCTTAATTTCGTGATTTTTTCGTTTATTTTGGTCTCTTTGTCAGCTTTTTCTGATTTTGGGTTAAATTTGCTCAAAAATAAGCAAAATTTGCACAAAATCGAGCAAAACGAGTCCAAAATTGAGCAAAAATGGGATAATTTATTTAAAATGAGCTTAAAATGAGCCAAATTTGCTCAAAATAAGCTAAAAGTACCAAAAATGTACTCTTTTTGCTCATTTTTGTGAATTTTTTGTCCATTTTGGGCTCTTTTTCAGATTTTTCTAATTTTGGGTTTAATTTCTTTAAAAATGAGCAAAAATCGTCCAAAAAAGAGCAAAAAGAGCCCAAAATGAGCAATTATGCTCATTTGTGTTCATTTTGAGCTCCTTTTCAGCTTTTTCTGATTTTAAAAACTCCAAACATTCAATTTCTGCTCACCTTCCAAACCGGCTCTCGAACTTTTCGCGCTGGATGCCAAAGAGCTTGAAGACAATATTGAAGAACCTGAAAATTTCAGAATTTCAGATTTTTCATAAAAAATTAGCAAGGCTCTGCCCACTTTTGCGGCTCTTTTGCTCTGTTTTCGCGATTTTCACTGAAAAACTGCAATTTCTGAGCATTTTTTGCTCAAAAATCATCAATTTTGCACATTTTTGTTCGTTTTTCATATAAATCTGTTAGTTTTCGCTGAATTCTGAAATCAAAAAGAATCAGAATCCAATTTTGATGATTTCGATGTTAAACTTGAAATTTCAATTGCTCATGGAGCAGTGGAGCAGTGGAACATGAATTTCAATGAATTTTAACATAAAAATACGTCAAAGTTCAGTAAAATTGATGTTCCAGAGCTTCAGGGCTCCACGAGCAATTCAAATTAGAATTCTAACACTAAAATCATCAAAATTAGATTCTGATTTTTTATGGATATTCAGAATACAGCGAAAAAAGCTGATTTACAGAAAAAACGGGAAAAATGAGCAAAATAAGTGGTTTTTCAGCGAAAAATCTCAGAAAACGTGATTTTTCGATGAAAAACCACAACAAATGCTCAAAAACAGCATTTTTCAGCAAAAAATCACAAAAATTATGATTTTTCGATGAAAAACCACTAATAATGCTCAAAAAATGTAGTATTTCAGTGAGAAATCACAAAAACTATGATTTTGCAGTGAAAAGCTATTAAAAACGAGAAAAAAATTAGGTTTTCATCGAAAAATCACAAAAAATGTGATATTATCGTTGAAAAACCACTGAAAACTCAAAAACGAGAAATGCTGCGCAAAAGAGCCGCCAAAATGAGCAGAACTCAGAGCTCTCTTTACCTTGATAGGTCCCAACGAGACTCTCATTCCCTCGCAGGCAAACACCCATCTCTGAATCAAATGCGGCGAGTTCTCGAGCATATTCGGCCACACATAATTGAGCAGGTGCATCAGAGCATCCTCACACCCAAATCCATAAACTCCAATGGCCAAATGAGCCACCGCATCGACAGCAATCTGCCGGTGCACTTGATCTCTTTCCATAAGAGCATCAATGAGCAAAGGCACCACTGCATAGATATAATCCTTGGCCATTTCTCCAATATACTCAAACATGAACGAGAGCGCTTTGAGCACACCGTTCTGCACATTGATCTCTGGGACTCGGTACTCATTCATAATCGCTGGGAGCACTGTGAACGGAGCACAAGTCTCTGAGACAATGGCGATTGCTACTGTGGTGCACACACGGAGCTGTCTTTCTTGCACTTTCAAGTTGTTTAAAAGTGTGGCGAGCACATCATGAGGACCAATAGCTTTCGCGATAAAGCCAAAAGTATTGATTGCAGCTCTTCTGATGCTCTTTTTGTGAGCTTTCAGTAGCTCCAAGAGCTCAAAACAAATTCTCATCCACTCGCGAGCCGAAACAAACTCCGAGCCGCGATCAGCAATTGCTCCCACCAAATCGATACAGTTTTCTTGCACTTTTTCGTGGCGATTTTTCAAAATCGGTGTCAATCTTGGAAGCAAATCCTTAATGGGCGGAGTCATCTTTGTCATTCCAATCACATTGCAGATCGCTTTCAGGGCTCCGAGGATGGAGCCAAGGACTTCTGGATACTCTTCTCCGAGGTACTCATAGAGCACCACTCCCATGTGCCCCATCATTTTCTCCTCCTCGCACATGTGCATCACGGGTGCAATTCTGGCGATCAGATCCGCTGCCTGTTGGCGGACTTTGGCGGATTTGTTGTTGAGCCGCCAGAGAATTGTTCCACAGATCTGTGGCACATAGGCCTTTGCACGTCTTCCAAGGCTCGAGCAGATCGTTCCGAATCCATCGAGCATGACGGAATCCTCTTGAGTTTGCTCCTGGAACGCGTAGAGCAGTCCATCAATCAGTTGCTCCTCGAGCCGCGCGTCAATCTCATTGGCTCCTTGAAGAGCCACAATATTCTCGATCGTCTCCATCACCATTTTTCGGTACTGCTCGTTCTCGTCCTTCAGATCGTCGACGATTCTGGCGATCATCTCCACGCATCCCACTTTTTGAGCAATCTCGACGGTGGTGTCCACGAGCTGTCGATAGTTCCGTCTGTCCATCGCCATTCGCTGGTTCCAGAAGGCTTTGAAGAAGCTTGGGAGGACCTCGTCGCGGATGTAGGCGGCTTCTACTCCGTCTGTGGCGCAGCATTGTTTCACGACCTGGAATGGAGTTTTGGAGCAACGTCTTCTGATTCTGCTCCTGATTCAGAATAATCATTTCAGAATAGATTGTAGGAATTTCATGATGGTGGGTATTCAGAATCAGAATAAAAAGATGAAGCTGGTATTCAGAATCTGAAAGAGCACTAGCTTCTGCTCCTGATTCTACCTCTCATCCTGAAATTTCTTCAATTTTCATGAAAATTCATCGAAAATCAACGATTAAAACTGATTTCTGACAGATATTTTGTTAAAAACCTTCAGAAACACAACTTATATTGATATTGAAGGGTAAATTCTTTTGGAGCTCAGCTTAAGCCGTCTAAATTTGAGATGAAAGGTTAGAACATGTTTTAGAGCTGTCAAAATGCTCAAAGAGAAGAAAAATCGAGCAAAATCTTCTTTTTGAGCATTTTGAAAGCACTAAAACATGCTCTAACCTTTAATCTCAAATTTAGACAGCTCGAACTGAGCTTCAAGAGAATTTACCCTTCAATATCAATAAAAGTTGTGTTTCTGAAGGTTTTTGACAAAATATCTCTCAGAAATCAGTTTTAATCGTTGTTTTTCGATAAATTTTCTTATTCTGACAATTTTCATGAAAGAGCCCCCTACCTTGAGCACAATCTTCTTCATCTCCTCATCAGGCGACGCAAACTCTCGAATCAAAATGAGCATCACTTCTCTGGTATAATAAGAAGCGTATTCTGCGTCCATCAACGGGATCAGGTATCCGATGGCTTTCAGGAAAGCGGCGAGTCCTTTTCCGCGGTGCATTCGGATTCCTTTCCACAGCGGTTTGAGCACCGTGTCGAACGCTTCGATTCCGTATGGAGCTGATGCTTCGGCGAGAGCTGCGAGGCAGAGAGCTGTGATGGTTCGCACCTGGAAATGGAAAAGGTTGGTAGAGCTGGTGATGGGCTCATTTTGAGCTCACAGCGGTGCTCCGCAAGTTCCCAATGAGCCAGCAGGAATTCCTTTTTCTAGTGCTCCAGAATCCATAATGCCTATCAAAAACTTGTGCTCCGCGAGCTCATAATGAGCCAAAACAGTATCTAGATGACGTTTGAAAGGCTCAAAGAGCTCTACAGCCTTAACTCAAAGTGAGCAAGAAGCGACTAAGTCTTGCTCATTTTAAATTGAGATTGTAGAGCTTCTTGAGCCTTCCAAACGTCATCGAGAGACTGTTTCGGCTCATGGGAGTTCGCGGAGCACAATTTTTTCATGGAGCATCGTGGATTTTAGAGTATTAGAAAAATGAATAACTGCTAGAACATTGAGAGCTCACAAAGCATAGAAAAGATTGTTTTGGCTCATTGAAAGCTCACGGAGCACAGAAAAGTCTGTTTTGGCTCATTAGGAGCTCATGGAGCACAGTACTGACAATTTTGGCTCATTGGGAGCTCATGGAGCCCATCACAGACAATTTTGGCTCATTTTGGGCTCACGGAGCATAGCGCAGATTATTTTGGCTCATTATGAGCTCACGGAGCTCAGCACAGCCTGTTTTATCTCATTGGGAGCTCACGGAGCACATTGCATACTGTTTTGGCTCATTATGAGCTCACAGAGCACCAACCTTCTGCTGCTCATCATCCAGTCCATTCTCCACAATCTCAACCAGCGCCTTCAGATGCGGCAACACAGCACACCCCATCAGAATCGCCATCTGCTGCACAATCTTGATACCAGTATGACGAGCCTGCCAACTCTTCTTGCTCTTGCACACCGCCTTCAGGAACGGCAAAAGAGCCGGAATGCCGAGAGCCGAGGCGACGACGGCGAATGCTCTGGCCGTGGTGTTTCTGACGTACTCGTCGACGTTGTCAATGTCGGGACGCATTGTCGAGATCATCGTGGCGAGACCCGCGGCCTTGGCGAGATTGGAGATGATTTCACGTCCTGGAAAGTGGGGGAGTTAGATCTAATTGTGAAGGTTTTATGGGAAAAGAGCCCTGAGCAGATACATAAACTCAAAAAAATTGAAGAATGCTCCGGAAAGTGACAAAATGCACATTTTGCACTTATCCGAGCATTCCGCAAGTTTTTCAACTTTATAAATGTGCTCATTGAGCACTGGGCTCTTCTAACCATAACTCTGTTAAAAATTCAATCCTTGTTAGATCTAACTACCATTTAACATTTTACCATCACAGATCGATTCGGAGCAAGTTCTGAGCTCTCAAAATCCTCCAACACCTCGAAAACTTATCATAAGTCTTGAAAACCCGAAAAAAAACCATTTTCAAAATCTGACGGCTTCTGAAATGCTGTAATTTGTGAGCTTCTGATCACAATTTTAGTGATTTTCAGTGAAAAATTCAATTTTTCACCAAAACTACTAAAATTGTGAAAGAAGAGCCAATTACAGTACTTCAGAATCCGTTAGGGTTTTGAAAATGGGGTTTTGGGTTTCCAAGGCTTCTTATGAGTTTTTCGTGGTGCTGGAGCATTTAAAGAGCTCAGAAAAGGCTCCAAATCGATTAGGCGATGGTAAAAGGATGAATAGTAGTTAGATCTAACAAGGATTGAATTTTTAACGAAATTATCACTAATTAAATTTTGGGAAATGATCGGATAAGTGGAGAAAAAGTGAATTTTTTCCACTTTCCAGAGCATTTTGCAAAATTTTTGATCATGAATGTGAACATTAATGTGCTCAGTGAGCACAGGGCTCTTTTCGGCACAATTTGAGAGCTCCGAACTTGCTCCAACCCCTCATAATCACCTTCAACTCTCGCATAATAATCCTCATCAATGAGAAGCGGCTCAATAACGACGAGAATCTTGTGCACATAGGGTCTCACCAAATCGTCAAGTTTGTACAGAATCCGATCAATAACCTTCACCATCAAATGCCTCTCCTGATCCTCCAACGACGGCGACATCAGCAGCGGCAGAATCTGATTGAAAAGCGGTCCCGCTCCATATTTTCTCGCGTTCTCCGTAATCTTTCTAAGTCCACTTTTTCTCATCGGCGGCGTGCCATTCTTAATTTTAAGCAAATGCTCCATAATCTCCCTCTCATTGCGCTCCTCCTTGCTCAACTGACTCTCATCCACATCCATGAGCAACTTGTCAAAGTACTGCATGTCATCGGGTTTCAATGGCGGGAGCTCCGCATTCTTGGGTTGGGTGTCCACCAATCCACCCACCCCTTTCTCACCAATTCCATCCCGTTCCGGGGTCCCTGGCATAAAGAATCCACCGCCAGCGGCGCCACCCATTGGCGTGGGCGTCGCCATCAGTTTCCGAGACGGAGTTCTCAGGGGAATGTAATTCATGGGCGGGACCAACACCTTATAACCCGTCGGAAACAAGGAATCGAGTTCCTCATCTGTCAAGGGCCGATTCCGATCGTCAATCTCCTTCTCCCATCGGTAAATCTGCATCTGCTCGGGCGTCATCGGAATCATATGCGGAGCGGGCGTCTTCATCCCCATCGCCGCTGCTCCAATCGGGGTGGCTCCACCGGGTGTCATTGCGCCAATGGGTGTCTGGGAAGGGTGGGATGGTGTGAAAGAGGGTGTCTGGGCTCCCGTATGCAGGGGGGTTGCCGCCGCCACATTCGGAGTTTGAGCTGGGGTGAGATCCCAACGGGAGCGTCGTTTGGAGGCCGATGGGGTGTCTTCGACTTTCACGTCATCTGAGCCTCGAGCCGGTGTCTCCATTCCCCAGCCAGGCGTCATGGAGCCATCGTTAATGCTCTCTTTGGGCGTCTCATCCCACCGATTTCGGCGCGGCGTTTGAGCAGCCGGCGTGGAGCTCCACTTGTCCACCGACGGCGTGGCATCCGCTGCTCCAGTCGAGTGAGCCGGGGTCTCGTCCCAGCGAGCCGCTCTCGGGGTAGCCGCCTCTGCGCTGAGGCTCGCGAAACCGAGGCGTTTGCGGGGCGCCGAGCCCTGAGACGGTGTCGCTGTCGCTGCTCCGAGGTTGTCGGGTTTTTGATCTGGAGCCGTTTCGTCCCAACGGCCTTTCTTCTTGCCGGGCTCGCCGACGACGTGCAGCTCGCCGGCCTTGGCGCGGTCCGCGATTTCTCGTTCCACACGGCCTTTCTCCTCGAGGAACAGTTGGTCGCGCATCACTTCCGCGTAGCCACGGTTGCGATTGTCCGGCGTTTGATCGACTGGAAATTAATTGGATTAGGGAATGGTGGCTGGAAAAGTTAGGCCATATTTAATATTTTGATCGTTTTCTATGATTTTTAACTTTTTTCGCCGAATTTTCATCGATTTTGAGAGTTCTTGAAGATTTTTAACGATTTTCACTGTGTTTTTAGTCCGAAAACTTTTCTGTCAATCATGGCTGGGGGATGAGGAAGGAAAAGTTAGGCCATATTCATAGTTTTACCGTTTTTCATGGTTTTCAGCGTTTTTCGCTTTGTTTTGGTCAATTTTTCAGGTTCTCTCTGGTTTTTCTCCTGAATTTTCAACAATTGTTATAGTTTCCGACGATTTTTTGAGAATTCCAAGCCGAAATTCTACGAAAATCATTTAAAACCATCAAAGTTGAACTTTTCGTGCTCCATGGCTGAAGGACTAGGTGGAAAAACTAGGCCAGCTGACAATTTTTCCAGTTTTTCATCAAATTCGTCGATTTTTCATGAAAAATAGAAAAACTGACATTTGGCCTAGGTTTTCCACCTCGTCTCCCAGCCATAACTATATCCGGATGGCAAAATCATCAATTTTGATACTTTTTGGATGATTTTCAGAGAATGTCAGCTTGAAATTCTCCAAAAATCGTCAAAAACCATCAGAATCGCTGAAAAATTGTTGAAAAACGAGGAAAAACAGGAATAAATAAAAAATCCGCATTTTTAGCTGGCCTACAATTTCAATCTCGGCCACAATTGCACAATTGTCTAACTATGACGATCTTTAACGTTTTTAAGGTCGAAAACGATTGAAAAAAACGTTAAAAATCGGTGAAAATCAGTGAAAATTTCCAGTTTGCATCGAAAAAAAGGAAAAACATCTGAAATATGAACATTTCCAAGGAAAACTGCAATTTTTCCATCAAAAATAGCAATTTTCCATCAAAAATTGCAACTTTTCAATAAAAAACTGCAATTTTTATCAAAAACTGAAATTTTTACAAGAAAAAACTCAAAAAAACCCCCCAAACGCCCATTTTCTCTTACCAAAAGCATCGGCTCTGTCCGGCGAGATCTGTCGTCGTTGTGCTCTCTCATGGTACTTGGACTGTCTCTCCGCAATCGTCTTCGTTCGCGTGTCCGCAAACGGATCCGTGTCTTCAGCAGCGGCGGCGACCTCCTGGATGAACTTGTGTGGCTGTGCGTAGTTCACCGCCTTCTTCTGCGCCGTCGGCATCGAGTCCTCGTCGACGTCGTCTTCTTCTCCAGTGCCGATCGAGTCCAAGTAGCCGTCGCGGGATTCGCCACGAACACTTCCGTACACATCCTGTGGAGAGAATATTGATTTTATCGAATTTTGATAAATTTTTTCATAAAATTGTTCAAATTTCTTCAAATTTTTACTTTATTACAGAGAAATCAATAAGACGACTATTTTTCAAAAATTTTGCTGAAAATCGGACGAAAATTGAGTAATCGGATAAGAAAATGAACAAAAACAGATCAAACCACTTGATCTGATCAATTTTTGTACATTTTCTCATCAGATTATTCAAATTTCACTAAATTTTTCAAAATTTTTGAAAAATAGCCATCTTATCGTGAAAATCACAAAAAATCAACAAAAATCGCGCTTTCTCATGTTTCAACCTAATTTTCCTGTGAAAATTCAACAAAATTTGAGTAATCTGATAAGAAAAGGAATGAAAATCGATTAAACCAACCCTAAAAGCTGACTTTTTTCGATTTCTCAAAAATTATCAGCTTTTAGGGTTAATCTTATCTATTTTCGGTTATTTTCTTATCAGTAAATTCAAATTTTATCGATTTCTCACAGGATAATCTAGTGAAGACATGAGAAAGCGCGATTTTTTGAGAAAATGTTGATTTTATCGATTTTTCAAAAAATTTCAGCTTTTAAGGTTAATATTGTCACTTTTCGATCATTTTCTTGTCCAATTATTCAATTTTCGTTGAATTTTCACAGATTTCAGAGAAAAATCAAGTGAAAAAATGAAAGAGCTCAATTAAAAAAAAAAAAACCGATTTTATCGATTTCTACTTCATTTTTCTATCAATAAATTGAAATTCCATCGATTTCTTCACAAAAAATCATTTACTATCACATAAACCAACCGTGTCGAAATTCCCGGCGGCTCCAAATGCCACCTTATTCCCATTGCCCACATTCTCGTCGTTGTCGTCGGCGGCGGCACGCAGATTGGCGGCCCGCTTTCGGTTCAACTCTTGTGCGTAAGCCTCGCCCGAACGAGACATTCTGCGTCGACTGGAAGAGCGATTAGACTAGAAATTCGCTTTGTTAATGGAAAACGAGACACGGTGTCCTAAAACGGCGAAAAATCGTAAAATCAATCGATAATTCGATTGTCCAGGGTGGGAAATTGAAGAAAATTAGATTTTTTAACTTTATAAATCAAGAAAATGCACTAAAAATCAATAAAAATGACCTAAAAACAATCAAGAAAATTGTGAATTCGAAATCAATTTACTCAAAGTGCGCCAGACAAGAAATGGGTCAATACGCACCCCTTGGCGTGTTTTCGGTGCGGAAGATCGAACATGGGGGGAGGAGGCGGAGTAAGTGTAGCAAGGTGAAAAGAGCCGAGCGAGCCGAGCATTTCCTTGAAACCACATTATGTATAAACACCTTCTTTCTCTATATCCAAACCTTCTTTCTCTATTTCCATCGTTTTGTCGTGTTTTTTGGGTTGTTATGAGTAAAAAGAGCATGGAGAGAGCAAAAAGAGCACATTCTTATCATTAAAAAAAGGTTGAGCATTTTTCGTACGTCACTCGACATTAGGAGTGTAATTATACGTGGGAGTGAGTCAGTGAAGCACTAGTTGTGGGAAGTTTTTGGTTTTTTTTTTGTTTTTGGTGGTTTTTTCGTTGAGAATTAGAAATATTTTTGTGTTTTTTAGAGGAATATTTGGAAATTCAAGTTTTTCTCCGAAATTTTAGAAAAAAAAACCCTGAAAATCCAAAAAATCCTCGAAATACCCGCTCCAAGGTCATGATGGCCTAACTTTTGCAACCTTAACATTTTTCAATTTTTTTCCAGTTTTGCAATTTTTTTCCGCTATTTTCTTTCGACAGATTGCTTGTAAATTCAATTCTAAACATTTTAGATAGAAAAATCTCAATTTTCGATCAATATTCGCTGAGAAAAAAAGGCGGAAGAGAAATCCAAATTTTGGGTTTCTCTTCCACTCACTTTTCTGGCTGCGGAATGGGTTTTTCGGGGTTTTTTTTGACATCAATCGGTGTGTTTTTAAATTTTGAAAGTTTTGTTCAGGATGGAATGTGAAAAAGTTGATTATTTTACACTTTTCCGGGGATTTTTTTGTTTTTTTCCAATTTTTTAAAGTTTTTTTGAGCTCAAAGGAGCCGATGAAAGAGGAAAAAACAGAGATAAAGCACATGACCCCAACCAGCTGTTCTCAAAAGCAAAGTGTAAAAATCTTTCCTCGAGAATCTCGCTTCTCCCCGATCGCAATCTCCACTTTTTACACTCTTTCACAGTTTCGACGAACAATTTCAAACAAATCCCGCGCAAAAGTGTTTCCGAATTCTCAATTGTCCTTTCCTTTCGAAGATTAGCCCATTCCCCCCACCACTTTTTCCCTTTTTCGCCTCGAAAATCCGCCAAACTTTCGTCGGTGGTCACGCCGAAACAAACCGGTCGCTTTTTTATCAAATCACCCTTGCGAGAAGGCGAAAAGATAACTTTGAAAAGTGACCGATTCGTCTTCTAACCTTGACACATGAGATATTCTCGGTTTTTGGGATCAGGTGATTAGGGTACAAGGTATATTTGTCCATTTTGTATCCGTTTGTGACGTGTTTTGGGCGGAAAGCTACATTTTTCATGCATTTCTTCTTTATTCTGAGTTTTTTTGGTTAAAATCGTGAAAAAATGTTGTTTTTTCTTTCCGAAACATGATTTTCATAAAAATTCAAAAAAAAAACTGCAAAAATTGATGAATAAATGGATAAAAACCTCGAAAATCAGAAAAATCTTCCGAATTCTCAAAAAAAGTACTTTTTTCTGTTTTTCTATTTTTCCTTGATTTTCTTGCCAAAAATAGGAAAATTTCTGAAAAAAACATTGAAAAATCACTGAAAAATCAATAAAAATGGCAAAAATCACCAAAAATCGAGATGGCCTAGAATCCGACTCGGCCGCTCCCTTTCAACAACGTTTTTCGGCGTTTTTATCGATTTTTATTGATTTTTAGCGGATTTTCGGGATTTTTTTCAGCGAAAATTCAAAAAACAGTGAAAAAACGCTGAAAATCACTCAAAAATTCGTTCCGAGCCTCTGATTGGTTGACTCCGCCCACTTTTTTCAGTTTTGTGGAAAATATTGATTTTTCACTGATTTTTTCTATTTTTCAGTTCAAAAACTCCAGTTTTTCAAAAAAAAAAATCGGTAGGAGTGATCTGGCGCAGAATCCGACTCGGCCACTATCAATTTTTTGACTTTTTATTGATTTTTGCTGATTTTTCCTCATAATCCAGTTGAATTCCATTGAAAAACCATAAAAACCATCAGTAAATACAGGGAAAAACCTAAAAAATCACAGAAAACCACAAAAAATAATTTGGTGGCCTAGAAATCCAAGATTACCGAAAATCAGTGAATTCTAGGTCATTTTTCAGGGTTTTTGTTGGTTTTTTATCAATTTTTTTTTACTTTTTAGGTAGTTTTACAGCGAAATTTGCCATTTTTCAACATTTTAGGTTTTTTTTCCACAAATTTTTCAATTTTTCTGCCATTTTTCAATTTTTCTTTTTTTTTCCAATTGTTCAGTTATTCTTTCCACTTTCTAGGTTATTTTCCCCGAAATTCTACAATTTTCAACCTTTTCCTCCCCAAAAACTTTCAAAAATCACGACGAAAACAAGGCAAAAAAAAACCAGGTGTCAAATCACGTGCCCTCTACCCCAAAAGGACCCAAAAAAAGGTCGCGGCCATCAGATCACTATCTCTCCGCCCATTTCTCACTTCTCTTGACGTCATCCAACCTGTCTGTTCCCTCCTCATTTTCCAATTCCCCTTTCCTTTTTGCGGTTTTTTTTTTTGATTTTCGCTCTCCAGTATCAAACTGTTTTGCTCTTCTGACCCAGAGAGAGTGTGTCCTTTTGTCCGCCGTATAATTGCACCCCTTCTTGTCGCCCTCTTCTCAGTTTCCTCCTCCTTTTTATTCTTTGCTGCGGCCTTCAAAACGGTAAAAACCGTATCTGAAATACTCGATCGTGTGTTTGGCTTTGTTCCTTTCGAATTTCACTTTAAACTTGCAGTTTTTAAATTCTGAGAAATTGTTGTTAGTTTTTTTATTGAAATTTGGAGGGAAATATTCAAATTTATTGATTTTTTTGGGGAAAAATCGATATTTTCTCTCTCTTTTTCGAAAACAAAAGCTACCGTAATTTAAAGGTGCATAACAGTTTCTGTAAGGGGCTCATGATTTTTCTGTTGAATTTGTTGAATTTAGAGGATTTTTAAGGATTTTTTTTGAACTTTTTTATTGATTTTCCTTCAATTTTCGTGATCATTGATTGATTTTTCTTGAATAACCAAGAAAAAACTGATTTTCTTTTTGAATTTCAATCAAATTTTTCCGAAAAAACCGAAGAAATACAGGGAAAATTTAAAGGCGCATATTTTTTTTTTTTTAAAAATTGCAATAATTTTTGAATTTTATTGATTTTTCTGAAAACTATCTTGAAAAATCTCGAATTCTGGGTTTTTTTTTCCAATTTTTCGAAAAAAATTTCCCAAAAAACCCTCCAAAACTACAGTAACTTTGTAAACAGTTTAAAGGTACATAACCTATTTTGCTGGGGTCTCACCACGAAATTCAGTTTTTCAAATTTTCCCCCAGATTTTTTAATTTTTCGGATGATTTTTCATCGATTTCCTCCCATTTTTTTTGCTTTTTTCGCGAAAAATATCGATTTTTTACGATTTTCTTGCTAAAAATCACTAAAAAATCAATTTTTCACATTCAGAACCCCGAAAAACATGACGGAAGAGGCGGGGAACGATCAAATGCTCTCGATTCGCAAGCAACTCGAAAATTTGAACGATGCGACTGATGATATTAACAGTTTTGAGATCAAATTGGAGCATGTTAAGATGCAGTTTCGGTGGGTATTTTATTGATTTTTAAGGAAAAATTCAAAAAAAAATTGATTTTTTCCAGCGAAACCCAACAACAATTCAACAAAGAAATCAGTGGGATCCCGAAAAAGCTCGCGAAGCACATCACCAAGTCCCGCCCCTTCTTCGACCTAAAAAACCGCGAGCCGGAGCTCCGCCGCTGTGCGCAGCAGGCTGCGGCGCACTTCGAACGCCAAAAAACAGTGGTGGAGATGGCGAGAGAGCAGCTCTCGGTGCTCCACAACTCGCTCAACAATAATGAGGAGGAGGAGGCGGAGCGAAAGTACATTGGAGTAATTGAGCAGCAGCTGGAGCTCGTCAATGAGGCGGAGCAAGAGTGTCTGGAGGCGGAAGTGAGCCACGGAGCACGAGTGAGAGACTTGTTGCAGTTGGAGGCGTCGATGAGAGCCGAAATTCAACAGAATGGGTTGGTTTTTATAGGTTTCAGGCGATTTTTCAGCTTATTTTTCATGGAAAACCCATTTTTTTCATCATTTTCCCTTTATTTTTTCAATTTCCAGCATGAAAATGATGTTAATAATATCTGGAAAACTGATTTTTCTCCGATTTTTCTTATAATTCCCCTGAAAAATTCAATTTTCCCCGTTTTTATCAAATTTCCACTCGATTTTTATTGATTTTCTGGCTATTTATCACCTGGTATCATCGAAATCTTCTCGATTCTTGCAAAAACTAAATAGTTATCGATAACTGTTCAGTTTTTCCAAGAATCAAGAAGGTTTTGATGATATCAGTTGAGAAACAACCAGAAAATCAATAAAAATCAAGTGGAAATTTGATAAAAACGGGAAAATTAAAAATTTCATGGAATTTTAAGAAAAATTGGAGAAAAATCAGTTTTCCAGATATCATTAACATTATTTTTATGTTGGAAATTGAGAAAATTGAGTTTCCATAAGAAATTTGAATTTCCCGCCCAATTTGTCAATAGAGCGCACTTAGATCTCACTCAAAAACAATTTACTCGTTTCAGACCCTCCATCAAAAAGGCACGCCCCTATTATGAGCGAAAAGAAGTGCTTACGAGGACTTTGAACTCTCAAATTGAGCTCATGACGATATTGGAGCATGAGGTAGGATAAAGTTTCGAAACGACGGGGTTTCGAAATGTCGCAGTTTCGAAATGTCGCAGTTTCGAAGTGTCAAAGTTTCGAAATGTCACAGTTTCAAAATGTCGTAGTTTCGAAATGTCACAGTTTCGAAACTACGACATTTTGAAACTTTGACATTTTGAAACTATGACATTTCGAAACTGTGACATTTCGAAACTTTGACATTTCGAAACTTTGACATTTCGAAACTTTGACATTTCGAAACTTTGACATTTCGAAACTACGACTTTTTGAAACTGTGACATTTCGAAACTTTGACATTTTGAAACTATTACCTTACAGTTTCAAAAACCCCCCTTCTTTTCAGGTTCAAGACCGCAAAGACAGCTACAGTACCTCGATGAGAGCCCTGGAGCAAATCAGTGAGCAAATCCACCAGGAGCGCTCCTCGCAGAGCAGCATTTTCACCTCCAGCGACGAGTCCGACTGAAGCCCCGCCCCCTTCTAGCCCCGCCCACTTCTCGATCTCTTTTCACCATTACTCACATTGACCACGCCCCCAAAATCCGATCCGGGTCTTCTTTTTGCTCAAGCCCCGCCCCTTTTCATGCTCACACTGAAATGTACACGTGTCTTTGTATCGATATCTCTGTTTATTCTATGGTGCCTTTCTTTCATAATAAACGCTCATCGATGAGCCGCCAGAAACGCGTCGATGTGAGCACACGCTGGGCTCTTCGTGGCCACGCCCCTCATCGCCAGAGTGCACAGCTCGCAGAAGTCAGATGACGTCGCTTCGGAAGACGTGGGAGATTGAAGACGTTGGGGTCTTCTGGAGACTGCCACGTCATCAGGAACGTCGTCGTTCCAGTTGAAGTACTGCGAGTCGTTGAAGCGGCGGTACTGTTTTGGGGGCTCCTGGAAGAAAGAAATGGTTAGGCTCCGCCCACTTTTGCAATGGAGCGCAGTTGCAATGTAAATTGAATTTTGTGAAATTTTCAAATTTTTGAATTTTTTCTAAATTTTATGAAAATTCTGATTTTTATTGATTTTTTGTATAAAATATTGAAAATTTTAGAAAAATTTTAAAATTTTGAAAATTTAGATTTTTATTGATTTTTTGTAAAAAATAATGCAAATTTTGTAAAATTTTAGAGATTTTTTTAATCGATAAAATTACAAGCTCCGCCCTTTTTTTTTTGAAATTTTTGAAAATTCTTAATTTGTTTTTTATTGATTTTTTAGATTTTCGAATCTTTCGAAATTTCTGAAAATTCAAATTTTTATCGAATTTTTACCAAATCAATGCAGATTTCAGAAATTTTTGAAAAAAAAATCAAAAAATCAATAAAATCACAAAATAAGTTAGACAGTCTGCGTCTCTCTACACACTCTCTTGTTGTCTCTTTTAACGAGGAAAAGAGAGAGAAATAGTGTGGGGAATGGAGAGACGCAGAGAGACTGACTGTCTGCGTCTCTTCAATGTCTACTCTCTCTCTCGCTCTCATCGAAAAGAGTGTAGAGATTGAAGAGACGCAGATACTCTCACGGTCTGCGTCTCTCTCAAATCCAACGAGAGAGCGCACTCGTTAGAGAGACGCAGACAATCGGTTTCTCTGCGTCTCTTCATTGTATACACTCTCTCACTCTGTCTGCGTCTCTCTATTCATCACAGTCTTTTCAACGAGAGAGCGCGCTCATTAGAGAGACGCAGACACTCTTGTTGTCTGCGTCTCTCCATTCCCCCACTCTCTAACCAACGAGAGATCGCTCTTATTGAATAGACGCAGACAGTGAGACACTCTCTCACCTCCATCCTTTTGATCTCCATTTTGACCTCCTCATCTCTCTTTCTCTGCGCCCTCTCTCTCTCCTCCTCCTCTATCCTCCGCTTCACCTCCCTCTTCACTTCCTCCCGTTTTTCCATTTTCAGCCGAAGAGCCTCTATCTCACTTTCCATTGGCTCTGCAAACATGCTCTGTTGAGAATTCGGGCGGGAAGATTAATTTTTTGAAAAAAGTGAAAAAAGAAGAAAAGGGACTAACTTGGTTTTCTCATGTGCGGACGCAAATCGTCCTCGGAGAGAGTTACGGAGAATCGACGATCGGAAGACATTGAAGAATGAATACGAAAAAGAATAACATATTCCGATGTCCCGCACGTCTCCATGGTAGAAGACGTGGGATGTTGCACATGGGAACCGTTGTATATTTTCCAAAAAAAAAATTTTTTTTTTGAATTTCGCTTCAAATTTTAAATCATTCGAAAGAGAATTCTTCCCTGATTCAGATGATATAATCAAAATCATAGAAACCCCACTTTAAAGATTGTTACAAGCAATTTTCAGAGGAGCTACAGTAACTTGTTAATTTAAAGGGACATGGGTAGCCTAAATCGGCTATTTTCTAGTATTTTGCAAAACAAATTAGCTCATCGTGATCAGTGATTTTTTTCTCTTTTGAATGATATAAAAATCATCCAGAAATTCAGAAATCATTTTTTCACTTTTTATCTGATCGGCCTCGGAGAAGTTGGCAGTTGGAAAAATTTAGAAAATTGAAAATTTGAATTTCGCGCCAACTTTTATATCATTCGAAAGAGAATTTTTTCCTGATTCAGATGATATAATCAAAATCATAGAAAACTCATCTTGAAGATTTTTCAAAGCACAAACAAAAGCTACAGTAATTTGTTAAATTGAAATTTTGTTTACTCTATAACTCGGTCAGTTCTCAATATTTTGAAGAACAAATTAGCACATCTTGATCAGTGATCAATCTCAAAAAACTCTGAAAATCGATGAAAAACAAACAACTTCAAATTTCTGAAATGTGCTCTACTGCAAAATCAGCTCAGAAACGCCAATGTTTATTTAACACAAACACACTTTTTGTCGATAAGTAGAGCGGAAATAATTATATTACAGAAAAGAAAGAGAGAGAGAGAGGAAAAGTGTAAGAGAAAATTTGAATTTAAAACAATTAAAAAACAACGAAAATGATAATGGCGATGTGGGTTTAGGGCTGGTGGCCGAGGCGGCGGGATGAACGGCGGGTGGGCGTCTGCAAAGTGGAAAATTGGACGTTTTGATATCACTAATAGTGAAATTGAGCATTTGAAGTGTAAATTCTCGTGCGGTGTTTGCACAGAAATATTTTCGGATTCAATATATTCGCATTTTTAGCTTTTTTCGTGCAGTTTTTGATGGTTTTTATGATTTTAACAGGGATTTACTGAAATGGTGGCTAAAATCAAAGTTTCAACAGTTTAAAGTTGCTGAAACATTGATTTTCAGCCATAATTTCAATAAATCACAGTAAAAATCATGAAAATCATCAAAAACTGCACGAAAAACGCTAAAAATGGGAAAGTTGAATCCGAAAATATTTCTGTGCAAACACCGCACGAAATTTACACTTCAAATGCTCAATTCTCGTTCAAAATGCTCCAAAAAGAGCACAAACCGCTGGCTCTTCTTCCTCCTCCTCCACAACACCCTCCAACGTCGGCTTCCGTCCGCGTTTCGGAGTGGCGGCGGTCGTCGACGAGGTGCTGGTGCTTCTCGAACGAGTTCCGCGCTTCGGCGTCTGCGTCAGTTTAGAGGACGACGGAGCCGGAGCCGGCTCATCGGCCGCCTCGGGAATGGCTCGGAGCGGTGTGGCGCGGGGACGGCCACGTGACTTCTTCGGTGGCTCCGCCTCTTCTGGTTCGACGTCTTCAGGGCCGGGGGTGCGGCGCTTCTGGAAAATTGGGGTTTTATAGCATTTTCTAGAGCAATTGTGCTCCGAAGAGCTCATTTGGGTGATTGAAGACGTGAAGATTCTTCAGAATCGTTTGAAAATTGTGATTGGAATGATAATTATGATTATTTTACAGTTTTTTAAAATGATAGTGTGCTTTTTGTTCAGAAGACGTGGATTTTGGTATGAATCGATGCAGGATTCTAAATTTTAAACTGTGAATTCCAGAATTCGGAATTCAGAATTCGAAATTCGAAATTCTACATCGATTCATACAAAAAATCAACGTCTTCTGAACAAAAATCACACCACCATTTAAAAATTGGCAAATAATCATAATAATTATCCCGATCACAATTTTCAAGCGATTCTGAAGAATATTCACGTCATCAATCATCCAAATGAGCTCTTCGGAGCACAAAATGCTCCAAAAAGAGCAATGCTTACCGACGAAGCTCTTGTAGCTCGAGCACTCGACGGAGCTGGCGTCGCTTCACCCTCCGTCTTAACTTTGGGCGGTCTGCCACGTCGCGGTGTGCTCGGCGCAGAAGCCGTCGGCGTCTTCGACGTCTCCACTGAAGTGGCTCGGATGGACTATAAATATTTTAGATTTTCAGTGGAATTGAGCTCTGCGATGGTTTGAAACCGCCAAAAATTGAGCACTTTGAATATGAATCTGCTAGTTTTACAAGGGAATGGTCTGATGAGTCCCCGGAGTTCCCTAATGAGACCTATATCATTCGAAAGCTCTTGTTTTAACAAATTCAGAACTGTAATCCATTTTTCCTACCGAGCTCTGTGAGCCGAGATACAGCCGTCCAAATCTCAGATAATGTGATTTTTGTGAAACTTTGAGCGTTCATAACTTTTTTTCGGAATCAATTTTGTCGAAATCGATTTATATATTCGAGTTTGTCTTCGAATTCTGAATCGACTTATAAGAATATAAACCTTTCACTAGAAGCGAAGCTCCTGTCTTAATCGTGTGAATATAGCCAACTTTAACATACTCATAATACTTTTTCAGTTCTTTCGAATTTTTTGATTGTGACATCAATCGATTCAGAATTTGAAAATACACCCAAATATATAGTTAGGTTTTTACAAAATTGATTCCGAAAAAAGTTATGAACGCTCAAAGTTTCACAAAAATCACATTATCTGAGATTTGGACGGCTGTATCTCGGCTCACAGAGCTCGGTAGGAAAAATGGATCACAGTTTTGAACTCATCAAAACAAGAGCTTTCGAATGATATAGGTCTCATCAGGGAACTCCGGGGACTCATCAGACCATTCCCTTGTTAATTGCATTTACATGCAATTTTCGCAATTCAAACTCATTTTTCCATTATTTTCTCGATTTTTGCTTTGCTTTTATGAAATCATGATTGATTTTCATAAAAACGAAGCAAAATAAAAAATAGTGAGAAAATGAGTTTGAATTGCAAAAATTGAATGTAAATTCAATTAAAACTAGCAGATTCATATTCAAAATGCTCAATTTTGCGGTTTTTGCTCCAAAAACTGACCGCACTCCTCTTCGCACTAACTCGCTTCACCAACGACGAGCCACTGACGTCGGGAAGCGTGACGTCTTCAACCGGCGTCGTCGCCCGCGAAGTGCGCGCCGGTGTAGTGGCTCTGGAGCGTGTGACACGTGGCTCCGCTTCAGAAGCGGCACGACTTCTGACAGTGCGCTTCACAGAAGATGCTCTTGTGGTTCTGTTCAGCGTCTCGTCGAGCTCTTCGGGTTTCTTCGAAGACGATCTTTTCACTGAAGACGCTCGCGTCTTCTTTGGCTCTTCATCTTCGACGTCTTCAACTGGAACGGTACGCTTCGCAGAAGCGCCACGAGTGCGTCTGGAGAGCGGACGATCGTCGTCGTCGTCGGTCTTCTGAACTGAAGGCGTGCGAGCTCTACGGGTCTTTGGTGGCTCCTCGGTAGGCGTGGCCGATCGCGAGTTGGCTTTTGAACGAGTATTGGCCTAAATTTATCATTTTCAGACGATAATTTCAGTTTTTTTGTTGAAAAATTCTGACTTTTTCAGTTTTGAAGCAGATTTTTGGGTTTTCTGGTAGTTTTGAGTTTCAAAACTATCAAAAAACGCTTCAAAATTGCAAGAAATTTGAATTTTTATTGATTTTCGTGAAAATCAACAAAAATTCAAATTTTGAGACCCACTGAGCCAAAAAATGGGCGATACTTGATCAAAAACGAAGAAAAAACGAAAAAAAAAGAGCGCAATGCTTATAAAAAGAGCATCAAGCGTATCAGGCTGATACTATCAGTATAAAATGGCTCCGGTATTCAGCCGGAGCACTAATAGTTTGCATTATATAAGGATATCAGTACCGATGGTGGTCTCACAACTTCATCTTGAATTGGAACGTCTTCAGAAGACTCCAAAGCCTCAGAAGACGTCACCAAATCCGACGTGGGTTGCGGCTCGTCCTCCTGCACCTCCAGAGTTTTGAGCTCCTCGTGAGCATCCTCAAAGTCCTCTTTTTCGACGGGCTCACAGTCCTCGTCTTTCTGCACCTCGAAACTGCGATGAATGCCATCCCAGGGGGCCGAGGGCTCGGCGAACTCGTCTTCTGGAGATTCTGGAGATTTTGGAGCATCTGGAGCTTGCTCCGTGTGCTCCATGTGCTCAATGTGCTCTTCTGGAGCTTTTGCAGCTTCTGGAGCTTGCTCAATGTGCTCAGTTGGAGCATTTGGAGCATCTTCAACTTCAGGAGTCTCTGCTCTTTCCTCAGTTCTCTCGACGTCTTCAATGTGCTCTTCTGGAGCCGGCGACTCCGCCCTCTCTTCAGTTTTCTCGACGTCATCAGCCTGCTCTTCTGACGTCTCCATCGGAGCCACCTCCTTCTCCGCCAACTCGAACGTCTCATCGGCTCCGGGAGCCACGTCATCTGTGCGCGTCTCGAACGTCTCCGGATCGACGTCTTCGAGCACGTCGAACTCCTCCACTTCTTCTTCTTCCTCCTGCTGCTTCTCGAACGACTTCTCCATTTCAATGGGCTCATCCTCCACGTCTTCTTGTCGGAGCACCCGGGAAGTGCGTCTTGGAGTGATTTCCTCCTCTTCTTGGTCTTCTAGAATCGCGAAATTGAGTCCTTTCGGGCGTGGAGCTTCGTCTTCGTCGTCGACCTGAAGAACATTCGAATTTTTTGATGGAATGGAGCCTTTTTTGGCTCATTATTACTCGTTTTTTTCATAAATTACTAGCAAATTAGAGGTTTTGAACATGATTCTATTGAGTTTTTCTAATTTATTGAGCATTTTTCAAAATCAGATGAAAAATGTGCAGTAAATTTGAAAAAAATCGTTAGATCATGTTAAAAAATGTTTAATTTGGTTGTAATTCATAAAAAAACGCGAAAATTGAGCCAAAACCGGCTGCAAGATGTGCGGGAGCCTTTTTGGCTTATTTTGGCTCAATTTTCTCGGAGTTTCCAATATGATCTATTGATTTTTTCCAATTTAATGCACATTTTTCATCTGATTTTGAAAAAAATCACGAGTTTCATGGAAATCTACACCTGTCATCGATAGATTTGTAGATTTTCATGAAATTCATTATTTTTCAAAATCAAATGAAAAATGTGTAATACATTTGAAAAAGTCGATAGATCATGTTCAAAACGTCTAAATTGTTTGTAATTTACCAAAAAACATCGGAAAAAACTAGAAAATTGAGCCAAAAACGACTACAAAACGTGCCGGGAGCCAAATGCTCTCACCTGCACCTCTTCCGTCGAGTCGACACTCTCATTAACCGCGCGCCGCACACTTTCATGGAATCGGATGCGTCCGCGACTCGGCGACTGCACCGCCTTCGCCGTCTTCAGAATGCTATTCTGGGCGGGAACCGGCGGAAGACGTTGTGTGGGCGGCGACACCATGTCAGTGTCCACTGTCATCGGACGACGATAATAGCGAGCTGGCGTTGCGATCATCATGTTCAGCTCGGCGTTGCGTTGGGGATCCGTCGGGCTCGCCGAGCTCGAGTTGGCGGAGTGCTCTGTTGTCTCGTTCTGCGGAATTCGTGAAGCGAGTGGGATGCGTTTGGCGGTCTGGAAGTATTGGAATGGGATTGGGGAGCATTTCATACATTTAGTATTGTTCTCAAAGCTCTAAGCACACTCAAATTTAGAATTTGAGCACTTTTAGAGCTCATTACTCTTCCAAAGCAATCAGTAAAGTGGGCGGAGCAATGGTGGGGTGAAAGAGCATCGTCTGAACGCTACAAAATCCCTTGAAAAGCTGGAAAATATTGAAATTTGAGGTCAAAAATGAGAAAAATGACGTCTTTATCTTATTTTGTGAT
Source organism: Caenorhabditis imperialis (assembly GCA_963572205.1). NCBI lineage: Eukaryota > Metazoa > Nematoda > Chromadorea > Rhabditida > Rhabditidae > Caenorhabditis > Caenorhabditis imperialis. The sequence goes on from OY751541.1 coordinate 1,627,551, forward strand.
AGATTTTGCAATGTCATAGGTGCAAAATGCTCCAAATCACTCAAAAATACCCCATTCCAGAAGCCGAAAACCTTTTGGAATAGGCTATTTTGTACGATATTGTTCATTCGCGAAAAGTTGAGCCTTCGTCAATGCCGGCGGTCGCGTCGCGGTTCCGTACGATTTACGAGGCCGCTCTGGCAAAATAATTTTTTGCTCAATTTTCACCCATTTTCTACATTTTTCTTGGTTTTTTCTTGATTTTTTCTAAAATTCGATTGTTTTGAAAGAAAAAAATTAAGCAAATGGGTGAAAATTGAGCGAAAAAAATATGTGCCAGCGTGCCCTACAAAAATATTTCGGCTCTTCCGTTCGAGACCCACAAATCGCGATGCGGCCGCCGGCATTGGCGAAGGCTCAGCTTTTCGCGAATGGACAATATAAATTTGGAGCATTCTGTACCATTAAAAATCGCTAAAAACTATCAAAAAGTGAGAAAAAAAAACGAAATTTTCTCCACTTTTGATCTCAATTTCAATATTTTTCGGTTTTTCGAGGGTTTTGTAAAATTCAAAATGCTCTTTAACCTCATCTTTACTCCACTGCACGTTAATGATTATGTTGTCAGTGTATGAGCTCAAAGTGCTCAAAACTGCATATTTAGGAAAAACCATGAAAATTGATTATAGGTTTATCAATTTTCATGGTTTTTGAGATTTTTTGACAAAAATGGTATTCATTTTTGTGAAAAAATCATGAAAATTGATGAAAAACGGAAAAAAAAACGAGAAAAGAACTTTTCGCAGAAAATGAATATGCTTAGAGCTTCAAGAACGATTTAGCCCACTAACCGGCGGTACAAAAGCACCCGGCGAGGTCCTCTCACTGCCCTCCGCCGCCTCGGACCTCCTCTTCCTGCCCCCAATCGCGGCGAACACCTCCGGAATCTGCGAGTCATCGTGCTTCTCCTGCTTCTCGAACATGGCCCTCACCGCCTCCTCGATCTCCCGCTCCTTCACACTCTTCTGCACCGCCACCCGTCCCGACTTCTTGATCATCCCCGGGAGCAAACTCCGGAGCAGCTCGTTCGACTCGATCGCCTCCGACGACATCAGATCGTAGCGTTGCTTCTCGAACAGAAACATCTGGTAGAGCTTCTCGGTGTCCGGATCCAGCACGGCGAGCCGTCGTCGTTTGCCCTCCTCGAGCTGCGTGCGAAGACGTTGCTCGAATCGCTCCATATCGGCTTTACTGATAGTGGCGTTCAGTAGCACGTCGCCACTCCAGAGCTGCTCGTAGGTGAGCCCATCGTCATGGAGAGAGAACACAGTGACTCCTGACGTCGTCGTCTCAACTGACTTCTTCTTGAGAGCAGCACGCTCCTCATCTAGAATATAGTAAATCTTCTCGTAATCCACCTCCAACATATTGTTCGTCATCACGCGAATCGTTTCAGTTGCAAGTTGCTTATCAGTAAAGTCGGCTCTTTCGGGGTCGACGCGGAGCCAGTCGATGACGTACTGCACGATGAGCTCACGTTTGAAGCGCTCCGATACATTCACATTGAGAATTGATTCTAGAAGATCGAGGGCTGTGGGTGGGTACCATTCGTCGTGGGGGAGGTTGTTCCAGAATTGGCCTTCTGGAGCGATGCGGTGCATGTTACGGGTGACCACTTGGATTGGAAGGGCGCTTCTGAAAAGTGATGGAGTGTATGATAAGTAGCCAAGAGCTCCGTGAGCACATTCATGGTGTCAGATTTTGAGGAATGCTCCGGAGAGCAGAGATATGGGTCATATAAGTACAAAATAGCAGTTTTCCACTTTTATTTCGTAGTTATGTGACCCATTTCTCAAATTTCAGGAGCATTCCGCAAAATTTGATTGCATGAATGTGCTCAGGGAGCTCTTATGATATAAATTTGACAAAAATTGAATCCTTTATGCAAAAGGGGCGTGGCTTAGCGGTCTCACAACGAAAAATCATTTATTTTTGATTTTGCGCTGTGAGATCGCTAAGCCACGCCCCTTTTGCAATTCTGGGACTAAATTGGTCGTGGAAGAGGGAAAAGTTAGACCATTCTTTTCAGTGAATTTCTAATTTTTATCGATTTTCTCAGATTTTTCTTCAGGTTTGATGATTTACAGTGGTTTTTGGCAGAAATTGATGAAAAAGAGGTTAAGTATCAACTTTTTCATTAATTTTTGCCAAAAAATCACGAAAAACCACCAAGTTTCAAGAAAAACGGAGAAAAAACATCAGAATTTCACTGAAAAGGATGGCCTCGAACGACTTTTTTCTTTCAATTATCAAAAATCTACTTGTTTCTAAGCGCCACCGTCTTCCGTCTCTCATGCATTTCGCGCATCTTGTACTGCACTTGATAATTCGGCGGCACAATTCCAAAATTGATAAACTGGCTGACGAGTCTCGTGTGATTCCTGAGACACTTGACAGAATGAGCAAGACTTCTGAGCTTCCCGCCCTCTTTCACCGTCCTCGAGCACGTCTTCAGGTACTCGTGGACGATTAGAAACAGCTGAATGCCCTGGAGCAGTGTATTTTCAGCCAATGGCGAGAGAGAAGTGCCCCGCCCCTCGAACAAAGTCACAGTTCGATCAGAAATGGTTCTTTTATGATCAATGGCTTCATGGACCGCCCACTCGGCGATTTCCATCTTGATACGATCGCTGAGGTCGTTGCGAGAAGCTAGAGAGCAGAACTCGTCGATCTTCCCATAGTACACCATGGCGTTCAGAATGATCTTCTGATCGGTGGAGAGCTCGGTGGTGGGCAGGTCGGCGGCACTTGAGTTCGGCGAGCCGGAGAGAATCGTTTTTCGGACGAGGCCTGCCGCTAGAATGTCGGGGGAGATCGAGTCGGGAGAGCGGATGAATGTTCCGATTCGGGAGGCGCATTTTTCAAGGATCTGGAATGTTTTTGGTGAAATTTATAGGATGCGATGATTTTTGAATAAAATTTGATAGAAAATGTCACTAAAAATGTGAAAATTGAAGAAAAATAGCCGAAAATTGGAAAAAAGTGAAATTTATGATCATTGCTGGCCTAGGTTCTCAACCGGTTCTCAACCTAGGCCAGCAGAAATCGTAAAATATCGAATTTTCAACAGTTTTTCTTGAAATTTGATGATTTTCCGAGGTTTTCGATACTTTTATCGAAAAACCTCAAAAAGTCATCAAATTTTAAGAAAAACAGACAAAAATTAAATATAGACGATAGCAGCTGGCCTAGCTTTTCAACCTCGGTCACTTTATATCAATCTTCACGGAATTCCCTGCTGATCATGACTTCAGCACTCCATTTTTCATTAAAATCTCGTTTTGACAAGTTCCGAGCTCCTAAAGTTGATTTTTATGGTGCAAAATGAGTTTCAAGACATTTGAAAGTTAAATTTCAAAATTTCGATGAAAAAACGAACATTTATCAGACTTTTGTAGAGAAAATCAGATAAATGTCAAATTTTACGGTAAAAATCAAAATATATAGCTTTCAAGTGTTTTGAAACTTATTTTGTATCCTGAAACTCAACTTTGGGAGCTCATAACTCGTCAAAAGTTATTTTCATGGAAAATAAAGTGCTAAAATTCTGTGCAGTATATAGTGGCCGAGGTTGAAAAGCCAGGCCATTTTTTCATCAAATTTAATGTTTTTTCCGGCAAAAATGACAGAAAAAAGTTAAATTTGATGAAAACCTGGCCTAGCTTTTCAACTTTGAACAGCTAGACCAGAAGAATTCAGATTTTTTCAGTGAAAACTATCAAAAAACGTCAATTTTCAATAAATAAAATCAAAAACGAGAATATTGAAGCGCTCACAGTTTGCTGAATGCTCTGAATACGCATCAAGCTCGTCTGATTGGTATCCATCACAAAAACGCGGCTAAACGACAGCGCAGACGGGTAGAACAGCTGATCAGCATCCGACACCAAACTAGCGAATCGAATAACATCATTCGAGTCCAACGCGAGAATTCCAATGTCCTGCACGTGCAACGAATTCATACTCGACCGAATGTTCGACATAAAAGCGCACTGTTTGAGCACACTTCCATCAGAAGACACCTGATACGGCACCCGTTTGTAGTACCACGCGTCTATATCGAAAATCGCCGCCTCGACAACAAATTCTGGCTCCGCATTGGCGCTCACTGTCAGTTTTCGCTTCTCGAAACCGAGCAACACGCGGCTCCGATTGTACGAGCAACCGTAGCTCTGCGACACGTTGAGCATCGAGTCCATCGTACTATCATCCCGTTTTCGAGCATCATGGGCTCTTTCGGTGATGATTGGTGCGACGGCGAGCCAACGTTCGCCGTATGGGATTTTGTGCTCCAGACACATGTTGTAGGTGGGACGGTCGTATTTCTCTGATTCGTCGACGGGCTCCGCGAGCCCGTTGGCTTTCAGGTTGAAGGCTCCGCGGTAGAGGGTGAGCATGATCGGGTGGCGGGAGGAGCGGCTGGAAGATAAATTTGAAGGATGGTAGTTTTTCGCTTTATTTCTTTGAATTTGGCTAGAAAATCAGATTTGAGCTCTAAAAATGCTCAAACTTTCATTATTTTTGTGCAAACCACTCATTTTTCTCATTTTGTTAGGGAAAAATCAAGAAATTTTAATATTTTCCTGATTTTTCCTTAATAAAATGAGAAAAATGTGAAATAGGAACAAAAATGATGAAATTTGGAGCACTTTTAGAGCTCAAATCCGATTTTCCAGTCAAATACGAAGAAATAAAGTGCCAGAGCTCTATTTCTTCATATTTGACTGGAAAATCACATTTGAGCTCTAAAAACGCTCCAAATTGCAATATTTTTGTAAAAATTTCACATTTTTTCTCATTTTGTTAGGGAAAAATCAAGAAACTCTAATATTTTCATGATTTTTCTCTAACAAAATGAGAAAAATATGCAATTTACACAAAAATAATGAAATTTGGAGCATTTTTAGAGCTCAATTCCGATTTTCCAGCCAATAAATAGAAACAAATAAAGCGCTGAAATCCGAGATTCTTCACCACTCACTCGACAGCAGCTATAAAATACTCAAACTTGTCAGGATCATCCTCTGGCTCTAACGGCGCGAGCTCTCGAATGATCCGCTCGTGTCGAAGCTCCAAAAAGACCATATTGTTTGACGGATTCAGTGCAGCGGCGAGAATCGCGCCCATCGAGAAGCCGACGAGCAGCGTGCGGCTCCGCGGCATCAGAGCCAGAGCCGTGACGGACACGGCTCCGGTCGGATACTCGCGGTAGAGGTCTTCTTCGCTGTGATTCAGTACTAGGTTGCCATTTTTGATGAATGGGCCTGGAAAGTTTTCGAATTTGTGCAATTTAGTGCTCATAACTCTGACGAAACTGTTATTAGAGTGGGCGGAGCTACCTGTGAGCTCTGAAAGCTGGAAAATCTCGAATTTCAGATTAGCATTGAAAATTAAACGATTTTCTGGTTTTGGGGCAATTTTGAGCACTTTTGAATGATACAGGATGCTCCAAAATGCTGTAAAAAGCATTTTCTTTCAGTTTTTGAACGAATGTTACAATTTTCAAGTGGAAAAAAGTTTGAAATTCGAAAATTCTTTCAAAACTTCCAGTATTAGGTCTTTTCATAATTTTGGAGCATTCTGTACCATTCCAATGAGCTCAAAATTGCTCCAAAACTAGGAAATCGTTTCATTTTCATTGCTAACTTCAAATTCGAGAATTTTCAGGCTTTCAGGGCTCAAAGGAGCCGTTTCTATGCAATAATGTTCAATTTTGATGAATTTTCGAGATTTTTTCGACAAAAACAATATTTTTGTCGAGAAAATCCAAAATACACAAATCCGGCCTAACTTTTACACCTCGTTTTTCTCTTCCACTAGGCTAGATCGGATTTTTCGTCATTTTTCATGATTTTTCGAGTTTTTAATGAAAAAAAAACTTCAAAAATGATGAGAATTGAAGAACAAAACTAGAAAAATCCAATAATTCAGATATTTCTTGGGAAAACCCAAATTTTCTTCTATTTTCATAACTTTTCGAGATTTTTCAACGAAAATCATCGAAAAATGATGACAATTTATGAAAAAAAAAGGAAAAAAACAATATTTTTAACGCTACGAACCCATGAGATTCAAAAGCGCCTTGCGATTATCGACGACAGTGATATCCGGGCTCGCGGAGCTCATCGGCGAAAGATACGCCAGAAAACATTTCGAATCCCGGCACCCGACCGCCACAATATGATTCCACTGCAGAAGTCGATGATAAAGCCCCAAATTCTGCTCCCTCGTGCCCTCTTTCATGTCTTTCGATGAGAACAACGTCTTCACCACTGAAACTCTCGCGGGGATGCGCGCCGAATGCGTGAGCAGCATCGTCGGCTCATCTGGCTTCGCCACGAGAGCCACGACGAAGCTCTCGGCGCCCCACGCCGCCGACTCGTCGTGGATGGCGACGAGCACGCCGAGCTGCCCGTCTTCGGTGGGAAAATAGTCGACGTCGACGAGGTGGAAGGCGTCGGGGAAGGTGAACGAGTGCGTCGTCTTCTCGAGCTCCGCGTCGAAGATTTGGCACGTGCTCTTTTTGAAATTGACGATGTAAGGGAGTTGGCGGCCTGGAAATGGGGAAAATTGAGAAAAATTGTGGAAAAAAAGGAAAAAGTAGGTTACCAATAGAATTTCTGAGCATTTTTTGCTTTTCTCCACGACAACGCTCATACTTCTGACGCGGTTTGAAGATGGACGACGAGGGATCCATCCTGCAATTGTTTTTCTTTATTTTTTTGAGTTTTTGAGATTTTTCCAAGTTTTTTGAGATTTTAGCGAGTTGTTCCTTATTATTTCGGGGTAAAACCAGATTTTTCATGAATTTTATTGATTTTTCCGATTTAAACCAAAAAACCACAACAAAAAAGGCGAGAAACAGCGCGAAAACGAGAGAATTAGGTTCGTCTCGCAATTCAAAATTTCCGCGCACGGGTCTCGCCACGAAAACGATCGTAGTTTAAAGGCGCAGCTTCGGGGTTTTGAATAATTTTGAACTTTTTTTTTGAGGTGAATTTGAAATTATTTGCCGTTTTTTTGGAGAAAATTATTGATTTTTAGTGGATTTTCAGCATTTTTTTAAGAGTTTTCAGTTGATTTTCAGCATTTTCAGCACTTTTTCAATGCCCAATACACTGAAAATCACGATAAACTCGAATTTTAACGAAACAAAATGGGAAAAATGTTTTTTTCCATCGAAAACATTTCCTTCTGCTGTCTGTGTCTCTCAATCTCTAAGCATTGGTTTTTTTCGTAACTCATCGAAATTCATTAAATTCAAAAATTTCACACCAATTCCTTATCAAAAAACACGCTTATCAGCGACGATATACAGTCGTCTGCGTCTCTCGCGCGCGCACACTCTCTCGCGTTTCGCGCGCCAAAATTTCAAATTTCGAATTTCGAATTTGAAAAGCGGCGAGGCGCGAAAATAGAGACCGCCCATTTTTTTCACTCGCATCGGCCATTTTTACATTTTCCGCTCATAGAAATCGGTGCGCGCTTTTTCAGATTCTGAATTGCATCATTTTTTCTGATTTTTCTGATTTTTAGGACCTAACTATCAGTAGGCTATCAGTAAGGCTTCGGTAAGGCTTCAGTAAGCTATTAGTAACCTTCCAGTAAGTAAAACGAGCAAAAACTGAACTCTTTTTGTTTAAATTAGGTCATTGCATTCAAATTTCGCGGCTATTGACCGTGGTGTGACGTCACATGGTGCCGGGTGACACCTGGTGGTGGACAGACCGCCCGTGACGTCACGACGCCAAAGCCACGCCCCTTTTACCGGCCTATATAATGGAGGGTCCATCAGACGCTTTACAAGCTCATTTTCTGTCCTTTTTATCGGTTTTTAAAAAGAAAAGCTTTGAGTATTTTCTAGAAATTCAGTCAGTGATAGTTTCGACGTCGCTGATTCAGAATTTGATGTCAGAATTTCTGGAATTGAGGATATTTTTGAGAAAAACGGTTTTTTTCAAAAATAAGCTCAATTTTAGAAATTCTGACATCAGATTCAGAATCAGCGACGTCGAAAGTATATCACTAACTAAATTTCTAGAAAAATTTCAAAGTCTTTTGTTAGAAAGATCACTACTTTACGAAAAATTCGCCCTTTCCCATCTAAAAAGTGAATTTTCATTGATAAGATTTGAAAATCTTTTAGAAATTCAGTCAGTAATACTTTTGACGTCGCCGCTGATTCAGAATCTGATGCCAGAATTTCTGAAGTTGAGCTCATTTTTGAGAAAAATGTGTCAAATCCGTTTTTTCAGCAAAATTTCCTCTATTATTTCACGTAAATAGTAGAGGAAATTGTGCTGAAACCGGTTTTGACACATTTTTCTCAAAAATAAGCTCAATTTCAGAAATGCTGACTTCAGATTCAGAATCAGCGACGTCGAAAGTATTTCACTGACTGAATTTCTAAAAAGTTCTCAAATTTTATCAATTAAAATTACTTTTTTTCCCCAAATTCTCCATTTTTCCCATCTATTTTCCAAATTTCCATCGATTTTTCCATTCCAGGACTAACATGACTCTCGCCGAGATCCAAAACATTGACCAGGAGAATCAGGGAGCCGTGGTGAGTGCACAATACGCCACATCCCACGACACCTCGCACATTTTTAATTTTCAGTCGAAACAGCTCACTGAAAAGCTGGAAAAGTTGAGTGTCGCTGAGCCGGAGCAAAATGCTCTCGACGCCGACGAGCCGTTGCTCCAAGACCTCGACAATCGGTTCGTGATCTTCCCACTGCGCCACCATCAGATCTGGGAGTTCTACAAGAAGGCGGTCGCCTCGTTCTGGACTGTCGAGGAGGTCGACCTGGGAAAGGATATGAACGACTGGGAGAAGATGAACGGGGATGAGCAATACTTTATCTCCCGGGTGCTCGCCTTCTTCGCTGCCTCTGATGGCATTGTGAATGAGAATTTGGTGGGTTTTTGGGGAGGGTGGGTGGAAGAGAAGGAAGCGAGGATTTTGAATGTTTTTTCAGATTTTTCATTGTTTTCCCCGTTTTTTGTGTTTTTTAAAGGATTTTTTGATGATTTTCAGGATTTTTCAAGTTTTTTAATGGATTTGACAGCAAAATTCAATGAAAAGTACCCTATCCAGAGGAAAAATCATCAAATTTGAAGGAAAATCAAGAAAAATTCTACTTTTCTCAATTTTTTGCCTAATTTGATGATTTTTCTCAATTTTTACAGTTTTTCTTGTTTTTCGATGATTTTTTCATCGTATTTCAGCGAAAGTCATCAAAAAGCACCTAAAAATATATGATTTTTAATGGAAAATTTACGAAAAATCATCAAAATTGAAGGAAAATCGAGAAAAAAGTAATTTTTCTCAATTTTTCATAAATTTTGATGATTTTTTGCTAATTTTTAATGATTTTCACAGTTTTTTCTGCAAAAATCATCAAAAATCACCCGAAAAAGATGATCTTTACTGAAAAATTGTTGAAAAATCATCAAATTTGAAGGAAATCGAGAAAAATGACATTTTTTCCCGATTTTTCACTAATTTTTCATAAAAATTTGATACTTTTCAGTGAAAAACAACATTTTTCAATAGTTTTTCACTGAAAAATTGCGAAAAATCATCGAAATTCATCTAGAAATGTTCAAAAATCATCAAAAACCTTATCAAAAACCTTATCAAAATCGAGCTGCCCTCTTCCACCAATTCACAACCACTATCACCACTAAACCCTCATCAAAAACCCAAAATTTTTCAGTGCGAACGCTTCTCGAACGAGGTGAAAGTGTCGGAGGCGCGCTTCTTCTACGGCTTCCAGATCGCCATCGAGAACATCCACTCGGAGATGTACTCGAAGCTCATCGAGACGTACATCCGCGACGAGCAGGAGCGTCACACCCTTTTCAACGCCATCTTCGAGTTCGAGTTCATCAAGAAGAAGGCCGACTGGGCTCTCCGCTGGATCTCCGACAAGAAGGCGTCGTTCGCGGAGCGACTCATCGCGTTCGCCGCCGTCGAGGGCATCTTCTTCAGCGGCTCTTTCGCCTCCATCTTCTGGCTCAAAAAGCGCGGGCTCATGCCAGGGCTCACCCACTCCAATGAGCTCATTTCTCGCGATGAAGGACTCCATCGTGACTTCGCCTGCCTCCTCTACTCGATGCTCCAGAACAAGCTCACCCAGCAGCGCATCTATGAGATTATCAGCGATGCGGTGAAGATCGAGCAAGAGTTTCTTACCGAGGCGCTTCCAGTGGACATGATCGGAATGAACTGTCGCCTTATGTCACAGTACATCGAGTTCGTCGCGGATCACTTGCTCGTCGAGCTCGGGTGCGATAAGCTGTACAACAAGAAGAACCCGTTCGACTTCATGGAGAACATCTCCATCGACGGAAAGACCAACTTCTTCGAGAAGCGCGTGTCCGAGTATCAGCGTCCTGGCGTCATGTCCAAGGAAACCGAGCGACAGTTCGATTTGGAGGCTGATTTCTAAATTTTTTCCTAATTTCTTCACTTTTTGACGATCTCTCTTGTAACTGATCGCCCGTATTGAGGCTTCTGTACCATTTATATATGGATCGATTCACTATTTGAATTATAAATTCGTAACTGACAAGGGAAGTCTTTCTGGTCGCAGGTTGAGATCTTTATGAAACTTTGCACAGAGCTTATATCGCCCACGGTGATAACGGAACTGTAGTCAGTTTTTCCAAATCTCTTCTGCTTCTGGAGATATGACGTCTTCAAGTTTCACTTTTTTCTACCATTGTGGGGAGACCCGATTTCGGGAAAGTGGGCGCCCCCTTTCTTCACCGGCCCCGGGACCGTCGAAATTTCGAGGTGGGATGGCCGAGTGGATAAGACGGTTGTCTATGAATCTGTTTTTGCGGGTTCGAACCCCCTTTGCACTTTTTGCGTTTTTCTTCCTTGTTTCGGGTTAGAAACTTTAATTTTACTTTATTTATGTTCATTTGGACCATCGTGACTTCGATTTCCAAAAAACTAGAGACAAATTTTTTTCGAAAATTTTTTCCGACTTTTTCCATGCATCACCCCACAGTCCATGTGACCAAAATGTTTTTTTGAAATTTTTCTTTTCAACTTTCTCAAGAATATCAGAATTGGTATTTTTGGTATGTTTTTGAAATTTTGTCGACCAACAGGCTGTAGAAGACGTTTTTTAATGACGTTTTTTGTCAAATCATTACCAAAAAGTCTATGAATTTTCCAAATTTGAAAGAATTTATTATGCGTTCAAAAAATCCTGTCAGTCGTCCGCAACGACGCTCCGCTGATTCCGCCTAGTGCACGTTGTTTAGCAAGCCGATTTTCAAAAAAATTGTATCAAAAATCAACTGGCTAAGCATCGTGACCTACTAGGCCGGGTGATTAAGCTCCGGTGATACCGCATACTGCACTACACTAGGCGGAATCAGCGGAGCATCGTTGCGGGCGACTGACAGGATATTTTGAACGCATACTACTGTGAAAAACAGTGTGAATTCGAATTTCCTATCTTTTATCATCAATTCTGATATTCTTGAGAAAGTTGAAAAGAAAAATTTCAAAAAAACATTTTGGTCACATGGACTGTGGGGTGATGCATGGAAAAAGTCGGAAAAAATTTTCGAAAAAAATTTGTCTCTAGTTTTTTGGAAATCGAAGTCACGATGGTCCAAATGAACATAAATAAAGTAAAATTAAAGTTTCTAACCCGAAACAAGGAAGAAAAACGCAAAAAGTGCAAAGGGGGTTCGAACCCGCAAAAACAGATTCATAGACAACCGTCTTATCCACTCGGCCATCCCACCTCGAAATTTCGACGGTCCCGGGGCCGGTGAAGAAAGGGGGCGCCCACTTTCCCGAAATCGGGTCTCCCCACAATGGTAGAAAAAAGTGAAACTTGAAGACGTCATATCTCCAGAAGCAGAAGAGATTTGGAAAAACTGACTACAGTTCCGTTATCACCGTGGGCGATATAAGCTCTGTGCAAAGTTTCATAAAGATCTCAACCTGCGACCAGAAAGACTTCCCTTGTGAGAACATTTTGTAAAAATAACTACACAAACAGAGCTGTCTCTCTCCCTGAAACAATCCATGGCCCCTCTTCAGGAAGTCACTTACTGTTATCAAAAAGAAAAACAGAACTTTAAGAATAGTTTTTTCGCATGTCTCTCTATCCGCTTTTTGATAACAATTTATTAACAAAAACGGTGACTGGAATTAGTCGGTTGGGACGATGGTGGTCTTCTCGGAGACGTAGATTCCGTCAAGGAATTTACGGATATCCTTCTCCTTGACAGCGGTCGACTGCTGGATGCGGGCAGCGGCCTGGGAGACGAACTGAACATCGTTTCCCTCGATGATGATCTCGTCCTTCTGGGCGGTAGAGATGGTGGCGATGACTCCCTCTGGAAGCGGCACACGACGAACGATCTTCTCTCCCAAGAAGTTACGGATCTGGAAGATGAACAGTTTAATTTCTATATTTATCACAGGATTGCGGGTGCTCACCTCAACGGTTCTGTTGCCGTCCTGAAGGGTAACGTTGATGGGGAAATGGGCGTACACGGAGCGCATCTTGTAGCGGAATCCGAGAGTGACTCCCTTGATCATGTTCTTGACGTGCGAGCAGACGGTGCGGATGGCGGCGAGCTCCTTGCGCACTCCGAACCACTTGCGGACGCGGAGGGTGTTCTTTCCGACGCGCTCCATCTCCATGTGCAAGTGACGGAAGTCCTTGCGGATGGTTCCGCGCGGTCCGGTGACGTGGACAATGCGGTTCTTCACGGTGAAGGTGACTCCCTCTGGGAACACAACGGTGTCGTTGGACTCGATCAGCTTCATGATCTTCCGGGATTACCTGCAAAGAAATGACATTGTTAATAGGGAATTCGGCTGAAAAGAAGCTTAGAATAAAAGAAAAGTGTCAATTGAACGGTAGAAATTTAAATATCCAAAATATTCCAACTTTTACCAGATAAATACTGATTTTTGAGCGAAAAATAGGCCGTTTTTCACATAAAATTGACGAAAAATTATGAAAAAATTCCGAAAATTTTATGAAAAAATAAAAAATCGAAAAAAAATTCAGAAGACACCAAACTGCCGAAAGAACGACTCGGAAGCTTGTAAAAATGGAGAAATCTCGATAAACCATTGTCGCTGCGTATCGTGCACGCTTTACTGCGTCGATACTCAGCGAAATGTAAATCGTGCGGCAGTTGCGTTTCTCACCGTGCGCTGCTTGCGTTTCCGGGACACGCCCCTTTTTGGAAGAATTTTCTATTTTTTTCGTGTTTTTTGATTGTTTATATTGATTTTAGAGTGATTTTTGGTGGAAAAAAATTCGAAAAAATGAAGAAATTATTGATTTTTATACTGATAACATAGATTTTCCCCGAAAGATCCGGGAAAAAACCTATAAAACTGATTTTTTCGACTTTCGAAAATAAATTGATTTTTATCAGTTCCTCCCCTTTTTTGAATGATTTTTCCGTTCGAATCATTTGAATTTTATCAATTCCAAAGACAAAAACTTCAATTTTATCGATTTTCAGCAGTATGAAGGACCGTTTCAAGCAGAAATACACTGCCGGCGCCGCCGTGGCCTACATGTCGCGAAAGCAGGCGTTGAAGAAGTTGCAGCTCACGCTGAAAGACTTCCGTCGGCTCTGTATTATCAAGGTAAAACTATTTTTATTGGAAAAAAGAAAATTTCAATCAATTTTTCTCCAGGGAATCTATCCACACGAGCCGGCGCACAAGAAGCAGGCAAACAAGGGTTCCACCGCGAACAAGGTGTTCTATTATCGCAAGGATATCAATTTTCTGGCTCATGAGCCCATTATCAACAAGTTTAGAGAGTATAAGGTAGGGAAAATGTTGATTTTCACTAAAAATCATCAAAAATTGATGAAAAGGGGTGATTTTCCAGGTATTTCTGCGAAAATTGAACCATTTGAAAGCGAAAAAGGAGGAGGACAAGATCAAGAAGCTCTATGATAACAAACCAGAGTACAATTTGGACGCCATCGTCAAGGAGCGCTACCCGACGTTCGGCTCGGCGCTCCGCGACCTCGACGATGCTCTTTCGCTCTGTTTCACTTTTGCGATGCTCCCGCATACCAGAGTGCTCAAAGGTAGCGGAAAATTATCCATTAATTGAGAGAAATGGAGTTTTTCTCGCTGATCCCGGCTTCAGAACTTCATTTTTCATGAAAATTCCATCTAAGCGAGTTGTGAAAGCTTATAGGCATTGATTATCAGTACTTCAGTGTTTTGAAGCTAAAAAGGAAGAAAATGTTGGATTTGGCAAGCGAAAACTTCAAGAATTCTTGAAAACCACTGAAATTTATACAAATTATGATAAAAATTAAAGTTTCATACTGTAGTGTATCATATTTTGTATAAATACGATGGATTTTGAGGATTTTTAAAGTTTTTCGTTGTCAAATTCAATATTTTCCTTCTTTTTCTGGCTTCACAACATTGAAGAACTGATAATCTATGCCTTTGAGCTCTCATAACTCGTTTAGATGGAATTTTCATGAAAAAAGAGTTCTGAAGTCGTGGTCAGTGAGAAATTCCAGAATATCTACGTCGAATGATATAAAATCATCAAAATTTTTGAAAAAATTATCAAAATATCTTCAAAAAATCCCAAAAATCACACTTTTTCTCTGTTTTCCAGAAGGAATGATCGAAAAGTGCCGCAAACTGACGGCCGAGTTTATGCACTTTGTGATCGAATCGCAATCTCTCCGCAACACCTTCATCTCCATCAAAGGCATCTACTACCAGGCCGAAATCAACGGCGAGAAGATCACGTGGATCGTCCCACACGAGCGCGGTCTTCCGCACGTCGTCGACGTCGACTTCACCGTCCTGGTGACGTTCGTCGAGTTCTATAACGCGATGCTCGGATTTGTCAATTATAAGCTCTACCAGGGAATTGGGCTCTTTTACCCGCCGCAAATCGGGCAGATTGTTGAGGGGGATGATGAGGAGGTGATGGAGACCGAGGAGTACAAGGAGAAGGTGTACAGCTTGGCGAAACCTTTGGCGAAACGGAAGGATGTGGAGCAGGTGGAGGACGAGGAGCCGCTGGATTTGCTCGGCGAGGATTCGGGAGCTCTCGCGTTGAAGATCAAGGAGGCGAAAAGCATCAAGGCGCTGTTCAAGGGATGCGTGTTCTATGTGAACAGAGAATGCCCGAAGGAGGCGCTCACCTTCATTATTCGTAATGGTGGAGGTGTTGTTGGGTGGGAAGGTTGGTTTTTTTAAAGCATTTAGAGCTCAAAATTACTCAATGTTAGAAAAAAGTGAAAATTCGGAGCTCCTTTTCAGATAAAGTCGAAAATTCAAGTTTTTCCTTGAATCCAAAGCAATTTTCCTTGAATCCAGAGCAATTTTTCCAATTTGTTGCACTTTTCGTCAAGAAAACAAAATTTCCCGCTAAATTTGAGTAAAGCCCCTGAAAATTCAAGATTTTTCCTGAAAACCAGACAAAACTCACTTATTTTTGCAATTTGCTGCACTTTTTGTCAAGAAAATCCTATTTACCACCGTCAAATCTATTCGTTTTCGTTATATTCAGAATTTTTCATCAGTTTAGACAGATTTCCTATTAAAATTCCGTTGGAAATACGTAATTTTAATCGCAAACCTGTCTAAATTGATGACTGGTTCTGATTATAACGAAAATTGATAGATTTGACTGTGGAAAATGATATTTTCTTGACAAAAGTGCCGCAAATTGCAAAAATAGGCGGAGTTTTGGCTGATTTTCAGAGAGATCTTGAATTTTAGAAGGTTTTCAATCGATTTTTCCAAATTTTCAAGCCCCCAAATCCACAAAAACCCCAATTTTCCAGGAGCCCCAGGAGCGGAGCTCTCCTCCACCTCCAAATCGATCACCCACCACATCGTGGACCGTCCAATGGACAAAATGGAGGTGAACAGACTGTATGTGCAGCCGCAGTGGGTGTTCGACTGTCTGAACGCGAGAAGAAAGTTGCCGACGGAGAAATACATGCCAGGAGTAACTCTTCCACCGCATTTCTCGCCGTTCACTTCTGAAAAGGCCGGAGATTATATTCCGTTTGAGAGATTGGAGGAGCTCAGATCTATGGGCAAAGGTATATTCAAATTTACAGCTATTTTTCAGCTGAAATTGCGAGAAAATCGCAAAAATTCATGATTTCTACTGTTCTGACCCTATTTTTCAGATTTCTGAGCTTCTAGAGAGAATTTCCGCTAATTTTGAGCTTGACGACGAAATTCAGTAGAAATCACTTCTTCAGCACCCTATTTTTCATGAAAATCAGTTCTGGAATAGATATTTGGCTCCACAATGCTCAAAACGAACGTATTTTTACTGAAGATTCAGCTTAAAAAGGAACTTATTCTTTACAATTTCACCAAGTCATCTAGAACATCCTTTGAAACCTAAAAATCTTCTTTTTCGGTTTCAAATGATGTTCTAGATGGTTTTATGAAGTTGTAAAGAATAAGTTCCCTATCAAGCTGAATCTTCAATAAAAATACGATCATTTTGAGCATTTTGGAGCCAGATGTCTCTTCCAGGACTGATTTTTGTGAAAAATTAAGTGTTGAAGACGTGATTTCTTCTGAATTTCGTTGGCAAGCTCGAAATTTGCAGAAACTTTCTCTAAGGACTGAAAAAAGTGGTAAAAAAATGTTAAAAATTTGAATTTTCAACATAAAAACAAAAAAAAACTAACTCCAAATATTACAGACGTGTCGGAGCTGGAAGCAGCTATCCCGAAGACGATGGACGAATTGCCGATGCGCCGAAAGGAGGTGAAGGCGGAGAAGCCGAAGGGAGTCCACATCGCCGTCGGTCAGATGCACAAGAAGAGCAAGGAGAAGTTCCACGAGACGGTGGAGAAGGGACAGGAGCTCAAGATGCGCGAGCTGATGATTTCGAAGAAGCACCAGAGGGTGTACCACTCGATGAAGACGCAGTTCAAGAGGAATCGCAACGATGCGCTTAAGCTCAAGAAGAAGGCGAAGATCGCAAAGGCTACCGCCTAATTTTTCCGTTTTTTCCTTTTTTTTCAAAGTTTTTTTGTTGATTTTCACTTTTTTTCCACATTTTTATCGCTTATTATGCAGTTTTTGGGGCGGAGACTTGCAGCGAGATTTTTTGAGATTTTTTTTCGAAAAACCTCTTGAAAATCTGGAAAAATTGCATTTTTCTCTGAAATTTCAGTAAAAAATGCATTTTTTTCCACTTTTCTAGTGTTTTTTTTTTCAATTTCCGTTTTTTTTTATATCAAAATCATTGAAAAAATCGAAAAAACTACAGTTTTCTGTGAAATTTCAGCGGAATTTCACCGAAAATTGCAGTTTTCCGATTTTTTCCATTGATTTTTTGGAATTTCATGAAAAAAAACATATTTGACGTAAAAATGCGGATTTTGTCCGTAATTTTTCGTCGAATATGATGTTTTCTACCAAATTCCAAAATTTTGCACAGTAATTTCAAAAAATACTTGAAAATTCTGAAAAATGTACTTTTCGCTGAATTTTCAGAGAAAGTTGTATTTTTTGTTTTTTCAAGAATTTTCTGAAAAAATGGTTTTTTTTTGAAAATTACAACATTTTCAAAAAATCTGCAAAAATTCAAAAAAAATCCCACAAATTTTCGTTTCAAGACCCTCCAACCCCCTCCAAAACTTTATAATATCTCTCTCGTTTCCCATTGTTTTTTGTTCTGTTATCTCTCCTCCTTTTCCATTTTCCCGCCCATTTTAATAAAAAAAATATCCAAAAAAATTAGTGAAAAGAGCATTTATTTCCAGCAGATTTGGGACAATGGAGCAAAATAAATTTGGTGAGAAAAGTGAAAAATTTGTAGTTTTTTAAAATATTTTTTATTGCTTTCTAATTTTATTTTTAGCTAATTTTGAGAAAATTTCAGAAAAAATAAAAGAAAAATATTGCTTGAAATTATTTGGAAATTTTTAATTTTTTTCGAAAAAAGAAAAAAATAAAAAAAAAATTAAGTATAGCATTTTCTAAAAAACTGCTCAATTATATTATAATTACAGCCTATTTAAGATGGTTTTTCAAAAAAATTCAGAATTCAGAAGACGTTGGACTTCAGAATCATCTCGTCGTGGACACATATCGATCGTAGGCGTCTTGAGTTGGATCCTCCTGGACGATGGCTCCGTAGTTGGAATTCACCACTGTCGTCGTGTTGAACGCGTCTGTGATCTTTCCGTCGCGTGCCATTGGAACTCCTTGGGGAGCTGCAAATTGCGGACTTTAGGAGGGTACAGTAATCCGGGGTTGTGTTTGCGGACTTGTGAAAGTACAGTAATCCAGTAGTTTGAAAGATGGGGGTTTTTGGTGTTTGTGGACTTTGGGGAGGTACAGTAATCCAATAATTCGAAAATTGGGGGTGTTTTGGTGTTTGCGGACTTTCTGAGGGTACAGTAATCCGGGAAAGTGTTTGCGGACTATGGGGGAGATACAGTAATCCCATGATTTGAAAAATAAGGTGTTTTGGTGGTTGCGGACTTTGCGGAGGTACAGTAATACGAAAATTGTGTTTGCGGACAATTTAAAGCTACAGTAACCCGATAATAATGTTTACGGACTTTTTGGAGAGTACAGTAATCCAATAATTTTAAAAATAGGGTGTTTTGGTGTTTGCGGACAATTTGAAGCTACAGTAACCCGATAATTGTGTTTACGGACTTTTTGAAAATACAGTAATCCACTATTCTGAAAAATTCGGAGTTTTGGTGTTTACGGACTTGTGAAAGTACAGCAATCTAGTAGTTTGACTAAATTTGAAGATTTACGGACATTGTGAAGTTACAGTAATCTAGGAATGGTGTTTACAGATTTTTCAAAAGTACAGTAATCCACGATACTGAAAAATTCGGTGTTTTGGTGTTTGCGGACCATTTGAGGGTACAGTAACCCGAAAAAGTGATTACGGACCTGTCAAAGTACAGTAATCCACTAATTTCAAAAGTGTTTTGGTGTTTGCGGACTTTTTGGAGCTACAGTAACCTATAGATTTGATAAATTGTGTTTGCAGACATCTTGAAAGGACAGTAATCCAATAATTCGAAAAAAAGTACAGTAATCCAATAATTCGAAAATTTCAGTGTTTGCAGACAACTCCAATCTACAGTAATCCGCTTGCTACCAAAATGTCCACTTTTTCGAAATTTATTATGTGTTTACAGTATTCCCGGCCTACAAAAACATTTTTTTTCAAAAATAAACCATTTCAATGTGTTTGCGGACTTTCCAATCTACAGTCACCCTTCTTCCCAAAATAAACCATTTCAACGTGTTTGCAGACTTCCCAATCTACAGTAATCCTCCTCAACTCACCCATAATATCCATATCCTCCTCCTCAAAATTGCCGGCGCCATATTTGATTCCCTCGTATTTGAATAGTTTATTCAATCCGAAACTTCCGGCACATGTCACCAAACAGATCAATGCGTAGAGAATGAATGTTGTTCGAGTTCCTGGAATATTTTCAAATTTTTTTACAATTTTTTTTATTGATTATTGTCATTCTACGCAGAATTTTATGCTGATTTTGAATATATAAGAAAAAGTGCAAAATTCTGTCGTTTAACTGGTGAAAATTGCAAAAAACTAAAAATTATCAGTGGAGCGCACTTTCATTTTTTCAAAAATTTTTGAAAACATGTCATGATTACTATCATTCGACGCAGAATTTCATGCTGATATTGAAAATGCTATTCATTTTTGTTTTAACTCGAAAATAACTTGAAAAATTTAAGAAAAACTAAATTTTTCCAAAAAAAAAAATTTTTTTTAACCATTCAAAGCCAAATTTCTCACCAACAACCGAGATAACACTTCCACCAACAATTGATCCAATTCCTTTTCCAAGTCCATGATATCCCACTTGAAGGGCGTACTGAGCGTGTTGTTTGGCGTGTGGTGGGGCCACCAGGGAGATGTACGAAGAGGCGCACGACCAGACTGTCGCGAGGCAGGCTCCTGGAAAAAGTTATGATAAAGTGAATATTATAATGAGAAAGAGCATAAAATTTGGAGCATTTTGTTAGTTGGAAGTTTTGGGATAGCTCTTCTGGGAGCGGAGTTAAAGAGTTGGGTGGTGATGGCCTAGGATTACAAAAAAGTTAGGCCATGGGAAAGTTAGGCCACCAAAACGGTGAATTCGTTAAAAATATAGTTATGATTGAATGAATACGTTTTTAGTATTAGAAAATTTGTTTTCGGTGGAATTTCTTGTGAGAGTGATAAAAATCGTTTTTTGGATGAGGATAACTTTTTATCAAAAAATGATAATTTGATGATTTTAGTATCATTTTGTAGGAAATTAAATTCTGCACATTTTTGTAGTTGACAACTTTTTTCTAGCTTTCCTGGTTATCAAGATAAAACAGCTTAAAGTTTAAAAAACACCGCAACAAGTGGGTTTATAAAACCAGACGCCAGTTTCCTTCAAAAAACAGCTACAGAGCTCATTGTTATACCATTCTATAGCTCTTTAAATTCTCTACAATTGACTAGTTAACAACTTTTTTCTATCTCTTTTCCTGCTCCACTTATACCCCCTCAAAGTTCAAAATGCACAAGAACGACCGAACTCCCTAAATCAGACCCCAATAACCTTGAAACTACAGGTACAATATTGATTTTTATACCATTTTATAGCTCTTCAAATTCTCTACATTTTACTAGTTGACAACTTCTTTCTATCTCTTTTCCTTCTCCACCTATACCCCCTCAAAGTTTCTCCCACCCACCTTGCAGCACTTGAAGGGGGAGCACCATCCACGGATTGTCGAGCACCGAAAGAGCCAAGAATCGGAAGACGTTGACGGCGAGGCACAAGTACATCACACGGACGTGGCCGTACTGAAATTGCGGACTTTTTAAAGTACAGTAATCCAAATGCTCTCTAGAAGGGGAGGGTGTGAGAGAAAGAGGTAAAAAATCCTATTTTTCTCGGCTTTTTCAAATTCTAGGGTGAAATTTTTTGATTAACATGAAAATGCACACTTTCCAAACTACAGTAACCCACCTTATTGATCAATTTGAACGTGTAAAAATAGGTGATAATTTCCGAGGCATGATTGACGACGGAGAGGATACCGAAGAGCACTGGGGAGCCGCCAATGTCCTGAAGGTGCCAGTAGAGGAAACTAAACACCAAGCCTGCTCCGCCGCCCATCACCACCACCGAGATGAAGAAGAGGAGGATGTGCATCGAGGCGAGCGCCTTGAGAGCCAGCCAGAGAGAGTTGTCGCCGCCTCCGGATTCGGACTGGAAATAGGGGAAGTTGAGTAATGGATTTGAAATCAGCGTAAAATTCTGCGTTGAATGATAGTAATCATGGCATGTTTTGGAAAAGTGATGAAAGTGCGCTCCATTGAGAAAATTAGGTATTTTGAGATTTTTGGTTGTCTAGAGTGAGATTTCAATAATTTTATTAGTATATTCTTAATCAGCATAAAATTCTGCGTTGAATGATAATAATATTGACAAATTTTGAGATGGTGAGAAAGTGCGCTCCATTGATAAAATTTAGTTTTTCGTTGTTTTTGCTGATTTAGAATTTGATTTTAATACTTTTATTAATATATTCTTTATCAGCGTAAAATTCTGCGTTGAATGATAGTAATATTGACAAGTTTTGAAATGGTGAGAAAGGGCGCTCCATTGATAAATTTTAGCTTTTTGAGATTTTAACTAGTTTAACAACATATTTTCGCATATTTTCCTTCATATTCTAAATCAGCATAAAATTCTGCGTTGAATGATAGTAGTATTGATATGTTTCCAATTTGATAACCTAGCTACAGTAATCCTCCAACTTTAAAGGGACATGTACCCTCTAAATCGGCCAATTTTCAATATTTCGGATTGAAACTTATACTGTTATAACCAGAAAAATTTTCTCTTTTCAATGATATATGAATCATGACAAAATTCGGAAAAATAATTTTTTGATTCAGAATCTGGTTGTCGTCAGTTGGAAAATTCGAAAAAAATAAAAATTCAAATTTCCTGCCAAAATTTACATCATTGAAAAGAGAATATTTTGCTGATTCTGAATATGTAGTTAAAAATGTGAAAAACTTGGTTTAAAGGGTGAAAAAATTGGGAAAAGGGAGAGGTACAGTAACCTGTGAAGTTTAAAGGGACATGGATAGGCTAACTCGGTCAGTTTTGATGGTAGAGCGGTGAAAGTTAGATATTCTGGGAGGGAAAAATAAGGGGATTTTGGAGGTGTAGAAGTGGGAGAGTTTGGGGGAAAGGGGTGAAAAAGGGGGGGGGGGGGGTTTTGAGGGGAAAATTTTTTTTTGAAAAAAATTTAAAAAAAAAAAATTTTCCAAATTTTTCAATTTCTCATCAATTTTTTGAAAGCTTTAAATTTTTTTACAACTAGAACTACAATTCTAAAAAATTGAATGATCAAAAAAATTCAAAAAAAAAATTCCAAAAAAAGAAAAAAAAAAAAAAAACTCCAACACCCACCTGCGTCACCCTAGCCCTCGCCTTCTCAGCCACCACATGCGACACCTCGGCCTCCCTGGTGTCCATCACCAACCCATGCACCTCTCCAGGAGCCGGAGCATCATCATCAAACTTGAACTTGCTCGCCAACCCCATCGCGGCGAGCATAAAAATCACACACATCACAAAACACAGCGTGTAATTTTTCTCCGTCGTATTCTCCGCGGGACACGGATGATTCCGGAAGGTGTCCGAATAGTCGAGCCCAACGCCCATCACGAACATGGCGAGTCCCCACCCCACCGACGCCATCAGTCGGATCTTGCCGAACTCGGCCGGATTGTCACGGACGGCGTGAAGGGTGGCGGCGTCCGCCAATGGCAAGGCGGGCGAGGAAAAGAACTCGCCGAGGCAGATGAGGATCAGTAGGAGCATGAAGGCTTGCTCCACTGCTGGTTGCCGGTAGACGCGGGTGGAGTGGGGTGGGGAGACCAGGATGCCGTAGTTGTCTTCGTTGTAGTTGCATACCTGGAAATGGTGGGGGGTTTGGTGGTGATGATCATGATAATATCTATTTAGATGTGAACTTGTTTTCGATAGTTGAACGAGAAAAAAGGGGCGGGGCTGATTTACAATGATAATAATAGTGGTTATGATTGTTATTATAGTTATTTATGGAGATAAAGGGGTGGGGCTTAGTGATGATGATAGTTCTGGATGATTAAAAGATGAAACTCATTAGTAGTTAGTTGTAAGGATATGATGATTTAGCTGTGAAAAAGTGATGATAATTATAATCCCAGGAGAAAAGGGGCGGATGATTTTTGTTGTCGGTTTTTATAGAAAAAGGGGCGGGGCTTAGCTATGATCATTCATGATTTTGAATTTGAATTAGTTAATATAATAATTAAAGGAGGTGCCAACTATTTTTTTCACTCGACGGAATTTGGTACTTTCGAGTACCGCATCCACGAATCTGAAAGTGAAATTCTCCGAAAATTCCTCGTTTTCCAGATATTTGCGTTTCAAAAAAGCTAAGGAGCAAAAATCGGGGGGACTAACTTTCGCATGGCCGAGTTTTTTCGTCACCTTGGTTTCTGATTTTTACCGATTTTTCAACTTTCAAAGCGATTTTTTTCTTTTTCTATTTTTTTGTTAGTGTTTTGTTTATAAATATTCAAGAATTGCAGTGAAAAAAGGCAAACATCGCCTGAAATGTTGAAAAATCAGAACCCACGGTGACGAAAAAACTCGGCCATGCGAGAGTTAGTCCCCCCGATTTTTGCTCCTTAGCTTTTTTGAAACGCAAATTGCTCGAAAACGAGGATTTTTTGGAGAATTTCACTTTCAGATTCGTGGATGCGGTACTCGAAATGACCAAATTCCGTCGAGTGAAAAAAATAGTTGGCACCTCCTTTAAGAAAAAAAGGCGGAGTTAGATTGAAATGATTATCCTGACTGCCAAAGTTATCTCTGGAGTTGAATAGCTTACAGTTGTTAGAAAACTATTATGGTATAGTTAAAAGGAGCGGAGCTTATTTATGATTATTATGATAGTTATTTTAACGAGGCTGAGTTTTCAGTTTTTGAGTTTTTTCACTTTTTCGAACCCTTAATCAAATTTTTAAAAATTTTGACTTTTTTTTCCCAAAAATCCAAAATAACTCTCTCAATTTAAATTTTCATAAACAGTATTCAACTAACAATTTTTAGCCCTCAAATCACGTTACATCTTCAGAAAATTTCATCCAAAAAGAGCAAAAGTGGGCGGAGTTATGATAGGTAGATCAAAAATCGCATTAAAGTTGCCTAACTCCGCCCCTTTTTGCTCTTTTTTGCTGAAACTTTTTGGAGATGTGCATCAATATCAGTGCTTCAAATTGTTAGTTGACCACTTTTTATGAAATTCAAAATTGAGCAAGATATATTGATTTTTCTGAAGCCTACCTTAAATTTTTAAAAATTTCGATTTTTTTCAAAAATCCAAAATAACTCCCCCAATTTCAATCCTCATAAAAAGTGCTCAACTAACAAATTATAGCTCTCATATCACTTCACATCTCCAGAAAATTTCAGCCAAAAATATCAAAAATGGGCGGAGTTATAACAAGAACTTACTCTCTCCCGGGTGATGTACTCTGGAGCAATGCCGGCGATCGTGTCCTCTTCACTGTCGAATGAGCTCAGGTCGATGATTTTTTCAACGAGGGCTGCAAAAAAAGCTGAAAATTACAGAAAAAAAAAAGGAAAAAAGAAAAAACTCACGACTCTGAGTCTGCCTCCTATGCCTTGCAGGTCTTGTGGACCCTCCCACCAGTGTCTCCTTGAGCATTCCCAAAGCCCCGCCCCTAATAATCTTTCCAGCAGGAGCCAACATCGTCTGACACGTCTTGTTCCCCTCTGGCACGTATACTATACAGTAGGGCGTGACGGGTTGGACGAGCCCGACTGCCAGGGTGAAAACTACCAGCGAGCCGAGGGAGAAGAGCAGGAGAAGCTTTTGTTTTCTGAAGTTTGTTGGATTACTGTACCTTCGAAGAGGGTGTAAAAACCATGCACACTTTGTGAAGCTACCGTACCTAAACCGACTTGCAAATTGGCTCCAAAAAGGTCCGGATAAGAACTCCACGATGGGTCGTGCGCCGATCAAAAATCCCGCCTAAAAAATTGTCTTTTTCTCTCCGCCTCTCTATGCTAGATAGTACCTGCGCGGCGGTCATACCGAGCTGCTTGAAATAGACGGCGAGCAGCGGAAACAGCGAGCCGAACGAGGCGAAGAAGGCGAGATAGTAGAGGCGGCAGATGAACGCGTCGCGCGGGAACACCTTGCCGAAGATGTTCACCGTCCGCTCGCCCACGTGGTTCTCCATACCTGCAGGGAGAAGAGGTGGATTTACGGGGGTAGATTTACGAGGGGTAGATTTACGGAGGAAGCGATTTACGGAGAGTTGGTGAGAATTTACGGGAGTAGGGTACATTTACGGGGAGTTCAGATCAATTTACAAAGAGATGGTATGGATTTAAGGTGAGTAGATCAAGAGTTTGTGGATTTACGGAAGGATAGTGTGGATTTACGGGAGATTGATGTGGATTTACGGAAGTGAGTGTAGATTTACGAGACATCCGAGTCGATTTACGAGACTTGGTGTATATTTACGAGATCTAGTGGGGATTTACGGAGAATTCGGGAAGATTTACGTACGTCAATGTGAAATTACGGATTTAATTGGGTAGATTTACGAGGTCCTGATGTAGATTTACGGGAGCTGGTGGGGATTTGAAGAGAATATTTACGGGAGAAGGCGATTTACGAAGGTTAATGTAAATTTACGATATGCTGTGTGAATTTACGGGGTTTTTCTTGCGA
Source organism: Caenorhabditis imperialis (assembly GCA_963572205.1). Classification (NCBI taxonomy): domain Eukaryota; kingdom Metazoa; phylum Nematoda; class Chromadorea; order Rhabditida; family Rhabditidae; genus Caenorhabditis; species Caenorhabditis imperialis. The sequence goes on from OY751541.1 coordinate 1,653,439, forward strand.
TTTAAGGGATGTCGGTGTGGATTTACGGGAGGTAATGTGGGTTTACGAGAAGGTGGTGTGGATTTACGGAAGTGAATGTAGATTTACGAGACATCCGAGTCGATTTACGAGACTTGGTGTATATTTACGAGGATTAGTGTGGAATTACGGACAATTCGGGTCAATTTACGTAGGTCAATGTGGAATTACGGATTTACTTGGGTAGATTTACGGGGGAGAAACTATTTACGGGATTTTTGTGTGGATTTACGAGATCCGGTGTGGATTTACGGAGTGTAGATTTACGAGAAGCACTTTTTACGGGATGTTAGTGTGGATTTACAAAGATGAAACATGAATTTACAATGTTTTTTGTACATTTACGAGACTTGATGTGGATTTACGGAAAGATAGTGGAGATTTACGGGATATTGGGGTGGATTTACGGATGCTATTGTCTATTTACGGGATCATAATGTGGATTTACGGAAGTTGCATGTAAATTTACGAAACACTGGTGTGAATTTACGAGAGTTAATAGCGATTTACGGGACATTTGGGTCGATTTATCGATGCTACTGTGGATTTACGCACCGTTCGGGTACATTTACGAGAGTCTAGTGTGGATTTACGGGGCGATATCCCGCTCCCCCCAAAAATTTCGCAATAAGAATCGAATAAAAAGCAAAAAAGGGAAGCGGGGCGCCGCGACGTCGTCGTTGTATGTAATTATAGACGTGTGAGTGTGAGTGTGTGTGTTTGAGCTCAACGTTTCGCGGAGCTCGATTTGGATTTTTTGGAGCTCAAAGTGAGAAGAGTGTTGGATTTCCAAAATGGGCTGGGGGCTTCTTTTTTGGTTGTTTTTGTTGTTTTTGTCTTAAGGATGATATAAAAAAAAGAGCAAAAAGAGCAAAATGAGCACAAATTGTGCTCATTCTGAAAGGATGAGTCCACGGGGAAAAGTCAATAAAAAAGGTGGGGTAGAAACGTCGATCTATACATAAAAGCGGAGGGAAGAAAAAGTATGTGCATAGAGAGAAAAGAAGTTGTGTGTGTGTGCTCGGCGAGCACACGTCGTCTGAAGCCCCCCTCTTGCTCCATCTCTCCTCCTGCTCTCTAGAGCCCCGCTGCTCTTTTTTGCTCCGAGAGATTGGGCTCGAGAGAGACGAAAGACTGAGAAGACGTTGACGTCTTCTTCTTCCTTTCTTCTTCTCTTTCTTTTTCTATGTTTGGCGAGAAGGAAGGGGAATTCAGAAGAAGAACGCATCCCCTGATGTGACGTCTTCTGGAAAAATGAGCAAGAGCAAACACATCATCATCACCATCAAAAAGAGTGAGCAAACATCACAATGGGGGGGGGGGGGGGGGCTCGTAAATCGACACCAGAGTACAGTGATCTGTAGTAAATCGATAAGAGGCTGCGTAAATCGACACAGGATCTTGTAAATCGACACAGGGTCCCGTAAATTTACATAGGATCGCGTAAATCTACACTAGAATTCGTAAATCCACATCAGATGCTCGTAAAGTCACAAGAGGTCACGAAAATTGACATAGGGTCCCGTAAATCGACATTAGTTCCCGTAAATCCAAACTAGTTCTCCGTAAATCCACATTAGAATCTGTAAATCCACACAAACATCCCGTAAATCCACATCAGATGCTCGTAAATTGCGTAAATCGACATAGAGTGCCGTAAATCGACATGAGGCTGCGTAAATCGACACTTAACTCCGTAAAACTACATAGGGTCTCGTAAATCAACATGAGATCCCGTAAATCCACATTGGTAGCGTAAATCGACACCAATCGACATAAGATCCCGTAAATCGACATAGGATCCCGTAAATCCACACAGGGTCCCGTGAATTCACACTAGAACCCGTAAATCGACACAGGATCTCGTAAATCTACACCATTTTCCCGTAAATCGACATAGGGACCCGTAAATCCACACTAGCTCTCCGTAAATCGCTTCTCCCGTAAATCAACCCCACTTAATTTTAAATAGGGTTCCGTAAATCTACATAGTTCCCCGTAAATCCACACTAGCTTCCGTAAATCCACACTAGCTCTCCGTAAATCGCTTCTCCCGTAAATCTACCCTTTGTAAATCCACATCAGGCTCCCGTAAATCCACACCAGCTCCCCGTAAATCCAACCCATATCCCGTAAATCCACACTAGAACCCGTAAATCTACCCCTTCTTCTCGTAAATCCACCCCATATCCCGTAAATCACCCTTTCTTCTCGTAAATCGATTCCCCCGTAAATCTACCCCTCGTAAATCCACCCCACCTCCCCCGTAAATCCACACTGACATCATCTTTTTTCACCGCCCCCGATTACTCAATTATTCATAATCTTTTCCCCTTTCCCTTTTCCCCTTTTTCACATTACCCTTTTTCCTCCCAAAAATCAATCACAAAAAGTTCTCTCTCAACCATAAAAACCACTTTATTATAATGCTCCAAATCAATACAACGTCTTATCATTCTTCCTCGCCCACTCCTCAAACGGCTCCAAATACTGCTCCACCTTCACCTGCTCCAACTTCCGCTTCTCATCGCTCTTCGGCTCCTTCAGAAACTCGTGAAACTCGTGATCGCCGAAGCCGATGTGGGCGGCGTCGTGTGACGTGGCACCGTAGTAAATCGCATCCACGCGAGCCCAAAGAGCCGCGCCCATGCACATTGGACACGGGTAGCACGAGGTGTACAGCTGGCAGCCGGACAGGTCGAACGAGCCTGGAATTGGCTCTAGCTCCGCCCATTCTTGCTCTTTTTGGGTAAAAATTTGTGGAGATGTAGATCTAATATTTATCTATATCTCCAGAAAATTTCATGCAAAAAGAGCAAAAAGGGGCGGAGTTATAATAGGTAGATCAAAAATGAGTCGAATTTGATCTACCTGTGATAACTCCGCCCATTTTTGATCTTTTTGGATGAAATTTTTTGGAGATGTAGATGTGATATTTATCTATATCTCCAGAAAATTTCATGCAAAAAGAGCAAAAATGGGGGGAGTTATTAAAGGTAGATCAAAAATGAGTCGAATTTGATCTACTTATGATAACTCCGCCCATTTTTGCACTTTTTGGATGAAATTTGCTGGAGATCTGCCTCAATATAAGAGCTACTCAAATCAGTGCACAACTCCACCGAATTTTACCCGGAAAGAGCAAAAATGGGCGGAATTATAATAAGTAGATCAAAAATGAGATGAATTTGATCTACCTTTCATAACTCCGCCCATTTTTGATCTTTTTGGATGAAATTTTTTGGATATGCTCTGTGATTTAAGTAGCTCACATATTCATGTATATCTCCAAAAAATTCCATTCAAAAAGAGCAAAAAGGGGCGGAGTTATGCAGCTTTGTTCAATTTTTGATCTACCTTTCATAACTCCGCCCATTTTTGCTCTTTTTGGATGAAATTTTTTGGAAATGTAGATCTGATATTGATCTATATCTCCAAAAAATGTAATCTCAAAGGAGCAAAAAAGGGCGGAGTTATAATAGGTAGATCAAAAATAAGTCGAATTTGATCTACCTCTCATAACTCCGTCCATTTTTGATCTTTTTGGGTGAAATTTTTTGGAGAAATGCATCAGTATAAGAGCTACTCAAATTAATGCACAACTCCACAAAATCTCATTCAAAAACAGAAAGAAGGGGCGGAATTATAATATGTAGATCAAAAATAAGTAGAATTTGATCTACCTGTCATAACTCCGCCCATTTTTGCTCTTTTTGGATGAAATTTTTTGGAGATGGAGATCTAATATTGATCTTTATTTCCACGAAATTTCATCCCTAAAGAACAAAAAGGGGAGGAGTTATAATAGGTAGATCAAAAGTAAGTTAAATTTGATCCACCTATGATAACTCCGCCCATTTTTGCTCTTTTTGGATGAAAATTTCTGGAGATATGCATCAATATAAAAGCTACTTGAATCAATGCACAACTCCACAACATTTCATCCGGAAAGAGCAAAAAACAAGAGCACAAACTCACCAACACTCTTACAAGTGTTCCTTATCGCCGTCACCTCCGCATGAGCCGTCGGATCATTGCTCACCAACACCATATTATGCCCTCTTCCAATAACTTCACCATTCCTCACTATAATTGCACCAAAAGGTCCACCATCACCACAGCTCATCCCTTTTTTCGCCTCCTCGATCGCCAGTTTCATGAATTTTTCCATAGTTGGGTAGAATAAAGTTGCTGGGAAAGGAAAAAAGTGTTTTTATCATAACAGTAACCTTGTGAAGAAGGAGAGAGTGTTGGAAAACGAGAGGGTGTTAGAGAAAAAAAAGGAAAAATAATAATAGCAATAAAAAGTGGAAAACAGGAAAGTGGCAATCGGAAACTGGGTGATGATTGACAGGTGAAAACATAACTGGTGGATTCTGAATTTTGAATTCTGAAAAAATGTGCAGTTTTTGGCTCATTTTTGTCAATTTTTCTCAGTTTTTCATAAATTTCAGAAAAAATATACATTTTTTACATGATTTAATATATATGTATCTTAAATCCTGTTAAAAATGTTTATTTTTGCTGAAATATTGCAAAAAACCATAGAAAAATGGAGAAAATTGAGCCAACAATCGCTGTGAAATGTACGAGAGCAATTTTATCAATCAGGGACCTTGACAAAAGGATTCTAGACAGCAAAGGACTCGAACCAAACCACTTCGGATCCAAACGCGCGCCGACAACCACTGCGCCACCCTCGACACCGCAGCACCCATTTCGAATTGCAAGGACAAGACCGGATGTCCGCCCGCGCCCTCCCCAAGAAAAACGAGAATTCAAAATTTTCGAAAATTTCAAAAATCTGCGGATTGACAATGCAAATGCGCTACATTGATAAAATCGATAATTTTGAATTTTCTTGATTTTTGCCCAGAAAAAAAACAGTTTTTTCTCTTTTTTTTGGTTTTTCTCTATATTTCATTAAAAATAAATTAATTTAATGGTTTTTTGTGTAATTTTACAGGTTTTCGTACGAAAAATGAGTGAAAGAGGAAGGAAAAAGGAAAAATAGAATCAGGAAGGACAGCGAATGAAGTGAGATGTTTTTTCCAGCAGTCTTCAGATTATCATCAGTAGAGAAACATTATTTTTTGGATAAAATTCTGTTTTTTTATTAATTTCCGAAAAAAAACCAATTTTTTCAAAATTTCCAAAAAAGTTAAAAAAATTTTCCAACGACAAGAGTCTATTGTGAAAAAAAAATTCCTGCGACATCGGGCGAGCGCGCGAAAATTTGAATAGGCCCCGCCCACCGAGCGGTCGGCCGACGGTTCCCACACAAACACCACTGCGGCGTCGGCCGACCGCTCGGTGGGCGGGGCCTATTCAAATTTTCGCGCGCTCGCCCGATGTCGCAGGAATTTTTTTTTCACAATATGCGCCTTTAAATTTACTACGGTAGTTCGGTTAATTGAAAGCAAAATTTTTCTTTTTTTTCACATTTTTTCCATGTTTTTTACACCATTTTGAAGGTTTTTTCATGCCGGTTTTGAATATAAATGTGGTGATTTTCAGATTCCATCGAAATAATAAAATGAGGAAGGCTCTCATAATTTATTGATATTTCAAGACAGTAAGTTTATTTAGCAGCTGGCAGAGCACCAGGTTAAACTTGCGGAGCACCAGATAGAACTGACTGAGCGGGTGGAGCACCAGGCTGAGCTGGTGGAGCACCATGTAGAGCTGACTGAGCTGGCGGAGCACCATGTAGAGCTGACTGAGCGGATGGAGCACCAGTTGGAGCTGACTGAGCGGGTGGAGCACCAGTTGGAGCTGACTGAGCGGATGGAATCGAAGCATCCTTCGATTTGCTCGCCGAGCTCTTATCCTTCTCGTTTTCCTTCTTCTCACTCTTCTCCGCCTTCGGCTTCTTCAAGAACAGCTTCTCCTTCAAAATCTTCTCCTCCATCTCCTTCCACCCTTTGAACGAGAGCAGCCAAGTGAACAGCTCTTCCATCTCCATCACCTCGCAGTGGTCTCGAGTTTTCTCCGGAAGTCGGGTAAAAAGCAAGTTGAGCGCAGCTTTCTAAAAGTGATAACGTTGATGAGAGAGCCATTCAAGTCAACTCACAAGCTTCGGCTTCACCAACACCACTTGCTTCTTGCCGTGCGGCCAGTAGCCAGGAAATGGATCCTCGACGATCGATTCGTCCTTCACTTCTTCGAGCGTCGTTAAGTGCTTCATGAAGATCATTTGCAGCGCTTCCGACAGACCCTCGCCCTCCGTGTCCATGTGCGCAAAGTAGATCATCATACCGTGTCCGAAAATGATTGTCTGAATTCAAACTTCTCGGAAATCGTTCGAAAAAACTAGCTCACCCTGCCAAGCACCCATTGGCGCCACTCGTCGACCGAATCGTACACCTTGCCTAGGTACTTGACCTTCATCACTCGATGCTCGTAGTCCGTGTAGAAGTTCTTCTCCGACTCCAGACACAGTTTCGCCCATTTCGACTTGACCAATAGAATTCCGCTGAATGTGAAAATATATGATTTTTTTCGCTTTAAACTCCAGCAGAGCGCGTTTACGACAGTCGGCCTGGGGGGTTTTTACAAGGAATGTGTTTTTGGTTAGGCTTTGAGAATTTTCTATAAATTTGGTCACTGATAGTTTCGACGTCGCTGATTCTGAATCTGAAGTCAGAATTTCTGTAATTGATCTCATTTTTGAGAAAAGATGTGTCAAAACCATTTTCAGTGCTATTTCCCTCCATATTTTCACGTTTTTACGTGTCGACATTTTCGATAGTTACGAAATAGTGGAGAAAATAGCACTGAAAATGGCTTTGACACATCTTTTCTCAAAAATGAGATCAATTACAGAAATTCTGACTTCAGATTCAGAATCAGCGACGTCGAAACTATCAGTGACCAAATTTATAGAAAATTCTCAAAGCCTAACCAAAAACACATTACTTGTTAGGTTTTTTTGGTTTTGGTTTTCTTTTTCTTTTTTTTTTTCAATTTTTCCAATTTATGTCTGTTTTTGATTAGAATATTGATTTTTGGTCAAAAATCGTAAAAATCATAATTTCGGCACTCACGTAAACACAAAAGAGATCAAGTTCAGCTTGTACGGATCCACTTTGCCCGCCTCGTAACTGTCCACGTCGTACACGTCGTCCTTGTCGACGTCGACCACAATTTGCGTGTACATCATGTCGGCATCGTGGAGCACCTGCATGAGCAACTTGACGCGACTGCAAACATCCGCCATCACTTACCAGTTTGTCGTACTTCTTCTTAAACTCTTCCTCCAGCTTCTTGTCGCAACTAAACATAATCTGAAACGCCTCCCACGACGGTCGGAGCGGCGGCACTGAACACATTGAACTCATGAGAGCAACAACAGTGGGTGTGGAACTCACCGGGCTTGAACGTCATCTTCGCGTACTTTTCAAACACCTCGACGCACTTCTTCATCTTCACCGCGTCCACCGGAAACGGCACCATGTCGGTGTCGACGCATTCTCCCGAACGCGCCATTTGTTCGGGCGTCTCGCCAAAACAGTTGAGCAGCGAGCGATCCGCGCCGCCCTTGATCAGCATCTCCACCAAGTCGGCCTGCTGGTAATAGACGGCAGAGTGAAGAACCGTCAAGCTGGAGCTGTCTGAAACCAGTTGATGAACATATTTTGAAAAGAGAATGGAAAAAAAAACTGTACATCGTCCGAGATCAGCACCCTCCTCGATCATCCGTTTCAATGCGAGCGCATCGCCCGTCCTGACGCATTGGAAGATGGCATCCGGAGTGGTTCCTTTGAGATGCTTATAGGCCCAGTAGTGCTCGCGTTTCTCCCAGTTCTTCTTGTTGCGCTGTTTTTTCTGGAGGTAACGAGTTGCGAACACCAGTCCGACGACGACTAGAATCGCAGCGGCTCCTCCTCCAACCACCATCGCAATCGTCATTGGATCGATTCCATTGTTGCTGAATAACGATCATCTATACGAGGGACTGTATCGGAGGACTCACTTCACAATAATGTCACCTGCAGCCATTCCGTTCTTCGAGTTGCCAAAGTAGGAGTCAAAGTAGTCGCGGAGTGGAATCAGCGAGATTTGCGCTGACTTGCAGTGAAGTTGGTGTTGAGCAAAGTTCAGATCCAGCTGGCTCAGTTTTTCGAATTCCGGTGCCGCGGATGCAGTGGCAGGGGTCTTCTTCAGATCGGCAGCAATCGGGTCCTTCAGAAGCTTCGAATTCAAGTCGGCGTGCTTGATTTTCTGAACAGATGTATATTATTAAAGCTGTCACAAGACAAGACGAAGACCCCCAAAAACAACCCTACGAGACTTCATACCTGTGCTTCTCCGAACACGCTCCACACCTTCTCCACATCCTTTCCCTTCTGACCGCCCGCGAACTTGTCGAGTGCCTTCAACTCGGCTGGCAGTGCCTTCAGAACGTTCCTCGCCTCCTCGTTCCACATTCCACTCGACTGTTCGGCGGCAGTGTGCACAGCTGGACCCATATTGAGCACCTTCGCAATGTCGCCTTCCGATTTGACGATCTCCGTGAGACTGTGCAGAGAGGCGACTCCTATCCCGACGTCCTGAGCTGTCTGCTGATAGTTTCTCATCTCGAACGGCCCCTTCTTCGCTTCCCGACGACTTCTCGATGTGCCCACCACATTCTGAACCTTCCCGTACCCCTTCTTCACTTCTCCGAGTTGTCCCAGATTCTGAGCAACTGCATCCAGATCCGTGAGTTTATTCTTTACAGTTCCAATGTCTGCACGAAGACTGAGTATCCCACTGACAAGGCTGGCATCGTAGTTTTCATTCTTCAGACACTCCACCGTCTCGTACAGCCCCGTCCCATCCAAACTTTTTGTCACATCAGTGATATATGTATTTGGGAGTATCGGGATAAAAATGTTATCGACTGTGTGTAATGGAAGAATATGTTGTTCCGCGTATTTGATGATTTCTATGGCTCTTCCAAGTGTGGACGCATTCTTTATCTTCTTGTAGATTTCCTCCGCTTTGTCCTCCGGCGTGTTCGTTTGGACAGGTGACACTGCTTGATTCCATTTTTCCAAATCAGTTAGAGTTTCACTGAACTTGTCGCCATCCAACATAGTTTTCACTGCATTCTGAAACTTCTTTACTCCTTCACCATTTGCAGATATCAAATTCATCCAATCCTTGTAGTCGTTAAAATTGACGGCCGTATTCTGATTTGTCAACTTGCCGACACAATTCACGACCTTGCCCAGAGCACTTCCCACTTCAGAAATTTTCGCCAACTTGTCAACGTGCGCCGAAATGGAAGTCAGTATCTGGACAGTGTCCGTGAACTCCCTCCGCACATCCTTCCTCCCCGCGACCTTCCCCCAACTCTCCTCCAACTGGGCCATCTCCCTTCCGAACTTGCTCACTCCTCCCAAATTCTTCTCCACCTTCTTCCAATCTTTCCCTCCACTCATCAGCTTCAGAAGACGACTTCGTTTGAAATCCTGCGCAATCTTCGCAATGTCCTTACTCCCATTCGGCAACCCGGAGGTCGACGTCTTTTGAAGAGCGTCCTCCATCATTCCAGTTAGAATCTCGGACACCTTCTTTATGTTAGCGACAGATTCTCCAAACTGTTGACTCGATTGCAGTGCACTCAAGTCGTTGACGTCTTCTTTTGCCGATACTGACTTCGTGGAGAGTGTTTGGTAGACGTTGGAGTTGTTGAAGAACGCCTCCGCAATCGATCCGAACTTCCTGACCGTTTTCAAATCATCAAATGCCGTTGTCCGTTTCAAGAAGTTGGCGAATTTGTTCGTGTAATCTGCGCATTGCTTGAGAGCTAATACAACTGCGCTCAATGGAGCTTTCACCGACAATAAATGTAGTCTCATGAAGTGTTTGTTGGCAACCGTTTGATCTTTCAAGAAAGTAAGCCTTTCCAGTGTCTCGTTGAAGTTGCTTGCAGTAAGATGAATGTCGAAATTCGCTGTCTCTCCATTGCCAAATATCGTTGCCATGTTAGTCGTTGGATCCTGCACGCCTCCAGGCTTCAGAATGTCGAGACTGTTCCTCATGTCGTTGAGCAACTGGATGCCCCCGTTCATCTCGTCCACATCAGCAGTCCTCAGTGCGGGCATCCCCTTGACGATAGTGTTGAACGCGGTCAAATCCGTCGACAGTCCCTTCACATTCAACGCATTCAAATCGTCGAGCAGCGAGGCCTTGGGCACATTGAGCATCTCCGCGATGACCTGCTTCGTGTTCTCCGGATGCTCGACAAAGTCATTCTGGATAGCCATTCCATTGAGAAGACGTGCGACCGCCGACAGCTCACTCACTGCGTCTTCCAAGTTGGTGCCTGAATGAGATGTGAGATGAGATGAGAAAGGAAGCACTCACCGTGAACGGCATTCAAGAGAAGTGTAACGCTAACCCAAACAATGAGAAAAGCGTTATACATGATCACCGCTGGAAGGAGTTCTTGATGGAAACCAAACCGCGAAATAAATCGTTCTGTTCGGTGGACCACTGGAGAAGCGACCTCACGTGACACCATCTCCGCGTGGTGACCACTCACTGTTCCATTGTTCCACTTGTCTGAAATGTCCAATTTATTTCAGTATCACGCTTCTAATGAAAGCGTGAGTTCTCTTCTTGTATGCCACTATTTCTAAGGTTTATTTTCAGGTTACAATTCGGAATTCTTAGGAAATGGCTTGTGGGAAGTGGCACGTCTTCTCGATGTAATGCTCTATGAACTTGACACTGCTCTTTGAATAAAGTGTACCTTTCCTTTTTTGCGAATCGGCGAATTTCGAATTAATTTTTTAAACGTTAAAAATTCCAAAAAATAACAACTTATCAAGATATCGTCAAAAAAATCAAACCCGAGTCACAAAATTCACATTTTTCGGGTTTTTATAGGGCGTCCACACATTGCTTTTTGATTTAGTCTTATGGATTCCATGCAGAAATCGTTTTTCGAAGAAAAATCCAAATTTAACTTCGCGGTTTTTCTCTGTAACTCTCTAAACTTCGAGTTATCGTATCTAAAATTTTTCAGCGACGACCCCCTATTTTTTTTTATTTGAAAATGTTTATCAAACTGTTAAGGAATGATATAGGCAAGAAAACCGTTTTGGAAACTTTTTATAATAGTTTCTGACAATTTTTAAGAAACAGTAGTTCTTAAAATATGAAGTTTTTGGAAGTTTTTGACTTAATACAGGTCGCCCAGATTAGTTTTCTAGTCTGAAATGGATTCTTTGGCAAACTTCGGTTCGAATGATGCTAAAAAACTGGAAATCGCACTTCGCGGTTTTTGGATATAATGCCGTAAACATAGGACCAAACGGAAAAAGTCGTCACAAAATGCACAGATTTGAACACCTCACAAGAGAGTGACGCGACACAGGCGGCGACTTATACGCACTGATTTTTTCGCCGCGTACGCGTGGTGTAGTGGCTGCGCGCGCAACGGTGACGGGAGAGGAGGGTAGTTCGGCTCCCACGCCGCGCACACCGCTGAACCTGCTTGTGGAAAGTCCCCTGAAAACCGCGCCGCACTCTTGCAATGCTGACCACGCCCCACCTCCAAGGAGAGAGACAGTACTTCAGAATTCCAACTTTGAACGCTTATATCTCGAGAACCATCGAACATTTTTGGCTGAGTTTTTCGGGACTGACTAATATTGACTTTTTCTATCGATTGATATAGAATTCATAGCGCGATTCCAACGTTTTGAAAACTCGTTGCGGCCCCTACTGATGGACGAACAGTACAACAGTGCAAGGTGCACTTTTTCAAGCGCATCTTTTTTCCTCGAGCTGGTAGAGCACATTTACTCATTGCGAACTTGTATCCTTCTATCACTACACTTCACCAAATCCGATGAGACGATCCGGACAACAAAATCAAGAAACGCGACGTCGTGAGTTATCCATGACCGACAACGAGAGGAAATATTGTCCATTCGCGAAAAGTTGAGCCGTCGCCAATGCCGGCGGTCGCGTCGCGGTTCCGTACGATTTACGAGGGCGCGCTGGCAAAATAATTTTTTCTGCTCAATTTTCACACATTTTCTTCATTTTTCTTGGTTTTTTCTTGATTTTTTCTAGATTTTTTCTAAAATTCTATTGTTTTATAAGAAAAAATCGAGAAAATAGGCGAAAATTGAGCAAAAAAATTATGTGCCAGCACGCCCTACAAAAATATTTCGGCTCTTCCGTTCGAGACCCACAAATCGCGACGCGACCGCCGGCATTGGCGAAGGCTCAGCTTTTCGCGAATGGACAATAGCAATGAAGAGGCGATAGAGAAGAAGCGAAAATCGATAAGCAGTCTCAGTATACAGGCTGCCAGGTTCGAGATAACTAGGGAACACCGCGAGCGACCAACTTCAGAAAATTCTGAAAATTTGCATAACGACTAAATCGACCCCGTAGATAACGAATCTGAAATCAAAATCTGCAAATGGGGGCTTCTTTGACCTGATTTCGTTGAAAATATTGTTTCACGCGAGCAAATAAATATCCTAAATCCCAATCAGGTCAAAGAAGCTCCCATTTGCAGATTTTGATTTCAGATTCGTTATCTACGGGGTCGATTTAGTCGTTATGCAAATTTTCAGAATTTTCTGAAGTTGGTCGCTCGCGGTGTTCCCTAGTTACGGTCAAATGCAAGTTCGAGATAAAAACTATTCACTCTTTTTCTTTATTTCCACAACCAACTCAGTTCATCTATCGCGCCACTGCTTCACAAAGCCGAATACGAACATTCCCAGCATGACCAAGAAGATGAGGGCAAAGAAAACGCCTCCCATGATCATGAGCTCGACCTCCGGCTCCATGCCCTCGCTAAATAAAAACGATTCAAATATTGTGAATCAATTGGAAAACTCACTGCACTGTCCCAAACTGTTCAAACAACTCGTGGAAGAAATCGCGGACGGAGAACAGGGACAACGACGCGGACACCAAGTGCTGGCGATGCTGCGCGAAGAGCAGGTCCAGGTGGCTCAGCTTTTCGAAGGCCTCAGCAGCGAGCGCGTTGGTCACGTTCTTTCTCAGGTCGACGGCAATCGGGTCCTTCAGAAGTTTTGCGTTCAGGTCGGTGTGGTTGATTTTCTGAATGGTAGTATTTGATGCTGCTGACACAATAATTAACTAGGGAATGTTCCCGACGTAAGTTGGCTTTTCAGAACAAGATTAGTATCGTTTTAAAGCTCTTTTCGTGAGGATTTCAATACTGTGTTCCATTTTTGCTAAATAACACTTTGAGCCGAGACACGAAGGTCTAAAGATGAGCACAAAAGTGTAGTAGTTTTATTTTTGTGCGCATTTTCAAAGCTTCATATATCGGCTCAAGGTGTCATTTAGCAAAAATGAACAACAGTTTTGAAATCCTCACAAAAAGACCTTTCGAACAATACCAATATCATTATGAAAAGCCAACTTAGAACATTCCCTAATAAGTAGAAACAACTTCTTACCTGTGCTTCTCCAAACACACTCCACACTTTCTCCACACTCTTTCCCTTCTGCTCAAAAGCGAACACGTCGAGTTCCCTCAACTCGCCGGGCAGTGCCTTCAGAATGTTCCTCGCCTCCTCATTCCACATTGCACTCGACCGTTCGGCGGCAGTGTGCACCGCGGGACCCATATTGAGCACCTTTGCAATGTCGCCTTCCGATTTGACGATCTCCGTGAGACTGTGCAGAGAGGCGACTCCTTTCCCGACGTCCTGAGCTGTCTGCTGATAGTGCCACATCTCGAACGGCCCCTTCTTCGCTTCCCGACGACTTCTCGATGTGCCAACCACATTCTGAACCTTCCCGTACCCCTTCTTCACTTCTCCGAGTTGTCCCAGATTCTGAGCAACTGCATCCAGATCCGTGAGTTTATTCTTTACAGTTCCAATGTCTGCACGAAGACTGAGTATCCCACTGACAAGGTCGCTGTCGTAGCTCGCATTCTTCAGACACTCCACCTGTCAAGAAAATTCGTAGTTTCCCGTTTCACTCAACTTTTTAAATCAATTCAGACTAGATTATTGCATCATTTCGAGTTTAAATTTCTATATTTCATTCTAACAAGAAATGTGTTTTTGGTTAGGCTTTGAGAATTTTCTATAAATTTGGTCAAGGATAGTTTCGACGTCGCTGATTCTGAATCTGAAGTCAGAATTTTTGTAATTGACCTCATTTTTGGAAAAATTGTGTCGAAGCCATTTTCAGTGCTCTTTTCTCCACTATTTCGTAACGAGCGAAAATGTCGACACGTAAACACGTGAAAACATGGAGGAAAATAGCACTGAAAATGGCTTTGACACATCTTTTCTCAAAAATGAGATTAATTACAGAAATTCCGACTTCAGATTCAGAATCAGCGACGTTGAAACTATCAGTGACCAAATTTATAGAAAATTCTCAAAGGCTAACCAAAAACACATTACTTGTAAAGATTTTCTGTGATAATATTGGCCCAAATTTCCTATTCCTATTCCAAATATTCACAATTTTCGCGTTAAATTTAAATGTCTCAAGTTTTGCGCTAGGATTGGCCTTTGGCATGGGGTCGCCGCGGGGACACTGTCGCAAATGCGCTCTATTGCACAAGGCCTGAAATTTCAAAATCCCATGAAAATCGATGACAGTTGAGTCGATACGCAGGACGCGCGGACTTTCTAAATCATCATATTCCCCTCAGTTGTTTGTCAGTTTTGATTTTTGCCCGGGTCTCGACCCGTTTGAGAGGTGCACCTCGTTTGCCATTCAGGGCTTAATAAATGGATTTTTTAGAGCTTAGTGTTCTTTAAATGAAATTTAGCTCTAGTTTAGCGGTGTTTTCGGTGAATGGCCTCACTGAACCCACTTCTATTCTCGACTCACCGTCTCGTACAGCCCCGTCCCATCCAAACTTTTTGTCACATCAGTGATATATGTTTTTGGGAGTATCTTGATAAAAATGTTATCGACTGTGTGCAATGGAAGAATATGTTGTTCCGCGTATTTGATGATTTCTATGGCTCTTCCAAGTGTGGACGCATTCTTTATCTTCTTGTAGATTTCCTCCGCTTTGTCCTCCGGTGTTTTCGTTTGGACAGAAGTCACTTCATCATTCCATGTTTCCAAATCAGTTAGAGTTTCACTGAACTTGTCGCCATCCAACATAGTTTTCACTGCATTCTGAAACTTCTTTACACCTTCACCATTTGTAGATATCGAATACATCCAATTCTTGTAGTCGTTAAAATTGACGGCCGTATTCTGATTTGTCAACTTGCCGACACAATTCACGACCTTGCCCAGAGCACTTTCAACTTCAGAAATTTTCGCCAACTTGCCAACGTGCGTCGAAATGGAAGAGAACAGTTGAGCAGCCTCCTTGAACTCCCTGCGCACATCCTTCCTCCCCGCGACCTTCCCCCAACTCTCCTCCAACTGGGCCATCTCCCTTCCGAACTTGCTCACTCCTCCCAAATTCTTCTCCACCTTCTTCCAATCTTTCCCTCCGCTCATCATCTTCAGAAGACGACTTCCTTTCAGATCCTGCGCAATCTTCGCAATGTCCTTACTCCCATTCGGCAATCCGGAAGTCAAATTCTTCTGAAGAGTATCCTCCATCATTCCAGTTAGAATCTCGGACACCTTCTTTATGCTAGCGACAGATTCTCCAAACTGTTGACTCGATTGCAGTGCACTCAAGTCGTTGACGTCTTCTTTTGCCGATACTGACTTCGTGGAGAGTGTTTGGTAGACGTTGGAGTTGTTGAAGAACGCCTCCGCAATAGATCCGAACTTTATGACAGTTTTCAAATCATCAAATGCCGTTGTTCGTTTCAAGAAGTTGGCGAATTTGTTCGTGTAATCTGCGCATTGCTTGAGAGCTAATACAACTTCCCTCAATGGAGCTTTCAGCGCCAATAACTGTTGTTTCATTAGTTTTTTGCTACTTACTGGCTCGTCTTTAATAGTAACAAGCTTATCCAAAGTCTCGTTGAAGTTGCTCGCAGTAAGAAGAATGTCGAAATTCCCTGTCACTCCATCGCCAAATATCGTTGCCATGTTAGTCGTTGGATCCTGCACGCCTCCAGGCTTCAGAATGTCGAGACTGTTCCTCATGTCGTTGAGCAACTGGATGCCTCCGTTCATCTCGTCCACATCAGCAGTCCTCAGTGCGGGCATCCCCTTGACGATAGTGTTGAACGCGGTCAAATCCGTCGACAGTCCCTTCACATTCAACGCATTCAAATCGTCGAGCAGCGAGGCCTTGGGCACATTGAGCATCTCCGCGATGACCTGCTTCGTGTTCTCCGGATGCTCGACAAAGTCATTCTGGATAGCCATTCCATTGAGAAGACGTGCGACCGCCGACAGCTCACTCACTGCGTCTTCCAAGTTGGTGCCTGAATGAGATGTGAGATGAGATGAGAAAGGAAGCACTCACCGTGAACGGCATTCAAGAGAAGTGTAACGCTAACCCAAACAATGAGAAAAGCGTTTGACATGATCACCGCTGGAAGGAGTTCTTGATGGAAACCAAACCGCGAAATAAATCGTTCTGTTCGGTGGACCACTGGAGAAGCGACCTCACGTGACACCATCTCCGCGTGGTGACCACTGACTGTTCCATTGTTCCACTTGTCTGAAATGTCCAATTTATTTCAGTATCACGCTTCTAATGAACGCCGTACATGGTGAGTTCTCTTCTTGTATGTCACTATTTCTAAGGTTTATTTTCAGGTTACAATTCGGAATTCTTAGGAAATGGCTTGTGGGAAATGGCACGTCTTCTCGATGTAATGCTCTATGAACTTGACACTGCTCTTTGAATAAAGTGTACATTTCCTTTTTTGTTTGCTTAATAGTTATCAGATAGTGGTGCAAATAGGGTGCAAGTAAGGTTCAAACCCCCACGCTATAGTGTTCCACGTGTTCCATCGTTCGAGTTCATCCAAAGTTCAAAATTGCCACGTGGTGAAACGACAGGCATTGTGTTGTCATTCAGTATTTCATTTCCTCATTTCTTCAATTAGAATGAGAAAGAATCAGCGGGAATTGCTAACAAAGACTTTGTTCATCGCCTTCATTGCGTTGCTGCAAGTTTCAAGCGTCACAGGTATTGGCTCCGCCCACTTATGTGGAAGTATAGAATGAAGAGCTTCTTTGAGCTCATCCGAGCAAGAAAGTCGAGTTATGAGCTCTCTTCCAGGCAACGCTCTCGATGAAGTGGTGAACGAGCTGTCGGCAGTGGCACGTCTTCTCAACGCGATCGCCATCCAGAATGACTTTATCGAGCACCCCGAGCACACGAAGCCGGTCATCGCAGAGTTCCTGAAAGTGCCGCAGAGCCATCTGCTCGACGAGCTGAAAGCAGCCAACGTGAACGGGCTACTGAAAGAACTGACGGCGTTCCACGGCGCGGTGAAAGGCATCTCCTCCCTGAAGACGTTCAACGTGGCACAACTGGGCACCGGCATGGATCTGCTGGAGCGCATGAAGAACGCGTCTGTGCTCAATTTGAAGGCGAGCAACAGTGCGGAGAGCCGCATCCGACAGAGCACCAGCTCGTCGCAAGTCGCCGACATGAAGCTCCGAATCAACGACGCCGAAGTGACGAGTGTGATTCAGCTGCTGGAAAATGTCAAGCGGCAGACGGTGACAGAAGTTGGCTACCACGGATTCCGCGCCACGCTCGTCAATCTGCAGAACCCGATCAACGCGCTCAAGTACCAATGGGATTATCTGAAGGACTTCAAGAATTTCCTCTCCGATGTGCTGAAGCTGATCGATCTGGAGACGGTGATGAAGGAGACGTACGAGTTCGCGGCGTTCTCCAAAGAGTACAAGGACAATCTGCCGGGCTTGCAAGACCTCAAAACGGGAGTGACCAACGTCAAAAGCGATTTGAGCGTGCTCGCGAAACTGCAAACTGGCCATCATGACCTCAACAAAATGAAGACGTCGATCGCCAAGTTTCAAAAGTTGCTCAAGGAGATGTTGGAGAGGAAAGGCACCTATTTCAGTCGAGAGCTCACTATCGGTCTCCCCGGAAGCAGCGCGGACATTGCACAAATGTTCAAAGACTTTGAAAAGAGCCAAGTGTTGAAGATGCTCAGCGAGGGCAACAATTGGAAGGTGGTGGGGGAGAAGATGAAAGAATTCGAGGCGTTTCATAAAGTGCTCGAGAAGATTGAAACGAGCTGGCGGAGCATCGCAGAGGACACCGCACTGATGGCAGCGTTCAACCAGACACTGCTCAGAATCACAGAGGCCTCTGTGAACATGGACGAGCTGGCGAACGTGCAAACCGCCACGAGCTCGATGGACCTGATCCATCAGTGCATCAGCTCGCTCGCCAGACCGGCACCGTTCAGCTTCACCGAGTTCGAGAAGCTCAAGAACTTTAGCGCCGAGCTCAGCGGCAGGGTGAAGGAGTTTGACGCGCAGATGGCGGCGCTGGTGGCCAACTCGTCCGTCGACACGGCGGTTAGTCAGCTCGTCACGTGGCGCAAGAATTTCGAGAGGATGACGCTAAACTCGGATTCACACGCCGTCGGCCAGGCGCACGACATCATCAAGAACAGTGCGGAGCTCGACAAAACGATCCGAACGCTGAAGGCGTTCAAGAAGCAGATGCTCAAGTTTGACAACGACGACGTGCTGGGCGCGGTGCAAGAGTATCGTCCGTGGGACCTCGTCACGAAAGTTTTCAGCAGTCTCGACAACTCGAACCTACACCAATCGCTGCAATGCCTGCGAAACGGACAGTCCTACAACGCCAACACCATCATTGGGCTTCTGAATCTCCGCAAAAGCATCGATAACGTCAAGGGGAAGGTGAAGACGTTGGACAAGGTGATGGATGGGCTGGAGTTGCTCTCGAAGGTGGTGAAACAAGTGGACGCGGCGCAAAAGGTGACGAGGAGACGGAGTCGGCGAGCAGCGAGAAAGTTGAAGGGTGCCTTTGACCTCAAGGACTATGACGTGCTCTCCAAGGACGTGGGAAGTGGCATCAAGTCCCTGAGAAGTATCAGCGCCATCCTGAAAGCGGAAAACGACATCAACGCCCTCCTGGCAGTATCGCCACAAGTGCACACTGCCGCCGAGCAGCTTCATCGAGTGTGGAACACATATAACCGCGACCAGCTCGCCGCGCTGATCCCCGAGCTCAAGAAGGTGGACGCGTTTGCCGCGCAGCAGAAGGAGGCGAGTCTCGAGAAGATGTGGACGATTTTCGCGGAAGCCGAAAAGATCAAGTCGCCTGAAATTGACGGAGAAATATTGGAAGATCCCATTGCAATTGGTCTTGATAAAAATCCGGACTTGAATGTGAAGGCGTACGCGAGAGACTTTAAAAGAGTATCACCTCTCGATCTACAGTTCCAATCGCATCATGAAGTGCGACTCAAGTCGGCGTCGGTGGCCCTTGGCAAGATTCGCAACTATTTTGATACGGTGTTTGGGATTAAACGCAATTCGTCGGGCATGGTCATTGCGTGGGTTATAACTTCTTCCATTTTGGATTATTCAGTCTGAAATTTGGTGGAGATATAGTTCTAATGTAAGTCTATAACTCTGGGGAATTTCAGCTAAAAAGAGCAAAAACGAGCAAAGTTATGATAGGTAGATCAAAAATGTCCAATTTTTGATCTACCTGTCATAACTCCGCCCATTTTTGCTCAATTTATCTGAAATTTTTTGGAGTGATAGAGTAATTGGAGAGCTACAAATTATCAGTTAAACACTTTTCATGAAAATTAAAACGGAGCAAGATTTGCTCAATTTCCCAGACGCTTTTAGAAAATTTCCAATTTTTCACATAACTCTTTCAATTTCAATTTTCAATAAAAGTGTTCAATTAACATTTTGTAGCTCTCCAATCAATGTACCTTTCCACCAAATTTCATTTCAAAAGAGCAAAAAGGGGCGGAGCTAGAGCATTATCTTTAGAAACGGCATCAACCCGGTCCAACTGGCGCTGTTCGTGGGCGGAGGCATCGCCGTCCTTTTGCTCGCCGTCGGCGGCTTCTTCGGCGTCAAACACGTCAGGAAGGGCATTCAGGAGAAGAAGAACTGGGCGAATCGCGAGCGCCTTTGGATTTATTATGGTTATATCAATGACACGTACAACATTTGTCTGGCGGCGAAGAATGATATGCAGAAGGAGGTTAAACAGATGATCAAAGAAGGCGTTCAGTTGGATCGATGTGAGCTTCTATCTCTTTCTTTTTTTAGTTCTACGTCTTCTGATAAAGATTCTGAAGACGTTCTCAGATTGGCGCGGCTCAACGGCCCTCCACAACGCAGTCCGCTACCAAAACCCGGGAATGGTGGAGTTGCTCATTCGAGCCGGAGCCGATCGAAAATTGCTCAACGACTACGGACAGACGGCTGAGGATATGTGCAGACATGGGCTCTTTTTCAATGAGGAGGGAAATGAGGATGATGAAGAAAAAGACGCGCAGAAGATTACAGAGATGACGAAGATATTCGACAAGTACAAGGACAAGAAGTTTCAGCATTGTAATTAGATCTATTTCTAAATGGAACGGACTCGTTTATATTTCAGATGCCCCCAAACAACTCCCATGGGCGGACTTCCGGTGCTCTTTTATGTTCTGCGAGCCGAAACTCGCTGAGGAGTTTGCCACGAAGTATAAGGCGCAGGTAGGAAATTGAGCACAACTTGCTCAGCTTTAATTTTCATAAAAAGTTGTTAACTAACAATTTGAAGCACTGATATCTATCTATATCCCTGTGAAATTTCAGTCAAAAAGAGAAAAAATGGGCGGAGTTATGAGGGGTAGATCAAAAATAGGACATTTTTTGATCTACCTAACGTAACTCTGCTCATCTTTAATTTTCATAAAAAGTTTGCAACTAACAATTTGTAGCTCTTATATCAATCTATATCTCTGTGAAATTTGAGCCAAAAAAAGCAAAAGTTGGCGGAGTTATGACAGGTAGATCAAAAACCAACACTTTTTGATCTACCTATCATAACTTGCTCAGTTTTAATTTTCATAAAAAGTTTGCAACTAACAAATTGTAGATCTCATATCAATGCACCTTTCCACCAAAAAAATGAATCGATTTTTAATCTACCTATCATAACTCTGCCCATTTTTGATCTTTTTGGCTCAAATTTTCTGGAGATATAGACTATCAGAGCAACAAATTATTAGTTGACAACTTTTTATGAAAACCAATACAGGTGCCCCCGCCGAACTCTGACCTGCTGTGCACGCACAGCGTCGTCGAGCTCGACGAGGAGGGCGCGTTCAACATTGATCCGTTCCGCGGCGACGGCGAAGACCCGGACGACGTGTACGCCCTTCACACCATCTTCTCGCCAATGGTGCTCGTCACCGCCGAGTGGGCTCGCCTGGTGCTCCAGGATCCGAAGAATTTCACCAAGGACTATGATCATCGGGTGACGAAAGTGCGATATGATGGAAAGGTGTACGAGACGGTGGAGGAGTGGAAGAAGTGGATTCGGGGAAGGGTGAGATTGCGAAAATACAAAAAAATATTATTTTTTTTTGTTTTTTCAGTCCATTTCATGTTGCCATCGAATGTACTGCTTCTTCTCCAGTGGCAATGATACTTATGACCTCAAGTTCAACTCGATTTCATATTATCTGTTTAGCGATTATTATAATACGCCAAAAGAGACGATTGAGGAGGCGCAGAAGTTGACGAAACCGCCACCATTCTGGCACCCACATCGGAAGCGGGTGCTGTTGATTCAGCCGTCCGCGGTGAGTACTTGCACCTTTTTTGCACTCTACTTGCACCTTTCATGCACCTTTGCACCATACTTGCACTTGCACTTTACTTGCACTTGCACCCAACTTGCACTTGCACCTTTGCACTCTACTTGCACTTGCACCCTACTTGCACTTTACTTGCACTTGCACCCTACTTGCACTTGCACCTTTGCACTCTACTTGCACTTGCACCCCACTTGCACCTTGCACTCCACTTGCACCTTTGCACCCTACTTGCACTTTACTTGCACTTGCACAATACTTGCACTCTACTTGCACCTTTGCACCTTACTTACACCTTTGCACCCTACTTGCACCCTACTTGCCCTTGCACCCTACTTGCACCAATTTTGCCCGTTTTTTTTTCAGGGAGACCGCCAAACGCTGCTCCAAAAAGAGTTCACCCCGGGAACCCTGGAGCAATGTGACATTATGAGATGCTCCGAGTTCTTCACCTGGCTTCTGAAGATGGATGGTATCAATGGTGTCGAAAATGCCGCAGTTGGACACCTTGGGCAAGGTGTTCAAGCGGCTCCAAATGCTCCGGCTCCAAGTGCTCCGGCTCCAATAGTTGCTCCGGCTCCAAGTGCTCAGGCTCCAAGTGCTCCGGCTCCAAGTGCTCCGGCTCCAAGTGCTCAGGCTCTAGTTGCTCCAAATGCTCCGGCTCCAGTTGCTCCAAATGCTCCGGCTCCAGACCCGAAAAAGAGCAGCAAGAGCAACAAATCGTCGAAATTGGCGTCCACGAAGAGCTCGACTGCACTGTCAAAAAAAGCGGACTGAAAAATAACTTGCCCACCAATAAATTATGCACCTTGCACCTTTTTTTGCACTTTACTTGCACTTGCACCTTACTTGCACCTTTGCACCCTACTTGCACTTGCACCTTTGCACCTCTCTTGCACGTTACTTGCATCTTGCACTTTACTTGCACTTGCACCCTACTTGCACCTTACTTGCACCATACTTGCACTTTTGCACCCCACTTGCACTTTTGCACCATACTTGCACCTTGCACTTTTCGACCTGAACTTGACCTCTCCTTGCACTTTTTCCCATCCAAAACGTGTTTTCCGCCATTCATTCCCGCCAAAAATGAACAAAGAAGTTGCGTCGCTTCTGAGCAAACCTGAGAGCACCGCCAAATCGCCAGTGGCATCGAAAACCTCGACGGTGAAAGTGAAAGAAGTTGGTTTTTTCGAAAAGTGCAAAAAAGGTGCAAAAAATGGTTCAGAAATCGGAAATCACGTCGGGCGGCTCGCGGCTCAAAAAGAATCCGTCGAATTTGTTGAACGAGAAGGATGATCGGCCGGGAAAAGAGTGAGTTGCACTTTACTTGCACTTGCACTTTACTTGCACTTGCGCCATATTTGCACTTGCACTTTACTTGCACCTTACTTGCACACTACTTTCACTTGCACCTTACTTGCACTTGCACTTTACTTGCACTTTACTTGCACTTGCACCCTACTTGCACTTGAACCTCACATGCACCCTACTTGCACCTTACTTGCACTTGCACTTTACTTGTACCTTACTTGCACTTGCACCATACTTGCACTTGCACTTTACTTGTACCTTACTTGCACTTGCACCATACTTGCACTTGCACCCTACTTGCACCTTGCACTTTCAGCCTCGGTCAAAAAACCAACTCGGTGAAGTCGGTGAAGATGGCGAAAACGCAGCCAATGTCCGAAATGCGTGACGACGTGGTGAAGCTCACCAAAAAAGACACGGAAATCCAAGCAGCCGTTGATCTACAGAAGAAATTGGCGCGAAAAATCTCGCGGCACTCGGAGCGCCGCAAAAATGTGCAACTCCAGGAGACGACGGCTCAGAATCGCACCCAGGAGCAAATCGATATTCTCGAGTTCATTAATCGCCATTATTTGCGGGTGCAGCCGGGTGTGAGTGTGATTTTTGAATTCGGAGTGTGATTTGGAGTAATTTGATAGTAATCATGACATGGTTTGGTGGAGTTTGAAAAATTGCACCTTTCTTGCACTTGCACCCAACTTGCACCAAACTTGCACTGATCAAGTTTTAACTCAAATGACTCCAAACAATGATAATTGCCTAGTCCTAACAAAATACTTGAAAAAAATTTTAAAAAGTGCAAAAAAAAAATTCCGGCAAAAAAGGTGCAAGTAAAGTGCAAGTGACTTTTCCAGGTGCACAAGATGAAATACACCAAAGAAGAGTACGACAATGTGATCTACGAAGCATCGCAAATTTTTATGTCGGAAAAATCACTCATCGACTTGGATCCGCCGTGTGTAGTCGTCGGCGACCTGCACGGACAGTTCAACGACCTCATCAACATGTTCATTTTGCTCGGGCGGCCTCCAGAAACGGTTTATGTATTCACAGGTACCGATTTTCGAGTTCTCCGTGAAATTTGGCGTTTTTTGATACCCATATCGACCTTTTTTTGACTAATTTTGACATTTTGCCCATAGCTTGCACTCTACTTGCACCTTTTTTGCACTTTGCCAGTTTAACTTTGAAAATTAAGATTTTCACACATTTCGATAAGTTGATAGTCAAAATCAGAGTTTTTTGAAAAGTTGGGCAAAAAAGGTGCAAGTAGGGTGCAAGTGCACTTTTCAGGCGACTACGTGGATCGTGGAGCAATGAGTGTGGAGTGCATCATGCTCCTGTTTGCCTACAAGGTAAATTGCACTTTTGCCCAATTTTTGCCCATTTGCCCAACTTTTCGCCCAATTTTTGCCCATTTGCCCAATTTTTGCACTTTTTCCCAATTTTTTGAACTCTTGCCCATTTTTTGCACATTTGTCCAGATTTTTGAACTTTTGACCAATATTTGCCCATTTGCCCAACTTTTTGCACATTTGCCCAACGTTTTGCACTTCTTCTCAACTTTTTGCCTATTCGCCCATTTTTTGAACTCTTTCTCAACTTTTGCCCTTTTGACCAACTTTTCGCTCTTTTCTCAACTTTCTGCCCGTTTGCCCAATTTTTGCCCGTTTGCCCAACATTTTGCACTTTCAGATTTGCTACCCCACCAACATCATCTTGCTACGTGGCAATCATGAAATTGCCCGAGTCAATAAAAAGTACGGCTTCTACGAGGAGTGCATTCAGTCAGTGCCGAAGCACGGCGAGGAGATTTGGGCACTTTTTCAGGTACTTGCACCTTTTTTTGCACTTGCACTTGCACTTGCACCTTTTTTGCACTTGCACTTTTCAGAGATGCTTCAACAATCTTCCCATCGCCGCCCTGCTTGCCACCAAAATTATGTGCATGCACGGAGGACTTTCGCCATCTTTGATTGCACTGGATGTGAGTTGCACTCTATTTGCACTTGCACCTTTTTTGCCCAAATTTTTTTGAACTTAAAATCATTCTAATACTCATCAAAGCTCCATAACAACAACAAAAACAAAAAAAATAAACGAACAAAAAAACTTTTTTTGCCCAAAACTTGCACCTTTCTTGCACTCGTCTTGCCATTCTCAGTTTCCCATCGAGTTTTTGCAATTTTCTTATCTAAATTTAACTTTTAACTTTTTTCAGGACCTTCGAAACCACAAAAAACCAATTCGCAATCCATTCCGAGGAATTGTCAATGATATGTTGTGGGCGGACCCGGATCCATCGGTCTTCGAGTGGAAAACGAGCTCTCGGGGCTCGGGATTTGTTTTTGGTGCGTTTTTATTGTGATTTTTGAAATCTACAAGAAATTTTAAATAGAATTGATACTAATCATGATGGAGTTTGGAGAAAATTTGAAATTGGTGCATGCACTGGGCAAGAGATGGGCAAAGTGCATAGTTTTTGTGAAAAAGATGGGAAATGTGCAGAGTTTTGAGCGTAATTCAAAAAAGTGATGAATTTTGACAAAATGTGATAAAAGTGCAAAAATTTTGGCAAAAAAAGTGCAAAAATTTGGGCAAAAATTGAAAAGGTGCAAAATTTCCGGCAAAAGCAACGCAAAGTGCACAAACTTAGGCAAAATTAGAAAAAGTGCAGAAATTACGACGAACCCCAGAAAAGTGCAAAAAATCCGGCAAAAAGTGGAAAAACGGGCAAAATTTCGGGCAAAAGGTGCAAATTTCAAATTTATCGGCAAAAAAACCAGAAAAGTGCAAAAATTCCGGCAAAAAAGGTGCAACTTTCAAATTTTTCGGCAAAAAAGGTGCAAAAAACCAAAAATTTCACATTTTGCAGGAAACAACGTGATCGACGACGTGTGCTCGCGTCTCGGGCTCGAGCTGATAATCCGTGCCCACCAGATGTGTTTCGACGGCTACTGGACAATCACCGGCCACAAACTCATCACAATTTTCTCGGCTCCAGTCTACTGTAATCTGTATAAAAACGCTGGAGGTGTGCTGAAAGTGGACGAGAAACTGTGCGTCCAATTGGTGATTTTTGTGCCGGAATCTCCCGGAATCGAGAAGTTGATCAAACAATCGCATCGAGTTTGGGAACAGACGGTCGATACTTTCGATTAGAGATCTGTTTCATAATGAAGATTTTGACATTCTATCTTTTTGTTTTTGTTTTTGCCATTTTTCAGTGAAAAGTGCAATAAATCCGGCAAAAATATGAAAAGTGCACAATTTCGGGCAAAAAAGTGCAAATTGGCAGAAATCTGGAAAAATCGGTAGAGTGCAAGATTTCTCTAAAAAAATGCACCAATTCCAAAACTTCGAGCAAAAAATGTGTAAATTGGCACAAATTCCGGCAAAAACGAAAAAAGTGTAGATTTTCCGGCAAAGAAGGTGCAAAGTACAAAATTTTGGACAAAAAACAGGAAAAAGTGCAAAAATTCCGGCAGTAAAAGGAAAAGTGCAATTTTTCAGCAACAAAAGTACAAAGTGCAAATTTTTGGTCAAAACTAGAGAAAGTGCAAAAATTCCGGCAAAAAAGTGCAAAGTGCAAGATTTTGAGCAAAAATTCAAAAATCCGGCATTATTTCAGATTTTTCGAGATTTTCGTTGATTTCCAGTCAATTTCCAATGAAAATGACCAAAAACCCTAAAAATCTTATCAGCCCCGCCCATTTTGCAATTTCTGCGCACATAATCCACAAAAAAAAAATGGGAAGAATATTTCTACAATTTTTATATGTAAAAATCTCTTAAAAATGTAAAAAATGAAACAAATCACATAAAAAATATCACAAAAAAAAGTACATAGCACCAAAATATTGACACATGATTCGGATTTGGATTCAGATGGTAATTCAAATTGGAAAAATATGAAAATTAAGTAAAAATTTGAGTGGAAAAATGGGAAAACTTCGATAAAATACAGACAATTTTTAATTTTTTGAAAATTTTGAAATAAATGACCTAGAAAATCAATTCTAGGCCATAAATTTTAGAATTTTCAGAAAAATTGGGTAATACTTTGGTGAAAATAAAAATTCGGCAATTATTAAAAAATTTTAAATTATACATTCGATGGCTGATTTGCTCCATTCGGAAGGTGCTCAGTCGAGTCGTTCAGCGGATTGGAAAATGATTGGAACCTGAGGAATTATCGATTTTTAGGGATTACAGGGTAATTAGGTGCTAATTAGGCAATTAGGGGGTAATTAAGTGACATTGATGAGTGAGTTAATTGAAAAGGTGATGTTAATTAACAATTATCTGATAATGAGAATAGAGGTAATTAGAGAGCATAACTAGAAGGTAATTAAGTGATTCTAGAGTAATTAATCAGTTTTAATTACCCTATGATCACTTAATTAGTTTCTAACTATGCCCTCTAATTACCCGTATTTTCATTATCAAATAATTGCTAATTACTATGACCATTCCAATTAAAATTCTTATCGTGCCACTTAATTAGCCTCTAATTGGCTAATTATCATCTAATTACTCTAGCAAGCCCAATTAGCGTCAATTATCAATTAAAGTTATGTTGATTAGCATTAATTAGTCACTTATCATTATAAATAGTGCAATTAGGGCTAATTATTGGTTGAAAACTGAAAAATAGTGGAAAAAATGAAAATTTGGTAAAAATGTCAAAAATTAGAAAAAAAATTGATCAAATCAGTCAAAAAATGTGTTAAAAATTTTGAAAATTAGAAAGAAAATCGATAAAATTGTCAGGAAAATGTGTTAAAAATTACAAAAAAAATTTCAAAAATTAAAAAAAAATCAAAAAAAATTTCAAAGAAAACGATAGTAAAAAATTCAAAAAACTCGCAAAATTTCACAAAAATCAATAAAAATCGTTAAAATTCTCAAAAAATCAATAAAAAGAACCTGGTTCCATCTCTAAGCGTGCTCAGCCAGTCTCTGGCGTTGTCGATGGCGTTGAGAGCTCGCAGAGCCCTACTCGAGTCGTTGCCAGCCGCTGTAAAACTCAACGCGAAACTCAGAGCCACAGAAATGTGCATTCAGCCACCAATACGAACATGCCCATTGAGTTAGAAAAGTGATAGTGGAAGATTACTGTTATTGGGATGCTCCGAATGCTCTAAATGCTCTTTGGAGCACACTTTTCACCAAATTCATATCATATGAAGTCGAGAGCTCTTTGAGCACAAAATTCTGAAAAATGCTCCAAAGCATCAAGATATGGCTCATAAAAGTTTAAAATAATAGTGAAAAAATGCTCAAAGTCAATTTTTTACCATTATTTCAAACTTTTATGACCCAAATCTCAATTCTCCAGAGCATTTTTCAGAATTTTATCTCATGAATGTGCTCAAAGAGCTCTGGACTTCATATGATACTTGATGGAAATGGAGCTGTGAGATGCTCCAAATTCGGAGCATTTTGAATCTCTCCTTGAAAAGTGCAAATTTTGGCTCTCTGAGGCGTCAAAATTGAAAAAAAAATGAAATAATTTTTGCATTAAGAGCTCAAAATTGCTCCAAAATCATTTTTAGAGCATTTTAACCTTGAAATTTGATAATTTTTCGTTGAAAAAAACGGGATTTTAACGTATTTAGAAGGATTTATACTGAAAATGTTGAAATTTCAATATAAATCCTTCTAAAAACATTAAAAATCCCGTTATTCAACAAAAAATCATCAAATTATTCAGTTAAAATGCTCTAAACATGATTTTGGAGCAATTTTGAGCTCTAAATGCAAGAAAAATTTCATTTTTTCCAATTTTGACGCCTCATAGAGCCAAAATTCGCAGTTTTCAACAAAAGAAATGCTCCAAAATTAAAAACGATCATATTATAGCTCTAAAAAGAGCAAAATAAGTAAAAAGAAGTGGTGGCGTGCAAAAAGGGGAACTGAATAGTGTGTTCACAAGCACGCACCGACCCAAATTCAGAAGATTGGCCGGAGCATAGGCGGATCGTGTTGTCGGTGAGCCCAACTCTGACGGTGGAGGGATGAGCTCCACGAAATCTCGTAGGCAGCCGCGGTTTTCCAGGGCTCGGAGCCCGTCAGAGTAGCGGTCCTAGAAATGGGCTCATTAAAAGGGGCGTGGCCGAGTTCTCCAGGAGAAGTACATATTTTTGTGTAGTTCTCGTGGACAAACGGAAAAAAATGATGAAAAATGCTCTCTAGATTGAGAGAATTAGAGAAAAAATGAGTTTTTGTCTGCACCCTCCGCGACGAGAGAGGGAGAGAGCTCCTGCGCAAATTTTAATAGTTTCCAGGGCTCTAAATTGACAATTTCATGTAAAAATATCAATTTAGAGCTCTGAAAACTATTAAAAATTGCTCAGGAGCTCTCTCTCTCTCGTCGCGGAGGGTGCAGACAAAAACTCTTTTTTCTCTAATTCTCTCAAACTAGAGAGCATTTTCTCTATATTTTTCAGATTTTGACACAAAAAATAGCGAGACAACATATTCAATTTCTCATTTCTCGCTCATCAACCACTAAACGTCAAATACACCCACGACAAACAGAAAACAAGAAGAAATGGAGCAAAAGAGCAACATTTCTCTGGAGCATCTGCTGGAATTCACTTTAAATAATGTGTTTTTCTGTTTTTCTAGCTTTCAGAAAATCGTATGCTCTCTCGTCGAGGAGGGTGCGTGATAAACAGAGAAAAAGTGTTTTTTGTCTGCGTCTCTCTAGCGAGAGAGTATTTATCAGTTTATAATTGTAAATTTTTCATTTTAGTGGCCTAACTTTCCAATCTCGGCCACCAAAATGACAAATTTACAATTCTAAACTTATAAATACTCTCTCCCCAGAGAGACGCAGACAAAAATCACTTTTCTCTATTTCTCTTCCCTCTCCTCAATGAGAGAGCATTCCATCTTTCAAATTGCTCATAATAAATTCCATATAAGCCTCATTAGTCTCTTCTCGATCTCTGTGCGTCACTATTATTCACTTCTCTTTTCCTTCTAACTTCTAGACGTCTTCAAGCTTATAATTATGTCGAAATCACATGTATTTAACGTAGAAAACGGGGAAATGACTGATAAAATGTCAAAATGAGCCCCCAGTTTTGTGCTCCGGCTCTTTTACCTTCACAACTTCATACGCATCCATGATAATGGCAATGAACAGTGATAAAACTACATAGATAAAGAGACTGACGAATAGGTAAATGTATACAGTGCCGAAGATCTGTAATTAGTGGTAATTATCATAATTATGCTAATTAGAATAATTAATTATCCACCTTGATAACCGTATTCGAGTCATTGATAGTGTAAAACGTGGCAAACATATCATCTCCGTTGAGCAATGAGAAAAGAGCTTCTGACGACTCGGCGAGCGTTCGGAACTGAATTTTTCAATGTTTTTGATAAAAAGGGGCGTGGTTCAGAGCAATCGAGGTTTAAGATGAGCAAAGATACTATATTCATTAAGAAAATCACTTTGGAGCAAGTTATGAGCTCTCAAAGTACTCAAAAACTATTTTGTGCACTTTTAGAGCTCATAAATTGCTCCAAAGTGATTTTTGCTCACTGGACACACCCCTTTTAAGTTATACATACTTTCATACTGTACGGTCCAATAATAACCCATCCGGCAATAAGGAATCCAGCGTAGAGCACAATGGCACATGTCATAAATCGCATTATATTGGGCAGTGATCGTTTCAGTGTCAGAATTAGGATCTGGAATTAAAAAATGCTCTGATTTGCTCTGAAATTGCTTCAAATTGTCAAATTTTCATGTGAATCATCTTCATTTTTCAATTTCTCAGGTTTCTGTCTATTGCTCATCGTTAATTATGCTTTAACGTCTTCAGGGTACTTTAAAGCATCGTGAAGTGATCTGTCACATTTTAGTATAGTTATTATCATCTAATTCATTGAGTTGATCATTAGAGCAGACTGATGACATGAAAGATGACGTCTGGCTCGGGAACTTGAATCTAGGGCTCTTTTGAATGGAAATTATGAACTTTGTTGGATAAAACATAGAAATTTCAGAATTAGAGGAGTAAAATTAGCTATTTTACTGGAATTTATTTTAAATTTATGGAAAAATTCAAAAATATCATTAAAAATTAACAATTCTGGCTAAATTTTCAATTTTCGGTCGAAAAATGTGAATTTTATAAAGTTAAAGTCACATTTTTCTATAAATCTCACATTTTTCTATATATAAAGTTAATTTTCCCCACGAACTCTAAAATTTCCATGTTTTACAATACAAAAATTTCCTATTTTATTCAAAACTTCAAAAAATGCTCCAGAGCTCCAAAATCCCACTTCCCGCATTCAAACTACATCTTTCTCATCATAAGTCTACACTAATGATCAAGTCCAAAAGCCAGTTGATATTATCATGAGCACGTGAACCCGTCTAATTGGCTCCTCGCACTTCACTCCCAACTCTTTTTCCAGTTAATTGAAAAGTTGCATTGGAGTCTCATTCGCCATAAAATGAGCTTTCTCTTCCGCGACGCTACTCAAGTTCCACTAGAATGGGATCGTGTGCCAGCCTACGATTTCGATTGGAGGTTGGTTTCTCATTGGAGCAAGTGTTTATCAGTACAAATTTCCAGACAACCTCTTCTCTTGGTATATTTGGCGTATACCATTCCCTCATTTGTCGCCTATTATAAATGTCGTCAATTTCTCAAAAAATCAGCGGTTCAGAGCAGTTATTTCACTGTGATTTTTACGAATGATTTTTATATTGTGAGTTTTCCAAATTTTGGAAATTCTGCCAACTTTATGGCCTAGAAAATAATTTTAGGTCATTCAGATGGCCTAAAAATGGATTTCTAGGCCATAAAGCTGTCAGAACTTCAAAAATTCAAAAAAAAATCAATAATTGCATGTTTTTCCAAGATCAAAGCACAACTTTCATTGAAAAACTTCATTTCAGTATTACAAATCAAAATTAATGACATTAACAATTCCAGAACGTCGCGCTCTTCCTCATCGATTTCCTCCTGACACGTCTTCCAATTTCCGGCCTTCTCGTCGACCTGCCCACCTATCTGCCACGTGGCATCCACCTCGTCGTGCTCTTCTTCCTCTCCTACTACCTCATCTACGCCAACTACTTCTCCGTGACGCTCATCTGTCTGAATCGCATGTCTTCCGTCGTCTTTCCGTATTCGTGCAACGCCTTCTGGCAAAAGTTTGTGGGCGTGGCCATCGCCGCGATTTACGTGTTGCCGTTGGTGACAACGTGGCAGATTCTGACCTATGAGCCGTATTTTCTTCCGTTGTATAGTAATCGGTCGAGTTATCAGTTGGTGTACGAATTCAAGTATTTGTTTGGCGGGTGGCTGGTAGGTCAAACTTTTTAGCGCATTATAAGTGGGCGTGGCCAGTTCAGAATTTTAAGATGAGCAAGACAGTAGTGCTTTTTGTAGTGAAAATAGCTCTGGAGCAAGTTATGAGATCTAAAAGTGTTTTTGAGCACTTTTCGAGCTCTTAACTCGCTTCAATGCAATTTTCATGGAAGACAAAGTCTTTCCCATCACTATCAATGCATATGACTATCATTGAATTCAGAATTTTAAGCTGAGCAAGACTATAGTAGATTTTGTTCATGAAAAATGCTGTGGAGCAAGTTCAGAGCTCTAGAATTGCTCAAAACTGTATAGAATTGCTCAAAACTGTACAAGTTTGAGTTTTTCGAAATTTTGACAAAAATTCTCAATTTTTAGATGAATTTTGAGCACAAAAGCTTTAAAATCAGTCAAAAAATTGAAATTCAAATTCAAAATCTCGAAAAAGTTTCATTTTTGAGCACTTATCAAGCTTGCTCCAAACTCAATTTTCATGAAGAACAAACTATCTTAGTCTTGCTCATCATAAAATTCACCAGAAGACGTGACCAATTCCGATTTTTCCAGTTGCGCAACAGCAGTGCACTTTGCCTGGTGTCAGTAGTGTTGTCAGTGGTGTGCGTTTTCGCCAACGTCGTCACCATCTTCAAGTACAAGAAGACGGTGGACGTGATGAAAAGTGGCACGCAGAATATGGTGAGCAATTCGAAAACTTTTTGATGATCAGTGAGTTCAAAGAGCTAGTCGAGCTCAATGAGCATCAAAAAGTTAAAATTGTTGCATTTAAGGTAGAAACACGAAAAAAAACAAAAAAAATTCCAAAAAAAAATGGAAAAAAATCGTTCCAGTTCATTCAACGACGCACAAGACGCATCGAATTCGCAATGGCAGCGATTGCTCTCGTCGTCTGCTTCTCTCTAGTCCTTCAAGCAGTTTTACAGGTACAGTAATCCACCGTAATCCCACACAAACTTTTCCAGGGCATGATAATGCTCAACACGCCCTACCGAGCATTGTGCCAGGATCTTCGAGCATTTGCTCTCGACCTATCGATCTGCTGCCCTCCGTGGATACTGTACTACACCACTGTGCATTCTAATAAGACTTCCATTTCCACAAGCTCCGCCCATCATTCGGGAAAGTTTTGAGACGGGAAAATCGATAAAAAATCAATAAAAACTTACATTGTACTGACTGAAAAATCCGAAATAACGCAGAACACCAACATACACCATAAGTGCACCCATTCCGAGGAAAATTGAGGTCAGGGTGAATAGGGAATTGTCGAAATCCTGAAAATTGTCAATGGAGCACACTTTCATAGTGTAGGAATGTCATTTTTATCGATTTTCACGATTTTTACATGAAAAACTGATCTATCCTCTAAAACTCGAGCACTACGATGCTCCGCACACTTAGAGCACCGAATTTGACGACAATTCACAGAAATTTCTCTTCTGCAATTGCGCTCTATCGAAATCGAGTGTTTTTTGTCCAATTTTCAAGAAATTTGAACAAAAACCAGTCGAGTTAAATAGAGCGCATTTGCAGATAGGTAAAATCGGTGAATTGTCGTCAAATACGGTGCACTGAGTATACGGAGTATCGTAGTGTACGGATTTTAGCGATTTTCATGATTTTTGGATGGAAAATGTGGAAAAATGATAGATTTTGATCAGATTGGCCAGATTTTGAAGAAAAAACACATTTTTATTCTTCAAAATTTGGCAAATCTGATCAAAATCCACATTTTTTCATTTTTCATCCAAAAAAATCTTGAAAAACCGTAAAAACCACCAAAAAACCAGGAAACCCGCTAAAACTCAATCACTACGACATTCCAGCTCCTTCTAAAACTAAAAAAATCCTGATCCAAAGTGAATGCACCAAATTTGACGACAATTCACAGATAAAACCCGAATCTGCAATTGCGCTCTATTGAACCTGTTTTTTCGTGCAAATTTCTTGAAAATTCAAGAAAATTCAAGAAATTTGAACGGAAAAAGGCAGAGTTCGATAGAGCGGAATTGCAGATGGAGGTCAGGTCTGTGAATTGTCGTCAAGTATGGTGCATTCGCTTTGGATCAAATTTTGTTGGTTTTGAAGGGGGTGGAGTGTCGTAGTGCTCGATTTTTAGCGGGGTTTCATGATTCTTCATATAAAATCGGTGAAAAATCATAAAAAATTGCGGAAAAAAACAAAAAACGAAAAACTGCAATTTCAGCAGTATGAAACTGCGCTCTAACACAAATTCCTCACTAAATCGAGCAAAACTCACCCGAAACTCGATAGAAATCTTCGCGACAGTGCCCAAAATAATCAGCGTGTCATTGACCACAATCATGACGTACCACATATTGAGAAAGTCCAACTGATCACTAACACTAATCTTATTCTTGAGCACATGCTCAAAATAATCCGACGTTTTCACCTGGAGCAAGTGCGCCTTAATCAGTGCTCTACAGCACAAAATGAGTGAGAGAATGCACAAAATGAGCACAAGAATGTCGGTTCCTCCGATGAGCAGCGTGTCAAACGACCATCCGACGCCTGAAATGGATACTTGGGGGCGGTCAATGGGCTCCGCGAGCCACGCACCCTTTATAATCCGTCCATTGCACACGTTCACATAAGAAACCACTGTTGCCAGAGTAACATGAACCTGTCCAGTATGTCGGGAATTGTCAAATTTAATAGAGACTGCAATTTTATAGCATTCTGGTTTTTGATCTCCCGCTGTGGGGGAATAATGGATCGTTCGAAGACGGAATTTGAACTGGACTGTGGAGATTTTCAGCGCGTCTTCTGGCTGGAATGTCAGTCCGCGTTTCGCCAGAATCTCACGGACCACGTCATCGGATTGTCCGATTAGCGACACTTCTTCTGCTGTCAGGTTGAGGCGTTTTGTGTCTGGGAATGTTTAGGGTTACTGTAGATTCGAAGAGGGGGTGTTTTTTTTTGTCGATTTGAAAAAATCAACGAGAAATAAGTTTAAATTGTGATTTTCTATGAAAAAAAAATCCTCGTTTACCAACTCATATCATTAAAAAATTCCTGGAAGTTGAAAAATTGCAAGGAAAAACTAAAAATCAATAATTTTGTACTTTTCGTTGCGGGACCCAATCTATGCTTTTTCAAAACGGTGAGCGTTATTCCAAATATTTCAGTTTTTTGAAAAATATGAATCAATTAAAAATGAAGAGCTTGTCAGAAGTTATAACATCACATAGTTATGAAAATGGTTCGGCTCCGCCCATTTTCTCAACTTTGTGGAGTTATAACTTCTAATTCATTTTCAATCGAATCATATTTTGCAAAAACTGAAATATTTGGAATAACGCTCACCGTTTTAAAGAAGCATATCGGTGGGTCTCGCCACGAAAAGTACAAAATTAATGATTTTCTGTTTTTCATTACAATTTTTCAACTTTCAGGAACTTTTTAATGATATGAGTTGGTGAACAAAGATTTTTTCTCTAGAAAATCACAATTTCTACCTAATTTTTTGGTTTTTTGCTCCAAGAGCTCAAAACTACCTTTAACCTCTCGAATATCAAAATCATAGGTATTATTATTGACAGTGACATTGGATATCCGATCAATGAGCACCTCAATGGGTGGGATCGAGTCGAAACTGATAGTGGCGCCAAGATTGGCGGGGTGGCTGGTGACGTCATAGGAGAACGAGGCGAAACTGTCATTTCGAATGGCGTAGTACTGGAAAACAGTGGGAATTGAGGAAAATCAGTGGAAATTAGTGAAAATTGGGGAAAAATAGTGGAAAATTGGGAAAATCAGTGAAAATCAAGCAAAATCAAGAAAAATCAGTGTGAAATCACTGAAAATCAGTGAAAATTGGAAGAATGCAGTGAAAATTACTAGAAATTACTAAAAATCAGTAGAAAATTAGTGAAAATGGCTCAAAATCTTCAAAAATCAGTGTAAAATTACTGAAAATCTACAAAAAACAAAGAAGATCACAAAATTTTCGTGAAATTTAATAAAAATCACTTAAAATTATCGAAAACTAATGGAAATCACTAAAGATCACTGCAATTTACTAAAAACCACTCAAAAATCTATAAAATTTAGTAAAATTCACTGAAAATTACTAAATATCGCTTAAAAACAGTGCCATTCAGTGAAAATTTGCTATAAATCACTAGAAACTACTAAAAATTAATAAAACAATGACAAAAACTTCTAAACATCAGTTAATCTCACTGAAAATCACTGAAAAAGGCTAAAAAGCACTTTAGCTACTGAAAAATTACTGAAAATCACTTGAAATCTGATGAAAAGCACTTTGATTACTGACAAATCACTGGAAATTGTCAAATATTCTATTTGAAAAAATCAAATATCAACATTTATAGGAGCTCGTTCCCATTCCCATTATTTATTGTTTTATCGTCCCCCTTTCGCATACCGCCACTTTCCCCCTACCCGTAATGTGTGGCGACTATAAAAGGAGCCCCGCCGGAGCAGGAGAATCATTCTTCTCCGCTTCGCTTTCTCGCCTTTTGATCTGTTTTGCTCTTCTTATCTTTTCCGTTTTAAATAAAGGTTTAATTACCCAAGTTTGAGGTTTCCTGTCCCGTCCGGGACAATTGGTGACCCAGGCACACGGTCGATAAGCCTGCAACCACCATGTCGCAATACTACCGCACACAAATTGGATTGGCTCGAGGAAGGATCGTTGGATTACTCGAGCAAGCCGACAACATTGATGACGTCGAGGACGTCCAGGACAGCTCTCCGGAGGAACTATACGCCGATGCGTACGAAGTGCACGCCCTAGCAGGAAAACTACGCAAGGAGGTATTCTTGATAGAATCCCACAAAGCCAAATGGCAGGCGCTGATAATCCACTCACCGAAGGAGAAAGAGGTATACGACAGTTTCATTCAACGAACCGGAGATTTCAACAAAGACGTTGAATCAGCGGTCAAGAGCTTGAAGGAATTGGAGGTGAAGTATCTATCATTTATCAAGTTGTATGAAGACAAGGCAACCCCCGACAACGACGAACCACCGTTTCCGCCATTTGCACCGCACTCCGACATTCTCAGTCCCACTTCTCCTTCAGTCCCGAGGAGATCTACATCTACTACATCACCTATCGTCAAGACTTCTGCAGTCACTCTCAACACTCCGTCTCCGTTCCCGAAAGAAGAAGATGATGCAAATTCAATGCTTCCGACACAGCATTCGAATCGTCCCGCAGCATCGACTTTTTGCCATGAGGTACAGCCTCACATTCAGCCCAACTTTATGCCTAGTTATCCACAACCTCCAACCATGCCGACTGCTCAAGGAATGCCGTACCACCATGCAATGCCGCCAACGTACGCCTACATGCCTCCACTCACTCATCTTGCGCCGATCACTCTACCAACCTTCTCTGGAGACCGAACCACGTACATCACGTTCATCGAGATGTTTGACTCGTTGATTGATGTTCAACCGATCCCGGACATCAGCAAGCTGCACTATCTGCTGGGAGCCCTCAAGGATGATGCCGCCCGACTTGTCGAATCGCTTCAACTTCGAGGAGACAACTACTCTACTGCCAGGCAAATTCTTCATGACCAGTACTACGATATCGCTCACGTCCGCCACACTCTTACGAGAAAGCTGAACACGCTGCCCACTCTTGTCAACTCGTCATCTTTGGAAGATCGTAAGAAGTTCTACATCACTGCATCGTCTACGTACTACCAGCTGAAGAAGATCCAACCAGATGCCGACAACATTACGAATGCTGACCTGATCATTGGAAAACTCCCGCGAAGGTACCTCGATAAGATATATTCTGGTGTTACACAGAATATCCTGCCCGTCTCCGAAGTCCTACACAAGTTGAATGCTC
Source organism: Caenorhabditis imperialis (assembly GCA_963572205.1). Lineage (NCBI taxonomy): Eukaryota > Metazoa > Nematoda > Chromadorea > Rhabditida > Rhabditidae > Caenorhabditis > Caenorhabditis imperialis. The sequence goes on from OY751541.1 coordinate 1,691,727, forward strand.
TTATCAAGCATGATGAGTTGATCAACACTATTGCTGGCGAAGAACAACCTCAGGAGAAGCGTGTGACTACTATGTCTGTGCAACAATCCCACCATCACTCCAACGAACGGACTGGATCTCCTACTGCAGCTTCCGCGTTCAAGCCGATCACCCCATGTGCTTTTTGCTGGACCACTCACGACATTCATCGCCATGAAGATTGCCCTCTGTTCACGACCATCGAGCAGCGCCGTCAACGTGCCATCGAGATGAGGATGTGTTTCAAGTGCCTTCGAACTGGACATCGCAGCAACGAATGCAGGAAAGAACGACCATGTTTTGTTTGCCGAGGAGCTCATCATACCGCTTTGTGTCAAGAGAAGGAACGAGGATATTCGCACAACCGCCCACCAACGCCACACTCTGGATACTCTGGACATTTTGGAGACTCTCATCACACATATTCTGCTGCTTCCTGGCAACAACGCGCCGCACCTTCTGCACAACTCCAACCAACCAGCTATGGCAACGGCAACCGACCTGCACCAACCTTTGGACATCAAGCATCTGGCCAGCAACCTCCACACCACGAAGCTCAGAATCACGGATCTGGAAAACAACGTCAGACCTGGGGACAGAAGCTACACTCCAACAATACTTCTGTTGCTATCGCTGAGAAGATTCCACCAACCGTCACCTTCACTTCCATTGCAACCGTCGCAACCGCCGCAGCACCTCCACCCGACACCATCTCAGTTGTTCCTGTCGACGCCACCACCACCTGTCCAATGGAGAAGATTGTTGAGGTCATCGATGAAGATCGCTCAGTGGCTATGATGATGATGGACGTCACCATCGAGGACAATCAAGGAAAAACTGTTGGCACACCAGTTTTCTTCGACAGTGGCTCCAACTTATCCTACATGGAGACTGACCTCAGTCATGAGCTGAACTTGCCGATCTACGACCAGAAGCACGTCCAGCTGAATGTCTTCAATGAAGCCGATGCCAAACCTCTCGTTGCCAACCGGTACGCCGTCACCTTCCATGTTCAAGACCGTCTCGTTCGTATCCCTCTTGTGGCCATCCCAAGGATCGCTGGACGACTCAGCTACAGCAATGTGGACGAATCAACTTTGGAGAAGCTGATGAAGGACGAGAATGCTGTACTACCACGATCATCGGAGAAGCCTCGAATTCTCATTGGACTCGACTACATGAGCCGTCTTTTGGGCAACACCTCTTCGAAGAACCTCCCGAATGGAACGACCGTTCACTACACCGACTGCGGAACAGTTGTCACTGGAATCGAGAACCCTACTCCGAAAGCTACACTGATCGAGACCAAACCACGTGAGCCCGACAAGAACTACTACCCGCAACTTGAGAAGATTGACATCAACACGAAGAACGACAACTACATTGACTACCTTGCTCATCATCCATTGTGGAAGCCACCTCTGCCGTCACCACCCCGTACTGAAGTCATCACTGCCGTCAACAACTGCCGTTCACCATGGACCACCGTCATCGCTCCTGCCGTCTTCACGCCGCCGTCTCTACCCTCACCTACCGTCACCGCCAAGATTTCACCATGCATTGCTGTCAACACACCTGCCGTCATCACTTCACCGACTCTACTCTCATCTTCAGTCACCGTCCAAGACGCCACCCATGGAATCTGCCAGACCATCATGATGATCCTCTTTGGATGCCTCTTCTTCTTCATGGATCCGATGATACGGACACTTTTTGGATTGATCGAATGCAGCCGTGCCGCTCTCGCCTACTCCTGCCGAACATCTCATGCCGAACACTCAAGCCGAACATTGAAGTTCATATGGAAATCTCAAGTCCTATGGAGGAAATATGTCTACAACCGACGACCGAACAACACTCATCGTAAGATTTTCGCTGTGATCTTCCTGCTGAACTACCCAACACTTGCAACAAGCTGTAACGACGTCGCGAACCTGGCCAACACATCACACTGGCCTGCTTTCACCTTCACACCGCCTGCTGCCCCGGGAACGCCGGCGAATGGATTCACCGGTAAGATTCAATGCTCGACAAGGAAGGATGCTGCCTACTTCAACTATGATTTCGACCGACAACTTCGCCAACGTGTTGGATTCGCCCCATTGGATCATCGGACATGCTGCAGATTGGGTTTGGAACCCTCATCCGGATGTGTCTCAACTGCTCAGTGGATCGTGTTGCTTTTCGAGGACTACTTGATGCGCCAACGGGATGCCGAGTCACGTCACCTACGTCAGGATCGTCAAAGAAGCTGGAGTGCTGTCAGAATGGATGAGTCTTATGCAGTCACAGTTAATCAATTATTGGTAACTCCCCTTATCACCGGATTTCTCTCTTGCTCTCTCTTCTTCTCTCTCAAGTCTCCCTCTCTTCCCTTTTTTAGGAGTGTCAAATATTCTATTTGAAAAAATCAAATATCAACATTTATAGGAGCTCGTTCCCATTCCCATTATTTATTGTTTTATCGTCCCCCTTTCGCATACCGCCACTTTCCCCCTACCCGTAATGTGTGGCGACTATAAAAGGAGCCCCGCCGGAGCAGGAGAATCATTCTTCTCCGCTTCGCTTTCTCGCCTTTTGATCTGTTTTGCTCTTCTTATCTTTTCCGTTTTAAATAAAGGTTTAATTACCCAAGTTTGAGGTTTCCTGTCCCGTCCGGGACAATCACTGAAAATCTCGAAAAATTAGTAAAAATCACTGGAAATTATTAAAAATTACTGAAAAAGGGCTCAAAATCACTTAAAGTACTGTAAAATCACTGAAAATCACTAAATGTCACCTCAAAACTGTAATATTCAGCTAAAATCATCGAAAATCAGTAAAAATTACTAAATATCAGTAAAAATCAATAGAAAATCAGTAAAAATCACCCAAAATCACTAAGAATCACTGAAAATCTGCTGAAAAGCACTTTGATTACTGAAAAATCACGGAAAATCATTTACAATCATTGTAATTTACTGAAAATTTTGAAAATAAGTGAGAATCACTAAAAAATTACTAAAAATCATCATAATTACACTAAAAACCATCTAAAATCCCCAAAAAACCTTACCGAATTAATCAAAAAGCTCAAATGCTCGGAGAGCCCCTGATCATCATACACCGAGTACCGTCCCTCGGCAGGTGGGTACTGCAACGCGTCCCTGTCGTCGTTCCACTCTTTTAAAAATCGATGGCGCATTACTGTCGTCGTATCCTCCAGAAAATCCACGTGGCTCATGCGCATCTCAGCAAACAATATGAGCTGTAGCGTTACGAAGATGATTTTGAGCACTTGGAGCACCAGTTTGTAGGGGAGTTGACGGCGGACCTTAAAAATCAGAGATTTGACGATATTTTAAAGAAAAATGGCATTAAAACCTTCCACTTCTCCATGGGATTCATAAAAAAGAACTGGAGATGTCGGCGAAGTCGTTCTCCAGTCTCACGCTCGTTTTCAGGCAGCTCTTCCATTAATTCTTGGAAATTAATCGTCGGACGACGAGACGCGCTTGTCGAGGCGCTCGACGCCGCGTCGTTGAACTCGGAGCGGTCTGTGGTGCTCCGTCGTGACATCTGAATTCGATCGATATATTTTTCCAAAAAAAAATAAACAAAAAATCAATAAAATAACCCATAAAACTGAAGAAAATCGGGGCGCGAAAATCGAAAAAAAAATTGTGTTAGTCAGCCCGTAAATCATACCTGTGCAAACACCACACCAATTGCGGTGCACCCGGTGCGCACAATCTTACGACAAAACAACAAAAGAGCACGTTTGGAGCACATTTTCGTGGGAAAGCGATTAAAAACCAAATAATTTTGTTATCTTATCAAAACGAGCAAAAAGTGGCGCACAATTTCATACCGATTCGAGGGGTATTTCCTGCAACCCTTTGCCCATCGATTTCGAAGCGTGACTTCTGAATATGCGGCTCATTTTCAGTGGGGAAATTCAATTTCAGAGTTTTAGAGCCAAACAGGTTTCAGGTGAGAGCTCATGGAGCCCACAAGCAAACAAAGAGCTCAATAAAGAAGGGAACGAGAGAGTGTGAAGTGGTTAGAGACGCAGAGAAGACAGGGAAACGTCAATTTTGTTTTCTTTGGCATTCGTTTTCAAAAGGCAAATATAATGGGCTCAAAGAGCAAAGGAGCAATTTTGAAGAAACAACAATGACCCATAAAAATGGGGTTTCAGTACAGTTTGCATGGAAAATGCAAATTTTCTGACGTGAAATTCAGATTTGCATTGTTAAATCACTGACGTCACCCACGCATTCAGAAGTATTCTGAATCAGAGAGGGCAAGAGAGAGTAGGCGCAGGCGGTGAGACGAAAAGCGAGAGATGCGAATTAGACAGTAGACGCAGGCGGTCAGACGGAAAACGAGAGATGCGAGTTAGAGAGTAGACGCAGACGGAATGATAACTTCATATCAAAGGTCAGTTGGCATTCCAACCTTTTATCCCCCTTCACAGGGGGATCTCATTCCGGACTGCAGTCCGGAATGATAACTTCATATCAAAGGTCAGTTGGCATTCCAACCTTTTATCCCCCTTCACAGGGGGATCTCATACCGGACTGTAGTCCGGAATGATAACTTCATATCAAAGGTCAGTTGGCATTCCAACCTTTCATCCCCCTTAACAGGGGGATCTCATACCGGACTGTAGTCCGGAATGATAACTTCATATCAAAGGTCAGTTGGCATTCCAACCTTTCATCCCCCTTAACAGGGGGATCTCATACCGGACTGTAGTCCGGAATGATAACTTCATATCAAAGGTCAGTTGGCATTCCAACCTTTCATCCCCCTTAACAGGGGGATCTCATACCGGACTGTAGTCCGGAATGATAACTTCATATCAAAGGTCAGTTGGCATTCCAACCTTTCATCCCCCTTAACAGGGGGATCTCATACCGGACTGTAGTCCGGAATGATAACTTCATATCAAAGGTCAGTTGGCATTCCAAGCTTTCATCCCCCTTCATAGGGGGATCTCATACCGGACTGTAGTCCGGAATGATAACTTCATATCAAAGGTCAGTTGGCATTCCAACCTTTCATCCCCCTTCATAGGGGGATCTCATACCGGACTGTAGTCCGGAATGATAACTTCATATCAAAGGTCAGTTGGCATTCCAACCTTTCATCCCCCTTCATAGGGGGATCTCATACCGGACTGTAGTCCGGAATGATAACTTCATATCAAAGGTCAGTTGGCATTCCAACCTTTCATCCCCCTTCATAGGGGGATCTCATACCGGACTGTAGTCCGGAATGATAACTTCATATCAAAGGTCAGTTGGCATTCCAACCTTTCATCCCCCTTCATAGGGGGATCTCATACCGGACTGTAGTCCGGAATGATAACTTCATATCAAAGGTCAGTTGGCATTCCAACCTTTCATCCCCCTTCATAGGGGGATCTCATACCGGACTGTAGTCCGGAATGATAACTTCATATCAAAGGTCAGTTGGCATTCCAACCTTTCATCCCCCTTCATAGGGGGATCTCATACCGGACTGTAGTCCGGAATGATAACTTCATATCAAAGGTCAGTTGGCATTCCAACCTTTCATCCCCCTTCATAGGGGGATCTCATACCGGACTGTAGTCCGGAATGATAACTTCATATCAAAGGTCAGTTGGCATTCCAACCTTTCATCCCCCTTCATAGGGGGATCTCATACCGGACTGTAGTCCGGAATGATAACTTCATATCAAAGGTCAGTTGGCATTCCAACCTTTCATCCCCCTTCATAGGGGGATCTCATACCGGACTGTAGTCCGGAATGATAACTTCATATCAAAGGTCAGTTGGCATTCCAACCTTTCATCCCCCTTCATAGGGGGATCTCATACCGGACTGTAGTCCGGAATGATAACTTCATATCAAAGGTCAGTTGGCATTCCAACCTTTCATCCCCCTTCATAGGGGGATCTCATACCGGACTGTAGTCCGGAATGATAACTTCATATCAAAGGTCAGTTGGCATTCCAACCTTTCATCCCCCTTCATAGGGGGATCTCATACCGGACTGTAGTCCGGAATGATAACTTCATATCAAAGGTCAGTTGGCATTCCAACCTTTCATCCCCCTTCATAGGGGGATCTCATACCGGACTGTAGTCCGGAATGATAACTTCATATCAAAGGTCAGTTGGCATTCCAACCTTTCATCCCCCTTCATAGGGGGATCTCATACCGGACTGTAGTCCGGAATGATAACTTCATATCAAAGGTCAGTTGGCATTCCAACCTTTCATCCCCCTTCATAGGGGGATCTCATACCGGACTGCAGTCCGGAATGATAACTTCATATCAAAGGTCAGTTGGCATTCCAACCTTTCATCCCCCTTCACAGGGGGATCTCATTCCGGACTGCAGTCCGGAATGATAACTTCATATCAAAGGTCAGTTGGCATTCCAACCTTTTATCCCCTGTACTGAGCACTCAGTCCGGAACGTATGAATCGATCCATCCTTCGGTCTGCAACAACGGAAAAATTAAACGGATAAGAGAGGAAGAACAAGAGAACGAACGGAAAATTACGGAGGAGAGTGCTAAAAATTGAAAAAAATCGGAGGAATGAAAAAAGGTCACCATCCACCATGAGAGAAAGAGTAAAGAATGAGAGTTCTGGAAAGTGGGGGAGGGGGAGAAGAGGATGTGACGATAGAAACTAGGTCAATATGTTACAAGAAACGCCCCTTTTTTATGGGTGGGAGGGGTCAGAAACTGTTGGCAAGTTGCCAAAGTTAGCGGAATTCGGAAAGTACCGAAAATTGTATCTCAAAATGTGCATTTTTGATCAAATTCAAAAGGATTGTAAAAGAAAGCGCATTTAGTTTCAGGATAATATTTTCACGCTATCTGTCCTAATTGGGGGCTCGAACACAAACTTTTGAAAAAATCAGAGCACTGAAAAAAAGGTCACCATCCACCATGAGGTAAAAAGTAAAGAATGAGATATCGATTGGGGGAGGGGAGGGGTCAATAGGGATGTGTCGATGAAAAATCGAACGGGTGACCTACTAACATGTACCTTACAAGCCACGCCCCCTTTTTGTGACGTATGCAGAAATCGATAAAGAACTATGATTGGAATGCTCTACGATTACAAAGGGGCTATAAGATAACTTATCACTGATAAATCTAATTGTCTATGCAAAAACACATTTCAGAAAGTATTCTGTTCGAAAATTATTTGAATGAATAAAAATACAGGATAACTAGAGCGAATTTGGTTTGATAACGGGTTTCTATTTTCAAATCGGTTCACTATCAGTAGTGGGTCAAAATCATTTGAAAAAATTTCGAAATTTTGAAGTTTCTATATCAATCAATTTGAAAAACTAAGGAAACCCCGAAAAAAGTTAATGAAACAAGAGTTAAAAAAGAGTCACCATCCACCATGAGACCAATAATGTTGAATGAGCCATTGATTGGGGGAGGGGAGGGGTCAATAGAGATGTGACGATGGAAAAATCGAAAGTGGATGTTACAAGTCACGCCCCTTTCTACATGAGGGGTTATTGATTGCCAGTAGACGCAGACGGTGAGACGAAAAGCGAGAGATGCGAGTTAGACAGTAGACGCAGACGGTGAGACGAAAAGCGAGAGATGCGAGTTAGAGAGTAGACGCAGACGGTGAGACGAAAAGCGAGAGATGCGAGTTAGACAGTAGACGCAGACGGTGAGACGAAAAGCGAGAGATGCGAGTTAGACAGTAGACGCAGACGGTGAGACAAAAAGTGAGAGATGCGAGTTAGACAGTAGACGCAGACGGTGAGACAAAAAGTGAGAGATGCGAGTTAGACAGTAGACGCAGACGGTGAGACGAAAAGCGAGAGATGCGAGTTAGAGAGTAGACGCAGGCGGCCAGACGAAAAGCGAGAGATGCGAGTTAGACAGTAGACGCAGACGGTGAGACGAAAAGTGAGAGATGCGAGTTAGAGAGTAGACGCAGACGGTGAGACGAGAAGCGAGAGATGCGAGTTAGACAGTAGACGCAGACGGTGAGACGAAAAGCGAGAGATGCGAGTTAGACAGTAGACGCAGACGGTGAGACGAAAAGCGAGAGATGCGAGTTAGACAGTAGACGCAGACGGTGAGACGAGAAGCGAGAGATGCGAGTTAGACAGTAGACGCAGACGGTGAGACGAAAAGTGAGAGATGCGAGTTAGACAGTAGACGCAGACGGTCAGACGAAAAGTGAGAGATGCGAGTTAGAGAGTAGACGCAGACGGTGAGACGAAAAGTGAGAGATGCGAGTTAGACAGTAGACGCAGACGGTGAGACGAAAAGCGAGAGATGCGAGTTAGAGAGTAGACGCAGACGGTGAGACGAAAAGTGAGAGATGCGAGTTAGACAGTAGACGCAGACGGTGAGACGAAAAGTGAGAGATGCGAGTTAGACAGTAGACGCAGACGGTGAGACGAAAAGCGAGAGATGCGAGTTAGACAGTAGACGCAGGCGGTGAGACGAAAAGCGTGAGATGCGAGTTAGACAGTAGACGCAGGCGGTGAGACGAAAAGCGAGAGATGCGAGTTAGACAGTAGACGCAGACGGTGAGACGAAAAGCGAGAGATGCGAGTTAGAGAGTAGACGCAGGCGGCCAGACGAAAAGTGAGAGATGCGAGTTAGAGAGTAGACGCAGACGGTGAGACGAAAAGCGAGAGATGCGAGTTAGACAGTAGACGCAGACGGTGAGACGAAAAGCGAGAGATGCGAGTTAGACAGTAGACGCAGACGGTGAGACGAAAAGCGAGAGATGCGAGTTAGACAGTAGACGCAGACGGTGAGACGAAAAGCGAGAGATGCGAGTTAGACAGTAGACGCAGGCGGTGAGACAAAAAGTGAGAGATGCGAGTTAGACAGTAGACGCAGGCGGTGAGACAAAAAGTGAGAGATGCGAGTTAGACAGTAGACGCAGGCGGTGAGACAAAAAGTGAGAGATGCGAGTTAGACAGTAGACGCAGGCGGTGAGACAAAAAGTGAGAGATGCGAGTTAGACAGTAGACGCAGGCGGTGAGACAAAAAGTGAGAGATGCGAGTTAGACAGTAGACGCAGGCGGTGAGACAAAAAGTGAGAGATGCGAGTTAGACAGTAGACGCAGACGGTGAGACGAAAAGCGAGAGATGCGAGTTAGACAGTAGACGCAGACGGTGAGACGAAAAGCGAGAGATGCGAGTTAGAGAGTAGACGCAGGCGGTGAGACAAAAAACGAGAGATGCGAGTTAGAGAGTAGACGCAGGCGGCCAGACGAAAAGCGAGAGATGCGAGTTAGAGAGTAGACGCAGGCGGCCAGACGAAAAGCGAGAGATGCGAGTTAGAGAGTAGACGCAGGCGGCCAGACGAAAAGTGAGAGATGCGAGTTAGAGAGTAGACGCAGACGGTGAGACGAAAAGCGAGAGATGCGAGTTAGACAGTAGACGCAGACGGTGAGACGAAAAGCGAGAGATGCGAGTTAGACAGTAGACGCAGGCGGTGAGACAAAAAGTGAGAGATGCGAGTTAGACAGTAGACGCAGGCGGTGAGACAAAAAGTGAGAGATGCGAGTTAGACAGTAGACGCAGGCGGTGAGACAAAAAGCGAGAGATGCGAGTTAGAGAGTAGACGCAGGCGGCCAGACGAAAAGTGAGAGATGCGAGTTAGAGAGTAGACGCAGACGGTGAGACGAAAAGCGAGAGATGCGAGTTAGACAGTAGACGCAGACGGTGAGACGAAAAGCGAGAGATGCGAGTTAGACAGTAGACGCAGGCGGTGAGACAAAAAGTGAGAGATGCGAGTTAGACAGTAGACGCAGGCGGTGAGACAAAAAACGAGAGATGCGAGTTAGAGAGTAGACGCAGGCGGCCAGACGAAAAGCGAGAGATGCGAGTTAGAGAGTAGACGCAGGCGGCCAGACGAAAAGCGAGAGATGCGAGTTAGAGAGTAGACGCAGGCGGCCAGACGAAAAGTGAGAGATGCGAGTTAGAGAGTAGACGCAGGCGGCCAGACGAAAAGTGAGAGATGCGAGTTAGAGAGTAGACGCAGGCGGCCAGACGAAAAGTGAGAGATGCGAGTTAGAGAGTAGACGCAGACGGTGAGACGAAAAGCGAGAGATGCGAGTTAGACAGTAGACGCAGACGGTGAGACGAAAAGCGAGAGATGCGAGTTAGACAGTAGACGCAGGCGGTGAGACAAAAAGTGAGAGATGCGAGTTAGACAGTAGACGCAGGCGGTGAGACAAAAAGTGAGAGATGCGAGTTAGACAGTAGACGCAGGCGGTGAGACAAAAAGTGAGAGATGCGAGTTAGACAGTAGACGCAGACGGTGAGACGAAAAGCGAGAGATGCGAGTTAGAGAGTAGACGCAGGCGGCCAGACGAAAAGCGAGAGATGCGAGTTAGAGAGTAGACGCAGGCGGCCAGACGAAAAGCGAGAGATGCGAGTTAGAGAGTAGACGCAGGCGGCCAGACGAAAAGCGAGAGATGCGAGTTAGAGAGTAGACGCAGGCGGCCAGACGAAAAGTGAGAGATGCGAGTTAGAGAGTAGACGCAGACGGTGAGACGAAAAGTGAGAGATGCGAGTTAGAGAGTAGACGCAGACGGTGAGACAAAAAGTGAGAGATGCGAGTTAGAGAGTAGACGCAGGCGGTGAGACAAAAAGTGAGAGATGCGAGTTAGAGAGTAGACGCAGGCGGTGAGACAAAAAGTGAGAGATGCGAGTTAGAGAGTAGACGCAGGCGGTGAGACAAAAAGTGAGAGATGCGAGTTAGAGAGTAGACGCAGGCGGTGAGACAAAAAGTGAGAGATGCGAGTTAGAGAGTAGACGCAGGCGGTGAGACAAAAAGTGAGAGATGCGAGTTAGAGAGTAGACGCAGGCGGTGAGACGAAAAGCGAGAGATGCGTAGACGCGTGACCTTGCACGGCCGTAATCAAGTGCCCTACTGACCCCGCCCACATGCTCCACATGCTCAAATGTCTCTCTCCATCACAATTCATTGTCATTTCTCCGAGAACTTTCTCAATTCGAAAAAACTCTCGAAAAGTCGCACGGCATCGAAACGATGGTTTCCAATCCAAGTCAAGACGAGCTGGCGGCGTTGATCGACAAGGTATGGGGGGTGTTCTGGAGTTGAGATCAGGAGCACAAAGAGCACTCTTGCAGGGAATGGGCTCACTGCTGCCACCGGCGGAGGTGGAGAATCGGAAAAAGTCGGGCGAGTTGCCGGACAACTTCAAGGTGGCCGATGGGTTCGGCGTGTATCGTGTGGATGTCGGCGGCAATGAGTATTTGTGTGTGAGTGTGTCTGCGTCTATTTATTGAGAGTGGTCTCTCATCTCGCTGGCTGTCTGCGTCTATTCAGTTAGAGTGGTTTACGGTGATCTGGTTGTCTGCGTCTACTAGTTGGGGATGGTCTCTGATCACTTTCATTGTCTGGTGCTGTCTGCGTCTAGTCAGTTAGGATGATCTCTCATTGCTCTAGTTGTCTGCTTCTATTCAATTTGGGTTGTCTCTGATCACTACCAGCCAGTCGAGCTGCTGCCGCAGCTCTTCGGCTGGCTTCTTATGGGGCCGAGTGTTAGCTAAAATGTCCTAATACACTTTCCCAATAAAAGCAAAAATGTTTTCACTCGAAAAGATTAGAACCCCTGACCATCTGAACACCATCCGCCAGCGTTACCCCGGGACCACCCCGACACTTACAAAAAGGCTCCGTACGTGCGTACAAATGAACGCGAATTTGGGACCCCGCGCAGGGTCATTTTCAGAAATTTTCAGGTAAAGTACCCTTCAAATTAAAGCTAGCAACTTCTAGTTTGGACGGGCATCTCCGCGACATCAAATAAGGGACGTAACCGAAAATTGGGCTCATTCCTATGGCTGGGGACGGCGCTAGGGTTAGCGACACACAGATACAGCGACAGACACACAGAATTTGTCCGTTAGTAATAGTAAAGATCATCGCTAGGGATGTCTGCGTCTATTCAACTAGAACTCTCTTTTTTTCTGCGTCTATCCCACTAGGTCAGTCTCTCACCGCTCTGTCAGTCTGCGTCTATTCATTTGAGTTTGTCTCTCAGCGATGTCATTGTCTGCGTCTATTCATTTTGGGTTGTCTCTTAGCGATCTCATGGTCTGCGTCTATTCCATTTATGTAGTCTCTCATCACTCTCTCCTCTCTTCATGTCTGGGTATATTCAACTAGGACACTCTCTATACACCCTCCTTCTCTGCGCCTACACAATCACAACGCTCTTTCTCCTCCCTCTCTACTTCTCTGTGTCTATTCTATCGAAAAACTCTCTTCCCTCTCTCCCTCTCTACTCCCACCCAATCACCAAATTTCTCTTCCAGGTAACCAACATCCTGTGCGACAAGTGCCAACGTCTCAACGGCCGCGTCAAGCGCTGCGACGCCCACAAACGCAAGCGACGTCCGCGTCGCGCGTCCGCCGAGCCAGACGGCTCTGATCGCGACAAGATCAGTGGGCTCCGCCACATTGACGACGACGACGACGAGGAGGACAAGGTGGACGGCGCGTTCACTCCGGACCAGGTGATGACGGCTGGCATCGGAGGAGCGATTATTTTGGTGCCGGTGGATGTGAAGAACAATGATCGGGCGGGGCCGCCGGCGAAGAACATGAATCATGTGAAGGGGATTCTGGTGAAGGGGCCGGGATGTGAGTGGGGAGAGAGTAGTGGTAGTGGTAGTGGTTAGGGCACGAGGAAATTCTAGGCCACGAGATGCCAGTTGAGTTCAAATTGCTGCGGCAGGTCTCGCAGCGGACCTGAAGATCCTTTTTCTAGTCAGAAATGGATAATACAAATTCGAGTTTCATATCCAATTTCAACTAGCCTAGATTTTCTATCCTCACCCAGTCCCCCAACCACTTCCACCTTCTCCACCTCAAACTCCCCACCTCCCTAAAACCCGATCTTTCAGACCTCCCCCAATTCATCCCCAACGATCGTCTCACCAAGGCGCACCGTCTGCGCTTTGACAACTACACCGAAGGTGAGCTGGTGCTGCTCAACGGCAAAGAGACCTTCGTGCCCAACGGCCTGAACCCCGGCAAAATGGACAACAAGAACGGCACCACTGTGGCGAAGGCCTGCGTCGCCGACAAGGTCGACCAGAAGCAGCTCGACCAGATTGGCAAGGATCAGGTGGTGCCAGTGCAGGTCGAGGTCGGCGACAATGGAATGCCGCTGATGAAAGTTCTCGACGGGAGACCGGCCGACAAGGAAATCCCAGTTGGCATCGTTCTGAAGATTAACGATCAAAACCAATTTGTTCAAATCGCCGGGCGAGAGCTGGGCGGTGGACGCGATGCGAAGATGATGCCGTGCACGATTCCGGAGAATGCGAAGCAGGGCGACGTGATCGCCGACATTTACGTGACGCCCGATGGGAAGGGGATGGCGGCGCGGCCGGGCGAGGTGCCGAAGGGCAACGAGCAGATTGGGCAGGTGGTGATGGGGATGAACGATCAGTTGGTGTACGTGCCGAAGGGCGCCAACAAGGAGGAGTGCATTCGTCGGGCGGCTGGGTTGATGACGCCGGCGCAGCGGGATAAGCTCGAGAAGGATCAGGTGAAGGCGCAGGCGGCCATCACTGGGCAGTCGCAGGATCATATTCAGCAGCAGGTAGGGATTGTTTTTTCTTGGTTCTGTTGGTAGTATCTGCTAGGCCAACGCTTTTGAAGTTTGAATTTTTGTCAATTTTTCGGGATTGTCCTTGATTTTCCTTGATTTTCTTCTATTTTTCCTGAAAATTGACTGATTTTTCTGAAATTTATCATGGATTCTCTCGCTGAAAATGAAGAAAAACAACTGATCTTTCTGAAGAAAATATTCAATTTTTGACAAAATTCAAGTTTCTAGTCACTAAAATATCGATTTTCTTCCATCAAATCTTGAGAAAATGTCGATTTTCCCTCGAAAAACTGCCGAAACTTGCAAACAAAAAATCAAAAAACAAAACACTTTGAATTCACAAGGTTACTGTACCTTTTCGCTGCGAGACCCAGAAAAATTCAAACTTTTCTTGAAAAAATTCTTTTTTTTTTAAATTTTTGTGAATTTTTTGGATTTAATCGATTTTCAATGGAAATTTGGTGGTTTTTAATAATCTTTCTTATATTTAAAATCCCGTTGGGGGATGTTTGTGTGTGTATGAGTAGTCAACTCTGTGCATGTAGGGGAACGAAAGAAACAACGTGAAGTAGACAAAAGTCGAACCAGAGACCTTTTGAACGACAGACAAACGTGCTACCGAATGAACCACCCATACAAACATTTTCACGTGAATATTTCTGAATAACCTCCCAGCCATGCTGAGGCGGCGTGAGCCGCCCCAGCAGGCTGGTTTTTATTAAGATAAATGGGTAAACTTATGGAATTTCGATGAAAAATGTGCAAAAAATGATGAAAATCGATGAAAATTCAAGAAAACTCAAATTTTCCTGTAAATTTGAAGGAATTTATGGATTTTATTGATTTTCTCTTGAATTTCGGTACTTTTTCATGGTTTTTAGCAATAAAAACATCAAAAATAATGGTTTTTCACTGAAAAACTATCAAAAAACCAGAAAAACCACCCCAAAAACACTAAAAACAACAAAATTCACCCAAAAACATTAAGACCCACAAAAATCACCAAAAAATTTTAAAATTCCAGGGCATGGCCTAGCTTTTTCTAGTCCCCCAGCCACCTCTTTCAACAACAATTCTTCCAGATCAACAACATTGGCGGCGCGGGCGCCAACACCCAGCGAAACGGTCAATCCGGCCAAGGTGGTGGCGGCGGCGAGATCCGTTCGGTCGGCTTTGGCAATCAGTATGGCGGAAGTCAATACGCCAAGAATCAACCGATGGGTGGACCGGCTGGTGGTCCGCCACGTGGCCCTGGCGGAGAAATTCGCTCGGTGGCGTTTGGCAATCAGTACGGGCGGAGTGTGCAGGCGAAGCCGCAACCGGGTGGTGGAGGTGGTGGAGGAGCTGGTGGAGGTCAAGGTGGTGGTTATTCTGGAGCTGGTGGATATGCTGGAGGTCAAGGTGGTGGTCAAACTGGTGGACAAGGTGGTGGACAGGGTGCAGGTGCCACTGGCGGAGGTGGCGCCCGCTCCGACATTGCCTCGGTGGCCTTCCAGCAGCAGTACGGTGCGAGTGTCCACGTCATCAAGAAGGGTGCAGGACCAACTGGTGCTGGTGGTGGTGCACCCAGCGCCATTGGTGGTGGTGGATACGCTGGTGGAGGAGCTGGAGCCCCTGCTCGGAGCCCTACAGGAGCTGGTGGCGGACAGGGTGGCGCCAAGGACGTGCAATCGGTGGCGTACAATCAGCAGTTTGGCGCCAGTGTGTACTTGAAGAAATAGAAACGTGCGGAATATACTAGTTGGATTTAAATAAAAGAGTAGTTTTCATTCTCTTTTTCTCTGCGTATCCTTTTTTCATACTCTCTATTTTCTATCTCTGCACAAACTACATAAATTTTGTAATCGACAACTGTGAACTTACACAATTGTGTAATTCTTTCTCTGTCTGCGTCTCTTTTTCTCTCGCCCCTCACTTCTTCTTCTTCTCCCCGAGCTCTATTTCATTTTCGTTGTGTTGGCTGTGCCGACAGTTGCTTTTCTTTTCCCTATTATTCTGTACTATTTCCTCCCAAATGATATTCTAGAAAAAGGTAATGATATTCAATGTGAAAAACAGTGAAAACTCAATATTTTGTTGCAGATCTCATCAATTTATTGATTTTTTCTATCAATAAAAGATTCCGGAACCATCAGATATTCGAGCCAAAGTTACGGGAGCTACACCCGGAGCACATCGCAAGGACAGCGAGATCGATCTCCAGAAAAGTAAGGATGAAATTTTTGAGAAGACTGTGTACTTTTGCATTTTAGTTGGAATCAGCGTGATCATGACCGTAACGATCAATACCGAGGAAGAAATGGATACGATCGTCGATCACCGGACAGCAAGAATTCTGGACACACTTTCTGCGACATTCTTGAATTTATCGATTTTTCTACCAATAAATGATTCCGGAACCACAATATAATTTCTTTTCAAAAGTTTCAATCCAAAAAAAAAATCAAGAAAAACTCTTCATTCGACAGTTACAATGTGGGAGTACGGCCGGTAGTTACAGTGTGGGAGTACAGTTCGGGAGACGTCTGAAATTGAACTGAAGCTTTAAAAAACGGAAAAAAAGAAGAAAAAACGAAAAAAAAACTCACCGATGATATATTCTATGAAGACCAGTCAGGATTTGGAAAGTTAATTAATGAGAAACAGAGGAATAAATTTATTTTTTGGGATTTTTAGGGATTTTTCTGATTTTTTAATTTCTCTGGAAGGAAAATAGGGTAGGTCGGTCAAAAGCGTCTTGAAAATCATGGTTTTTGGAGAAGAATAAAGTTTGTGATTTTCCCAGTCATCAAAACTTCCTTGTGACTTTCTCGATCTTCTACATCTTTTCACCCATTTTTCTATTTCTCAACGTCGTCTATCGATGAAGCTACATCTCCTTCTCCTTCTCCTCCTAGTCACCCTTCTGATTACTCATACTCATGCAGTACTGAAAATTTACACATCTCCGACTGGCTCTGATGTCAAGTATGATTGTTACCAGCAAATGATCACGTTGACCACCATTTTGGGGGTTACCACCAGGGCGTACAGTTATTCGACTGGATTGTCTTCTGCTATTACTTTGTCTTCGACGTCTTCTAGCCCACCATCGAGTTCTGTCACGTTTTCTTTGAAGTCGTCTAGCGCTTCGCCTTTAATGTCAACGTCTTCTACTGCATCTTCATCGTCACCAATGGCTTCCTCTACAACATTCTCAACGACGCCTACTTCATCAGTGTTGACGACGTCGTCATCTTCATCTACACCATCTTCTACACCCACATCATCAACCATGACGTCTTCAGCTCCAGTGACACCTTCAACCACTACACCACCACCATCTTCAAGAGCTTCACAGCCGACGTCATCTTTCACACCTTCATCGACGTCTTCTTCTGCCACGTCACCAGGAACATCTACACAAGTTTCATCGACGTCTTCTGCTACATCATCACTATCTTCAACGTCATCTAGCTTCTCTTCATCGGCCACAATGACGTCTTCTTTTTTATCGACTTCAATTACATCTTCTACATCTTCTGAAGGATCTTCTGGAGTATCTTCTGAAGGATCGTTTGACTCCACGTCTTCGATCACAGTAACGTCTTCATCGTCATCTTCTACTACATCGCTCCCGACGTCTTCATCGCCTTCAACACCTTCAATACCAAGCTCCTCAGCAAAATCATCGACGTCATCTGGAGCTCAATTCTTGACGACGTCTTCAATCACAGTGACGTCTTCAAGATCTTCAAGCCCTACGTCTTCTACTCCAGATGCAACTTCTCCAGAATCCACAACATCTTCTACCTTCTCTGCCACCTCGTTGCCTTCCACTGATCCTGAAGAGTTTGGATTCTCCACGTCTTCTGAATCTCCAGAAGAGCTTGGAAGGTCTAGCACATCATCTGTTGAATTGCCAACGACTTCTAAATGCTTGGAATCAGAATCAGAACCAAAAGGATCAACGTCTTCAGCACCTCAAAACTCTACGTCAGAACCTCTCACATCCTTGACGTCTTCAGTGCCTCTAGAATCTTCAGAATTCTTCACGTCTTCAAAATTCTTCACGTCTTCGGAAGGACTTAAAGAAACAGAAGCTACTTCAGAAGTGACGCCTTCAGAATCAGAAGAATGCGTCGAGGAATCCGTGCCCCCTTCAGGTACTCGGCTCGTTTGAAAAATGTTTGAATTCAAAGTTTTCAGAAGACGTGGACGATGAAAAAGTAGATGACGTCAACTGTGAAGACGTGGAACCATAATTCTAAAGTTTTACTCCAATAAAAAGTTTCATTTTCACCAATTTTTCCTCGATTTTTTCAAAAAATTTTCAAAAATTTTCAATTTTCCAAATGTCTTCTTCGGTAATTCCCTACTTCTTTTCGCCTTCAGAATTCACAAATTGTCTTCAGAATCCACCAAATCCACCAAAAAACAACTGGGACGACGTCGTCGACTCACTTCAACTCTACCCGACTAAAATCGCGAAAAAACAAAAAGCTGAGGAGACGATTTTGGCGGGATCTGCTGAAAAATCGAACCAAAAGTGTACTATTTTATAAATTTTGATTTGAAATTGTGGAATAAAGTATGGACAGACAGAAATATACACAAAAAAAATGGATTACTGTAGTTTCCAAACTACAATAGTTTTCTGCAAAGTTTACAAGTTCAAAAGCCCATTCCATTTTATTATTTTATCGCTTTGATTTTTGAAAGTAGCATTTGCTTGCAAGTTTATAGTATTTCATACAAACTACACTAAATTTTACCGTATAAAAGAGCCGCCGCAAGTTCCAATAAGCATCAGATTCTTCTCTGGTACTTGTCAATCTAACGGTAAGTCTTAATCTTCGAATAACTTAGGTAGGAATTAGTGAGTTAGGAAGGGTAAGAGGTGGAAAATTGTGTTCTAGAGCAAAAATTAGACCAGGAAAGTGTTTTTCGGGGGATTTTTGGAAACATTTGGGTGGCTCAGTGGGTAAGAGAGATGGCTGGGAATCTGACGACCCTGGTTCGACCCCCACTACCCCTGATTCCTTTTTGCTACTTATTTTTCATAGGAAATCGTTGATTTTAGCAGTTTTTAACAGCTTTTCATGGTTTTTTCTCATCGTAGAGCTATATTTCCCTGTTTCCACTGTCAAATCTACCAAATTAAGCATATCTCAAAAACCATTGACTTTCACCAGTTTTCAATGCAAAATTCGACTTCCCCACCCCAAATTCACCCCACACCCATTTTCCCATTCGATTTTGACAACCTACCCCGATGGCCTAGTGGGTTAGAGAGATGTCTACCAATCCGACGAGCCTGGTTCGACCCCCGCCCACCCTCAATAATTTTTGCCACTTCAGAAATGAACTTCGCCACCATCTTCTCTTTCGTCGTCGTCGCCGTCGCCGCCGTCTCGGGACATCGTTGCGGAGGAGGAAGCAGAGGATATTCTGGAGGACGTGGAGGAGCCATCGTCATCGGAGCCGAGAGACCCAAGTAATCTTCTGAATTCTGTGAAGAAGAAGACGTTGAAATAAAGAGCATGTTTATTCATCATTTTAATTCAAACAATCTCTCGTCTCGCCGGAGAACTTTCCAGCGAGCTGAAGAGTTCCGAAATCGAAGATCTTCTTGGGGTCCTTTCCACTGGAGATGTACTTCGAGGGGATGTACACCGTGATCTTCCTCTGACACGGTTTGATGCCGTCGTCGCAGTCGTGGTAGATGTTGATCTTTGGCTCGATGGAGGTGAACTCGTCGGCATGGCCGGAGAGGTCGAAGCGGCCTGATGAGTCGGTTTTGCCGGACGCCATCAGCTCGTCAGGGGATACTGAAAGATTTGTCTTTTTTCATGGTTAGAAACCCGAAAATAGGTTGGCAAAAATGATTTAGGGGTAGCGGGGGTCGAACCCAGGTCGTCCGATTCCCAGTCATCTCTCTACCCTACTGAGCCACCGAAAATTTTCAAAAATGTTCCGGAAAACCGATTTCTAGGGTAATTTGAAGGTGTAGAGTCCGAATTTCCATTTTATATCCCATGAAAACCATTTGTTTTAGAGATATTGACAAAACTGGGTTTTTAGCTCAAAATCTATGGTTATGCTGTCTAGAATCAAGTTAGGATCACAAATTTACATGGAAAATGCTTAAAACTAGCATAGAAACTACAAGGCAACATGGCAAAAATGATTTGAGGGTAGGTGGGGTCGAACCCAGGTCGTCAGATTCCCAGTCATCTCTCTACCCCACTGAGCCACAACTTTTTTTCTAAAAATCTCCGGAAAACCGATTTATAGGGTAATTCAAAGGTGTAGATTCCGAATTTCTATTTTATATCCTTTGAAATCTAACCGTTTTCGAGATATTGACAAAACTAGGTTTTCAGCTTAAAAACTATCGCTAAGTCATTTAGAATCAAGTTAGAAACACTAGTTTTCACGAAAAATACCCAGAACTATCATAGAAACTACAAGGCAAGTTGGCAAAAATAATGAGGGGGGTAGGGGGAATTGAACCAGGATCTTCAGATTCCCAGTCATCTGCATACCCCACTGAGCCACCCATCTTTTTTCAAAAAATCTCCGGAAAACCACTTTCCAGGTCTAATTTACCACGTAGAACCCGATATTCTTCTCAAAATCCTCTTAAATTCATCAATTCTCGAGATATAACTCACACTTATCCTCATCATAAATTTTGACCTTGACATCGGCGGCCGGCTTGTCCTCACACATCAAAGTGCCCTTCACACCGACTGATTGTGTTCTTCCCAATGCGAGGATTACTGTAGGAAGGGCCAGAAGGATTACGGTATATTTCAGCATTCTGGAAGTGAAAATAAAATTTTTCAAGAAATTTGAAAATATTACAAAAAAAGAAGGAAAAAACTATGAAATCAATGTGATAAAAGAAAAGAAGATAGTTTTTGTTGTGACAAAATAGCCTTGACCATTTTCGATATCAGTGACCCTTGGCCACGCCCCTCTTTGTTCTTCTTTTTCCTTCTCACTTATCAAAATGATAGTTCCCATCACAAATCATCGATAAAAACAACAAAGAAAGCCATAGAAACTCGAAAATAAAGTGGAAAAAATGATTTGGGGGTAGCGGGGGTCGAACCCAGGCCGTCAGATTGATAGACATCTGCTTACCCAGTTGAGCCACCAAAATTTTTTGAAAAATTTCCCGGAAAAAGGTTCTAGACTAATATTGATGCGTAGAATCCGAATTTCATGTTAAAATTTGGCTAGAAGTGGTGGTTTTTGAGAAAAATTGATATTGTGAAAAAACCAGGTAAAAACTAAGAAAACTAAAGTTTTTATCATAAAATTTTCAGAAGAAAACACTTAAAAACAACATAAAAATCCAAAAAACAAGTGGCAAAAAAGATTCAATGGTATGCGGACTCGAACCCAGGTTGTCAGATTGGTACTGCGCCCTACCCCACTGAGCCATCTAGGCACACTCTCAAAACTCCCCGAAAAATGAGTTTTTGGGTAATTTTGACACGTAGCATCCGAATTTCAAGTTAAAAACCAGTGAAAACCAATGGTTTTTGAGAAAACAAGTCCAAAAATTGGTTTTTATGCGATTCGTGAACTATAGAAGTTCCAGGTGACTCATAAGAATGATATCATTCTGATGAATTGAATTTCCGGGTGGAGTTCCGATGAGTCACAGTACTATTCTGAGAAAGTTTATATAAGAAGACAGAGAAGAAGTTACTTGTATCAATATCATCTTATTTTCCGATTCCTTCCAAATGATCATGTTTACCGAATCGGCCAGAGTGATAAGGAGTAAAAAAAAGAAAACGACGTCTTCATTTCATTCAACGTCTTCTTCAACGTCTTCTTTGTTCTCTAGTCTTCACTTCACTTCCCCTTTCTATCAACACTTCCAAATTTTCAAATTTTCAGCTATGAAATACACTCTTCTCCTTTTAATTTCATCTTTCCCATGTATTTTTGCCATCGGATTCAAACAATCCGTCGCCGTGAAAGGAAAACTGATTTGTAATGATGAGCCTGCCAAGGATGTTAGGATCAAGATGTACGATAAGGATTTGTGTGAGTTTCTGGGACAAAGAGTGGTTTTTATGCGTTTTAACCTGGAAATTCGAATTCTACGGGGTTAATTTGTTATAGAAGACGGTTTTCCGGGAAAAATTTAAAAAATTGGGTGGCTCAGTGGTGTAGAGAGATGACTGAGAATCTAACGACCTGGGTTCGACCCCCGCTACCCCTAAATCATTTTTGCCAAATTAGAAACGGATTTTTATGCAAATTTTAAATTAATTTTATTGGATTTCAGTGAGTTTTTCCTGGAAATTCACGATAAAAGTGAAGTTTATCATTATTTTCTATGCAATATTTTGCTATTTTTTAACTTTCCTAAAAAACCATCAATTCTCATCAGAATTCAATGTGAAATTCGACTTCTTCACCCCAAATTCACCCGGAAAACACGTTTTTTGGAAAATTTTTGAAAAAACTAGGTGGCTCAGTGGGTTAGAGAGATGTCTATGAATCTGACGACCCTGGTTCGACCCCCACTACCCCCAAATCATTTTTGCGTTTCAGTGGTGGACACCAAACTCGACGACAAGACATCTGATGGCAATGGTGAATTCTATCTGACCGGTGGGGACTCTGAAATCAGTTCGATCGACCCTCGCGTCAATATTTATCACGATTGCGATGATGGATGGACGGTAATTATCTTTAATTAGTCTTAATTAGTCACTAATTAGTCACTAATTAGTCACTAATTACCCTCCGATAGTTATAATTAGTCTTGTAATAATCAGGCCTTCAATATGAACTATCCCCATAATACTCATCAATTAAGTAAGTTCACTTTAGTCCTAATTAGTTAGCAACCCTAATTTCCTGCTAATTACCTTAATTACCCTAATTAACTCCTTATTACCCTAATTACAGCCTTGCCAACGCCGTCTCACAATCGGCGTTCCCGACAAGTACATTACCAATGGAGACAAACCATCAAAAGTAATTTTCAAAATCAATCAATAAAAAAATCGATAATTTTTCCAGGTTTTCGACTTGGGAACGATTCAGTTGGCTGGAAAGTGGAAGGGAGAGACGAGAGATTGTATTCATAGGCATAAGTAGTAGATCAAATTAAAGGAATGTCCAACTTTTTTGCTTCTTTTTCACATTGAAAACTGTCTTATGAATGAAATAAAGAATGAATTGAATGCTCAATTTATTTCAACGTCTTCTTGGAATTCAGAAGATTCATTACTTGGGTCTCTCGGCTCCGATGACGATGGCTCCTCCACGTCCTCCAGAATATCCTCTGCCTCCTCCTCCGCAACGATGTCCCGAGACGGCGGCGACGGCGACGACGACGAAAGAGAAGATGGTGGCGAAGTTCATTTCTGAAGTGGCAAAAATTATTGAGGGTGGGCGGGGGTCGAACCAGGCTCGTCGGATTGGTAGACATCTCTCTAACCCACTAGGCCATCGGGGTAGGTTGTCAAAATCAAATGGGAAAATGGGTGTGGGGTGGGGAATTCGAATTTTGTATTGAAAACTGGTGAAAATCAATGGTTTTTGAGATATGCTCAATTTGGTAGATTTGTCAGTGGAAACAGGGAAATATAGCTCTTCGATGAGAAAAAACCATGAGAAACTATCAAAAAACTACATAATTCTATCATAGATGTGTAGCAAAAATGAATGTGGGGTGGTGGGGGTCGAACCAGGGTCGTCAGATTCCCAGCCATCTCTCTTACCCACTGAGCCACCCAACTTTTTCCAAAAATCCCCCCAAAAACACTTTCCTGGTCTAATTTCACCTCTAAAACCCAATTTTCCACTTCTAAACCTCTTAAACTCACTAATTCACTAGATATCCCAAGATCAATACTTACCGTTAGATTGTCGAGTACCAGAGAAGAATCTGATGTTGAATTCGCCGTTTC
Organism: Caenorhabditis imperialis; assembly: GCA_963572205.1. Taxonomy (NCBI): domain Eukaryota; kingdom Metazoa; phylum Nematoda; class Chromadorea; order Rhabditida; family Rhabditidae; genus Caenorhabditis; species Caenorhabditis imperialis. Next base: position 1,715,311 of record OY751541.1, read on the forward strand.
CGGTGCCTTTTTATAGTAGCCAACCCCACATGACTTTTGCAAATATCGCGAATAGATCAAAATCAAAAGTTTTATTTTTACGAGTTCGGAGTTTGATTTCTGAAAACCTGGGTGATAAAATTTGCATGAAACAGTATAAAAGAGCGATCAGAAGATGGAGAAGGCATCAGATTCTTCTCTGGTACTTGTCGAGCTAAAGGTGAGTCTTGATCTTCGAATATCTAGATAACTATTGAGTTTAGGAAGTTTTAAAGTGGAAAATTGGGTTCTAGAGCAAAAATTAGACCAGGAAAGTGTCTTTCCGGGGATTTTTGGAAAAAGTTGGGTAGCTCTGTGGGTAAGAGAGATGGCTGGGAATCTGACGACCCTGGTTCGACCCCCACCACCCCACATTTATTTTTGCTACATATTTTTCATAGGAAATCGTCGATTTTAGCAGTTTTTAACAGCTTTTCATGGTTTTTTCTCATCGTAGAGCTTTATTTCCCTGTTTCCACTGACATCTCCACAAAATTGAGCAAATCTCAAAAATCATTGATTTTCATCAATTTTAAATATGAAATTCGAATTCCCCACCCCAAATTCACCCCACACCCATTTTCCCAGTCGATTTAGACAACTTGCCCCGATGGCCTAGTGGGTTAGAGAGATGTCTACCAATCCAACGAGCCTGGTTCGACTCCCGCCCACCGCCAATCATTTTTGCCACTTCAGAAATGAACTTCGCCACCATCTTCTCTTTCGTCGTCGTCGCCGTCGCCGCCGTCTCGGGACATCGTTGCGGAGGAGGAGGCAGAGGATATTCTGGAGGACGTGGAGGAGCCATCGTCATCGGAGCCGAGAGACCCAAGTAATCTTCTGAATTCCAAGAAGACGTTGAAATAAATTGAGCATTCAATTCACTCTTTATTTACAAAAAATGCACAAAATACATGGTTTTTACCCGGAAAAATTCAAAGAAAAAAGGAGAAATCAATCTTATAGTTATAATAGCTGTTGTTGAGGACTAGTTATTCGAAGATCATCTCCAATGAAGCTGAAATTTGTTTTAATTATTATTGATTTTTTCTAAAATTTTAAAAATTTTTAGTTGTTTTTCTCTGATTTTTCATGGAATTTCAAGTTTTGAGCGGTCAAATCCAAATAAAAAGATTCAAAATTTGCATAAAAACCCGTTTCTAAGTTGACAAAAATGATTTAGGGGTAGCGGGGGTCGAACCCGGGTCGTCAGATTCCCAGCCATCTCTCTACCCCACTGAGCCACCCAACTTTTTCCAAAAATCTCCGGAAAATCACTTTCTAGGGTGAATTCAGTGGGTAGAATCCAAATTTTGAGTTAGAATCTTATGAAAATCAGTGGTTTCCGAGATATGCTCAATTTTCAGAATTTGGCTTGAAAAACTCAAAATTATGCCTCTAAACATCGAAAAAATGCTATGGGAGCCCAGAAAAACGGTTGAAAACCTCAAATTCTCATCAAAAACAGCTGGCAAAAATAATTTAGGGGTAGCCGGGGTCGAACCCAGGTCGTCAGATTCCCAGCCATCTCTCTACCCCACTGAGCCACCCAATTTTTTCCAAAAATTTCCGGAAAACCGTTTTCTAGGGTAATTCAAAGGTGTAGAATCCAAATTTCTACCTAAAAATTTGCTAAAACCAACCTCAACTCCACATCTGGCGATGTAGAGAGTCGTTCTCTCAAATATCGCATCACTTCGCATTTTCGTGAGGAAAATGGTTTTGGCACGAGGCCTGAAACACTTTTTTCATATTTTTCAACAAGTTTTTGTTTTTTCTCACCCGCAATGGTGACCTCCTTGATGGCGCCGTGTGGTAAATGCTCATCGAGCGCCGTGATGATGTTGGCGGTTTGTAGTCGTGATACGTTGATGTGGTCCGGGTGGTGAGCATCGTTTCTGATATTGCTCATGTTAAAAATTATAGGATTATAATGATAATGACGGGAAAAACTCACTGCCTTCGAAAAATTTCCCTCCAATATCGATCGGTATACTTTCCAAATTGAGTGTTGAAATTTTGTAACTCCACTATTGTTAAATGTCGCAATTCTTGCACGTCATGCATCTCAGGTCGAGCCAATTGACTTTTTGGGGTCTCTGGTCTGAATTTTTTTTTTTTTTTTTTTTTTTTTGAAAATCTTATATTTGCTCCGTAACTTGCTCAAATCTGATTTTCATGCTAAATAAACTAGTGCATCGTAATCAGCGCACAATTCCGCGTCGATTGATACCCATATCAACATTTTTTTGAAAAGTAGCCAGCACGCGGACTCGAACCCGGGTCGTCAGATTCATAGCGCGCCTTACCCCACTGAGCCGCCCAACTTTTTTTCCAAAAATCTCCGGAAAACCACTTTTTAGGGTTAATTTGATGTGTAGAATTCGAATTTTTATATAAAATTTGATGAAAGTCAGTGGTTTTTGAGAAAAAAAACCAAAATCACATGAGAAAAATTGAAAAATATTGAAAAACTCAATTTTTCTTCAAATTCTTATGAAAAAACCACTAAAAAACCAACTGAACCACTACCAAAACCCTTTACCAAGTCAGCAAAAAAGATTTGGGGGTAGGCGGACTCGAACCCAGGTCGTCAGATTCCCAGCCATCTCTCTACCCCACTGAGCCACCCAACTTTTTTCTAAAAATCTCCGGAAAACCAATTTCCAGGGTAATTCAAAGGTGTAGAATCAAAATTTCCATATAAAAACTTTCAAAAATCAACGCTAACCTCTGAAACGCAGTATTAACCACACTTTTCCGTCTCTCCGTCTCCACCCGCTTCTTGACCACTTTTTCCGGGTAAACGAGTGATTTTATGAAAATGGAGAGCATGATGGAGATAAGAAAGGCGCAGAATAACTGGGGAGCATCCATGAGCACTGAAAAATGGAGCTTGAACTAGAACATGGAAAAAAAAATGGGGGAAAAAGTGGAAAAAATGACTCAAAAAAATCGATAACGTCACTTTTCCATTTTATTGGCTCACAATGTTTTTTATCAGAAAGAGCACAAAGGTGTGACAAATCGTTATCAGTTCGCCAGTTTTCCGTTTTCTTTTCAAAAGTCAAGGTTTTATTGGATTAAAATTTCATTCCGAGAGACAAGGATTATCACAAAATGATAAATATTTTTGCTTGTGAAACATGAAAGAGATAGGAACAGGAATGGCAGGAGCAACTTGTGAAAGATGGGAAATTTCGAAAAAATCGATAAAAAAATCAATAAAAAGATGAGAAAATGAGCACGGGGATTGATTGCAAGGATAGGGAATAACATTTTTATCTAGCGTTTTTCAGGGTGTACTTCGTAATTTTCTATGGTATGTACATCACATTGTGGAGCATTTCATTTCAGTTGAGCAAGTTTTTAGAAGTAGTTGACCTCCTCGGCCTTTGTCGTCGTCACGAACTCGCGTTTTGTGCGCTCGGTGCCGGTACGGGGGTCTGCGCCGGGTTCGAAGTCGTGGGACTGGAAAATGAAAGTGATTTTTGACTTCTCCGTAAAATTCTGGTTAGAATAGTAGTAGTTTGAAGGTTCTAACTCAAAATTTGAAAATTTTGGGTTACGGTATGTTGAAAGTACGCAAACACTTTTCAATGCACTATGAATTACGACATCATGGAATTTCAGCGCGAAAATTTGCAGACTTAGGTTTTCAAACACGTAGATTTCAATTTTTGCATCTAAAATAATGTATTTCAATGTTAAGTAGGTGAACATTGACTTTGACACACTGAAATTCGCGCTACAGTGTTTTCGGGTTTATTTTCGGATTCTCCGTAAAATTCTGGTTTGAATGATAGTAGTTTGAAGGTTCTAGCTCAAAGTTTGAAAATTGCGGGTTACTGTACCTTGAAAGTACGCAAACACTTTCCAATGCACCAAACGTTACGACATTATGGAATTTCTGCGTGAAAATTTGTGTATGGAGGTTTTAGAGGGTAGGGAATTCGAATTTAGCATCAAAAATTTTGTATCTCAATGTTAAGTAGGTGAACATTGATTTTAAGACACTGAAATGAGCGCTACAGAGTTTTCATGTTGATTTTCAGAATCCCCGTAAAATTCTGGTTTAAATAATGGCAAATTCATGATCCTAGCTCAAAATTTGAAAATTGCGGGTTACGGTAGGTTGAGAGTACGCAAACACTTTCCAATGCACTATAAAGTACGAAATCATGGAATTTCGTCATGAAAGTTGCAAATCTGGGGTTTTCGATAATGTAGAATTCGAATTTGACATTAAAAGTTATGCAACTTAATGTTCAGTAGGTGAAAATTGACTTTGACGTTCTGAATTCAGAACTACAGTGTTTTTTATGTTGATTTTCAAATTCCCCGTAAAATTTTGGTTTGAATAGTAGTAGTTTGAAGGTTCTAGCTCAACGTTTGAATTTCGCGGGTTACTGTACTTTGAGAGTACGCAAACACCATGGGATGAACTATAAATTACGACTTTTACGAATTTCAACGCAAAAATTTGCACACCTAGGTTTTCAAACACGTAGATTTCAATTTTCTCATCAAAAATATGGTATCTTAATTAAGTAGGTGAAAATCAAATCAAATTTACCTGATTCGTCCTGGTGGTTCTATCATAAACAGCGTGTCCCGCATCAGAATCCTCCGAATCTGACGCATATCCCTGATTGTATGCGGAGGCGGAGGCAGATGCAGAGCGATGAGCCACGGCTCCACCGGAGCTGTGATGGTATCCAGAAGCCGATGCGGACATGGCGGCGTCCATTGCCTCGGAAGCACTGGTTTTGAAGTGATCCGATGATATCATTCCATATTGCTCCGTATCGGTTTCAGTGGCTCCTCCGGCATTTCCATGCGACACCGTCTGACTGATGATGTTGCCACTTTCATCTCGCACCGTCGTCGTTCGCACTTCTCTCGTAGTCACATCAGTGGTCACTCGTCGTTCGATCTCTTCAATCGAGTCTCCAGATGAGATAGAAGCTCCATCGTCAAGGTACGCCGCCAGAGCTCCAGCGTTATCCTCTCCCATGTCATCAGCATATAATGGACGAGCAAGTTTCGCTCTCGGGATGGTATAATAATCCGAGCCGAGGATTTCCTGCCCGGAGGCGGATCCCTCTGACCGACCGCGAGCGCCGAAGCAGCGGCAGCGGGCGCACATGTAGAGGCAGCAGAGGAGGGTGAGCAGGAGGAAGAGCAGGGCGAGCAGGGTCATCAGGATGAGTGGGAGGTTCGACGGGGCTTGCTCGCAGAACTGGCCGGTGTAGCCGTCGAGGCAGGCGCAGGTGACGTTGGCGGAGAGGGCGTCGTGGATGCAGTCGCCGTGGCCGTTGCACATGCCGCACAGTTTGGCGGCGCAGATGTGGCCTGGGTCCGATGGGTTGCCGTCGTCGTAGCTGGAAGGATGTGGTTGAGGTCGTAGTTGAATTTGTGGATGTTTGAATGTTTTGGAACGATGCTGGGGTAGGCTAGCCTCAATTCAGTTTTCAAGTTGCTCTAGCTCCGCTCATTTTCACTCTTCTGAGCTCATTTTTTCTGGAGAGATAGCTCAATATCAGAGCTACAAACCATCTGTTGACAACATTCCACCAAAATTTAAAAGAACCCAGATATTTGAGTTTTTCCAATGTCTATTTCACCATCTACTCATCACTATTTTTCAGTGTCCCCGAAATCTGCAACTATCTTGCTCCATTTTGAGTTTCATAAAAACTTTGCAACTAACAATTTGTACATCTCATTTTGTTTTGTAACTCCAGAAAATTTCATCGAAAAAGAGCAAAAATGGGCGGAGTTATGAGGGATAGATCAAAAACCTTTCAACTCGCCGTAACTCCGCCTTTTTTTGCTCTTTTGAGCTCATTTTTTCTGGAGATGCGCATCAATATCAGAGCTACAAATCATCAGTTGACAATATTTCACCAAAATCAAAAAGAACCCAGATATTTGAGTTTTTCCAATGTGCTCATCACCATTATCAGTGGGTGGTTCAGAAAATTGTAAAAGTCTTGGTCAATTTTAGTTTTCATGAAAAATTGTTTTTATCATTTTATAGCTCTGATATTTCTGCTCATCTCACAAAAAATTTCATCAAAAAAGAGCAAAAATGGGCGGAGTTATGAGGGGTCAAAGTTCGAGTCCCTCGTAAATCCACACCAAACTACAGTACCCCCTCCGTAAATCCACGCTAAGCTACAGTACCCTTCCCGTAAATGCACACCTGGTCATCGTAAATCCACACCTGGCCATCGTAAATCCACACCAAGCTACAGTACCCCTCCGTAAATCTACACTACAGTAATCCCCCGTAAATCCACACTAACCTACAGTACCCCTCCCGTAAATCTACACTACAGTACCACATCCGTAAATCTATACTACGGTACCCCTCCCGCCGTAAATCCACACTACAGTACCCCTCCGTAAATCCACACCACACTACAGTACCCTTCCCGTAAATCTACACCTGGCCATCGTAAATCCACACTAAACTGCAGTACACCTCCCTCCGTAAATCCCCACCAACTCACCCCTCATTACACTTGCACTCGAATCCATTCTTCTTATCGATACAAGTGGCGGCCGCCGAGCAATTGTGAAGTCCGAGAGCACACTCATCAATGTCAAAGAGTCGCATACAGTAAGCATCGGCTCCGACCTGCTCCTTGTGCTCCAGTTTGCGAAGGTCCACGAATCCCGGTTTGCAGTCGCAGCGAGCCTGTCCGTCATAAGTCTTTACAAGGGGGTAGAAGGTGATGTTCAGGATATGGGATTGAAGGGTTAGTAGGGAAGAACTAGGTTATATAGGAGGAGAAGTAGTAATAATAGTGGTAGTAGTCTATGCTTATCACCAAGTTAACCCTTACTATTAAAAAACAGTACTAGTAGACCACAATCAGTACCTGCTCATCCACATTCACACACGTCGAGTTAAGCGGGCAATAGTTGACATCTTGGCAGTAATCCAAAGAGCACACAGATCCCGGAAGAGCATCTCCCAGCGCCGCATTCACATAAGGCCTAATACACTCGCATCTGTACAGATAATCCAAATCGATGCATCTCGCATGCGGCGAGCACTCATTGAGCTCTGGCTTCTCGCACTCATTCACTCCACGGAACGACAAGCAGTTTCTTCCAGGTCTCGATGGGTTCAAGTCCCTGAATCCATCAGGACAAGAGCACTCGTACCCCTTGCCAACCTCCTTGCAGATGGCGTCAGGGTGGCAGTCCGAGTGGTAGCACGCCGAGAACGGGTTGAGTTGCTCGGGGGAGATAAAGAGCTTCGACTTTCCGACTTCGAAGTTGTTGCGCTTCTGGATGTACTCGATGAGGTCGGTGAACACGCTCGACGGCTCGGCGACACCTCCCTTGACAAAGTGCGTGGTGAAGTTGTACAGGATCCCCGTGTCCCAGGACTTCTTTCGACTCTCCGGGTTCTCGATCTCGTTGACTTCTGCCGTGACGAAGGAAGTTTTCAATGGTGTCTTGTCGTAGCTCTGTGATATTCCAGTCTCGAAGCGAGATACCAGGTCCTTGTGCTCATCGTTAAGAGGGTTGGATAGCGACGGAGAATATGTGATCTTATTATGTCCATCCCTCACTACATACAATGGAAGGTTCCAGCTCTCCACGGTCCTACATGGCGATGATGCATCCTTTCGCTTCTGTCCCTTTGGACAACCGCAGATCTTTCCAGCGACGCACTCTTCACCAAGCTCAATTGAGCAGAAACTGTTGCCGCATGGAATACCCTTCTGCTCCACCTCCTTCTTACAAGGATCCAGCTCCGAGTCATCGGAAAGTGTGATACGATCCACTCTACCTCCCATCTCCCTCACAATCTCGGCGAACTGCTCATAGACTCTGCACTTGTCGACCTCCTCATTGCCAGCCAAGTGAACTGTTACATTGCCCAGCACTCCCTTATCCCAGTCGCTGTTCTTCACCTTCGGGTTCGTCAGGTAGTTGACATCAGTGGTCACGTATCTCGGCGCAATGTCGGTTTTTCCGATGATCTTTCCAACGCTCTTCTTGACGGCGTCCACGATTTCCACATGGGCCGGGGTATCCGGCTTCGAGTAGTCGGTGCGGTATTGAATTGGCTCGCCATCGTACTCCATCACCCGGACCACTATTGGGATCTGAAAAATCGTTACATCGTCTACATCTTCATCTGAATTTTACCGTTGTCGTGGGAACACACTTCTGCTTCTCATTATCTCGGCTCTCTCCAGGGCGGCAAGAGCAGGTGGATCCACCAACGCACACTTCGCCAAGGTCCAGATGGCACCATCCGTTGCCGCATTTGATGAGGTTCGGGTTGGGGGTCGTTGGGTCTTCGGCTTGGTTTTGTGGCTCGATGACGAGACCTACTTCTTTAGATTATTAAGATGGTATCGTGGTGTTCTAGGGGGCGGTGCTAGTGTGGCACACGGGTAGGTTAGTGAGGTAGATCGACAAGTGGGTAAGATCGTAGAGGTTACGGTATGTCGATTTACGAAGCGAAATTGCGCTCCATTGCGGGTGAGAGAGTACACGATTCGAGGAGACGCAGACTGTCTGGCTACCTGCGTCTCGCATAATCATGTACTCTCTCATCCGAGGTGCGATGGAGCGAGCTCGGTATCGTAGAGATATCGTAGAGGTTACGGTATGTCGATTTACGAAGCGAAACGGGTTATCGCTGGCAATATACTCTACGTCCACCCCATGTGCAATTGCGCTCCATTGCGGGTGAGAGAGTACACGATTCGAGGAGACGCAGACTGTCTGCCTATCTGCGTGTCATATAATAATGTACTCTCTCACCCAATGGAGCGCGCTATCACACCAAGTGGAAGTTACTGTTGGCACAACAACACATCTGACGACACTTCTCACTCACCAATGCACACTCTTCCCGGCTTCTTCGGATCCGAAATCTCATCGAAGAACCCTTCTTTGCACTGACACGTGTACGAATCATCGGTATCAATACACATCGCGTGCTTATCACAATCATTGTCCTTCGGGCTCAAACACTCATTGAATCGACAAACTCTTCCCGGATTCAATGGCATCTCATCTTCAAACGGCGCCTTGCACTTGCACTCGTACCCATCGATCTTGTCAATGCACAACGCGTTCGGCGAGCAGTCGTTGAGATTCTCGGCGAGACACTCGTTGATGATGAACTTGCACTCTGTGCCAGGTTGCTCGGGCTTTTGATCGTGGTACTCTGGCTTGCACTCGCATCGGTAGCCCTCCTCGAGGTCGGTGCACGTGGCGAAGTGCGAGCAGTTGTTGAGGTGTGGGATGTTGCACTCGTTCACCAATCCCTTGCAGGACCTTCCAGGGAGTTTCGGATCAGGGGACTCATCTTTGGAGCCCAGTGGACATTTGCAAGTGTAGCCATCCTCGAGATCCACACAGGTGGCAGCAGCATCACAAGAGTTCAAAGAAGAAGACAAACATTCATTGACGAGCTCCTTGCACTCGCGTCCCTTCTTCCCGCCATCCTGCGCCAGGTCCAGGTACCCGTCGCGACACTTGCAGGTGTACTTCTCGGGCACCGCGTCGTTCTCCTCGCAGATCGCGGCGGCGTGGCAGTCGTGTTTGGAGTCGTCGGAGCAGATGGGCTCGACGCACTTGCGGCCGGGGCGGTGGGCAAGGGGGGATTTGTCGAGGAAGCCGGCGTTGCACACGCATTCGTAGTCGTTGGCGCCTTTCTCGACGCATCGGGCGTTTTTGTCGCATTCGTGCTTGCCGGATTCGCAGATTTGGTTCACTGGAAACATCGAGTTGGTAGATGGTTGAGGTTGAGTCGTGATGGTGTATGCAGGGAATGTCAGGGAATGTTCCACAGGTAGGGTTCAGAACGAGATTGGTATCATTCGAAAGATCTGCGGTTTTCAGAACTGTTTTTCGTTTATGATAAATGACACTTTGAGCTGAGATATAGAGAGCTTCAAAGTTTCATTTAGCAAAAATGGAAAACAGTTTCTAAACCCTCAATGTCCTACCTTTCCGATGATACCACTCTCGTTCTGAAAGACCAACTTCACTCGGGAACATTCAATCAGTTACTGTACCAAATCTAAACTAGGTCTACTTCCCCTTCCCCGAACCATCTACAACTTACACTTCTTGCAGTTCCTTCCCGGATTCCGGAGCTCATCGTGATCCACATATCCCTCGTTGCACTGACACTTGTACGAATCCCGGGTATCAATGCAAATCGCATGCTCGTGACAAGTATGTCCCCCTGGGATCAAGCACTCATTCACCAGCGCACGACAATCAATTCCTCCAAAAGCGTGTGGATTCGGTGAAATATCCACAAAGTCCTCCTTGCATCTGCACAAAAATCCATCGGGCAGATCGATGCAGTCGGCGTTCATCGAGCAGTTGTGCGTGCCGTCGAGACATTCGTTGCGTTGTTTGGAGCAGATGCGTCCGGGCTTTTTGTTCTGCTCGGGGGATTTGTCGAGGAAGCCTTCGTTGCAGGTGCAGATGTAGGACTCGTCGGTGTCGGTGCACTTGGCGTTCGGGTCGCAGTCGGCGACTCCGGCGGCGCACTCGTCGATCACTGGAATGAAGGGAGGGTGAGAGGGAGGTGGAGGGGTGAGGGTGCAGGCGAGGGTGGGTGAAGGGTGATGGGTGATGGGTGTAGGGGGTGATGGGGAGAGGGTGATGGTGTGGGAAGCAGTGGTAAGCTATTGGGATCCTTGTCATCTGGGGAATCAGTGGGTCTATTGGGAAGTTTGTGGACCCTGGAGACCCATTGGGACCACTATGATATCAGATGAGACACTGAAGATCTATTGGGACCATCTTGACACCAGGGGTACTTGGGTACCTATTGAGACTATCTTGGTACCTAGAGACCTATTGGGACAACTATGGTTCCTGATAAGACCCTATGGACCTGTTGAGACGATCACAATGAACCCAAGCCATGATTCTACAAGAGCATAGAAGCTTATCAGCACTACTAGTACCTAGGGGATCTATTGGAACTAGTTTGGGCCATGGGAACATAATGGGATCACTTTGGTACCAGATGACACCCTGGGTACCTATAGAGACCACTTTGGTACTAGATGAGACCCTGGTTACATATTGGGACCATTTTAGACCATGGGGACCTATAGGGTCCACTTTGGTACCTGGAAATATGTTAGTACCCCTTTAGATCCTTGAGCCCTACTTGGTCCATTTTTTGGTACTTGGTGACAACTTTGGATCTTGGAGCCATATTTAGATCCTACTAGACCCTGGGAACTTATCAATACTAATTTGGTACCTGAAAACCTTCTATGGTCTTACTGGACCCTTTGGAACTATTTGGACCGACCTGGCACCTGGGAACCCACTAGACCATAAGGGCTTACCCCTAGACCCTAGAGAACTTCCGACCTTTGCCCTCTAACCCCCCCCCCCCTTTCTACCCCCACAAACCCCCTATCCCATGCCACACCCTACCCCACCATAACCAAAAGCCCCAACTCACGGCAAATATCAGTGACCGGATGTCTCTTGTGATGTCTATCGCACATGCACGCGAACGCTCCACGTCCATCCGGCAAGCACTTCTCCTTCTTTCGCGCATCGCAACTGTCCGGAACTCGTGGGTCGCAAGTCCCTGGAGCCTCGCACTTGTTGGTCCGTCCATTTCTCTGGAAGCCAGCGTCGCACTTGCAGATGAACTCTCCTCCCGCGCCCTTCTCGCACTTGGAGTTTGGCGGGCAGCTGTGAATGTCATTCGGGTGGCACTCATCCGTCGATGGTGAGATCTCCACAGGTTTCTCGCCAATCTTGCACACCCCGGTGAGTCTATCCCTCCACCCGAGGTCCGCTGGACAGGTGCATCGCCAATTTCCGAACGGCGTCTTCTCGCAAATCTCCGGGTCCGGGCAGGATGTCGCGATTTCCGGGTTGCAAATGTCTCCACCACACACCTTGGTGACCGGGTGGATGTCGAATCCGGGTGGGCAGGTGCAGATGAACTTTCCATTTTTCTGCTGGCAAACTTGGTTGAGCGATCGGTCGCAGCCGTTGTGGTTGGATGGATCGCATGGGCCCTTGTTGTAGGTGTCCTCGTTGGATTGGTGGGGGCACGCCACCCTTTGGATGGCGGAGCGGAGGCGGGTGTTCAGGTCCTCGAAGCCGGAGACGTGGAAGGTGCGGTCTTTGGAGCCGGAGATCTCCTCGAGCTCGGCGTCCAGCACGTGGTTGGTGACGCCTACTGCGAAGAGCTGGATGTCCTGGCGACGAGCATTGTCCGATGGGCGGGTGACATTGTCCTGCGATCTTCCGTCGGTGATCACAATCGCAACACGAGACACTTGTCCAACTGGGCGAGCTCCTCGTCTCTCGGAAAACGCTTCATTGGCAACGTGCTCAATCGCAGCTCCAGTTCTAGTGAGCCCAGTGAGGTACTCAATGTTGCGAATAGCGTTCTGAAGCGATTTGCGATCCGAGTAGTTATCCAATCCAAATTCATGACGAATCTGATCCGAGTATTGCACCACAGACACCCTTGTCTTCTGCGGCGCGATATCGAACAACTCGGTGAACTCGGCCAAAAAGCGGAGCACTTCTGTCTGGAAGACGTAGGAGCCGATGGAGCCGGAGCCGTCGATGAGGAAGACGAGGTCGGTGGGCTGGGCGGGGCAGGCGGTGGACAGGGTGCACACGCGGCCTGGCGGCAGGTTGGCGTTGGAGGAGACGTCGACGTAGCCGGCGAAGCATTTGCAGGTGTAGCCGTCGGGGAGCTGGACGCAGTCGGCGTTTTCGTCGCAGGAATTGAGAGATTTGTCGGAGCATTGGTTGGCGGCTGGAAACTTTGTTTTGGAAAGCAGGAATTTGAATTTGAAAAAAAGTCCGCAATCTGTCGTGGTGGTGTGTGCAGATCTGTGCACACACCATCACGGCAGATTGCACACTTTTCGAAATTAGGAATATCGGCCAACATGCAAACTTATAAAGATAAAAGCAAGGGATCTCTGTGTTTTTGTTTCTATCTAAATTATATACCATGCTCTCTCACCCGGATCATGATGAATTCTCGCTGCATTTCATTAATTAGAAGATTAAATTCCCAAAACCAAAATCACTTACCAACACTGCACTTTCTGCCCGGTGGAAGATTGTACCGAGAGGACACATCAATGCAATTCGACTTGCACGTGCAAATGTATCCAGTCGGCGTGTCCTGACAATCGGCCTGATGCGAGCAATCGTGCGACCCGTCCGCGCACTCGTTCCGCACTTGCTGACACTTCCTGCCCGGCAATCTGACGGCATCCGGAGACACATCCAGGAAGCCGGCCTTGCACTGACACTTTGGCCCGTCGTAGGTGTTCGAGCAGAACGCGTTCTTGTCGCACTCATTGGCCTGCTCACACTGGCTGAACACCTTGCACACTCCATTGGATTGCTGGACGCTTCCACGACGGCACTGGCAAACTTTTTCGCCGGCTGTGTTGAATCTACACTCCTCATTGGGTCCGCAACCTGCTCCTTCGGAACATTGTGGCTGCCTGGATTGCTGTCCATAATATTCGGGGGATTTCGGCTTGTTGCAAACTCTTCCGGGGTACTTGTCAACATTCGGTGAGGCGTCAACGAAGCCTGGCCGACACTTGCACTCGTATCCGTCGGCACGATCGAAGCAGTCGGCGTTCTGCGAGCAATCCGCCTCGCCGTTGGTGCACTCGTTCACTGACTCGACGCATTTTCGTCCTGGCAGTTTTGCGATGGAGGTGGAGACGTCGACGTAGCCGGGTTGGCAGACGCACTGGAAGCCTTCGGGGGTGTCGACGCAGGCGGCGTTCTCGTCGCAGTCCACTCCGTAGGTTGATTTGGCGCCGCACTCGTTGGCGGTTTTTTGGCACATGCGGCCGGGTTTGTTGACCTGGAATTGGTGGAGGGTGTTGTCAGGGAGTAATGGAGCTTTAAGTTGAGTGGATTGACCGGATTTTTAGATCTATAGAATGAGAAGCTGCTTTACAGCATAGGGTCCTGATTTGTACTCTCCATCAAACCTTGGTTGAAACGCGCTCCATCGCATCTTGGATGAGACACAGATCATCAGACAGTATGTGTCTCCTCGAATCGTGTACTCTCTCACCCGAAACACAATAGAGCGCGATACCACCAAATGTAGACGGAGAGTACAACGTCTAGTACCTGGACCGACAGTCTTTACAGCGAAATGTTTGTACAGATTAGTGAGATGATCTATCTACCTATATCTATCATGTTCTCTAGATTTTGATAATGATATCATTAAAAAAATTCAGAATTTGATCTACTCGGGACAGTTTACTGCAAGCCTCGGATCATCAAAGTTCAGTACTTTCTTCCCTGCTGACAATTTTGGTACTAAACTTTGGACGTTTTTATAAGCTTCACAACTCTGCTCCCAGATATCCGTTTCAAATTCTGAGCACAGTTTTAGAGAGCTCACGTCATCAGCTTTCCAATGATACTACTCATGATCAACTAACTCCACGCACTAAACTTTTATAGCCAATTTGCTACACCTTACCTGCTAGCTGATCTCTGACTACTACTAACTACCTTCAACCTATATCCACAAGATCTTCCATTTCACTTCCCCATTTTCAGATCTTCTCCATCTACCCCTCTACCTCTCTCCAACCCTTCTCCTACCTTATCCGGCGAAGTATCGGCAAAACCGGCATTACACCGGCAAGTGTACCCCTCGGCCAGATCCACACACTGCGCGTCGCGATGGCATCCGTTCAGCGAGGGTCTCGCGCACTCGTTGACGACGAGACACCGGCCGTCTGGAAGTCTTGATACTCCGACTGGGCATTCACATCGGTATTGGCCGTTCACAAATACGCAGACCTGAAAAAATTCTGATTTTCTGGATGATGTTAGTGAGTTTGATGCTGATCGAAGTCAAAAATGTGTGCTTTTGTTAGTTTGAACGTAGCTCCGCCCATTTTTGCTTTTTTTGGCTCATTTTTGATTGTAGACCTGCATTGACATAAGAGCTATAAATTGTCAGTGAAGCACTTTTCATGAATCTCAACGGCGACTTAGATATCTTTGATTTTCTGAAGTACCCTTTCAGGACCACTCTCAATAGCTCAAAAAATGGAAATATCTTGCTCAATTTTGAGTTTCATGGAAAGTGCTCAACTAACAATTTGTAGCTCTCAGTTCAATGCACATCTCCACAAATTTTCAGTTCAAGAGAGCAAAAATGGGCGGAGTTACACGAGCCTGATAAATGTACCTCGCTCTTGGCCTGATTGCACGACAGCGGATCGTTGACTCGGCATTGAAGGCTTGCTGAAAAAAGAAAAAAGGATGAATCATTGGTCCCTGTCTTTCTCAACAATTTATTATGATTCCCAGAATGGCAGCCCATCCCATCCCATCTCTTCCCCTTCCCCACAAGGTCATCGCGCCACACCCATCCCCATCTCTCTCAATTCTCCGTTATATTTCTATTCGGGGTGCGATTTGATTTGCCAAAGCCATCACATTCTGAGAAGGCGAATAGAATAGAAAGAGAAAAGCAAAAAGGAGACTGGTAATGATAATGGAAAGGGAAATGTGTGTTACACTAAACTGTTCCGTGTCTTCTCAACTCACAATAAGTCTGCCGATGTTGGTAGGTCGTTGCCGCCGAGGCGATGAGCGGCAGGAGCACTAATGGCACCCACCTCATGACACCTGGAATTTGGACTTTTAGGAAAAATCGGTTGAAAAAGGAAGGAAAAGGAAGGAAAGTAGAAGAAAGTTGGGGAATCGAAATGAAGTCGTTTGAAAAAATAAATGAAACAAACAATGTTGTCGAGAGAGGTGTGGCTTGGATAGGGAGGAGTGGGCATTGATACGGGCAGGTTTTCAAAATAGATACGGGGAGATGGTGAAATATAGGAAGGGTGGAAGGATGAAGGTGTTCTGTATGGATGTGGTAGTCTAGCTATCAGTATGATTTCAGTAGCAAGGTAGGAAGGTATAGGTATAGATGGTACAGGAAGGTAGTAGATCCTAGGCTATACAGGAGGTATAGGTTGTAGGTACCAGGTTCTAGGGGTAGGATGTATAGAATGTAAGTTACTGTGATTTTCTGGTCCTGGATCTGGATCTAGCTACCAATGTCCGAGTACAGCTGATCGCTGATACTATCCAACAGGTATCAGTACCACATCATAGTTTATAGAATAAATCGATGGTAGGTTCAACTGGTACAAAGGTTTCTGTGATCAATCTATCTGGCTAGCATGGTTCTAGTACAGGTTATCATAGCTATGAATATACTGCATCATTTTTACGTGGAGTAGTTTATACTATCCTAGATGTTATTACCACTACCAAAATATCTCTACCTTCCCTGCTATGTACCTTTGAGGATCTTCTGTTAGGAGCTAAGCTAAAATAAGCCTGTACCTAGACCTAGACTTGTAGAGAATGGACATACTACCCTAGCTATGAAACCACAGTTAGCAGACCTATGATATGGTCCTAGGAGCTCAGGTATAGGATCTAGTCTAGGTAACCATCTTACTACTGGTACTACCTAACTATTGCACCTACATGATTGAGTTTTTACATTGTGATAGTACCACCTATGATCTAGGTCTAGGACATAGTCTACTATCCTAACTACTAACTACTTATACACTACTAGTACTGATATGACCATTTTACTACTAGTACTGATATGACCACTTAGCTTCTCTAGCTATCCTAGGTTAAGCCTATGATAGGGTCACAGAATTTCAGGTACAGAATTCAGTCTAGGTACTTAACTTACTACTAGTACTACCTGCGATTCTATCTTAGGATCCTAGGAATAGGTCAAGCTTGGCTATAGCTTAGCTTAGAACGGCTTTACTATGATACCTAAATATTTTACTATGTTCTAGTACTACCTATTCTCTAGGTCCAGGACATTGTCAGTATCCTAGCCTAGTACTAGTGTACATTAGGCATCTCTAGGTACACCTATGGAACATGGTGTAGACAGTAGATCCTACTTTATTATGAAATTTTCCACAATACAAGGAATGTCAGACAGTGACTCATTTTACAATTTACCTACCTAGTTACCGTCATACCTATGATCTTTGCTAGTACAGAACACCTAGTTAATCTAACTATTATCACCAATATCAACCCCCAGAACACCACAAGGCGAAAAAGAAGAAGCAGAAGAAGCAGAAGAACAAGAAGAAGAAGACGAGGAAGAAAAGTTCACATGGTGATAAGCTTTCCCCTATCACACACTTCTCACTCTTACGTAACACCAGCACGAACACCGGTTCATGAGAAAATCCGAAGGAGGTGGATTTCAAAACGGCAACACAACACATAATATGAGAGAGAGATGGAGACACAGTTGATTGGCTAAACGACAAGTTTTGGAGGCGGAGGCGGAGGGTGTATCCGACGAACATTTGAAGATATATACCAAAAGGTGCGCCTTCGTATAATTGCGTTTTCTTCTCACAACTACTACTGTGTCCAGGGTGGAGGGGGCGAATTGATGAAGGTTGGGGGAGAAGGGCGTGGCTGATTGATTAAGGGTGGGGGATGGTTTACACTCGACTTTTGTGTGTTGGCAAAACTGATCGGTGAGAAATGAATGGACATCAAACATTGGCAATGGGAGGAAAAGGGGAGTGTGAGGGAGTTGAGCTCATATAGAGGTATGGGGAAAGGGGGTGGAGTTCAATGAGCTGGAGGATCTGGTCTTAGTCCTAGTTCTAAGTTTACAGGATCTATGTTTCAGCTTGTCGGAACATGTCAAAAATCTATACCAGACGAGTTTCACTATGTTAATTTGTGTACCAGAGCTACGTAAATCTACACATAGATGCAGGAATCCTCCGTAAATCCACACTACGCAGCGTAAATCTACATTCTGTTCAAATTAGTCTGTCGTAAATCTATCAGGATCTGCATAAATCCACACCAAGCTCCGTAAATCTACACCTCACTACATTAGAATTTTGTCGATCATCTATACAGATTACAGAGCTGCGTAAATCTACCCAGCATACAGTAGTCTAAAAGCTCCGTAAATCCACACTAACCTTCGTTAATCGTCCCATAGCAACACAACGGTCCTCCGTAAATCCACAGGAAGCCCCGTAAATCTCCCCAAAGTACAGTAGTCTAGAAACTGCGTAAATCCACACCTAACTATCGGAACCTATTGTAGCCGCGTAAATGGGGACCCGTAAATATACCCTTAACTTCCGTAAATCTACCCCTAATCATATCAGACGCTTGTAAATCCACACTAAGGGCCCGTAAATCTACCCCACCTCCGTAAATCCACATCTAATTTTAGTATAGCTTTGTAAATCGACATTAGAAGCTCCGTAAATCTACCCCAACAACATCTATCTCCCGTAAATCTACCCCTAACTAATTTCAACTCCCGTAAATCCACACTAACCTCCCGTAAATCTACCCCAACTACTTCACCTCCCGTAAATCCACACTCCTATCCCACCTTCTACTACTACTACTACTACTACACATTTCCAAGCCTACTACATTCCTCTAACTTAATCCCCCAGATTAGCAAAGGTATATAACAAGATATACATCTAAAACCACTACTAACCTAGAATCCCCTGAACACCATAAAGATGGCAACTGATAATTTCTCTCCGAACGAACACTGAAAATGATAAGAGAAGGCAAAAAAGTGTGGAGGGCACAACGGCAACTTTCGATTATCAGCCTCACCTAGGCGTCCAATCAATCATTAACAGGTCTATCTGAATGGCAATTGGACTGAAGGAGAGAGGGGGGAGGGGAATTTATCAACAATTGGGCAAAAGCCGGAATATCGGATATCATCATCCGCGACCTTTTTGTTGCGCAATTGGAGGGAAAGGGAGGAGATTAATGAACGGGGTGTCGTCATTAACATAGGGGAACGAGTATTAGGAAGTTGAAGGAAGAAATTGGTTTAGGTAGATCGAAAAATAGTTGGTTTACAGTGATGAATTGGTTAAAGACTTAAAGGAGTTCAATATTTGAAAAATGTGGGGAAAAAGTTAGTTTGGGTTTTGGAGAATTGTGAGAGTTATGACAAGTAGATTCAGAAAATTGAGCACATCTTGCTCATTTTTGATTATCATGAAAAGTGCTCAACTAACAATTTATAGCCCTAATATCAATCTATACTCCCACAAAATTTCACCTCAAACCAGTAAAAATAGGCGGAGTTATGATAGGTAGATCAAAAATCGACTCATTTTTGATCTACCTATCATAACTCCGCCCATTTTTGCTATTTTTTGCTCAATTTTTTTCACGATGCTCATGGACTTTAGAGCTATAAATTGTTAGTTGAACACTTTCATTGAAAATCAAGTTGAGCAAAGATAAGCTCCGATTTTCAAAAGGACACACTTCAAAATTTCAAAATTTCAATGTGAGGTTCAGAAAATTGAGCACATCTTGCTCATTTTCAATTTTCATAAAAAGTACTCAACTAACAATTTGTAGCCCTGATATCAATGTACATCTCCAGAAATTTTCAGCCAGAAAGAGCAAAAATGGGCGGAGTTATGAAGGCTTGAATTTTGAAAAGTGAAAAGTGTGAGTGTGAAAAAAATGAAAAAAATCCGTTTCAAAAAAAAAATTTATATAGAAAAAGTGAGAAAAAAATGCGATAACAGATATCAGTGAAATCAGGGTAAAAAAATAAAAAGGATAGAAACTACAGTATCCTTCGTAAATCCACACAGTGAGCGCGTAAATCCACACCAGGGAATCGTAAATCTACCCCAAATCATAGTAGTCCTTCGTAAATCCACACAAAACTATAGAAGTTCTCCGTAAATCCACACTAACCTTCCGTAAATCTACCCCTAACCATTCTAACCTCTCGTAAATCCACACTAACCTCCGTAAATCTACCCCAAACTACAGCTATCTCTCGTAAATCCACATCAGGGTCTCGTAAATCTACCCCTAACCTCTTTAGCTCACTGTAAATCCACACTAACATTCCGTAAATTCACACTAACCTCCCGTAAATCTACCCCCAACCATTCTAATGTCTCGTAAATCTACCCCAAATCACAATAGTTACCCGTAAATCTACCCCTAGCTACATTATTCCTCCGTAAATCTACCCCAACTATCCGTAAACCCACCCCAACCTCCCGTAAATCCACCCCGTCATGCCAAAAAAAAACAAATCGTCTCCATTCTCCTCCTTCTCTTCCTCCCGTTCCTGACCGCAAAACAGTAATTGCCTTCTCTCTCTCTCTCCTCTTTTTCTTTCTCATTCTATTCTGTTGCAATACAACCTGGATGACGTGACAGACAACTAGAAGAGAGAAAGAGGTAGAAGAAGCAACAGCGACAGCAAAAAATTCCGGTTCCATGTAAAAATGTGTATGTGGGAAATGCCGAAGGGGCGAAAATGGAAAATGACCCAGAAAAATGGGTCCTAATGGCATTTTTTTCAGTGGGGGCTTTGTTCAAAGTTTTACAATGCTAATTTAGTGGGGGTGAGGTGGAAAATGGGCGGGGTGGATTTACGGGGGGTGGGAGAAGTTAGGGGTAGATTTACGGGAAGTCAATGTGGATTTACGGAGGTACAATGCTGTTTGGAGTGGACTTACGGACAAAAAAATGTGGTTAGGGGTAGATTTACGGAGAGCTTGTGTCGATTTACGGAAGAATAATGTAGTTTGGGGTGGATTTACGGGAGGTTAGTGTGGATTTACGGAGGTCAGAGAAGTTCGGGGTAGATTTACGGAAAAATAATGGAGTATGGGGTAGATTTACGGGAAGTCGAAGAAGTTTTGTGTAGATTTACGGAAGGTTAATGTAGATTTACGAGCTCTCATGTAGATTTACGGGATAATAATGAAGTTGGGGTAAATTTACGGCGGATTGAACATGTTTGGGGTAAATTTACGAGTGATTGGAATAGTTTAGTGTGGATTCACGGAAGATAGAAGATAGTTAGTGTAGATTTACGGACAAATAGTAAAGTCTGGGGTAGATTTACGGGAGATTGGTGTGGATTTACGCACTCTCATGTGGATTTACGGTATCTGAGGTAAATTTACGACGCTTTTTGTCGATTTACGACGAACTTCTATAGCTTTGGGTAGATTTACGAGCTCTCATGTCGATTTACGGGAGGTCGATGAATTTCGAGGTAGATTTACGACGATAAAGTGTCGATTTACGGGCTCTCGTGTAGATTTACGGGACAATAAAGAAGTTGGGGTAGATTTACGGCGGATTGAACATGTTTGGGGTAAATTTACGAGCGATTGGAATAGTTTAGTGTGGATTTACGGACAAATAGTAAAGTTTGGGGTAGATTTACGGGAGATTGGTGTGGATTTACGGACTCTCATGTAGATTTACGACAAACTTCAATAGTCTGGCATAGATTTACGCGCCCTACTGTGTACTTACGATAACTCCTCCAAACTACCCCACTCTCATGTCGATTTACGGGGCATACTGTAGATCAAAAATGTTTCGAAACGATGTCTTCTTCTTGATGAAATCAGGACTGCTAAATGATATCACTGTCTCCACAGTGGTCAGAAGACAGGATTCCATAAATCAAGAGGCGGCGAATTTAAATTTAATTTTATGACATCGGCAGCGGCGGGAGAAGGGGAACTTGATTGTAGGCGTGGGATTCTGAATTCTGAATTCAGAAAAAATTTGTTCCCATAAATCGACAGTAGAACCCGTAAATCTACATGGGATATCGTAAATTCACAATAGAGGCCGTAAATCCACCCCAAACTACAGTAATCCCCCGTAAATCTACCTCAACCTCCGTAAATCTACCCCAAACTACAGTAGTCCACCGTAAATCCACACCAGCTCCCCGTAAATCCACACTACCTCCCCGTAAATCCACCCCAAAAACATTGTTTATTTTCTCCCAAAAAGGGAGGTGTCTAAATGACCGTTTCAAATGCTTCCTTTTGTAAAATTTTCAAGTGGCCCCGCCCCTTTTATATAGGGCCTCTTATGGAATTGTTTCCATTACACCACCCTTTTATAAATGGGCGAGGGAAAAGAACATTTTCGCTTTTTTTGTTGGGAGGAGGAGAAAAAAAGGACAAAAATTGCAAATGGTCAGGGACAAAATGTTTATAATTGGTGTGGATTTACGGGGGGAAAGAAAAGTGTAGTCTGGGGTGGATTTACGTGAGGATTACTGTAGATGGGGTAAATTTACGGAGTGTTGGTGTGGATTTACGGGACTATCCTCATCAATCTCCCGTAAATCCACACCTAAACACTCGTAAATCCACACAAATATATTTTTGTGTAGATTTACGGCAGTTTATGTGGATTTACGGGAGCT
Organism: Caenorhabditis imperialis; assembly: GCA_963572205.1. Lineage (NCBI taxonomy): Eukaryota > Metazoa > Nematoda > Chromadorea > Rhabditida > Rhabditidae > Caenorhabditis > Caenorhabditis imperialis. The sequence continues at coordinate 1,737,668 of OY751541.1, forward strand.
ATTGTACATTTACGGTATCTGGGATAGATTTACAGCGCTTTTTGTCGATTTACGGGCACCTACTACACTTTGGTGTGGATTTACGGGATCTGGGGTAGATTTACGGCACTTCTACTCGTAAATCCACACGGCTCCATTTTGTTTAGATTTACGGGGATTTAGTGTGGATTTAGGGGAGCTAGTGTGTATTTACGGGTTCTAATGTGGATTTACGTGAGAAATACTGTAGTTTGGGGTAGATTTACGGCGCTTATTGACGATTTACGGGCGACTAATGTACTTTGGTGTGAATTTACGGGGAAATCTTCACCAATCTACCGTAAATCTACACTTAAACACCCGTAAATCTACACAACCTCATTTCTGTGTAGATTTACGGCACTTTATGTAGATTTACGGGATTTGGGGGTGGATTTACGGGCAACTACTGCACTTTGATGTAGATTTACGGGAACATCAATACTGAACTTCCCGTAAATCCACACCAGTCTCCCGTAAATCCACACGACTCCATTTCTGTGTAGATTTACGCCAAAAACCCCCTAAATCCCTATTGAAAATAGGTAAAAAGGGTGCGGAAATGATCGATACGCTGGCAACGATTACTCGTGGATTCGTGATTCTTCCGAATCGCCCCTCCTCTTCTGCCAGAGACAGATGAGACCGGTTCGAGCTAGGTGGGGATACGGCGTGTTAACATTTGCATATATCCTTCCTGTCTGGTGGATTTTGTACTTCTCGTGGACAAGTGAGGATTTTTGGAGGGTTATTGAACATAGGAAATTAGAAAAAATTGAGAAATTGAAAATGACATTTTCCACGAGAAGTACAAAAAAGTTCAAAAATTTGCATAATTGACTTTTTTGTACTTCTCGTGGACAAAAGTATATTAAAACATGATAATAATGATAAAAACGTTGAAAATAACGAAAAATATCAAAACCAAATACCAAAAACAATAATAAAAGATAATAATAATGCGAAATACGGGAAGAGTGTCCTCGTTTCTCTTCCGCCAACCACCACAATATCAACTAATAGACGGGGGGCGTTCTCTTCCGAAAGGATCACCCATCCGTAACAGTACGCGGGCACGTCTTCTAATGTAGACGTCAGCGGGAAAAAGTAAAGGGCGCGCTTTTAATGTGATTTCACTTCGGTTCCCACTTTCGATTCGATGTTTTTATTAATGGTGGTTCAGAAGCTGGTTGGCATTGAGCCAAACAAAGCGTTCCGACGAATCGAGTGTGTTTCTATCAAAAAGTGTGCAAATTTTGGTGGGGGAAAACGTACAAAATGGGTGTCAACGTGGACTACAATCTATAGACAGTGGATGGAAATTCTGGTGGAAACGGACAGGGATAAAAGGGGCGGGACTTCGTAGGCGAGACACATGGCCAGCCGGGAAGGGCTCCGCGAGCAATAAATAGACATCTCTAGAGTTGTGGAAGAAAAAAATGCACACATAATGGAAGGAAACAGTGAAAGGGGGCGGAGAAAACCACACTAAACAGATGGGCATTAGTGGGAAAACCGCCGAGTTTTGGGGAGAATTCAGGATGAGATGTGGATGAATTTCGAATGGTGAGGGATGACGAGATGACGTCATCCGGGTGCGACACGTCGGACAGTAACCCGGCAAAATGAGTTTTGGGAACAGAAAAGAGGACTCCGTGGAGCATTTGATTTGGGAAAAGTGGGCGGGACCTAGTGGGCTCAAATGACTAAAGAACTCGGGAATTTCAATTTTCGGGGGTGATTCGGGGGGAGAAGATGTGGAGAATGCTGAGGAAGAGTACGCTAGAGCGCAATTGGAAAATGGAGGAGGAAAATGTGGAGAACGTACATAATCTGTAAGAGATCACTGAAAAGTTGTTGGAAAACACAAAGAAAAGGGAAAAGGGGAGGGGCCAGTAGAAAAGGGACAAGCTGGCTAAATGGAAGAGGAAAATTGTGGAAATTTTAGCTTTTTATCCGTTTTTCAGTGAATTTTTGCAATTTTTCGGGATTTTTTGAAAATTTTCTTTACTGTGAGCTCTATTATGCTTATTATAATAGAGCTCACAGTAAAAAATGACCAAAAAATCCCGAAAAAATGCAAAAATTCGCCGAAAAACGGACAAAAAGCCAACATTTCCACAATTTCCCTCTTCCAGACCAGCTGCACAATGAGCATTCTTCAGAATTAGGCGGAGCCCTCCTCGACGGCGTCCACCAGCTGCTGATCGGCCACGTACAGCTTCGGATCCACGTTCTTCGGGATGGGCTCAATGCGCGTGCGGAGCTCCTGCTCGATGCGACGAAGAGTGTGACGGTCCTCGTAGGTGATGAGGTTGATGGCCACTCCGAGATGACCGAAACGTCCGGAACGACCGATTCTGTGGAGATAGGTCTCCGCGTTGCGCGGGAAGTCAAAGTTGATCACCACGTTGACGGCTTGGATGTCGATACCTGGAAAATTGAGAGTTTTTAGTGGTTTTTGAGCATTTCTAATATTGTAAGGGAAATAGTGCGAATTTGACGATTTCTATACAAATCGATTGAGAATTTCATGCTCATCACGTCTTCAGCACTTTATTTTTCATGAAAATCGCTTTGGAGCAAGTTATGAGCTCTCAAAACTGAGTTTTATGGTGCAAAATGAAAATTAGCTCCGAGAAATTGAACTGGTAAATTTCAGATTTTCAGTGAGAATTTCGCATCTACAAAATTTCCACTGAAAATCAAAAAATTATCAGTTAAATTTCTCGCAGCTCATTCTTATTTTGCACCATAAAACTCAACTTTGAGAGCTTATAACTTGCTCCAAAGCAATTTTCATGAAAAATCAAGTGCTGAATGCGTGAAAAGCATGAAATTCTATGGCGATTAGTGTAAAAATATTGATAATTTTGAACTTCGGCTCAAAATTTTCGGAGAATAGTCGCTCAGATATCCGTTCTTCATTTCCTCATGGAGATTCGGAGTGTGTGTATGTTAATTCCTCATCACGACTCTTTCCCAGTCAGTTTTGCTCATCTTTATCAGATGAATCATCTTACCACGAGTGAGCAAATCGGAGCACACCAAATTTCTGCAATTTCCCTGACGGAAGTCGTGGAACACGCGGTTTCTGTGATTCTGCGCCATCTTCGAGTGGATATAATAGCACGAGTATCCGATCTCGGTAATCTTTTTGGCGAGCAGCTCGACACGCTGTGTCGAGTTGCAGAAGATGATCGACTGGTTGATTTGGAGCTTGCGGAACAGCGTATTCAGGCAATGCACTTTTTGCTTCTCCTGGACGAACGCGTAGTACTGGGTGACTCCGAGCAGCGTGAGCTCCTCCATCAGATTGATCTCGTACGGTTTGTGCATGTGCTTTTGCATGAAAGCGGTGACAGTGTGTGGGAAAGTGGCCGAGTAGAGCATCACCTGGCGCTCTTTGGGAAGGAAGTTGATGAGACGGTCCAGGATTCCCTGGAAACATCATTATAAATGGGCTCTTTTTGTGGGCGGAGCTACCAAACTGAATATATAGTGAAAAAGAGCTCATTTTCAAAAACTGCTCTTTCAAAACCTGCAAAACTGGAAAAATGATGAAATTTCTGAAAATGTCAATTTTCTGATTTCAGAGCATTTTGAGCACTTCTAAACGATACAAAATGCTCTTTTAAAATAAAAACCTATTCTAGCAGTTGTTCCAATTTCAGAACTTTTTCCATTACTTGATGAAAAAGTTTTGAAATTGAAATTCAAACTGCTTTTAGGTTTTTAGTGTAAAAGAGCATTTTTTATCGTGTAAAAGTGATAAAAATGCTCTGAAATCAGAAAATTGACATTTTCAGAAATTTCAGTATTTTCCAGTGTTCCAGATCACGAAAAAGAGCAGTTTTCTCGGCTCTTTTGCACTATATATTCAGTTTTTCTGGGTATATTTTTTCGATAATTAGGCGCTCAGATATCCGTTCTTCTTTCCTCACAAATATTCGGAGTGTGTGTATGTTTCGTCCTCATCGCACCATTTCCACGGGCTCTTGCTCACCTGGAAGTCCTGACTGAGCAACTTGTCAGCCTCGTCGAGCACCAAAGTCTTGCAGTGCTCCATCTTCGCGACGCCCTTCTCCATCAAATCGAGAATTCTGCCGGGCGTGGCGATGACGAGGTGAACGGTGCCGTTAAGACGCATGATGTCGTCGCGAAGGTCCGTGCCTCCCGTCGTCACCATCACCTTCAGCTGAATGTGTTTGGAGAGCTCGACGCAGATCTGCGACGTCTGGAGAGCCAGCTCGCGCGTCGGCACGATCACCATCGCCTGAATCGACTTGACGTCCGGCTGAATCTTCTCGATCACCGGAATACAGTAAGCTCCAGTTTTTCCCGTTCCGTTCTTGGCTCTCGCCAGAATATCCTGTCCGGTGAGCGCGACGCCAATCGACGCCTCCTGAATCGGACTCGGCTTCTCCCAGCCCTTCTCGAAGATGCCCATGAGCAGGTCGCGGCTCAGACAAAAGTCCTCGAACTCGACGCCCTTGGTGTCGGTGACGTCGGCGGTTTTGAAGCGGCGGTCTTTCGCCGGCAGGTTCAACGACGCCTTCCAGTTGTCGTCGCCGTTCGCCGGCACCACTTGTTGAAGCTCAGCTCCACTCATTATTTTTTATTTCGCAAATAGGTTTGATTTCCGTTAGATCTGCAGAGGAAGAGGAATTGTGGTGAGGAAGATAGAGAATGCGAAAAGAAGCAGTTAGGAGCTCACGGAGCCGAGAGAATTGATTTTTTCATCAAAACTACTTATAAGAGGAAAAATGGAGGTTAGATTCCAAGCTAGGCAATATGGTCACGACTTCTTCAACTTTTGGACTCGAAATCGGTTTTTGATCAGTTTTTCTTGGATTTTCAGCTAAAAATCATCATAAAATGTAATTTTTATGTCAATTTTGACAAAAATAACATTTCACGATGATTTTCCATTAGTTTTTTATCGGAAAATGAAGATACTAATTGGAAAATCACTATTGATTCTGGCTCAGGACTTTGCCCTCCAACCATTAGAAAACCAACTACTCTGAACAAAATTTCACCTGTTTTTCTGAATTCTACTACTATCTACACTAAACTAAACTCCAAAACTGATCCAAAACCAAGAAAATATCACTAAAGCCCGCACTTAATGAACAAGAACTAGGACGCGACGTGCGCGCGATCAATAACGGTCAGAAAAGCGGCGAGACGACGACCAGAGACGCACAGACACTCTAATAGGTGGCGGAGGGAGGAAATCGATCGGAGAATGATGTTTGGAATGCTCATGAGCTCGCTGGAGCTCATGGAGCTCGCATAAGCCTCTAATTATCATCATCAGGTGGGGAAAGAGAGAGGACATAAGCAAGCGGGAGTTGAGGTCTTATATGAATCACCAAGAATGGCCTTTCAAATGTGCACAGTAATTATTGACATAGTGTGACTTATCAGGGCACAGTGAGCACTTATAGAGTTTTTGAGGGAGGTGTCAATCAATTTAATCAGAATTTCTTACTGATAATGGATTCAGTAACTTATTTTTTCAGGAAAATTGTATTGAAGCAAGTTATGAGCTCAAAGTTGGGGGTTTATGGTGCAAAATGGGGTTAGAGACATTTCGGGACTAAATTTCTGATTTTCAAAGGTAATTTTCGCATTTGCGCGGTGAAAATGCAAAAATGTCCACTGAAAATCAGAAATTTAGCTCTGAAACTTCTCAAGGTTCACTTTGCATCAGAAAACTCAACATTGAGCTCATAACTTGCTCCAAAAGTGATTTTCGTGGAAAATATAGCGCTGAAGTCGTTATCAGAATATCATTCTGGGTAGAATCTTGTCGGAGCTCATTTTTCTCATAAAACTCAAAAAACTCCACTTTGAGAGCTCGTAAAAGGAATTTTCGTGGAAATCAAAGTGCTAGAGACGTTATCAGCATGAGATTCTGGGTAGATTGATACTATTACTTCTATACTTGCAAAAATCAGTTGAAACACCTTCTAAGGTCACAAAAAATCGCGAAATTATCTGTTTTTCACCACTTCCGAAAAATTTCAAGCTGAATTCTCTGAAATTTATAATAATCAATTCAAAAAGCTCCTCAATGCACATTTTCCTAGAAAGACCTTATCAAACCAATAAAAATCGAGACTATCACAATTCCAAATTCAAAAAATCAATTCGCCTCCCACTATCAGCTCAACACCCGACAATAAGGCGATAAAATTATGAGTTTCTCTCGCGAAAAAGTTTCTCTTTCTCTGTCCCGAACGACGGCCGACAAGACGGCGAGAAACACGTGGCGAACGACAACGGAGAGAAGAAGAGAGGTGGAGGAATGAGAGGGCACACAGATATTTTGTGCTTTGCTCTAAGAGTTTATAATTGTGGAAAAGAATATCTGGAAGACATTCTAGAATTCAGATGCTTACAGTTCTGAATTTTCTGAATTTTTTACTGAAAAAATGCTTTTATTCATGATTTTCGATGAAAAATCGATAAATTTCGAGTTCAGACCAATTTTATATGATAGAAATTCGATTTTGATTAAAATTTACCGGAAAAAACCAAAAAATTCCGTCGAATTTCGAAAAATTGATCGAGAAAATCTCGAAAAGGAATGGAGAAAAGATGACATCCGCATTTTGCTGCGTACCTCTCAACACACTAGACATTGGATACTCAGCCAACATTTGCGCGCGCTGTTTGAATTTTGAATTTGAAAAAGTGCAGAATTTCACCAATTCAATGCAAATTTGATAGAATAGAGCAATTTTCAGTCAAAAAAAGTTTCAGAATGCGATTTTAATGAAATTTGAAAAAAATATCACAAATATAATAAAATCAGTATAAATTAGGGGGTTTTAATGAATATTGCCTGAAAAATTGAGAAAATAGAAAAAAGCAATGCTGTTTGAGAATACTTTTATCCTGGAAACAATGAGTGATAAAATAGCGCACTACTGCACAGAAAATTGATTTTTAGGCGATTTTTACCAAATTTTCTGAATTTTCGAACTTTTTTCACATTTTTTCTGAAAAATTGACTTTTTTCAAGTTTTTAGTGTAAATTAAACCATTTTCTGATGGAAAATATACAATTTTCATTCAAAAAGTGCCTAATTCCTTCAGAATCACTCGAAAATTGAAGAAAAAACCTAAAAATCAATTAAAATTAATACAACCCTAGAAAAATTGCTAAAAATGCACTTTTTTCTGGAGTTTTTGTTAATTTTTCCCCTTATATTTGTCACTAAATCTGAAAAAATCCTCTTATCAAATTGCAATCATCAAAAATCGAAACATGGACCCGCTCCCAACGTCGGTTTTCATCATCCTCAACTGGTCAGCAAGTGCGCTCCATTGAACCTCTGCGTCTCTCCATTATCCCTGATCTCTAAGCGATTTACGCCTCGGGGCCGTGGCCTAGTTCTCTCTTTTCGGGATTCTAGTCCTCTTTCCCTGTCCTCACATTTTTAAAACCCCCAAATTTCTCATCTTTTTTCAGTGCTAATCAATAAAATTCAATTGCACAATGAGCATGGAATGGTCGAAAAAGCGAAAGAAGGTAAAATTCATAAATTTTTTGATTAAAATCCGTGAAAATATCGATTTTGCAGCCAAACGACGACGAGGCGGAGCTGAACGACGCGCTGCTCGAGTTTCAGGCGGAATTCGGTCAGGGGAGTAGCGCCACACAGCCGAAGACGTTCCTGAGGGGCAATGTGGTGGAGGGGAATAAGAGTTGTAAGATTTTTCTTCGAAAAAAGGGAGTTTTATTGATTTTTGATGATTTTAGCGAGTACCGGAGCGGAGGGAGGTGTTTATGCTCCAAAATTCTCCATGAGCCTCGGCTCGAAGACCTCCAACGTTGGCTCAAAAGATTTCGATGAGGCGAAGAAATTGGCGGCGGCAAAAGTTAGTTTTTATTGATTTTTCCAAAAAAATCAATAATCCCAGGCGCGACGAATGCTAGAAGACGCAGCCCGTCTTAAAAACATGCCATCAGTGCCAAAAGTAGTCGTCCCGACGACCCGCCCCCTTCAAAGACCGCCCAAGCCAGGAAGTTCGAAGGCGAAGCAAGACAAGCCGAAGATCAGCCAAATGGAGCAGTTCAAAATGGAGTTGCAACGGTGCTCATTCTCTCCTTCTTCTCTCCATTCACCTCATCTAATCATAAACGGATTATAGTGTGCAAGAAGACCGCGAGAAGCGCAAAGACTTGCGCACCCATCTCGAGAAGGTCGGCATGGATCAGGCGGTCGTGGATCGGCTCGCACCCACTGCGGAGCGGGGGTTTCAGGGCTCCAGCGAGTTTGATGATGATCCGTACACGACGAACGTGTATGTGAGCAATATTCCCCATAATGTGAGTGAAATTGGGGGTTTTGGTGAGGAAAATCGATGGGGAATACTAAAAAATTATCTGAAAAGGGTCAAGAAAAGTGAAATGGTGAGAGCAGTCAAAATCTAGCACATCTAGAAGACGTTCTACAACGTAGTGCGTCTAAAACACGCTTCAAACTTCAGTGCGTCAATCACAACGCTCCAGACTACAATGCGCGAAATACATCAAAAAACACGCTCCAAATCGTAGTGCGTTAAAACACGCTCCAAGCTGTAGTGCGTTAGAAACACGCTTCAAACTTTAGTGCGTCAAATACATCAAAAAACAGATTTCAAAAGCGTAGTGCGTCAGAAACACGCTCCAAACTGTAGTGCGTCATGAAAACACGATCCGATTCCACAAAAATGGCCATCCTGTCAATGAGCCGCCGTAGCTTTCTATCTGGAGGCATGACGACTCGAACTACAGAATTCCGGATGAGCGACATGTAGTCGTCGTATCCATATTTCCCTTTCAATGGGAGCTCGTTCATCGGCGGAAATGAGTTGTACTGAAAAAATGCTCTTTGTGCAAAAAGTTCAAAAATGGGCGGGACTTAATTTCAATGAAAATCACTTTGGAGCAAGTTATGAGCTCTCAAAGTGCTGAAAATATGGACTTTCGAGAGGGTGTGCGTTATTCCAAAAAGCCTCGACTTTTACATGGATCGATTGGAAATGCGGAGCTGATCAGAAGTTTTAAATGCACAGAGTCACGAAAATGGCTCGGAAAGCCATTATTTTATGTCAAAGTGCCAAAAATGGGCGAGACTTGGTGCTTTTTTGCACTAACGTGAAAACCTAGAAACCTAATTTTTCACATGCAGCAAGTCGCAGTAGTTTGTAGTCCAAATTTTGCCCTTTGACATAAAATAACGGCTTTGAGAGCCATTTTTGTAACTCTGCGCAGTTATAACTTTTGATCAGCTCCGCATTTCCAATCGATCCATGTAAAATAGTCGACAGTTTTTGGATTAGCGCACACCCCATTCAAAAATGAAATTTCTTTAGGTGACCGAGGAGGACTTGCTCTTCACATTCGGCTCATTTGGACCGTTGGCCGCGCTCAAAATTTTGTACCCGAGGAGTGAGGAAGAAAGGAGAAGGCCACATATTTGTGCTTTTGTCGCGTTTATGTAGGTTTAGAGGGGATTGGCCGGAGTTAGCCGGAGTAGATCGGTAATACATCGGCTAATGATTGACCGGAGTGAAAAATTACTTGAAATCGGTCAGAGTAGACCGGTTATATATCGGCTTTTTATGGCGGAGTAAAAAATGCATTGATATCGGTCATTTTATTGGCCGGAGTAAACCGGTTATACATCGGCAACTGTGCTAGCCGAAGTTGATTGCCGTGTATATTGGCCGGAGTTCACTAACTTCGGCTGATGTAAGCACTGGCCGAATTTTTAATTTTTTTTATTGATACTTCGGCTTTCTATTACCGTTTTACAGAATAGTCGGAGTACTGACCGATCTAACCAACTCCGGTAAATCTAATTTATCGAAGTTGATTACCGGTCAGTACTCCGGTCAACATGACAAGAGTACTCGGATAAATCGTCTGAACAATGACCGAGCTATTCGGTCAGTGTTCAACCGGCTGACATTCGGTTAGAGATGAGAATACACCGGTCACATTAGCCGAAGCTAACTCCGGCCAATCATCAATATCAGCCGAAGCAAAACCCCCAAGTTCAGGTCGCGTGCCGACGTGGACCGCTTCATGGCCGAAGTCCGGCTGATCGTCGTCCGTAACGAGCCGATCCGATTCGCCTTTGCTCGACCGGTGACGATCCCGCCGGTTCCCTACTACACCCCGCCCACCTTAACCACCCTCCAACACCCGGATCCGCCCAGCGGATTGCCCTTCAATGCTCAGCCGCCTAAGGAGGAGGGGAAACGGTTTTTGGAGAAGGTGATTTCAATGAAATTCACTTTGGAGCAAGTTATGAGCTCTTAAAGTGCTCAAAATATGAGTTTTCGTGCTCCTGTTGTGTACAAACTACAAAACATCTAAATGAAGGTTTTTTGTAGTTTGTACCCAACATATCCACGTGGCAAAATCCATATTTCAGCAATTTGAGAGCTCATAACTTGCTCCAAAGTGATTTTCATTGAAATTAAGCCCCGCCCCTTCTTTGCACAAAGAGCATCTCTTTCAGTACAACTCATTCCCTCCGATGAACGAGCTCCCTCTGAAAGGGAAATATGGATACGACGACTACATGTCGCTCATCCGGAATTCTGTAGTTCGAGTCGTCATGCCTCCAGATAGAAAGCTACGGAGGCTCATTGACAGGATGGCCATTTTTGTGGTAACGGAAGGACCGCAGTTTGAGGTATAGAAGCGTGTTTTTGAAGTGCTATGTTTTGGAGCATGTTTTGGATGCACTGTTTTGGAGCGTGTTCTAGATGTGCTATATTTCGAAGCGTGTTTTTAGACGCACTATGTTTTGGAGCGTGTTTTTGAGGCGCTGCCTTTTTGAAGCGTGTTTTTTGACGCACTATGCTTTTATGCGTGTTTTGACGCCCTACAGTTTAGAGCGTGTTTTTGACTGATTTGACGCACTACTTTTGGAGCGTGTTTTTCTACGCATTACATTTTGGAGCGTGTTTTTTCGACGTACTATGCATTGGAGCGTGTTTCTGACGCACTGCAGTTGGAGCGTGTCTTTTAACGCACCACATTCTGGAGCGTGTTTTGGACGGAGTTGACGCACTACATTTTGAAGCGTGTTTTTCTATGCACTACATATTGAAGCATGTTTTCTGATGTACTGCAGTTTAAAGCGTGTTTTTAACGCACTACAACTTGAAGCGTGTTTTTGACGCACTACCTTTCGGAGCGTACTGAAATGTAGTGCGTCCAAAACACGCACTAGAATGTGATGCGTTCAAAATACGCTCCCAAATCTAGTGCGCCAAAAACACGCTCCAAAATATAGTGCTTCCAAACACGCTACAAAATAAGTGCGTCCAAACACGCTCCTAAATACCCATCTTCTTGCAGGCTCTAATCTGCTCCGAGGAGTTCACAAACCCAATGTTCCAATTCCTCTGGGACAACCATCACGCCCTTCACGTCTACTACCGCTGGCGCATCTACTCCCTCCTCCAAGGCGACACCCTCCTCGAATGGCGTCGTGAGCCCTTCCGAATGTTCTCCGACGGCTCCTGGTGGATCCCACCGTACTCGTTGAACGAGCTCCGCGAGCAAATGCCTGCCGAGTTGTACCATTTAACATGTCTTCAGACGTATCCGGACAGATGGACGATGGTGAAGGGTGGTGGACAGAGAAGAGGTGGCGAGAAGCCACGTCACGAGGAGGAACCGTATAGTGCGAGAGACGCAGAGTTTAAGAAGAGGGAGGAGAAGAGAAGGAAGGAAATTGAGAAGGAGGAGCGGAAGAAGGAGAAGAAGAAGTTGAAGAGGGCGTCGAGGATGTCTGATAAGCGGAGGGACAAACTGGAGGCGTTGATTCGAGAATTGACGCCAGAGAAGACGTCGATTGGCAATGCGATGGTGTGGTGTGTGGAGAACGCCACGTATGCTGCTGAGATCTGCGAGTGCATTTATGAGAGTCTCACTATTGAGGAGACGCCGTTGTTTAAGAAGATTGCGAGGTACTGTAGATTGAAAATTGTCCGAGAGAACTACACAGAATGGGTCTGTCCCTTTAAGGAACAGTAATTTTCGATATCCACAAGTTTTTAAAGCTAAAATTCGATAGATTCTACCTAAATTTTATGATTTCCACGAGAAATACGCCACTGACCAATCAGGGAAAGTGGGCGGATCTTATCCTTGAACATTTTCGAAAATTGTCAGATTTTTAACCGAAAATCCTTCGATTCTTCAAAAATTTGATGATTTCCACGAGAACTATACCATTGACCAATAAGAGAAAAGGGGCGGAGCTTATATTTTGAATTTCTCCGTTTTTCATCACCTCGGTATATGATTCTGACGTTTTTATAGTAATTCTCAAGAACTTGTTGAATTTTTAACCGAAAATCCATCGATTCTTCAAAAATTAGATAATTGTCCACGAGAACTACACTACTGCTACTTCAAGAAAATGGGCGGAGCTTTTTCTAATCAGTTTTTCCAAAATTTATCAGTTTTTTAGCTGAAAACCTGAAGATTCTATAGAAATTCAATGATTTTCACGAGAACTCTACCATTGACCAATCAGAGCACGCGCATTTTCTCTGATTGGTCAGTGATGGAGTTCTCGAGGACAAACATTGCATTTTTATGGAACCATCAGGTTTTCGGCTAAAAATCTGATTGATTTTGGAAGATCTGGATAGAGAAAGCTCCGCCCATTTTCTTTAAGTGGACAGTGGTGTAGTTCTCGTGGACAATTTGATAATTTTTGAAGAATTGATGGATTTTTGCTTGAAAATCAACAAAATCTTGAGAATTACTATAAAAACGTCAGAATTTTTCACCGAGATGATGAAAAACAGAAAAATTCAAAAGATAAGCTCCGCCTCTTTTCTCTAATTGGACAGATGTGTAGTTCTCGAGGACAAACATTGCATTTCTAGAGAATCATTATGATATGAGCTAAAATCTGTTACATTTTGAAAGAAAGCTCCACCCCTTTATCAGAATTCCCCATTTTCACATTTTCCAACATAATCTTCCTTCCAGACTCTACCTCATCAACGACATCCTCTCAAACTGCGTCCAACGCTCCGTCCGCGACGTCTTCTTGTTCCGCTCGCACTTCGAAGCGCTTCTGGAGCGCATCTTCATCGCCGTCGGCAAAACATACCGTCAAATAGCATCCAGAATCAAACAGGAGCAATTCAAGCAGCGAGTGATGTGCGTCTTTCGGAATTTCGAGGAGACTGCCGTTTACCCGACGGACAAGTTGATTCACAATCAGAACGTCTTCTTGGGACTCATCGAGGTCGAGAATCCGACGGAGCCAAAACGAGAGCCGTCGGTGGATTCTGAAGAGGATTTAGATGGCGTCCCGCTAGAAGACCTTGATGGAGTACCCATTGAGGAGAGTTCCAAGTCGCCGGAGGCTCCGAGAGCTCCGAAAGCTTCGAAAGCTCCAGAACATTCTAGTGGATACAATTGGTACTCGGAGCCCCCTAAAGAGCAACGTAGCTCTCCGATCTTTGCTTCTAAATGGGATAATGATGGACGGAAGTCGAATGATGAGGAGGATTTAGATGGCGTTGAGATTCTCGAGGAGCCATTGGAGAGCTTCAAGGGGTTGAGGGAGGAGGACCTGAATTTGTCGCCCGGGGAGATTAAAGTACGGGTTGTTTTGAGATTTTTATGAGAACTTCAGGGTTTTTGAGGTTTTCAAGGGTTTTTTACTGTTGAAATTCCTTCAAGGGTTTATGAAAAATCGAAGTTTTTCATAGTTTTTACAGTTTTTAACTCTAAAAACTTTGAAAATTGTGAAAAAACCATGTTTTCCATGGGTTTACCCAAATTTTCGTTTAATAATCACTAAAAACGTTGAAAATTCAATGTTTTTCATGGTTTTCAAAGTTTTTACAGTAAAATCTTTTGAAAATCATGTAACACGGAAATTTTCACATTTTTCATACTATTTTACAGTTTTCCACCTCCAATCCTCCGAAAAACTTGAAAATTCTACTTTTCTCACCATTTTTCACAGTTTTTCACCTTGACAACCATCAAAGACCTGAAAATTTCACATTTTTCATCGTTTTTCATAGTTTTTCACCTTTAAAACCATTGAAAAACTGAAAATGTCACATTTTTCATTATTTTTCATAGTTTTTTACCCCTAAAACCACTCAAAACCCTTTTAAACCAACTCGTTATCGGCTCTTGAAGTGTCTTAAAATGGGCGTGGCTTGTTGATTTGATAAGTTCTCACGTAAATATCACTAAATTTCCATGAAAACTGCTTTTTTCATTGACTTTCAATGTCCCACGTCTTCTGGATCTTCTGAATCATTAGAATCAGTTGAATCAGTTGAATCTACGAAGAAATATTGAAATAGAATCGAAATTTCACGTCATCTTCCTAACTTGAAGATTTGAAGACAGATGACGTGAAATTTCAGAACATTTTCAATATTCCTCTGAAGATTCGGAGGATTTGAATGATTCAGAAGATTCAGAAGCCGTGAAACGTTGAAAATCAATAAACAAACAGTTTTTATTCAAATTTAGTGATATTAAAGTTAGAACTTTTCAAATCAACAAGCCACGCCCATTTTTAGATACTTTAAGAGACGATAACATTCTCAAAGCTAGTTTTTACAAATTTTAGCAAAAAAATGTGCAAATTTCAACATTTTTTGTAAATTCAAGTACGGAAAACTGTAAAAAAGTATTAAAAAATGTGAAATTTCTTAATTTTTTGTGGTTTAAAAGTGAAAAACTATGAAAAATATGAAAAATTCCCCGAATCGTCCACGAGAACTACACGAAAGCAGTCTTTCCAGGACCCTCCATCATCTTCAGCAATTTCCTCCTCGGCTCTTGATGAAAAACGCCGAAAACTGATGCGTGACGTGGAAGTGAGAGCCATTGCGATGTTGGACGATTTGGAGGCGTTGAGGGATCCAGAAGCGAAACGGAAAGTGAACGAATTCAGAAAAGTGGAGATGGAGAAGGTGGAGAGAATTCTCGAGAAGGGAGGCGATGAGAAGAAGGAGAAGAAGAAGGACAAGAGGAAGAGGTACTGTAATGACTTTTTTAGAGGATTACTGTAGTTTGGTAGTTTGCTGGATTACTGTAGTTGTCATTTTAGACGTAGATTACTGTAGTTTAGAATCATGGCTGTAGTTTTCTCCGGATTACTGTAATTTGCAGATTACTGTAGCTGTCCAGATTACTGTAAAGTTTTGGGTTACTGTAGTTTGTAGGTTACTGTAGTTTTTTGGATTACTGTAGTTCTAGGGATTACTGTAGTTTTTCCAGACTATTGTAGTTTTCCGGATTACTGTACAGTTACAGTAATCTGGAAGTTATGAGAACTACAGTAACCAAAAAGCTACAGTAATCTAAATACTATGAGAACTACAGTAATCAAGAAAACTACAGTAATCTGAACAACTACAGTAACTCAAACAGCTACAGTAACCTGAAGAACTACGATAATGTTGAAAGTTACAGTAATCTGAAAGTAATAAGAACTACAGTAACCCAAAGTGCTACAGTAATCCATGAAACTAACTATTGTGCTCTAAAAGTACAGTAATCTGAACAACTACAGTAACCCAAAGTGCTACAATAATCTGGAAAGCTACAGAATTATAAATTACTGTAGTTTTATAAGATACTGTAATCTATGAACCTACAGTAATCTCGAAAACTACAGTAACCCTCCAATTTCCAGAAGCCGTTCAAGAGACCGTTCCCGCGACCGCCGTGACCGTGACCGTGACCGAAGTCGAGACCGTGGCCGAAGAGACCGATCGAGAGACAGAGGACGTGACCGAAGTAGTCGTGACCGGTCAAGAGACCGCCGGGATAGGGATCGAGATCGACGACATCGATAATTTGACCAATTTTTGAAAAAAAAAATATTTTTTTTTACTTTTTTTCCGAATTTTTCTAAATTATATATATCCATCCTTCAATAAACATTGCCACGTGGCACATTTGATCGGTTCTCATCAATTTGCTCCAATCAAAACTTGCTCCGCACCTACCAGATGTCCCAATGATTTATTACTCGAGCACACATTTTATTGGACCGGGGCTCTTTTCTTTATGTTTAATGGGTGTTATTAGAGGGAGCAATGGGAAAAGCAGAAAATTTGGGTCTTGGGGGGAAATTTTTCAAAAATTTAAAAAAAAAATTACAAAATTTTGCAGTTTTTCAAAAATTATTGATTTTTTAACAATTTCAATATCAAATTCGAATTCTCCTCGTTATTTGGAGTGATTTGATACCCATATCGACGTACTTTCCATACATTTCAATTTTTTAACAAAAATTTGCACTTTTTTGGGTCTCGCCACGAAAACCTTCAATTTTGACGCAATCTCGATTTTGTTAACGGATTTGAATTGCTCGTGTTTTTCTGAGCATTTTGATACTAATTTTGACGAATTTGGAGCATTTTTGAGTTTTTTGGAGTTTTTGGGTCTCGCCACGAAAAGTTGAAAATTTGAATTTTATTGGAAATGAGTCGATATGGGTCGATATGGGTATCAAATTACTCCAAATCACATGGAGAACCAGATTCCAGTAAGAAAAACAATAAATTTTGAAAAATAAAGGTTATCGTGGCGAGACCCAAAACCAGTCCCTGAAAATGTCGGGTGAAAATGAAAATTATTGGAAATGGGTCGATATGGGTATCAAATAACTCCAAATTGCAAGGAGAATATGAATTTGACAAGAAAACTGGGAAAATTCGAAAAATGAAGGTTTTCGTGGCGAGACCCAAAACCAGTCCCTGAAAATATCGGGGAAAATGAAAAATATCGGAAATGGGTCAATATGGGTATCAAATTACTCGCAATAACACGGAGAATTTGAAAATCATAAAATTTACATCCAAAAATCAAGTCAATCCTGGGAAAATCGAAAAACAAGTTTTCAACTTTTTCAAAAAAAAAATCACTCAATTTTCATGAATTTCTCTCAAAATCAGTATCATCATGCTCCAAATCTTACGACAAATTCAATTCCATTAGTTTCAATCCATAATTTTGCAGTTTTCACCATGAAATCCACCAAACCCCACCCATCCAACGATGATCCGGTATCCCACACCCTCATAAAATAATCGTAAAACACTCAACCAACACGTGTGGCTCTCGAGAAGCCGTTTGACAAATTGACGATTGAGGATTACGGTAGGTGACTAAAGGGGGGAGGCGGGATGGAAGGTGCCACATGTGAGAAGACATGTGGATTGCGATATTCATTCGCGTTTCGATTCTCAAGTGGCTCCGCTGATGATAGGCTACCGTAATCCGGTGGCTTAAAGGCGCAGGGCTGTTTTCCCAAAAGATTGGGCTCATTTTGGTTGATTTTAAAAATAATTTTTGTTTTCATTTTTGATCTACCTATCATAACTCCGCCCATTTTTGCTCACTTTGTCTGAAATTTTGTGCAGTTATAGCTCTAATGTAATTATATAAGCTCACAAAATTTGACTCAGATAGCGCAAAAATGGGCGGAGTTATGATAGGTAGATCAAAATTAACCAAGTTTTGATCTACCTATCATAACTCCGCCCCTTTTTGCTCTTTTTGGCTCAAATTTTGCAGAGAGGCTTATCAATTAGAGAGCTACAGATTGTTAGTTGAGCACCTTTCATGAAAGTCTAAAATGAGCAAGTTGTGCTCAATTCTCGGAGCCATCTCCTGAAAACCATAATTTCAAAGGTATCTTGTAGGAAATTGAGCACAACTTGCTCAATTTTAGTTTCCAGTAAAAGTGCTCAACTAACAACTTGTAGCCCCTATATTGATGAGTAACTCCACAAAATTTGAGCCAAAAAGAGCGAAAAGGGGCGGAGTTATGATAGGTAGATCAAAAACCACCCAAAAAATGAGCCAAAATCCCTGAAAATCAACATTTTCCATTCAAATTTCATGAATTTTCTTCAGATGAACCGTCACGCCTTCTCCATCGACGTCATCTTATCGAAAAAGGATTCTGGAGAGCGACGTCTTCGGAGTCACGGCTCATTGATTCGAGTCTTCCTTCAGTCGAGCAGTTTGTGGCGGCGATTTCACTCGCTCGGCACCGAAATGATAGTGACTAAAAGTGGCAGGTACAGTAATCCCAAAAAAAACAATTTGGTGGTTTTTGACCTACCATCCCTTTAAAATTTTAACTACCGTAATCAGTTTGAAATTGAAGTCCTCAAAACTCCGCTCATTTTTGCTCTTTTTGGATGAAATTTTGTGGAGATGCTCATTGATATGAGAGCTACAAATTGTTAGTTGACAACTTTTCATGAAAATTAAAAATGAGCAAGTTGTGCTTAATTTTTTGAAGAAAAAGATGATTTTCAGGAAGCCATCGTGAAAATTGAGCATAACTTGCTCATTTTTAATTTTCATAAAAAATGTTCAACTAGTAATTTGTAGCTCTCCTATTTATAAGCAACTCCACGAAATTTTATACAAAAAGAGCACAAATGGGCGGAGTTATGATAGGTAGATCAAAAATTACCTTATTTTGATCTACCTATCATAACTCCGCCCATTTTGGATCTTTTCAAATGAAATTTTGTGAGCTTATAGAATAACATTAGAACTATAACTTCACAAAATTTCAGACAAAATGATCAAAAAGGGGCGGAGTTACAGTAACCTTTTTCCAGACGGATGTTCCCAACTCTCTCCGTCCTGCTCACCGGGTTGGATCCAGCGAAAACGTACGTGGTGATGGTGGATTTGGAATGTATCGAAATGAAGAGATTTAGATACTCTTTTCATCAGAGCAAATGGATTTCTACTGGACCTGGTTGGGATTACTGTAGTTTACAAAAAAAAAATTTGAAAAAAAAATTTTTTTCAAAAATTTTCTTATTCCAGGAGAAAGTGAGCTCCCTAGTCGAATGTTCGTGCATTCTGACTCACCGGCTCGCGGAGCACACTGGATGAGAGCTCCCGTCAGTTTTGACAAAATGAAATTGACTAATAATCAGTTGGATAATAATGGACATGTAAGAATTTTTCTTATTTTTCAACAAATTTCAATATAAAATTCAAATTCTCCATGGTATTTGGAGTGATTTGATATCCATATCGACCACTTTAAAAAAATTTTGGGTCTCGCCACGAAAAGTGTTATTTTTAGAGATAACTCAATTTTGTTAATGGATTTGAATTCTCCACATCATTTGGAGTGATTTGATACCCATATTGCTATGGTTTCGAAGATATTGAATTTTTATGAATTTTTGGGTCCCGCAACGAAAATTGTCAAAATTCAAAAACTGTCGGAGTAGGTCGATATGGGTATCAAAATACTCCAAATCGGACGGAGAATTTGAATCCAGCAAGAAAAACTCAAAAATCTGAAAAATAAACGAGTTCGTGGCGAGACCCAAACACCGACTCCGAAAAGTACTGAAAATTAAAAATGATCGAAAGTGGGTCAATATGGGTATCAAATCACTCCAAATCACTTGGAGAATTCAAAAATCAACACGAAATTCTTCGAAATCAATCCGCTTTCCAGATAATCGTCAACTCAATGCACAAGTACCGCCCCCGAGTGCACATCATCGAACAAGAGGACTCGCAGAAAAGGCACACTTTTAGTTTTGATGAGACTGAGTTTATTGCGGTTACTGCTTATCAGAATCATCGGGTTAGTGTTTTGGAAAAAAAATTTTCAAAAAAAAAACTTTTCAAAAAATTTTACAAAAAAAAAATTTTCGAAAAAAAAAATTTTTTTCCAGATCACAAGTCTAAAAATCGAATCGAATCCGTTTGCAAAAGGATTCCGAGAATGCGAAGTTCCATGCGACCTGAACTCGGCGAGCACCGGAGCATCGTTCCACAACGTTTTCCCATTGATTTTCCCCTTTTTCACTGCACAATTGGGTTGTCATAGTGTGAATGAGGAGGAGAAGTGAATAAATTGTAGATTAATGGATTTTATATGATAGAGAATTTTTCACTGATACAGAATATGTAATTAAAGTACTAAAAAAGTGGATTTCAAGCTTTAAAACACGAAAAAACAAGAAAGCTACAGTAATCTGTTAATTTAAAGGTACAGAGACACTCTAAATTTGTTGGAAACGGTTGAAACTTACATCATTCAAAAGCAAATTTCTTGCTGATTCAGAATATGTAACAAAATCATGAAAATGTAGATTCTAAGCGTTTAAAAATGGAAAAACAAGAAAGCTACAGTAATCTGTTAATTTAAAGGTACATAGGCACTTTAAACTTGTCAAATCACGTTGAAACTGACATCATTCGAAAGCAAATTTTTTGCTGATTCATAAATGATTCATTTCACCAAAAAAAACAACAATTAAAAATGTTCTAAACTTTCATATATTAGTTATAGACAACGACAGCGTCAAAATAGGTCGGATGTTTGCAAGAGTCATCGATTGTGGACCGACATGCAGAAGTGAGCAGACCGTAATCCGCATTGTTCACGTACTCGATCGCCAAGTTGTTGCCCTGCCTCACAATGCCCACGCCTGCCGCGTTTGGAATCTGAGATAGCAGGTTGCTTGGCTCCTCGCTGTAGTCTTTCTCGCTGAAATCATGTTAAAAATGGGTTCAGAAGTGTATACTCGCCGCACGTGAGTGCGCTCCATTGCGAAATGACCGAAATGGAAGTGCACATTGGAGTTTTCTAGGCCGCGTGCGGAGTTTACAACACCCACCACGGCATATGATAACTCCACATTTCGTCTGTGGCATTCTTAATGAACTCGTTCTGATGCGCAACCGTCGTGTTCTTCCATTGCCGACTGCGGAACACCACCATATTCGACTTGCCACGTTGGAACGATGTCAAGCTATTCCTGGTGTAGAAAACGTGTTGTGAGTTGCCGCTGCACGGGTCGTACGACATGATCACGAATGCGTCGCTGCAACATTTTAGGTATTTCGAGCTTCTTTTCAACTAACTCTGTGAGAATCCGCTTGAGCGTGTCTCGAACAACCTGTGCTCTGTATGCGTTCGATACGCCTCCTCGTCCGCCGGCGTAATGGTCCTGGGTGTCGTACATCAGTTGTTGAACGATGTTCGGCCAGTAGGTGTTCTGCAAGGGAGCAAAACAGAAAATGAGTAGAAAATTCCGGAAAGCATGAATTTGAAAATTGTTGTGAGACCATGTGAACAATAAGGTCATGTTCCTTTAATACCGTACCCCTGCATTCTTCTTCTTTGTAGTTTTTTGTGTTTCTTTTCCGAATTAATCTCTATATTTTGCACAAGTTAATCATATTTTGCACCTTAAAACTGTTTTACAGAAACTCTACCATATAATTCTGCTTCCACCCATCCATCTGCTGGTGCAGTGTCACCAATCTCCCCTTCATGGTGTTCGGCTCGTACATCGTCTGATTATTGAAAAGCCCATTGGCATACGTCTCGATGAACAGGAACTCGGTGGACACCGCATCAATAATAGCTCGCCACTTTTGGAATGTGGCGTTGGTGCGGAGAGGATCGGCGTTCATCGCCATCATCAGTGGATTGGTGTCAGGGATTTCCAACATGCTCAAAAGGCGCTGAAAAGGGTTCTTTGAGCATATCAAGCTTTGCGAGATGCTCACATAAATGTACTCCATTGGTGCATTTTTGGTGTACTCGAGGTGGAACAATCTGATGCTCTCTGCGCACGGGTTGGTGATAGTGTCCAGCATGAACCTGCGGAGCATTGATGAGGTTTGAGCAAATTCCTGAAGACAAATATTGTCAACTCTTTCTAGGGATGCTCACCGCGTAGAAAATCTCAGCCACCATGAACGCCTTGAGCTCGTTGAACTGTTGCGTCATTTGTTGGGCGAGCTGAACATACGAATAAACTAGATCTAACTGCGAGTCATACCATATCCAACTTCTGATTCAGCTCATCCAGTTTCTTCATGACCGGGTCGTTATGATGCAAGACGCCCACCATATGGAGCACAGTTGATCCCACATCCGCAATGGCTCCCAGTGGCTCGAGAGCGTCCAGCGCGTACCCGCCGATTTTCAGGCAGCCCGAGACCATTTGGATGACCTCGTCGGTACTGTCATCGGCATGGAGTTGTGGTGAGAGGAGTAGGAAAAGGAAAACGAGCAGGAACTTCATGGAATAGGAAGGAATGATAGTGGAGATGGGGAAGAGGGGGTTTAAAAAGAATTCATGCTGACTTGTTATCTTATCAATTTCTCGGAGCTTAGCACTTGAAGCGCTTGAGGCTCACTATGATGTTGATATTTATAGAATGAGTTCAAGAATTCAATAATTAAGCATGAAAGGTTTATCAGATCAAAAGGTTCATTTCACTTATACCCAGCCACAGTTCCAAAGTAAGTTGGGTGTTTGCAGCTGGCCACCATTGCAAAGTACAATCCGGGCATGTTCGGACCGTGATTCGCATTATTCACGTACTCGACCGTCATATCGTTGTCAGTGTTCACAAGGCCCACCATTCCCGAGTTGGGAATCGCGTTCAGCAGGTCCCCGGATTCCTTGTCGTATTCTTTTTGACTGGAAGAGGAGGTGTGGTGTTTGGTATCGGGCCAAAGGTCTTGAATTGAGGAACAGATTTCTGTGCTCCAAATTTTTGTAAGATGATTGGGGAGGGAGATATGAAACGTAAAAGTGTGGAACATTTTAATATTTCAGTGTAACTCAATGTTGACTTGAAATTTTTCACAAGTCCAGGAGTGTATCAGTATTCATCCATTTAACTGACTTTTAGGTTCCTGAATTTCGTTCCAGATTCTAGAAAATGCTCAAAATCAGTACGGCACAAAGTATTAGGAACTTTCATGATTGCAACTCTCAGCTAACTATCTGTCTTTACACCGGAGCATCATAATTTACAAAACTTCAAATCTCGGATTCAAATTTCAAGCACAGTTCTGCACAGTTCGGTGACGTCACCACTCACCACGCCATCTCATAAATCTGACTATTGAACCGATTGGCGCTCTGAATGTACGCATTCTGTTCCGCGACCGTCGTGTTCTTCCAGTGCTGACTGCGGAACACCACCAGATTCGACTTGTCGCGACGCCACGCCATCAGGTAGTTGATGCCGTCGAACGAGTGTTGCGAGTAGCCGCTGCACGGGTTGTACGACATGATGAAGAACGCGTCGCTGGAAAGTCGGTCTTATCAGTGAGTTGCTCTGCTAACTATGCGATTTTTATCTTTGGGCATACTCTGTGAGCACTTGCGAGAGCGCGTTTCGAATGATCACTGCTCTTTGTGCATTTGATGCTCCGACGTTGTGGTCCTGGGTGTCGTACATCAGTTGTTGAACGATGTTCGGCCAGTAGGTGTTCTGCAAGGGAGCAAAACAGAAAATGAGTAGAAAATTCCGGAAAGCATGAATTTGAAAATTGTTGTGAGACCATGTGAACAATAAGGTCATGTTCCTTTAATACCGTACCCCTGCATTCTTCTTCTTTGTAGTTTTTTGTGTTTCTTTTCCGAATTAATCTCTATATTTTGCACAAGTTAATCATATTTTGCACCTTAAAACTGTTTTACAGAAACTCTACCATATAATTCTGCTTCCACCCATCCATCTGCTGGTGCAGTGTCACCAATCTCCCCTTCATGGTGTTCGGCTCGTACATCGTCTGATTATTGAAAAGCCCATTGGCATACGTCTCGATGAACAGGAACTCGGTGGACACCGCATCAATAATAGCTCGCCACTTTTGGAATGTGGCGTTGGTGCGGAGAGGATCGGCGTTCATCGCCATCATCAGTGGATTGGTGTCAGGGATTTCCAACATGCTCAGAAGGCGCTGAACAGGGCTCTTGTTCGGATGTAAGATGTAAGATGCTTACATAGGTGTACTCCATTGGTGGATTTCTGGTGTACTCGAGGTAGAAGATGCTGATGCTTTCGTTGCATGGTGTGCTGATGGTGTCCTGCATGAATTTGTGGAGCATCGACGCGGTTTGAGCCATTTCCTGAAGGCGGCTGGATTTTCATCTATAAATCTTGGTGCTCACCGTGTAGAAGACCACCTCCACCATAAACGCCTTGAGCTCGTCGAACTGTTGCGTCATTTGTTGGGCGAGCTGAACATACGAATAAACTAGATCTAACTTCAAGTCATACCATATCCAACTTGCGATCCAGCTCATCCAACTTCTGCATCACCGGGTCATCCTTATGATGGAAGAGTCCCACCATGCCGAGCACAATGTCGCCGACATCCGCGATGGCTCCCAGCGGCTCGAGAGCGTCCAGCGCGTACCCGCCAAGTTTCAGGCAGTCGCTGACCATGTCGATGACCTCGTCGGTGGTGTCCGAGTCATCGGCTCGCAGTTGGGGAGAGAGGAGCAAAAGTAGGGAGATGAGCAGCACTTTCATTTTGCACAACTTGAAACTGGGAGCAAGAAGAGAGGGTTTTAAAAAGAGTCAATCTCCGCCCATTCTCCGAGAGGGTTATCTTATCAATTCTCGCAAACACGTGAGCGAAACTGCTGATAAAACTAATGAGCTCAACAAAAATAAGTATTTTTTGGTGTTTTATTAAGTAGTAGAAAATAAATTATCGAGTCATATCAGCATCAATAGTAGACTGCAAAAGTGCCGAACCACGGCTTGTTGTGACGACGTCTGCAATTCGCCGTCGTCGTGAAGTACCAACCGGGCATGTCGGGTCCGTGATGTGCGTTGTTCACGCTCTGCACATGCAAATCGTCCTTGTAGTGCGCCACGGCGAACGCTCCACTGTGCGGTGTGGCGTCGTTCAACTGGCACGTCTCGAATTGGTAGTTTTTGCAGCTGGAAAAGAGTATTCTGAATTGGAGCTTTCTCTCGAAACCCACCAGTGATACTGAAAGACGTGATCGTTGAAGCGGTCGGCGCTGGCGATGAACGCGTTCTGCTCCGCGAGCGTCGTGTTCTTTCAGTGCTGACTGCGGAACACCGTCAGGCTCGAGCCGGCGCGATTCCACGATGTCAGCAGGTTGTTGGCGCTGCCGCAAGCTGCGCCCTGTCCCGGACGGTAGGACATGATGAAGAAGGCGTCGCTGGAAAGTGTGTGGGAATATTGCACTAATATTTTTGGATCACAAAAACTTTGTAAAATGTGAAGAAAAGTGAAATTTTAGATAAAAAATCAAGGCGCGAATTTAAAGGAGCATGATCCTTCTGGCGGGTGGGTCTTGCGGCGAAAAGTGATACGGTGTTTTTCCAGCCAAACAGCACTTTTCGCCTTTTCAAATTTGTCGGCGAAAATTAAACTACGATTATTTCGATTTTTTTCAGCTTTAGGCAGTCCAAGTGCAAATCCCCAAGTTAAAATCATCGATTTTTCAATTTGGTGCAACTTGTCGTCAGTTCCTGCGCAGACACAGTGCACTTCTTTTCACTTACTCGGTCATCACTTGCGAGAGTCCGCTGCCCATCAAAAACGCTTTTCTATCATTCGAAGCGCCCAAGTTCTCATCCTGCGTCTTGTACATCAACTGTTGCACAATTTGCGGCCAATAATTGTTCTGCAAATTTCACACAATCATCTTTTTTCAGCGTCTTCTCCCCAACCATATACTGCAGCTTCCATCCATCCATCTCCGTCTTCAGTGTCGCCAATCGCGCTTTCATTTTGTTCGGCTCGTACATCGTCTGATTATTGAAAAGCCCATTGGCATACGTTTCGATGAACAGGAACTCGGAGGTGACGGCGTTGATGATGGCTCGCCACTTCTGGAAGGTGAATGTGCTCCAGAGCGGGTCGGCGGACATGGCCATCTTCAGCGGATTGGTCTGCGGATTTTCCAGCATGCTGAGAAGGCGCTGAAAAAGTGAACTTTGTGGTTTATACTATAGTTATTTATTGTCGGTGTAAAAAACTGGTTCAGACTGCAAGCTTTCCACAAGATCTGTCCCTATGAATGTGCTCATTGTCAGCTCTAGACTCACATAAGTGTACTCCATTGGTGGATTTCTGGTGTACTCGAGGTGGAAGATGGTGAAGCTTTCGTTGCATGGCGTGTCGATGGTGTCCTGCATGAATTTGTGGAGCGTCGACGCGGTTTGAGCCATTTCCGTGTAGAAGATCTCTTCCACCATGAACGCCTTCAGCTCGTTGAATTCTTGCGTCATGTGATCGCCGAGCTACAACTTCTCAATCAATAAAAATTACACCATTCATCTCACCAAGTCCAACTTATTATCGATCTCATCCAACTTTTTCATCACCGGGTCATCTTTGTGTCGGAAGAGCCCCACCATGCGGAGCACCACTGCTCCGAGATCCGCGACTGCTCCAAGTGGCTCGAGAGCATCCAGCGCGTACCCGCCGATTTTCAGGCAGTCGCTGAGCATATCGAGCACCTCTTCAGTGGTCTCCAGATCAGTGTCCGTTTGATCGGCGCGGAGCTGTGGAGCTTGGAGCAGGAGGATGAGCACAAGAAGGAACTTCATTTTGCAATGAGCATGGTTGGAGGGGGTGCGTGGGGCTCTTTTAAGGGGTGCTCAAGCTCCGCCCATTTCGCTGGAATTCTCGTTATCAGTTGCTCATCATCTGTCAAAAATCGTACCAGTAATTAAAATTTGACATTTTGCTACTCCGCCCTTTTATTACGATTTGGGTTTCAAATTTGTTATTTCGCTGCGTAGCGACTCAGCATTGCTATACGGAGTCGAATTTTGGGCTTTCTGTTCGGTAGAGCGCGTTTTCAATCAATTTCTGAAAGTGTAGAGATATTTATATCAATCGACGCAGAATTCCATGCTGATGACGTTCGTAGTCCATTCGGTGTGATCTGGTGGAAGAGAAAAAATTAGGCCAGTTCGATTCTTTGATCTGTAAAAAGTTGATCTTCTCTATCACTACTAGTACGAAACTGTTGATTCCACAGGTAGTAACATTATCAGTGACTAATTGCTCGCGGAGCATAACAATGACTTGATAGGAAGCAATCGGAATTTTAAGTCTTCCTGATAAGCAGTATACGTTTTCAAAATCAGATCGAACTGCGAACTGAATTCGCTGTATAAACGTTTATACACTCGGCATTTAAAAAAGGAAATCGGTGTGGAAAAGAGCACTAATTTGGGGAGGAGCTACATAAAAAGGATAAATTATTTAGGTCCGAGCATGTTCTCCGGCTTCACCCACTGGGCGAACTGCTCCTCGGTGAGGATGCCCAGTTTGACGGCCTCTTGCACCAGGGTGGTGCCGTTCTTGTGGGCGGTCTTGGCGATCTTCGCCGCGTTGTCGTATCCAATATGCGGGTTGAGGGCGGTGACGAGCATCAGCGATTCGCGCATGATCTGTGAAAAATTAGTTGGGGATAAGCTGTTTGACCTCAAGGGATGAAATTTCTACCAAATTCATGCCATAAATAGCCGAGCGCCCTGAGCATATTCATGGAATCAGATTTTGCTGAATGCTCCTGAGAGCTATGAGTCACGAAAGTTAAAAATACAGTGTATGGACCGCTCGGCGATTTTTCACTGTATTTTTTTTCCTTTCGTGACCCATAGCTCTCAGGAGCATTCAGCAAAATCTGATTCCATAAATATGTTCAAAGAGCTCTCAGCTACTTATGGTATGAATTTGGTAAAAAGTTCAATCCTTGAGGTCTAAAACTTCCCTTGTTAGATCTAGTTTCGTATTCTGCATTAAAATCCTGTCAATCACTTACAACGATGCTCCGATGATTCCGCACGTTGTTTAGTCAGTTGATTTTGAAGCGATTTTTCCAAAATAAACTCTCTAAACAAGGTGCACTGGGCGGAATCATCGGAGCATCGTTGATAACTGATAGGATTTCGCAAACGCAAAATTTTAGATCTGTTTCATTCGTACTACGAATTTCGTAGTTAGATCTAGTACATGGAGATAGTGAATTGCAAAAATGGGCGTGGCTCAGCGGGTCTCGCCGCGGAAGCTTCAGTAATTTTGTAAATCTGCTCATTTTTCCCATATTTTTGATGAGCTTCAAGTGAGTTTCAGCATTTCAGGATTTAAGGTTGAAAATTGAGTTTTACATGGGAAAAAGACAAGGATAGACAGAAAATTGCATAGTTTTCTGCCAAGTGTTTTATCATGTAAAATTCAACTTTTAAACATTGAAAACAGAAATTCAAAACAAAATCAATAAGAATAAGCAAAAAAAAACGGGGTAATTTGCAAAATTACGGTAAATTTCTGCGCGCCTCTTTCTCTGTACTATGTGGTGAGATCCAATTGCGAATTAGATCTAATTCCAATTCGCCTAATTCTATGATCTACCTTCGCAATATTGTCCTTATTGGCGACAATTCCCTCCACACAATGATCAGTGAAGCTGACGGCACTATCAGCCAACAGTCTCGTCGACTGGAGCACATTTCTCACGATAAGTGGCTTGAACACATTGAGCTCAAAGTGTCCGTTGGAGCCACCAACCGACACGGCCACCTGGTTGCCCATCACCTGCGCCGCCACCATGGTGATCGCCTCGCACTGCGTTGGGTTCACCTTGCCCGGCATGATCGAGCTTCCCGGCTCATTCTCGGGCAGCGAGAGCTCGCCGAGCCCACAGCGTGGTCCCGAGCCGAGGAAACGGATGTCGTTGCCGATCTTCATGAACGAGACGGCGACAGTGTTCAGGGCTCCGTGCACCTCGACGAGAGCATCGTGGGCGGCCAGAGCTTCGAACTTGTTGGGAGCAGTGACGAATGGGAGGCCGGTGAGCTCCGAGACGGTGGCGGCCACCTGGAAATGGAGCATTTTATCTATGAAATAGGTTTTTGAGCAAGTTATGAGCTCCAAGATGTAAAAATAGGTGATTTTGCTTAGTTTTAGTATAGAAAACGGCAAAATTTGAATAAAAGTCTCACTTCCAAAAGAATGTGACACTTTTACTCAAAATTTCCCGCTTTCAACACTAAAACCATCCAAAATCATCGATTTTTACCACTTTGGAGCCCATAAAACACTCATTTCACGGATAAAACGATAAAAAATGCATGTAAAAACCTTCTCAGCGAATCCCTTTCTGGTGTTCAGCCCAGTTCCGACGGCGGTTCCTCCAGCAGCCAACTGATAGAGGCGTGGCAGGGTGGCCTCGACGCGGGCGATCGAGTTGTCGAGCTGCTGGACGTAGGCCGAGAATTCCTGTCCCAAAGTGAGTGGGACAGCGTCTTGGGTGTGGGTGCGACCGATCTGAGGGAGCATTATTCTAGTTGTGCTCTTTTTTGGTGGAAAAATAGAAAAACGGGGGAAATCGTGATAAAACTACAATTTGAACCAGATGGCCTAGCTTTTCAACCTCGGCCAGCTCAAATTTGATAATTTTCCGAGGATTTCTGTTGAAAAACGCTGAAAATCATCAAATTTCACCAAAAATCACAATTTGAACCAGATGACCTAGCTTTTCAACCTCGGCCACGACACTATACTTGTCCCACACAACAGTGAATGCGCTCCATTGAAAATTGTAAAATGAAGAAATCTATGTTTTTCGTTCATTTTGCAATTCTCAATGGAGCGCATTTACTGCTGGATGGAACAAGTATGTGATGCATGTCGTGGCCGAGGTTGGAAAACTAGGCCATCTGGCTCAAATTGTGATTTTTGTTGAAATTTGCTGATTTTTCGCGATTTTTCAACAGAAAACCTCGGAAAATTATCAAATTTGAGCTGGCCGAGGTTGAAAAACTAGGCCATCTAGCTCAAAATGTGACTTTAACGTAATTCTGTATGTTTTTAATGGAAATTTAATAATTTTTCGCAATTTTTCAATGAAAAATTGGGAAAAATCATCAAATCTCAGCTGGACGAGGTTGAAAAGCTAGGCCATCTAGCTCAAAATGTCAATTTTTCTTGATTTCACACTTTTTTATGAAAATTTGATGATTTTTCGCAATTTTTCAATGAAAAATGACGAAAAATCATCAAATCTGAATTTGAAAAAAAACGAGAAATCAAATAAAAACAAAAACGAAAAATCCAATAAAAACCTTAATAATATCCTTAAACTCCACAGCCTTGGCATTCAACGCCTCGCGGAGCTTGCGAAGAGCCGGCAGGAGTCTCGAGTTGACCTCTCTTCCAACTGCAATGTGCATTGCAGTTGGGAAAGTGTCATTCGAAGACTGCGACATGTTCACATGATCGTTCGGGTGCACCGGCTTCTTCGAGCCGAGCTCTCCGCCCAGAATCTCGATAGCACTGTAGGAAAAATATAATTTTCATGGAGTTTTTGTCAATTTTACCGGTTCGAGATGACCTCGTTGACGTTCATGTTCGACTGGGTGCCGGAGCCCGTCTGCCAGGTGACCAGTGGGAAGTGCTCGTCGAGCTTTCCATCAACCACCTCATCTGGAACCAGTTTTGGGTGGATTTTTGGTGGAGATTGTTAATTTTTGGTTGGAAATGGTGAATTTTATCGAAAATCGTTGATTTTTCTCAAAATTTTGGGTAAAAGTTGTAAATTTCAATAAAAATTTGTTGATTTTTTTCAAAATTTTAGTTAAAAATAGTGAATTTGACTCAAAAATGTCAATTTTTTCGGATTTTCAAGAAAAATAGTGAATTTTAATGGAAAATTGCTGATTTTTCAACTTTTTCAGTTGAAAATAGCTCAATTTCACTGAAAATTGTCGAAATGTTCAAAATTTCAAACAAAACTACAAAAAATACGTTGAAAATCACGACGTCTTCCTGAAATTGACTCTATTCATCAGTAAAATCATATTTACCTTGAAAATCGCTCAAAAATCATGTTTTTCAAAGTTTGAGCTCTAAAAATCCAGTTTTTAGCTCGAAAATAAGCAAAAGACAAGATTTTCCGAGCTCAAACCTCGAAAAATGGTTATCTCGAGCCATTTTCAGGATAAATATGTTTCTACTGAAAAATAGAGTCAAATTCTGGTAGAATTCGTGATTTTCAATGTATTCTGTGTGGATTTGTGTGAAATTTCAAAAATTTTGGCAGTTTTCAGGGAAATTGAGCCATTTTTAACTGGAAGTTTTCAAAAATGAACGATTTTCAGTGAAATTGAGTCATTTTTCAATTTTTCCTTGAAAAATTGAATAATTTCACTGAAAATCAACACTTTTCTTTATAAAAAACCAGATTTTTTGCATTCTGGAGCACTCCAATGTTCCACACCCACCAGCAGCCTGCGAAATCGCATCAGCCAGCTTCTTATCAAGTCCAAACTCAGTGTTCACCAGAGCAGCGGCCTTCTTCAGAATTCCGAAGGCGTGGATCACCGGGATCGGCATACGCTCTTCAGGGCCGCCAATTTTAAAATTCATCTGGGAGCGCGCCGTTTGGGCTCCATAGTACTTATCGGCGGGCACCTCGAGCTCACCGAAAGTGTCTCGTTCAACACGGATCTGAACCCATTTTTCTTTTTTTTTAATTATTATTTAAATTTCGCGCCAAAACCCTACCTTGGCCATGGGGGCAGAAGTGCGCGCAAAGTGGCGAGTGGCGGTGGAAATGACGGCGGCGCCGCGAGAGAGCATTCTGAAAGTGGGGCGAGAGTCAGAGAGGCAGAGAACCGGGGGAGAGAGTGTGGCGCCCGGGGAGGGGGCAGAGAAAGAGAGGAGGTCAGAGAGAGGGGAGGGCGTCAGAGACGCAGAGAAAAAGGGGATGGATTCTCACGTTTCGTTGAGGGGTTTCAAAAGGCAAAAGTTTGATTTTTGATGCAAACATTCAATAATAGGGGTAAAAATGTAAAATGACCTTGGGAATCAATTAACATCGGAATTTGACTGGATTCAACCAGAATACCATCAACAAGAACAAAAACATTAAAAAATCAACAAAAATTGTTAAAAAATCTGCTTTTTCATACATTTTCACACAATAATCGAATACTTTATACAAATTATGACAAAATGGAATGCAAAATGGGTGGAAAAAGTGAATTATTGCACAAAAAAATCAAAAAATTGGAAAAACGGGCGTTGCAATCTACAAAAGTGTGCATTTTTGGGTGGTGGTGTATGCACAGAATTCAAATTTTCGAAAAATCGTGCAGTTTTGGGTGACGGTGTTTGCACATTTTTTGAAAATTTTCGAAAAAATCATCAGTTTTTCGTCAAAAAAAAATCGATTTTCTCTTCAAAAAAACTAAATTTTCTCGATTTTTTTCTATTTTTCTACAAAATCAATGCAAAGTGCTGCCAAAATAAGTGATCAGTCGTTGAATACAGATCATCACCGCGTTCAAATGCTTGATAACCTCATCCAACTGAGGCAATTGGCATTCTGCCATGAAAACTGACAATCCTTGCGGGTGCACTGTTTTGGGAACCATTTGGTAGGAAGCGCAGACCTTGAATTCATTGATTTTTTCTTTTTTTGTGGAATTTCCCTACCAGTCGACAACTGGAAATGTAGAATGAGACGAGCTGATCCTGTGGGAGGGGAGGGACGAATTTTCGGGTTGGTGGGAAGTAGCACAGTTCCAGAAGACTTCTGAAGGTCAAATTTCTCAAAGATATTCAGAATTTTCTCTAAGTTTTCAAGAAAAACTTGAAAAATCAATACTTACCGTAAAATCTGTATTGATATTGCATGCAAGTCTATTGTTCAAGTCACCTCAAGGGGTGCAACTCTATTAGAGGGGCAATTCAAATAGAGGCTGCAATTCTATTTTTCAAACTACGAAAATTTTGAAAAAAGGTTTTATTATGAAAATCAACAAAAAGTAACAAATTGAACACAACAAAAGGAAAATATTCAAAAAATTGAGGCGTCACTGTCATAGTTATTGTCTTCCTCCTCGGCATGGTTCATTTCTCCATCGTCTTCCTCAATTTCAATATCTCCCAAAATCTCCTGAATTTCTTCCATTTCTCGTTCTGCTCGTCTTGTCTTCAATAACTGTACGCCTTCTGGAATTTCTCCATCTTTCTTGAAACAATGAATTGCCTCATCATCTTCGCCATTTCTTCCATTTTTTAATCCGCATCCTTTGAATGATCTTACAATGTATTCCTTCGGGATATTTTCCCACGCCAATTGAATCCATTTCAAATAAACTTCCATACTGGGAGCACGCATATTTCCCGCCGGGGTGAACGATTTCGTTCCATGAACCATCCAATCTTCGTACTCTTTTCTGATGAAAGCTTGTAATCCAAGGGGTGGGCTCCACGCTTTCTCTTTCTAGAGTTTCCACCAACTTTTTCAACGTCTTCCACGTCTTCCACGTCTTCCACGTTTTCCACGTCTTTCACGTCTTCCACGTCTTCCACGTTTTCCACGTCTTCCACGTCTTCTACGTTTTCCGCGTCTTCGAGGAGTTCTTCAGAACTCATTGCTCGTGTTGCTCGCTTCAATAAATGGAAAATATTGTTAAAAAACAAAGAAAAATAAAAATAAATCAGAAATTAAGTAGGTAGAAAAAAAAAGAAAATCGAAAAACAACTGTGCAATTGTTCGTCACGGTGTCACAGACTAAAAATTGCACAGTACTCCCGGCGGAGCCGCAATTCTGCTGCAGATGCAATTGTATTACGGGGGCAATTCAATTAAAGGCTGCAAGTCTATTTTTCAAGTGCCCGCAAGGGGTGCAAGTCTATTAGAGGGGCAATTCAAATAGAGGCGCAATATCAATACAGATTTTACGGTACCTCTTCCTGGGCAGCATTATAGTATTTCTCGCCACCGACACCTCATTCATCATAGTTTTGAGCTCTTCGAGCATCCTCTTTCCGGTGGCAGGGTTAAATTGCTCCAGAGAGTCGGAATTTCCTCTGAAACGATGAAAATTTGATAAAAATAGGTGAAAATTGAGTTTTTTCGGGTTTTGTTCAATAGAGCGCATTTACAGCACTATTATTTATGTAGTTTAATGCAATTTTTTCAAATTTACACCAAATATTTCTGATTTCGAGTAAAAAATACAAGATTGAATACATTTTTCGCTGAATTTTAAGAATTTTCAGTCAAAATCATTCAAAATCATGATTTTCATCATTTTTCCACTTACTTTTCCATAATTTTGCAATTTTCAACGTTTTCCGCCTATTGCAGCACTAAACTACTGAAAAATAGTGCTGTAAATGCGCTCTACTGAACAAAACTCAATAGAGCGCACTTGCCCACCTCAACAAAATCACTTCCTCCTGCAAATCGCACAATCCAATAGTGACTCGCGAAATATAATTCCCGAGGTCCTGCAATTGTTGCATTTTCCACTGCACATCCGGCTGTGCGATGGCTCGAAAGTAGCCGCCGACGGCTTTTGGGTACTTGACAGTGACTTCGGCCTGGATGACATTGTCGTCGAGTAGGGTGACGGCGGCCTGGAAAAACTGGGAGTTTTTAGGGTATTTTCAGTGGTTTTCTATGCAAAGTTAGTGAAAAATCGTCTAGTATTGCAAAGTGTGGCATAGTTTTGCTGCAATTTCGCTGGACATCAGTTTTGTTGAAATTTTCAGTGAAGTTTCATTGATTTTATTGGGATTTTTGTGTTTTTCGGGCGTTTTATCAGAAGTTTAGTGAAAAATGCTGTAAAATTGATACTTTTAGAGTGAAAAATTCGATTTTACAGCATTTTTCACTAAAATTAAAAAAAAAACGCTCGAAAAATATGAAAATCGCGATGAAATCCATGAATTTTCATTGAAAATTATAACAAAAATGGTGTGCGGCGAAATTGCAGCAAAACTGTGCCGCATTTTGCAATTCTGGACAATTTTTCACTAGTTTTCACCAAATTCCATATAAAATCAGTGAAAATACCACTGAAGTCGTTAAAAATCACCTTCAAGTTATCAGAAGTTCCTATCCGACTAGCCAACTGATACTTTTCCGTCTTTCCATGACAGTACTGAATGCCGAGCCGCTCGTCGCACTTCGCCGACAGGTTCAGAATAGTGCAGCACTTTTTCAAGTGATTAATGCACACTTTGCACATTTCCATCACATCGTTTCGCTGGATCCATAGATTTGTCTTGAGCAAATTCGCTATTTCTTCATCTTTGGCCACTGAAAATCATTTGAATATGATTTTTTCGTCTAATTTCAATGAAAATTCAATGAAAATTTCAAAAATCAATAAAAAATCCAATAATCAAACCTTGAGGATCGGGCAATGGTGGTGGTGGCGGGTAATTAATAGTTCTAGTGACGCTATCCATTATAATAGTATTTTCAAGTGGTTATTAGTGAGAAAGAGGGTCCGGCGGCACGTTTTTCCGATAAAGTGCGGTGGAGCGCGTTTGCAACAGGCGCTGCGCTTGGCAAGCTTCCCGATTGTCACGTATCGCACTAAAGAACAAATTACTGTAGGGAATTGAGGGTTTTTGAGAGGGAATAGGTGGAAAAATAGAAAATCGGACTTGATAATGGTTGATTATTGATTTTTTTGGAAATTGGGAGTTCAAAAGCTTAAAAAATGAGTTTAATTGAGCAAAATTACGTCGAATTTCAAAAAATCTCAAATCGCTGGCCTAGAAACCCAAATTTCGGTCAGAAAACTATCATATAGCAGAAGTATCGCACAAGCAAAGTGAATGATATCGTAGTTGGATAAATTTCAACTTTTTTCACTTTGCCTGTACGATATTCCTGCCATATGATAGTTTTCTGGCCTAAATTTGGGTTTCTAGGCCAGATATTTGAGTTTATTCGAAATACGACCTAATTTTGCGCAATTGAACTAGATTTTTGAATTTTTGAGCCTCCTCCATATTAAAAAAGTCGATAATCAGTCATTTCAACGCTTCAAATTCAGAACAAATCACAAAACAATTCGACAACTTTATTGAGATCACTTTCACTCCAACGCCTTGCAAATGTAGCTCTGTCCGGTCTTGTAGATGGGTCCATGGTACTCGTGCTTCTCATCCCAACACGGCGGCGTTCGGGGCGAGATTCCATTGACAAGGGCGGCGTTTTGGACGTGATGGAAGACGAAATCATAGTCCGGGATGCTCGAGTACTCGAGCTTGTCCAGATAGGCGAGGATGATGCTCATTTGCTCGTGGCAAGAGTTGCGGAAGAGCTGGAAATGGGATTTTAGTTGTGGATTGGTCGCGATTTGATCGAAAGGGACTAGAACAATAGAGAAATCGGATTCTATGCCAGGGAGTGAATTTTTGGTTTTCTCGATTTTTCTTCAGTTTTTTGTTTAATTTTCCTGATAGTTTTAGAAGATGACTACAATATTCAAAATTTCCTATTTCTCAACTAGTTACTGATATTATCACTTGGTCAATGTACATTTCGCTTACGGGAGTTTCTGACATTGAAATATCAAATATTCAGTAGTCAGAACTTGGCCGTAAACAACTTGTACTTTGGAGAGCTTCTGATAGTTTTAGAAGATGACTACAATGCTCAAAATTTCCTATTTCTCAACTAGTTACTGATATTATCACTTGGTCAATGTACATTTCGCTTACGGGAGTTTCTGACATTGAAATATCAAATATTCAGTAGTCAGAACTTGGCCGTAAACAACTTGTACTTTGGAGAGCTTCTGATAGTTTTAGAAGATGACTACAATGCTCAAAATTTCCAATTTCTCAACTAGTTACTGATATTATCACTTGGTCAATGTACATTTCGCTTACGGGAGTTTCTGACATTGAAATATCAAATATTCAGTAGTCAGAACTTGGCCGTAAACAACTTGTACTTTGGAGAGCTTCTGATAGTTTTAGAAGATGACTACAATGCTCAAAATTTCCTATTTCTCAACTAGTTACTGATATTATCACTTGGTCAATGTACATTTCGCTTACGGGAGTTTCTGACATTGAAATATCAAATATTCAGTAGTCAGAACTTGGCCGTAAACAACTTGTACTTTGGAGAGCTTCTGATAGTTTTAGAAGATGACTACAATGCTCAAAATTTCCTATTTCTCAACTAGTTACTGATATTATCACTTGGTCAATGTACATTTCGCTTACGGGAGTTTCTGACATTGAAATATCAAATATTCAGTAGTCAGAACTTGGCCGTAAACAACTTGTACTTTGGAGAGCTTCTGATAGTTTTAGAAGATGACTACAATATTCAAAATTTCCTATTTCTCAACTAGTTACTGATATTATCACTTGGTCAATGTACATTTCGCTTACGGGAGTTTCTGACATTGAAATATCAAATATTCAGTAGTCAGAACTTGGCCGTAAACAACTTGTACTTTGGAAAGCTTCTGATAGTTTTAGAAGATGACTACAATATTCAAAATTTCCTATTTCTCAACTAGTTACTGATATTATCACTTGGTCAATGTACATTTCGCTTACGGGAGTTTCTGACATTGAAATATCAAATATTCAGTAGTCAGAACTTGGCCGTAAACAACTTGTACTTTGGAGAGCTTCTGATAGTTTTAGAAGATGACTACAATGCTCAAAATTTCCTATTTCTCAACTAGTTACTGATATTATCACTTGGTCAATGTACATTTCGCTTACGGGAGTTTCTGACATTGAAATATCAAATATTCAGTAGTCAGAACTTGGCCGTAAACAACTTGTACTTTGGAGAGCTTCTGATAGTTTTAGAAGATGACTACAATATTCAAAATTTCCTATTTCTCAACTAGTTACTGATATTATCACTTGGTCAATGTACATTTCGCTTACGGGAGTTTCTGACATTGAAATATCAAATATTCAGTAGTCAGAACTTGGCCGTAAACAACTTGTACTTTGGAAAGCTTCTGATAGTTTTAGAAGATGACTACAATATTCAAAATTTCCTATTTCTCAACTAGTTACTGATATTATCACTTGGTCAATGTACATTTCGCTTACGGGAGTTTCTGACATTGAAATATCAAATATTCAGTAGTCAGAACTTGGCCGTAAACAACTTGTACTTTGGAGAGCTTCTGATAGTTTTAGAAGAAGACTACAATATTCAAAATTTCCTATTTCTCAACTAGTTACTGATATTATCACTTGGTCAATGTACATTTCGCTTACGGGAGTTTCTGACATTGAAATATCAAATATTCAGTAGTCAGAACTTGGCCGTAAACAACTTGTACTTTGGAGAGCTTCTGATAGTTTTAGAAGATGACTACAATGCTCAAAATTTCCTATTTCTCAACTACCGTAAAATCTGTATTGATATTGCGCCTCTATTTGAATTGCCCCTCTAATAGACTTGCACCCCTTGCGGGCACTTGAAAAATAGACTTGCAGCCTTTAATTGAATTGCCCCCGTAATACAATTGCATCTGCAGCAGAATTGCGGCTCCGCCGGGAGTACTGTGCAATTTTTAGTCTGTGACACCGTGACGAACAATTGCACAGTTGTTTTTCGAATTTCTTTTTTTTTTTCTACCTACTTAATTTCTGATTTATTTTTATTTTTCTTTGTTTTTTTAACAATATTTTCCATTTATTGAAGCGAGCAACACGAGCAATGAGTTCTGAAGAACTCCTCGAAGACGTGGAAAACGTAGAAGACGTGGAAGACGTGGAAAACGTGGAAGACGTGGAAGACGTGAAAGACGTGGAAAACGTGGAAGACGTTGAAGACGTGGAAGACGTTGAAAAAGTTGGTGGAAACTCTAGAAAGAGAAAGCGTGGAGCCCACCCCTTGGATTACAAGCTTTCATCAGAAAAGAGTACGAAGATTGGATGGTTCATGGAACGAAATCGTTCACCCCGGCGGGAAATATGCGTGCTCCCAGTATGGAAGTTTATTTGAAATGGATTCAATTGGCGTGGGAAAATATCCCGAAGGAATACATTGTAAGATCATTCAAAGGATGCGGATTAAAAAATGGAAGAAATGGCGAAGATGATGAGGCAATTCATTGTTTCAAGAAAGATGGAGAAATTCCAGAAGGCGTACAGTTATTGAAGACAAGACGAGCAGAACGAGAAATGGAAGAAATTCAGGAGATTTTGGGAGATATTGAAATTGAGGAAGACGATGGAGAAATGAACCATGCCGAGGAGGAAGACAATAACTATGACAGTGACGCCTCAATTTTTTGAATATTTTCCTTTTGTTGTGTTCAATTTGTTACTTTTTGTTGATTTTCATAATAAAACCTTTTTTCAAAATTTTCGTAGTTTGAAAAATAGAATTGCAGCCTCTATTTGAATTGCCCCTCTAATAGAGTTGCACCCCTTGAGGTGACTTGAACAATAGACTTGCATGCAATATCAATACAGATTTTACGGTAGTTACTGATATTATCACTTGGTCAATGTACATTTCGCTTACGGGAGTTTCTGACATTGAAATATCAAATATTCAGTAGTCAGAACTTGGCCGTAAACAACTTGTACTTTGGAGAGCTTCTGATAGTTTTAGAAGATGACTACAATGCTCAAAATTTCCTATTTCTCAACTAGTTACTGATATTATCACTTGGTCAATGTACATTTCGCTTACGGGAGTTTCTGACATTGAAATATCAAATATTCAGTAGTCAGAACTTGGCCGTAAACAACTTGTACTTTGGAAAGCTTCTGATAGTTTTAGAAGAAGACTACAATATTCAAAATTTCCTATTTCTCAACTAGTTACTGATATTATCACTTGGTCAATGTACATTTCGCTTACGGGAGTTTCTGACATTGAAATATCAAATATTCAGTAGTCAGAACTTGGCCGTAAACAACTTGTACTTTGGAGAGCTTCTGATAGTTTTAGAAGATGACTACAATGCTCAAAATTTCCTATTTCTCAACTAGTTACTGATATTATCACTTGGTCAATGTACATTTCGCTTACGGGAGTTTCTGACATTAAATCTATCAAATATTCAGTAGTCAGAACTTGGCCGTAAACAACTTGTACTTTGGAGAGCTTCTGATAGTTTTAGAAGATGACTACAATATTCAAAATTTCCTATTTCTCAACTAGTTACTGATATTATCACTTGGTCAATGTACATTTCGCTTACGGGAGTTTCTGACATTGAAATATCAAATATTCAGTAGTCAGAACTTGGCCGTAAACAACTTGTACTTTGGAGAGCTTCTGATAGTTTTAGAAGATGACTACAATATTCAAAATTTCCTATTTCTCAACTAGTTACTGATATTATCACTTGGTCAATGTACATTTCGCTTACGGGAGTTTCTGACATTAAATCTATCAAATATTCAGTAGTCAGAACTTGGCCGTAAACAACTTGTACTTTGGAGAGCTTCTGATAGTTTTAGAAGATGACTACAATGCTCAAAATTTCCTATTTCTCAACTAGTTACTGATATTATCACTTGGTCAATGTACATTTCGCTTACGGGAGTTTCTGACATTGAAATATCAAATATTCAGTAGTCAGAACTTGGCCGTAAACAACTTGTACTTTGGAGAGCTTCTGATAGTTTTAGAAGATGACTACAATGCTCAAAATTTCCAATTTCTCAACTAGTTACTGATATTATCACTTGGTCAATGTACATTTCGCTTACGGGAGTTTCTGACATTGAAATATCAAATATTCAGTAGTCAGAACTTGGCCGTAAACAACTTGTACTTTGGAGAGCTTCTGATAGTTTTAGAAGAAGACTACAATATTCAAAATTTCCTATTTCTCAACTAGTTACTGATATTATCACTTGGTCAATGTACATTTCGCTTACGGGAGTTTCTGACATTGAAATATCAAATATTCAGTAGTCAGAACTTGGCCGTAAACAACTTGTACTTTGGAGAGCTTCTGATAGTTTTAGAAGATGACTACAATGCTCAAAATTTCCAATTTCTCAACTAGTTACTGATATTATCACTTGGTCAATGTACATTTCGCTTACGGGAGTTTCTGACATTGAAATATCAAATATTCAGTAGTCAGAACTTGGCCGTAAACAACTTGTACTTTGGAGAGCTTCTGATAGTTTTAGAAGATGACTACAATGCTCAAAATTTCCTATTTCTCAACTAGTTACTGATATTATCACTTGGTCAATGTACATTTCGCTTACGGGAGTTTCTGACATTGAAATATCAAATATTCAGTAGTCAGAACTTGGCCGTAAACAACTTGTACTTTGGAGAGCTTCTGATAGTTTTAGAAGATGACTACAATGCTCAAAATTTCCTATTTCTCAACTAGTTACTGATATTATCACTTGGTCATTGTACAGAAATGCTTGTCACTTCTACTTTTAATATGCATGTGACACCAAAAAGTGATAAATTTGGAATCAGAACATAGAAAATTTCTTGATTTGTCTCAGAACTCGGCGCTTCTACCATTTCCTAGACTACTGTGAAAAATGCGCCTTAATCCAACCCACCTCGTTTTCTTCGTCGTTTTGCTCCGTCTCCTGGATCTTCACGGTAGAGCCCGAGTTGCCCTGTGTCATCGCTTTGCGCCGTCCGTCTCGTCGATTTGCCACGTGTCGTCGATTTGCCTCGTCTAGAATGCGAGACAGATATACTGTGTTTGCGGACTTGCGGTCACGTACCGTAACTTTCGGGCACCGTGCTTCTCGTCGCTGTGCTCCATCTCCTGGATCTCCACAGGTCACTCCTCAACTTCGATCCACTTTGACTCAGTCCGGCGTTTTGAACACAGAAGTCGCCTTGAAAACTCGATCATGTTGAGCAATTGGTATAATGAATATACCTCGTCATGAAGATCCCAGGTTTGAAATCGACCAGCTCCGAGACGAGTAGAGACGAGAGAAGAGGAGAAGGAGCCGTTCTAGTGAAGACAGTCGTATGCTTCCAACTGCCGTTTCGACCGCCCTTTTATGCAAAATTTGACCGGGTCACAGAATGTTAGTGAGGCACGAAGGTCAATGTCACGTTTCCACGTACATGGGGGAAATATTATCCTGTTCACTGGGAAAAAATCACAAAATTTCAACTTCAAAAATTAGTTTTCTCACTGTTAGGTTTTTACAAGTTTGAAAAACTGAAAAAGTTCACGAAAAACGACGAAAATTACAAAGTTTTCGTGGATCTTTGGCCACGCCCACTTGCAATTTCTGGGCGCACTATCACTCCGTCAGAAATGGATAATATTTTCCACCTCAAAAAATCATAATAAACCATCACAAAACGATTCGACAATTTTATTGAGATCACTTTCACTCCAACGCCTTGCAAATGTAGCTCTGTCCGGTCTTGTAGATGGGTCCATGGTACTCGTGCTTCTCATCCCAACACGGCGGCGTTCGGGGCGAGATTCCATTGACAAGGGCGGCGTTCTGGACGTGATGGAAAACGAAATCATAGTCCGGGATGCTAGAGTACTCGAGCTTGTCCAGATAGGCGAGGATGATGCTCATTTGTTCGTGGCAAGAGTTGCGGAAGAGCTGGAAATGGGTTTTTAGTTAGGAATTGGTGGCGATTTGATTGAAAGGGACTAGAAAAATGGAGAAGTCGGTTCTTAGGCCAGGTTGAATTGTGAATGTTTGGTTTTCTCGATTTTTTTGAGAGTTTTTCATTAAAAATGGTTGAAAAAGTCATTTTTAGTGGAAAAAAAACTTTAAAAAAATCAAGAAAATCAAAAATCAAGCTGAACAATACCATCTCCATAAGCCCCTTCTCAGTTCGCAGTCGAATTTTCTCCTTCTTCATCGCATCTCGATCAGTTCCCCGGATGCCTTTCCAGGGTAAATCGTAAATGATGAGCTCCGCGATAAAGTACCACCACGCCTCCAGATCGTCTTTCCTTGCTTGCTCCACCTAAACGTCATCAATTTTTTTGATAATCTAACTAAAAAGTCAATAACCCCTTCATGAGCCGCCAAAGACGCGTATCTCGACGTGCCTCGAAACGCGCAGTCCCTCCTCGGCGTCCGTAAATCCACACCTTTGTAGGCGATTTTCCGGCAAAGTCCGAAATCGAGGACGTAGATGGTGTGAAGGGTGTCGTCTTCTTCTCTTCCGATGGCAAAGTTGGGCGGTTTGATGTCGCGGTGGAGGAAACCTACCTGTAATTTCGAATTTTGCTGATTTTTTTGTTTTTTGGGTGGAAAATTGTGGATTTTTGACCGAAAGGGACTAGAAATATGAAATGGTGACTTCTAGGCCAT
The DNA here is from genome assembly GCA_963572205.1 of Caenorhabditis imperialis. NCBI lineage: Eukaryota > Metazoa > Nematoda > Chromadorea > Rhabditida > Rhabditidae > Caenorhabditis > Caenorhabditis imperialis. The sequence continues at coordinate 1,780,630 of OY751541.1, forward strand.
CGCTAGTCGTAAATTTGCAAAAAATTTTAAATTTTTTGAAGTTTTTTGTTGAATTGTCATGATTTTCCTTGCTTTTCGGAAGAAAAACTTGAAAATCATGAAAATTCAAGGAAAAATAACGAAAAATCGTAATTTTTCAAATTTTCATAGTTTTTCTTTGAATTTTCATGATTTTCCTTGTTTTTCGGAAGAAAAACTTGACAAATCATGAAAATCCAAGGAAAATGACGAAAAATCGAAAAAGAGATGATTTTTTTTCGAAAATTTTGCAATTTGAAAAAATTTGTGGGTCTCGCAACGAAAAAAATACAGTAATTTTATAAAAAGCTCGAAATTTTGAAAAAATTCCATTTTTCTCAGAAATTCATGTGAAAAATAGTTTCTTTTTGTGAAAAAGTTAGAAATATGACGATTTTTATGGAAAATCCTAATTTTGGGTTTTTTCAAGTTTTTTAGAAAAAAAAGCTACAAAATTTTGAAAAAACTGCAATTTTTCTAGAAATTCATGTGAAAAATAGTTTCTTTTTGTGAAAAAGTTAGAAATATGACGATTTTTATGGAAAATCCTAATTTTGGGTTTTTTCAAGTTTTTTAGAAAAAAAAGCTACAAAATTTTGAAAAACTGCAATTTTTCTAGAAATTTACCGTACTTTTTCGCTGCGAGACCCATAAAAAGCTCGCTGTAAAACCTCAAAAAATCGATAAAATTTCCCCAAAACTAAAAACCTACCCGATGCAAATCCCTCAACCCAGCCAACGTCTGTTCGGCGATCCTCAGAGTAGTGGCCAGTCGATACCGTTTGTCGGGAAGGTGCACCCGAATGTCCCACAAGTTGGCGCCCACCAATTTCAACACCACAAACAGAAATCGGCCGGCGATGGTGCCATGATCCACTAGATCCACAAAATGTGGCGATTTGAGGAGGGAGAGGGCGAGAAGGACGCCCGCCTCGTGCGTCAGAATCGTTCGTCTCACGTGGACGGATTCGCATTTCATCGCGAACAGCTTCTTGTCCGATTTTCGAGTGACGCCGTAGACTGCGCCAAATGAGCCAGCGCCGAGCTCTGAGGTGATCTGGAAAAGTGCTAATTTTGGAATAGCTCACGGGACTCGAATAGTCATTTTATCCAAAATCCTGGTGAAATTTGGAGCATTTTGATATCCATATTGTTTTGGTCTCGACCCGATGGGTCCCACCACGAAAACTACAAAAACGAGACGAACACGGCGCAATCGAAGCAGTTTGGGACATCTCGTCGGCAATACAATTTATAGTCAACCGGCGGTAATTGGTGTACTTCTTTGCGATTTAAGTATTGACTCATCTTCGATTCTTTTCGCTTTCCCAGTTTGTTTCAGCGAGTCGTAATAAGTGATGACGCCAGCAACTTGGTCTATGACTAGCAGCATGAGTGTAAATAGGAAGGAACATTTTCTGCTTCAGGAATTTTTCGGGTTTCTGCTCTTGAATCAGTTGCTCGATGCGTCCTTCTTGCACAAGATCGAAGAAATGAGGTGCGAGAGTGATGAAAGGGAAGCGCATGGCTTTCGGTTTCTGGCATTGCCTCTCCAGTATGCTAAGAAATCCCAAAACGACCGAATCGGACACTGGTTGATTTGGATCCATCGATTGTAGATCTTCTGCGGTTATGGCGGTTGCCCCGGCATAAAATACCACGAAGTTTGGCGCTACATTTTCAAGGAGTTCTTCGATGACATTGGATCGAACTTGGCTCAGAGTGATGCTAGACGGCTTGACTATGTTTCTCTCGTGGATTATTTGATTAGTAATCCACGCGATCAGCTCCGCCGACTGATTTTGCACAATGGGAAGGTCTTGATTTGTTAAAATCCAGTCGGCTGGTGGATAGCTATTACGTCGGAAATCTTCGTCGATCAGGCATTGAATCACGTCCCGCGTACTCTCTCCTTTAATTGAGTTGATTTTTTCCAACTTCACTTTGGACGGGACACTTTCATCCACAACCGGCGTGAAAACCATCAATGCACAGTGGTTTTCAGCTTCCCAGGTAACAAACAGCACTTTCCCACGCTTCTGAAGTCGGCCACGCTTCTGAAGTCTTCTTCTCTATGGCTTGATCGAATAATATAGATGGAATTGCCAACGTCTCAATTGTTGTTCCGTCTTCTCGGAACTTTTGCGTGATAGAGTAGAGGTACGCATCAAGTACACGTCGGGACATTGGTTTGCCATCAAATATGTTGTGTTCGCAGGTAGTGCAGATGACTACCGGGAACACTTTATATAGAGGGGACAAGAATAATAGCGGGAGTGGCGAAGAGCCACTTGGGAATAAGACTAGTGAATAGACTAGCTACACACACAAGGCGATACAAAGTGCGCGGGTGATGAAAACTGAAAGTGCGCGGGGCGCACGCCTCTGGTAGATCAAAACCATGGTCCTACACTTTTGACCTCTAGCGCGTTAGAGCAATAGGGGACGTTATGTAACGGGGGTTACAACAAAATAATTCTCGTACTTCCGACAGGCGCAGTGGTGGAGTTGTGGTGGAAACTTGAATATGGAGGTTCTCGTGGTGAGACCCAAAGTCCACCAAAAATTCCAATTTTTGAAACCAGGGCAATATGGGTGTCAAACTACTCCAAATTTCACGGAGATTCTGAATTTGATATTAATTTCGAGTGAAATTTGAAGATAAAGGTTTTCGTGGTGAGACCCATAAAAATTGTTTTTCAAAAATAGGCAATATGGGTATCAAATCTCTCCAAATTTCACAGCGACTACCTCATAAACCGCCTTGCTGGTCTCAATAAAATTTTCATTATTTTTATAACGCGGCAAATCCTTGCTCTGCGCCATCCTCTGATTAGCCTTCGCCACTTCGGCAGCCTTTCTGTCCTGCTCCGTCTTCTTCTCGTCTTCCGGAGTTTTCACCTTTTTCTCTCGGTGTTTAGAGGGGGAGGCCGTGAATGGCATCGCGTTGCTCGTCGCCGGCTTACTGATTTGCTCTCGAACGTCTTGCATTGTTGGGTGGTTGTGGACCTTTAATATTGATTTTTCAAGGGTTTTTTGTCGAATACTTCAAAAAATCAATGAATTTTTTTGATGTTTTGAGCTGGCCTAGCTTTTCCTCTTCCATCTAACAAGTAATGTGTTTTTGGTTAGGCTTTGAGAATGTTCAATAAATTTGGTCACTCATAGTTTCGACGTCGCTGATTCTGAATCTGAAGTCAGAATTTCTGTAATTGATCTCATTTTTGAGAAAAGATGTGTCAAAGCCATTTTCAGTGCTATTTTCTCCACTATTTTCACGTGTTTACGTGTCGACATTTTCGATAGTTACGAAATAGTGGAGAAAATAGCACTGAAAATGGCTTTGACACATCTTTTCTCAAAAATGAGATCAATTACAGAAATTCTGACTTCAGATTCAGAATCGGCGACGTCGAAACTATCAGTGACCAAATTTATAGAAAATTCTCAAAATCGCTTGGCAAAAGGTACCTATTTCCCCCGAGTTGCAGTGTGAATAAAATAGTTTTCGGAAAAATATGAAAATAACTTCATTCATTTTCTCGTCCCCCCCCCCCCGCCCTCGAATTCCTCAAATTCCACGTGTCTAGAGCACGTTGTGTACTCCTCGTGGACAATGATAAATGGTACAAGTGTGCGTATGTGTAGGATGTCATCTTTACCACCAACCAGCTGCTCTCATTAATTGAAGTGATCTTAATCCTTTCGGAATATGCTCTTAAGAGCGTCGGCGCTGATTTACAATATAGTGACAAAGAGCAAGATGCTCAGAGCTCTATTTCATAGTATTTTAGAAGAGTTTTACAATTAGATAGTAAAAAGATATCTTCTAGATCTGGAGGTGTGCGATTTGTCCGTTTATCTTATATTTATATTTATGATAGGGTTATAAATTATAGTGTCGCAATAAGGTGAGAGGAATTAGGAGATGATTATCAGAAGTCACGTCTTCTGACTTTTCCCGTTCAGTTTTAGATCGATTTCTCCAAATTTCTGTGTCTCTGGTTTCTCATGCACCCTCTTTCGTTAGAGAGTATTTACATTGGATTCCAATTTTTCTGGTTTTGATAGTTTTGGCACAGTGCCAACTGTCTCTAGGGCAATTACCCTGATATTTATATCAATCGACGCAGAATTTCATGCTGAACAAGATTATGATACTGTAGTTTGATGAGAATGTGATTTGGAAGAGTTATGAGCAATCAGACTGTACTTTGTGAGCTTGAAGATCATAGCTCTTCCAGATGAACATGTAGTTTTTATCAAACAAAAGTATTGTAGTCGTGATCAGCATGAAATTCTGCGTCGATTAGTATGGATGTTGTCATACTTTTGAGAAGAGTGTCTTCAGAATTCTGAAGTTCCAGTGCTCTAACGTTTTCTACAGTAGTCTGTTCAATTCCATAGGATTTCAAGTAAAAAAGCTTTACAAAACCTAAAAAACTGCAATATTATTGGCTTCAGTTATAAAATTATAGTCGATGCAAAATTCTTACTATCAGGACCTAACCGCAAGCAACATATCTGACGACAATTTTCACTGTTTGGAAAAAATAGTTTTCCTGGAAAAAAAAAGAAAAATTATAGCATTGGGTCCGCAAATTGTCGTCAAATACATTGTTAGTGTTTTGATCTCAAAGTGACGGAAAGAATACAGTTGAAGGTTCTCTCCTACTGATTCGAAAATTCTGAAATTGATATTTTGGCAAATTTGAGCTCTCATAACTCGGCTCAGAGGTAAAAGTCGCAGTTTTTGACTTCAGATTTGGAATCAGCATGGTCGATTCTATCTATAGACCAAGTTTCATGAGTCTGTAGTCTGTAGCTTGTAGTTTGTAGTTGAAGTTGCTCTTTTCCCAATACGAAGATCCATAGATTGGTACCATTCAGAAACTATGTGAGGTGCTCATAACTCTGAGTATATCTGTAACTGTGAGCCAAGTTCTAGAGCTTTTAATTCTCCTCCTGAAGTAGTTTCAAATAGCCTTTTTCGTCCTGAACTTCTCAAAAACATATAAAAAACTTTATTGTGCATTCATGTTCCTTTACAAGGAACCTACTTGAAGACGCGAGTTGAACTATTCACCAAATTTATACCCCGGGTAGAATTGAACTCCCTGATTCAGAATCTGCTATAAAATTCTGCGAATTTCTTCTGTGCTCCGAGATATGGGTCACGCAATGCCAAAAACACAGTGAAAAAAGTGCACAACTGTACTTTTGGCATTGGGTGACCCATATCTCGGAGCACAGAAGAAATCCGCAGAATTTTATCGCAGATTCTGAATCAGGGAGTTCGATTCTGCCCGGGAGTATAATTTTGGTAAAAAGTTCAATTCACGTCTTCAAGTTGTTCCCTTGTTAAAGTTCTAGACTCATCCCTTCTCCACCAATTTGCTCAGCTCCTTCCCTCTACCAAAAATTGGTCCCCCGTCTTCATTTCGCGACACTTTCTTCGGTGGGTCGTCATCATGCGACAACAACAGCATCTCCTTCCATCTCTTCCAACCGAGAGAGAAAAGACGCGATCAATTTCGGCCAACTGACACTTGCGCCCCCCCCCCTACCACCAGGGGGTAGGGTTACGGTAGCAGTCGCATTGGGTGTGTGTCATGGAATCGAGGGTGGAACTGTTCGAGAGCATGGCTTCATTGAGTTTTAGAAGTTTAATTTAGAATGATGAGCCCATTAGTATAGTTAACTTGTTGTGCTCCCTAAACTTCAAAGCTTCATATCTCGAGCTCCAGTACTCCGTTTGCTCTGAAATTTTGTGAGCATATTCAATGCATCTAGCTCTACAAGTTTGTAGTTGCTCACTTTTTGTGAAAATTAAAAATTATCAAGATATCGATTGTTTTCCAGAAAGCTTCAACATAGTTTTGTAATGTTTTGTGGTTAGTGGTCTAACTTCTTCAACTTTGGCTCAATTGTATTGATACTTAACGTGTATATCTATTAGATTGAGCTCTACAACTTTGTAATTGAATATGTTTGTTAAAAATTGAAAATGAGCTTGGAAATTAGCGCTTTTCTGATTGATATTGACAGAAATTTCAGTACTGGTGATCTTAAAAGCATCCTAATTTCCTTCAAATCGTTCAACTTTCTATGCTTTTAATATCAAAATACGTAAAATTTCAAGATCTTCAATTTGATATAAAACACTTATGATAGAAATAGTTAGAAGTTAGTAAAATTTGAGTTTTTTTTTTTTTTTTTTGAAAAAAAAATCAAATTTTTGTAAATTTTTTCACAGTTTTTTTCACAGCTTTTTCTCACTGTATTACTCATTACTTTTTAAAAAGCAAAAATCTAGTAAAAGCTTTCAAACCATAGTAAAAGCTACCATTAATCAAAAGCATACATTGTAAAAAGAGCCAACACCTTGCTCCTCGTAAATCAATAGCAAGGTGCAAGGTTATTGTAAAGCTTATATAAACTCACATTTAGTTTTATATATGTAAAGAGCATTTTGGTAAGAGGATAAGAGTTAAGAGAATTTGAAACTTTTTATTTGAAATTGACAATTAGATCGAGAAAAAATTGAAAAAAATCTCAAAAAAAAAAAAAAAAAAAAAAAAAAAAAAAAAACCAACTAATAGCTTCTAGGAAGCGACTTGGAACATTGCCAACAATCGAACATCTTTTCAAGTTCACTGGAACACTTATCAGTCCCTCTTCCCTTATACTCTCAAGCTCCGCCTCCTCGCGCCTCATTGGCGCCTCCCCTCTCTCTACCATACCCCTCTCCCTTTCCCTCTCTATCGCTTCTAGTAGCAATATTTTAACATCGTCTCCAGAAGCCTGACGCCTTTGAAGCCTCTGGCAAGTATTAATTGTTTTACAGTTGATGGAGGGGGGTCAAAAGGGCGGTCCCTTTAATCTCTTTCCCCAACGACTAATTGCTTGTGGTCGGCACGTGTGTAAACATTGTAGGGCTCACAGCTCGCTGAGCTCCAGAGCAACTGGTTTACTGTTATAAAGTTCGTTGGGGATTCATGCTCTAACTCCGCCCACTTCTTGCTCTTTTTGTCTGAATTCTCTTGGAGTTGTAGAGTGAACTGAGAGCTATAAATTGTTAATTGACAACTTTTAATGAAACTCAAAATTGAGCCAGTTATTTTTAGTTTTCCAGAAAGCACACTAATAGTGAATAAGGGTGTTTTTTGAAAACTGAAAATATCTTGCTCCATTTTGAGTTTCATGAAAAGTGCTCAACTAACAATTTGTAGCCCTTGAGTGAATCTATAACTCCAGAAAATTTCAGCAGAAAAGAGCAAAAAGGGGCGGAGTTATGAAAGGGCGAATAAAGCTGAAAAAGTGTAAAAGTTTGAAATTTGAAAAAAGTTGAAAAATTGGAATTCTGAATTCAGAATCTCCACAAATTCAGATTCTAGAATTCACGTCTTCTTATCCAGTACTTTTAAAAAGTAGAATTCAAAAAAAAATTTTTCACTGGTCAATTTGAAATTAAAAAAGTGAACCAAACTGAAAATATTAAAGCTCAAAATATGCTCCGGCTCAATTCTCGTTATAACTCTTCTGAAAATAAAGTTCAATGTTTGATATTAAAATCAATAAATGCAGAATTTTAAGCTGAGCAAGCCTTCAGTACTTCACTTTTCATGAAAATCACTTTTAGCCAAGTTATGGGCTCTAAAGACGGATCTCAAAGTGAATTTTCTTAATGAGCTCATAACTCTTTCAAACTTCTTTTTCATGAGAAATGATGCAGTACAATCTTGCTCATCTTAAAATTCTGCGTCGATTGGTATATATATCGTTATACTTTTCAGTTGATTTTCAAAAGAAAATTCATTATTTTGGCAAGTTGGCACAGTGCCAAAAATTACGGTTTTCTGATAATGAGTCTCCTGGTAAAAAAAAAATATGAAGATTTTGAATTTTTTATTGGAAAAAGGGGAAAAAGAAGGAAAAAGAAAGAAACTAAAAGAAACTTGAATGTATTTCAATGAGTTCGGAAGGTTGAGAAGAGGAGAAAGTCGGAAAAAAGTTAAAGAAGCGAATGGAAAGATCACATTTTCAAATGATTTGAGGACCTTGCTTGTTTACTCTGGGCGACGGACAGACCCTGTGCACAAAATTACACAATTTTTCAAAATTTTCAGAAAAAAAAATGACAGAGAAAGAGGGGCAATAAAGCTGGTACAGAAAAGCGAAATGAGGAGGAGGACAGAGGAAGTAAAGCAAATATGTAAAGGGATTTTATGGATATCGATTAGTTGACAACTAGAACTGATTGAAGAGTGGAAAACGGAATGGTCCGAATGGCATTGTTGCTCCGAATGGCATCATTGGAGGCGTCATTGGCTTGTCCTGAAATTTTTTTTTTTTTAAATTTTCAGACTGGGTTTTGAGAATTGGGAGTTGTCATTGATTTTATCAAATTTTCCGTAAAATTTGGAGTTATTTGATACCCATATTGATATGGTTTCGAAAAATTTTGAAAAATTCGACAATTTTGGTGTTGGGTCTCACCACGATAACCTTCATTTTTGAGATTTTCTCAGAAATTTTGATCTTACTAGATTCTCCATAAAATTTGGAGTAATTTGATACCAATATCGACGGATTTCGAGTAAATTTCAATTTTTGTAAATTTCGTGGCGGGACCCAATTTTTTCGAAAAACCAAAAATGTCAAATATGGTCGATATGGATATCAAAACACTCCAAATTGAATGGTTAATCCGATTCTGACAATTAAAATTATGTAACTTCAGAATTGAGTGAATTCGCTTCGAGACCCAAATTAAAAAATTCAAAATTTTCGAAAAATGAAAAATTTCAAATATAGTCAATATGGGTATCAAAACACTCCAAATTGAATGGAGAATCTGTTTCTGACAATTAAAAATGTGTAATATCAAAATTGAGTGAGTTCGCTTCGAGACCCAAATTCAAAAATTCAAAATTTTCGAAAATAGTCAAAATTTTCAAATATGGTCAATATGGGTGTCAAATCACTCCAAATTGAATGGAGAATCCGATTCTGCTATTAAAAATCAGTTAAACTTAAAATTGAAAGTTTTCGCTTCGAGACCCAATCCCAAATTTCAAAAATTTTAAATTCTCGAAAAACCCCTCGATATCTATATCAAATTTCTTCAAATTTCACGGAGAATTCAAATCTCTAAAAATTATCTTTCCATCTCCAATATTTCCCCGATAATCCACAAAAATCCCTACTCTCCCCCAACCCCCATTGCAAATTGCTCCAACTACACGTGTTCCCCCAAAAGCCATTTATCACCGAGCCCCTTATTTCTGATTTAATGGCCTTGTGCTCTTTTGTGTGTTGCAATACATGATTTATGGTGATTGTTGTGAAAAGCAACAGGTGTCAGAGTTTGATAAATCGCTGCTTACCTTGTTTTCTTTTTTGTGCTTCATCCGTCGGTTTTGGAACCAGATTTTCACCTGAAATTGGAATTAAGTATTGCTAATTATAATTATAATTGCCAAACCTGCCGCTCTGTAAGCATCAAAGAGTGCGCCACCTCAATCCTCCGCTTCCTCGTCAGATACTTATGCGTATGAAACTCCTTCTCCAATTCCAGCACTTGATTCCGAGTATAAGCCGTTCGTTGTCGCTTTTCGCCTCGCGACCCGCCTGTAACTACTAACCGAGTTGATGGGTAGGTTGGCAAAAACCGTAACGCAGTCAGCAGGATTCGAACCTACGCGGGCAGAGCCCAATTGATTTCTAGTCAATCTCCTTAACCACTCGGACATGACTGCACGCTTGCGACGGCGCGCCGGGTGCCGTGATAAGCGCGGTGGAGGCGCAGAGGGGGGAGGGGGGAGCTTTGGTTTTTTCATTTTGCGGCTACATGTTAAAAATTTCAGTTTTTTTTCAATTTTTCAAAAATTTCCCTAAAATTCCCTAAAATTTTCCATAAACCCCTTTTGATTCGCAACACCATCGAGAAGCGATAGCATCAAACCATAAATCACACGATTTTGAGAGGGCACCCGTGCGCAAGAGATTCCGTTTTCGAGATTTCTTGTCGATCATAATATAATATACAATTGGAGCAACTGGCGCTTTTGAGAGCACTCGTTGTAAATATTGTCGAGGGAGCCCGCATTGGATTTATGGGGGGGAGCATCAGTGGGGTGTCAAAATAAACAGCTTCGGGTGACCTTATGGTGGGTTGGAGTGGTTTTTGGTTGTTTTAGATGGATTTATAATGAAAATTGTAGCTTTTTAGGTTGTAATTATAGAAAACAGGGAATTGGTGAGAAAAAATTTGGTGAAAAAAATTTTTTTTTTTCAATTTTTTTTTCAATTTTTTTCCTACTGGAGTGATTTTCATTAAAGCATATCTCTTTTATCATTTGTTGTTCTGGTTTGAAATTTTGCACATATATGTATCAAATTGAGCTCTACAACTTTGTAGTTAAACACTTTTTATGAAAATTTGAAGCCGCAGAGATATGGGTAATTTTCTAGAGGGTCATTGTCATAGTATCAAAAAAGGGCGATTTTTGAAACAGTATATCTTCTTTTAAATTCATAGTTTTGGGTTGAAATTTCGCACAAATTTAGGAAAAATTGAGCTCTACAACTTTGCAGTTGACAACTTTTTACCAAAATTAAAGACAACAGAGATATGAGTGATTTTTTACAAGGTCATCAGGAGGATAATGGGACAGGAGTGAATTTTTGAAAGGGTATAACTTTTTGCAGATTTACTGTTTCTGGCTGAAATTTTGCACTGATCTAAGAAAAATTGAGTTCTACAACTTTGTTGTTGAAAACTTTTCTTCAAATTCAAAAATAACCAAGATATTAGCATTTTTCTACAAGGACGCTAAGCAACAAGGACCCTAAACGGACCATAATATTCACAATGCTATAACTTTTTTCAGAATCATTTTCTGATGCTAAAATTTTGCACACATGTGTATCAAACTGAGCTCTACAACTTATCAGTTGAACACTTCTTTCCAAACTCAACGGCTCTCGAGATAATTCCATTTTTCACCACTCCATTCCCGACCACCCCCCTTACCCCTCACTTCCCTCATTCCTTGCTTATCCCAAAATTTACGAGGTGCTTATTCGGTCTTCGGTCCCTCTCCCTTCCATTTTCAACGTTCTCACATAATAATGAATGTTGTGCTAAGCGGTATGGGCGCAGCGCCATATGGTCGACATGGGAAAAGGAGGGGGAACTGAAGACACCTGGGGGGACAGCTTGTCTCTCATTTTGAGACACGCGTGAGACTTTAATCGGGATCTCTTTTTGGATGGACACATTATTGTGTCAGGAGAGTTGAGGTTATAATGGGTTCATTGGGTCTCGAAGCGAAAGTGTTCGGAGTTTCGTTGGTTTTTGGGTTAAAGTTAGAATTTAGTGAAAAATTTGTCAATTTTGTCGATTTTGTGGTTTTGGAGGTTTTGAAACTGGATTCCAAGATGAAAATAGTGAAAACTGCAAAAATTGAATAAAAAAGTTTTCGTGGTGAGACCCAAAAAAAATTGAAAATGGCCTAATCCTGTCGATTTCAGTGTTAAAATACTCCAAATCCCACCTAGAATCCAATAATATCAAAAAAATTTGAAAAATCTCAAAAATGAAGCTTATCGTGGTGAGACCCAAAACCCGAAAAAATTCAAATTTTTCAAACCATGGCGATATTGGTATCAAAATACTCCAAATCCCACCTAGAATCCAATAATTTCAAAAAAATTCGAAAAATCTCAAAAATAAAGGTTATCGTGGTGAGACCCTAATCCCTAAACCAAAAAAATGTCAAAAATTCAAAATTTTCAAATCCCACCGATATGGGTATCAAAATACTCCAAATCCCACCTAGAATCCATTGAAATCAGAAAAATGTGAAAAATGTCAAAAATAAAGGTTATCGTGGTGAGACCCAAAACCCCAAATTTCAAAAATCCACTAAAAATTAAATTTTTTCGAACCAGAGCAATATGGGTGTCAAAATACTCTAAATCCCACCTAGATCCCAAAAAAATCAAAAAAATTCGGAAAATCTCAAAAATAAAGGTTATCGTGGTGAGACCCTAATCCCTAAACCAAAAAAATGTCAAAAATTCAAAATTTTCAAATCCCACCGATATGGGTATCAAAATACTCCAAATCCCACCTAGAATCCATTGAAATCAGAAAAATGTGAAAAATCTCAAAAATAAAGGTTATCGTGGTGAGACCCAAAACCCCAAATTTCAAAAATCCACTAAAAATTAAATTTTTTCGAACCAGAGCAATATGGGTGTCAAAATACTCTAAATCCCACCTAGATCCCAAAAAAATCAAAAAAATTCGGAAAAAGTCAAAAATGAAGGTTTTCGTGGCGAGACCCATATCCCATTTTCACAAAAAATTCAAAATTTCAAAACTTTCAAACCAAGGCAATATGGGTATCAAAATACTCCAAATTTTATGTAGAATTCAAAGAAATCAAAAAAATTCGAAAAATCTCAAAAACAAAGGTTTTCGTGGTGAGACCCAAAAATGTCAAAAATTGACATTTTTCAAACCAGGGCAATATGGGTATCAAAATACTCCAAATTCAATGAATAATCTGATTTTGACATCAAAAAAGCAGTGGCTCCAAAATTGAAGGCTATCGTGGCGAGACCCATATCCCATTTTCACAAAAAACTCAAAATCCACCAAACCCTTTCGTTATTACTATCAAATCACTCCAAATTTCCCGTAGAATTCAAAAATCCAATCCACACCTTCAAATTCTCAACGCCAACCACCATACCCCCTCCACCTCTCCATTCCCTCAACTCCATCACCAATATCAACCTGTTAACAGCGGGTGGGGGCCACCAAAGCGAACACATCCTAATCGATCATTAGAGCTAAAGGAGCCGCGCAAGGTGCACACCAGTTGTCAATATCTCTCTCCCGTCCAAATACTTTGACACCAGAGGAGAGAGAGTGTAACATGGGCCGAAGTTGGTGCGATGCGTTGGCAGAGATAACTGACACCCGTGTGGTGCGGCCACTTCAAAGCGACGGAGACCGTATCGCTATTGGATTACTGTAGACAGGGCGCGTGTCACTGATTTTCATCCCTTCTTCAATATTTTCTTCAATGTTAACATTGACAAAATGGAATAAAAAGCTTTCTCCAAAAACAATGTGTGTGTGTGGGTCTTGACACGAAAGATAAATGGGCTCGCGACATGCCATCGTTGCCCCGCTTGTCAACTCGCCGTATGCCGAGCGTCGCGCAAGGGGTACTGTAGCTACTCGAAGGAAATGGGAAATCATTATAAGCCTTTTTAACTGGAAATAGAGGAAAAAAGGGGAAAAGTAGGAAAAATTGTCCTGGAGGACTACACAACTGACGAATAGTGGGATGGCCTAGGTTTTGCAGCTTAGAAGTTTAAATCGGTTTTTTCTCTGGTTCAAAGTTATTTTTTTTACTATTTTCTTTAACTATCTTGTAGAGAATTTAATTTTCTACAAATTTGTCAAAAAACTTGCATCAAAATCTTATCTATACCGGCTCAAAAAACATAAGAAGCTCTATGGCCTAACTTTTGCAGTTTAGAACTTAAAATCGGTTTTTCTCTAGTTCAAAGTTATTTTTCTACGATTTTTTGCATCAGTTTTATAGAGAATTCAATTTCCTACAAGTTTATCAAAAAATTTGCCTCAAAATCTTATCTATTCCGGCTCAAAGAGCATAAGAAACTTGATGGCCTAACTTTTGCAGTTCAGAACTTTAAATTAGTTTTTTCTCTGGTTTAAAGTTATTTTTCATGTGGTTTTTCATATCAGTTTTGATTAGAATTAAATTTTCTACAAATCTATTAACCAGTTTTCCTGTTCCACCTTCCAAAACCCTTTCTAGACTAGAAAACCCCACCGTGGCCTAACTTTCGCAACGCCTTCTATACAAATTGTTGTTTTTCTCGGGCTACAGGGGTCATTTCAAAATTCTGCTTCAACAGTTTTGTGTAGAATTTTTTGCTCTATCAAATAGATACAAAACTTTCAGGGCCATCACATCTACAACCTCAAAAAATCCCAAAAACCAACATGTAATAGCAAAAAAGCGAAAAAAAACTCACTGGTAGTAGAATGGACGCGTGTCATCCAAGGGTAGACGGCGCCTCCGGACGATTTGTCCATCTCCTCGTCGTCTTTTTTCGAGTCATCGTCATCGTCCTTATCCGCGTCGTCGTCGAGCTTGTTCCAATCGCTCGATGGGTTGTAGCAGAGGGTCTGGAGTAATTAGAAGGGGTAATTAGGTTGAAATAGATTTGGTGGAAAAACTACGAAAAAGCTGTGAAACTTTGAGGAGGTCCCTTTAAAAAAGTATGTTGTTTTCAAAGCTTCATAACTCGTTAACTAATTAAGATATCGCTATGACATTTTTTGCATCTAGTGCAGTTTTTTAAGGGCCACAACTTTGTAATTGATCACTTTTTATGAAAATCAAAAATAAAGCGGGAAAATTGAGTTTTTCTACACCTTTCTTCAACTTGTCATAGTGCCTATGGTCAAGCTCAACTTTCAGAGCCTATAACTCATTAACTAACTAAGATATCGCTGTAAAATTGCATCTGGTGCAGTTTTTCATGGGCTACAACTTTGTAATTGATCACTTTTCATGAAAATTGAAAATAAAGCGGGAAAATTGAGTTTTTTCAACACCTTCCTTCAACGTGTCATAGTGCCTGTAATCAAGCTCAACTTTCAGAGCTCATAACTCATTAACTAATAAAGATATCGCTATGAAATTTTTTGCATCTTGTGTAGTTTTTTAAGAGCTACAATTTGTCTGTTAACAAGTTTTTATGAAAATTGAAAATAACAATGGAAATTTAGCTTTTTCAACACCTTCCCCCTAGCACGGGTTTCAACCTAAACTTCCAAAGCTCATAACTCCTTTTCTACTTTTTCAAATCAAAAATCCTTTCGTACACAACTAGTTCAAAACCTTTTTGTGATTCTGACAGAAATTCAAAGTATTTCATGGATTCTAAACGGAGTTATAATGAAAAAGGGAGATAATGGTCTAGTCTAAAATTTTCGAAAAAAGAAAATGAAGGAAAGAAAAGAAAAAGGAAAAGACGAACACTAAAATCTAAAACCTAGCGAATTGTTCAGAAAAATGAAAAATGTATTTCTCTCGTGGAGAAGGGGGGACACCACCAAACAGCCGGCACAATTAATCTTGAAACTATGTCGCTCTTCCTCTCCGCCTCCTCTCTCTGATTTTCGCCACTACTTTAGTTTCCTTTTCCCCAAATTTTTCCAAATCCTCATTATCTCCTTCATTAACTCCATTATCATAACCTTCTTAGTCACTCATTATTATCATTACCCCCTTAATTACAGTACCCTTTTCCCAAAAAATACTAAAACCTCCCGTCCATCGATCTCCATCATCAGTGCCGCCGACACTTTGTGGAGGAGAAGAAAAAAAAGGGACAAAATGAAAAATCGCTTTTTTCAGTCGCTTAGAGGAGTGAGAATTGAGATAAATGGGGCTGGGAATCATGTTGCGAAATGGACAGCATGTTCCGGAATAGTGTTGGGAGAGTTCAGAGCTCCGGGAGCTCTGAGCTATAAGAAATGGTCATATTAGGTAGTAAAATAGTTTAAAATTGGAAAATCAAAAAAATTTGAAAAAAAAAAAAATTTTTTTTTTTTTACTAAATTTTTACTAATTTTTTCTAGTAGTAGGGTTTTCTATAGTTGTGTAAAATGCTTTAAAATGCTCCAAAATTCCTGTCTGAGAGCTCCAAGAGCTCTAAAACTGGATTATAATGATTGTAAAGTAAATTCTGATTAGAAAAACAATTTGAAATGTTACAATTTTAAATCTAAAATTTTAGGTAAATTTTACTAATTTTTTCTAGTAGTAGGGTTTCTATAGTTGGGTAAAATGCTCTAAAATGCTCCAAAATTCCTGTCTGTGAGCTCTAAAACTCGATTATAATAATTGTAAGGTAATTTATAATTAGAAAACCAATTTGAAATTTTAAAGTTTTCAAAAAAAAATTTTTAGTAAATTTTTAGTAAATTTTTAGCTAATTTTCACTACCTTTTTTCCTATGAAAAGTTCTCTTTACAAACCTAAATTTCTGAATAGTTTAATTAGATCTAATTATGATAATCAGTGGTAGTTAGTCTAAACTTGTAGTTTTCACTTGATTTGTGGAAAAAAAGCAAAAAATTAGAGAAAAAAAAATTAATTTTTACTAAAATTTCAATATTTTCCTATCAATTCTGATACTTTCCTATGACAATTATAATGTGCTCTTTCTCATTTTCCATTTTTTCTTTTCATATTTTACTCGAAAAACCCAGATTTTTCCAAAATTAACACCGCTACCTCTCTATAGCTCATTTCACTACCAAATTTCAAATTTTTCCTCTCAAAAAATTTTTTTCCCACCTGATCAGCAATCACCGGATACGTCGGAATACTTTGCGCCCCCGCAAAATAGCTCGCAATCTGGCTGGAGCTCGTCGGATCATAATAACTTCCAAAGTGGCTCGCGAGCGCCGCCGTCGGATCGTACGGAATCGGCGCCGCTCCAGAAGACGTGCTCGACGATGAAGACGTGCTGGAGGAGGAGCTCGAGCCGGCCAGGTCACCGGACACGGGTGACGACGTCGAGGTGGTCATCTGGAGAGAGAGAGACGTGCGAAAGTGATTGATAAAGATTAAAGAGAGCGGTGATATAATAAATGACACACGAGACGGCGGGAACATTTGTTAAAATGTGGCGTCTCCCTCGGGCCGCTTACAGAAGGCGCGTGCGCTCGGCTCCGCCCCCTGGGAGGCGGTGATTGGTCGGCGAGCGAGGGGGCGGGGTCGAGACGATGAGGTGATAATGTGAGAGTGTGGGGGGCCGGCTTTTTGTTGTTTTTTCGCTGTTTTTTCGCAGTTTTTTGTGGGGATTTTTTGAGGGGGTAAATGGTAATTGTTATCAGGTAACAGTTACCAGAAAATAAGGGGAAAAAGGTGGAAAAGGGTGAGATGGTGAAGAGAGAGTAAGCAGAGGGAAAAATGTTGAAGAAATGAAGAATGTGCGGCGAGATGTGAAGGAAATCAGAAGAGCATTGGGAAAAGAGCAGAATTGATACTGGAAGTGGTAAGGGAAAGGTAAAAAGTTAAGTTACACAGAACAATTTGAAGACAAATGTGGTTTATCCTAAAGGATCAGGTTTTCGAATAAAATTGATTAAAATAGGGTTATTATTAGCTTGTAATTTTGTTAAAATCTGTATTTAACATTGAAAAATGCTAAAAATTCAGGAGAATCCATGAAAAACCCAAGAAAAACCCCAAAAAATCATTGAAAAACTGCAAAAAACCCAAAAAACCTGAAAAATTGCAATTTTTCATGATTTTTTAGTCTGAAATCGGGTTATTTTGAGCTTCTAACATGGTGAAATTCATGAATTAACTTGAAAAATCCAAGAAAACCCAAAAAAATTGCAATTTTTCATGATTTTTAGTCTAAAATTGGGTTATTTTTAACTTTTAACATGGTAAAATCTATGAATTAACATTTAAAATTGACGAAAATTCCCAAAAATCCCAGAAAAACCCAAGAAAATCACCAAAAAAACCCTAAAAATCATAAAAAAATTGCCATTTTTCATGATTTTTCAGTCTAAAATTGGGTGTTTTTTGCTTCTAACATGGTAAAATCTATAAATTACCATTGAAAAATGCAAAAAATCATCCAAAATCACCAAAAAACTATGGAAAACCAGAAAAAATCATGAAAAACGGTCAATTTTTCATGTTTTTAAGCTTGCTACTGCTAAAATGAAAAATTACAATAAAAGGAAGGTAAAAGGGCGTGGCCTAACTTTTATACCATTATCATTATGGTATCAGTTTGATAAAGAGGTGTGGCTCTTTCAATTGCAGGAAAAGTTTGAAAATTAGGGAGAAATTGGCTGAAATCTACCTTAACCATAACCAGATAGAAATCTTGCTCATTTTAAGTTCACTTCATTGAGCTCTGCTGTAAATGAGCTCCAGAGCTCCAGAGCACACACTATCCAGGTGCACAATGAGTCTGGACTCATTCAAAAAACTAGTACTTGTGCTCTACTGAAAACCTGCAAACTTCCAAAATCACTGTACCCCGGAGCTCTACTCTTTCAGATGCACACACTGACCAACAGACCGACAGACACACACACACACAAATCAAACGGCCCGATTCGCACATACTGAAAGTCGAGTGTCTCCTCCTCCTCTTCCTTGTCAGTGATGGCATGTGCCCCCCCTTCTCGTCTAATCCGGGGCGGCCCTCTTTTGCACATGGAGACGCAGAGCCGCACGTTGGCGGCGAAAGATGAAAGGCGACCGGCGGGATGCCACTGCGCCTCTTGTCTCAATTCATCACTTTGTTCGAGAGAGCTCGAGAGTGAGAGTGAAACCGAGCACAACTCTTGAGAGAATATCGACAGGTACCGTATGCTGGGGAGAGAGATAAGGATGGAGGAACGCCTTTTAAGTTTGCCGCTTTGTTTCGTTTTGGAATTGAATAAAGTGGAGTTGCGGAGCTCTGGGGGAACTCACAGTAACCTATTTTCCAATTATCAGAAAATGACTGTGATTAGAAGTTGCTCCTGCTCTAACTCCGCCCCTTTTTGCTCTTTTGACCTGAAATTTTCTGGAGTTACAGATAACCCTAAGCTTTTCAATTTGTTAATTGACACCTTTTCACCAATATCAAAACGAACGGAGTTATAATCGATTTTCCAGTGTGACTAGGAATCAAGAGTCAGAATCAAGAATAGAAAGATCAGAGACTCATGGAGCAATATATTGATGGAATCGTCAAAGCTTCAACAGGAATTGATAAAAACTGAACCAAAATTATCAAAAAACTATTCAAATTACTCTCAGAACAATGCTCCGAGAGCCTGTACCTTTAAAATGTCGATCTTTACACCCAGCTTTCTCACCCATCTTGCTCTTGCTCTAACTCCGCCCCTTTTTGCTCTTTTGACCTGAAATTTGTTGGAGTTATAGAAAAACTTGAGCTCTCCAAATGGTTAGTGGACACCTTTTCATCAAAATTAACACAGATCCCGATATTTTATGATTTCCAAACCAACATTTTCAAAATTTTCAGTTTTTAAACTGCATATGATAAAACCGGCCATAACTCTGTTCGTATTAATTTTCATGAAAAAGTTTCAACTAGTAATTTGTAGTTCTCAAGTTTATCTTTAACTCCAGAAAAATTGAGGCAAAAAGAGCAAAAATGGGCGGAGTTAGAGCAAGTCAAAAATGATGGGGGAAAATGGTACAGTAACGTGTCAGGGCTGATGTTCTGGATTTGGAACTCCGCCCCTTTTTGCTCTTTCCACCTGAAATTTTCTGGAGTTATAGAAAAACTCAAGAGCTACAACTTGTTAGTTGACACCTTCTCATCAAAATCAACACAAAGCCTGATATTTTTATGATTTCCAAACCAACATTTTCAAAAATTTCAATTTTCAAACTGCACGTGATAAAACCGGTAATAACTCTGTTCATTTTCATTTTGGTAAGAAGTTGTCAACTAGTAATTTGTAGCTCTCAAGTTAATCTATAATTCCAGAAAAATTGGGGTAAAAAGAGCAAAAATGGGCGGAGTTAGAGCAGGTTGAAAAATGGAGAGGGAAAAGGGTACAGTAATTTGTTATCTACAGTAATCCTTTCTTGGCTGATGTTCCGGTACTAAAAATACAGTCAGAGCTTATTGAATATCAAGATTATTTGTCTAGAATGCTCCTAAGTGCTCCAGAATAATCTTGAATGTTCATCGATGCTCCTGGATGCTCCAAATGCTCCAAATGCTCCAAGATGCTCTAAACGCTCTTAGAAGCTCCAAGGTGCTCCAGGATGCTCTCAGGTGCTTCTCGATGCTCCAAATACTTCCAAACTCTCAAAAAATTCCCCATTCACACATCTTAACCACCTTCACCTCCACACATCCTCACTCCAAAAAAGTCCACACTTCCCCCTATCCTGATAACCATCTCACCCCCCATAATCCTCACCTTTTCTGCTCTTGCGCAACTCGCCCCATAAATAACTCTGAAAAGTGATTAGTACGGTGCCATCCTCTAGATACTGGCCTTGTCTGATTTATGAGGACCCGGAAAACTAGGAAAAAAAGTCGAGTAGGGGGGGAGGGAAGATGGACTGCGACGAATCACTCATTTTTCCAATATGAGGACACAACATTAATTTCCTCCTAGTTTTTTTTGTTGGGTGTATGCTGACTCTCAATCTGAATCTATCTACAGTAGGAAATTGGAAAAATCGAGTTCATTTGTCATGGGTCCACGAGATTGGGGAGGGAGTGGGGGGAAAAGTAATGAATACGAGAATATATTGGGGGTTTTGTGAAGAGGTGGAGAGGGATGTGAGGATCAAAAACACTGTACTTCATGATTATCATGTTTTGATTTTAAAGTTTTGCTCATTTTTGCTATCAGAAATCATCTAAAAGTTTCCTGGCTTCAGACCACTGATAAGAAAAACTCGAATCCTTGTGAATCTTATCTCATTCAAAAGCTAATGTCACGAGGAAAACGAAACTGTGCTCAGGTTTACCAACCAAGCACTGAGAGCCCAGATACAAAGCTCCAAAGTTTGAACTGAAAACTTTTCAGTGCTCAACTTCAGAGCTCCATATCTCGGCTCACAGAGCACCTGGGGAAAAATGGATAACAGTTCTGAAATCGTCAAAACAAGGGCTTTTGAATGATATAAGTTGCAAGTTTTGAAGGTGTGTTCGAAATTATTTTCCTTGTAAGGTTGAAAAACTGATCACAGAATTTAACTGACTAATGTTCCCGACATAAGTTGGCTGTTCATAACGAGATTAGTATCATTCGAAAGGTCTTTTTTTGAGAATTTCAAAACTATTTTCCATTTTTACTGAATGTCACTTTGAACCGAGATATGAAGCTTTGAATGCGCACAAAAATAAAACAACCTTCTGCCCTCCATATCTCGGTTCAAAGTGTCATTTAGCAAAAATGGAAAACAGTTTTGAAATCCTCACAAAAAGACCTTTCGAATGATACTAATCTCGTTTTGAAAAGCCAACCGTAAATGTGGTATAAGTACTGAAAATGATAACTGGAAACTTTTTGCTGACTCGTTTTCAATCTCATCAATCCAAAACAATCTTCTGAGCTTCACACTGCTCTCATCCTTATATAATTCGCTTGAAAATGAGATAGATCTCATTATAAACAACTTTTCAAATTTGTATCCGGATATGGAGCTATTAGTATGAGCAAGCTCAAAAGTAAAACGAACTATAGAGCTTTATCCTCTTGTGCTCCGTGGCTCTTCCAAGTTCACACTGCATCAGAAGACAGTGTAAGATCACTAATCCGATTAGCCTTCTAGTTGTAAAATTTAAAATTCGAAAATTCTCTTCCTCTCACCACCATTCTACAGTACCCTCTGACTCCGCCCCTTTTTCTCATGTCTTTTCCTCATGAAAAGTTCAAAATGAGGGTGAATGACAAGATAAAGAAGGGAGGAGGACAAAGAAAAATGCAACCGGAAAGTGGAATGTTGCGAAAAAGTTTGGGGGGGAGGTAATTTGTCAGGGGGGAAGTGGGCGAACATGTGGACTGTGATTTATAAATTGGTGTTGGAAGTGGATGGAAAGAGTTCAAACGGTGGGGTGGATTTACGGGGGAGCTATGATGAGGTGGGGGTGTGGATTTACAGAGAGGTGTGGATTTACGGGGAGCTCTGGTGAGTGGGGGTGGATTTACGGATTGAAATGTAGATTTACGGGGAGCTTCAATAAGTTTAAGGTGTAAATTTACGGAGGTTGGTGTGGATTTACAGATAGCTCTATTATGTTGGAGTGTGGATTTACGGGAGACGTGTGGATTTACGAGGACCTATCAACTTTCGTTTCATGGTGATTGGTGTGGATTTACGGAGAGCTCTATTATGTTGGCGTGTAGATTTACGGAGCTCTAGCTAACTTTTCAGAGATTGGTGTCAATTTACGGAGCTTCAAATGATTTAACTGAGCTTAGTGTGGATTTACGGAGCTCTGACAAGTTAGGCTGTGGATTTACGGGTGGTTTGTGTGGATTTACGCAAGGTTACTGTGGATTTACGAAGCTCTGTTATGATGTGGTGTAGATTTACGGGAGATGCATGTCGATTTACAGAGGTTAGTGTCGATTTACGGGAGCTTCTGGTGGTCAAGGTGTAGATTTACGGAAGGTTAATGTGGATTTACAGTGGTTGGTGTAAATTTACGGGAGATGACGTTTATTTACGGAGATCTCTATTATATTAATGTGTAGATTTATGGATGGTTATGTGGATATACGGAAGCTGGTGTCGATTTACGGAGCTTCAAATGAATAAACAGAGTTTGGTGTAAATTTACGGGAAGTCACTGAAAGTTGGTGTGTATTTACGGGAGAGGTGTGGGTTTACGGAGCTCCAATGAGTTGAAGTGTGGATTTACGGGAAGTCAGAGAAGTTGGTAGAAATTTTATGTCGATTTAAAGAGGTTAGTGTGGATTTACGAAGCACAATTTAGTTGGAGTGTAGATTTACGGCGACTGTTGAAGATTTACAAACTTTTTCGTGGATTCACAGAGCCCTCTACAAACTACACCTACAGTACCCCAAATGGAATTCAAATCATCGCCATCAAAAGTGCAGAAAGGTATCGATTCTCATCGCCCCCTCCATTCACAGCTGGAAACGGACACATGGCAAGTGTGACTGCTACCGTAATCCTGTCCAGATGCAATGTTTTCGAAAATGGGAAGGGGGAGCATGTGCCAGTGGAAGAATTATTGTTCGTAAGGGAGGGGAAGGGAATGAATTTGGGGGATTTGCATACGGGTTACGGTAGGTATTGATTATGTTTAGGAATACTGATAAAGATAATAGAAACTTATGAAAACGATGCGAATAAGATTGGGAAACTTTTTGCCACCTCTGCGTTATCATATGTTGTACTGATAAGAAGGTGACTAATTGGAGGCGGTGAACTTCAAAAGAAGTATCAAAAGATAGAAGGGGTGATATCTTTTATCACACTACAGTAATCCATTCCTATTTCATATGATTTTCATCATTATATATCATTATAATATCGCTTTCAGAAGCTATCAATTTTCAGAAAAAATGAATGAAAAAAATGAAAAAAAGTACTCTCTCTCCAGTGGAGGGTGCATGAGAAAATAACAAAATTGAAAATCTTCCTTGATATAAAATAAACAAGAATGTATTCCTTCTCTACTTGAAACCGATTAGCATATCAATACCCTCCGAGCACATCTCCATCCATTGTCTTTTCAGTGTCAAGTGGTGAGGAACATGCGGGAGGGAAACAATATAATGGGAGGAGTGGATTGATAGAATAAGTTTATAGTAAACTGAGCTCGTTTTGGAGCATCAGAAATGAGCATTTTTACAAGAAAGAAATCACTGTTCAATATAAAAAAAGTTAAACTAATTTTATCTATTACTGATTAAATTGAGCTTCGAGCTCACATTATGCAAAATGTTATGAGAATCGAAAAATGTTTCAAATTTTTTTTTCAAAAATTTTTTTTTTCCAAATTCAATATTGTATGTCAAACATTTCATATCAGGTTACTGTAGTTAAGAGATTACTGTAGTTTTCTCCAATTCTTTTGATCTACTAATCGATCTCCAGGGGGAATTTTACAGTACTGAAAAGGTAGAATTTTTGAAATTTTTGATCTTCCTATCATAACTCCGCCCATTTTTGCTCATTTTGTCTCAAATTTTCTGGAGATATAGACTAATATAAGAGCTAAAAATTGATAGTTGACAACTTTTTTTGAAAGTTAAAATGGAGCAAGATATTTGTAGTTTTCGAATGCTCATACTTCAAAATATCTTTAAAAAACATCTGCACATAAAAAATTCCACTGAAAAATATCTTTCTTATATTTAAAATCCTGTTGGGGGATGTTTGTGTATGTGTGTGTGGGTAGTCAACTCTGTGCATGTAGGGGAACGAAAGAAATAATGTGAAGTGGACAAAAGTCGAACCAGTGACCTTCGGAACGATAGACAAGGGTGCTACCGAATGAACCATACATGCAAACATTTTCACGTGAATATTTCTGAATAACTTCCCAGCCATGCTGAGGCGGCGTGAGCCGCCCCAGCAGGCTGGTAAAATTTAAAAATTTATCACCAGAATTCCAGATACTAGAATGAAGTATGTGTGTCTGCGAGTGGAAGGCTCCAATTACGAGAAAGCCTCGAGTATAGAAAGCCCAAGCCCAGTCTGCAAATGGTGAGGATAATGTGTACTTTGGTGGTTCACTGATCATGAGCACATTTTAAATATCAAAGAAAAGAAAGATAAGGATCTTGTAAAGAATTTTGGATTTTGATAAAAATTTTGATTATGAAAAAAAATTTTGGATTCAGATTTTGAAATAATCCAAAATTCTTTACAAGAGCCAAAGATAAATAAGCAGGTAGACAGGTAGAGAGGAATGGAGATGACGACGCTGGAAATTCTGGAGAATCTGAAAATATGTTAGAAAATTTGTTAATTGTTACTGCAATGAAATTAGAACTAACTCTAAATAAAAATAAAAACCATATCACTATGAATATAGTCTACAGTGCTAAATGTAAATATTTTAAGATAAGTTAGATCTAACTAGATATTTAATTAAACAAGGCATAAACTGATTATTATTACGGTCTTACTATAAGTATTTTTTAGGATTCAGATTCAACCATAGTTAATTTTTTTTACTATGAATAGGATGTTAGGTTGAATTTAACTATGAGCAATTTCTTACTATGAACAAAATTTAGCTAACTAGGAAATGTTCCCGACGTAAGATGGCTTTTCATGAAGAGATTAATATCATTCGAAAGGTCTTTTTGTGAGGATTTCAAAACTGTATTCCATTTTAACTGAATGACACTATGAACCGAGATATGGAGCTTTAAAGATGCACACAAAAATAAAACAAGTCGAAAAGTGTATTAGTATTGACCCATTGAAAACATTTCCCCAAGCAGAAAACATTGTTCAGATTGTAGAAAATGCTTTAAAATTATGTGGCTCAAAGGTTCATAGTGTGTACGCTGACAGAATTCCGAAAGCGACGTCGGGAGAAAAAAGGACTAGTTCAACCTTTTTCCCTCCATATCTCGGCTCAAAGCGTCATTTAGCAAAAATGGAATACAGTTTTGAAATCCTTACAAAAAGACCTTTCGAATGATATTAATCTCGTTCTGAAAAGTCAACTTACCTGTGGAACATTCCCTAGTAAGAATTAGAATAAACTATGATAATAAGTTGGATTTAACTATGCAATTAAATATGAGGTAGATCTTACTATAATATGGAATTTTTAGGTCTAACTACAGTTCAATGTGAAAAAATATTACTTTAAAGATTTAATTTAACTACATATTTATGTTATAATACAATTCTTATAGAGATGTTACTATGATTTGGAACTCCATATAATTAGGAGTAAGATCATACTTTTACTTTGAACTAATTCTAACTTCAAATGAGTTAGATCTATTTCCAAGTTTTCCCTCTTCCCGCACTGCCATTGTTTTCCCTCGCCACCTCAATGCGATTTGTAGCTATGAAATCAGCGATCTTATCGCGAATTTCTCCTCCTCCCTCCTCCTTTCAACAAACAAAAATCACGATGGAATCGAGGAGAGGAGGAGTTAATGGCACCCATAAATCTCAACTCTCACCAGTGGACACGCCAGACGCATCAGGAGAATGAGAAGAAGAAGGGGATAGAGGTGAGAGAGACGAGGAGGAGGTCACTTCGCAACATTTGATCCCAGTGAAATTTGCATTTTGGACAGGAAAAGTTTACAAGCAAGGTATTGGTGGCCGAGGATTTCCTCTTTCATGTTGGATAGGGGAAAGTTAGGCCACCAGGTGTTTCTAGTCCATTTAGGCCTTCAAAATTGATATTTTTGAAATTCGTTCGACAATTTTATTTAAAATGTGATTCTAAACAAGAAAATAACAATTATTTTCTTCAAAAGCTACAGGAAACCTGAAAAAAGTCAAAAAAAGAGAGATATAGTGCAAAAGGTAGGCCACCAGGTGTTTCTAGTCCATTTAGGCCCTGAAAATTGATATTTTTGAAATTCCTTCGACAAATTTATTCAAATTCAAGTTTCAAACAAATTTATCGAAGCAGTTCACTGAAAAAATACGGGAAATCTGAAAAAAATGACAAAAAAGAAGGGAAATTGTGGAAAAGTTAGGCCACCAAGTGTTTCTCGTCCATTCTAGGCCTAAAATTGAGCATTTTTACAATTCCTTTGACAATTTTATTCAAAATTTGATTTAAAACAAAATGATAACAATGAATTCCTGCAAAAACTACCGGGAAACCTGAAAAACCCGATTAATCAAGCATTTTTTGAAAAAGTTAGGCCACCAGGCGTTTTTCGTCCATTCTAGGCCTAAAAATGAGTATTTTTACAATTCCTTCGACAATTTTATTCAGAATTTAATTCCAAACCCGAAAATTACAATAAAATTGTGCAAAATCTGCAAAAACACCTGAAAAAACCCCCGATTAATCAAGCATTTTATGAAAAAGTTAGGCCATCAGAGTTTTTCTCGTCCATTTAGGCCTTTAAAATCGATATCTTTGAAATTCCTTCGACAATTTTTTTCAATTTTAGCTTTCAAACAGGTCTATCAAACCAAATTTTCCAAAAAGCCATAAAAACCTCTGAAAAACATCGAAAAACCGCTGCTACTAGTGAAAAAAGAGACTAAAGAGCACCCTCTGATTGGCCGAGTGTGTAGTTCTCGTGGACAACTCAAAAACCTACCAAAACATGAAAAAGTGCACCATTTCATAGTCGTCCTGCCTGTTGATCACGAGCTTATAGGCACTTTGACGGCCTACAAGCCAACGAAACAGTCAGAACCACTAGTGGTGCTCATTAATAGTAGAATAGAATAGTAGTAGAAGTACCAGGGAGAAGTAAAGAATATTCTGCACCCAGCGTCAGTTGGTGTATGGTGTAAAGAGAAGAAAGGCAACAAAAGTTGTGATTGGCGACGTCGGATTGTGTGCCCACATGGTGTAGCAATGAGGGAGAGATGAGAGGGAGAGGTCGGTGGACAGGTGCCGTGTGGACACGCCCCTTTGATGGCATCGATCCAAGTAATTTGATTTTGGGAATCTGGAAATCAAAATTGAGCTCAAGAAGAGCTCTACAGTACCGAAAAAAAACCACAATTTCTGACATTTTTGATCTACCTATCATAACTCCGCCCATTTTTGCTCTTTTTTGCTCATTTTTTCTGGAGATGCTCATTGATAAGAGAGCTACAAATTGTTAGTTGACAACTTTTCATGAAATTTGAAAATGAGCAAGTTATTTTTAATTTTCGGAGCCTTACTCTGAAAATTGGTCACAAAATCTTCAAATATCCGGCTCCATTTAGATTTTCATAAAAAGTTGTCAACTAATGAATTGTAGCTCTTGTATCACTCTATAACTTTAAAAAATTTCAGGTAAAAAGAGCAAAAAGGGGCGGAGTTATGATAGGTAGATCAAAATATTCTAAAATCAACTATCATTGCAGTTTGGAGCGTTTTTGAAAAAATTAAAGCACATTTTTGTTGATTAGCGATTCAGACAGTTAATTGTTTAATTAGTTAATTATCTAATTAGTTAATTATCTAATTAATTACCCATATTCATTAGATATGATATTTGGAACAAATTATAGCTTGCAGTACTGTTCGAAAAGTGATAGATTTATCAAATTTGAAGGTAATTAATTAATTATCCAAAAGTTAATTAGTCTAATTGCCATAACTATGTTAATTGGTCTAATTAGCCAATCATCTAATTATCAAAAAAAAATTTTTTTGAAAAAATTTTTTTTTCGATCAAAATTTTTTTCAAAAAATCATAACTTTCTCATTTTTCATCTAAAAATTTTGGTTAATATATCAAAATATAGAGAATTTTGAGTTCTTTTCATATAAAATATTCTAAAATTCTGAAAACTATCGACTTGTCCACGAGGAGTACAAAAACCAACATTGCTCAAAATCCGCTTTTTTCAAAAATTTCGCGGTTTTATAGAATAAAATGAAACTACAAATTTCATAAATTGCACAAAAATAAACAAAACCTATTGATAAACACATGTTTAAAAGGGGAAACTGAATACTTTCTGGCAACAATAGTGGCCTCCTCGTGGGCGGACGGGTGGGTCATGCGACGAGAGCCATAAAATGTTTCTCTGTGCGTCTCCCACTGATTTATGCCGTTGTTTCGGCGGCGCTCCACGTGGATTAGGTCTCGACCAGATCGTATCTTTAATTTGGTAACACTTTTAATGAAAGAGATAATAACTAATAGTGCGCCACATGATGGATTGGGTGATGGGGACTCACACATAACACTATGAAACACGCAATACCACCAAACGAACACAATGGGGCACTTGAAACTCATTCCACGGTTCGGAACGCCGAGGCAAATGAGTTTGCAGTAGAGGGGGGTCGAACCAGCGGGCTGTATGTGGTGGGAGGGGGAGACAAAAGTGCAAGCCACTAGGCCACGGGGGACACACGGGAGGGGCGCCGGGAGGGCGGATATAAAAGGGGGGTCGGCGGCGGCTTTCGAAAATTTTGAAATTTTTTGAATTTTTTGAATTTTTTGAATTTTTTTGAATTTTTTTAAATTTTTTCAAATTTTTCAAATTTTTTAAAGTTTTTGTTTTTTTTTTCAATTTTTTTCCCAAAAAAACCCCCATTTAAATAAAAAAATGCTCATACTATCTCTCCGAACCGCGGCGAACTTCAAAGGACCATATGTTTAAGAAACAAGCCGGTACACAGATGACATAATATTTTGATGGATGACTACTGTGGATGCTCCGTGGGATTACCGAAGCATTCGGAGACACACAAACAGATCGATCATTCGGGCGGTGGCAAGTTGCCAACTGTTCGCGATTCGGCTGAATCTGAAGAAGAAGAAGAAGAGAAGAAATAAAATTATTGATATTTTAGTGCTTTTCGACTCTTGGATTTGGAAATTTTTCTAATTTTTCTAGTATTTTGGAATGAAGTTTTTGGGAAGTTGGGTCTCGCCACGACAACCTTCATTTTGGAGATTTTTGAGTTTTTTTGTTGAAAATGAATTCTCCATAAAATTCTGAGCATTTTGATACCCATATCGAAGGGTTTTGACCAAATTTGAGTTTTTTCCAAGTTTTTTGGATTTTTGAAGTTTTTTGGGAAGTTGGGTCTCGCAACGAAAACCTTCATTTTTGACATTTCTGTAGTTATTATGTGAAAAATGAGTTCTCCATGAAATTTGGAGCATTTTGATACCCATATCGAAGGGTTTTGACCAAATTCAAAAATTTTTCAGTTCTCAGGTTTTTTAGAGTTTGGGTCTCACCACGAAATCCTTCATTTATGACATTTCTTTGTTTTTTGAGTTAAAAACAGATTCTTCGTTCAATTTGGAGCATTTTGATACCCATATCGATAGGTTTTGATGAAAAATAAATTTTTCCAAGTTTTTCGATTTTCGGAGTTTGGGTCTCGCCACGAAAACCTTTATATTTGACAGTTTTATAGTTTTCTTGTTAAAAATGAGTTCTCCATGAAATTCTGAGCATTTTGATACCCATATCGATAGGGTTTGATGAAAATTGAGTTTTTTCCAGGTTTTGAGATTTTCGAGTTTGGGTCTCGCCACGAAAACCTTCATTTTCACGATTTTTGAGTTTTTATTGTTGAAATCGAGTTCTTTGTAAAATTTGGAGCATTTTGATACCCATATCGAGGGGTTTTGATGAAAATTGAAATTTTTCGACTCTGTGAATATTTGAGGTTTGGGTCTCGCCACGATTACCTTCATTTTTGACATTTCATTAGTTTTTAGGTTAAAAATAAGTTCTCCGTTCAATTTGGAGCATTTTGATACCCATATCGAGGGGTTTTGATGAAAATTGAGTTTTTTCAAGTTTTTTTTGGATTTTTGAAGTTTTTTGGATGTTGGGTCTTGCCACGATAACCTTCGTTTTTGAGATTTTGGGGTTTTTCTTGCTGAAAATGAGTTCTCCATTTAATTTTGAGCAATTTGATACCCATATCAAGGGGTTTTGATGGAAATTGATTTTTTCCAAGTTTTTTGGATTTCTGAAGTTTTTGGGAAGTTGGGTCTCGCCACGAAAACCTTCATTTTCGCGATTTTCAAGTTTTCTCTTCTGGAATCCGAATTATAGAATGATATTGAGTCTTTTAACCTAATTTTGAAGTTCTTAACCCATTTTTAATATCCAAAAAAAATCAATAATTTCCAGCTACAGTAATTTCTTCAATATTTCCATCATCTCTAAATGATCGTTCCAAACCGAAACCGAAAAACCTTGAAAAGCGATAAAATCAAGGCTCAGTGTCCACTGTCAACTCACTTTGTATATACACTTTTTTATCGCAAATCTACAGTAACCCAGCCGACACGCACACCTTGTCAAAGGGTGGATGAGCGATGGTGGAACTCATTTTCAGATTGCCATCAGTGGAAGAATGGTGGCAAATTGGTCAGATGTATTACATTATTGGTTTTGTTTGGGTTTAGTTCTACTGTAATTATGGAGATGGTGGGGGAGAGATAAAGGGGGGGGGGGGGGGGGGAAGGTGAGCATTGTATAGATTTTTGTGCTCTTTTTGTGCTCTTTTTGTTAGTTTTTAAATATAATTTTATTAGGATTTTCATTCTTGACAAGCCTGTCCGAAAACATTGCAACTAAACTGCTATTACCGTAAAATCTGTATTGATATTGCGCCTCTATTTGAATTGCCCCTCTAATAGACTTGCACCCCTTGCGGGCACTTGAAAAATAGACTTGCAGCCTTTAATTGAATTGCCCCCGTAATACAATTGCATCTGCAGCAGAATTGCGGCTCCGCCGGGAGTACTGTGCAATTTTTAGTCTGTGACACCGTGACGAACAATTGCACAGTTGTTTTTCGATTTTCTTTTTTTTTCTACCTACTTAATTTCTGATTTATTTTTATTTTTCTTTGTTTTTTAACAATATTTTCCATTTATTGAAGCGAGCAACACGAGCAATGAGTTCTGAAGAACTCCTCGAAGACGTGGAAAACGTAGAAGACGTGGAAGACGTGGAAAACGTGGAAGACGTGGAAGACGTGAAAGACGTGGAAAACGTGGAAGACGTGGAAGACGTGGAAGACGTTGAAAAAGTTGGTGGAAACTCTAGAAAGAGAAAGCGTGGAGCCCACCCCTTGGATTACAAGCTTTCATCAGAAAAGAGTACGAAGATTGGATGGTTCATGGAACGAAATCGTTCACCCCGGCGGGAAATATGCGTGCTCCCAGTATGGAAGTTTATTTGAAATGGATTCAATTGGCGTGGGAAAATATCCCGAAGGAATACATTGTAAGATCATTCAAAGGATGCGGATTAAAAAATGGAAGAAATGGCGAAGATGATGAGGCAATTCATTGTTTCAAGAAAGATGGAGAAATTCCAGAAGGCGTACAGTTATTGAAGACAAGACGAGCAGAACGAGAAATGGAAGAAATTCAGGAGATTTTGGGAGATATTGAAATTGAGGAAGACGATGGAGAAATGAACCATGCCGAGGAGGAAGACAATAACTATGACAGTGACGCCTCAATTTTTTGAATATTTTCCTTTTGTTGTGTTCAATTTGTTACTTTTTGTTGATTTTCATAATAAAACCTTTTTTCAAAATTTTCGTAGTTTGAAAAATAGAATTGCAGCCTCTATTTGAATTGCCCCTCTAATAGAGTTGCACCCCTTGAGGTGACTTGAACAATAGACTTGCATGCAATATCAATACAGATTTTACGGTAACCCTGAAAAAAGCAGTTTGAAAAGAAAGCAACTGCGAAAGTTAGGCCGTCAGCTGTTTTTCTTCCATATTAGCTCATAGAATTGGTATTTTCGAAATTCCTTCGACAAATTTGTTTAGAATTTGATTTGAAATGAACTTGTCAAGTTAGATTTGTAGAAAATGCGCTGGAAAATCAGGAAAAAGTGCTTAAAATGAAGGTAGATGTGAAAGTTAGGCCACCAATCTTTTCTCTTCCATACTAGCCCATAGACTTGGTATTTTTGAAATTCCTTCGACAAATTTGTTCAGATTTAGATTTCCAATTATTTTGTCAGGTTAGATTTTTAAGAAAAGCTGTGAGAAATCTGAAAACAGTGCTTAAAATAATGGTAGATGCAAAAGTTAGGCCATCAGCTGTTTCTCTTCCATACTAGCTCGTAGAATGGGTATTTTTGAAAATCCTTTGACAAATTTGTTCAGATTTTAATTTTCAATCATCTTGTCAGGTTAGATTTGTAGAAAATGCTCTGGAAAATCTGAAAAAGGACAAAAAACAGTGAGGACATGCGAAAGTTAGGCCATCAGCTGTTTCTCTTCCATAAAAGTCGCCAGAATTGGTATTTTGAAAATTCCTTCGACAATTTTGTTCAGAACTCGATTTTAATCAATACCGTCAAAATATAGTTTTAGAAAAATCATAGGGAAAGCTGGAAAATGATCAAAAACAGTCAGCTCATGCAAAAGTTAGGCCACCAGCTGTTTCTCGTCCATAAAAGAGCCTAGGATGGGTATTTTTGAAATTCCTTCGACAAATTTGTATAGAATTTAATTTTAAACAACCCTATCAATGTACATTTTCAGAAAAATCCCAGGAAATTCTGAAAAAACGATAAAAATGCGTGTAGTCTGCAAAAGTTAGGCCACCCCAACTTCTCTTCACCACTAACAAGTCACATAAAATCGGCAATTTTTCTCCATAAGGTTTACTTTTTACTGTTTTCTACCACCGGATAATCCGACCACCTGTTAATATCAATCCTCTCTCTCTCTTTCTTTCATTTTTTCCCCTTTCTCGCAATGACTGATTGGGTGACGATGGCGGCTTCTTTTGTACCTCTTTTGTCTCCCCACATCCTTTTATACACAATCCAAATAGTATCAAATAATAAACAAAAGTTCCCCATCTAATGTTTGGTTTTTTTCGAGTTCCCTTTTCCTCCCCTGGATTTAGCCCCGGAAGCCGTGTAAAAATGGAAGAAGAGGAGTGAGTGAGGCGAATTTCGAAAAGAAAACACATCGATCATTGCCACTCCATGAATGTCTCTTCCTCTCCTCTCTTTTTGGAGGCGAAAAGAAAAGTATAGGCGACTATGGTAGAACCTTAAATGGTGTTGGCGCCAGATTGGTGGCGATATTGTGAAGGAGCTAATGATGATGGTGGTGGCGCCATGGTGTCCGTGGCTTCTGGAAGACTCATTTGGTGTTCATTGTTAGTCAACGTATTCGTTTTGGTTTTCTTTTATTCTTTTATTTGTAGGATTTCAAAGTTTTCAATGTTTTCAAAGTGTTCCAGTTTTCAAGGAGCATAACTCGAGCTCTGATTGCTCTTTTGCTCTGAAAATTTGCACACTAATAGAAAATATACTAAAGTTTAATACTACAAAAGGATATTTTATGAAATTGAAAATTAACCTGGAAATTTACAGTTTCGAGCACCTGACTTTCAAAAAAATTTTGAGTTAAAAAAATTTTGAACTTTTTTTGGATTTTTTTTCAATTTTTTGACTAAATTTTTATTAATAACAGTACTATACAAGTTACAATTTAACAAAAAAGTGAGAAAATTCAATAAATAATAAAAACTACAAAAATTTAGTAAGTTTGTAGGAAAAAATGGCTAAACTCCGTTTCAAGTTTTAGAGTTAATTTTCTCAAAAATCCTCTAAAACCCAATGATATTTATACCAATCGATGCAGAATTACACGATCTACAACTTTTCAGTACTTTACTTTTTATGAAAATCGCATTTGAAAAAGTTATACCCGCTGAAACTTGAAGGTAGGTCAGAAAATCAAAACATTATCACTTTCAGAGCTCATAACTTGCTCCAATGAGATTTTCATTAGAAATGAAGTATTAGAGACTTGTTCAGCATTAAATTCTGCGCCGATTGATAATAAACTCGTCATACTTTCAAAAAAAAAAAAATTTTTTTTCGAAATTTTTTTTTTGAAAATTTTTTTTAAATCCTGAATTTTTGGCTTAATTTTTATGAAAACATGACATTCTTTATATCTACCAACGCAAAATTTTATGCTCTACAATATTGTAGTACTTTACTTTTCATGAAAATCACTCTGAAGCAAGTTATGAGCTCTCAAAATGCAAAAGCTTGGTAGATCAAAACATAATTTTTTCATAACTTGTTGAAATTCAATTTTCATAAAAAGTAATGTACTACAAAGTTGTAGAGCTTGAAATTCTGCGTCGATTGGTATAAATATCGTAGTGTTTTCAATAAAAACCGAGAGCTCCTGATCACTTATAAAGTTCCTAATGGGGCTCAAAATGCTTTCAGAGCTCACAGAGCTTCCAGAGCTCCCAGAGCTCTAAAAACTCTTGGAACTCTCATACCTCCTAAAACTATATTAGCTCTCGGAGCTGCTCAATTACCATTCAAACACCTCCACTCATTATAATAACTATTACACATTGCTCCACCTCTTTCCAGACCAACTGCTATCGTAAATCACTCTCACAATGTCAGTCACCTCATCAACTAGCTCTCCTATAAAAACTTGAATTTGAAGCTAACCAAGCTCCGCCCCTTTATAACAATTATGATTATAAATATAATATAAATATATCCCCCTATTAATTGTAAGGCACTAGGTTAGAACAATTAATGTCCCACCTGTTGTTGTTCCCATAATAATTGTGTCGGAAACATATACACGTCAACCTTATATATCCCAAAAAGCCGCAAAAATTTAAATAAGCCTCCAGTGCCAGATGTTTAGTTAAGCCACCCGTCTTCCCGCTACCGAAACTCCGCCCCTCCCGCTCGCACTTTGCCGATTGGCTAGACACGCCCCCTTCCCCTTTCTTCCCCCATCCGATCGACACTTGATTTATTACGCCGCCGTTCGCCGAGCGGGACCTCCGTAATTTATCATATTTATCAGTATCTTTCTGTGTCTCTGCTTCTGTCTGTCTGTCGCAATGGGAACGGTTTAAGGAGGAGATGATTAATTCGACTTTGCGGGGCACCTGTCAACTTTTTTGCGGGATTAATAGCCGGTGATTTATTACTGGTTAATTATATAATAATTGTTTAGCTTTATGAGGTGCTAGGTATAGGTTAGCATAGTTAGTAGTAGTGGTTGGTATTATTTTTTTTTATTGTTTCATTTTTGTTATAGTTTTAGGGTGTCTAATTATTTGAATTTTGTTTTGTCTTGTTAATTAGGTAATTAATCATCTAGCTAATTAGTCAATTAATTAGTCCAGCCAACTAATTAGTTACTAAAAAGTAAAAAAAAAATCAAGTACCCAATTTTTCTCTACTACTAATTTTTGTTTTTTTTATTCTAATTTTCAAGGAAGTGAAAAATCTATATATAATTGCCTAATTATTAAGTTCCCTAATTACCTATACTTCCTAATTACTCTTAATTACCCCTAATTACCCCTAATTACCCTTACATCTTTTTTACTATGAAATGCCAGTCAAAACTTCAATTTCTCGAAACTGTCTTTACTTTTTTTAGGTCCATACTTATAATATAAAATGT
This sequence comes from Caenorhabditis imperialis, assembly GCA_963572205.1. NCBI lineage: Eukaryota > Metazoa > Nematoda > Chromadorea > Rhabditida > Rhabditidae > Caenorhabditis > Caenorhabditis imperialis. The sequence continues at coordinate 1,816,355 of OY751541.1, forward strand.
TAAATAGTTTTGTAGTTGTGGTAATTATGGTAATTAACACTAATTAACACTAATTACCGCTAATTATAGGGTATAAGTTTTAGTCGGTTTTTCTACTTTTTTCTATACTTTTTCAATGCAAGTTTTTCATAAATTTAGGAAGTTTAAACGAAGTTTTGATGCTGTAAATTAGTAATTAGGTAATTAGGCATGGGTAATTAGGTAATTAATTAGACAATTAGGTAATTAGTTAATTAGATAATTAGGGAGGGGGGATTGTCAAACTAATAGAAAGGTCTTCAGAATTTCATCATCTTTTTCCATTTTTCCACTTTTCACCCTTTTCTCCACCATTTTCACCACCATTTTCTCCACCATTTTCTCCACCATTTCCCACCCTCTCCACCCTCTCCACCCTCTCCACCCTCTCCACCCTCTCCACCACCAAAATCCACCATCTCCCTTCCAGAATGAGCTCCACGGAATGCTACGGCGCGCCACCGTACTACTCGGACTGGACGCCAGCCTACTACGCCACGTCGGCACCATCCTACTCGCCACTCAACCACCATCCGGAGCTCTGGCCGGCTCACCCGTCCTCCTATGTGCTCGCCGTGTCGCCGCCGGCGTCGTCCACGTCGTCGGGCGACTCGACGTCTTCGTCGAGGAATCTGGAGCGAGGTGGTGAGGTGCCGGCGGGTGTGGCGCCGTCGCAGCATAACACGTACAAGTGGATGCACACGAAGAGGACGCAGAGGCCCGCAGGTGAGGGGTTTTGGGGTTGAAAAAACGAAAAAAATTGAAGTTTTCGCGGTTTTAAGGTTGATTTTGGGTATTTTTCATGGTAAAATTCGAATTCTCCATAGGCAAAAACCTAGGAGCACAACTAGGACTCGAACCGAGCTCAAAAATTTGTTAAAATCATCTCTTTAACCCACTGAGCCATGTAGCAATACGCGAAAAACGGCGCGGGACTGTTCCAGATGTTGTGCGCATGGCTCAGTGGATAACATGGATGGTTTTGGATAGTTTTGACCTTGGTTCGAGTCTTTCTCAGAACCATAGGTTTTGCTATCCTTGAAATACAAGATTATCATGGTAAAACAACGATTTTCCCTGATTTTTCATGCTCAAAATCGTTTTCAGCGTGGGCAAAAACCTAGGAACTTGACGAGACCTCGAACCAACCCTAAAAATTTCGAATACCATCCCTCTTACCCACTGAGCCATCTAGCCGGGCGCGAAAACCAGCACTGCAGCGCTTTTCGCGTAGTGCTGCATGGCTCAGTGGGTAACAGGGATGATTTTGAGTATTTTTGAGCTCTGTTCGAGTCCTTTTTGTGCTCCTAGGTTTTTGCCTATGGAGATTTCGAATTTCCACATGAAAAATCACCGAAACTTTCAATTTTAGAAGATTTTTCCAAATTTTTTTCCAAATTTTTCGATACTTTTCATAGTTTCAAGTACCCAAAGTCCACTATCATCTTCCCTCGCGTAGTAATCGATCGATCATCCTCAGGCGCGCCCGTGTCACTTCCCTTTCAACTCTTTCCGACTGGGATTGGGGCCAATTTGGAACAACACACCCCTAATTATAATACACACCCAAACATATGTTCTCTTTTTTGGGGTGTACACCAAATTTGCATCACCATCGCATCAATCTTTGCACTCCCCCCTTGAAATTCAAAAATTAGCATGAGAAAGTCGCTTTGCAGTGCCCAAAAAGAAGGTGATCGATGAGAACGGCTCGAATCGCACCAATTTCACCACACACCAGCTCACGGAGCTCGAGAAGGAGTTTCACACGGCCAAGTACGTGAATCGCACGCGTCGCACCGAGATTGCGGCGAATTTGAAGTTGCAGGAGGCGCAGGTGAGCGATTTCGTGGGTTTTGATGGGAAAATTCGAGTTCTCCGGGGTCGAAAACCTAGAAAAGTGGGAAGGGGGGTCGAACTGGGTGGAAAAATATTGAAAAGCATCCCTCTTAGCCACTGAGCCATGGCGCACGGGGCGTCGCGCGCGCTCGGAGGTGTTGGCGCCGTGGCTCAGTGGGTAAGAGGGATGATTTTGAATCTTTTTGAGGTCGGTTCGAGGTCTCTCCGCTTTCCTAGGTTTTTGCATACGGAGAATTCGAATTTCCACACCAAAAACTATGAAAATTACTACTTTTTCGCTATTTTTCGAAAAAAAATTTTTTTTTTTCAATTTTTTCAATTTTTTTTCAGGTCAAAATCTGGTTCCAAAACCGTCGAATGAAGGAGAAAAAGCGCGAGAAGGAAAAGGCCTTCCTGGCACGTAACTCATGGGAGTCCAACTCGCCGACATCTTCATGTGGTGAAGACGTCAAATTCGCAAAAAACTGACGTCTTCTAACTTCACCTCATCTCACGGGTCGTCTCCCATTTAACTCTATTCCGTCTTCCATTTAATTTCGCTTAATTGTTTAACTTTTACACCTAAAAAAAATTCTTCTCATTTTTCTATTGTATCCCCTTCCCTTCTCTTATCAAATCCAAAAAAATTTTTACCGTATTATAATAAAATAAAACTTCTTATCATATCATGACGTCACACATACAGTAATCCGCGGCTTACTATTCAGACACAACATGTCAACTTGAATCAAGTCAAAAAAAAATTTGGGCGGGTTACTGTAGAGACCGGTTCAGATGGCGCAGTGTGACGGGGGAGGGGGGAAGGAGAAGATGTTTATCGTTTGGTTTTGATTGTGCTAAACCTAAAACATATAGGTTATCAGAGAATTTGAAGAAATCTGGATTTCTGTGGGATTTTTGTAGTTTTTTGAAGATTTTTGGCTATTTTTATGGTGAAATTCGAATTCTCCATAGGCAAAAACCTAGGAAAGCGAAGAGGACTCGAACCAAGCGCAAAAAGATCCAAAATCATCCCGCTTATCCACTGAGCCACACTGCACTATGCGGAAATCGGCGCGGCGCCGTTCCAGGTGTAGTGCTACATGGCTCAGTGGGTAAGAGGGATGATTTTGAGTACTTTTGAGCTTGGTTCGAGTCCCCTTGAAGTTTCTAGGTTTTTGCACACGGAGATTTCGAATTTCAGCATACGAAATACTGGGAAAAATGCATTTTTCCTCGATTTTCATCCCTTTTTCTAATTTTTTTGCATCAAAATATAAGTTCACAGTGACAAAAAACTATGGACATGAAGAGACCTCGAACCGAGCGCAAAAAGATTCAAAATCATCGCTCTTACCCACTGAGCCATCGAGCCTTGCTGCTACGCTGCTTTTCGCATGGGGCTTCATGGCTCAGTGGGTAAAACATATGATTTTGAGTATTTTTCACACCATTCCATCCACCAAAAACAGTCGGCTGCCACCAAAACGGCAACAGATGCAGTTGACGCACTAATAACCCATAATTTAATAATGAGGATGATATTTATACACTCTCTCTCTTTATAACGGGAAGATGAAGATATTCAGAAGGCTCTCGGTCGCCGCAAAGGCGGCACCGCCTTTGAAGTGGCGGACAGTTTTGATCGACAAGTAACCCACACACTTCTCGCGCACTTTGATGATCGAGGGTCGAGTTGTTACAACACGACGATGTGAATTGTACATTCTGGAGGGGGGATTTGAGAAGGTGATGGGGGAAAAACTAGGAAAAATGGGTTTAGCTGAAGGTTTTTGGTGTGAAAATTCGAAATCTTCATAGGCAAAAACCTAGGAACCCAAAGAGAACTCGAACCGAGCTCAAAAATATTCAAAATTATCTCTCTAACCCACTGAGCCATGTTGCACCACACCTGGGGCGGCGCCGCGCCGTTTTTCGCACAGTGCTACATGGCTCAGTGGGTAAGAGAGATGATTTTGAATATTTTTGAGCTTGGTTCGAGTCCTTTTTGCTTTCCTAGGTTTTTGCCTATGGAGATTTCGATTTTTCACATGAAAAATCTCAGAAAAACCCGGTTTTTCTGGAGTTTTTCGAATTTTTTTCGAATTTTCACCTACTCTCTTCACTATTTTTTTTCTCTCTTCAAAACTTTGAACACTGTAGTAACCAGGTCATACCTATTTACACAAATCGCCCTCAACAGATGATGTTAGCATTGCGCAAGACCTCAAAGCGAAGACTGTGTTGACTTACGCAATATGATATGATAGCAAATGTTTCGTTTTCTATGATTATACTATGCCGACAGTGAGTTGAAGTGGTTTTCAAGGGGATTGCGTACCGGAAGTAGCAAAAAAAGTAGTAAAAATTAGCAAAATGAAGAATTTTGACGATTTTTCATGGTGAAATTCGAATTCTCCATAGGCAAAAACCTAGGAACTTGAAGAGGACTCGAACCGAGCTCAAAAATACTCAAAATCATCCCTCTTACCCACTGAGCCATGCGCACCACACCTGGAACGGCGCCCCGTCGTTTTTCGCGTAGTGCAACATGGCTCAGTGGGTAAGAGGGATGACTTTGAATATTTTTGAGCTCGGTTCGAGTCCTCTCCGCTTCCCTAGGTTTTTGCCTACGCAGATTTCGAATTTCCACACCAAAAAATCATTTTGAAACACCTGTACCTCCAAATTCTCCAACATTTCTCATTCTCTTTCCTCCCCGTCATCCCATCGATCAATCTGCTAATTGGCAACACAAGCTGATAAAAAGATCTATTTTCTTGAGCCCCCGAAATGCTCCAGCTCCGGCTCCCCCCGTTTCCTGATCGACAATGATGGATGAGCACGGGAACAGGCGCCTTGTTGGCAAGCAAACTGATGATAAGCGGATGAGCAATGAGGGCTCCGGGGAGCATCTTCGCGAGGGGTTGTATTATGATTATGATGATCGATGGGTTTGAGGGGTACAGGTGCATCAGTGGGGAAAAACTTTGAAAATGTGGAAAATGAAGAGAAAAAAGAAAATTCAACTTTTTCATGTCGAAAATCGTTTTCAGCGTATGCAAAAACCTAGGAAAGCAGAGAGGACTCGAACCGAGTTCAAAAATATTCAAAATCATCCCTCTTAGCCACTGAGCCATGTAGCACTACGCGAAAAACGGCGCCGCGCCGTTCCAGGTGTGGCGCGCATGGCTCAGTGGATAAGAGGGATGATTTTGAATATTTTTGAGCTCGGTTCGAGTCCTCTTTGTGCTCCTAGGTTTTTGCCTACGCTGAAATCGATTTTGAGCATTAAAAATGTTGAGAAAAATGAATTTTCCTCGGTTTTTAACGATTTTTTCAATTCTTTCACATTAAAATAGCAGTTCACAGTGACAAAAAACTATGGATATGAAGAGACCTTGAACCAAGCTCAAAAATATTCAAAATCATCCCTCTTATCCACTTAGCCATCTAGCCCGATTCGGGAAGCGCCGCAATGACGTTTCTCGCGCCCGGCAAGATGGCTCAGTGGGTAAGAGGGATGATTTTGAGTATTTTTGAGCTCGGTTTGAGCCCTCTCCTTGTTCCTAGGTTTTTGCCTGCGCTGAAAACGATTTTCGACATGAAAAAACCCCAAATTCACAGATTATTCACAGTTTATCACATTCAAATCACAATAAATCAATCCTCTTCGACCTGGAACCCTCCCTCCACTTCCAAAAACGCTTCTTCTTTCGTCCACGCCTTCACCACGTCTTCTGAATTGCATCTCTCCAGCCACGTGGATCTGATGACGTGGCATTTGTTGGCAGCGATGGCTTGCGCTGTTTTTGGATGATTTGGCTTCGGAGCAGTCGCTATTGCTATCAGGGTGGAAGGTGCTGGAATTCAGAAGACTTTTTGAATTCTGAATATTCAGGTTCAGAATTCATACTAATATTCTTGACGACGTTGGCGTTGAAGTGCTTCAGAATCTCCTCGCACTTCCGACGCACCGCTTCTGAAGTGCCTTGGAGCACGGCGACTTCTATTCCTGTTAACGACGACTCCAGTTTTGCTCTTTTCAGTTTTACTGGAGCCACTGCAAAAAAAATTTTTTTTTTTGAAATTTTGACGTCTTCTGATTTCAGAATCTCGAATTCTGTCATCTGAATCTTCGACATTTTTATATATTCTGAATCGTCTCTTCATTCCAAGTTGAACGACACCCATCATGACCTACTTCTCAAAAGTTTGAAATTTCAGTCAAAACCGCGACGCGACCGCGTCGCAACCACTAATTTTCAAACTTTACAGAATCGGGTCATGATTAGTATCATTCTACTCCATTTTTCACGCTGATTTCAATTATCACCTTCATGAATCGCTTTTCTGGTGATTCTCTCCACTTTCAACGGATCTGGCTTCTTCTCATCTTCCTCATCGCTTCCATCGCCTTCCATTTCACCCAATTTGCATTCTTGGACTTTCTGTGAACATTTATGATTGTGAATTTGAAAAAAATTTGGGTATTACTGTAGCATAATCCGAGTAATCCTCAAAAGTGTTGATTTGATCCACCGGCTTGTCAACTCTCCACTCTCTCATCACCGGATCCACCAATTTGCCATTTCTCACACCATTCGATGTGATTTTTATCACCTAGAAATGGAAAATTTAAGAAAAATTTGTTTATTTGATGCGAAGCGTTTGCGTCGCGGTTTTCTGGTATTTTAGCACTAAATCATAAAATTTTACAGCGCTTTCAGTTGCTAATTATCAAATCCGCAATCTCCATTCAATTCCACGTTGATTGATACCCATATCGACCTGATTCCTCAAAATTTTATTTTCGACCGCAACGCGACCGCGTCGCAACCACTTTTTCTCGAATTTTTGAAACTAATCGGAAATAGGTCATAATGGGTGTCTTTCAGCGCCAAATTTCACGCTGATTTCAAAAATCTAATCAATTTTTACCTGCCACCTCTCAAAATCGATATATCCCCCATCGGCCTTCTCAATTTTCTTCGGCGCCTTTCCATAGTATCCAACGAGCTCTTCTGGCGGCTCCTCGAGCAATTGACCGTACTCGAATCGAATAGCATCACGGATTTGCTCTCCCAACCCGTATGAGCAAGAAAGGCAGAGTTTATACTTTTGGGACGCTGAAATTTTGTAATTTTTCTCTGTTTCTCGGGTTTTTTTTTGGATATATACCTTCATCAAAGGCTGCAAATCTGTAGAGTGCTTTTCCATTCCTTCCGGCTCTTGGGTGCACCGCCACCAGCGCCAAATCCAGATCACAGTCCTTTGAAGCAGAGGGTTTCAATTTGAACCAGCCGTTGGAAGCGCTTCTGGAAAATGAATACCATATTCGTAATCTCCATGAATGAAATTCCGCGTTGAAAGACACCCATCATGACCTACTTTGCAAAAAATTGACAAAAAGTGGTTGCGCCGCGGTCGCGTCGCGGTTTCTCATTGTTTTTTGGATGTAGCTCAAATTCTGAGTGTTTAAACTGCTTGAAACCACAATATTCGAAATGCTGAGCTCATTTGGCATCGATTGATATAAATCTCAACCGATTTCGGTCAAATTTTAAATTTAACCGCGACGCGACCGCGCCGCAACCACTTTTCCTCGAATTTTCAAAATAATTCCTAACTAGGTCATGATGGGTGTCTTTCAACGTCAAATTTCACGCTGATTCTAAAAATGACACTTTCAACTGTGTCAGACCAACCTCTGCCCCTTAATATACACACTATCATGTCGTTTCACCACTATTCCCTCCTCATTCGCCGCCATCGCCTCCTCGAAGAATTTTTGAATGTCTTCTCTGAAACGGAGCCACTGAGCATCGTTGGGAACTTAAAATTTGACCTACTTTGTGCTTCCCTCCTGATATTTCGCCACGAATATCGTGTCTTCTTTTTCTTTTTTGAGTGGTGCAATTTTGAGCATTTCCAATCTAAAAAATCGATTTTTCCGGGTTACTGTACTCTAAATAGTACCTCTGATGGAGTGGCGCCCCAAAAAATGGCTTTCCATTCAGGTAAAGTAGGTCAAAAAGTACCACGGCTGTAAATTTTCAATTTTTTGAAAAATCGATCGAAAAATCAATAAAATCCTACTCAATTGCTGATTATCATCTGGTTTTACATGTCTAAATGATAAAACTTGAGCATCTGAAGTAGCGGAATGATCGTTGTGACGGCCTAAAATATTTTTTTTTGTAGAAAAAAAAATTATCGATTTTTTTTACATAATTTCTTGGTTTTCTTATCCCACAACATTAATTCACAGTTGAAAATTGCGGATTCACAGTCCTTGTTGAAAAATGAGTGAATTCGAGATGACAATTTGCCGATAGCCATTGAACTGTCACCGTATTCCTAAAAACAGCATGAAATTCAGAATCAGCGTGAAATTTGGAGTTGAAAGACACCCATCATGACCTATTTCTGAGCACTTTTGAAAAATTCGAGAAAAAGTGGTTGCGACGCGGTCGCGTCGCGGCTCAACGCAGTTTTTCGGGCGTAAATCGAATGGGAGTAATCGTAGAGAGTTGAAAGTTAGATTTTTGAATTCCTCGTGCCATTTTCTATCGATTGATACTAACAAAAACTTTAATTTTGAAGTTTTGACCTAAAAACCGCGACGCGACCGCGTCGCAACCACTATTTTCCACCAATTTTTGAAATTTCTCAAAAATAGGTCATGATGGGTGTCTTTCAACGCCAAATTTTACGGAGAATTCAAAAATGACAAAATTACTTTCGAAAAATCATTGTTATTCCGAGTAAACCACCGATACTCGTTGCCTTTTTTATGCAAGAGCACATTTTCCCCATCGAATTTGGTTTGGAGGAAGAATTTCGATCCTCCATGTTTTTCGATCTTCAAATTATTGATTTTATTGATTTTTCATAGAATTTCTTTTTTTATTACGTACATTAGCGTACCAATCGCCTCTTTTCTGCTTCTGAAGCAGCATTGGCGTCCAAATTTTGAACAAATGCTCATCGACGTCTTCTGAATCTTCTGATGCTCCAAGAGCTCCAGAATTTTCAGTGATTCTCCCACTCAAAACCGCTTTCAGGTCATGAGTTTGATCCCAAAGAGCACACGCTTGCGGAGACACCCAGTCCAGGATTTTGGAGCTCGGCGTTTTGAGAGCCGACTCGACCGACTTGAGAATGATGAGGAATATCCATTCGAGCTCATCCTCGGAGCAATTTTTCACGAGTTTTGTCATTTTTTCGCGTTCTGAGAAAACATAGGTGGTTTTGGATGGTTTTTATCGATTTTTTGGTTAAAAATCGTTGATTTTTTCGAGTTTTCGCTTTAAATTTGACAATTTCCAGCGAAAATTCACTTTTCAAATGAAAAATCTGCTGAAAATCGTTTTTCTAACGTTTCGCAACTTTCTGTGCAAAATTGCGTGTGGTGTTTGCACATTTTATCGTAAACCCCCGTTTTTCTATGATTTTTTCTTCAATAACCTCGATTTTAAGTTAAAATGTTGATTTTCAGGGAAAAATCTGCCAAAAATCAATATTTTCTACCCAAAATTGAGATTATTGAAGGGAAAAACGTTAAAAATCAAGGAAAAATAGAGGAATACAAAAAAGTGTGCAAACACCGCGCGCAAAAATGCAGAAAAAGTTTCGAAACGTCGGGGAGTCAATTTTCATCCCTTTTTCAGTAGATTTTCAATGAATTTTCTCAGATTTTCGATCAAAAAAATAAAAATAATAGATTTTTAGACGAAAAACAACAAAAATCAACAAAAAAATTAAAAAAATTCGCTATTTTCCCTGCAAACGCACTTTCTGCACTATCCATAGAGCTCCCGGCGGCCAGAAAATCAAGAATCTCATTAAATTCTCCAATTTTCAGCACGCCCTGCTCATCGCTTTCAGTTCTATACTCCTCGCACATCTTCTCAGCCAACTGACGAGCCGCCTTCACCGGCTCTTTCGATATTTGCTCCACAACCTCCTTTCTCGAGTCACAGAACGTTTTCGCGAGGAATCCTGCCAATTTCACTGGGCCCATATCAAATCTTCGTTGTTTTTCGTGCTCCGTCACAAAGAGCCGAAGGATTTGGTGCATTTCGGTGTAGTTTTGCTTCCATTCGTCGAATTTCTTCTGGAACGTCGCCATTTTGCTCTTCGGATTCGATGTTCGACGGATTTTGTTGAAGACGTCGACGACGTCGTCGAAGAGAATCGGGTCGCTCATCTGGAGCGTGGTTTTGTGGAAAAATAGGAAAAAAAAGGGAAAAATCTCGAATATTTACAGTAAAAGATGCATAAACATTATGGAATCGTTCAAAATTATCAAAAAATCGACGAAAAATCAATAATTTATTCATTGGCCTTTGGCTTCTGCTCGACATGCCCACGACAATGGCCCGTCTCGCAGTCCGAGTCCTCGTCGCTGCTCGAATCCTGCCAGTTTTTGGGTTTTTTGTAGATGCAGCAGCACTTGCTCTTCTTCTTTCCCATTCCCTCGTTGTCGACGGTCTCGGTGGCCCATGCCACGTGGCGGCGCTCGGAAGTGGAGGGCTGGAAGAGATTTCTGGTTTTTTTCGGGAAAAAATAGAAAAATTGGAAATTTTTTGAAAAAATCGATAAAAACCTACTTGCGACGAGAGATGAAGAACTAGCCGTTCATCCTGTGCCGGCGGCGCCGTTTCTGTGACAGTGGTGGTTGTGGAAGCGGTAGTTTGCTGTTTTGTATGGCTCATTTTAGAATTAATCTGAAAATATCAAATTTTAGCATTTTTCTATGAATTTTTTGATGAAAATCAATGAAATTATGGTAAAAACTATGCATTTTAACGAAAAAAGCAACGAAAAATTGAAAAAATTTAGAAAAATCGCGAAATTTCAATTGAAAAGCACGAGAAAAATCACGAGAAAAATGGAAAATAATTGTCCGAGAGGAGTACACGAGTGGGTCTCGCCACGGAGGGCCTAGAAAACGCGGCGCGCAACCTAGTCCTTTTCGGTTTTGTACTCCACGAGGACAAGAAAAATTTCGAATTTTTAATTTTTTTTTCCACATTTTTTCAGGGTTTTCCACTATATTAACTTCAATTTTTCAGCAAAAACCATAAAATAAGAATACAAAAAAATCGATAATGTCGCGCAACTTCCCAACGGCGCTCGACTACCTGGGCGCCGAGGCGGAAGACTTCCACAAGCCACAACACTTGTATTTGAAGCCAATGGCAATTATTAAAATCACAGTGGTGCTTCCCAGAGTATGTGAAGACGTTGAGAATCGATAAAATGATAAATATTAAGATGACGGTGCCAGGGCAGTCGATTTCCAACTGGGATTTGATGGAGCGCCTGAAAAAAGCGGTGGATCCGATCCAAATGGATTCTATCAAAGTCAGAGAGAGCAATATGGATAGTGTGATCTTCGAGGCTGAATTATTATCATTGGGGATCATGCAGAAAGTATTTTTTCACTTGGGAATATTGATTTTTCATAGTTTTTCTTCCACAGACAATGAAAATTCTGGACGGCTTCTCAATGAAAGTGGCGGGATTCGCAGAGCCGTTAAAAGTGAAAACGAAGGAGGCAAAATTGGATTTTCCCACTAGAAATGATTGGGATAACTGGTTTATGAAGAATAAAATGGATGAGACGAGGCCTGGCGAACGTCCGGATACAGTTTATCTGGCAAAAATCCCAGTGAAGTGGTTCTCGGTGAGAAAATGATGAAATTCATGGGAAAATCGATAAAAAAAACACGAAAATTCATATAGAAAAGTTGAAAAATCACTAAAAACCTTGAAAAATCTACCAAAAACCTCAAAAACTCCAAATTTCTGCAAAAAATTCACTGAAAAACCATAAAAACCCAGAAAATTGTCAAGAAAATCAAGTTTTCCCTCATTTTTTCAATAAAAATCATCAGAAAAGTGATAAAATCCATGAAAAATGTGAAAAATCATTGAAAATAGTGATTTTTATAGTTTTTTGCGGAAAAATTATAGAAAAATGAGAAAAATGTGACTTTTTCTTCAAAAATCCAGCATTTTTCTCATTTTTTCTACAATTTTTCATAAAAAATTAATAAAAATCAATAGTTTTCTATGATTTCTCACTTTTTCATAGGTTTTATCACTTTTTTGATGATTTTTACTGAAAAAAGGGAAATTTTGATTTTCTTGACAATTTTTTGGGTTTTTATGGTTTTTCAGTGAATTTTTAGCAGAAACTTAAGGTTTTCAAGGTTTTTTGTCGATTTTTGATCGATTTTTCATGTTTTTATCAGTTTTTCTCAAAAACACCTTCAGGACGGCACCTCCTCCGACCTTCCATCAGAACGACGTCTTCGAATCGCCATGGAGACGTTCGGCACAATCCGCTCCGTCGACATTCCGATTTGTGACCCTTTGAGAGCTCAAATGAGCTCGAAAATCTCTGGAGTTCAACAGAAAGGCTTCGGATTAGGGCAGGACGTCTTCTTCGAAGCGTATGTTCAGTTTATGGAGTATAAGGGATTCGCCACCGCCATGGATTCGTTGAGGAATCGGAAATGGGCCAAGAGGATTGATGGACGGTTCTTTCAGGCTAATATTAAGGTAGAAATGGGTTGAAAAGTGGAGTTTTCAAAGGGAAAAGTTGAAAATTGATGGAAAAATTATAAGAAAGTACGAAAAACTGAAAAAAAAATGAGAAAAATGATAAGAAAATCATTAAAAAATATGAAAAAATGAGAAAAAATCGATAAAATTTGAGAAAAACCGTGAAAACTATCGAAAAATTAAGAAAAACTAACTTTTTTCTTGTTTTTCTTGAAAAAAGAATTATTTTTACTCGTTTTTCCTATATTTTTTGCAAAATTTGCTAATTTCTGCAAATTTTTATGAATTTTTTAACATTTTTCATTGGAATTTCATAGTTTTACAGCGAAAATCCATTTTCCCAGCTAATTTTTTACCAATTCGCTGTTATTTCACATATTTTATAAAATTCTGAAGATTTCCCAGTTACTTTATAAATTTCGAGTTGAATTTTCGCTTTTTCAATGATTTTTTGTGAATTTTCATGAAAATTTTCGAGTTTTTACATAGAAAATCGGAAAATCCATGAAAATTTACTAAAAAATCAGAAAATTCACCTCGAAATTCATAATTTACCTGAAAAATTTTCAGAATTTCATAAAAATCTGTGAAATATCGATGAATTCGTCGAAAATGAGCTGGAAAATTGAATTTTTGCTCGAAAACTATAAAATTTCAGTGAAAAGTGATAAAAATCAATAATTTGCACCAAAATATGCACCAAAATCTATCAAATTTCATAAATACAACTATGAAAAATCAATAAAAATCAATAAAAATCGATAAAAAATCAATAAAACCGTATAATTGAATGAAAAATTGCATACTCGAACCACTTCCCACCATTCCACACCCATCCGCCGATCTGTCTACAGGTAATTGCATTTTCCGACGTTTTGAAACTTTTCCATTTCGAAACTCGGCCATTTCGCAACTTTTCCAGGTGGATTTCGACCGATCCCGCCATCTCAGCGAAGTGCAAATCGCGAAACGGGCCGATGAACGACGGCGGATTGAAAGTGAACGATTGAGGAAGGAGGAGGAGGAGATGAATGAAAAGTAGCTCATTTTTAGAAGATTTTGGAGGAAAATTGATGGGAAATGAGAATTTCAGACGGCAGGAAGAGCTGAGAATCAAGTTGGAACGAGATGAGAAGGATAAACGAAGAGAAGAGCGGGAGAGGAAGCGGAGAGAAAAAGTTAGTGTGATATTCGAATTCAGCGTGGAATTTGGCGTTGAAAGACACCCATCATGACCTGGTTCTGATAGATTTTCAAAAAAGTGGTTGCGACGCGGTCGCGTCGCGGCTGGAAACCAAATTTTTGAGTTAGACCCTAAAATTTTATACCAATCGATAGAAAACTTAATGGGGATTCAAAATATATACATATTGTAACGTGTTTCTACAATTTGGATGATTCTCACTCGAAATTGACAGTTGAGCCGCGACGCAACCGCGTTGCAACCACTTTTTCATCGAAATTTTCAACTTTATCGGAACCAGGTCATTATGGGTGTCTTTCAACGCCAAATTTCACGCTGATCATGAATATGACAATCTTTTTCCATTAGAATTAAGAATTCAGAAGACGTCATAATTTTCAGAGAGAACACGAACGTCTTCTAGAAGAGGAAAAGAAGCGAAAAGAGCAAGAGCGAAAAGAAGAAGAGCATCGAGCCGCGGTCTCCAGAAGACTAGAAGGCGTCAGACTTCTGAAGTTTCTTTTCGAGAAAATTGAAGAACGAGAAAATCGGAGAAAACGGAAAGAGGAGGATAAATTGAGGGAGGAGCTCGCGAAGATTAAAGAGCTCGAGGATCAGCCGGCAGAAAAAGAGGATGCTCTGAGACAGGCTCTTTTGCAACAGAGAGAAATTCGGATGAGGGAACGGTTGAAGGAGAAGATGAAAGAGGCCAAGGAGCAGAAAAAGGAGAAAAAGAAGAGTAAACGGAAGAAGAGACATGATACATGTAAGATGTTGACGGATTCGGATTCAGCGTGAAATTTGGCGTTGAAAGACACCCATCATGACCAAATTCTGATAAATTTTAAATTTTGATAGAAAAAGTGGGTGCGACGCGGTCGCGTCGCGGCTCGAAATCAAAATTTAGCTCAAACAGCCTATTTTTCTACTTTTTTCATAGTTTTCACTGTGAAAATACATTTAAAACCTATAATTTTGTGGAAACGCTGCAAAAACATGCTAATTATCAAGAAAAACTGAATTTTGAAAATTCGCTGCGACGCGGTCGCGTTGCGGTTCGGAAAATTTGAAAAAAATTTGAAAATTTTCAGAATTCTGTCATGATTATACTCTTTCAACGCAGAATTTCATGACGAATTCAACTAGGCTAATGAAATTTTGGCTAGAATTCAGAATCGCAGAATTCAGAATTCAGAAGACGTTAAATTAAATTTTTTTTAATTTTCATGAACATGGATATCAAATAACTCGGAGTTTTCTGAAGATTATGAAATTAACGAAGAAAATCAATTCTGAAGTAAAATGAAAGATTCAGAATTCCAGAAGACGTCACGTCAATTCAGAATTTTCAAAAACTAATTTTAGCCTCCTCATCATCGTCATCTGAATCCTCGCCAGACAGCTCGACGTCTTCAGAAGACACAAAACGACGACGTCACCATCGAAAACGACGCAGTGACTCCAGAAGACGGTCTTCAGAATCTCCACCACGGCGACGTCATCATGGCTCATCCAGAAGACGTGACAAATGAAACATTCTGAATTTTTATACTGGTTTTTTGAAATGTTCACTATTTTTTGCTAATTTAACGGTTTTTTATTGTTGGAATCTCAGTTTTATGATTTTTGTGACGGAAATATAATTTTCTATGTAATTTTTAATTTTTTTTTGTTAAATTCGAATTTAAAATCTTAATGTGGTTATTACCAGTTGATACTTTCCTCTTCTGATCAAAATTTGAAAAAAACAAAAAAAAAAAAAAAAAATTTCAAAATTTTTTCAGATGGATCTCAAAACTCGCTTCGACCTGGTGACAGAACGAGCCGTACTTTTTCAAATTCTCAAAGACGTGGAAAATGTGTGAAAAATCCATTTTCCATTGAAATTTATCGAAAAATCCAATTTTCAGGACCCAAATAACTTTCGAAATGTGGTGGAGGCGTTCTGCGATTCGCTGGAGCTTTTTGGCAAATTTTTAACGCCCAAAGAGGTTTTTATTAGCATTTTTGAATTCCGCGTGAAATTTGGCGTTGAAAGACACCCATCATGACCTGGTTTAGAAAAAGTTGAAAATTAGTGGTTGCGACGCGGTCGCGTTGCGGCTCAAAGTTGATTTTGCGCAGAAAATTATCAGAAATAGCATTTATGCATCAGAATTATCACAAAGATCACAAAGATATACGATTTTTGCAAAATTACCATAAATTCAGCTAGCTTTAGCGGTTTTCTTGAATTGGGTGCGACGCGGTCGCGTCGCGGTTCGTCGAAAAAATCAAAGTTATCTGAAGTAGGTCATGATTATACTCTTTCAACTCCAAATTTCATGGAGAACACGAATATGATAATAAAAAAGATTCAGAATTAAGAATTCAGAAGTTAGAAGACGTGACCTAAAAAAATTTTGATTTTTCAGTTCACCACAAAGTTGGAGCCGGTGCTCCTGCCTCAGGATCCGATTCGAACAATCATTGACTTCTCAAAGACCCTAACAGTGGTGAAAGACAGCTCTTTTCGTGATATTATGACAGTGCTCAGCTGGCTCAAAAGTGTAGTGGAGCACAGTTTGGAGAAAGCGATTTTTGAGAGCTTAAAAGTTAGAGAAAGTGATAGTGAGTTCAAAAATTTGAAGAAATCAATCGATAATTCAAAAAATAAAAAATCAATAATTTTTCCAGTCGAGACGCTGCAAAAGTTCCGCGAATTCGCAGTAGCCTGCGTAAATCTACCCGAGAAAATTTCCAACTGTAGAAATCGTGCCAGGACCCAAGAGCACATCAAATACATAAATACAGTAATCTGGGTGTTCAAGGTACAGTAACCACACCGTCCACACTACAAACTACACTTGCAGCACCACCTCCTCCTCGGCATCCAATCAGCGCTTGGCCACGCCCACTCGGTGGCTCCGCCCAATTTGAAAACCATCGCAGAGCTGACATCGGCTGGAAGGAATATGGAAGTCGAGGATCATTACCCACTTTTATATAAAATGATGGATTGGATTGGGAAAATGGAAGATTTTGATGAGAAATGGAAGAAAATCATGGTGGAATTATTCGCCACGCCCACTTTTTTGGGGGTTCAGGTTCATGAAGCACTTTTGACCACTTTGTTCCTGAGCGCAGAGTCGGAGGTGCAATTGGAGGTGAGATTCGGAATCAGCGGGAAATTTGGAGTTGAATGACACCAAATTTGATAGAATTCGGTGAAGTTTTTAAAAAAGTGGTTGCGACGCGGTCGCGTCGCGGTTTTCACAAAATTTTTTGAGTTTGCCGCAAATAGGTCATGATGGGTGTCTTTCAACTCGCAATAAAATGGAGAAAACGATACAACTAAAATCTAGAAGACGTGACGCTTCTGAATCAGAAGACGTGAGATTCTGATATCAAATAGTGCGTCTAAATTGCACTGGAATCGTGGAAACCGCAAATGATTGTTATTTTCGAAATCAGCGTAAAATTTAGAATCGAGTGATAATAGTTTCAAATTGATTAGGTAAAGTTTTTGAAAAAGTGCTTGCGACGCGGTCGCGTCGCGGTTTTTATAGAAATTTTTGAAATTGTCACAGATAGGTCATGATGGGTGTCTTTCAACTCGTAATCAGACGAAGAATACGATAAAAGTGTTTTTGAAGAGATTCAGAATTCCAGATTCTGAATTCTGAATTCAGAAGACGTTCCAATTTTTTTTCAAAAGTATATCAATATGGGTATCAAATAACTCCAAATCGTCCACTGAATCCAAATTTAACAATTTCAGCGCTGTCTCCCTGTCGCCAACATCACTGGAACCCTAAAACGGGTCGTTTCAGTGAAACTCCCATTCCAACGAGTTTTGGAGCCCTGGACGATGAAATTATTGATTGATTTTATTATAAAGATCAATGAGCCAATGTCTCATGGAATTCTTGAGGTACAGTAGGCTACAGTAACCGAAGAATGTCAAAAAATACCGTAATCCGTTTCAGACCGCTTTAAAACTATGGAGCGACGTTAACTACGCAAACAATACATCAGAAGCTCAAGAAAAGCATTTAGTGAGAATGATAATATATCTAATTCACAGATTCAAGTAAGCTATTTTGAATATGAGCAATAATTTGTTGCTCCAGAAGCTCGGAGAGCATCCCCTGGGACGACTTCTTCCTGCACATCTCCAACGGCGTCTACTCACGTCTTCAGGGTCTTCCGATATTCAGAAGAACCGCCCTCTTCCTTAGTCAAACACTTTCCCAGTTGGCTTCTGAATTCACTGCTGAAAATCCGCCGAAAATCGAAGAATTCGCAGTGGAAAACGATGAATGGACGATGGAAATGAAGCACATTCTGGAGCACGGAATTCAGAAGACGTCGGCGAGAAAAGAGATTCTGGAGAGCGTCACGACATCTTCTGAAGTGTCTCCAGAAGTTGGCACGGAGAAAGCGACGAAGACAGTGCTCCAAAGAGTGCTCGTCAAAAAAGGACTTCGGAAATATGTAGCCGTGAAAAAAGTAGTCGTGCCGTTGGATTCAGATGACGATGAAGACGATGAAGAGTTTCCCAAATATGCGGTGGATCTGAAAGAGCAGAAAGTTGAAAAGTTGGCTCAAGGCGAAGAGCCGGGAGTGTCGGTGGCCCCGCCCACTTATATTCAGGACGCTTTTGAGCAGTTGTTGGAGCAGGAGAAGTATGAGGTGGGTAAGGGTACCGGATTTGAAATCCCCATGAAATTTGGAGTTGAAAGAGTATAATGATGATAGGGTTTTGATGATTTTGAAATTTTCGATGACCGCGACGCGACCGCGTCGCAGCCACTTTTTGAAAATCGCTCAAAACCGCTCAAATCACCTGGAAATCGCTAGAAATCAAATCAATTTGCAATGAATAGTATATTTACAATCTTTAGAGACCCCAATCCTCCGGATAATCATAGATTTCGAAATTGACCGCGACGCGACCGCGCCGCGACCACTTTTTCGAAAATTTTTACAAATAGGGTCATGATTACTATCAATCAACTCCAAATTTCACGCTGATCACGAATATTTAGATCTTCGAAGCCGCCTTCTTCTCCCTGCCAAGTCTGATTCGCCGGAAAGCCATTGGCTTTAATGCTCTTGCCGAGCAACTTGTGCTCCGCGTCGTCCACCTCCAGAATCGCTTCGGGACTCGGAAATTCGACGAAACAGTGGAGGAAATTGCAGTGGCGGCGATCGCATTGCGACCTGAAATTGTGCCAAATTTAATCAGGCTGATTATTTCACCGGGGCAAGGAGAACGTATCCAACAAAAGATTCTGCATTATGTTCATAAAGCGGCTGATGAAATGGGAAGTTTGGATGAGAAACAGGCACGGCATGTGGAAGATGTTCAGAAGAGGATGGAGAATATGCATACAGGTTGGGAATTGGAAGTTTTCATTGTGATTTTTGAATTCCTCGTGAAATTTGGAGTTGAAAGACACCCATATTGCCGGGGTTTTGAAAATTTCAAAAATTTCACCATTTTGGTGTGACCCACCACCAAAAATTCGGTTTTCATCAATTTTTTCTACTTTTTCGCATTCTCCATAAAATTTGGAGTACTTTGACACCAATCTTGACCATATTCCAACAATTTTAAAATTTTCACCATGGTCCCACCATTGGTGCAATTCCAAAAAATCCACCAAACCCACCCAATATGGGTATCAAATCACTCGCCACAACGTCCTCTATTCAATTCCAGGGCTCGGCGAGCTCATTTCCCGCACCGAAGACGTCCACGTGGACGATGACGTGGAAATGCGACGTCTTCGGAATCCAGAAGTGCCCGAATGGCGATGGGTGGTGGATGCCAGGGTGGCATCGAAGACACGGATTATTTCACGCGGTTATGATAAGGGAAAAGTGGGCGTGGTCAATCGGTTGGCGCAGAATGTGCAGTACATGTTTTATCCGCTGCTGGTGGTGCCACGTGGCGAATTGATGCGGTTATTGGTGGGTAATTAGGGGGTAATTAGATAATTAGAAGATAATTGGGGTAATTAGAAGATAATTGGATAATTAGGGAGATAATTTTGGTAGTGAGGAGATAATTGGATAATTAGGAAATGATTGGGTAATTAGAAGGTAATTGGGTAATTAGTAGCTAATTAGTGTTAACTAGTTAATTATGGAACATATGGGTAATAATGAGATAATTGGCTTATTATAGGACAATTGAGTAATTAGAATGTTAATTAACGATAAATAGCTAATTAGATAATTACTGTTAATTGAAGGATAATAGGATAATTACCATAATTGCCTAATTATCTAATTAACTAATTATCTAACCAATTAACGTATTTAGAACCGAGATTCCGACCTTCTCGCTCTCATTATAATTGTGGCATCAATGGTGTATGTCAGATGTGGGCTCTCACCAAATGTGCTCAAAATGTCGACGTAAGCCCCGCCCCTTTTTTCCCCCAACAATTATAATGCTCAGAGAGCTGCTGACCTATGTGAGCCCCCACCGATACGCGGAGAATCCGAAAGTGAGAACAGCTTGTTTGGCGGCTCATTTGAATGTGTTGGCATTGGTGCCACGTCAGGTGGGTTACTGTAGTTTTAAAGGCGCATATAGTTTTTCTCCAGTTGATCCCCCAAATCTGTCCGTATGAAGAAATGAAAGAGTGGCTCATGTGGGCGGAGTCGGTGGTCATGAGACGATTTGAGAATGCACCGGAGGCTGAAACGGATATGGCTGCTCATTTGGCGTCGGCGATTTATGACTATTTTGAAGAAAAGAGCACTTGATTGATGTTTATTGAATGAATAAAGAGTTTTAACTATGGTTTTTGAATTCATCATAAAATTTGGAGTAATTTGATACTAATATCGACCATTTTTGGAGTAGGCTGAAAAATTGCACCAATTTGGTGGGTCTCGCCACGAAAACCTAACAATTTTGGTTTTTTCGTATTTTCACTACTATTTTTAAACTCTCCAAACAATTTGGAGTAATTTGACACCAATTTCGATCAAATTCGAAGCACTTTGAAAAATTGCACCATTTTGGCGCCATGAAAATTGGTGCAATTTTGAAAATCCATCAATCTGGGGCAATATGGGTATCAAATCACTCGGAATCGCATGGAGAGTGCGAATCTGAGGGTGTCATGTGGTGTGGAGCACATTTGGAGCAATGAGCAAAAAGGGGCGGAGCTTAATTTTCTTTTTTTTTTTTTTGAAAAAATTTTTTTTTGCATTTTTTTTGTTTTTTTAATGAAAAAAAAAGTGTAGAAATGTAAAAATATGTTTCATAATACGAAAAAGTACCCGAGTCACAGAAAAATTTTCAAAAAATCGATAAAATTGGGAAAAAAATCAATGAAAACTAAAAAATTCAATTAGAAGACGTGCCAGATTCAGAAGACTTTGCTCGGCCTACGTATAAATCGATAAGGTTGAGCTGAAAAATTAAAAAAAAAATTTTTTTTAAAAATTCAAAAAAAAAAAAAATTTTTCAAAAAAAAAAAAAATTTTTTTTTCGTTCTCACCTTGCTCGAATTCAACGTCTTCAGATGTGCCTCCATCCTTCCCATTCCCACCCTCTGCACCAACGCCACCAATCCGAACACCGCACACTTCCGCACAGTACTCGACGGCGAATCGTACGCCTCCACAAAACACGGCGCCACGTCGTCCAGAATCAGAAGCAACTCGTCGACGTCAATCTCCTGGAACACCCGCGTCAACATCTTCAGAATCAGAATCGATCTTTGATCGTCGTCCTGAGACAGAATCCGTCTGGAGACGTTGATGATTCGGGGGAGGGGAAGGTGGGTGGCCAGGATGCGGAGACAGTCTTCAGATGCCACTGACATCGTCGAGTCTTCTGAAGACGTCGCGCACAGCAACACCTTCTGAATGGCGATCTCGGTGGAGTCGAACAGTTTGGCGGCTTGGGCGTGACACATTTTTTGGAGAATTCGAAGGGAGAGCTTCTTTCGGATTATCGGGGAGAAGGTGGAGAGGATCTGGAAAACGTTTTTGGATGTTTTGATTATGATATTCGAATTCCTTGTGAAATTTGGCGTTGAATGACACCCATATTGTCTAGGTTTTGAAAATTTGAAAATTTCCGATTCTTGGGTGGGGTCTCACCACGAAAACTCTCAATTTTGAGTATAACGCGTTTTCATGACAACTTTTAGATTCCTCATGAAATTTGGAGTTGAATGACACCCATAATGCCCTATTTTACAATTTTTCAAAAATTGCACCATTTTGGGTGGGATCCCACCACGAAAACCTTCAATTTTCCCTCTAACTTTTGTTTTTATACATTTTCAAAAATATTGTATGATTCAACAAAAAATTCTGCGTGTTTTGACACCAATCTCGACGGTTTTAGACAAATTTTCTTAAATATTTCACCATTTTGGTGGGATCACACCAAATTGGCGCAATTTCGAATTTCACCAAAGTAGGGCAATATGGGTATCAAATCTCTCCAAATTTCATGGAGGATTCAAATTTATCAGTTTTAACCCTTGATTCGCAAGGAAATTCGGTTTTCACAGAGAAATCTCTGAATTGCACCATTCAAAACCATTTCACCAACAAACCTGATAAACAGTGTCCAGTAACTCATCGAAAAACTGATTCCAAAGGGTGAAAGACCCCTCGCACATCATTCCATGCAAATTCGCCATCGCCTCGTTCACCATTTCGGGACACCCAAAGTCTCTCATGGTGTCAAGTTGGGTGCGGATGTAGGCCGCCTGATCCACGTGGTTTTTGGCGAGATGGGCTGTCGATTTACGGGCAAATAACTCGGCTGTCGGTTTGTAAGTGATTTTCACTGGTGCAACTTCTTCTGGAGTCTCCAGAGGGCATGGTTTGTAGTTGTTGTTGCTGAAAAATGGTTTTTGAGTTTTTGACACTTTAAACGCAATTTTTCAGCATTTTCATTATAATTTCCATGTTCTCCAGAAAATTTGGCGTTGTTTGACACCAATATCGACCGTATTTGGACAATTTTGATATTTTTCACCATCACTTTGGTGAGTGAATTGGTGCAATTTCAAAAAATCCACCAAAATATGGCAATATGGGTATCAAATTACTCGGAATTTCATGGAGATTTCAAATATCAAGTTTGTTTTGTTTTACCTGTAATTTTCAACCCGTTGATTCTGAAGCTGTTGTTGTCCATTGAGCTGGAGAATGCGGTACGCCCAATCGCGACATTCTGGTGGAAGATCGCCAAATATCAGGGTGAAATCTGCTGCATTCAGGGCAAAGAAAGCACAAACTAGACGTTCGCAAGCCTGAAAATAGAAATTTTGCTCGAGAACTACACAAAAATAGGCGAAAATATACGTTTTTAGCAGTTTTTTCAAAGTTTTTCAATATTTTTTCAGAGTATTTGCAAAATTTCTTTGACAGTTTTGTAGAGTTTTAAATTCTGAACAAAACTGTCTAAGAAAAATGTTGTAAAAACTAGAGAAAGCTGAGAAAAATTGATAAAAAAGAGGAAAATGTGCAAAACTTCGGCCACGAGGGTTTTTCACTTCCATCTTGAGATTTTTTGAAAAATTTGAAAATTCCTTTGACAATTTTGTAGAGAATTTAATTTTAAACTAAACTGTCAAAAAAGATCATAGAAAAATTGACAATGAGATTGAAAAATTGAGAAAAACAAAGAAAAGGATGGGGTTTTCTCTTCCATCTGATTTTCTCTTCTATTTTTCGGTATTTTAAAAATTTCTTTGACAGTTTTATAGAGAATTTAATTTTAAACAAAACTATCAGAGCAAAATTCTAAAATAAATTGAAAGAGGTGAGAAAAATCAATAAAACCAAAAAGTTGCAAAAGCTAGGCCATCAGTACTTTTCTCGTGAATCTTGAGATTTTTTGAAAATTCCTTCGACAATTTTGTAGAGAATTTGATTTTGAACAGAATTATCAAAACAAAATTCAGAAAAAACTCTTTAAAATTTGGAAAAATCAATAAAATCGAAAATTTGCAAAACCTAGGCCATCAGTAGTTTTCTCTTCAATCTTGAGCTTTTTTTAAAATTCCTTCGACAATTTTATAGAGAATTTAATTTTGAACATAACTATCAAAGCAAAATCCAGATAAAACCCTCTAAAAACTGACAAAAATCAATAAAACCAAATCATTCCAAAAGCTAGGCCATCCCCCACGACCTACCGGCATCAAAATCGCGCCAACCCTGGGATCAAACATCCACGCGAACATCTTGCGAATGGCGGCTCTCGTGTACGGAGCATCCAACTGACACTGCTCCACAGTCTCCGGCCAGATCTCCTCGAACAGAATGCAAATGTACTCCAATAACGCCAGACGAGATTTTGGCGCCAGAAGATGGACAGGATCGCACATGAATTCACACACCGATTTCAACTGAAGACGTGCGTCGAAATGGGTCAGGAACGCCTTCTGACAAGAGAAAAGCGCTGATTTTACATTCGGCAAGGCCTCGACGCTCATTTTATTGAACAATTTTCCGAGCGTCAATTTCAGCCAATTTCCATCGATTTGAATGATCTTCTGATGAAAATACTTGACGTAAATCGACAAGACCTCCAGAATCGATATGATGAGTGTGTTCTGCCCTTCAGAAGACAGAAGACGTGCGAGGGTGTCTCCAGTGAGCTTCAGCTCCTGGTCAGGGATGGGTTGGGGGGTGGAGAGGAGGGTGGACAGGGATTTGAGAGCGTCTCGTTTCTCGGATAAAGCTGAGGATTGGCACGCTTTCAGGAGGTATTCTAGGGAGTCTTCTGAATGAGTTTTAAGTGCTCCAAGTGCTCCAGGTGCTCCAACAGCTCCAACAGCTCCATAACTTGCTCCAGAGCTCGATCTACTTGCTCGTGGCTCCGCCCCTCTCGGCGGCGTACACCTCAAATCCCTCAACAGAAACTCGTCCTCTTCCGGCTGATCTCTGTCCAACTCGTTTTTCGCCTGATCCATCGCATTCTGAAGGCTCGACGCCTGCTCCTGGGTCAGTGAGGCGACGAAGGAGGAGGAGCCCAGGTTTGAGGCGACTCGTTGGATGGGTGTCTGGATGATGGAGGAGCTTGGTGACGAGGAGGCGGATTTTGGGAGGGGGCCTGGAAAATTTCACGTTGGAACGAGCAAAAATGGGCGGAGTTATGAGCCCTGAAGTACTATTTTTGATCTACCTATCATAACTCCGCCCATTTTTGCTCTTTTTGGCTCATTTTTTCTGAAAATGCTCATCAACTTAAGAGCTACAACTTGTTAGTTGAACACTTTTCATGAAAATCAAAATTGAGCAAGATGTGCTCAATTTTCAAACCTCTCTTCCAGTGACCTTTACAAAATAGAGCGTAACTTTCTCAATTTCAATTTTCATTAAAAGTGATCAACTAACAATTTGTAGCTCTGATATCAATGAGGATCACTAGAAAAAATTAGCCAAAAAGAGCAAAAGGGGCGGAGTTATGGTGGGTCAAAAATTGGATGTCTACAGTAACACGTTATCAAAGGTAAACGCTACAGTACATTGAAAAATTACAGTAATCCACTTAAAATAAGTACAGTAACCCGAAACCTTCCAAAACCAGTATGCCATAGCTACAGTAATCCATTTTCATCTTCAACTATTTTCCAATATACACCCCAAACTACAGTACCCCTCACTACAAACTACAAACTACAGTAACCCACTTCCAACATCATTCGGCGTTTTGGCGCGCTGCCCATAGCCACTCGATCTCACGGCTGCTGAAAAATTGAATTTCCTACTGTAATAAAACTACCGTAATCTCTATTTTTTAAAAACTCACAAAACGAAGTAGAAGTAGAAGATTTTGGCAGTTTATTCGGCATTCCAATTCCAGAAGGTCTCGTTGGTTTCGCCAAAGGTGTTTTGGAGTCAAGGGCGGAGGCGCTGCGTTGCGAGAGGAATTCTGAGATAATTAGGGGGTAATTAGGGTAATTAAGGTAATTAGTGGGTAATTAAGAAGTTAATTACATACTCTGACTGATATTCTGCTGGTTTAATGGCTCCCGATCACTGTTGAGAGACGACGAGGAGGAGGCGACGCCCTCGCGCAACATTTTTTGCTTGGATGGGTCAAGGTCCTGTAATTAATTATAATTAGTCTTAATTAGTCAACTAATTCGTCTAAATCAGTCCTAATTTGTCTTAATTAGTCCTAATTCGTCTTAATTAGTCCTAATTAGTCTTAATTAGTCCTAATTAGTCTTACTTAGTCCTAATTAGTCTTACTTAGTCCTAATTAGTCTTAATTTGTCCTAATTAGTCTTAATTAGTCCTAATTAGTCTTAATTAGTCTTAATTAGTGTTAATTAGTCTTAATTAACCAATTAACTCTCACCCTAAAAATCTGATCCGCCATTGCACCATGCAACTGCTCCAACTTGGCGAACGCCTTCCGCCCTGCCACTCTCGTCTCACCATCCGCATCCTCGATGGCGTTTTTCACCAGAATCGCAATATTCTTCAGAATCGGCTGCTTCGACTTCAGATCCCACGAGGTGATGAGGACCTCCAGAAGAACTGCCAGTTGACGGCGTTGTTCTTTCGATTTTGAGGTGGAGAGGTCGGAGAGACATTGGAAGACTTGACGGGTGGTGGTTTTCTGGAATTGGAGGTATTCTGGAGGTATTCTGGAGGTATTCTCGAGGTATTCTCGAGGTATTCTGGAGGTATTCTCCAACTATTCCTTTAATCCCCAACTATTCTCGATGTATTC
This sequence comes from Caenorhabditis imperialis, assembly GCA_963572205.1. Lineage (NCBI taxonomy): Eukaryota > Metazoa > Nematoda > Chromadorea > Rhabditida > Rhabditidae > Caenorhabditis > Caenorhabditis imperialis. Next base: position 1,842,694 of record OY751541.1, read on the forward strand.
TTTAACTATTCTCGAGATATTGATGACGTATTCGAAATTCTTGAACTACTTTGAAACTATTCCGGGGGTATTTTCGAGGTATTCTGGAGGTATTCTTAAACTCTCGAGGTATTCTGGAGGTATTCTGGAGGTATTCTGGAGGTATTCTCCAACTATTCTCGAGATATTCTGGAGATATTATTGAACTATTCTTGAACTATTCTCGAGGTATTCTGGAGGTATTCTTGAGTTATTCTTCAACTATTCTTGAACTATTCTCGAAGTATTCTGGAGGTATTCCTCAACTATTCTGGAGATATTCTCGAACTTTCTATGAACTATTCTGGATGTATTCTGGTGGTATTCTCGAGGTATTCTTCAACTATTCTTCAACATTCTTTAACATTCCCCAACTATTCTCCAACTATTCCCCAACTATTCTACAACTATTCCCCAACTATTCCCCAACTATTCCCCAACTATTCCCCAACTATTCTCCAACTATTCTTGAGCTACTCAACTATTCCTCAACTATTCTCCAACTATTCCCCAACTATTCTACAACTATTCCCCAACTATTCCCCAACTATTCCCCAACTATTCCCCAACTATTCCCCAACTATTCCCCAACTATTCTCCAACTATTCCCCAACCCACCTGCACAATAAACACGGTCAACGTCGCCGCACTGGACGCCATAATCTTCGTGCTAACTCCAACCTGCGCCAACGCGGCCGCCAGCACCGCCTCGCCGACATTCTTCACCTCCACCCCGAACTTTTCCAGCAAGAAACTGCACGTCACCGCCGATTCGCGAACTATCTGCGACCTGAGGTCTCTGACCGACAGCTCGAGAGCATCGGCGAGCTCATTCACATGTTGGACGACGACTCGTCGATCCACTTCAGAATCAGAAGAGTTGATGACGACGGAGCGAATGAGTTTCAGCTGGTTGGCTCGTTTGCTCCAGTCCTCGTTGGGGTTGCACAGTACCTGACGGGCGAGTTCCAGTTTTTCACGCACGTCGTGGTTCGAGTAGATTGTCTGGAATATGTTGGGAGGTGTTGGGATGATGAAGTTGTCTGTTTTTGATCTACTATTGTTTTGATCTACTGTATTTTTGACCTACTTTTACAATTTTTGACCTACTTTTCATAGATTTTACCTACTTTTATAGTTTTGACTTACTTTTCATGTTTTTGACCCACTTTTTTCAGTTTTGACCTACTTTTCATACTTTTGACCTACTTTTCTCATTTTTCACATTTTTGACCTACTTTTCATAGTTTTGACCTACTTTTCATGGTTTGACCTACTTTTCATAATTTTTGACCTACTTTTCATATTTTTGACCTACTTTTCATAATTTTTGACCTACTTTTCATATTTTTGACCTGCTTTTCATGTTTTCCACCTACTTTTTAAAGGTTTGACCTACTTTTCATACTTTTGACCTACTGTTCGCTATTTTGATCTACTTTACATGTTTTTGACCTACTTTTATAAATTTTGACCTACTTTTTCTATTTTTGATCTACTTTTAATATATCTGACCTACTTTTCATAATTTTGACCTACTTTTCACATTTTTGACCTACTTTTCATAGTTTTGACCTACTTTTTCATAATTCCAATCTACGTGTCATGTTTTTGACCTACTTTAATAATTTTGACCTACTTTTCATAGTTTTGACCTACTTTTTATGTTTTTGACCTACTTTTCCAAATTTTGATCTACTTTTCATAGATTTGACCTACTTTACATGTTTTTGACCTACTTTTCACATTTTTGACCTACTTTTCGTATCTTTGACCTATTTTTCCCAGTTTCAACTTACCTTTCTTTCATTTGACCTACTTTTCATAGTTTCTACCTACTTTTCATAGATTTGACCTACTTTTCATCATTTTGACCTACTTTTCTTTCATTTGACCTACTTTTCATTATTTTTGACCCACTTCAATAAACAAAAACTTACCACTTTCGGCACCGCAGAGAACGCCTTCCTGAAATCGTCCTGACTGACAGCACACTGAGCCGGAGCACACGACGACGACCTATATCTTGACAGCGACATTCCAGCCGGCCCCCTCATCGAACTCCGTCCCATCTCACGACTTCTCTGGATTCCAGAAGACGTCGGCGCGGTGGGCGTCACACTCAATGGTGACAGGGTCAATGGTGCACCAATGGTGGCACCATTGGTGGTGGTGGTGGTGCGTGGCGGCGTCGACATCCGAGCGGGGTAGGTGATTTTGGCGGGCGATCGAAGGGAACGGCGGAGGAGGGTGTTGCGGGCGGGCTGCGGTGTGGTGTCGAGGGTGGCGATCTGCTTGGGTGGCAGGTCGCCACGGGTGGCGACCGTCGTTTGGTACCGGGTGACGAGGGTGGTCATTCTGGAAAATTGGAAATTTGGGTGGAGGGAATGGTGAAGGGAATGGTGTAGAAATGGTGGAGGGATTGGTGGAGGGATTGGTGGAGGACTTGGTGGATTACTTGGTGGAGGGATTGGTGGAAGGGATTGGTGAAGGGATTGGTGGAGGGATTGGTGTGAAAATGGTGGTGGCAATGGTGGAAGAGATTGGTGGAAGAGATTGGTGAAGAGATTGGTGGAGGTATCGATGGAAAAGATTCGTGAAGGGATTGGTGGAGGGAATGATGGAAAAAATGGTGGAGGAATTGGTGGATGGAATGGTGGATGGAATGGTGTAGAAATGGTGAAAATGGTGGACTGAATGGTGGAGGACTTGGTGGTGGAAATGGTGTGGAAATGGTGGAGAAAATGGTGGAGGGATTGGTGGAGGGGTTGGTGAAGCTATTGGTGAAGAGATGGTGGATGGAATGGTGGAAGGATTGGTGGTGGAAATGGTAGAGGGAATGGTGGAGGAATTGATGAACGGATTGGTGGAGAGAATGGTGGATGGTGAAGAGAATGGTGGAGGGATTGGTGGAGGGAATGGTGTAAAAATGGTGAAGGGCTGGGTGGAAGAGATGGTGGATGGAATGGTGGAAGGATTGGTGGTGGAAATGGTGGAGGGAATGGTGGGAGGGATTAGTGAAGGGAATGGTGGATGGTAGAAGAGATTGGTGGATGGTGGAGAGATTGGTGGATGAAATGGCGTATGGTGTAGAAATGGTGGAGAAATAGAGAGATAGAGAAAATTTGGTGTATTTTGGTGAAATTATGTGTATTTGTACAGTTTTGATCTACCTAACTTATTTTTGACCTACTTTTTCTAATTTTGACCTAAATTCTATATTTTTGACCTACTTTTTATTGATTTGACCGTATTTTCTTAATTTTGATCTACTTTTTTCTCAATTTCAACCTACTTTTCTTATATTTTCCACCTAATGTTCATTGAAAATCACCAAAACTCCATGACAAAACAAATCAAAATGCAAAGACAATGTGTTCTGACATTCATATGAACATTATAATATGTATACAAACTGAAAAATAATCCGCATTGTTCGGAAAGAGGATGAACCGTACGATTTGGAGCGTGAAAAGTGATAATAATAATGAATGCGCGAGAATCTCGCACTCTTTTTCTCTAATTCTCTCGATTCTGCGCACTCTCTCGTCTGCGCAGAATTCAATGATTTTATCCGTTTGTCACTTTGCATACGTACAGTTGTCAATTTACGCGCGAGGGTTACTGTAGTTTTGAAGTTTCAAAAAAATTGGGGTTACTGTACTTTCAAATGTGTGCAGTTCACCAAAGTGTAGATTTACGTGGGATTACTGTAGCTTAACAAGATTACTGTACTTTCAAATGTGTGTAGATTTACGTAGGATTACTGTAGTTTAACAAGGTTACTGTACTTCCAAATTTGTGTAGATTTATGTGGGATTACTGTAGCGTAACAGGGTTACTGTACTTTCAAATGTGTGTAGATTTACGTGGGACTACTGTAGCTTAACAGGGTTACTGTAGTTTCAAATGTGTGTAGATTTACGAGGACTACTGTAGCTTAACAGGGTTACTGTACTTTCAAATGTGCGCAGTTTACCAAAGGGTATATTTACGAGGATTACTGTAGCTTAACAAGGTTACTGTACTTTCAAATGTGTGTAGATTTACGTGGGATTACTGTAGCTTAACAGGGTTACTGTACTTTCAAATGTGTGTAGATTTACGTGGGATTACTGTAGCTTAACAGGGTTACTGTAGTTTCAAATGTGTGTAGATTTACGAGGACTACTGTAGCTTAACAGGGTTACTGTACTTTCAAATGTGCGCAGTTTACCAAAGGGTATATTTACGAGGATTACTGTAGCTTAACAAGATTACTGTACTTTCAAATGTGTGTAGATTTACGAAGGATTACTGTAGCTTCAAAACTCCGCACTCACTTCTGCTCATTAATCAATCTGGTCCCGGCGATCTTGGCGACAATTGGCTTCCCACCAAACACCATTAAATCCACCAACACCAAATTTGCCACGTCACGAACTTCAGAATTTGGGTCATTGGTGAGACGACAGATTTGAGGAATCAAGGCAATCGCTTGCTGGATCACCAGGGCAAAACTGCAAAGATTACGGTAGTTTGGGTTACTGTAGGATTACTGTACCTTGTTCCCAGGAACTCTCGAAGAATGGTGAGGCATCCGACTTTGACCAGCGGTTGTTTGTGCTCGAAACCGGTGCCAGGGCAGCAGAATCGGTCGAGAAGCATCTGGAGAACGTTTTATTGGTGATTTTTGGATTCTATGTGAAATTTGGAGTGTTTTGATACCCATATTGACTATGTTTGGTGAATTTTAATTTTCACGAAATTTTGGGTCTCGCCACGAAAACCACCAAACTTTGAATTTAGTAGTTTTCATTTATATTTTTGAAATCTCCGTTCAATTTGTAGTGTTTTGACACCCATATTGACCATATTTGAAAAATTCAATTTTTTCGAATTTTTTCAAAATTTTGGGTCTCGCCACGAAAACCTCCCATTTCAAATTTCAGCAATTTTCCTTTTGATTTTCAGAATCTCCATTCAATGTGGAGTATTTTGATACCCATATCGACTATTTTCCGATCATTTTGAATTCCACGAGTTTTTTGGGTCCCACCACGAAAACCTTCAAAATTTCAAACTTTACCAAAATGGGTCGATATGGGTGTCAAATTACTCGCAATGACACGGAGAATTTGAATCTAACATTTTCATCATGGTTTTGTCAATGGAAAATGAAAAAAACTCACCACAGGAGAGCAATTTTCGAGATAGGCCAGTTGGAGGCACAAATTGATGGCCATTTCTCGAACCTGCGGTTTAGCATCGCCCATTCTGCAAAAAAAGGTGCTCCAGAATTCCGGCTATTCATGAAAAAAACCTTTCAATCAAAACGGCCAATCGATCGAAATAATAGCTGGCGAGGACATCCGGAGAAGTCCGAAGTGCCGACTCCAGAATTTCTAATCCTATGATGGTGACCTGAAAAGAATGTTTGGAATGAGAAAAAGTTACTGATAAGGGGCTTATCAGTGGAGCACCTTGAAGTTGCTGCCGGTCAGCCAGCCGGACATGACGTCGAGAAAGTCATTGACCAGTTTCGGGTGTGGCGAGATGCGACGTTGTTGGGAGAGCTCCGTCTGGAATATGGGGGAGGTGAGGGGGAGGTGGGAGAGAGAAGGGGGAGGTAGGGGGGGAGCTATGTGGAAAGGGGGTGAGGTAGTTGGGGAGGTGTGTGGAAAGGGGGAGCTAGGGGGAGGTGTGAGGGAAGGGGGAAGGTATGGGGGAGCCCACGATACGGGGCAGCCTATAAAAAGCGGGGGAGCAAAGAAGAATAACCAGGAGAATCGATCAAAGTTAGGATAGGATAATGAAGGGGAAACTGTTGGAAACCGGGGCAGCTATGTGGAAAGGGGCAGGTATAACGGAGAATCTACGAACTGGGGAAGCTCATAAAACGGGGCAGCCTATCAAAAGAGGGTAGTCCATAAAAAGCGGGGTGGAGCTATGTAGAAGCGCGGCATCTAAATACCGGACAAGCTTGAAAAATCGGGGAGGTTAAATTGGGGGAGCTTTGGGAACCGGGGCAGCTATTGATAATCGGGGAATCTCAAAATGGGGGAGCCTACAGAACGGGGCAGCCCCTAAAAAGCGGAGAACCTGAAAAAAAACTAGGAGAACCCATCACAAAAAGGACAGAGGAATGAAGAGTACCCTGATCAATTGTAAGGGGGAGCCCTCAAAACGGGGCAGCTCAAAATAGGGCAGCTAAAGAGAAGATAGGTGAAAACGGGGGGAGCTATGTTAAAGCGGGAGAGCTTTTGAAAGTAGGGGGAGCTGAGAACGGGACAGGTGTATGGAGATGGGGCAGCTATATAAAAATCTGGAATGTAAGAACCGGGGGAGCTATGTAAAAGCGGGGAAGCTTATGAAAACCGGAAGAGGGCTGAAAACGGGGCAGGTGTATGGTGATGGGGCAGCTAAATACCGGAGAAAGCTAGAAGAATCGGGAAGGTAAAAACGGGGAAGCTATACAGAGGGGGAGCCATCAAAACAGGGGAGGTATAAAAAGGCGGGGTAGGTCATGAAAGCCGGGGAAGCTGAAAACGGGGCAGGTGTATGGTGATGGGGCAGCTATATGAAAATGGGGAATGTAAAAACCGGGGGAGCTATACAAAAGGGGAGCCCTGGAAACGGGGGAGCTCTTGAAAACAGGGGAGCCTAAAACCGGGGTAACCTACAAAATATCAAAACAAAAAACAGTACAAACTAACTTATGATAGAATTGAGCTCCCCCCAAACCGGGGCACCCCACTTCCCCCTTCTCCTCCCCCCTCCAAAACAATAAATCACCCGGCCACTGACCAGTATCACATTTCCAAGACGCAATCGCTCGAGCGGGTCCGCCGTGTTTTTCTGCAACAACACGTACAACCAGTTGGTGTCCATTCAGCACATTGTACACTCGCCCCACTGAAAACGAGGAGGATTAGAGATGGAGATCAATTGAAAAACGATGAAAAAAATGCTGAAAAACGAACGATTCATGCGCGGAAAAATTTCGGGGGGAGGATAGGGAAAAAGAGAAGGAGAGAGGAAGGAGCGGAAAACCCATTCGGCGGAAACGAAAAGGCGCCTAATCCATTTGGTCAACGGAAAAGAAATGGCGGGGAAATGTGGAGAGTGTTCGGCAAAGTTCCCTCTTTTGTGGATTTATATTGGTTTTCTGGAATTTGAAAAAGTTTGGGAACCATGAGAAAATTGTAAAGGGGGGAGGTATCGGGGAGGTCAAAAAAGTGATTTTACATGAAATTTGTTGAAAAATGTTAGAAAATGGAGGAAAATTTGAAAAATTAGACAAAATCTGAGTAATTTTGAACTTTTCAGGGAAGTATGAAAAAGCGGGGCAGCCTGTGAAAAGCGGGGCAGCTATGGAAGTGGGGGGAGGTCAAAAAAAGTGAATAGATATGAAAAAATGTTGAAAATTGTTGAAAAGTGAAGGAAAATTTGAAAAATTTAACAAAAACCGAGTAATTTTTAACTTTTCGGGGAGTATGGAAAAGCGGGGCAGCCTGTGAAAAACGAGGAAGCTCAAAAATTGAATAAATGACACTAATTTGATAGGAAATGTATGAAAAAATCTGAAAAAAAGGGTCAAACGGAACAATTTTTCTGAAATTTGGACATTTTTTCAACCGGGGCAGCCTCTGGAAAACGGGGCAGCTTAAAAACTAGATGGAAAACATTGATTTTTTACGGAAATCAAGATAAACTGGACATTTCCAACAAAATCAGGGCATTTTTTCAAACCGGAGCAGCCTCTCAAAAGCGGGGCAGCCTCTGGAAACCGGGGCAGCTCAAAAAATTTCAAAGACTGCAATTTTCATGATATTTTAGACTATTCTTTACGATTCTAAAGTGATCAAGTTAAAAAAAAAACAAAGTTTTCTAAGAAAGGGGCAGCCTATAAAAAGCGGGGTAGCCTCTGGAAACCGGAGCAGCTCAAAACCTTTCTAAAAATGCAATTATTCACATGATTTTCGACCATATTTTACGATTCTTAAGTGATAAAGTTAAAAAAGCAAAGTTTTCAAACATAGGGGCAGCCTATAAAACCGGGGCAGCTCTCGAAATCCAGGAAAATGTTGCTAGAATATAGAAATTAACAGTGAAAAAAGTATATGCTGTGTAAAATCTACCAGATGACAATTAAAATTCAAGAAAATGAGAATCAAAGAGTGGGGGAGCTTGTCAAAACCTCTAAAGCGGGGCAGCTCATGAAAATCAAGAAAAACTACTGAAAAATTGTAAAAACTCGAAAAAATCAACAAAAATGAACTGAAAAGGACCTGAAAACACAAAAATCCATGAAAAAAGTGCTCATAAAGATTACACAAGTTATCAAATCACCAAAATTTCAAAACCAAATCATTATAAAGGCACATCTATCCAAAAACATTCTGCCAAAACATTCAAACCGTTCCCAAAAAGGCGTTTTGCTTTTGCCTCCTCCTCTCCCATCGCCATCCATTCCCCCATTCAAGGTCAGCCACCACACCCAATTCAATGGCCGTTTCGCAAAAAAAAAAAAAACTCATACCTTTTTTGCATACACACACATTTAGACGTTTAGACATACATAAACAGACGGTGAAAGTGAGTAGGAGATGACTCAGAGTGGTCGGGAAGAAAAGAAAAAGAGGAAGAGAGAAAAAGAGATGGAGAGGAGGCTGTTTGTGTTGAAAATCACTGTGGAGAGTAAGGGGGAGAGAGTTGTATAGTGATAACTCGTAAATCTACACTGAAATTGTTAATGTGGAGGAAAGGGGGGGGGGAGGTGTGAAATCGGGGGAAAGTGGTTGAAATGAGGTAGTGTAGATTTACGGAGATTGTGTGGATTTACGGGGGAGTTCTAAAAGCGGGGAAGCTTGTTGAAAAACAGGGCAGCCGTAAAATGGGGCAACTCTACAAAAAGGGGAAGCTAGATGGAAACAGGGCAGCCTTAAGAACGGGGCAGCTGTAAAAGTGAGGAAGCTAGATGAAACAGGGCAGCCATAGCAAATTGGGCAGCCTTCAAAATAGGGCAGCTGGTACAAACCTGGGCAACCTATTCAGAACGGGCTACTTTCAAAAAAGGGGTAGCTAGATGAAAACAGGGCAGCATATCAAAACCTGGGGAGCTTGTCTAAATCGAGCAGCCATAAAATGGGGCAGCTATAAGAGCGGGGCAGACCTTCAAAACGGGAAAGCTATTGAAAATGGGGAAGCTAGATAAAAACAGGGCAGCCATAACAATGGGGCAGCTCCCAAAGCGGGGGAGCTATTGAAAATGGGACAGCCATAAAATGGGGCAACCCTGAAATACGGGCAGCCTAACAAAGTTGTAACCCTAAAAACTGGGCAGCCCTCAAAATGGAGCAGCTTCTGAATCGGGGCAGCCTACTCAAACCGGGGCAACTACCAAAACCACAAGAAAATGAGCAAAATGTGAAATTTCGTAAATCCACCCTATCCCCCGTAAATCTACACTACCTCCCCATTTTCCGTAAATCTACATCATCAAAATTCCTCGGCGCATTCCCTTTGAAGAAATGTCAATAAAAAGGTGACTCTTATTCTTATCACATCTATTTCCAAATATTTTCGATTTTCGTTTTCGAAAATGTGTTCCTTTTGAGAGAAACTTCTATTAAAACTGAAAACTGGTACAATTTAAAAGTGAGGAATAATTCAAATCGAATCACATAAATTTGTAAAGGGCCATTAGGAAATGTGTAAATTTTTGATGGAGGTCAAAACGAGAAGAAATAGAAAAACTGGGTTCGGTGTGGATTTACGCAGTGTCGATTTACGGGAGGTTAAAAGTTTCGAAAAAATTGCAATTATTACAAAACAAAGCGCCCGGGAAGAAAAAAAAAGAAAAAGATGATGATAGAAAGCGAGAGAGTGCGAGACGGAGAGACGCAGAGAAGAAGGTGCTTATCAGTGCGAAAGTCCCGCGAAAAATGTGCATTCTCATCGCATTATTATGGCGCCATTCTGGTGTCAGGGGGTCTTCAGAATAAACATTAGGCGTCTGACATGTTCAAAGTGTGTTTGTGGAGAAAAAGGGGGAATATGACATTGGAAAGGGGAGGGAATCACGGGATTTTATGGGTGGGTGAGCATTGTCAAAAAGGTCGTGGATTTACGGGGGAAAGTTCATGTAGATTTACGGGAGGACTACTTTAGTTAGGGTAGATTTACGGGAGCTAATGTGGTTAGGGGTGGATTTACGAGATCGGGTGTGGATTTACGGGAAGAAAGTGAATTTGGGGTAGATTTACGGGAAGCTGGTGTGGATTTACAAAAAGTTGATGTAGTTAGGGGTAGATTTACGGAGGTTGATGTGGATTTACGGTAACTTGGTGTAGATTTACAGAGGATTACTGGATGTGAGAGTAGATTTACGAGGAGTTGGTGTAGATTTACGGGACCTAATGTGAATTTACGGGGAGCTGATATAGATTTACGGGGTTAAATGTGGATTTACGAAAGCCTACTGTAGTTAGGGGTGTATTTACGGAAGCTACTGTGAATTTACAGGCCCTGTGTAAATTTACCAGGATCTAGTGTAGATTCACGGGGAGCTGATGTAGATTTACTGAGGACAACTGTGATTGGGGGGGGGGGGGGGGGGTAGATTTACGAGAGGTAATGTGGATTTACGGTGATCTGGTGTAGATTTACGGGGATCTGGTGTAGATTTACGCTGTCTAGAGTAGATTTACTTAAGTTAGTGTAGATTTACGGAAGACCACTGTAGTTAGTGTTTATTTACGAGGATCTAGGGTAGTTTTACGGGGTCTTATTTTAATTTACGAGCTTCTGCTGTAGATTTACGGAGATCTATTGTGCATTCAAGGAGATGGTGTGGATTTACGGGAGTTTAATGTAATCAGGGGTAGATTTACATGGAGCTAATGTAGATTTACGTGATTCAGTGTGGATTTACGCGGTCTAGTATAAATTTACGGAAGTTAGTGTGGATTTACGGGCTCTTATGTAGATTTACGACAATCCTGGAATTACTTAAGCTGAGAATCGAGATCAATATCTCTCTTTCCAACATCAAAAACCTTGAAACACGAAAAAAGCGGAAAGAGAAAAATGAGTTCGAAAGCGCTTCTCGGCGGGGTTCCTTTCTCCTCATATCCCTTTGATTCCTCACTCATCGCGGCAAGAAACATCCCAAGGTCGGCTCATTACACTAAAAGAGCCCCGTGGGGGTGAAATGCTCAAAAAATTGCTCGGAAAAACGTTTTTCGCTTCCACTTGGATAGAGTGATGGGTGACACGTTTTGCAGAGGCTCGGGATTTTGGAAATTTTTGGGAAATTTGGGGGAAAACTGAGATTCAATTCAGAAAATATAGAGAAATTTGAAGAAAATAGTGAAAAAATGGTGGAAAACAAAAAAGAGGGTTGTTAGAGAGTAGACGCAGACAACGAGAGTGATCGCGGAAGATCGAACATGTGAGTAGCACCTTTAAAATCCCTATAACTTTGCGGAAAATCAATTTCATAAAATGAAAGTTACATTTTTAAAATCAACATGAAATTCTGCATCTAACAATATATATATCGTTCAGGTTTCTATACTTTAAAAAATTTATTTCAGCCCTGAACCACCAAAACTGCACATTTCAACTTTAAACCTCCATAACTCTGTTCAAACTCATTTTTCTGGAATTTCACTTATATTTTTAAAATCACCGTAGAATTCTGCATCTAACCATACTAAAAACTATTTTCTACCGTAACTTTATTGTTACTCAGTCATTTCCTTCATCCCATTCCTCAAACGTCTTGTACTTTTTGTCTGGGCCAAAGACTATTTTATTTTATCTTATTTAATTTTATAACAAATTAGTCATTGACCACGCCCACTATTCATCTAACTTCCAACACACTATAAAAATTCGAAATTTTTATTCAATTCCATCATACAAATTTCAAAAAAACAACTCAAAATGAAATTTTCCCTGATTACTGTACTTATTCTGGCTATCATAATGTCATCTCTCCTTCCAAACATCGCCGCCGTTGGTGCATCCCAAAAACGACCAGCTCCATCCACCGCCATCGACCCAAACTTTGGACACGCGAATTTCGAGTTGTGGAGAGAGAAAGGGTACTGTAACGTGGATAAAATTATCAGAATCGTAATCAGCATAAAATTTGGAGTAATTTGATACCCATATTGATATGGTTTGGAGAAGTTTGAAATTTTGGTTTTTCGTGGTGGGACCCAAAATTTTTGAAAATTTCAAAAGTGAAGGAATTAGGGTGATTTTGGTATCAAAATGTTCCAAATTTGATAAGGAACTCAAAAATAACAATAAAAATACCAAAAACCGAGGGGAAATCGCTTTTCGTGGCGAGACCCAAACTGAATTTTTTCGAAAAAAAAAATCAATTTTCTAGAAACTAGTCAATATGGGTATCAAATTACTCCAAATTTCACGGAGAATTTAAATACAACAATAAAAATCACAAAAACCCGAGGAAAACAGGTTTTCGTGGCGAGACCCAAATCGGAATTTTTCGAAAAAATTCAACTTTTCAGAAACTAGTCAATATGGCTATAAAATCTCTCCAAATTTTACGGGGAATTCAAATACAACAGTTAAAATCCCAAAAACCAAGGGAAAATAGGTTTTCGTGGCGAGACCCAAACTGAAATTTTTCGAAAAATTCAATTTTTCAGAAACTAGTCAATATGGGTATCAAATCTCTCCAAATTTTACGGAGAATTCGAAAATAATAATGAAAAACTTTTCCAGATCCCGTCAAAAACGATACGGCTACTATTACCGTCGCTACTACAGTCGCCGTTATTATTACCGTCGATATTACTATTATTATTATCATAATTACTATTATAACAATTACTACAGTAACTATTACTATTATTACGGAAAAAGGAAGTAATGTTTCGTTCCAATTCCAAATAAAAAGTGAAAGTTGGCCAAACATGGTGACTAATCGAGTTAAATTGTTGTTTTTTGATAAGGAAAACATTCATTTACATCCATTTACATGAAATTTGTCAGAATAAGTACAAATAATGGAGAAATCAAAAAGGTGTGGCCGAGGGACGAGGAAAAGCTAGGCCATGGAACAGAATTTGAGATTGTTGGGGTTTTTATGGGTTTTTGGTGGAATTTTATAATTTTTTGAAATTTTCATGGGAAAAAATGATTGGAAAGGACCGAAAAACTTTTTTTTTGAAAATTTTTAGAAAAATTGAATTTTTTTGATTTTCTGTGAAAAAAAACATGAAAAACCATGAAATTCTATCAAAAAATTGAACAAGAACAAGAAAAAAACGAAAAAAATCGATAAAAAACCGCGAAAAATTCAAAATTCAAGTGCTGGCCTAGCTTTTCCTAGTCCCCCAGCCACCATCACGAAAATAACAACAAAATAGTGATAAAAACTATAAAATTCACAGAAAAACGAAAAAATCAAAATAAAATCAAACAGGAAACGGTTCATGCCAAACAACGAACTGAAAACAGCCCTCCTCGACCCTAAAAGTGCCAATCAGTCCGTCGGCTCTATAAACATCCGGACAATCGTGGCACGGGATCGGTGCACGTTGTTGGCGAAGGTTTTTCATGCTGGAATGGTGAAAATCGAGTTTTTTCAGTGGATTTGGAGCATTTTGATACCAAAATCGATTAAGTTTCCTCGATTTTCAAGTTTTCGCTGCGAGACCCATTGGGTCCCGCCACGAAAATGATCAGAAACTTGAAATTTATCGATATTGATATCAAAATGACCCGAATAAAATGGTGAATCAGGAAATGGAGATAATCAATGAGTTTGGAATGGGTCTCGCCACGAAAACCTCTTCTAAACTCATTAATTTTCTCAATTTCCTGATTCACCATTTTATTCGGGTCATTTTGATATCCATATCGATAAATTTCAAGTTTTTGATCATTTTCGTGGCGGGACCCAATGGGTCTCGTAGCGAAAATTCGAGAAAATGGAAAATTGATGAAAATATGTCGATTTTGATAACAATTTTAGTCTATTTTCATCAATTTTACATTTCCACAAATTTTCGCTACGAGGCTCATTGGGTCCCGCCACGAAAATGATCAGAAACTTGAAATTTATCGATATGGGTATCAAAATGATCCGAATAACATGGAGAATCAGGAAATTGAGATAATTAATGAGTTTAGAAGAGGTTTTCGTGGCGAGACCCATTCCAAACTCATTAATTATCTCAATTTCCTGATTCTCCATTTTATTCGGGTCATTTTCATATCCGTATCGATAAATTTCAAGTTTTTGATCATTTTCGTGGCGGGACCCAATGGGTCTCGCAGCGAAAATTCGAGAAAATGGAAAATTGATATCAAAATGCTCCAAATTCACTGAAAAACTCATTTTTCACGATTTCAGTATGAATTCGATCGATTATCGATTGAAAAATGCTCCTGTGAGTGCAAAACTAACATAAAAGTAGGTCCCCTCTTCTCGGGATCAAAGGGATGCAAAGTGTGCCCCCTCTCCACAGCAGCTCGATTGAACGGCATGTTCCTTGGCGTCACGAAATGAAGAAAATGAAGGGGCGGAGCCTGCTCTCGCTCCACCCACTTCCTGATGAACGTATTCATGAGCTCATTGGTGATTGTGATGCTCGACAGATGAATGTTGACAGTGTTGTCGAGCAGACAGTCGATAAAATCGGAAGTGATTCGCCATGGGGGACTGCAGTTCAGGGCGAATGTGCGAGCTTTAAACTGCAAGTTGGGTCTCGACGCGAAAATTACAGTTTTTGGGTGTTTTTTCTACAGAAAAACACGGAAAAACTGGGATTTAACGAAGAAATAATGAAAAAACGTTTTTTGAAGTGATTTCTAATGTAAAATCGATAATTTCAGTCAATTTTCACTGATTTTCTCATCGAATATCACTTTTTACAGAAATTTCATCAATTCTTGACGAAAATCAAACAATATTTAGATTTTGAGCATTTCCAACATGTAAAAATGCTCAAAATTGCAGTTTTCCAGTTTTTCCTTGTAATTTCGCTTCGAGACCTGAAATTTCACTGAAATTCTGGAAATTTCTAGAGTTTCCATGAAAAAACTGATGAAAGTTTCAGTTTTTCAATGGAATCTGCATCAATTTTGTGTCTCGACGCGAAAATTACAGTTTTTGGGTGTTTTTTCTACAGAAAAACACAGAAAAACTGGATTTCAGCGGAAAAATCATTCTGGATGGGATTTCGACAAAAAAATCGATAATTTCAGTCAATTTTCACTTATTTTCTCATCGAATATCACATTTTACAGAAATTTGATCAATTCTTGATGGAAATCGTGAAATTTTTCAATTTTGAGCATATCCAACATGAAAAACTGCTCAAAATTGCTTTTTTACCAGTTTTTCTCATAATTTCGCTTCGAGACCTGAAATTTCTTTGCAATTCTAGAAATTTCTGGAGTTTCCAGGAAAAAACTTCAGAAATTTTGGGCCTCGCTGCGAAATTAGAAGAAAAATGGAAAATTAGCAATTTTGAGCATTTTTACATGTTGGAAAAGCTCCAAAATTCTTATTCCGAAGATTTATATTAAAAATTGCGGGTATACTAGAAAAATCGATCGAAAATATCGATTTTATGGGTAAAAGCACCGAAATTCGCGTTCTACCTTTTTCAACTGATAAACCGCTCTTGTATTGCAAGTAAAATAGCACTCTGCAGCAATCTCGAAATTCTGGAGCAAAAGGTCGAGCTCACTGGAGCTCATCAACTCATAATCGACTCGGAGAATGGTCAACTTGTGCACAGTCTCCCACTCGAGGAGCTGCACCAAGTCATTGAGCCGTGGCACATCCAGTATCATTCTTTTATCGAATCTTCCAGTTTTATCCAGTAATTTGATGGTGTAGTCGGTGAGAGCGATCATTGCTGGGACGATTGCATCGCAGTAGTAGTTTTGCACCTGGTTTATTGATTTTTTAGTGGTTTTTGAGGTGAAAAGTATTGATTTTTATGTTTCATGCTTTTCGTGGTGAGACCCATTGGGTGCCGCCACGAAAAGCATGAGAACCATGCAGAACCCCTCGATATTAGTATCAAAATGCTCCAAATCGCAAGGAGACCTCGAATTTAAGGTAATTTCTTGGAAATTATCAAGTTTTGGTGAAATCTCACTCCAGGCGAATCAACATTCCTCTGAACGCCCAACGACTCATCTCCAGCGAAAATCGAGAACAAAACGGGCAACTGGGCAGGATTCTTAAGAGCCGCGAGTTGAAATCCGACAATATTTGGCTCTTCAGTAGAATGATCCTCTATGAACAAAAAATCGCTGAAGAATCCGGCGACGTTGACCTCGACGACAAGTGTGACGAGTTGGTAGCTGACTCTATGCGCGAGCTCGTACATTTTCTTGGAGCACATCGAGAAGACTATTCTGGAATTTGGCTCATTTTATGGAAAAATGAGATATCGATTGATTTCTCACAAATCTGGACCTTCCATGTATTCCACCACTTTTTCGCGCACCAATTCCGGCAGATCCATTAATCGGAAGGGTTCGGACGTCATGGTTGCTGAAAATATGAGTGAACAATTAAATTTTTCCAGGAAAAAAGCAAAAAAACTGAGAAAATCAATGAAAAAAAATTTAAAAATTCAAAAAATAAAGAAAACCGCCGAAAAAAAATTTCAAAATTAAAAAAAAAGTCCAACAGAGCGCACTTGCATTATTTCATTGGCGCGCTGTTTTTTCACCATTTTTTCAGCTTTAAAGCAAGCTTTTTCGCTGATAAACACAAAAAATCAATAAAATATAAACATTTATCGATTATGCACAATTATTCTCCACCAACGTCAACCTCGCCGCCATGGCGCCCGTCATCCGTCGCTGTATCACAATATTCTCAGTGACACTCTTCTTCCGATTATAATCCAACTCTTCAGTGGGATCCAACGCCGCCAAATCGACGCCCTTGGTGTCGGGAAGAAAGAAGCATGAAATGAGCAGGGAAATGGTGCCAATGGAGCACACCACTGCATAAGGGGCGGGACGATAGATGTCAGAGAGATAGGCCATCTGGGGAGCAAAAAGAGCACCGGTGCGAGCCAACAGGGAGCAGGTGCCGATGCCTGAAAAGCAGCGAAAATGGGTTTTTTTTCCTTTTTTAATAAAAATTGAATAAAAATTTAAAATTTACAGGGTTTTTCTTTGAAAAACTAGCAGCCACTACCGAAATGTGCCGAAATGTACGAAATTTCAAAAAATTTCATGGCTACAGTAACGATTTTCGCTGCGAGACCCAAATTAATGAAAATTATTGATTTTTTCATCATTTGGACAACTTTTTTCCCTAAAAACCGCAAACTCCCACCAATAGTGCGAATTTTCGTCGGAAAGCACTCCACAGCTACCAAATAACACGCATCCCAAGTGATCTCGATGAAACTGACACCAATGATATTGATTATCACAACTAAAAAACTCAATTTATTGATTTTTCAGTCCATTCCCACTCACTTGCCAAATCGCGACTTCCCTGACTGCCGCAATCCGACTCGGGGAGTATCATGAGCACCATGATGGCGGCGTAGCAGAAGATCATGGCGATTTGGGGGAATTGGTGGAGACGTCGACGGTCGAACGATGGGATGTAGGTGTCGAGGAGGAAGACGAACTGAAAGTGGAGGAGAAATCATGAAAAATCAATAAATTCTTGGAAAATTCAGTAATTTCATGAAAAATTTTAATTTTTTGCTATAAAAATTGACAATATAACGAAAAAATCAATAAATAACTGAAGATTATCATTAAAAACATAAAATTTCAAGTTTTCATCGAAATTTCAACGAAAAAATCGATAAACCCACAATTTTAGCGAACGCCGTCACCGCAGCCGACACGAACTGACTCATATAAAAGTTTCCCGCCAAATTTCCAGAATTCAAATCGGATCCGAACGCTGATAAACTGAAAAACTTCCCTAATTCCCCCTGAAAACTCGAAACTCCGCCCACCTAGTGGAAAACCACAACGAGCCGACGACGATGGTTCTGTAGGCGATGGGCCACGCGGTGAACAGATCCCTCATCGTGTAGATCTTCGTGTCCGTTATTTCCATCGACTTCAAACTTTCCGTCTCTTTCGCTTGACTTTCATCGAACTTTGTGCCGGATAGCCATGCTACTCGTTTCTCGGCGAGTTTTGCCTCGCGGAAACGCTTTTTTGTTGTGTACCTTTAAATACAGTAATTTGTTTAATTGTAACTTTGTTTGCACTGTAATTCTGTTAGATTTTGTTATTTTTGAAAATAAATTAGTACATGTTGATCAGTGATTTTCTGTCTTTTGAATGATATACAATTCACCCGGGAATCGTAAAATCAGAATTTCGCTTTTTTATCTGCCCGACCCCGGAAGTTGGCAGTTGGAAAACTTTCAAAAATTGAATTTTTGAATTTCGCGCCAAGATTTACATGTTTCGAAAGAGAATTTCATGCTGATTCAGAATATGTAACTCATATCACACAAATGTCAATTTAGAGATTTTTTAGAGCGAGCTGAAAAGCTACAGTAATTTGTTAAATGTCAATTTTGCCGGTCTTATAATTTGGCTAGTTTTCAATATTTTCGAGAATAAGTTAGTACATCTTGATCAGTGATTTTTTCTCTTTCGAATGATATACAATTCATCCGGAAACTGTAAAATCACATTTTCGCCATTTTATCTGACCGGGCCTCGGTGAGGTTGACAATGGAAAATTTGGCAAAATTGAAAATTTGAATTTCCCGATGTTTTATATATGGTTCGAAAGAGAATTTTACGCTGATTCAGAATATGTAATTCAAATCACACAAATGTCAATTTAGAGATTTTTTAGAGCGAGCTGAAAAGCTACAGTAATTTGTTAAATGTCAATATTGCCGGCTTTATAATTCAGCTAGTTTTTAATATTTTTGAGTAAAAGTTAGTACATCTTGATCAGTGATTTTTTCTCTTTCGAATGATATACAATGCATCCGGAAACTATGAAATCACTTTTTCACTTTTTTATCTGCCCAAAACCGGAGAAGTTGGCAGTTAGGAAATTTTCGACAATCAAATTTCAGAATTTTGCACCATGTTTTATATGGTTGAAAAGAGAATTTAACGCTGATTCAGAATATGCAATTCAAATTACAAAAAAACCAATTTGACGGTTTTTAGAGCGATCCAATTGGTTACAGTAACGAGCTTACCACTTGGGACTCTCGGGAAGCACTAATAAAACTGGAAGTATGGGAAGGGACAGACAAGCAGTGGCAATTGCAGCAGATCGCCAATATCCGCAAATGAAACACACCAAAGTGAAGATAAGCCTCGCGTATCCCTAAAACACTTTCATATTATATTATGAAAAACAATTCCCCGTTTACCCAATTGAAAAACGATCTCAAAAAGACTCTCTGCTCCGGTTCGATAAACTCCAGAATATACGCATAGAACACGATGAGGATCGAAGCAATAGAGGTTCCCACGACGAATCGGAACGCGGCGAAGACTTGCCACGATGGAGCGAAGCCTACAAAAGGGATTCGATCAGGATGAGATTGGAACTCACGCGGGGAAACCCCAATGGATTAGCAGTCCATCGCCTTAACCACTCGGCCACCTGATCACGCTCGGCAGCGAGTCGCGAGGGCGGTGAGGAGAGGGGGCGAGAGGGGGGAGAGGGGGGAGGGGAGGGGAACTTTTATGGAAATTGCATGAACATCGAAAGCACTGTGAATTCAAAAAACACACCCCACACCATTCCAACAGAGCGCACTTGCATATCCTACCTGACGCTATCCCAAACGCGATCCCCACCGAAATACCAAAAAACGACACTGGTTTCCTGCCGAAATGATCGCCCAAATGACCGTACACCACGGCGCCCACCAATACGCCAATAAATTGGATGGTGGCCACCCAGGCGGCATCGTAGGCGGCACCTCCACACAACATGTGGAAGTCCTCCACCATCGAGTGGAAGGGTGTCGGCTCCACGAGCCAGTTGGAGCAGTTCGCGGTGAGCTCCGAGCAGATTTCTACTCTGAAAGGGGAAAATTGGTTGCTTCAGATGATGTTGAATTTAAAAATATAAGTTTTGTTCTGGTAAGGTGAATTTCTGGTGAGTTATGCGCCTTTAAAGTGAAGTGCACGCTCTCAGCACTGTCTGCATGTCTGCGTCTACTACCAGGAACCTATCTCTTGACTTGAGATAACCTTATGATTTTTATATCATTCGAAAGCTCTTTTCGTGCTAAATCCAAAAATATAAAGTTCATCCAGAATAGTTGATTTCAAGGAGAGTTATGCGCCTTTAAAGTGAAGAGAGGGGGGGGGGGGTCTTGTACTGTGATAAATTGAACCCTCGGGTTCAAAAAGCACTTTTTCCTTTGCATGTTTGACACAGATTATGCTATTCACGTGACTCTATTATCAGAGAACACTTTGGAAGACAAAGAAACGCACTTTGAAAGTTTACATTTAGGTTTGGAGAACTGAAAATTGGGATCCTGACAATCTAGTCCAGGTGAGAAGTTGTAGAAGATCTGAAATCCATGTTAACTTTTAAACCTACTGTTTTGCTCATAAAAAAGAATAGAACTACAAAAAAGCTCACCGAGAAAATTTGCTGGCAACAGAAGAAGAGGGCAAATTGCCAGAGGACGAAGCAGAGCCAATGGAAGCGGTTCGTATTCAGAAATGCCATTTTTCAGGTGCAAACATCAACTGTGGACTGGTTATCAGTATGAAGAAGGCAAAACGTGATTAATTATCAGAGCTTATCAGCTGGAAATCGGCGGAGAGAAGGACGAGAGTGGTCTTTGTGACGTGGGATGGAAAAGAGTGGACAGGTGAGCATGGATTCAAAAGGTCTTTTTGTGACGAGTTCAAAACTATTCTCCATTTTTTTCTACCGAGCTCTGTGAGCCGAGATGTGGAGCTCCATATCTCGGCACACAGAATCAAGCGTTTGAGCGCTGCCCGTTTGTCCAGTGGCCTGATAGAAAGTTTTCATTGCCTCTCCACCACTGCCCACAAACGCTGCCATCTCTGGCTTGTGCACGAACGCCTTGTGAATCTTGGCGACTCCAAGGACGGCGTCTCCGACTGGCTTCACGTGCTGCTTCATGTCGTCCCACTGCTTCAAGCTCTTCATGTACGCCTTCTTGCTCGACTTGATGCCATTCCTCACCCCAACTATTCCATCCACAGCTGCTTTGGTTGCCTTGAAAATGTTCACCACTTTATCGGCATCTTGTGCGGCGTTCGGATTATTATAAGAAAGCTGCTTCAACGCCTCCGCAGCACTCGCCACCGTCTTCAGGTCATCTGACTTCGACTTGATGCAGTCGAGAAACTGCGTGTACTGGAGCACATCAGCGTGCTGATAAAATGTCTTGATCAGCGCCTTTTTGCTCATCAAACTCGTCACTTCTTAGTCCAGATTCGCCGAGTTCGCCAGCCCCTGAATCGATGTGTGGATATTTTTAAGAACCGTCGCCAGATCGTCCAGCTCGTTGTTCGGCGTCGAGTCCGCTAAAGCAGCGACTTGGTTCGTGAAACTCTGCGATAGCAGCTCGTCCAACCTTTTCGTCTTCTCCAGAATTTTCTGAATGTTATGATTATAAGCGAATATGCTTTGAAGAGTCGGTGTCAGATTGTTGGTATTGGTGTCGACGGGAGTGCACTGGTCGAGCTCCGTCTTCACAGACGCAAACTTTTGCTGGGCTCCGGTCGCGTTTCTCGCATTGTCATAAATCGCGTGCATCTTCCCGATGAAAGGACGAAACTGCCGAAGTTTCTCCCACTCGTCGCTCGCCAGCTTCATGTGCGGTTGGAAGTCCGCCAGACTCGTCAGCCCCTTTACATCGAGCTGCTTGCCAAACACCGTCGCCACCCACTTCGCCTTGTCAATGTTGGAGAGCAGCGCAAGACTCTCGTAGCGATCCGCGAATCCGGCAGTCTCGTCGAAATCGGCTGGCTTCACTCCACTTGGAATAATGTGTTTTTTGTAGGCAGCACCACGGATTCCCAACGTCGACTCGCCGCCCGTCAACGTCTCCGGAATGCCGTACACCGCCTCGTCCGTCGGATTCATCGCGTCGAACGCCGTCTTCACGTCGGCATTCGCTAACGCCACAACCGATATGAAATCTGCCATCGTCGCAATCTTCTTCAGCGTCGGCAAGTTCGCGTCCAGATCGACGGTGGCCTTCGCCTGGTTCACAGCACTCCGCAAGTTAACAATGAGATTTTTCAAAGCTGGAAACAAGTTGCGACTCGCTGCCAGTGATTGCAGATACGGGCTCAAGTCCACCGCCACAATATTGCCGCACTTCCCACCGCGTTCAGTTTGCCCATGTCCGCGTCGGTAGGATTGTGTAAGTCACCGGATGAGACTTATATCATTCGAAAGCTCTTGTTTTGACGAGTTCAGAACTGTATTCAATTTTTTCTACCGAGCTCTGTGGGTCGAGATACAGCCGTTCAAAGTTCAAAAAAATTTTTTTTTTTTTTTTTTTTTTTGAAATTTTTTTTGAAATTTTTTTTGTTAAACTCTGAGCTTGCATAACTTTTTTTGGAATCAATTTATAAACATCTAATCATATATTTTTAGGGCTTTCGAATGATAACCCATCTTCCACCAATCCCTTCAATTTCCACGTGACACCCTCCTAACCCGACACCCTACTCCAGTGACCTTCCACGTGGCACCCCGTTAGCAGTCGATGTGAGCACTTGAAACCGCCAGTCAATTTATTCCGTCTCCTCCACCTCCTACTGGAACTTGAGAACGATGAGAAACGCCTTCAAGATGAAAAGCAGTTCGATCATCGCGATGATACTTTTCGCAACGATCGCGCAACGTGAGTTTGGCATGGCTGTTCACATATAATGGTGGTGTTTCAGTGCCTTCCACGTCCGCCATGCCCATGAGCCATAGTCGAGTGATGAGAGCCGATGATCCTGGTGAGTCGTTGCGAGGATATTTTCAAGGATCATTGTTTTTCAGACAAGGAGTTCGACACGTTTGCCAATAGAGTGGTGAAGACGGCGGCCATCATCAATGGCGTCTCGCTGATCCGAGAGATTCAAGAAGGCAAAGCGGGCACCTCACTGGCACAGTTGCTCGACATTGACACCGTCTCGTTCGACGAGATTGTCAAGATCGATCCGGACAAGTTCAAGGCGTTCGTCAACGCGGCGATCGCTGCTGGCACCCAGGCGTTCGGCAACAATCCCCACGTGTCGGCCAGTCAGCGCTACTTCACAAATCGTCACAAATTGAAGGAGACGTGGAAGAAGCACGAGCGGATTCCCACCGTCACCGACGCGGACATGAGCAAACTGAATGCGGTGGGAAGTGCGGGCGCCTACTTTGGCAATATTGTGGCGGTGGACTTGAGCCCGTATCTGCAATCACTGGCAGCGAGTCGCAACTTGTTTCCAGCTTTGAAAAATCTCATTGTCAACTTGCGGAGCGCTGTGAACCAGGCGAAGGCCACCGTCGATCTGGACGTGAACTTGCCGACGCTGAAGAAGATTGAGACGATGGCAGATTTCATATCGGTTGTGGCGTTAGCGAATGCCGACGTGAAGACGGCGTTCGACGCGATGAATCCGACCGACGAGGCGGTGTACGGCATTCCGGAGACGTTGACGGGCGGCGAGTCGACGGTGGGAATCTATGGTGCTGCCTACAAAAGACACATTATTTCAAGTGTATTGAAGCCAGCCAATTTCGACGAGACTGCCGGGTTCGGGAATCGCTACGAGAGTCTTGCGCTGCTCTCCAACATCGACAAGGCGAAGTGGGTGGCGACGGTGTTTGGCAAGCAGCTCGATGTAAAGGGGCTGACGAGTCTGGCGGACTTCCAACCGCACATGAAGCTGGCGAGCGACGAGTGGGAGAAACTTCGGCAGTTTGCTTTTTTCACCAGGAAGATGCACGCGATTTATGACAATGCGAGAAACGCGACCGGAGCCCAGCAAAAGTTTGCGTCTGTGAAGACGGAGCTCGACCAGTGCACTCCCGTCGACACCAATACCAACCGTTTGGGACCGAATCTTCAAACTATTGCCAGTAGTATTAATCGCATTCTGAAAACTCTAGAGAAGACGAAAACGTTGGACGAGCTGCTATCGCCGAGTTTCACGAACCAAGTCGCTGCTTTAGTGGACTCGACGCCGAACAACGAGCTGGACGATCTGGCGACGGTTCTTAGCGATATCCACGCATCGATTCAGGGGCTGGCGAACTCGGCGAATCTGGACCAAGAAGTGACGAGATTGATGAGCAGAAAGGCGTTGATCACGACGTTCTATCAGCACGCTGATGTGCTCCAGTACACGCAGTTTCTCGACTGCATCAAGTCGAAGTCAGATGACCTGAAGGCGGTGGCGAGTGCTGCGAAGGCGTTGGAGGAGCTTGCTTATAATAATCAGAACGACGCACAAGATGCCACTGAAGTGATGAACATTTTCAAGGCAACCAAAGCAGCTGTGGATGGAATAGTTGGGGTGAGGAATGGCATCAAGTCGAGCAAGAAGGCGTACATGAAGAGCTTGAAGCAGTGGGACGACATGAAGCAGCACGTGAAGCCAGTCGGAGACGCCGTCATTGGAGTCGCCAAGATTCACAAGGCGTTCGTGCACAAGCCAGAGATGGCAGCGTTTGTGGGCAGTGGTGGAGAGGCTATGAAAACCTTCTATCAGGCCACTGGACAAACGGGCAACGCTCAAATGCTTGATTATGATGTGCAAACAGTGTCCACATTTTTGAATGCCCTCTCCACAAAACTGTCCACTTTGCCGAAGCACTCGGGCACCATCGACGATCCCCGTTTCGCGCATCTGAAAGGACTCGGCAATCACCTCATACACTTTAGGAACGTGAACTTCATGTACGAAAGCGCTTTGAGCGGTCCACAAGGGGCCGCCTACACGAAACCGGACGACCTCAAAAACTTTGAGCCGCAATTAAAGAAGCTGAATGGCGTCGAGTTGAAGTTCGCCGAGTACGACGACAAGTTGGTCAACGCGACGGACGCCATGAACAAGTTCTACGCGTTTGTCAGTGGCAAAGCGAAGAACTCGGCAGGTGGTGGTGGTGGTGGTGGTGGTGGCGGCGGCGGCGAGGGAGATGGTCCGAAAGCGGGCGCACTGAAGGGTGTCAGCGGGGAGGAGCAGGAGGAGAGCAGCATTGTGTAAGTCACCGGATGAGACTTATATCATTCGAAAGCTCTTATTTTGACGAGTTCAGAACTGTAATTCATTTTCCCTACCGAGCTCTGTGGGTCGAGATACAGCCGTTCAAAGTTCAAAAAAAATTTTTTTTTTTTTTTTGAAATTTTTTTTTTTTTGAAAACTTTGAACGGCTGTATCTCGGCTCACAGAGCTCGTAAGAAAAAATGAAATACAGTTCTGAACTCGTCAAAACAAGAGCTTTCGAATGATATAAGTCTCATTCTCAGCGTGCCCCTTTGCATCACTCTCGGCGTGCTGTTTCTGGTGGCACTGGGCGGCGTCGGCGGCTTCATCTACTACAAGAAGAAGAAGGAGAAGAGCGGCGAGACGGTGAAGTTGGGCGGGATGTTCAAGAGGAAGAAGAACAAGAATGGGACGACGAGCGCGTCGGAGGACGTGTCGGGAGAGGGCGACAAGAAGGAGCCATCCAAGGAGCCATCCAAGGAGCCGTCGAAGGAGGCGTCGAAGGAGCCGTTGAAAGAGCCCGAGCCGAAGAACACGGAGGCAGCTGGACCACCTGTCGAGTTTCAGTGAGCCCTTATTAGTTTTTAGTTTTTAGTTTTTTTTTTTTTTTTTTTTTTTTTTTTTTGAAACCAAAATTATTTTTTCAGAGCCGCCCCATCGCCAGCCTCACCAGCCTCGCCAGCACCGCCAGTCTGAGAGCAGCAGAAGTGAACTTGTTTTTTTGGTAGTGAAATAAATGAGCAGTGTAGAGCTCGCCGCTTTGATGTGCACACATAATGGCACCCTACTATAGTGTGCAATTAAGTGTCTCCATGGGTACCCCCCCGGAACACCTGGCCTCGCTTCCGGACGGCTACTCGATGTGCTCCAACACGCGATGTATGCTTTTTCGTGCGGATTCGCATTCAGGAAGTTGATATCATCCCGTAAATCCACACGAGATGCTCTCAATTTTTAATCAATCATCTCGTCCCCCCTCCAAAATGCACTTTGTGCTCCCCTCGTCTTGCTCTTTTCCGTGTGCTCATCTATAATTCTCTCTGCGCTCGCTTCATTTTGCAAAAGGTGTGTCGTCGTCTTCCACACTAGTACATCATCTCACATTCATTTTGCTCGTCGTTGTTTGCTCCGAACAACGACTCGTTGTTGCACTTGACTCTCTGAGTGCCAGGTGCTCCAAATTGGGTGCCATTTCCTTTCATTTTCAGCGAAAATTGTGGCGCTGTAATTGGGTTAGGTGGCTGGGAATGGGGGAGTAGTGGGGTGGATTTACGGGGAGCTGGGGTGGATTTACGGAGAGCTAGGGTAGATTTACGGGGATTTGGTGTAGATTTACGAGACTCTGTGTAGATTTACGTGGTGTAGATTTACGGGGAAGCGATTTACGGGTACTGGGCTTGCGAAATATCGTAAATCGCTTCCCCGTAAATCTACACCACGTAAATCTACCCTAACTCCCCGTAAATCCCGTAAATCTACACTGAATCCCCGTAAATCGACACGAGATTTCGTAAATTGAAAAGCTCCCGTAAATCTACACCGCATACATAGAGTAAATCTCCCCCAAACTACACTAGACCCCGTAAATCGACACCAACCTTCGTAAATCCACCCCAAACAAAATTCTCTTCCTCGTAAATCTACACCAGCTCCCGTAAATCGTCCCCAAATTACATCAGACTCCCGTAAATCTACACTACTCCTACGTAAATCCACCCCAACCACAATTCCCGACCTGTGTCGATTTACGGGATCCTTCCAATTTACGAAGTCTCGTGTCCATTTACGAGACCCCATGTAGATTTACGGGTAGCTCTCCAATTTTCAAAAAATGCAAGCGAAATATGCGCAGACATGCGCGCGCACATTCCATTCAAAGCGTCACATCGTTTTACCTCTCCCCCTCTTCACCCCATTTTTCCAGGAGCTCTTTGAGCACGCACACCTGCTCTCCACTCCATATATGTGTTTTACTTTTATGTTTGC
The DNA here is from genome assembly GCA_963572205.1 of Caenorhabditis imperialis. Lineage (NCBI taxonomy): Eukaryota > Metazoa > Nematoda > Chromadorea > Rhabditida > Rhabditidae > Caenorhabditis > Caenorhabditis imperialis. The sequence goes on from OY751541.1 coordinate 1,869,904, forward strand.
ACTTGTTTTTTGGGAGGGATGCTACTGGGGAGTTTGATGGATTTTGTATACTTTTTGTTATAGTTTATATTAGTTATATTAAAATGAATATAATACACTAGCAGTCAAATGGGGAACCAATGAGAGTGAAGGGGAACTAGTTTTCAGTCCCATTCATCCCTCTCTAACCGTCTGCGTCTCTCGCTCTCTCACTCTCTCGTTCAGTCACCTGGTATTGGATAATTATGTACCTCATGTAGTATGGTCTAGTTCATCATTTTTCAAAAAAATCGCTGAAAAATTCTTTGAACATTGCATTTTTCTCATGTTCATTTACCCATACTTCCTTCCTTTTTGCAATTTTCAAAATTTTTTTTGATTTTTTTCAATTTTTTAGTTGGGAGAACTTTTATAGTACTTTCCAAATGGGGGCTCGTAAATCCACATTAGGCTCCGTAAATTGCTTCTCCGTAAATCTACACAGCGTAAATCCACCCCAAACTACACTAGACCCCGTAAATCGACACCAAACATCATTGTTTTCCCCGTAAATCTACAACAACTCCCGTAAATCTACCCCAAACAAAATTCTTCTCCTCGTAAATCGACCCAATCTCCCGTAAATCTACCCCAAAACTGCCCTAGTTTCGCGTAAATCTACCCCAAACAAAATTTTTCTCCTCGTAAATCTGCACCAGCTCCCGTAAATCTACCCAAAACTACATCAGGCTCCCGTAAATCCACACCAACTCCGTAAATCTACCCCAAAACTGCACTAGACCCCGTAAATCGACACCAACCTCCGTAAATCTACCCCAAACTACACTAGACTCTCGTAAATCTACCCCAAATAAAATTCTTATTCTCGTAAATCGACACCAACCTCCGTAAATCTACCCCAAACTACACTAGACTCTCGTAAATCTACCCCAAATTACATCAGGCTCCCGTAAATCGACACCAACCTCCGTAAATCGACCCCAACATTACATCAGGCTCCCGTAAATATACCCCAAACCACCCAACCTTCCGTAAATCCACACCTATCACCCCCATTACTTCTCCCGTAAATCCACCCCGAATCCCCCTAATCCGCTTCCCATATGAGCTCCACTAAAGCTTTGCTCATCACGGAAAAACAAGAAAAAAAAGTGGTGATAAGACTCGCCCACTCGTCGCGAGCCGCTAGAATTTATTCGTATCCAGACGCCATTTCTCATTTGATTAGCCTCGAGCCGGAGCACTTGGAGCATTTCTCAGAGACTTTTAAAAGTCGACCATTGATCATGTGCTCATTCGACTGGAAGCTCCAGTTCCGCACAAAGTACTTTTTGATTTCTTAACCTTTCACTTTTTATAATGATTGAAAATGTTGCTCTTTTTTTCTTCTAATTCTAAATCTGGAGCATCATCATATTATAAATAGCCCCAAAAAGCGGAAAAGATTTTGAGGAAGAACGACAGGTGGTTGACGTCAGAGAGAAAAAAGAAGAGAGTGAATATGAAGATTATCCCTTATTTTTCCATATTTTTTTGGAAAAGGTGTTTTTTGTGGAATGGCATTCAAAAATTCAAGAATTCGTCAATAATTCAGGGTTCCCCTTCAATTATAAGTTAAAAGTTGATCACATGAATTCACTGAATTTGTCAGAAATTCGCATTCGGCTCGTAAATCTACCCCAAAAATGGGTAAGCTGGGTAAAATCACACTAATTTATACCAGGATCTCGTAAATCTAGCCCGATTCACATTAGCTCCCGTAAATCGACCCCAGTTCTCCGTAAATCTACCCAAAAATGGAATAGGCTGCGTAAATCCACAATGAAGTTCCGTAAATCCACACTGATCTCCAGTAAATCTACCCCAAAATCGAAAAGTTTCAGTAAAACTATATTGAAGTAGCGTAAATCTACAGCAGACTCTCGTAAATCTACCCCAATTCACATTAGATCCCGTAAATCGACAATAGATCCCCGTAAATCTACCCCAAAATCGAATAGATTGCGTAAGTCTACACCAGGCTCTCGCAAATCTACCCCAAAACTGAATAGGCTGCGTAAATCCACCCCTATCTACACCTGATTCTCCGTAAATCCACACCAGGAACACGTCAATTTCATAAGGTTCCCGTAAATCCACCCCAAATTTGTATTGGCTGCGTAAATCCACATTAAGGACTCCGTAAATCTACCCCAAGCTACACTAACCCTCCGTAAATCCACACCAGGAACGCGTCAATTTCATAAGGTTCCCGTAAATCCACCCCAAAAACTGAAAAACTGCGTAAATCCACCCCTATCTACCCCCAGATCTTGTAAATCCACATTGAGGTTCCGTAAATCTACCCCTGCGCCTCGTAAATCCACACTAGTATACCGTAAATCTACCCCAATCCACCCCATCCTCCCGTAAATCCACCCCAAACTACACTAGCTCCCCGTAAATCCACCCCAATTCACCCTGACCTCCCACCATCTCCTCACCCCCCTCTCTCTCACCATCCCTCCACCCGGTTGCCATGACACCCTTCCCCCCCCCCCCCCTCCCCCCTCTCTCTCATGGGGGACTTCCCGTAACCCCTGCTCGTCTACTTCCTCCCCCTCACTCTATCGATCCATTCTGCAGCTGGTGGTGCTCAACGGGTGTCGTCTGTTCTGAAAGCAGAAGAAGAAGAAGAAGAAGTGGAAAGAAGAAGATGACCGACGACGTCGACGCGCACATCCATGAAAAGTTCGAGTTACAGGTGAGAAATTGAATTTATTTTTGTTAGAAAAAAAATTCAGAAGCGACTGGGAAAAGGCGCGTATGGGATAGTGTGGAAGGCGTACGATCGAAGGTCCCGGGAGACAGTGGCATTGAAAAAGGTTAGTCTTGCTCATTCTAACTTTAAATATGAGCATTTTTATGGAAAAGGGGGGTTTCAGATATTCGACGCCTTCCGAAATCCCACCGATTCGCAGCGGACGTTTCGTGAAGTGATGTTTTTGCAAGAGTTTGGCAAACATCCAAATGTTATCAAACTTTATAACATTTTTCGCGCCGATAATGATAGGTGAGTTCATTGAGCTGGAAAATAGTAGAGTGCACGTAAATCTACCCAAATGTGGATAGTAAATCGACACTGTTGACCCGTAAATCCACACCAAGATGAAACAAGTCCCGTAAATCCACATTGAGATCCCGTAAATCTACCCCAAACCTGAAGAGACCCCGTAAATTCACACTGAGGTTGCGTAAATCGACACTTAGTCCCTCTTACTGTCGTAAATCCACCCCAAAACTACAGTAGCTCTAGTAAATCCACACTATAGACTCGCGAATCGACCCCAAATTCCTGTTACCTTCCGTAAATCGACACTATAGTCCCGTAAATCGACACTGTTCTCGCGTAAATACACACCAAACTCCAATATCCCCCGTAAATCCACACTATAGTCCCGTAAATCTACCCCATATATCTCTTATCTTCCGTAAATCGACACTACAGTCCCGTAAATCCACCCCAAACTTCTCCCCCGTAATCCTACCCTCAACCACTCCCTTTCCAGAGACATCTACCTGGCGTTCGAATTCATGGAAGCCGACCTGCACAACGTGATCAAAAAGGGCTCGATCCTAAAAGACGTGCACAAGCAGTACATCATGTGTCAGCTCTTCCGTGCCATCCGATTCCTGCACTCTGGAAACGTGCTCCATCGGTGAGCCACGTCATCTGATTTGGAATGTGAACAAAAAAGGGGCTAAAGACCGGAACTTTTATTACTTCCGTGCAAAGGGGTGGTAATTGCTCTGCACTATTAAAAATGCAAAAAAAAAATTGAAAAAAAATTGAAAGTTGAAATTCAGGGACCTAAAACCATCCAACGTGCTACTGGACGCTGATTGTCGCGTCAAACTCGCCGACTTTGGTTTAGCGAGGAGCTTGTCATCGCTCGAAGACTATCCGGAAGGCCAGAAGATGCCGGATCTCACTGAATACGTGGCGACGAGGTGGTATCGCAGTCCGGAGATTCTTCTGGCGGCGAAGAGGTACACGAAGGGAGTGGACATGTGGAGTTTGGGATGTATTCTCGCCGAGATGTTGATCGGTGGGTTGTTTCATCCTTTTTTAGAGTGAGCTCTCAAAAATCGAGCATAGCTGGCTCAACTTTGATTTTCATAAAAAGTGTTCAACTAGTAATTTTTAGCCCTTATATCAACCTATCACTCCACAAAATTTTAGTTAAAAAGAGCAAAAAGGGGCGGAGTTATGACAGGTAGATCAAAAAACGTCATTTTTGATTTTTTGATCTACCTCTCATAACTCTGCCCATTTTTGTTCTTTTTGAATGAAAATTTGTGGAGATGCTCATTAATATCAGAGCTACAAATTGTTAGTTGACAACTTTTCATGAAAATTGAAAGGGGAGGAGTTATGGAAGGTAGATCAAAAAACGTCATTTTTGATTTTTCGATCTACCTATCATAACTCCGCCCCCTTTTGCTTTTTTTGGCTCAAATTTTCTGGAAATGTGCATTGATATCAGAACTACAAATTGTTAGTAGACAACTTCTCATGAAAATTGAAATGGGCGGAGTTATGAGAGGTAGATCAAAATGAGGTAATTTTGATCTACCTATCATAACTCCGTCCATTTTTGATGTTTTGATCTGAAATTTGGCTGAGTTATAGATTGATGAAAGAGCTACAAATTGTTGATGATTCACTTTTCATGAAAATCAAAACAGAGCCAGATTTTCTCAGTTTTCACCAGTGTTCCTTGAAAATGAGATTTTTTCAGTACACATCCAAATATCTCGCTCTGTTTTGATTTTCAAGAAAAGTGTCCAATTAACGATTTGTAGCTCTGATATCAATGAGCATCTCCAGAAAAAAATGAGCAAAAAAGAGCAAAATTGGGCGGAGTTATGAAGGGTAGATCAAAAAGGGTCTTATTTTTGATCTACCTATCATAACTCCGCCTAAAATTGATATTTTTGAGTGGAATTTTTTGGAGTTTTGGAGCTCTTTCCTATTATAAATAAAAAACCTTGAAAACTAAAAAAAGGAACCCTGAAAATCAAAAAATAATAATGTCACAATGCCATATCTTTTTCTAATATCAATATTCCATTTTTAAATTGTGTCCACATATGTAACAAACCGAGATCTACAATTTTCTAGTTGAGCACTTCTTACCAAACTCAAAGGTCATCGAGATATATATACATTGTTAAAAAATCAATACTTTTCAAGAAAATTTGTAAAATTTTAAAACATCCAAAAATTTCCCTCCAAAACCCATAATTCCATAACACATTTCCAGGCCGCGCTCTCTTCCCGGGCTCCTCAACCATCAACCAAATCGAACGGATCATGAACACAATCAACAAGCCCACCCGTCAGGACATCGCCTCTATCGGCAGCTACTACGCCTCCTCGGTGCTCGAAAAAATGCCCCAACGCCCTCGGAAGCCACTCGATCTGATCATCACCGGGTCCCAGACAGCCGCCATCGACATGATCCAACGTCTTCTGATCTTCGCGCCTCAGAAGCGGTTGACTGTGGAGCAGTGCCTGGTGCATCCGTATGTGGTGCAGTTCCATAATCCTTCTGAAGAGCCCACGTTGCCGTATGAGGTGTATCCACCGCTTCCCGATCATATTCAGCTGACGATTGATGATTATCGCAATCGACTTTATGAGATGATCGATCAGAAAAAAGCGAGCTTTAAGAGGATACAACATGATAAAATTAAACCGGTAAGATCCTGATTTCTGGTTTCTTGGATGTTGCTCTTTTTAACTAACACCTTCTTTTTGACCTAAGTTCCAACTTTCAGTGCGGCGAAGAAAAATCGCGAGCTCCAATTGCTCAAGCCGAGTGCAGTGACACCGACTACGACACGGCGCGCAGTTTGCAGAGGACGACGAGCATGGACAAGAATGGTAGTTCGCATGATAGCAGTTCGGGCACTTTGAGAGGTGAGGGGTGCACTTACTAATCGCATTTTTTTTTAAAATGTGTTCCTTTTTAAAGTGAGCAATGAAAGATCGAGCACATCTTGCTCAATTTTAATTTTCATAAAAAGTGTTTAATTAAAAATTTGTAGCTCCAATGTTGATCTATAACTCCACAAAATTTCAAGTGAAAAGAGAAAAAATGGGCGGAGTTATGATAGGTAGATCAAAAATTATCGTATTTTTGATCTACCTCTCATAACTCCGCCCCTTTTAGCTCTTTTTCGCTCAAATTTGGTGGAGTGATAGATTGATATATGAGCTACAAATTGTTCATTAAAAACTTAGCATCGAAATCAAAAATTACCAATGATTCGCAAATTTTCAAATTTCGTCCAGAAAATAATTTTTGAAAGAGCACATCTTGCTAAGTTTTGATAATCATAAGAAGTGTTTAACTAACAATTTGTAGCTCTCTTATCAATCTATAACTGCAAAATTCCAGGTGAAACGAGCAAAAATGGGCGGAGTTATGATAGGTAGATCAAAAAGTGACAATTTTTGATCTACCTATCATAACTCCGCCCATTTTTTATCTTTCTGGTTCAAATTTTCTGGAGTTATAGAATGAACTGAGAGCTATAAATTGTTAGTTGACAACTTTTTATGAAAATTAAAATGGGCGGAGTTATGATAGGTAGATCAAAACTTGTCACTTTTGGATCTACCTATCATAACTCCGCCCCTTTTTGCTCTTTCTAGCTGAAATTTCTTGGAAATGTGCATAAATATCAGAGCTACAAATTGTTAGTTGACAAATTTAAAAACATCGGAAGTGGGCGGAGTTATGACAGGTAGATCAAAACTTTTCATCAAAAAACCCTTTCAGAACGCGCCCAATCCGCCGAGAGCCGAACATCGAACAATTCCGGAGAGCTGAAGAACGGTAATGGGAGCACACCAAGCTCCGTAAAGCAACGGAGGCGTTCAGTTGAGAGAGCCAGGATCTTTGCTAATATTAAACCGTCGAAAATCTTGCATCCGCACAAGTTGATCTCTAATTATTGATTTTTATTGATTTTTTTATTGATTTTTAAACTGATTTTCAGATTAAATCTCGTCTAGTGACCCACCCACTTTTTAGCCATTTCAATGAACTTTAGTGAAACCTTCATGTTAACTTAAACTTTGATGAAAACTTTAACATAAATAAACGGGTTCACGTCATTTTTTAATCTAACTTCTTGCTCCAAGCAAAATGAGCAAATCCAGGTCACATGCCCATGCACTTTTAATTGAAAAAGGGGCGTGTCTTGAGCCCACTTGAGCCATCTGTCGTCAGATATCTCCAAAATGTCCGAATTTCCATAAATATATATATATTTATTCAATTTCTTTTGCTCCCTCTCCCTCATTATAATCGAATATAAACAATCGAATGGAGAGGAGGGATGATTGTTTTTGGGCTCATTAGGCTCTCTCAACCTCCATGACTAAGCGCTTGTACAAATGCGAATTTTGTTATTATTAATGTGTTATTGATAGTGAATTTATGGAAGTTATCATGATGGAGGTCTACAAGCCTAAAAATGAAAAAAAATGAAAAATTGTTGATTTTTTTTTTGAGCTTGAAATTTTTTACAAGCCTAAGTTTTCTACAAGCCTAACTTTCTCTACAAGCCTTACTTCTCCTACAAGCCTAAGATTCTCTACAAGCCTAACATTCTCTACAAGCCTAATTTTTTCTACAAGCCTAACTTTCTTACAAGCCTAACTTTCTCTACAAGCCTAAAATTTCCTACAAGCCTGAGATTCTTTTCCAGCTTAACATTCTCTACAAGCCTAACTTATCCAACCAGCCTAGCTTTTTTACAAGCCTAACTTCTCCTACAAGCCTAAGATTCTTTACCAGCCTAACTTCTCTACAAGCCTAAGTTTCTTTACAAGCCTAACTCATTTTACAAGCCTAACTTTCCTCACAAGCCTAACTTTTTCTACAAGCCTAACTTCCCTTAAAGGCCTAACTTTTCTACCAGCCTAACTTCTCCTACAAGCCTAACATCTTTACCAGCCTAACTTTTCCTACAAGCCTAACTTTCTCTACCAGCCTAACATTTTCAACCCCTCTATTTCCACTTGACTCGAATCAAAAATCACGTCGATTCATAATAATAACGAACAAAACAAAACGAAATTGTCCAAATAAAAAAAGTGCGAGAAAAAAGGAAAAACCGGTCTTTTTCTAGTTTCCCCCTTTCTTTAATTTGAATGATTAATTCCATTTTTCTTTTCTCTTTTCCCTTTCCCTCTTGTCAACTTTCACTTTTATTTAAAAAAGTAATATTTTTATTTGCATTCAAAAATAGATTGAATAGAGAAGGAGAAGGCGACAAATAAATAAAATTGTACAATTTTTATTATTATTTATTCAAAAAATCAATCTTTCCCCTTTCTTCCCAGTTCCCTTTTTACCGCTAACATTACTCTTTTTTGAAGAAACAAAAATTTTGTTTCAAAAAAAAAAAAAAAAAAAAAAAAAAAAAAAAATTCTCCCATAAATCCCCCCTTGGGAAAGGCACCAAAAACATGCAGAATATTTGTAATGTTAGGATTTAAAAATGGCGGCAGTTTAAATTAAAATTCGTTTTTCCCACACACGATTTGAATAATTTTTTTCTTTTTATGGCTTATCCTTATCCCTTATCCAACTAGATTTTCTTCATTTTTTCGTTTTTATGTCTTTGATTTTCTGAAATTTTTGAAGTTTTGTTGAATTCGTAGCAGTCTTTATTTGTCTCAATTTCGTAAAAGTCTGGCATTTTTTTTACAGGCCTGAAATTTTTACAGGCCTAAATTTTTACAAGCCTGAAATTTTTACAAGCCTAAATTTCTTTACAAGCCTAACATCCGCTACAAGCCTGATACTTCCTACAAGCCTGAAATTTTTACAAACCTGAAATTTTTACAGGCCTAAATTTTTACAAGCCTGAAATTTTTACATGCCTGACTTTCTTTACAAGCCTAACTTTCTCTACAAGCCTAACTTTTTTACAAGCCTAACTTTCTTTACAAGCCTAACTTTCTCTACAAGCCTATGTTCCTCTACAAGCCTAACTTCTCCTACAAGCCTAATTTTCTCTACAAGGCTAACTTTCTCTACAAGCCTAACTTTTTCTACAAGCCTTACTTTCTTTACAAGCCTAACTTTCTCTACAAGCCTAACTTTCTCTACAAGCCTAACTTTTTTACAAGCCTAACTTTCTTTACAAGCCTAACTTTCTCTACAAGCCTAACTTTTTTACAAGCCTAACTTTCTTTACAAGCCTAACTTTCTCTACAAGCCTATGTTCCTCTACAAGCCTAACTTCTCCTACAAGCCTAATTTTCTCTACAAGGCTAACTTTTTCTACAAGCCTAACTTTCTTTACAAGCCTAACTTTCTTTACAAGCCTAACTTTCTCTACAAGCCTAACTTTTTTACAAGCCTAACTTTCTTTACAAGCCTAACTTTCTCTACAAGCCTATGTTCCTCTACAAGCCTAACTTCTCCTACAAGCCTAATTTTCTCTACAAGCCTAACTTTCTCTACAAGCCTAACTTTTTTACAAGCCTAACTTTCTTTACAAGCCTAACTTTCTCTACAAGCCTAACTTTTTTACAAGCCTAACTTTCTTTACAAGCCTAACTTTCTCTACAAGCCTATGTTCCTCTACAAGCCTAACTTCTCCTACAAGCCTAATTTTCTCTACAAGCCTAACTTTTTCTACAAGCCTTACTTTCTTTACAAGCCTAACTTTCTCTACAAGCCTAACTTTCTCTACAAGCCTAACTTTTTTACAAGCCTAACTTTCTTTACAAGCCTAACTTTCTTTACAAGCCTATGTTCCTCTACAAGCCTAACTTTCTCTACAAGCCTAATTTTTTTACAAGCCTAAAATTTTTACAGGCCTCAATTTTTACAAGCCTAACTTTCTCTACAAGCCTAACTTTTTTTTCGTGTTCCCGAGCTCAAAACGGCCATATTTGTGTGTGTGTGCTCGAAAGGGTGCTCCGAAATCAAAAGACACTGCGAAAATAAATAAATAAATATTAAAAACGAGGTGGTTAGTTCGCTTCCTCCCCCTGTCATTTCGTCCCCCACCACCACCACCAAAATCCATTCCCATTTTTATTTGTTTTCCCCCCCTCTTTTTTTATTTTTTCTTTTCAAATCGTGCTCGGGGGCTCATTTTGGGGCTCTTATCGTGGGGTGGAACAGGAGAAAGGAAGTTAGGCTTGTAGAAAAAGTTAGGCTTGTAGAAAAGTTAGGCTTGTAGGAAAAGTTAGGCTTGTAGGGAAAGTTAGGCTGGTAAAGAATCTTAGGCTTGTAGGAGAACTTAGGCTTGTAGGGAAAGTTAGGCTTGTAGAAAAAGTTAGGCTTGTAAAAAAGTTAGGCTTGTAGGAAAAGTTAGGCTTGTAGGGAAAGTTAGGCTTGTAAAGAAATCTAGGCTTGTAAAGGGAGTTAGGCTTGTAGGAGAAGTTAGGCTTGTAGAAAAAGTTAGGCTTGTAAAGAATCTTAGGCTTGTAGGGAAAGTTAGGCTTGTAGAGAAAATTAGGCTTGTAAAAAAGTTAGGCTTGTAGAGAATGTTAGGCTTGTAGAGAAAGTTAGGCTTGTAGGGAAAGTTAGGCTTTTAGAAAAAGTTAGGCTTGTAAAAAAGTTAGGCTTGTAGGAAAAGTTAGGCTTGTAGGGAAAGTTAGGCTTGTAAAGAAATCTAGGCTTGTAAAGGGAGTTAGGCTTGTAGGAGAAGTTAGGCTTGTAGAAAAAGTTAGGCTTGTAAAGAATCTTAGGCTTGTAGAGAACATTAGGCCTGTAAAAAACTTTAGGCTTGTAAAAAATTCAGGCTTGTAAAGAATCTTAGGCTTGTAGAGACGCTAAGGCTTGTGAAGAATCTTAGGCCTGTAAAAACTTTAGGCCTGTAAAGAATCTTAGGCCTGTAAAAACTTTAGGCCTGTAAAACTTTAGGCCTGTAAAAATTTCAGGCCTGTAGCCCACCCAGGCCTATCCCCTCCCAAAAATTCCCAAAATTCTCCCTCCAAAATGTCCCAATTTTTCTCAACAATATAAAAATGGAAAATAAACATTTGATTGGAGAAACAAAAGTGTCTTCCCCACTTGTCCCTTTATGCTTATATTTTTCGCATTTTTGTTTCCAAAAAAAAAAACGGCAGTAAAATGTCTCATTTCGTATGCAAACCGGCTTTTTTTCGGGGGTCGGGTGCGAGGTTTTTTCACTTTTTCGACGACTTTTTTTTGTCTTGTGTATTACATTATTTGTCAGAATGTGTGTGTGTGTGTGGAAAAAGAAAAATGACTGAGAGGGGCGAGAGAGAGTGGGCGAGATGGAGAGGATTAGAGAAGTGGGAGTGGGGGAGTGTAAATTAAATAAAATGTCAAATCATATACATACACATTGGCTAAATCACTCGGCCCCACTAAAGTTTTCCTTTTTTTGAAGAGATTTTTGAAGTTTTGAAGTTTTGGTAAATTTTGTCGGGCCTGAAATTTTTACAAGCCTAACATTTTTACAAGCCTAAAATCTTCTACAAGCCTGAATTCTCTACAAGCCTGAATTTCCTTACAAGCCTAACTTTTTCTACAAGCCTAACTTCTCCTACAAGCCTAAAATTTCTTACAAGCTTAATCTTTTTACAAGCCTGAATTCTCTACCAACCTAAGTTTGTCACAAGCCTAACTTTTTTACAGGTCTAACTTTTTTACAAGCCTAACTTTTTTACAGGCCTAACTTTTTTACAGACCTAACTTTTTTACAGGCCTAACTTTTTACAGGCCTAATTTTTTTTACAAGCCTAACTTTTTTACAAGCCTAACTTTTTTACAAGCCTATTTTTATCAAAAACATTACCAAATCACCCTCCAACTATACAAAAACATTCCCCAACCCGCCCATATTAAACACAGAAAATGTATAAAATATGCATGTGGGGCCGTTAAAAATAAAATAAAAATATTCACATTTTGTATATGCAAAAATATTTTATATTCATACTTATAGACGACGTCGCTCGCCATTTGGCCAAATTGGAAAAATATTACGAAAAAATTTTTTTTTTTTTTTTTTTTTTCGAAAAAAAAGATGAATTTGTATAGTTTTGAATTTTTAAACAAAAAGCGAAAATTGTTCAGTGTAAACAAATTTTTCCCTTTTTTTTCTCCCGGTTTTTATTAAAAATATACTATTTTTCTTTCCCCAATTTTTTGTTGAAAAATAATTGGTTTTTCATTTTTTTTTTTCCATTTTCCCATTTTTCAATTCCAATTTTCTTATTTTTCAAATTGAAAAACCAGTTTTTTGAAGGAAAAATGAGATTTTTAATTGGTTTTTTGGAAAAAAAATGAAAAAAAAATTGAAAAAAAATTTTTTTTTTTCATAAAAAAAAATTATAAAATTTTCTAAAATTTTCGCGATTACCCATAAAATTTTATGCACTCTCTTCTCCCTTTTCTCTTCCGACTTTCCCATTAATTTTCTCATTTATTCGATATTCGAAACGAATTTTTAATTTTATTCATTTGAAATGTTTCGCTTTGTTCCCCCTTCTCCTTCTGACATTTGTGTAATTTTGTTGGGAAATTGGACATTTTATTGATTTTTGCTATTTGAACAAGATTTTGATATTTAAAAATCATATTTTGGATTTTTAAAAAATTTAGAAAAATGAAAAAAAAAATTTTTTTTTTTGCAATTTTTTTTCAAAAATTTTCAAAAAAATCATAAAAAATGTGAAAAATTTTCAAAAATTCTGAAACTTTGCACACTAATCAATCAATATCAGAACTTTATTTTCAATAAAAAAAATTCTAGGAAAAAGTGAAAATTGAGCCGAAAAATTGAATTTTTCTGAACCTAGTCAAAATTTTAATAAAAAAATTTTTTTTCCTTTTTTTTCATTGTTTTTTTCAATTTTTCAAAACTTATCAAAGTTCAGATATTCATTCATATAATCAATAACTTTCAAGTTTTCAGAAAATTTCGAAAAAAAATTTTCAAAAAAATTTTTTTTTTCAACAATTTTCAAAAAATCATAAAAAATGTGAAAATTTTTCAAAAATTCTGAAATTTTGCATAATTATCAATCAGTATCAGAACTTTATTTTCAACAAAAAATTTCAAAAAAAAAGTTTCAAAAAAATTTCGAAAAAAATTCGAAAAAAATTTCAAAAAATTTTCTTAATTCCCACCAAAACCCCATTGTTTAAATTTAAAAATTCAAATTTCGTCCGATTCCTCTACCGAAACAGCTGTTTAAAACAGCCCCTCCCCTCCCCCATCACACACTCGTTTTCCATTTTTCCCATTTTTCCAATTTCCACATTAAAATTGAATGGAAAATTTATTTTTCATATGAAAACCTCTTTTTTTCTCCCCCATTTCCACCCCTTCACTTCAATTCTACTTTAATAATAATAAAAGTGAAAAAGGGGCGGAGCGGAGTGGAAAAATATCAAATTTCGAGAGTAGTTTTCAGTTTTTCACAATTCTGCAGTTTCATTTTGTCAGTTCTCATCAAGCAAGAAGAGATTTCACGGGGGAGGGGTCGAACCCAAAACGTTTCGACTGGTAGGCAACAGCGTTAACCACTACACCACCGGCGCGCTGAGAACTGAGGGGTGGGAGTGCGTACAGGAGCGCGGTGGAAAAGGGGGACCACTCGAATTTTTTGGGGGGCGCTCAAAATTTTTATGTGTATAAAGTGTATATGAAATTTTATATATAATGTAAATAAATATATTTATATAAATATATTTATAAATATAAATATAAATATAAAATGTCTATATATATAAATTAAATCCTCCATAGAATTGCGCACATGTGGAGAGCGACACAGAGAATGGCGAATTATAATAAATATTTAATTCCACCCTTCATTTGGTAATAAAACAATTCCTTCTACTTGACCACCTGCTCCATCTTTTCGCGGGCCATTTGACCCCCATTCTATTGGCGTTTTTATTGGTGCGGTTTGGTGTCAGTTGTGTTTATTTTATAATGTTAATCGACTTTTTTTAGGGTTTGTAGTTTGTAGTTTGTAGTGAACTTATTAAAATGAATTGAAAACATTTTGAGATTCAAAAAAAAATTTTATGAAAAAAATTTTTTTTCAAAAATTTTCAAAAAAAAATTTTTTTCCTAAAAATCTTCCAGTTTCTCTTCATAAATCGATAGAATTAACTGCTTTTAGTATTCCCTAAAATTTTCAGCTTCCAAACTCCAAAACTTACCGTGTTACACCCTTTTTAAAACCGCGCTACAGTAACTTCTTATTTTAAAGGCGCATACCTAGATCGCACACTTTAAAACGCGATTTTCTGCTGTTTAACGGGGTTTTCATGAAAAGTGTCAAGAGACTTTTTTGATCAGCGTTTAATTGTCTATCTTTTGATGTGAAAAAATTTTCGAAATTCAGAAAAAAATTTTGAAAAAAATTTTTTTTTGAAAATTTTTTTTCCGAAATTTTTTTTCCACAATTTCTAATTTCCATTTTCCACAAACAAAAAAAAATCCGTGTGCCCCTTTTGTGACTAATGCCCCTTTGTCTTTTTTGCTTAAATTTTCGACAAAAATCCATGTTTTATTCAGTGACCAGATGTCTCTCTTCGACCCCCACCGAATTTACATATGTCTTCTTCATTTGCTTTTTTGAAACAAATTTTTGAAAAAAAATTTTGAAAAAAAAAAAATTTTTTTCCAACCCAAAAACAAGTCCGGTCACCCTTTCGCGACCAATTGGAAAATGGGTGGAAAATAAAAAAAATAAATTTTTTTTTTTTTGGTAAATAGAATTGAAAAATGCTAAATCAGCAGGTTTTTCCTTTCCCAATTTCTCTCTTTTCTCTCTTCTCGTAAAAATTTTATTTTTCCACAATTTTTCGATTTTTGGGTCGTTATCGGTACACTTTTTTTATTGATAATGATAATTATTTTTGAAAATTTTATTGTTTTTTTCAGGGAAAGAAGATAGAAATGATGCTCCAGCAAGTGGTGGCTTCACCAAAATTGATGAATGAAATGGGAAATCGAGGTAAAAAAAATTTTTTTTTTGAAATGTTTTGATTTTTTTTTTCGAAAAATTTGAATTTTTTCAGATTTTCATAGCTCCGAAGAGCCCAGCGAACGGAGCTCATCATCACCGTCTAATGAAGATGATATGAATGTGAGTAAAAAAAATTTTTTTCAAAAAAAAAAAATTTTTTTCAAATTTTCAAAAAAAAAAATTTTTTTTTTGTTCAAATTTTTTCCAAATTTTTATACCAAAAGATAGACATTTTAACGCTGATTAAAAAAGTCTCTTGACACTTTCCATGAAAACCTCGTTAAACGGTCGAAAATCGCGTTTTAAAATTTTCGATTTTGGTATGCGCCTTTAAAGTTAGGAATTACTGTAGGTAACTTTAAACTGCTGTAAAACGGTCAGTTTTGGAGGTTTTGAGCTCAAAATTTCAGAGAATAATTCAAACTGCTTATTTTATCGGATGAAAATAAGAACTAAAGGTTTTTGAAAAAAAAATTTTTTTTGAAAATTTTCGAAAAAAAAAATTTTTTTCAAAAATTTTTTTTTCAAATTTTTTCAATTTTTCTTAAATTTCCAAAATCCAATTCCCTATCACTTCTCACAAAAAAATCCGATCTTTTTAATATTACACACTCTAATGTTTTTTACACATTTTTGTTTTTAACAAAAAAAAAACGGAGAAAATTTCGCATTTTATTTTATTTTTACACTTTTCTTCTTTCCACTCCCATCTCTTTTCTCACTAACAAAAATTTTTTTTTTTTTTTTTTTTTGAAAAAAAATTTTTTCAACTTTTTCTCCACTGAATATTAAAAAACGTCGTAAAAAGTTTGTTATCAGTAGAAGAAAAAAAGGAAAATTTTTGAGCAAAAAAAATTGTCAGCGATTTTATTATATTATTTCTAATACCCTGATACTGATAACACTGCATTAATATTTATTTTTCGGTACAAAAAAAATTTTGAAAAAATTTTCAAAAAAAAAAAAATTAAAAAAAAAAAAAAAAAAAATTTCGAAATTCAATGTAATTTCCGCATATAAATAGAAAAGCCAAATAGGCACGATTCACTGTCAATATACCTCGAAATTTCGGTGTTTTTAATCGGATGGTGGGGAGAAAGCGGTCTTTTCACAAAAGTGCGCAAATAAGTGCTATTTGTTGGGAAATTTTGCTCATTTTTTGTTGAAATGCTCACTTTTTCGTGATTTTTGTTTTAATTATCTTAATTGGGTCTTAATTAGGTGTTAATTAGTAGCTAATTATGGGTTAATCAGGTCTTAATTACCCTAAAATCAAATTCCTAATTTTTTGAAAATTTTCTCACTACAGTTTTTGTCTCACATTACCATTATATCACTACTTAATTACTGCCTAATTATCCTTAATTATCCCTAATTACCCCTAATTACCCCTCCCCCTAATTAGTATCATTTTACTAATCAAAACTCTCACATTTCCATTTTCCCTACAAAAAAACCAGTTTTTACAATTCAATTACCACAAAAATAATTGCATTTTTCGTCAATATTTGCAGGATCTAATGGAAGACGACCTGAATAGTAGAGAAGGCAAGGAGAAAATGACAATGGAGAAGAGAATCAGCGGATTGGAAGCGAACTTTGTGTTCATACAGCATCAGGTAGGAGTTAGTACTGTGGATTTTGGAAATAGAGGGTTTTGGGGTTAAGGTTTGGTTGATGGTAAAGTTTTAGTAAGATCCTATGGATAGTTAGCTGATAGTAAGGTTATTTTATAGTAAGATTATAGTAAAGTTTAGATCATAGTAAGATAGGTCATAGTAAGGACTAGTAGTAAAATAGTAGTAGGATCCTATTCATAGTAAAACCTTATTGATAGTTAGGTCTAGTAGGATCCTAATCGTGGTAAAAACTCATTGACATTTAGCTGATGGTAAGGTTCAGTTCATAGTAAGATAGTAGATAGATCATAGTAAGGATCAGTAGTGAAATAGTAGTAGGATTCTATTCATAGTAAAACCTTACTGATAGTTAGGTCATAGTAATGTTTATTTCATAGTAAGATTTTAGTAAAGTTTAACTCATAGTAAGATAGTAGATAGATCATAGTAAGGCCTAGTAGTAAAATATTAGTAAGATCCTATTCATAGTAACACCTCATTGATAGTTAGGTCATTGTCATAGTAAAGACCTAGTCAAAGTTAGTAAGTAGTGAAATTTTATTAGAATCTTATTCATAGTAAGATCATAATCATAGTAAAGACCTAGTCATAGTTAGTACATAGTAACATCATATTTATAGTAAAATTGTAGTAAAATGCTTTTTTGTAATAGTGCTAACTTATAGTAAGATCCTATTCAAACTAAATCTAATTTATAGTTTGTCCTAACTTATACTCAAACTAAGATCATATTAACGGTAGTAATATCGTCAATAGTGAAAATGTATTCGTATTAAGATCTAACTTATATTCGATTATAGTAAAGTTTAATTCATAGTAAGTAATTTATAGTAAAACCGATAGTAATATGATCTCGTTCATAGTTAGTTCGATACTTATTGTAATCTGATTTATAGTAAGATTTCACTTTTTCCAATTCATAGTATCTTCTTACTCATCTTCTTACTCATCATGCTATTATAAAATCTTATTTACCCAAAAGCAACTTCCATTAAAAAGTGAAAGCCTTTAGTGTTTATTTGTGCAATTTTCAAATAAAAAAGGGAAGTTTACCCACACATTTGACCAGCGCGAAAATTGTCAATATTTGGGTTTGGCTCTTTTTGATGAATTTTACGAATCAATTTGATGAATGACTATTTCAGCTCAATCAAATCATGGAGCATCTTCATGCGGAGCCGTGCAAGTGCTCCAAATGCTCCAAAATGTCGCAGAAAAGTGATGGGGAGGTAAGCACTTTGAGCTCTTTGAGCTGGAGCCCTTATCTCTCATTTTTTCAGGTGAATCCAACTGAAATGCTCACACAGCTTTTCCCCAATGCCTCTTCGGAGCAGCTCAAAACACTTTTGGAGCTCTCGAAACTGAACAAGCTCCCCACTACAGTAATCCCAAAAGTGGAAAAACCAGAGGAGCTCGGAGCATATCAGAGCTCCAATGGCGGTGGGAAGATACAAAGTGAGCGGCTCTCGGAGCCCAAGCCACGGAAGAAGCCGTTCAGTCTTCCCGCTTCTACTTTTTATAGGAAAGAGTCGGCTAGTCGTGAGTTTTTTCATTCATTTGAGGAGAGGAGCTCAACGTCTTCTTGTAGAATTGGTACCTCCCTTGACTCCATTGACGCCTTCAATGCCTGTCACGTCCGCGAATACTTCTACAGCTTCACCGGGTCCTAGTTCAGATGACGATCATCAGGAAATGATGCCGATGGAGGTGGCGATGGGCTCCACGCCCACCACTCCTGGAGCCAATTTGTTTACTCAATGTAAGGGTTTCAAGTTGACCTCGAGAACTACACCATTGATCAATCACAAGGTGGCCTAGCTTTTGCTATGTTCAAATTTCCGAGAATTGGAAAAGAGTTCTTGAAAATCTATTCCAAAGAAATTGTAGAAAATTAAATTCTCTACAAAACTGTCGAAGGAATTTTAAAAATATCAATTGCAACCCTTTTAAAACTGTTCTCAAAGCGATGGCCTAGCTTTTGCAATGCACAACTTTATCGCTATTTTCCGCAAATTGGAATAGAGTTTTTAAAAATGTATTCCGAAGAGATTGTAGAGAATTAAATTCTCTACAAAACTGTCGAAGGGATTTTGAAAATATCCACTGCAACCCCCTTAAAAACTGTTCTGAAAGCGATGGCCTAGAAATCCAAAAAAGTGGTTTTCTCTTCCACGCGTTTTTTGGGGGTTGGGGGCCTGGTTTTGGGGGAGATTTTTGGCAGGGTGGTAGAGTTTTTGATGCACTACAAGTCTATCAGAATAAAATGTGGGAAAAGTAGGATCGAGTCCTGTGAAAAGGGGGGTAAAGTTAGGTATGCAAATTCTAGGTTAGCTTGGCAATGGGTGGTATAGTTCTTGTGAAAGGGTAATCTAAATCATAAAAACACATTATTTTGATTACAAATAGCAAAACATGTATTGACTACTTTAAAACTGCAAAAAAACTGCAAAAAACTGCAAAAAACCCGCTGAGTTGTCCACGAGAACTACACCACTGACCAATCACCGGGTTTCACTGATTTTCAACGATTTTCACCGATTTTCCCCAATTTTCAAAGGTTCAAATGAACTTTTTCCAAACAATTTTCAATCTACTCTATAAAATCCCAATTTCCAGCCATGGTGGACATGCTGAAACTCAACAACGCCGCCCACTCCACCGGCTCGCCGGGCTTCCTCCGCGGCCGAGGTCGCGGTCGCCCCAAGCTCATCGGCGACGAGCTCGACGCGGACCTCGTCGACTACATGGTCTCCCTCAAAAACGCCGATCCCCACGGCGGCCACTTCACCGCCTCGCAAGCCCTCCACATGGCCCGCCAGTACATCCTCGAACGAGCTCCGGGGCTGCTCGAGGAGCACGGCGGTCACGTCAAACTCAAGCTCACCTGGGCGATGAAGTTGGTGTCGCGGATTGGCGAGAGGCAGAAGGAGATCGAGTACGGGCTGCCGGCGGGAACACTTTCCAATATGGGCAGGAACCTGACCAATTTGCCGGGCGGCAATTTTATGACCGATATGATGGCACAGAACATCTTCTCGCAGCAGATGTTGATGATGAATCATTTGCCGGGGAAGTCGACGACGTCATCTGGAGCGCAGAAGAATGGAAGTGTCAAGGTGGAGGCGAAGCATCAGAATGAGGAGAATTTGAACACGAAAGTTGAAGGTGAGATCGTCCTCGAGAAGTACACCATCGGCCAATAGGGGAAAGTGGGCGTGGCCTAATTCTATCATTGTGTTTGAGATTTGAGTTTTGTCCTCTCGAAGTACACTATCGACCAATAGGGGGAAAGTGGGCGTGGCCTAATCCAAGACTGATGAAGATCGCTGACTCATGTTGTCCTCTCGAAGTACACTATCGACCAATAGGGGGAAAGTGGGCGTGGCCTAATCCAAGACTGATGAAGATCGCTGACTCATGTTGTCCTCGAGAAGTACACCACTAACCAATCAGCGCTCTTGGCCCCGCCCACTCCCCATTCACTATCTTTCTTATTGCTTCCCTATTGGCTGCTCGTGTAGTTCTCGTGGACAAGCCATCACATTTCGAGTGCCATTGCCAAAAATAGGGCTTATTGTCCTCGAGAAGTACACAAAGCGCCAATAGCAAAAAGTGGGCGGAGCCTAACCTTTCCAATCGTTTTGCGCGCCTCATTTTTGCAAGTTGTCTTCGAGAAGTACACCACTGACCAATCAGCGCACTTGGCTCCGCCCACTTTCTCTCACTCCCCCTTCACTCCCCCCATCCTTCCCCTCTCCCTATTGGCTACCCGTGTAGTCCTCTCGGACAATCCAAAAACCCGTTTTTTTGCAGCCTCCATGCCGGAAATTGTGAACATCAAAGAGCTGAACATCCCATTCCTGAATAACTTTCTCGCGGAGCTCAATGAAAAAGGTGGCACCACGACAGCAGCTGGTGATGGTGAAATCGCCGCCAACTTATTCGCTTCCAACGCATAATTATGATATTGCTCACTTTTAATCTCGCCCCAATGGGTTTCGATATTTATTCGTTTTAGGCGAATTTTGTTTTTTTTTTTTTGAGAAAAATTTTAAAAAATTTTAAAAAATCAATAAATCGATTCATGTATTTGTATAGGATCTGATTAGAAGAGCAATATAAGCGATGATACGGACCACGAGAAACATGAAAAAGAGAATGGAGATGTCGAAGATTTTATGAGAGGCGGAGAAATCGATCTGGAAATTTTTTATTGATTTTTTGAAAATTTTATCGATTTTTAAAAAATTCAAAATGTGCTCACCGAGCTCAACACCTCGTATCCAGTCCGTGGACATCCATTCAATGCAAACGCCCTCACAGTACTGTTAAAACACTCTGGAATCAACTTCACCGACTCCCACTCATTGATAGCAAGGGCTTCGTAACCGTACCTAAAACCAAGGTTACTGTAGCTCGTTTAAAGGCGCATACATACTTGAAATAGGATAGAGATGAGAGCCAGGTGAAATAGGAGGGAATCGCGTCGAAGGTGATGAAGAAGCCGCCGAACGCCATGATGGGCACTACGAAGATTGGAAGCACCGTCATGGCCACGTCGCTGTCGGCGAAGATGGTGGCGACTGCGTAGGCTGGAATAGGGTGTGATAGGTATGGTTGGAAAGGTCTTGGTGAGAGGAATCGAATGGTGTGGTTGGTGTGATGATAGGGTGAAGTTGAAGCGAGTTATGAGGGTTTTAAGTTGAGGGGGGCTCTCATTGTCTGCGTCTACTATGAAAAGTGGGCTTTTTTGGTTTTTTTGGGTTTTTTTTGGGTTAATATGTATTTTTTAAAATTTAAAGCATTTGAAAATATAAAATTCATGTAAAATAGTAGAAGAAAATAGATATTGGAGATTTTTTGAATTTTGAAAAAATTTTGAAATTTTGAATTTTGAAAAATTTTTTTTTTTTTTCAAAATTTTCAATTTTTTTCAAATTTCAAAATTTTCAATTTCCCTCAAATTATAAATTATTCGAAAGCTCTTTTCACGCCCAACACAACACTCTAATCACCATCTCACCATCTTGCCATTCACCCAAATTATGCGCCTTTAACTCTCTCTAACCGTCTGCGTCTATCATGAGAGAGTGGGTTTTTTTTGGGTTTTTTTTTGGGTTTTTTGGGTTAAAATGTATTTTCTAATATTTTGAACGTTGGAGAAGATGCAATTTATGTTGAATAGTGGAAAAAAAGAGAACATTGGAATTTTAAAATTTTTTGAATTTTGAAAAAAAAAATTTCTTTTCAAAATTTTCGATTTTTCAATTTTTTCAAATTTTCAAAATCCCCAAACCCCCTCATATTATATATCATTCGAAAGCTCTTTTTACGCCGAGCACAACACTCTAATCACCATCCCACCATCCCACCATTCAACTGAGTTATGCGCCTTTAAACCGGCCTGTCTCTAACTGTCTGCGTCTACTCTCAAACTTAAAACTTACAAATCGAAATGGCCACATTGGTAATCAAAATCGTCACCAGGCAAGCAAATGCGTAGCTTGCAAAACTTGGATATAATCCTGCCATCCAGTAGACGATGGTATTGTAGAGAATCGGAAGGATTATGTATTGGGGGAGCTGCAATTTTAAGTTGATTTGGGTTGAGCTCTCATAACTCCGCCCATTTTTTCTCTTTTTGGCTGAAATTCTCTGGAGTTATAGAGTGAACTGAGAGCTACAAATTGTTAGTTGAACACTTTTTATGAAAATCGAAAAGAGCCAAGTTATGCTCAGTTTTTAGAGGGGAGGGTCAAAACCAGTTCTAAAAAATTGAGCACATCTTGCTCCGTATTGATTTTCATAAAAAGTGCTCAACTAACTATTTGTTGCTCTGATATTGATGCACATCTCCACAAAGTTTCAGCTCAAAAGAGCAATTGTGGGCGGAGTTATAAAGGCTCAAAGTTTTTGATCTACCTCCGCAATGTTCTTCGCCAAAAAGTAGGCGCTAGTCCTGTACACTCCGTTTGCATTTTCTCGAAGGACAATCGGGAGCTCTGCTGTTATCACCTAAAAGTTTGATTGCTCATTTTGGACTTGAAACAAAAATGGACTTGATACTTACTGGAACATTTGGAAATTGCAGCATAAAATTCATGTTTCGGATGTGATTGAACATGATTCCATTGATCGAAATAATGGTGGCGGGGGAGACGGGTGTTTGGAAGAAAACCATACCGGTGATAAGGGCGGTGATCTGGAATTCGAGAGGAATTTGCATTGGAAATTGGAGAAAAAAGCGAAAAAAGGCTAAAAATCAAAAAAAAAAGTGATGGCCTAGAAATCCACAAATTTGGTTTTCTCTTCCACCTGTTTTTCTTGGGGTAAAATTGATATTTTTGAAATTCCCTCGACCAATTTATAGAGTTTTGAATTCTCTACAAAACTGTCAAGTTAAAATTGTTAAAACTCTTCTGAAACCCGAGAAAAATTTGAACCAAAAAAAGTAGTGTAAAAACTCGGCCACCCGTTTTTCTGGCTTAATATCAAAGATCTAAAAATTTTGTTCGGCAGTTTTGTAGAGCTTTTGATTCTCTACAAGATTATCAAGTTAGAAATTTATAAAAACTACATGGAAGCCTAGAAAATCATCATTTTTGCGAAAGCTAGGCCACCTGGTGTAGTTCTCCTGGACAATCACCAAAAACTCACTATGATTTGAAAAAGCCGCACTGATAACAAATTGGGATCCCTTATCACAGTCAAATAGGCTCTCCAGGAAAGCGCCTCGAATTGCGTCCAAAATGAGGCATTGTAACTGAAAATTAAAAAAAAAAAATTTTGAAAAAAATTTAAAAAATCGATTTTTATCATACTCTTGATTAAAAAAAGTCTTGGTCCTCTCCGAACTATCACTGGTAGCGTAACTGGATGCCCGTAACTTGTTCGCATTCCCGATTGCCAGTACGGATTGCCCGAGATCGGTGGTCAAAAAGCCCGTGCGAATTTTCTAAACTTCTTTTTTATAGTTAACAACATGTATTGATTATGTTTTACAGAAATAGTCTTCATCGAGTTGGCACGATCACTGTCTATCACTGCCAACGTCCTGATGAGATGATCGGCGGGGTTGTAGTAGGCGGGGCAGGGATATCCGCATCGTTCGAATAAGGGGAGGGCTTGGTCACCGGGACCTAGGTAGATCACACGACCGCAGGCCATTAGACAGACACTGGAAATTGGAAGTTGGAAGAAAAATGTGAATGGAAATTGGAGGGAGGGTTTTTTTGAGCATTTAGAGTTGGTGTTAGGTGTTGCAATTGCTATGTTTTCTTGGTTTTGAAAATTATTCTTTTTGAATTTCAAGTTTAATGAATTTTATATCAAATTAAAGCCAAGAAAATTGCCTTTAAAATGCGCTAAAAATCATATTGATCGCCCCATTATTATTAGAGATACAACTGTCTGCGTCTACTTCTAAACTGTGCTCTCTAGCGCTTCAACTAATTTGAAAACCTATCAAATGATATATCAAATTGAAGCTCTTGAAACTGCCTTTCAAATAAACTAAAAATCATTCAAATAGACCCAATACTGACAAAGATAAATGCTTTCAACGTTTTATCGCTTTCTAACTGTCGGAGTCTACTTTCTAACTACCCTCTCTAACCTCTCAATTATTTTGTAACATCATTGAACGTTATATCAAATTGAAGCTCTTATAATCTGCTTTAAAATGAGCCAAAAATCATTGAAATTGACCCAATACTGACAAAGATATATGCTTTCAAAACTTGATCGCTCTCTAACCATCTGCGTCTACTTTTAAACTGTGATCTCGAGCTTCTCACATGTTTCATCAATATATAAAATTTACACCAAATAATACCCCTAAAAATTGTCTTTTATATGAGCCATAAATCATTCAAATTAACCTATTACTGACAAAGATATACGCTTTCAAAGTTTGATCGCTGTTTAACCATCTGCGTCTACTTTCTAACTGCTCTCTCTAGTCTCTCAATTATTTTGCAACTTTATTAAAAGTTATACCAAATAATAGCCCAAGTAATTCCCTTTCGAATAAGCTAAAAATCATCCCAATCGTCCCATTATTATTAGAGATACACGCTTTCAAAGTTTGATCGCTCTCTTACCACCTGAGTCTACCGTCTTACTGCGCTCTCTTACTCCGCACTACTTTTATATGTAACAAATGCTATATCAAATTGAAGCTCTTGAAATTGCCTTTCAAATAAGCTAAAAATCATTTCATTCTGACGAGGATTTGTGGAGAAACAAGGGTTATAGTGCTGCAGTTACTCTCGTTGTCTGCGCCTACTACCTAACGCCTCTCTCTCTCTCTTTTCTCTTTTCCACAGAACGACTTACTTATTAAAAAGTGAGTAAACTTGACTGGAAGGTTGATGAATCGTTATAATCACCGTCATCCCATTATCCGCCAATGATCGAAGAGCCTGTACCACATGACCTGAAACTTTTCCTTCTTTCAATCAACACTTTTTCCACTGTGCTCATTACCAGCCATAAAAGCATCCAACCCCGACGTGGGCTCATCGCAAAACAGAATCTTCGGACACGTGAGAATCTCCGCCGCAAACGACAGCCGCTTCTTCTCCCCGCACGAAAGACCCTTCAACTGATTCGGAATCCCTATAACAGTGTCCGCGCACTTCTGAAGGCCCATCTGGGTGAGCACTTGCTCCACACGGAGCATCCGTTCGTGATGGGAGAAGTGGTCGCCCATGCGGAGGGTGGCCATGAACTGGAGATGCTCGCGGGCGGTCATTGTGCCCACGAACATGTCGTGTTGTTGGACGAAGGCTGACATCTGGGAGGTACAGTAATTTGCATGGGTTTAAAGGCGCATGAAGGAAACAATTGTGCAACTAGAAAGTTTGAATTGCTATCCTCTGCTAAGTTACAGACGTTTTTAGTCTAAGATACAGTAATCTGTTAACTTTTCAAGGCGCAGGTGGCTTGATAAATCCCAAACTTTGAATTTCTTGCAAGTTTTTTATATGATTTGATAGAGAATTTTACGCTGATTTTGGCTGTATAATCAAAATTAAATATGAACTGCCCTGAACCGAGTTATAGGGTTTTAAAGTTGCAGTACACATCTACAGTAACCAAGGTTTTTTAAAAGCGCGTAAAAACCGTCAAAACTGAGGGTTTTTATCAGATTTTTATACCATTTTATAGAGAATTTTACGCTGAACACAACTATCTGATCAAAATTTCACATTAACCATCCCCTTCCACGTTACAGACGCTTAAAGTGAGCGCTACCGTAATCCGTTGTTTCAAAGGTACGCATCGCACAAACCTCCCGAATCTTCCACTTATTCGCTCGTTTTCCATCAATCAAAATCGAGCCCTGCACGTCCAAATTATTCAGATTCCTCGACGTCAACACATTCAACAACGTCGTCTTGCCGGCTCCACTCGAGCCCATGATGGCCAACAACTTGCCGGACTCGGCCATCCCCGACACGTTGTGAAGGATCTCTTTCACTCTTCGTGGCTTTCGGTTCTTCCATCGATCGAATATGCTGTCGGATGGTTTTCTTTCGGGGCCTGTTACGTTGAGGGAGGACCAGTAGAGGTTGCAGCTGGAGAATTTGGATTTTTTGAGTATTTTTGGGTGTATGGTGGGAGAAATGTGAAAATCTCTTTGACAGTTTTGTTTAAGAATTTGATTCTCTACAATTCTGTCAAAAAATAATTGAGTTAAATGCGCCTGGTAGCTAGAAAAATCGATAAAAAGAGTGCGGCCGTGAAAAAGCTAGGCCAGGGTTTCTCTTCCCCGTGAATTTTAGGGGTTAGAAAGAGTATCATGGATTTTCCTTGGACAGTTTTGTTTTGTTTTCAATTCTCTACAAAACTGTCAAAAAATAAATTGAATTGCAAATTATTAGCAGGAACTCGGAAAAATCAATAAAAGTGATTTTCTAGGCCATGATTTCTCTTCCATGCGGTTTTTCTAGTGTTACAGAGGGTATCATGGAATTTTCTTCGACAGTTTTGTTCAGTTTTTAATTTTCTACAAAACTGTCAAAAAATAAATTGCAAAAGAAACTCTGAAACCAAGAAAAAATCAATAAAAGTCATTTTCTAGGCCATTATTTCTCTTCCATGCGGTTTTCTAGTGTCACAGGGAGTTTTATGGAATTTCCTTGGATAATTTTGTTCAGTTTTTGATTCTCCACAAACCTATAAAAGAAAAATTGACTAAAAATCATCTGAAACCCAGAAAAAAATCAATAGAAAAAGTGGACTGTGTAAAAATTCGGCCACACATTTTTCTGGCTTCATTGCGAGAATTTCGAAAATTCCTTGGACAGTTTTGTTAAATTTTGAATTCTTTACAAAACTGTCAAATCAAAATTAACTGAAAATCATCTGAAATCCAGAAAAAATCAATAAAAGTGATTTTCTAGGCCATGTTTTCTCTTCCATGCATTTTTCTAGTGTCACAGTGAGTTTTATGAAATTTCCTTGGACAGTTTTGTTCAATTTTTGATTTTCTACAAAACTGTCAAAAAAAATATTGCAAAATATTATCAGAAACCCAGAAAAAACAATAACAATACTATATTTTAGCCCCGCCCCCTTCTCTGATTGGTCCGCTTTGTAGTCCGTGTGGACAAAGTTCTCACCCTTCTGGAACCACTGGATGGTGATGCTCTTGATGTTTTAATAGTGGAAGGTTGTCCTCGTGCATCATTTCAGCCAACATCATGATCTTAAAGATAAGGAGGTTTTGGAGCATTGGAGCATTGAAAAAGAGCATCAAAATGGAGCATTAAAATGGAGCATCCAAAAAAATCATTACTATACTACTACTAGTACTAGTACCAGTAATAGTAATAGTTGGTAGTCATGATAATCTAATCAATGGTGTTTATTGCACAACACGGGTCACTCCTATCTTATCACCATTTCTCTGCGTCTCTCACTTTTCTATGCTCTCTCGTCATGTGCACTCTAATTTTTCATTGACAAAGTGACAAAAGTAAACTGTTTTATTATTTTTATTGATTTGTAACACCAGTGTCCGAGTTAGAAGCAGTTAAAATGAATGATAAGTAAAGCACTAGCTGTTTTAAGTTTAATTTACATTGAAAAATATGGAAAAGGGAGTTATTCAGTAGGAGTTTGAGGACTCGAGGAGATGCCACTGCTTGAGGATTCTTTCTGGAACAAAAAAATTAAAGTTGGAGAGCCGCGACGCAGCCGCAACGCAACCGCTTTACAACCACTCACCTGCGTCTCATCCAAAACAGTGTCCGTCTTCCTGCGGAGCACCACGAATCGAATCGGTGCTCCATTTGAGTCCGATATCAGCTTGGTCAACATCAGCGCAGATTTGAATTGCTCACCGGCTCGCTCGTTGATTTCCAGCAGGCTGAAAACGATAAAAAAGGTACAGTAATCCTTTGGGGGGTACAGTATGAAAATAGGGGTACAGTAATCCGAGATACAGTAATCCGTGAACCAGAAAAGCTTTGAGAGGTACAGTAAGGTGTTGATTACTGTACCTTTCGATATGAATTAGTCTACAGTAATCCAAAGATCGGAAATAGAGAATATGGTACTAGTTGTGAATTCAACGCTACAGTGATCCTTTCTACAGTAACCAATTCACTCCATCCAAAATTAGTTGGTTTACAGTAACCCTAACTACAGTAACCCTAATACAGTAACCCTAGCTACAGTACCCTTTTCTGCAGTACCCTCTTTTCACCATAGTAATCCCTTTTCACTACAGTAACCGATTCATCCTGGTTTACAGTAGCCCTAACTACCATACCCTTTTCTACAGTACACCCTTCTTCACTACAGTAACCTTTCTCTACAGTAACCCATTCACCCCATCCTGAATTAGGTTTTTATTACAGTAACCCCTCTTCTCTACAGTAACCCTTTTTCACTACAGTAATCCATTGCACCTCATCGTGCATTAGGTCCTTCTTACAGTACCACCTTCTTCTCTACAGTACCCCTTTCTACAGTAACCTATTCACCTCATCCTGAATTAGGTTTTTATTACAGTAACCCTTCTTCACTACATTACCCCTCCCCTATAGTTCCCCTTAAATACAGTAATCCCTCTTCTCCACAACCTTTTCTACAGTAACCTTTACCTACAATACCCCATTTCTACAGTACCCCTTCCTACAGTAACCCCTTCTCTACACCTCCCCTCCTCCCCCTTCTCCCCCACATCTCCCCATCCCATTTTTCGACCCACCAATCGTGCTCCTTCAACGGCAAATTGGCGCCATTGACCTTGGTGATCTGGAGACACCCCAACCGGCCGTGCGTCACCGTGATATCCCTCGTCGTCAACGGCGTCTCCACAGCCAACACCTGATCGTAGCTCGTCTGCTTCACAATATCGAACAACGTCCGCTGCGGAGCACGCTGCTCCTCCGGACCAGACTCGATAATCTTCGAAAGAGCCGCGAGCAGCTCCATGCGAGTTTCAGAGGAGCCCACACCGAGTTGAGCCAAGGTGTGGTCGTTCCACTTGAGCAGGTCCTCGCCGCGAAGGTCGTACCCGATGAGCAGGCTCGCCACCTCGTCCATCTGCTCCGACTGGAGCCACAGGAGCACGTCGTCGAGCGTCCAGTCTTTTACTTCTTTCCGTTTCCAGGCGGCTTGTGACATTTTCTCCTTGGCTCTTCGTGTGCGTTTTTTGGAGACTCGGTGCTGCTCCATGTTGCTCATTACAGAGGAGTCCAGGTCTGGGCAGGATTTGCGGAGTTGCACGCTGGAAATTTATATCATTGGAAAGCTCATGAGATTCTGAATCTGATGATGTGCCTTGTTTTCAGGTAGCTTGAGTTTGAGCAAAGTTACAAGGGTTTGAAAAAATGCAGTCATTTCCTTTTTGCCGTCTCATTGTCTGCGTCTACTCTTTAATTCTGATCTTTTTTACTTTTAAATAATTTTTTTAATGGATTTTAATATGAAAGGTATAGTTTTTAACAGTTTTTTAATGGGAATCTCAAAAATTTTCGAAAGTTTGGTTTTTCAAAATTTTCAAATTTTCCAAATTTTCCAACCCTTACAAATTTTATATCATCCGAAAGCTCTTCTTCCACTGAATCCAATACTTTTTTCAAAATTTCAAAACAATCACTCTCCGCAGAGATACACCCATTCAAAGTTTGGTGCGCGCTCTCTGCGGCAGCATCCCAGCAGAGAGCGCGCACCAAGCTTTAAAGGGGTGTAACTCTGTGGAGAATGGTTTTTATAACAAGATAATTATATTTTTGAAATTGTGAGGAACGGGGCTATCGATTGATGTAAATTTTACAAAATTTTTTCAAAAAAAAAAAAAATTTTTTTTTCGAAAAATAATTTTTTCCGATTTTGTAGGCAATTTTTATATCAATCGAAAGCGCTTTTTACGCTGATTACAATACTATAACTTTCCTTCTTTGAAATTGATCCTCCACAAAGTTACACCCATTTCAATCTCACACTCTCTAACCGTCTGCGTCTACTACCAAAAAACCTACTCACCACGACTGAAAGCTGTATCGATTGTTATTGTTCCCAACGCCTCCCGACTCTCTCTTCGGTCTCATTACCGCAATTTGGTCGGAATTGTCGTCGACAGTAATGGTGGCTGCAAAAAACTTGTATATCTCTGTCTGTCCTCCATCAAGATTACAAAACATACTCTTAAAGTCTCCAGAAGACGACGAAGACGGCGATGGACTACTGGTTTCAGTGGGCTTCCTGCGCACCATCGAACTTCTCTCGATCTTCACCGGCACCCGGGTTTCCACGTTGCGCGGGAATTCAGAATTCAGATGACGTGGTCCGAGCACTTCTCCACTTTTACTTCTTGTGGTGGAGGATCGGATGTCGGAGAGGTTCATGCTCTGGGGACGGTCCATTTCGTTGATGGAGGGACGCGAGGACTTGTTCCTCTCGCGGAACGTCCAGTTGCCCATGAAGAATAGCGGCTTCTTCGAGCTGTAACTTTTGATTTTCAAGTTTTAACATGTTTGTATAGTTTTGTCTGGAAAGAGGAAATTCTCAGCTTTAATTTGATTCTAAAATCATAAAAATCCGTTGAAAACGGAGTGAATTACACGGAAAAAGAGGCGAGAGGGGGCGAGAGACATGAGCTAGAGAGTAGACGCAGAGAAACAGAGATCCTTCCGCAGAGAGCGCGCACCACTGTTCTACCTCAATTTTCTACAGTTTAACTTATTTTTTAGACAGCGATACTTAGTTTTTCAGATTCAGAATTTTTAGGGCTACATTTTGATATGAAATTTGAAAAGTTTTGATGAATTTTCAAATTTCAAAAAAAAATCGATTTTTTCGAAATTTTTCAAAAACTTCTTTACAATACAAAACACCTCAAAATCTGTGAAAAATGTGAATTTTTGCAATTTTCAATGAAAAAAGAGATCTCGATTTCGCAATAGACGCAGAGAAACAGAGATCCCTCCGCAGAGAGCGCGCACCACTATTCTACCTCATTTTTCTACGGTTTAACTCAATTTTTCTGCTACAATATTTAGTTTTCCAAATTCAGAATTTTCCGGGCTACAATTTGATACCAAACTCAACGCACCCTTTGGAAAAAATGGAGCCGCCACTATGAGACTTGTCCATTTTGTCAGCGGGCGATGGGTGTGGTGGCGCTGGTGGTGGCACGATTTTGGAGCTGATCGACTGGTTGTACTTGGTGAATCGTCTCAGAGCCGGCTGCTCATCACCGTAGATTCCGGCGATCTGAAAGAAATTTTTTTGAAAAAAAGGAGATCAAAAACTTTGAGTAACTGTAACTCCGCCCATTTTTGCTGTTTCTGGCTGAAATTTTGTGGAGGGGTAGAGCAATATGAGAGCTACAAGGTGTTAGTAGACAACTTTTTATGAAAACTAAAAAGAGCCAAGTTATGCTCAGTTTTTGGAGGGGAGGGTCAAAACCAGTTTTAAAAAATTGAGCACATCTTGCTCAGTTTTAATTTTCATGAGAAGTTGTCAACTAACAATTTGTAGCTCTCATGTTTATGTATATCTCCAGAAAATTTCAACAAAAAAGAGCACAAATGGGCGGAGTTATGATAGATAGTTCGAGAAGCTCAAAACCAAAAAATCTCAAAAACCAAAAAAAACCCCAAAATCAATAAAATCAACGACAGAAACAAAATAAACAAAATGATTTCTATCAAAACTGCAAGCCCCGCCCCTTTAACACAATAATAATGGATGGTTTGTCCTCTCGGATAGCCTTCTAAAAAGAGATGAATGTGTGTGTGTTGATGGTATGTTTGTAAGTGAGGGACAAATAATAAAACCCCCTCCCGCCGAAGACAAGATGGTGTGAAGGGGGAATAAAATGGATGCTTTTGTCTTCTGAATTCTGACGACGTCGTCGTCATCTCTGTGTTCAAGAGGGTGTGAAGGTGCTTTTTTACAGCATCAGATGATCGTTTGAGGTCAATGATGGGTTTTTTGGAGGGGTTTTTGATGATTTTCAAGTGTTTTTGATAGAGAAATTGTATTTTTAGACTAGAAATTGCTGGAAATCACTAAAAATTCAAAAAAAAGCTTGAAAAAATTTTTGAAAAAAATTTTTTTCAACAATTTTTTTTGATTTTTATACCAAAATGTAGCCCCAAACTTGCTGATTCTGGAAAACTAAATATCATCCGTTAAAAATAACATTAACCCCCTCAAAAATAAGCTAGAAGCATGGTGCGCGCTCCCTGCGGACGACCCCGCAAAAACGGGGTGCCTACGCAGAGAGCGCGCACCAGCGTTTAGGCGTGATTTTGAAGGACTTGGAGATGGTTTTGAACATTGATTTTTAGCTCATCAGATGCAGAATTTTCTGGGCTACAATTTGATATAAATTTTGAAAGTTTTTGATGAAAAAAAAATTTTTTTTTTTTAAATTTTTTTTTTAATTTTTTTCAAAAATTTTTCTGACATATTTTCAAAGTGTTAAATTTCCAAACATTCAAAAATATGTTCAAAATAAGCACTAAATCCTGAAAAATTTACAAAAAAAAGATCAAAAACACTCTAATTGAGAATAGACGCAGAGAAACAGAGAAAAAAGCGCGCATCAAACTTTGAACGCTTATAACTCTACGAATACTCCACCATATTTAAAGATTTTTATATCATTGGAAAGACAATGTTGAGGGCTACAAAACTATATATAAACCATAAAATTTGAACAAAAGTTCAAAGAGTTATGAGCCCAACAACGTCAAGAAACACCAAAAAAGTAAAAATTTCCATTTACACAAAATTTTGCAGAAGAAAAAGCACTTTTAATATTCAATGTGTAAAACTTGAAACTATTAGCATAAAGGCATTCAACGATAACATTATGAATGCATCGAAAATCGCTCAAAATTCCGTGTCCGATGATTCCACTTTCTCTCTCCGACAGAGGGATTAGGCCACTTGGAGAAGAGAAAGATTTTGAAGATTTTGGAAGAAAATGGAAGAGAGATTCGGTCTGCAGATAGGTTTTGGAAGTGGGGAATCTAAAAATTCCCTAATTTGCAACTAAAGATTACCATCTTTTTTTTCTTTTTTTTCTTTTTTTTTCCCATTTTTCTTAACTTCGTTGTTACGGTTCACTAATTTCTAATTTCCTTTTCAAATTGGTAGAAAATGTCAAAAATTTACTTTAGAGACCCCTATTTCGCAATAGACGCAGAGAAACAGAGATCCCGCCGCAGAGAGCGCGCACCACTGTTCTACCTCCCTTTTCTACACTTTAACTTAATTTTTTTCACTATGATATTTAGTTTTTTAAATTCAGAATTTTCCGGGCTACATTTTGATATAAAATTCGAGCAGTTTTGATGAATTTTGAAATTTTCAAAAATTTCGAAATTTTTCGATTTTTTCAAAATTTCAAAAACCGACCAAAACCACTTTTTTCAATAAAAAATTTGAAAAAACCCCAAAAAAGTACAGAAAATCACCAAAAACAAAGAAAAAGCGTTAGAGACTCCAATTTCGCAATAGACGCAGAGAAACAGAGATGCCTCCGCAGAGAGCGCGCACCAAGGTTCTACCTCATTTTTTTATGGTTTAACCTAATTTTTTCACTGCGATATTTAGTTTTTCAGATTCAGAATTTTCAGGGCTACATTTTGATATAAAAATCATTAAAATCGGATGAATTTCACAAAAATTGACTATATGAAATGGAAAATCAAACAAAAAAAATGGCTGATTTCAATTGAAACAAGGAGAAACAAGTTCCTACAACAACATTATCATTTTACACACTTTTCACACCACAGTGTGATATAATGTGTGATAATGATAACATCTCACGTCTTCAGAATTCAGAAGTCAAAAGAAGATTCACACCTGGTAACTATTCGAATCCAATTGACCCATTTCGAATGCAAAAAAGTGAAAAAAAGAGACAAAACAAGGGAAAAAACAAAATGGAAACCAGTTTCGAGTGGACTTTAACACTCACCTCCGGGAATTGGCGGGTGCGCAGCATTTCGTCGATTTCCAAAGGTGATAGACTGCAAATGTGTCGATTTACGCGGGGGGTTACTGTAGTTTTGGAGCGTATTTTTTGATCTACCGTAATATTTTGACCTACTTTTTATATATTTGACCTATTTTTCATAGTTTTGACCTACTTTTCATGTTTTTGATCTACTTTTCCTATTTTTGACCTACTTTTCCTATTTTTAACCTACTTTTCATAATTTTGACCTACTTTTCATGAAGTTGACCTAATTTTTATAGATTTGACCTACTTTTTCTAGTTTTAACCTACTTTTCATGATTTGACCTACTCTTCCTGTTTTTGACCTACTTATCTTATTTTTGACCTACTTTTCATTATTTTGACCTACTTTTCATTATTTTGACCTACTTTTCATGAATTTGACCTACTTTTCATGTTTTTGACCTACTTTTCATATTTTTGACCTACTTTTCCTCCCTATTTTCCACTTTTTTCAACGACTCACTTCAAAAACGGATCGTACAGACTTCGTGGCGAGACGCCGCACAACGGATACTCGTGTTGGCGATAGGAGCGAGGGTGTGGGTGTGGGTGCGGATGGGCGTGTTGAAAATAGGCGGATGAACTGCTGAAATTAATCCAATTATCACAAATAATCAGGTTAAAGAGTGTGTGCATGTCTGCGTCTACTCTCTAACTCTCATCTCTCATACCGGTTGCATTAAAATAAACATAACTTTTTTGGTTTTGGTGCAATTTTTGTGAATTTAATATCATTTTGTAGCTCTTAAAATGAGCTTTCAAATGCTTTTTGAATTATTCAAATCGATACATTTGTTCTAGAGTTATACCCGTTTCAATTTCAAACAGAAATGAAGAGACGCAGAGAAAAGTGCACTAGAGCGCACTTACCGATTCACAGCGGTATCGATCGAATGACTGCGATACGAGGGCGATGAAGACGTGACAATGTGATTCCGGTTAGTCGGCCATCGATGCTCTATCATAGGCTGCAAATAGAAATCAAATATATGGCGTCAGGTGTGCAAATATGTGGGTTAAAGAGGAATGAGCAAGAATGAGCTCCAAAATAGGCTGAAATGCTCCAAAACCAGGTAACATTATAGAAAACTTCCAGCCGAATGGCAAGTGAGAACGTATATCCCAGTCATTTTTCGCACTTTCGCTTTTCGCCGCCCATTTATGGGCGTCGTTATCCACTTGTTGCGCAATACTTTCTTTTCCTTTTTCGGAAAAAGAAGGTGTCTTAAGTCTAATTGGCACGACAGTTTATGAATGGGAGGGGGATATGAATAATGACTTTCACTTGGAAATGTAATGAAAAGGTGTGGTGGAGGGAGGAATTTGAACGTAAAAAGAGTCATTTTACAGAAGTGAGGGAGAGAAAGAAAAGGTTTTGGTTAGAGACGCAGAGAAATGACAAAGAGAGAGATTGAGAGAGTCGAGTTAGAGAGTAGACGCAGAGAAAGAGAGGGGCCAAACTTTGCACACTTATAACTCTGATATTAATTGAGAAATTTGAATGCTTTTTATATCATTGGAAAGCCAATTTTGAGACCTACAAAACAGTATAAACATCATGAAAATTGGTTTAGAACTCAAAAAGTTATGAACGTTTTGCTGAAAGGAGGTAGAGAGTCGAGTTAGAGAGTAGACGCAGAGAAACAAGAGTGAGAGGGGGGGTCAAACTTTGAACGCGTATAACTCTAACACACATTAAGATATTTAAATGCTTTTTATATCATTAGAAAGATAATTTTGAGACCTACAAAATGGTAAAAAATTCAAACAAATTGATCAAAAACTCAAAAAGTTATGAGCATTTTGCTGAAAGAAGGTAGAGAGAGTCGAGTTAGAGAGTAGACGCAGAGAAAAAAGCACTGGGAATTGTGATTTTATCAGTTTTGTGGAGATAGCTATGTTGTTTATACTGAAAATCTTTTGAAATTCGCTTTGGATTCAAAATGTGAAGTTGGTAATAGACGCAGAGAAACAGAGATCCCTTCGCACGCCAAAAACTCTCAATTTTCAAACGCGCATAACTCGAGAACTACTCAACATTTAGAAATAACTGTTAGCTCATCTGAAAGATAATTTTAAGGGCTACAAATTGATATAAAAATCATAAAAATCGATTAAGAATCTAGAAAGTTAGAAGCCATCTACTGAGGCGCGCGCGAGAGATTAGAGTTAGAGAGTAGACGCAGACAGCTAGAGAACTAAAAACTACAAGAAGCTTCCCATGACCTCTCCACCAGCAAAAAAAAAAGAGAAAAAGCAATCTCATTACTACTACCTGGGTGATTTGCATGTAAAAAAGCGCAAGAGATTATGCAAATGCGGTCTTTGTCAGTGAGAGAGAGAAAGAGACTAAACCCCCTTCACAGTTGAGTGCACAAACCGTTTTTTGATTGGAAAAACGTTTGAAACTCCCACAAGGCCCGCATAAACCCTGACGATTATTCTTGGGAGCGGATGACGAAACTCAAAAAAAAAACTTATAATCAAAAAAAACGCAGCTGATAAATGGTCAAAAGGTGTGAATAATAGGCAATATTTCTTGGTATTTTGACAAACAGCCCCCCCCCCCCCCCATGAATGGGGTGGCTATGAGTGTATTTGTGAGGGGGGCAAATAAAAGCCTCGAATTACATGGAACACACACGGCGACACGCACTGTTTGATACTCTTATGGGCGTATCAGGTGGTGGGGGAAAAGATGGGGGGGGGGGGGGGGGGGGGGGGGGGGGAAACGAGAATGGGATGGGTGCTGGAAATGCGTCAAGGTACTGGAAATGCGTCAAGGCACTGAAAATGCGTCAAGGCACTAAAAGTGCGTCAAGGCACCAGAAACACGTCAACCTACAGAAAATGCGTCAAGGCACTGAAAATGCGTCAAGGCACTAAAAGTGCGTCAAGGCACCAGAAACACGTCAACCTACAGAAAATGCGTCAAGGTACTGGAAGTGCGTCAAGGTAAGGAAAGTGCGCTAAGGCATTGGAAATGCGTCAAGGTACTAAAAGTGCGTAAAGGTACTGGAAATGCGCCAAGGCACCGGAAATGCGTCAAGGTACTGTAAGTGCGTCAAGGTACCGGGAACGCGTCAAGGTACTGGAAATGCGCCAAGGCACCTAAAGTGCGCCAACCTACAGAAAGTGCGTCAAGGTACCAAAAATGCGTCAATGTACCAAAAGTGCGTCAAGGCTCTGGAAATGCGTCGAGGAACCAAAAGTGCGTCAAGAAACCAGAAATGCGTCAAGAAACCAGAAATGCGTCAAGGCACCGAAAATGCGTCAAGGCACCAAAAGTGCGTCAAGGTACCGAAATGCGTCAAGGTACTAGAAATGCGTCAAGGCACTGGAAACGCGTCAAGGTACTGGAAACGCGTCAAGGTACTGGAAATGCGTCAAGGCACCAAAAGTGCGTCAAGGTACAGAAAGTGCGTCAAGGCACCGGGAATGCGTCAAGGTACTGGAAATGCGCCAAGGCACTGGAAATGCGTCAATGAACTGGAAACGCGTCAAGGTACTGAAAATGCGTCAAGGCACTGGAAATGCGTCAAGACACTGGAAATGCGTCAAGGCACTGGAAATGCGTCAAGGTACTGGAAGTGCGTCAAGGCACCAAAATTGCGCCAAGGAACAGAAAGTGCGCCAAGGCACTGAAAATGCGCCAACCTACAGAAAATGCGCCAATAAACTTTTTCAAACTCCAAAATTTCAATAAAAAAAGCCAAAAAAGTATACCCTGAAGCTTCATCTCGATGACAATCTATAATAGAATGAACTGATTCGGTCATCATTATCAATCATTTTCTCCTTTTTCTCTTCTTTTTTCTTCTTCCTTTTCTTTTCTCATCACAAAACCAACAATAGCCAATGGCATTTTCAACAAAATAGCACGAAAAATGGAGAGACGCCGAGAAAAATCACATTTTTTCGTTTCGGTCAGGTCAAAAGCTGACCAAATGGGGCAAAAATATTATTTTGATAAAATCAAGGGGAACTGGAAATGATGTTAAACTTTTCGAAAGTTCTCTGTGAAATTTCAGAGAAGTTCAGACATTTTTGGGGGGCGGGAAACTTGTTTTTTGAAGCATTTTGGTGTAGATTTACGGCGCTTACTGCAGTTGGGGGTAGATTTACAGGGAGCTGGTGTAGATTTACAGGAGCTGGTGTAGATTTACAGGAGCTGGTGTAGATTTACGGGAGTTGGTGTAGATTTACGGGAGTTGGTGTAGATTTACGGGAGTTGGTGTAGATTTACGAGAGCTGGTGTAGATTTACAGGAGCTGGTGTAGATTTACGGGAGCTGGTGTAGATTTACGGGAGTTGGTGTAGATTTACGGGAGTTGGTGTAGATTTACGGGATCTGGTGTAGATTTACGGAGTCCAATGTAGATTTACGGGGTCTGGTGTAGATTTACGGGGATTTGGTGTAGATTTACGGGAGCTGGTGTAGATTTACGGGGTCATTTGTAGATTTACGGGAGCTGGTGTAGATTTATGGGGATTTGGTGTAGATTTACGGAGAATTGGTGTAGATTTACAAGGGATAGCGTGGATTTACGGGGAATTGGTGTAAATTTACGGCGCTTAATGCAGTTGGGGGTAGATTTACGAGAGCTGGTGTAGATTTACGGGATCTGGTGTAGATTTACGGGCGCCAAAAGTGAAATTGAGAGGATTTTCCCGACTTTAAATCGGATAATCTCTCTCGAAAAATCTCGAAAACGGATCTCAAACCCGAACCTAAAACTCATAAAACCGCAAAGGACAGACCCCCTCCGATGAATATCACTAGATCTCACTTTTTCGATACGGAAAACCGAAAAAAGGGCGCCAAAAAGGAGGAGAAGAGCAAAAATAAGGAGATTATAATAATGAGTGCACCGAAAAGAGCCGGTTGAAAACGGAACATTGTTTGAGTTGCACTTATGGCCAAATGTGCGAAAAGAAGCGGCGCCGATTTTGTTATTCGGAGGTGGAGGAATTTTGGTGATTAGGTGAGGAGAGAGAGGGGTTGGAGAGTAGACGCAGACGGTTAGAGAGTGAACTTTGATTTTGAGGGGGTGTAACTTTGTAGGGTGTTGAGGGATTTGGATGCTTTTTAGTTCATTGAAAAGATAATTTCAAGAGCTACAAATTGATATAAATTTTATATGAAAATAATTAATATCCATAGAACTATTAGTGTTAGAAAGTAGACGCAGAGAAATAGAGAGTAATTTTGCTTCCAGGCTTATAACTTCAAAACGCTTCTACAAATCATGGCAATTTGTATATCATTGAAAAGGAAATTTAACGAGCTCTTAAACAATTTAAATTTTATTAAAATTGACTAACAACCAAGAAAGTTATGAGCTCCCAAGTGCAACAGACATAAGAAAGATAGGGATTACAGAGTAGACGCAGAGAAGCAGAGAAAAACGCTTGTAACTTCATGGAAAATGATTTTTATGGAATAGGAATTGTATTTTTGAAATCAGCATAAAATTTGCTATTGATTGATGTAGATTTTGAAAATTTTGGAAAAAAATAATGTTTTGAAAAAAAATTTCAAAAAAAATTTTTTTCAAATTTTTTTTTTCAAATTTTTTTTCGTCAATCCTACATCAAATTTTTGCAAAAAAAACCCAAAAATCAATTGTTTTCAACTAGAAGTTATAAAAATTTCAAAAATTCAAAGAAAAAATACAAAAAATTCTCTACGGAAACTCAATTATATGAAAAAAGAGTTATAGTTTTAAAATCAGCAAATTAAGGGCTTCAATTTGATATAAAATTTATATGGTTTTAAAACAAAAAAATGTTTACTCCAAAAATTTTTCAAAGTTTTTACCCAAATTTCTTGGAATTTTTCGGAATTTTCACTCTAATCATACATTCACATGAACCAAATCTAACAAGACAAAGCCCAGAAACATAAACCAATGGCATGTCACATTATAAGTAATGTGAAAACCACTCGGACACGATAAAAACGACGAGTGAAATAGAAGAATTGGTGGGAAACGCTAACATTAGCCGATTTTCCCTTTATCATCAAATCCAATCCACATCCATCATCAATGTTTATCAGTGCAAAGGTGAAACTATTAAGTGAAAGGAGGCGGTGGGCGGGGCCGATAATTGAACATCCGGTGTGTGTATGAGATACCAGTATTGCGAAGGGCGAAAGCGGGATTAATCAAAGAGAAGATCGGTGGGAAAATGATGACATTATGATGATGGTGTTCAGAAGTTTGGATGAGGAGGAGGATGAGGGGATAGTTAAAGTTATAGCGGGTCAGCGTTTGATGGCGTTGTTCCGGGTAATCAGAAGGCGTCAGGGGTGGAATCATGAAGTGAAGTTGGGAGTTGAGGGGGCTGGAGAAGCGTCAACCTACAGAAAGTGCGTCAATCTACAGAAAATGCGCCAATGTACTGGAAAAGCGTCAACCTACATCAATTGCGTAAAGGCACTGGAAATGCGTCAACTTACAGAAACTGCGTCAAAGCACTGGAAATGCGTCAAGGCACCATAATTGCCTCAAGGTACTATAAATGCGTCAAGGTACAAAAAGTGCGTCAACCTACAGAAAATGCGTCAAGGCACTGGAAATGCGTCAACCTACAGAAAATGCGCCAAGGCACTGGAAATGCGTCAAGGCACTGGAAATGCGTCAGGGCATCAGAATTGCGTCAAGGTACTATAAAAGCGTCAAGGCACCATAATTGCGTCGAGGCACTGAAAACGCGTCAAACTACTGAAAATGCGTCAACCTACTGAAAATGCGTCAAGGTACAGAAATCGCGTCAAGGCACTGGAAATGCGCCAACCTACTTCAATTGCGTCAAGGCACCAGAATTGCGTCAACCTACAGAGAATGCGTCAAAGCACCAAAATTGCGTCAAGGTACAAAAAGTGCGTCAGTAACAGAAAGTGATGGCAATGCACTGGAAATGCGCGAAGCTATAGAAAAAACGTCCACCTACGAAAAATGCGTCAACCTACAGAAAGTGCACCAGAAACGCGTCAAGGCACCAAAAATGCGTCAACCTACATCAACTGCGTCAAGACACTGGAAATGCGTCAAGGCACTAGAAATGCGCCAACCTACTGAAAAGGCGTCAAGGCACCAAAAGTGCGTCAAGGCACCAAAAATGCGTCAACCTACTGAAAATGCGCCAAGGCACTGGAAATGCGTCAAGGTACAGAAAACGCGTCAACCTACTGAAAATGCGTCAAGGCACTAGAAACGCGTCAACCTACAAAAAATGCGTCAAGGCACTGAAAATGCGTCAAGGTACTAGAAACGCGCCAACCTACAGTAAGTGCGCCAACTCGAATTGAACCCAATAAACTTTCAAATCCATCAACCTACCGAAAATGCACCTACACACCTTCAACTCACCAACCTTCAACCTATGCGCCAACACACCCTCTACCCACCAACTCTCCCACCAACTTCCCACCCTGGTAACCTAATCCCATGAGCCTTGCCACTCGAAAAACTGTACACAAAAGTGAAATGTCTCATTGGGTGCCAAAAGTCAAAAGCGAAAAGCGCGAAAAACTTGCCGCATGGACCAGTTTTTCTGTCTCTCCCGAACAGTGTGAATATATGATGAAAAGAGGAGCGCATCCGGCGAGCAAATAAACACGGAGCTCCCGCGGAAGCAAAGTTCATTGGAAGTGCGTTAAAGTTATCATAACTTGGAGCATTTTTGCTCTTTTTGGATGAAATTTTGTGGAGAGGCAGATGAATATGTGGGCTACAAATTGTTAGTTGACAAGTTTTTATGAAATTTGAAAATGAGCAAGATACAGAGCGAACATGATCTTTATAAGTGCACTTCTCAGTATGCCACTTGAAAAACTTAAAATAACTCTGCCAATATTGATTTTCATAAAAAGTTGTCAACTATCAATTTGCAAATCTTGTATTATTCTATAGCTCCAGAAAATTTGAGCCAAAAAGAGCAAAAATGGGCGGAGTTATGATAGGTAGATCAAAAAGTGACAATTTTTGATCTACCTATCATAACTCCGCTCATTTCAATTTTCATGAAAAGTTGTCAACTAATAATTTGTAGCTCTCAATTCATTCTACATCTCCAAAAAATTCGAGCCAAAAAGAGCAAAAATGGGCGGAGTTACAATAGGTAGATCAAAAAATGACAATTTTTGATCTACCCTTCATAACTCCGCCCATTTCAATTTTCATAAAAAGTTGTTAACTAACAATTTGTA
Organism: Caenorhabditis imperialis; assembly: GCA_963572205.1. Classification (NCBI taxonomy): domain Eukaryota; kingdom Metazoa; phylum Nematoda; class Chromadorea; order Rhabditida; family Rhabditidae; genus Caenorhabditis; species Caenorhabditis imperialis. Next base: position 1,912,278 of record OY751541.1, read on the forward strand.
GCTCTCAGTTTATTCTACAACTCCAGAAAATTTGAGCCAAAAAGAGCAAAAGGGGGCGGAGCTAAAACTCACATAATCCGGCGGCGGTTCATAGGGCCGTGTCATCCTCGACGACGGCTTCAGAATCGACGGCTTATCGATGGAGGTCGCCATTTTGCGGTTCTAGAATGCTCTAGAATGCTCTTTGTTTGATTTTGATGAACCTGAAAAATAGTGGTTTTTGAAAAGGTAACAAGTGGTCGAAGATCGTGGGTCAATAAATTGGCAAGTTGCCATAGTTTTTAAAACTCGATGATTTGAAAGGAAATTGAAAAAGAAAAGGAAAAGTTAACAGGATTATAATAATCTCGGGGTACGGTAGTTTCGGGGTAGATTTACGGGACCTAATGTGGATTTACGAGGTGTAGATTTACGGAGCACAAATTTACAACCATTCTGTGTCGATTTACTAGGAAAATGGAGCAAAATGTGCTCACAATTTGCAAATTGAGCGCAAAAATTAATCCGAAACGCTCATAGACTAGTGTCGGAAGTGGAAATAGACACTTGAATATTATTTTTCCTGAACCGTTTTTTTTCCCGTTTTTTTGTGATGACGTGGCACTTTTCGGAAAAATAAATATGGGTGCGGAGTGTTTGGTTTTTGGAAAAAGGGGGTGATGGTCATGACCATGTTTCTTATGGTAGATTTGATAAGTAGTTGGATAAATAGTGAAAATGTTGGTAAAAACTAACAGAAAATTACAATATTGATAGACAAGAGAAGAGAGAGGAGTTAGAGAGTAGACGCAGAGAGCGAGAGAGAGGGAGAGATGAGAAAGGGGGAGAGAGGAGGGTTAGAAAGTAGACGCAGAGAAACAGAGTGTGTCTTGCTTGCAACGCGTATAACTTTGGAACTACTTAACTGATTGAAGAGTTTTGTATATCATTCAAAAGATAATTTTACGAGCTTTAAAATGGTATAAAAATCATTAAATTTGAAAAAGAACTGCAAAAGTTACAAGGCCCCAAGAGCAGGGAACATGAGAGATTAGAGTTAGAGAGTAGACGCAGAGAAAAACTGACAAAAAACAATTTTTGAATGGTTTTTTTTGTGGAAACCACTTGGATTTTTAAGTAGAAAAACTATGCAACTAAAAAATTATACTAAAATTCAAAATTGTTTTATAATAGACGCAGAGAAACAGAGATCCCTCCGCAGAGAGCGCGCACCAACAGTATCAAAACTTTGAACTTGCATAACTTTAAAATTACTCAACAGTTTTTTATAATTTTTATAACATTTGGAAGGAAATTTAAAGAGCTACACGATGATATAAGTTACATAAAAAACGAAAAAGAACGTCAAAAGTTATAAAGCTTTTAGTGCAATCGACATGAGAGATTATAGTTAGAGAGTTGACGCAGAGAAAAACTGCCAAAAAACGTTTTTTGAATGGTTTTTTTTGTGAAAATAACTTGCATTTTAAGTAGAAACATAAAAAAACTACACATTCATACTAAGGGAGAGTTTTGAGTGCTATCATTATGATATAAGTATGACTGGAAAGAAGAAATTCTCAGCTTTAATTTGACCCTAAAATCATAAAAATCCGTTGAAAACTGAGTGAATTACACGGAAAAAGGGGCAAGGGAGGCGAGAGAGATGAGTTAGAGAGTAGACGCAGAGAAACAGAGATGCCTCCGCAGAGAGCGCGCACCACTGTTCTACCTCAATTTTCTACAGTTTAACTTATTTTTTAGACAGCGATACTTAGTTTTTCAGTTTCAGAATTTTTAGGGCTACATTTTGATATAAAATTTGAAAAGTTTTGATGAATTTTCAAATTTCAAAAAAAATCGATTTTTCCGAAATTTTTCAAAAACTTCTTTACAATACAAAACACCTCAAAATCTGTGAAAAATGTGAATTTTTGCAATTTTCAATGAAAAGAGAGATCTCGATTTCGCAATAGACGCAGAGAAACAGAGATCCCTCCGCAGAGAGCGCGCACCAACCTTATCAAAACTTTGAACGCTTGTAACTAAAGAATCATCCGACAGAATTCTATGATTTTTACATCATTCGAAAGATAATTTGAAGAGCTTTAAAATGATATAAAATTCTCAAAAATTGAACCAGATCCTCAAAAGTTACAAGACCCACAAGGCAGCAAACATGAGAGATTCGAGTTAGAGAGTAGACGCAGAGAAAAAATGGCAAATTTTATAAATTTTGGCTTTTTTCACTGAAAACCAGATTCTACTACCAGAAAACAGAAAAAAGTAGAAGAAAAGTATCCGAAAAGAAAACAAAAAGTGTTGAAGAGTACTCATCTCACCTCCTCCTCCTCCCATTTCCTCTAAACCCTATAATCGACACCTCATCTTTTTGCCTTCCGAATGACCTTTTATGATGATGAGGATGTTGATGACAAAAGAAATATATGCAGAGGGGAAAAAAGAGACCATGACGGAAGATATCATCTGGAGAGGTACTATACTATTGTACAAACAACATTTATGTGTTTTTTTTTGTCGGGCAAACTAACAGTCGTAAGCTTTTTGTACTGTTTTTTGTTTTTTTTAGATGGGAAAAGGACAAAAAACTTAAAAAAAAAAAAAAAAAAAAAACATTTTTTTCAAATAGAAAAAAAACATGATTTTCAAAAATCTCTACAAACCTCATCAAATTTTATATCAAAATGTAGCCCCAGACTTGCTGAATTCAAAAATATACAATTCACCCCGAAAAAACCACCTTAACCCTCTGAAAAACGCGCTAGAACCTTGGTGCGCGCTCTCTGCGGAGGCGTCTCTGTTTCTCTGCGTCTATTGCGAAATCGGAGTCTCTCGCGCTTTTTGTTGCATTTGGGCGTTTTTCTGTATTTTTTTGAGATTAATTCAAGGTTTTTTTTGGAAAAATATTGATTTGGTTGGGTTTTGAACGTTTTGAGATTTTTTGAAATTTTGAAAAAATCGAAAATTTTTCGAACTTTTTGAAATTTTCAAAATTCACCAAAACGTATCAAATTTTATATCAAAATGTAGCCCCAGATTTGCTGAATTTGAAAATATACAATTCAATATGAAAAAACCACGTCAACCCCCTGAAAATCGCGCAAGAACCTTGGTGCGCGCTCTCTGCGGAGGCGTCTCTGTTTCTCTGCGTCTATTGCGAAATTGGGGTCTCTCGCGCTTTTTTTGGTTTTTTAGTGATTTTTGGTACTTTTTTGGGATTTATTCAAGTTTTTATTGAAAAAAGTGGTTTTGGTTGGTTTTTGAAAGTTTTGAGATATTTTGAAATTTTGAAAAAATTGAAAAAATCGAAAAATTTTGAATTTTTTGAAAATTTCAAAATTCATCAAAACTACTCGAATTTTATATCAAAATGTAGCCCCAGACTTGCTGAATTCAAAAATATACAATTCACCCCGAAAAAACCACGTTTACCCCCTCCAAATCACGCTACACTAGTGCGCGCTCTCTGTTTCTCTGCGTCTACTCTCTAACTCTGATCTCTCCCCCTTTTTCTCATCATCGCTGTACAAAACTACCCCAGAAAGTGGGAAAAACCCAGGTGAAAATGAGAAAATGAGAAGAAGGAGACGACTAATAATAACTGTTTGCTGAAGTGGAGGGGGCTGGCACTATAACAATAATAATTATATTGTGATTCTTACGCAACAAAGGCAGAAAAAAGGGGAAGAAACGGAAGAGGAGAAAATGGGGTTTCGAGTAAAAGGAAAACATGTGTTCGGGAAGGTCATGACATGATAATTGGAAGAGGGGCGGATGAAAGGAACGGCTAAACGTTTTGCGAAATTATTTTTGGGTTTTTCCAAGAAAAACGGAGGAAAAAGGATGAAAAATTACCAGAATTGAGCTAAAATGAGCGAGAGATGCGAGTTAGAGAGTAGACGCAGAGAAAGAGTGAAAGAGAGAGCAGAGTTAGAGAGCAGACGCAGAGAAGCAGAGATCCCTCCGCAGAGAGCGCGCACCAAAGTTCTAGCTCAATTTTCAGGAGGTCAACATTGTTTTTACAGGGCAATATGTAGATTTCTGAATTTAGCAAATTTGGGGCTACATTTTGGTACCAAATTTGAGCAATTTTGATCTACTTTGAAAATTTTGAAATTTTTCAAAATTTTCAAAAACCTCAAGCAGAGAAATCAAAGTTCTAGCTCGATTTTCAGGCGGTTAACGTTGCTTTTTGGGGGTGATTTGTAGTTTTTCAGATTCAGTAAGTTAAGGGCTACATTTTGATATAAAATTCGAGAAGTTTTGATGAGTTTTGAAATTTTCAAAATTTTCGAAAATTTTCGATTTTTTCAAAATTTCAAAAAATTTTAAAACGCTCAAAAACCGACCAAAACCACTTTTTTTCAATAAAAAATTTGATTAAATCCCAAAAAAGTACAGAAAACCACCAAAAAACAAGGAAAAAGCGTTAGAGACCTCAATTTCGCAATAGTCGCAGAGAAACAGAGACCCCTCCGCAGGGAGCGCGCACCAGGGTTTGAGAGCGATTTTCAGAGCGTAAATGTAGTTTTTCGAGGTGGATTTGTAGTTTTTCAAATTCAGAATTTGACGGGCTACAAAAAATTCAGAATTTGACGGGCTTTTGATACCAAATTTGAACAATTTTCAAAAACCCTAAAAATGATTGAAAACTATTGAAAAACAATAATTTATCTCAAAAACTCAAAAATTGACTGAAAAGTACCAAAAAAGCGTTAGAGATCCCAATTTCGCAATAGACGCAGAGAAACAGAGATGCCTACGCAGAGAGCGCGCACCTGGGTTCTAGCGCGATTTTTAGGGGGTTAACTTTGTTTTTACAAAATGAATTGTATATTTTTGAATTTAGAAAGTTTGGGGCTACATTTTGGTACCAAATTTGAGCAATTTTGATCAAGTTTGAAATTTTTGAAATTTTTGAAATTTTCAAAAAAAATATTTTTTCACAATTTTCAAATTTTTCAAATTTTTCACAAATCTTTTCAGTTTTCTGACGACGATATTCAGATTTTTGAATTAAACATTTTCTGTCCTACATTTTGGTACCAAATTCGAACCCTTTTTTGATCTACTTTGAAATTTTCAGAATTTTCACTACCAAAAACCAACTATGTAGTGGTCATTGAGAAAAAGGCGAAAAAGGCGAGACCAGTCGACATAAGAACACATAAAAATGGAGTGAGGACAGGACTTATGGTCATTAACAAGCATCTCAAGAGAAATGGATATGGAATTGGGAGAATGGTGGAACACATCTCTCTCCATTTCTCCATTTCTCGAATCGTATTGGCTAATGGGAGGTGGAAAGGTGATGATATTGTCCGAGAGATGAAAGATCCGGCAAAATGTTCACGGTTTTACGAGTTTTTGATCTCGTCGAATCGACCGATTTTACGCGTTTTTAGGTTCAGCGCACACGCAACGTTTCAAATCGAAAGGAATCGTTATGGATTTGATATCAAAATGTAGCCCCGGACTTGCTGAATTCAAAAATATATATAACATTTAGGAAAAATCAAGTTAAACTGCTGAAAATTGAGCTAGAACAGTGGTGCGCGCTCTCTGCGGAGGAATGTCTGTTTCTCTGCGTCTATTGCGAAATCGGGATCTCTAACGCTTTTTTGGCAATTTTTAGTCATTTTTTGAGCGTTTTCTTAGTGTTTTTGAGTTTTTGAGATAAATTATTGTTTTTCAATAGTTTTCAATCATTTTTAGGGTTTTTGAAAATTTTTGAAAATTACAATTTTTCCAAATTTTTGAAAATTTGAAAATTTATCAAAATTTTTCAAATTTGATATCAAAATGTTGCCCCAAACCTTCTGAATTCAGAAAACTATATATTACCCAGAAAAACCACAGTTAAACCCGTGAAAATCACGCTAGAACCATGGTGCGTGCTCCCTGCGGAGGCGTCTCTGTTTCTCTGCGTCTATTGCGAAATCGGGGTCTCTCGCGCCTTTTTGTGCGCTTTTGAGTGTTTTTCCAAGATTAATTCAAGTTTTCTTTAAAAAAGTAGATTTTTATCGGTTTTTTGAATTTTTTGAGATTTTGAAAAAATTAAATTTTTTCGAAATTTTTGAAAATTTCGAAATTCATCAAAATCGCTCAAATTTAATATCAAAATGTAGCCACGGACTTGCTGAATTCAAAAATATATATAACATTTAAGGAAAATGAGGATAATCTGCTGAAAATTGAGCTAGAACCGTGGTGCGCGCTCTCTGCGGAGGCATCTCTGTTTCTCTGCGTCTACTCTCTAACTCTGATCTCTCGTTCACTCTCTCTCTCTCTGCGTCTATTGTTTCTAACAAGCATTTTGGAGCAAAAAATGAGAAAAATGAAAGTAATGCTCAATGAGCACACTGCTCAAGTTTTTATTTTTTTTATTTTATTCATTACGGCCAATGTGGTCCGTGAAAATGAGAGAGAAAAAAAATATGCAATTGAAAAATACAGCGAAAAGTGTGGCAGGGGTTCGGGGGGACAATTAAACGAGAGTGATCGGCTAACATACGGGTTGTTGTGTTTGTTTTGATAGTGTGCGGTTGGTAAAGAAGTGTTGTCGGAGTTTTGATTTGCAACGCGGCCAGGTGAATTTTAGCTTAGCGCGTGTTTTCGTGTTGCTTTTGCGTGTGAAAAAATCAGCAGTATTCAAGTTACAAAAAAGAGACTAGACAGGAGGACAAAAGATGGATGAAAAATGGAAAAAAGCGGCAATGACCGGATAAAAGAGAAAAGGTTGTAAATAAAAAGGATCTCATCCTTCTCTCTCTCTTTGTGTAGGTGCGCAAGAAATCACAACAAAAAGGAAGGTAAACACGAGAGATTTATCCATGGAAAATACTTGAGAACACAGAAGAATTATGGTTTTGTTTCGGGTCAAGTATCAATGCGAATTTTCCCACTGAGAGAGAGAGAAATGACCATTTATTTCGGGTGCCGCAAAAGGGAAAAAGACAGCCAACTGTCAAAATTTAGGTGTCGCGTAATAGACAGGAAATTGATTTGGGAGCCAATGATCATGGAATAAGATCGGGAAATCAAAGGGAACTACAGTAGGCTGCGTAAATCTACACTAGAGCTTGTAAATTTACACGAAACAGAATTGGGATGCGTAAATCTATATTGGACAGCGTAAATTGGCATTAGATCCCGTAAATCTACCCCAAACTACAGTTCATCCCCCGTAAATCCACACCAGCTTCCCGTAAATCTACCCCAAGCTACAGTAAACGGTGTAAATCCACACTAGTTCCCCGTAAATCTAAACCAGCTCCCCGTAAATCTACACTAGAGCTCGTAAATTCACACCAAGCAGATTTTGGCCGCGTAAATCTACATTGGACAGCGTAAATTTACAATAGACTGCGTAAATCCACACTAGGCCCCCGTAAATCCACCACAATTTACAGTATCTCTCCGTAAATCCACCACAATTTACAGTATCTCTTCGTAAATCCACATTAGAAAGGCGTAAATCTACACCAACCTCTACCAACTTCCCGTAAATCAACACTAGGTCCCGTAAATCTACCCCACACTACAGTTGGCTGCGTAAATCAACATTAATCTCCCGTAAATCTACCTCAAACTTCAGTATAACCCCGTAAATCCACACTAGTTCCCCGTAAATCTACCCCAAACTATTCAAGCTCCCCGTAAATTTACACTAACATCTTGTAAATATACAATAAGCAACCGTAAATTTACCCCAAGCTGTGGAGATCTGTGTAAATCCACACTAGTTCCCCGTAAATCTACATCAACCTCCGTAAATCTGTCCCAGCCTCTACCAACTTCCCGTAAATCCACCCCAACCCATTTCCAGAAACAGACAAAAGAACAAAAGAATGTGTAACACCATCAGCTGGACAGAAAAGCGTAACACATGGTCATTACGCCCTCCCCTCCCCCTTTTCATACAGTTTTTATAGTGCGTTTATCAGTTCGAAAAGACCATCGTAAATCTATGGCAAAAAAAACGAGGAACTGGTAGCGGAATGAGGAAGTCATCGAGATGGAAAAAAATGGAAACTTTCGAGATGTAATTGTGGGAATAATCCGCTCGGATCGACCTGATTCGCCTTGATGGCTTTCGGTTTTTTCCTAAAGTTTTTGTTGACACTTGGTCAACTTGTACTGGTACACTTCGAGTGGAGTTGGGAAGAGCACGACAGTTTTTGCTCGGAGTTCGAGTGTTAAAGAGGTTTTGCAAAAAGTGGTGTTGGTTTAGGATGGGTTGCTGGTGGTGTGGATTTACGAGAGGTGGATTTACGGGGAGGGAGAGTCAAAGGGAGTTGGTGTGGATTTACGGGGTGTAGATTTACGGGAAGGAGACTCAGAGAGAGTTGGTGTGGATTTACGGGGCCCAATGTGGATTTACGGAGAGCTGGTGTAGATTTACGGGACTTCATTCGTTTGTTCAGGGATCTAATGTGGATTTACGGGGACAAATGTGAATTTACGAGATCTAGTGTGGATTTACGGAGCCAAATGTAGATTTACGAGGAACAGTGTGGATTTACAGAAGCTGGTGTGGATTTACAGAGAATTTTGTGGATTTACGGGACTTTCTGTTGATTTACGGGGTGTTGGTGTAGATTTACGGGGCTTTAGTGTAGATTTACGGGGACAATTGTGGATTTACTGGGTGTAGATTTACGGGAAGGGAACTAAGAGGATGTTAGTGTAGATTTACGGGGCCTTGTGTCGATTTACGGGACCAATTGTGGATTTACAGAAGCTGGTGTGGATTTACGTGGCTTTGTGTCGATTTACGGGACCTAGTGTGGATTTACGGGGACAAATGTGGATTTACGAGACTTCATTCCTATTTTCAGGGATCTAGTGTAGATTTACGAGGCCTCGTTCGGATTTACACGAACTTGTGTGGATTTACGGGACCTAACCAAAATTACAGCCCCTCTAACCATAAAACAAATGACGTGGCACTTCTAAAACCGCTGCCAACGTCTTCAGTTTAGTACATCTCTTATTGATGCCGCCGACATCTTCTTGGCGGCGGCGGCGTAATGCTGTTAATTGGTTGGTTTTGGAACGAGAATTGATGGGAATTCGAGTGGAGATTGAGGGAGGGAGGGGGTGAGCATCTGGAGAGAAGGCGTAAAAGGATTAGGGTTGGTGGCATGTATAGTTGAAGATTTACGGGGTGGATTTACGGGGAAGGAGAGAAGAGAGAAGAGAGGTGTGGATTTACGGGGAGGTGATGTGGATTTACGGAGAGCTAATGTAGATTTACGGGGAGCTAGTGTAGATTTACGGGAAGTAGTGTCGATTTACGGGGAGCTGGTGTAAATTTACGAGAACCTGGTGTAGATTTACGGGGACCTGGTGTGAATTTACGGGGTCTTGTGTCGATTTACGACTCCTGATGTAGGTGCTATTTTCATTTTCAATAACAAAATCTAGATAAAATCTTTTCGCTTTTCAAACGAAAACTGGAATCGAAAATTGTTCCACCCCAATGATCTCACCAAAAGCACACTAAACTACTGAACTTCCGAGCTCCATATCTCGGCTCCCAATTATCATTGCATAATTTTGAGCACATTTTTGAATTCCTCACATCAAGAGCTTTCTAATGGTACCAAAAACGATCAGAAAAAGTGGGCGAAAAGTCAAACAGAACACTTTTTGCAAAAGAGATTGTTTGCTATTTGGATTGGGCTGCGGACACTGATATATTTGTGGACAAATGAGAAAAATGCGAGAAAAATGTGAGAAAAACGACACGGAACTATGAGAAATATTCCGGTCAAAGTTATTTAAAAAGTTTTTTTCCAATAAAACTCTTTCAACTTTTATCCGAGTTCAGATGGAAATAGAAAAGCTATGAAAACTAGTACGAAAACGAAAATCGACCAGATGTTGGGATGCGAGAATGAAAATGATATAAAAAGTTTATTTTAATATTGAAAAAAAACGAAATTTGACCTACTTTTCATAGTTTTGACCTACTTTTCATAACTTTAACCTACTTTTAATGTTTTTGACCTACTTTTCATAATTTCGAACCACTTTTCATAGTTTTGACCTACTTTTCATAATTTTGACCCACTTTTCATAGTTTTGACCTACTTTTCACAATTTTGACCTACTTTTCATGATTTTGACCTACTTTTCTCAATTTTGACCTACTTTTGATTATTTTGACCTACTTTTGATTATTTTGACCTACTTTTCATAGATTTGACCTACTTTTCATAAATTTGACCTACTTTTCATAAATTTGACCTACTTTTCATGATTTTGACCTACTTTTCATGGATTTGACCTACTTTTCATAGTTTTGACCTACTTTCCATAAATTTGACCTACTTTTTCCAATTTTGACCTATTTTTCATAAAAATTTCCCAAAAATGCATCGAAAAACGACAGGAAACTTCGCCTAAACGTTGCGCAATTCGAAAACTCGTCCCCATCGCCGTTTATCAGCTTGAATTAATCAATTAATTCCTTTCGGACAAGCAGATAAGCATCGATGAAGCAATAAGCAAAAGAGGGGGATTAAAATTGACGAATCTTGTACAAATTTTCAACTGCGACCTTCCCAGCAGAAAATATCGTAAAACACACACCTTTTGTGGCCGATGGGGGCCTAATGAATCGGAAAGTGAGAAAAAGGACTAAAGTCACACTTAGTCGTACACTTCCGCACACAAGTTAATTGGCGATGGGGGAGGGGAACGTTTTTTCGCGGGTTTTGTTTTACTACCTGGTAAGTTGTAAATTGAATTTGTGAGAAAAAAACCGTAAAAAATTGAAAAATGGCGAGAAAATGTAAATTTTACTGGATTTGACCTACTTTTCATCATTTTGACATACTTTTCATATATTTGACCTACTTTTCTCAATTTTGACCTACTTTTCATGTTTTTGACCTACTTTTCATAGTTTTGACCTACTTTTCATCATTTTGACCTACTTTTCGTTATATTGACCTACTTTTCTTTTTTTTTTACCTACTTTTCATTGTTTTGACCTACTTTCATATATTTGACCTACTTGTCATAGTTTTGACCTACTTTTCATTATTTTGACCTACTTTTCATTATTTTGACCTACTTTTCATGTTTTTGACCTACTTTTCATCATTTTGACCTACTTTTCATGCATTTGACCTACTTTTCATAGTTTTGACCTACTTTTTATGCATTTGACCTACTTCTCATGTTTTTGACCTACTTTTCATGTTTTTGACCTACTTTTTATAGTTTTGACCTAATTTTCATAATTTTGACCTACTTTTCATAGTTTCGACCTACTTTTCATCATTTTGACCTACTTTTCATCATTTTGACCTACTTTCCATCATTTTGACCTACTTTCCATCATTTTGACCTACTTTTCATCATTTTGACCTACTTTTCATGGATTTGACCTACTTTTCATGGATTTGACCTACTTTTCATCATTTTGACCTACTTTTCATCATTTTGACCTACTTTTCATAAATTTTAATACAAATTCAATGCTATGAATCGAAGAAAATGGGAAAGGTCATGAAAATGTGGTATAACCTATGCAAATATTGGCGAATTCAACGCCGATCCACTTGATATCTCATTCTCCTTGTGATTCTCAAGGTTGGAACACAATATGTGCTCTACTGCACAGAGAGAGAGAGAGAGAGAGAGAGAGAGAGAGAGAGAGAGAGAGAGAGACGCAGAGACGCAGACAACGAGAGTAACTGAAACACTGTGAGAGAAAGAGAGACGCAGAGAGTGCAGTGGAGCGTGATTGCAGAGCGATCAAAGGAATAATAAAGAAGAAAAGAACGACGAAATTAATAATAAGTGTCATGAAAATTGAGTGGGCGATCTCTTCTTATTAACGGTTCAAAGGATCCGCTACCCAAATAATAAGTAGAGTAGAGAATTAATTAGTCAAGGTAATTAACTAATTACCTGTAATTAATCAATTGCCTGAATTTTTTGATAATTGATATTCAGGTCACATTCTATGATAAAATATATAAAAAAAACCATATTTTTTTCATGTCCAGGTTCAAAAAATAGGTATTGTGTAATGTGAACCGCTCAAAAAAGGATTATCCGATTTCAACTGGTTTTTTTTCGATGTATGACATAACATTTACAAGAAAAGAGTGGAGAGTCTGACGATTAGAGATAGAGTGTTGGGCAGAGACGCAGAGAAGATAGACAGGGAGATGGTTAGAGATAGTGACTAGAGAGGGGATGTTGGTTAGAGACGCAGAGATAGCTAGAGAGGGAGAAGGGGAGAGAGAGTAGTTTGGTGAGAGACGCAGAGAAGACAGATAGGGAGACGGCTAGAAATAGGATGTTGGTTAGAGACGCAGAGAAGATAGGTAGAGAGATAGTTAGAGATAGATGTAGGGTAAGAGGCGCAGAGAAGATAGACAGGGAGATGGTTAGAGATAGGATGTTGGTTAGAGACGCAGAGAAGATAGACAGGGAGATGGTAAGAGACATCAGGTTGATAGGAGACGCAGACAAAGATAGACAGGGAGACGGCTAGAGATATGAGGTTTTTAAGAGACGCAGAGAAGATTGACAGGGAGATGGTGAGAGACAGTGAAATGGTAAAAGACGCAGACAAACATAGACTGCTAGACGACTAGAGATAGGATGTTGGTAAGAGACGTAGAGAATCAAACATTTATTTTTGCACAACAATCTTTACTATTACTAACGGACAAATTCTGTGTGTCTGTCGCTGTATCTGTGTGTCGCTAACCCTAGCGCTGTCCCCAGCCATAGGAATGAGCCCAATTTTCGGTTACGGCTCTTATTTGGTGCCGCGGTGATGCCCGTCCCATCTAGAAGTTGATAGCTTTAATTTGAAGGGTACTTTACCTGAAAATTTCTGAAATTGACCCTGCGCGAGGTCCCAAATTCGCGTTCATTTGTACGCACGTACGGAGTCATTTTGTAAGTGTCGGGGTGGTCCCGGGGTAACGCTGGCGGATGGTGTTCAGATGGTCAGGGGTTCGGTTCTTTTCGATTGAAAACATTTTTGCTTTTATTGGGAAAGTGTATTAGGACATTTTAGCGAACACTCGGCCCCATAAGAAGCCAGCCGAAGAGCTGCGGCAGCAGCTCGACCGGCTGGTTTTCATTTAATTCGATCGTAAGTCCCCAATTCCCATTGAACTCTGAAAAAATATTATCAAAAGAACAAGCTCTTCTTCAACATCTTCATTGCCCACGTCTTCAATTCCCACGTCTTCAACCCCGACGCCTTCAGCTCCAACACCTTCTGAATCTAAATCTAAAAAATTCCCGTTTTCCTGAAAAAACAAAAAAATCCACAAATTTCCCATTCCTTTATCATAGTGAAGCCATTTCCATCAGCGCCTCGCTCCCCTCCCCCCTCTCCCCCCTTCATGTGTACCCCCTCCCGACCTCTTGCAAATCGTGGCCGAATGGTCTAGTGGTATGATTCTCGCTTTGGGTGCGAGAGGTCCCGGGTTCAATCCCCGGTTCGGCCCATTCGTTTTTGCTCGCTCGAGTGTGAAACATCAGGCAGATAATTTGTATGGCCTGACCGGGCCTAACGATTGCGTCATATGACGTAATAACCGGAGGAAAAGTTGATTTTTTAATCCACTTTATTAATAATTTTCCTAATTTTTGTACTCTACTGATAAGGCTATCAGTAGGTGACTTGATTTTGATTTTGATTCATTTGAGAAACGAAGAAAAATGGCGTTTTTGAATATAAACCGTTTTCATATTTTGTGCTTTATTTTATGGCAGTTTGGATTGTTTTATGCGGTTCAGTTGGTTTTTCCGGTAGGTTTTTGGATTTTTAAGAAAAAAATTAAAAAAGTATGAAAATAATGGTGAAAATTGCAGATTTTCTACAATTTCTCACCTCCACTAGACTGTCAGGATGCAAATTTCAAGTTTTCCAAGCCGAAATGCAAACTTTCAAAGTGAGATCAAATTTTAATTGACCATAACTTTTTAGGGAATTGATTTTGGGAAATGAAAGATTTATTTTTGGATTCAGTAGGTTGAGAGCTTTCGAATGATATAAAAATCATGGAAATTTAATGATTTTAAAAATTTTTCAAAATTAGAGATCAGTTTTAGAGAGTAGACGCAGAGAAACAAACATTTTTCCATTTTCACACTATTTTCACATTTTTTACAGTCTAAACTACAGATTTTTCAAAACTTTTAGGCAAGTAAAAACAAAGTTATTTTCCAGAGTAGAAATCTGCTCAGAGCTCACCGCAAACTGCTCCAAATGGCTCATCGAGCCCTCCCCCTACCATTCAATGGTCCAAGACTTCAACATGCTCTGCGGAAGCGCCGCCTACGACGCCGCCTGGGTGGCCACCATCCAATTCATTGGCGTATTGGTGGGAGCAGTGGTTTACGGTCATTTGGGCGACCATTTCGGCCGAAAACCAGTCGCCATCTTTGGAATCAGCGTGGGGATAATTTTTGGAGTCGCAGGAGGTAGGCAAAAGCGATTCGATCAGGATGAGATTCGAACTCACGCGGGGAAACCCCAATGGATTAGCAGTCCATCGCCTTAACCACTCGGCCACCTGATCACGCTCGGCAGCGGGTCGCGAGGGCGGTGAGGAGAGGGGGCGAGAGGGGGCGAGGAGGGGAGCGGCGGCGAGAAAGAAGCGACTTGTTGTTGTTGTGTACAAATACTACAATTTTTTGAAAATTTGAATTTTTCAAAATTTATCAAAAAACCCTCAGCTTTCTCACCAAACTGGAAGTTATTCGCCACCTTCCTCTTCATCTGTGGCTCATCGGTGGCGTGCGTCATGATTGTCTTCTACACGTACATTCTGGAGCTCATCGAGCCGCAACAACGAGTTTTTATGCGGACTTTTTTCAATTGGGTAATTAAGTCTTTGGAGTTAATTAGTCAATTATAATTTAGGGCTACGCAAGACTAATTTTCACTCTAATATGCTTTCTCAGTGGATACTGGAGATCCACTGCATTTTTCTCGTCATTGTTGGCACTCCCATTGATTCCAGCACTGTTTTTGCTTCCGGAAAGTCCTAAATGGTAATTAGGGGTAATTAGTGGGTAATTAAGGTAATTAAGGGAGTTAATTGAGGTAAAAACCAAGTTGATTGGAGTGAAGGTCAATTGAACTAGAAAATGCGGTGTTATGTGAAGAAAGTGGGTTAATTAGGGTAATTAAACAGTTAATTAGAGCAATTAAGATGGTAATTAGGGTAATTAGAGTAATTATCAAGAAAAATAAGAAGAATCGTGAGTTTTTCAATGATGTTGATTGAGTTATGATGATTTCATGTTTATCAAAGTAATTAACTAGTTAATTATGGTAATTATAGATTTAATTAGGGTAGTTAATTAGCTAATCAGGGTAATTAACAATTTAACCATAGTTAACTAGCGTAATTATCACATTAACCCATGATTTTCAAGTTGATATTAGCATTTATCAAAATTTTCACATTAATGGTAATTATTGAGTTAATTAGGGTAATTAAGTACTTAATCACACTAATTAACAAACTAATTATGATAATTAACCAAATTACCCTAATTACCTCCAGGTACATAACAAAAAAGCGATTCCGTGAAGCAAAAGCCGCCCAAAAACGCATCGCCTGGATGTCGGGCATCCCCTACGACGACGACGACATTTCAGAAGACGTCACGTCTTCTGAATCTTCAGAATCCCCGACTGACACCAAACTCTACACCATCCGCGACCTGTTCACCAACTGGAACACCGCCTACAACACCATCGTCGTCGGCTCGCTGTGGTTCTCGACGAGGTAATTAGTGGGGGTAATTAGGGGGTAATTAAGAGGTAATTAAGAGGGTAATTAAGTGGGTAATTAAGTTTTCAGTTTATCATCATTTGGCGCTGATTTGAATTCGGGCAATTTGGACGGCAATTTTTATTTGAGTCAGTTTGTGTCGGCGGCGGCAATTGCGTTGTCGAAAATTGTGAGTTAATTGGCCAATTAGAGGTAATTAGTGATAATTATCCTAACTAGCAGTAATTAGCGACTGATAATTGATGGAATCCAGAGCATTCAAATGGCAAAATTACATAAAATTATCTTTTTAGTAGATAATTATTAGTAATTAAGGGTAATTAGTGATAATTAGGGGATAATTACCCCAACTAACTATAATTACCACTTAATTACCCCTAATTACCCCGATTTTCAGTCAATTTTCCTCCTCGACACCTACATCCCATCATTTGACCGTCGCCGCCTCCACCAACTCCCCCAAATTGTGATGATTTGTTGTTACACTGCAATTATGATACTTATGGTGACACCATCACCGGATTGTTCCAGTCAGGGAAGCAGAAATTTGGCGAGTAAGTTTTTAGACGAAAATTTCGACCAAAAACCGGAGAAAAATGCACTTTTTTTACAGTTATAATAATCAACATCATTGGAGCAAGCTTTATCGAGCTCACTTGGGATGCTTGTTACTTGGTGGCAGCGGAAATTTTTCCAACGAGGATTAGAACTATTGGTGGGTGCACCAACAGATAGCCAAAGATTTGCTGATTCTGAAAATATAAGTTTCAGCCCATAATGTTGGGTTTTAACGGAGTTAGGAGGGTTTAAAGATTGGTGCGCCACCCTGCGGGGACACCTTCCCGTGCGCGCCAAAATGCTGCCGCAGGGAGGGAGCGCGCACCACACTTTGACCCTGTTTTTCTCTGCGTTCTCTTAATATTTTTAACGTGATTTATATATCATTCTAATCAGAATTTTACGGGCTATCTTTCCATATAAACATTTTTCAAAAATTTGGAAAAAAATTTTTTTTTTTTTTTTTTTCAAAATTTTTCTGTTTCCAGGCATTGGCACCTGCTCCCTATTGGCTCGCGCCGGAGCCCTTCTTGCTCCCCAAATGGCCTATCTCTCTGACATCTATCGTCCCGCCCCTTATGCAGTGGTGTGCTCCATTGGCATCATTTCCCTGCTCATTTCATGCTTTTTTCTTCCTGATACAAAAGGAGTGGATCTGGCGAGAATTGGTGAAAATCGAGGGAAGAATACGGAGAAAACGGGGGAAAGAGAGGAAAATTTTAATGGATTAGCATAATTATTTTTTGAATTTGACCTACTACTTTTTAGAATGAAAAGTGATGACGTTGAAATACTAAGGAACAGTGTTCGGAAGTTCCGTGTTATTGAAACAATAGAAATTCAGGTTTTGATGGACTTTGGTACTGTAGCTTCAAAAGTACGCAAACACCAACCCATTTCTAGAAATGCAGATTACTGTAGCTTCAAAAGTACGCAAACACCGATTGAAAGGTTTTGTCGGTTACAGTAACCTTTTGCGGATCTATGTAGGTACAGTAAACGGGTTACTGTACCTTCATAGGTCCGCAAACACCTCCATGGGTGTATTCTGTAGCCGTTAGACTTTTCGTTCCCTTCCGTTGCAAGTATCAATCTGTTATCAGTGATCTCCACTACAAATTCGCACGAATTCACATGAAATCATCACAAAATGTCACGTGAAACCACTTTACGTGAAAAAAGTTTCGCGAAGGAATACACAAGACAATGATGTCGACGGATCGGTGATCGTCAAGTGATTGATAACGGTGGCCACGCCCCTTTTTCGACATAAAGGAAGCGATCGCATTGTTGGTGTGTCGAAATGAACTGGTTGTGCACACTTATTCTCTGCTTTTTGTTGGCGTTTCCTGCAATTGAAGGATTCACGTTGTATAGAGCGACGAAAACCAACCATCATTCGGGATCTGATAGGTAGGAAGAATTCTGGAAATTTTGATGGATTTTTAGGGAAAATTGATGAAAAATAGTGAAAAATCAATGAAAATAGTGAAAAATCCATGAAAAACAGTGAAAAAATCATGAAAATCGATGAAAAACGCCAAGAAATTGGTGAGGGACTAGAACGCGTTTTCTAGGCCACCACTTGACGGCCAATATCGATTTTTCCCTTTTTCCATGGTTTTTCATGTTTTTTCGTGATTTTTCACTATTTTTTGATGGATTTTTCATGATTTTTCAACATTTTCTTGCAATTTTTCCCATTTTTATCGTTATTTTTCCATTTTCCTCGCTGAAAACCAATGTAAGCCGAAAAATTGAAATTTTGCTCCGAAAAACCTGCAAATTTCATGATTTTTCATAAATTTTTATCATTTTTAAATCAAAAATTGTTCCAAATTAACAGAAAACATGGATTTTAACCAAAAACCTGTGAAAATTGGCGAAAAATCATTGAAAATCCGAAAAATTAACATTTTTCATCGAAAAACCTGCAAATTTCATTATTTTTTAGCTTTTTTAGATCAAAATTCTTCTAAAAACATGAATTCAATGGGAAAAATGAAGAAAATTGACGAAAAATCGATAAAAATCAATGAAAAACTGAAAATTTTTGACAAAAAAAGGGGTCGTGGCCGCCACCTGGTGGCCTAGAAAACTTTTTCCACGGCCCTCGCTCTTTTTTCGTCATTTTTCGACCAATTTTCATGGTTTTTTTTTTGCTTTTTTTAATGAAAAAACTGTAAAACACCTAAATTATCGATTTTTCCAGTCGAAACAAGTCGGAAAACGTGGATTTAGACGAAACCGATGGCGATTCCTTCGACCGTCTCCGAAATGTACTTGGAAGTCTGAATCCAGCGATCGGATTGATGCATAAAAGATATTTTAGAGAAAAGTAAATATTTTTTGGTGTGTTTTCGACCTTTTTGATCTCAATAAACAGGTTTTTATCGGGAAAAAAAATAGGAAAACAAAGAATGATATATCAAATACTCGACATGTGTTTCGTGTGCACCGTGAACAGCGAGTCGAAGCCGATCAGAATCAGAAAGACGGCAAACGTGAAGCCGCAGAAGATGGTGAGCAGGATGCGGTCGAGCACGTTCGCCAGGAACTCCCATTCTAGTGAGCACCTGGAATGGAGATGGGTTACTGTAGTTTGGAGTGGGTGTGAACACTGTGAAATCGTGGTTTTGTGGATTTTATGGGTTACGGTAGTGTTGGAAGTCCGCAAACACCGCAAAATCAAGTTTTTTGGATTTTGACGGTGTTTTCGGGTTACTGTACTTTGAAAAGAGTGTGAACACCGTGAAAATTGAATAAATCGATTTTCGATGAGTTTTTGGATTACTGTAGTTTCAAAAAGTCCGCAAACACCGTCGAAAACATAATTTTTTGATTTTTAAAGGATTTTTGGGGTTACTGTACTTTCATAAGTCCGCAAACACCGTCAGAATGCACTTTTACTCAAATTTTGTGGTGTTTATTAGTACTGTAGTTTCAAAAAGTCCGCAATCACCACCAACTTCAATTTTTCAACTGTTTCGGATTACTGTACTCTCGAAAATACCGCAAACACTATCAAAACGTATTTCCACGAAAAGTTTTACAATTTTCTGTGTTTGCAGACTTTTCAAAAGTACAGTAATCTCTCAAACTCAATTTTTATGGATTTTAGTCAGTTAAAGGATTACTGTACTCTCAATTGGTCCGCAAACACCACCAAACCATAATTTCATCGATTTTTACGATTTTTGGGTTTCTGTACTTTCCAAAAGTCCGCAAACACCCTTCATCTAATTTTTTCGAAATGTCCGGATTACGGTACTCTCAGAAGTGTGCACTGACCTCCTCTGCATCTTCTGCTTCTTGACCTGTCTCGCCTGACTCGTGTCCATACTCATCCGGTACTGATTCTTCCGCAACGCCTTCATTTTCGCCTGGATTTTTATTGATTAATGGAAAAAAAAAATTTTTTTTTTGAAAAAAATTTTTCAAAAAAAAAAATTTTTTTTTTCAATTTTTTTTTAGATTTCAACTAAAATTAAAATTATTACTATTCTACATAACTAATAGGGATAAGAGGAACTAAAATAACTAAAAAAAACTAAAAAAAAATTTACATGTTGTGTGTACTGCCTGGTGATAGTGGCCAACCGCGCCGTATAACTATAAGTGGACTGCAAATCGCACATTTGCGAAGAAATCGAGCCGAAAAAGTGTTGAGGATCCGGTTGGACGGTGTGCTGCAAATAACACGACACACTACACGAGAGAGGGAAGGAAGCGGCCAGAAATTATAAAAAAAGCGATGAAAAAGAGCACAAAAAGAGCATGACTCACTGATAGAGGATCCATGTGCTTCATGAGCAGTGGGTCCAGGTTGGTGGAGTGACGTTTCTCGGAAATCACACCAAATTCCGTCCAGAGGTCGAGGAGAGAGGTGGGAGGGCTGGAAGTTGGAGTTGGTGGCGTAAATCTACACTGGGGGTGCGTAAATCGACACTGACTACAGTAATCCTGCGTAAATCTACACTAGAGTCTGTAAATCTACCCTGGTTTTCGTAAATCTGCATCACAGCTGCGTAAATCTACACTAACTACAGTAATCCTGTGTAAATCTACCCCAGAGTACCGTAAATCCACACTAACATCAGTTGGATGCTCCGTAAATCGACACTAGAGCTTGTAAATCTACCCCAGATCCCAGTAAATCCACCCCTAACTGCAATAAGAAAATCTACCCCGAAATACTGTATTCCTCCGTGAATTTACACTAACTACAATTGTTCCTCGTAAATCCACACCAATTTTTCGTAAATCTACCCCAGAGCTAAAACTAACTACAGTAGTCCTTCGTAAATTTACACTACCTGCTCGTAAATCCACACCAGATCCCCGTAAATCTACCCCTAACTACAATAGGATGCTCGTAAATCCACACCAGGTCCCGTAAATCCACATTAGATCTCCGTAAATCTACCGATAACTACAGTATCTCTCCGTAAATTTACACTAGAGTTTGTAAATCTACCCCATATCCCCGTAAATCCACCCCTAACTACAGTTTGATTCTCGTAAATCAACATTAACTACAGTAATCCTCCGTGAATCTACCTCTAACTACACTCCACCCACGTAAATCCACACTACCCTCCTCCCGTAAATCCACACCCACCTCAACACGAAAAACTCGACCATCGGATTGTAAATCAACCCGCGTATTCGATCCGAAATCGGCTTGTTATAATGCTTCTGACCGTGAATCGCTGAAAAACCAGAAAAAACCATCCCCAACATTCACCAAATCTCACCCAGCACAATAGTCGCCAAAAATGTGCCAATCACAATCACCATTATAATCCCGATATAGTACCAACTCATTAAAGGCACATAGGTACTCGTAGACGGCATCTGGTTGCACACCATCAGCATCATTACTGACATGGTGAGCAGGGTGTTGATTCCAAGGTATCTGTAGTGATAGAGGGTGAAATTTGGCGTCGAATGGTGTAGGTTTCATGGTGAATGGGTGGTTTTGAAGGGAGTTGTGATGGTTTTAAGTTTGGCGGTGTTTGGTGCGCGCTCCCTGCGGCAGAAGCTTGGCGCGCGCGGGAAAACGCGAGATCAAAACTTGTGACCCTCATAACTCCGTTGCGAATCACTTTTATAACTTGAAACTTACATCATTCGAAGCAGAATTTTAAGGGCTTTTTAATGATATTAATTTCATGATGTCTTTTCAAAAATAAGCCTTTTAAAACTCACAATTTCTCATCCCTCTCACTGCTCGACGAAGTGGGTGTGAAAAATCCAGTCACCGCAACAATAGTGATTATAGAAGTGGGAATCACCAGGTTTATCATATAATAAAGTGGTTTTCGTCTTATCACCAAATGGGCGTACAACATCACCCATGGTGCAGTGCAGCATTTGAAGGATTCTTCAACCCGCACGAATTCAAAGCTTATCACCTCCCACTCGTCGTTTCTCGCCATATTTCCGAGATTTACAGTGGAGGATAATGGCCAGTAGTCGATGGTTTGCTGGAAAATTAAAAATTTGAAATTTTTTCATGGTTTTTAAGGAAAAATTGAGAGATTTTATATTTTTGGCACAGTGCCAAGAAAAATCCCCATTTTTCAACACACAGCGCGAAGCTCTCCCCCCACAGCGAGGAGAGACGCAGACGGCGCGACACGCCGCTCTTTTCACGGCCGCCGCGGCGATGTGCCGAGCGTGCAGTCATGTCCGAGTGGTTAAGGAGATTGACTCGAAATCAATTGGGCTCTGCCCGCGTAGGTTCGAATCCTGCTGACTGCGAATCTCTTTTGCGACGACTCGCCTTGTCGTGCGTCCAGCTGGAGATGATGAACGTGCAGTTCTGACGGTCGTATGGGAACCACCGGACGTCCATTCGGCAGGAGAGCTTGTAAATCGCGGGGAACATCAATTGCACTTTGGCTCCACGCGGATCCTTTGACCAGTAACCTGTTTCCAGCTGAGCATTCATCAGGGATTCCGTCTTTTTTTGCTCGAGTTCTTCGCTGGAAAATTGGAAATTTTTGGTGTAAATTTTATATCGTTCGATTTGTCTTGGCGTGCTGATTTCAAAAATATAATTTTTGTTTTCTGAAATTGAGTTTGAAGCGAGTTACAGTCGCTTAAAGTTTGATCTACCTGGGCGCCAAACTTGTAACGATTGTATCTCCGCGCAGAATCATCATTTTAAAATTTTAGAAGTAGTTTTGAATTCAGAATGACTAGGGCTATCGATTGATATTAAATTTGATAGGAAAGTAGAACTTTTGAAAAAAAAACTGACCTATTATAAAGATACGTATCCGGGATCCAAATCTGATGATACGGCACAATAGTCCGATTAATCATCCCATAATCATTGGGATTCCAATCCAAAAACTCGTCATACCAATGCTGCACCATCCACACATTCACCTCGATGCTCTGCATGTGCTCATCCACATCCAATATCTGATACAAGCTCATGCTCAAGTTGATACGAGTTGGCGCCGTGTAATCCTTCTTTGGATGAACTGTTTTCTCGTAGAAGTTGGGATCGAGCAACTCTTCCACCAATCGACGTTGGTCGTTGATGAATTGGCCTGGAAATGGGTTAGAAATTGGGAAGAAATCAGTTGGAAAGGGTAGAAGAATGAAGGCAAAAGACATTCGCAGTCAGCAGGATTCGAACCTACGCGGGCAGAGCCCAATTGATTTCGAGTCAATCTCCTTAACCACTCGGATATGACTGCACGCTTGCGGCGCCACGGCGGGTGCGTACATGAGAAGGGGGAGCGGCGGTGGGGAGCGGGGGAGTTGGGGAAATTGGGGGTTTGGATGGTAATGATGGGATCTTTGGGATTTTTTTGGAATATTGATTTTTTGAGATTTTTTGAATTTTTGAATTTTCAGAATATTGTTTTTTTTCAAAATAGTGGAATTTTTGGGAATTTTAGAATTTTTCCAAATTTTTGTGATTTTTGAATTTTTGGAATTTTTGAATTTTTGGGATTTTTGAATTTTTTTTTGAAAAACTTTAAAAATTTAAAAATCGGATATTTTTTAAAATTTCAAATATTCTCAATTTTCAATTTTTTGACAATTTTCAATTTTTTTTCAAAATATTTTTGAATTTTTTAAAATTTCTGTAAAAATCAACAAAATCAAAAATCAAACAATTCAGAATTTTCGATACTTTCTATCTGAAAAAATTCCAAAAAAAAAATTAAAAAATCAAAAACTAATCCACTTTCCAACTTTGATTAGATCAATTGAAAAAAAAGCAAAAAAAATAATTTTTTTCAAAAATCCATATTTCTTCACAAATTTAACATGAATCGATAGCCCCAACTCTCCTGATTCCAAAAATATAACTCTCATCCCCTGAAATTCATTCTCCGCAGAGATACACGCATTTCAAGTATGGTGCGCGCTCTCCGCCCCTGCGGCAGCATCTTCCCGCGCGCGCCAAGATCCTGCCGCAGCCAGGGAGCGCGCACCACACTTAAAACACCTATAACTCTGCGGAAAATCAAAATTATGAGATGAAAGTTATATTTTTGAAATCAGCAACTTTGGGGCTATTGATCCATACCAAATTCATCGAGATAATGTGGAATTTTTTGAAAAAACACACCTTCATTGAGTTTTTCCAAAAATTGCTGTCTTTCCTCAAACAATTGTTGCATAAAAGTGGCATTATAGGCCGCTGTGGTGTTTTCTGAAAACGTCATAATTACTCTAATTAACTAATTACCCTAATTTACTTATTACCCAAACTCCTCCTCAACTGCGTCCGAAAATCCTCCACCTCTGTATTATTCTTCGTCGAATGCTCGCGATTCGAATCGAACCACTCCTGATAAGAAGACGTTGTGGGCGGAGACAACCTTAATTAGTGGGTAATTAGTGCTAATTAGCTAATTAGTGAAAAGCCATGCTTACTGCACTTGCTTTCCATACTTCTCCAACCATTTTGAGCAATTTGAAAATTGTAGAAATTGAAGGAAAATTGAAAATATCGATAAAGGTGGGATTTTCATGGTTTTGAGCTGGAAATTGAACATTTTGGAGCTGAAAATGAGCAAAAAGAGCACAAATAGTGTTGAAAAGCATTGGGATTGATGATTTTGCAGTCGAACATTCGACCCGCACCAAAAATATGAAAAATTCCCATGAGATTCAAAATGTTGACGTTTCGAAGAGTGGGTGAGTAAAAAACGGCAATGTTTCAAGGGGAACAACAAACAGATTGAGGATTTTATTGGGGAATTTGGAGAAAAAAAAATTTTTTTCGAAATTTTTTTTTTTTGAAAAATTGGTCTGATAGGTCGGAAAATTCTGATTCCAATGATATATTCATATTTTTCTAAAATAGAGTCCAAAAAAAGTTATGGGTATTTGAAGTTTGGTGCGCGCTCCCCCCTGCGGCAGCATCTTGGCGCGCGCGGGAAGGTGTCCCCGCAAGGGGAGAGAGAAACTTGCAACGTCTGTAACTTCCTTTAAACTCATTTTTAGACAATGAGAGTTTGATATTTAGAATCAGAAAGTTTGGGGCTATCTAATGATATTAAATTTGATCAGATTTTGAAAAAATAAAAATTTTGATTTTTCAAAATTTGAACTTTTGAAAGTAATATGAATCGATAGCCCTGAACTTTCTGATTTCAAAAATATAACTTTTATGCTAAAAAATTGATTTTCCAAAGAGTTACAGGTGTTTGAAGTTTGGTGCGCGCTCCCAGCGCTCTGCGGCAGAATCTTGGAGCGCGCGCCAAAATCCTGCCGCAATACAAACTTTAAACACCTGTAACTCTCTTAAAAATCAATAATTAAAAACAAAATTTATATTTTTAGAATCAGCAAACTTTGGGCTATCAATCAATACTAAATTCATCAAAAAAAATTGAAAAAAATTTTTTTTCAACGTTTCGAAATTCCGCCACTAATATGGGATGAGAAATGAGCAAACACAGAAAAAGAGAACCCTCCCCGTTTGCACATCAACATTCTTCCTCATTCCAGACAAAAGGCAGAGAAGGAAGGGCACATTCAATAATAATAGCTCCTTTTCTCTCTCTTTTTGTGCTCCGTGTTGTTGGGGTTTGGGTAAAAACAGAAAATCGAAGAGGAGGATACGGATGGAAGAGTTCAATTAGTCGAATTGGTTTCCCCTTTTTGCTCCCAATACTGCAGATGGATTTGTTTTGACAGGGGGGAGAGTGGATTTGAGAACAGGTGTGGATTTACGGGGTGGATTTACGGGAAGGATGAAGAGTTGGGTACATGACAACATGTGTCAATAGTAAGGTTAAAAAACTTAAGAAATTTGGACCAGGAAATGATTTTCAATCAAATTATTGCAAATTTTGATAATTTTCAATAATAGGATGTGAAAAATGAGCACAACTTGCTCAGTTTTAATTTTCATGAAAAGTTTATAACTAACAATATATAGCTCTGATATTAATGAGCATCTCTACAAAATTTAAGCTATAAAGAGTAAAAATGGGCGGAGTTATGATAGGTAGATCAAAAATTGACAAGTTTTGATCTACCTATTGTAACTTTGCCCATTTTTGCCCTACTCATCCGAAATTTAGTGATAATGTGCATTGATACAAGAGCTATAAATTAATAGTTGACAACTTTTTATGAAATTTAAAACTAGAGTAGATATTTTCAGTTTTCTAAGAGGAACTTTGAAAAAAAAAATTTTTTTTTTTGGATTTTTTTGGAAATGTGCATTGATACAAGAGCTATAAATTAGTAGTTGAGTACTTGTTATGAAACTCAAAATTAGAGTAGATATTTTCAGTTTTCTAAGAGGAACTTTGAAAAAAAAAAATTTTTTTTTTGGATTTTTGGGATTAGGCTCACAAAACTGAGTAAATCTTGCTCAGTTTTGGAATTCATAAAAAGTCTTCTATTAACAATTTGTAGCTCTCATGATTATCTACAACTCCAGAAAAATTGAGCCAAAAAGAGCAAAAAGGGGCGGAGCTACAATCAGTTCAACAGCATAAATCCAATGAAAATGAAATAGGGGTTATGAACTCCAAAAATTATAGACAAATAATTGAAAATGCACAACTTTTTTACCTACTTTTCATTCCCAAAAAATATAAAATAGATCTAGTTCAAATGCAACTACTAAAAGATCACCTGGACCTTTTTGGGGGAATAAGTGAAGGTACGCAAAAAGAACAATGTGTTTGGAATAAATGATTAGTGATGTGAAGCGTGAAATTTCACTCTCTCTCTTCCATCTTTCTCTTCTTTTTTCCATCCTTTTTGGTCCGCCTTCTATTCCTCCACAACTTCATTTTGTGTCCCGATGCGCGGGAAATTAAAATGGAAATGGCGCGGGAAATTGGAAATTGTTTGGGGGTTTTCGCTGTTTTTATGGCAGCCGCTTACCCGGTTGAGGAGCAGGAAGCTTTTTGATGCACTTTTTTTTGATTTTTTTGGATTGGAAGGATGAGGGGAAGATGTTGTGAGATGAGCAGTTTGAAAATCAGAAAAATTAGTTTCAGTTGGATTTTCTAGAAATTTTTGAGAAGATGGTTAGTGTTACATATTAATTGAAAGCTCTTGATTTGCTGATTATAATGGTATACATTATATTTTTACATTATGAATTTCAACAGAGTTATAAGCGTTTGAAGTTTTAAGGTATGAAAATGAGGTGAAAATTGAGTGCGTCTCGGAATTTCAGTGATAACTTTGGACTTGCACTGAATTTACTATTTGTGTTGTATATCATTTGGAAGCTCTTGTTTTGCTGATTTCAATAATATAAATATCAATGAAAAATATTGATTTTCGACAGAGTTATGAGCGTTTGAAATCTGAAGGTATGCGATATGATGTGAATATTGAGTGTGTCTCGGAATTTCAATTATAACTTTTTGGTTTTACTGAAGATGTTAAAGGTGTTGTATATCATCTGAAAGCCCTTGTTTCATTGATTAAAATGATATAAATATAACATTGAATCGTCGATTATCCACAGAGTTATGAGCAGTCAAAATTTGAGGTATGCGACATGAGGTGAATATTGAGTGTGCGTCTCGGAATTTCACTGATAACTACTGACTTTCACGTGAGATGTCATGAGTATTTAGTATCATCTGAAAGCACTTGATTTGCTGATTAGAATGATATAAATATCTATTTGAAATATTGATCTTCCACAAAGTTATGGGTGTTTGAAGTTTGGCCTGTATTTCAAAATTTTCAAATTGTCAAATTAAACTTTTCTTGCATTTTTGAAGATGTTACTTCCATTTTTAGAGCTAAAATACTATTTTCATACTCTTTGACTACAGAAAACCCACACTTTCAGAAATATTTCCAAAATTTCATAAAATACACTCTTTACCATACTTTTCTTCAATTTTCCAATAGCCCTAGTCATTCTGATTCTAAAAATATAACTACCTCACTATGAAACCCATTCTCCACCGAATTACAAGCGTTTCAAATTTGGTGCGCGCTCCCTCCTGCGGGGACACCTTCCCGCGCGCGCCAAGATCCTGCCGTAATCCACAGGGAGCGCGCACCACACTTTGAACCGCTGTAACTTTCCGGAAAATTGGAATTGAAGGATGAAAATTATATTTTTGTTTTCAGCAAGATTAGGGCTATCTGTTGATGTAAAAATTTTCGAAAATTTCAAATTTTCTGAAGTTTTCATAGAAAAAACTCATTATTATCATTAGGAGCATGATCAGTATGTACAAAATAAATACCACAACAAATAAAATGCACATTTTCACAATTTGAACGCCTTGAACATATTGATAAGCGACCTGCGTCGCTCGGAAAAATCGTACTCGTTCTGTTGCGCCGAGCCAGCCATTATCAATGCTGATCTGCAACAAAAAAATCAATAAAAATCAATACAAAACTCCGCCCCCACCTGTGCACGAGCTCCCTGAGCCGCGACGCCTCCCTCTCGCGATTCAACTTGCGCATCATGAGCACATGCGAGAAATATGTGTAGAGAATGAACCCGATCACCGAACCCAAAATGCAGAACGACATGAGTTGAGAGGATTTTGATTGGCTGAAATTAAAGAGGGGAAAATTCTGAATAAAATGATATAATTTTGGTTGGATAATGTTAAGTTTAAAGGAAGTTATGAAGGTTGAAAGTTTGACCTGCGGATTTGGCGCGCGCGGGAAGGTGTCCCCGCAGGGGGGAGCAAGGAAGATTCGAACGCTGATAACTCCCTTTAAACTCACTTTCATATAGTGAAAGTTAAATATTCAGAATCAGAAAAGTTAGGGCTACAAAATGGTATAAAATTTGAAAAGTTTCGAAAAGTTTTGAAAAATGAAAAAAATCATAACTTTTCAAATTTAATATCCAATTGTAGAGAATTTCATACTGATTTCAAAAATATAAGTTTCATATCATGAAATTGAGGTTGAAGCGAGTTATGAGAGATTGAAGTTTGACCTGCTGCAGCATTTTCCCGCGCGCGGGAAGGTGTCCCCGCAGGGGGAACGAGGAAGCGCGCAAACTTCTAACGCTCCTAACTCCCTTTAATCTCAACTTTATAACTTGAAACTTATATTTTTGAAATCTGCACGTCAAGATCTATCCAATGATGTACAATACCCACCGATAAGTATACGGCCGCAACTTATCCGTGTACGTTTTACCGTAATCCGGATGATACTGCGACTCGTGACTCCAAATGATCATCCGCCCCTCGTGAGCATCTCGCCAATCGTTTTCTTTCAGTGAGATAAAAGTGGATGGGTCGATTAGTTTTTGCTGTAAAAATTTGAGAATATGCAAGTGCGCTCCATTGATAACAAAGAAAAAACTTACCGGTTTTGGGGTGGAGGTGGAGATGGAGGTCGCATTGCTACTGGTAATGTTATCAGTATCGATATCAGTATCATTAAAATTCAAAATCTCAAAAAGCAGCTCCAAATTGGACCGGCTCTTCTCGGCCACCGGCCGACACGCGGTCCCGACGAAGACGAGCACAAGGAGACGGACCGACAGACACATACACCACCATATGCTGCTCGGGCTCCTACAAGTTGCACAAGTTCGGAGCTCTCGCACGGAGCTCTCAGGAAGCAATTATGTCAAAAGGAATCAAGTCGCTTTTTGGTTTTTTTTTTGATGTGGAAAAAAATGTTGTATAATATGAAGAAGAGTGGAAAGAAGCACTTGAAAAGGGGGGAGAGCATGATTGACATTTGAGTGGAGATTAAGGCTGTCAGGTGGGGAGAGAGAGAGGGAGGAGTACGGTGGGGTGGATTTACGGGGTGGATTTACGGAGAGGTAGATTTACGGGATCTAGTGTGGATTTACGGGGTAGATTTACGAGATCTTGGGGGAGAAGGTGTGGACTTACGGGACATGGTGTAGATTTACGAGGTATTGGTGTACATTTACGGGATCAATTGTGGATTTACGAGGATCTGGTGTTGATTTACGGGGTCTAGTTTAGAATTACGCAGTGTGAATTTACGGACAGTCAATGTACGAAATCTTTGTGTGGATTTACGAGAGCTAATGTCGATTTACGGGAGCTAGTGTATATTTACGGGAGCTAGTGTGGATTTACGGAACATGATGTTGATTTTTGATTCATGTAGATTTACGAGGAGTTAATTTCGATTTACGAGCTCCTGATGTGAGTTTATGGGGCTTAGTGTAGATTTACGGGAGAAGAATTCAGCAAAAAGTTGCTGTAGATTTACGAGGCATGGTGTCGATTTATGGGGATCCCATGTAAATTTACGGGAGTTCAAATTGGATTTACGGGACATGATGTGGATTTACAAGAGTTGGCGTGAATTTACGGATCTAATGTAAATTTACGAAAACTAGTGTAGATTTACGAGGAGCTCATGTGGATTTACGGGACCTGATAAAGATTTCCAGGGATCCTGTGTAGATTTACGGGATCTAGTGTGGATTTACGCGGGGTAGATTTACGGAAGATACGATTCACGAGATCAAATACAGATTTACGGGAGTTGATGTCGATTTACAAGAGTTTGTGTAGATTTACGTGGGGTTTGGGGTCGATTTACGGAGCCTATTGTGGATTTACGGGATCCATTGTAGATTTATGAGGCTCAAGTGTAGATTTACGTGGAGTTGATGTGAATTTACGGGAGCTAGTGTAGATTTACGGTGATTCAATGTAAATTTACGCAATCCTGGTGTAGATTTACGGAACCCAATGTAGATTTACGGGGATGTGTGTAGATTTACGGGAAACTAATGTAAATTTACGCTCATGCGATTGACGAGATCAAATGTCGATTTACGGGGGTTTCTATGCGAATTGACGAACGTCACAACACTAAAACGCTCCGAAAATGTTCCGTTTTTTCTCTCCCTCTTCCTCCCTCCCTCTCTCCCTCTTTCTCAGCTTTAGTCACAGCAGTCACCGTGACAAGTTCTTTTCAACCACACACACACACAAACTGACGAGCCTGACATTTTTTGCTCTTTTTTCTTTGCTACCTGCTCCAAGAGCCCACTATAAACAACAAAAAACTTACAGAGCTGAAGTGGATTGAAGAAGAGCAGATGAATTATTGAGCACTTTTTCTTCTTTTTTGAGAAGGGGAGGTCGAGATTTATTGTTATTATTATGATTGCTCATATTATATATGAACCCTTGAAAATATAAAAGAAAAATGGAGGTGGTAGAGAAGAATTAACGTATGAGATTTGGTGAAGCCGTAGTTTTGTTCGTGACGAGAAAGTGATCATGATAGAGGGGTTACGTAAATCGACACGGTGTAAATCGACAGATAGTTTGTAAATCTACATTAGCTTCTCGTAAATCCACACTATACTCCGTAAATCTACATAAGATCCCCGTAAATCTACCCCAAACTATAGTGTACCTTCGTAAATCCACACTAAACCCCGTAAATCTACACCAAAGTCCGTAAATCTACCACAGCTCTCCTTAAATCTACACCAGGTCCCGTAAATCCACATTTGAGCCCCTTAAATCTACACCAAAGCATCGTAAAGCTACACTAGATCCCGTAAATCGACACCAGGTTCCCGTAAATGTACACTAGATCCCGTAAATCTACACCAGCTTCTCGTAAATCTACATTAAGTCCCGTAAATTCACACCAGGTCCCCGTAAATCTACCCCACACAACAATGGTCCTTGTAAATCCACACAAGATCCCCGTAAATATACCCCTAACTACAATAGGATGCTCGTAAATCTACCCCAAACAACAATGGTCCTCCGTAAATCCACACTAACTCCCCGTAAATCCACCCCAACTCCCCTCCCGTAAATCTACACATACACATGACGTAAAAAATGAAAAACGTAAAAATCGGGCGACCACATCGTTTCCCAATGCCTCCGAAATTGGAGACGACATGTCAATTTAATGTATCGAATGGAGTATGAAAAGGCGGAAAACACGAGGAGAGAGCACAAATTGGCAAATTAATAAATGAGCCCCCAGACTTGAGCATTTTGTCGAGCAAGAGCCGGAGCAATAATGTGCACTACTAGGAGGATATTATGAGCAACAAGAAAAGGAGTGGAAGAGAGTTTTATGACTTTCGGGCGGCCCCGGATGAAAATGAAAATGTACTTTTTTCTCATCCTTGCAAGGATGGCTCATTGAGTTGGGTTTTTGGATGGGTTCTGAATTTCTGAGAATTGGAAGGGTTCTCAAGGAAGTAGATCAAAAAAGTAGTAGTTGGTAATTTGATCATAACTTTTTTAGTTTTTGAGATATCAGTATAATTTTGTAGTATGTTAAAAAGGAGTATATTATCTATAAAAGTACCAAATTTCAAGTTCTTAGCTATTCTGGAAGATGTTATAATGGTCATGGATTAAAATGATAGTGTATTGTTGGATGAGGATGTGGAAATTGGGGTGTAACTCTGTGGTACCTCAACCATTTTTTATGATCTTTATAGCATCTGAAAGCCCTTTTTGAGAGCTTCCCAATGGTATATAACACTATACTACAACCCCCATCTAGAGGTTTCTATACCCCATTTTCCATCACATGATTCTGAAAAAAAATTTTTTTCAAAGAACAACCAAAAATCACCGAGAAAAATCTTTATTTTTAAATAATCTCTTCATTTTAATCATAACTAATACTGATAATCAGTCAAAAACTTTTTCACACGACTCCCTTTCGCATTTGATGCCACACACTCATACTCGCCCTTGTCGCCGATCGACGTCGGATCGATATCCAGATAGGATGCTGTTGTGGTGCCGTGGATGCTGTAGCGGATCTGAAAATCTTGTACAAAATGACATGCTCTTCACAATGATATAAATTTCATGTGGATTGAATGATTTTGAGCAGAGTTATAGGAGGTTGAAATTTTGGGAAAATTTTTTTTAGAAAAAGAATAAGCACTGTGATTTGATAGCCCTGGTTTTTCTGATTCTGAATATATAAGTTTCATCTGATTTGTATCAATATGAGCAAAGATATAAAGGTTCGAAGTAGGCGCTCCCCCTGCGGGGACACCTTCCCGCGCGCGCCAAGATGCTGCCGCAAAGAGAGAGCGCGCACCAAACTTCAAACGTTCATAACTCTGTGAAAAATGACTTTCCAGCAATGAAAGTTAGATATTCAGAATCAGAAAAACACGGGCTTTTAGAAAATGTCACTTTTCACAAGCAAAATCAATTTTTCAAAATTCAAGATTTTAATAATTGGAAATTTTGACCCACCGTTCGATTATGATCCGGATTCACCTCAACTCCTCTATGATACCAAGTGATATCCGGTCGTGGACTTCCAGATGCTTCACAGAATAATTTCAACTTGTAACCCAATCGGAAATCTTGTTTGAAATATGAAGAACGGTTGATGACCGGGCTGCCCTTAATTAGGGGTAATTAAAGTAATTAAAAAGGTAATTAGTGGGTAATTAAGGGGTAATTAAGAGGTAATTATGGTAAACTTACAATAGTGTGATCCGTGAAATCCAAACTCTCAGATTTTGAGCTGGAGCATTCTGAAGACGTGGCGAGCAGCGCGAGTATCAGAATCACCGCCATTTTATGGCATTTCTTCTGAAAAAATTCAAAAATTTCCGAGCAACAAAAAGAGCACATTGTGCTCTTTTTTTCTTGATGAACGTGTCTTTTCTGACGTTTGCTCTTACGGCTCATCGAGCTAATCTTTCGACCTCCGAGAGAGCATTAATGATCAGACATTAGTGTTCGGTGGGGATTTACGGGATGTAGATTTACGGAGAGGTAGGGGAGATGGGGTGGATTTACGGGAGGTTGGGGGTGGATTTACGAGAGCTGGTGTGGATTTACGGGAAGGTGGTGTGGATTTACGGGATGCAATGTAGATTTACTGGGTAGATTTACGGATGATCAATTTACGAAAGGTTGGTGTGGATTTACGAGAGCTGGTGTATATTTACGCCGTTAGGTGTAGATTTACGGGGATATCATGTAGATTTACGGGACCCAGTGTGGATTTACGGGGAGCTAGAGGAGATGGGGTAGATTTACGGGCAGTAGGTGTGGATTTACGGGGATATGGTGTGGATTTACGAGCTTCTTTATAAATTTACGCAGTGTAGATTTACGGAGCAGCAATTTGCGGACACCTAGTGTGGATTTACGGGACTTCATGTAGATTTACGCAGTTTGGTGTAGATTTACGGGGCCCTATGTAGATTTACGCAGTTGAGTGTAGATTTACGGAGATTTCGTGTAGATTTACAATACCCTGTGTAGATTTACGCGGCCTATTGTAGATTTACGAGCTTTTGTGTAGATTTACGGCATCTTATGTAGATTTACGCGCAAAAAAACAAAAATCCCTTCAAAAAGTAACTGAAAAGCCGAAAAAGTGAGAAAATTGCAAGTCTCTGGAAAGCAATTATCCATGTTTTTCTCACCGCCGATTGACATTTTTCTCTTTTGGGCACACAGACGGCCCACTTGAAAATTGACCGAAAAAATGGCGAAAAAATGGCAAAAAAAGCCGAGGTTCAACTCAATTTACGGAAGAGGAGCTCTTCTCTCCGTGTGCTCCGCGGAGCTCCGACAATTTCAATCCGAAAATATAAAGTGGAGCACATTTTGGGAAAAGAGGAGGAGGAGGGAGTTGAGTTAATCCATGTGAATGAGTGAGAGCATGTGTTTCGTGAGGATTATTGGGGGATTACTGTAGGTTTAAAGTTGTGTATACACCGTGTTGGATTAGATGAATGGGAGGGTGGGGTGGATTTACGGGAGATGGTGTGGATTTACGGGGAAGCGATTTACGGGAGTTGGGGTGGATTTACGGGAGCTATTGTAGATTTACGGGCAACTTATATAGATTTACGAGGTGTAGATTTACGGGATTTAATGTAGATTTACGCAGTTTGATGTGGATTTACGCAGTTTGATGTAGATTTACGGGAAAGCAATTTGAGGGGAGTTGGTGTGGATTTACGGGAAGCTAGTGTAGATTTACGGGGCTTGGTGTTAATTTACGGGACCCCTTGTGGATTTACGCACACTTTGCGTAGATTTACGGGACTTATTGTAGATTTACGCGCAGTTTGTGTGGATTTACGAGACTTATTATAGATTTACGCTCTCTCTCTCTCTCCCTCTCTCTTTCTCTCTTTCTCTCCCTCTCCCTCTCTCCCCTTTCCAAAGTTGTAGATCAAAAATGAAAAGATAAAAACTTGAATGTGAAACCGAAAGAACGAGTGAATCGCGAATGAAGGAGAGAGCGGCAAGTAAATTTATGCACAACTCCTTCTTCTTCCCCTCCTCCCCTTCCCTTCACATTTTCTACATTCCCATTTTTCCCCCATCAAAATGTGACGAACCGATGACGGCGCGCTGATGTGGAGGGCACTTTTATTGGGAAAACAGGGAAAAATGCTCTGGATTTGCATTGAAATTAGTAACAATGAGCATGGGTAGATAGAGAATGAAATGGGGATTTCAAAAATATAAAAATCTCCTCATAAAACCAAGTTTCCAAGGAGTTACGACAGTTTTAATGTTGGTGTGCGCTCTCTGCGCTTGGCAGCGCTGCGTAGGAATCTTGGCGCGCGCGCCAAGTACCAGGGAGCGCGCACCATGCTTCTAGCCCTTGTAACTCTGTGGAGAATCATTTTTATAAGGAGATAGTTATATTTTTGAATTCAGCAAACTTGGGGCTATCTGGTGATATAAAATTTGAATGAAAATTTCAAAATTTTTCAAAAAACGTCAATTTTTACTAGTTTTTCGATCTAAAAACGATGTAAAAAGGTTTCCCCATCCAGAAATGTATCGCATTTCAGAATCTACTACATATTTACCCGATGAATAATACATTTTAAAGATCCAGATCAAAAAAGCATCCGAACTCACAAACAAACACGGTGCAATAGTAGTCGTGAGCTCTTCAGATGACCTATTCAGATGCAAAAGGTGTGTGCAAACACTTCCACGACTCCGCCCCCTCGCCACTCGATGTATTTTCGGAGCCACACAGTTACTCGTTGTGCTCTTTGACACTGAATATTTTATGATGAGCAATAAACTAATAAATGTTTCCATTTTCTCATTGGTTGTTATCATTGAATTAGGAAATGGACAGTTTATGGGATATCCCTATGATTATAGCTCTATGTTTCAAGGTGAGATTTTGCTCTAACTCCGCCCCTTTTTGCTCTTTTGTGATGAAATGTTGTAAAGTGATAGAATAACATTAGAGCTACAAATTGTTAGTTGAACACTTTTTATGAAATTTAGAATGAGCAAAGTTGTGCTCAATTTTCGAAACTTTTATGTACCTTTTAGCAAACTGAGCACATCTTTGCTCATGTTAATTTTCATTAAAAGTTGTTAATTACAAATTTGTAGCCCTTGTATCAATCTATCATTCCACAAAATTTAAGCTTAAAAGAGCAAAAATGGGCGGAGTTATGATAGGTAGATCAAAACTCGTCACTTTTTGATCTACCTATCATAACTCCGCCCATTTTTGCTCTTTTTTCAAGAAATTTTTTGGAGCAATAGATTAATATAAGAGCTACAAAATAGAAACTAAACATTTTTAAAATGAGCAAAAAGGGGCGGAGTCAGAGCATTTTTCCAAAATCGAAAAAAAAATCCACTTTCCAGGATACGCCGGCTATAATCCAATGATGTCTGGGCTCAACTCGATGGGCTCAATGAGCACAATGGGGCTCACCAATGGTTTCGGCACTTTTGGCACAGGAATGGAGAGTTTGTATGGAGGACAGACGGCGTTCAATGCGTACAATCCGTATGGAAATGGAATGTTCAATTTTGGTGAGTGGTGGGGATTTACGGGGTAGATTTACGGGAGGTTACTGTAGTTAGGGGTAGATTTACGGGGGATTACTGTAGTTGGGGGTGGATTTACGAGAGGTTACTGTAGCTAGGTGTAGATTTACGAGAGGTTACTGTAGTTAGGGGTGGATTTACGAGAGGTTACTGTAGTTAGGGGTGGATTTACGGGGATTACTGTAGTTAGGGGTGGATTTACGGGGGATTATTGTAGTTAGGGGTGGATTTACGGGGGATTACTGTAGTTTGGGGTAGATTTACGGGGGATTACTGTAGTTAAGGGTGGATTTACGAGGGATTACTGTAGTTAGGGGTGGATTTACAAGAGATTACTATAGTTAGGGGTGGATTTACAAGAGATTACTGTAGTTGGGGGTGGATTTACGGGAGGTTACTGTAGTTAGGGGTAGATTTACGGGGGATTACTGTAGTTGGGGGTGGATTTACGGGAGGTTACTGTAGTTTGGGGTTGATTTACGGGGGATTACTGTAGTTATGGGTGGATTTACGATGGATTACTGTAGGTAGGGGTGGATTTACGGAGAGCTTGTGTAGATTTTGTCGATTTACGGGCCACTATTCCAGCTAACAACGGACTTTTCGGACAAAATGCCTTCGGCACCGGCTTCAACAACATGTTCACGGCAAACAATGGTTGGTTTCACGTCTTCTGAAGACGTCGTCGTTATTTGCTCACACCTATAGAATATTCCATCACCTTTTTTCAGGGCTCGGAATGCAACAGAACCAGGGCGTCTTCCAGAACGCACAAATGGGCGTTGGCCAGCAGAATTTTCAGCAGAATAATCAAAATAATGGGAATAGTTTGAACAATGGGAATACGATGAAGGCGTATGGACGAAGAAGTATTGATTTTTTAATGATTTTTTTTTTAATTGAGTTTCAGCACAAAATTTTGCGCCCACGAGAGCCGGACAAGGATGTGGTGGATATGGTGGAGGTTGTGGTGGTGGCAACAATCAGGGATGGCAGAAAACAAAGAAAGTCTAATTTTTGATCTGTATTTTGTATAAATTTTCATATTTTTTACGATATTCTTACATCAATCGATAGCTCTTGTTTTTGTGATTTCAAAAATATAAGTTTCATCACATTTGGACCTGTTTACGCGAAGATACAAGCGTTTGAAGTGCGCGCTCCCCCCTGCGGGGACACCTTCCCGCGCGCGCCAAGATCCTGCCGCAGGGTGCAGGGAGCGAGGGAGCGCGCACCAAACTTGAAACGCTCGTATCTCTGCTCACAATCATCCAAATAGGATGAAAATTATATTTTTGAATTCAGCGAATCAGGGGCTTTTGAATGATACTGGACATAATGACGAAAATGTGATTTGGAGCAAAAATCTCTTCCTATTTATGTAGCATCAAAATTTTCGCAAAAAGTATCTAGTTTCATTCCAATAATGATATCATTTCCACACTGATATCACTTTATCATTTCACTGATAACGCACACGCCTAAAATGTGCTCATTCCGGTGCTCCGACCGCAAAATGCTACCTTTGCTCCTTTTTCTTGCTCTTTTTTCCGCGAGCTCTGCAATCCCAGGATGCCCAGATGGATATCAGTTTATGAATGATTGGTTTTGTGTGCAGGTGCGCTCTATTGATAACTAGGTCAAATTTTTTAATTTAAAATAAAGTTTAGCTCTTCACTGATGTCATGAACTACGGAGATTCTTACAAAGCTTGTCGATCCATAAATGCGAATTTAGTATCCGTGCACAACGCCATTGTAGGTTTATCAAAATCATCAATCAATAATCAATCGATAACAGGATAACCGAAGACTTGCACAACTCGCCGCTAAAACAAAAACGCCCATTTGGATCGGACTCAATTGCAACTCACCGGTGCAAAATATCAGTTGCACTTGGCAGGATAATAGTGGACGCACTAGTTCTTACAGTAACTTTGCTCCAGGTACAATTCTAACTGATGAATGCATGTCATCGGAAAGCCCGTGATTTGCTGATTTCAAAAATATAAACTTCATCCTAATTGGATAAGTATGAACAGAAATATAAGCGTTTGAAGTTTGGGCTCCCCCCTGCGGGGACACCTTCCCGCGCGCGCCAAGATCTTGCCGCAGGGAGCTGGGAGCGAGGGAGCGCGCACCACTCTTTCAACGCTCATATCTCCGTGCTAAATCAATTTTATCATGAGAAAGTTATATTTCCAAATTCAGAAATTTCGGGGCTTTCAATCAATACCATATTCAATCGATTTTTTCAATTTTCCAGGAAATCCCACAGTCCCGGAGCCGGTCACCATGATTAGTTATGGTGCAAACGCAGGTCGCTGGTATTCTGCGGATGGTGCCAACACCATGGCCGCCAGATTTTGCGCCATTGCACCAGGTTGGTGAAAAAAAATCGATAAATTTAAAAATAGATGAAACATAGTCAATATGGGTGTCAAATTACTCCAAATTTTGTGTAGATCACAAATACATTAACATTTTTTGTATATCTCATAAAATGAAGATTGTCGTGGTGAGACCCATTATGGTCCCCCAAAAATTGACCAATTTTCAAAATTGAGATAACCTAGTCAATATGGGTGTCAAAATACTCAAAATCTTGCGTAGATTATAAATCCAACAAAATTTTTGAAGAATAGGTAAAAATGAAGATTATCGTGGCGAGACCCATTATGGACCCCCAAAAACTTGACCAATTTTCAAAATTGAGATAACCTAGTCAATGTGGGTGTCAAATTACTACAAATCACGTGTAGATCACGAATCTATCAGAAAAATTTGAAAAACTTTGAAACTGAAGGTTTTCGTGGCGAGACCCATTTTGGCTCCGAAAAAATATGACCAATTTTCAAAATGGAGATAACCTAGTCAATATGGGTATCAAATTACTCCAAATCACGTGTAGATCACGAATCTATTAGAAAAATTTGAAAAACTTTGAAAATTAAAGTTTTCGTGGTGAGACCCAAAATGGTCCCAAAAAATTTGACATTTTTCAAAATTGAGATAACCTAGTCAATATGGGTATCAAATTACTCCAAATCACCTCGAGATTTCAAATTCCAGGTAATACATGTCCCAACTCGTACCTGAACTACTGTTACACCACCCACCGAGACAACGCCACATTCGCAGAGGCCTCCCAAACTTGTAAAAACGCATGCGGTGATTTGGCGTCGATCCACACCTCCACGGAAAACAACTTCATCCGCTCTCTATTCCAATCCTACTATCCGGAGCCCATGTATGCTCACATCGGCCTCGTCGCCAATAAAACCGCCAAAACTTGGGTGGACGGCACCCCGTACGATTACGACGACTTTGGCTACTTGAACCTGAACATTGGCAAATACGCAGCGATGGCGTTGACTTTTGACGCCAGCGTTGGTGTAGGGCAATGGATCAGTGTGGACGATGGAG
The DNA here is from genome assembly GCA_963572205.1 of Caenorhabditis imperialis. NCBI lineage: Eukaryota > Metazoa > Nematoda > Chromadorea > Rhabditida > Rhabditidae > Caenorhabditis > Caenorhabditis imperialis. The sequence goes on from OY751541.1 coordinate 1,952,340, forward strand.
CACGACTTCCTTTTGTGTGCAAGAAACCGATGGGTGTGCAGTGTGGACCCACTTTGGCGCCCACTTTGGCGCCAATGAACTGTGGCGCAACGCACTTTTTGGATGGCAATGGAACGGTATGATGGTTATCGGATAGCCCGGAGTTTGCTGATTTCAAAAATATAACTTTTATCGTGTGAAATTGAGTTTTAAGGGAGTTATGAGCGTTTGAAGTGTGGTGCGCGCTCTCTGCGATTTGCGGCAGCATCTTGGCGCGCGCGGGAAAGTGTCCCCGCAGGGGGGAGCGCGCACTTCAAACGCGTGTATCTCTGCATAGACTGGTCCAAATGGGATGAAACTTATATTTTTGAAATCAGCAAGACAGGGACTATCTATTGATAAGGCATTTGAAAACTTTAATGGTAGTGACAAAGTGGGAGTACGACCAACTTCCAGATCTACTCGCCCAACTACCCATACTCGTACAGTGGCCTCCAAGGCACGTGCACCTACATCATCACAGCTCCCCAAGGCTTCTACCCTCAAGTGCAATTCCCCGAATTCGCCGTCGACGTCTACTCCAAAATGTCACTGTACGCGTTCATCGAGAACAATGAGCCCCCATTTTTGGAGCTCTCGATCCAAAATGAGCCCAACGGATGGATCAAGTCTTCTACCAACGTGTTGAGGATGGTTTTCTCGAGATCGAATGTGAATTTTGCGATTGATTATGAGTGGAAAGCGGTTTACTCGTTTTCTAATCATCCTTGATTTAATGAAATTGTTTGAAATTGATTGAATTTCATGTCGCTGGATAGCCCAGCTTGTTCTGAATCCAATGGTGTAAACAAGTGCTTAAAGTGTGGTGCGCGCTCCCTCGCTGCGGCAGGATTTTGGCGCGCGCGGGAAGGTGTCCCCGCAAGGGGGAGTGCGCACTGAAAACGCTTGTATCTCTGCGTAGACTGGTCCAAATAGGCTGAAAATTATATTGTTCGAATCAGCAAATTGTGGGCTATCGATTGAGAGACTACGGTCTTGCTAAGAGAAGCTTGACTACGGTCTTGCTCCGAAAGATGGTGGCCTTATATTTTCGTCCATCTTTTCCATTCACTTCCAAAATTGTGCGGACGCAGAAAAACTTCTCCCCCCATCTTTCTGAGTCAAAAACAAAGAAGACGAGGAAACGAGCCAAAACGAGCCGCCGAACCTTTTTTCCTCCTCTGCTTTTAGATTTCAAAAACCAGTTTCGTCTAGACCTCCACTGCTCACTTCTGTGCTCCTCTTTTTCATTTCCTCCGTCAGAATTCGTGATTAGTCTCATCATTCTGATGCACTTTTTTGCCGTTTCCCGGAAGATGGAAAATGAGATCACATGAAAACAAGAAGATGAAAAAACTTCCCTATTTTCGGATTTCCAGACGCTAATTGTCTTGTTTTCAAGGCGGGAGATGTTAATCGGCTCAATTTACGTGTCACAGTGTAGATTTACGGGATGTGTGGATTTACGGGGCGAGTGATTTACGGGGGCTAGTGTGGATTTACGGGGAACTGGTGTAGATTTACGGGGAATAGTTTTGATTTACGGGCAGTTAATGTGGATTTACGGGCAGCCAATGTAGATTTACGGACCCTACAACAAAAGTACACTTGATTTTCAGAATTTCAGAATTTTTCATGCTTATTCTATCCCTTTTCCCCATTTTCCTCCATTTTTTCAAAATTACCGACTCTTTTCAAAATGCCACGTCACGGATGAGTGACGACGTCATTAGTGGGGAGAGGTCTTCTGGAGTTTTTTTTCACTTTCATCAGAATTTTTTGGTGTTGGATGTTTAAAAGGAGGATTTTTGATCTACCATTGGTTTTTGGCGGGAAACGATTGAAATAGTATGGGAGTTTTGGCGGGAAAGTGGTTTGATCTACAGTGAGAGTCACTAATTAGGTAGTAGACGCAGACAGTCAAAGTGTCGAATTAAAATGATCATAACTTTGCGGAAGATCAATTTTGAGCTTTGAAAGTTATATTTTTGAATTCACCATAAAATTTGCTATCGATTGATATAAAAATCATTAAATTACAATTGAGGATAACTTTGATCTACCTCACAAATTTTCCTTCTTTTTTGATCTACCCCTTTCCAATCATCGTTAAAAGCGGTGACGCCTTCAGAATTCCGAATCGCGTTCACCCAGTGAGCCCACTTAGCATATTCTTCTCTTCGCCACGTCTTCTCCTCCTTCTTCTTCTTCTTGTCTTCGTCCCGACGTCTTCTTCTTGTTTATTCAATTCCTCGTTTCTTCGCGCCCTCCCCTCCCCCACTCCTCCTCCCCGACGTCTTCAGATGAAAAGCTTCTTTTTTTCAGAAGACGTTGGGATATTTTTCTTTTCCGTTTTTTTTGGATTAATTTTTTGTAATTAAAAAAAAATTTTGATTTAAAAAATTGAAATTTTTCAGAATTTCGAAAAAATGCCACAAGAATGCTAAACGCCATTTATAATATTTCACTGTTTTTATTGTTTAGTAAGTTTATAATTAACCTTAATTAGGTAATTAGGATAATTAGGGTAATTAGGAGGTGCACATCGTCACCCCTAATTGGATAACTCAATTAGCAATGGGATCTGAACTTTTTGGTACTTTTTCTTGCTTTTTTTCACCTTTTTCTGCTCTTTTCCCAAAGTTCAACACTAAAAGTTCACTATGTTGTCCACGAGAACTACACACTTATCGCATTTTTAACAGTTTTGCATTCAGTTTTTCTAAAATGTTTTTTGACTATCTTGTAGAGAATTTAAAACTGAACATTTTCGTCAAAGAAATTTTTGAAAATACCCATTTTGAGCAGAGAAAACAATAAAAGTAGTGTAGTGGAAGAGAAAACCAGTTTTGTAGTTCTCGAGGACAATTTCTACGATTTTTTGGGTGTTTCTCATGATTTTCTATGATTTTATGTGTGAAATTCAAGTTTTTCAAGCCCATGATTATAAAAAACTTGAAAAATTTTGCAAAAAATGAGTAAAATTGTCCACGAGAACTACACCAACGTGATTTTCTCTTCCATCTTGGTTTTCGCTGTTTTTCTCTGCTCTCAATCAATATTTTCAAAATTCCTTTGACCAAATTGTTCAGTATTTAATTCTCTACAAGATTATCGAAGAAAATTTTCGAAAAATTCACTCCCCGGTAAGAAAAACAGCATTTATGCGATTCCTAGGCCATGTCTCCCTATTGGTGGGCTGTGTAGTTCTCGTGGAGGATTTTTCCTAGATTTTCATGAATATCCATTGTTTTCTGAACGAAAAAAGTCGAATTCTCCCATTTTCTCACTTTTGGAGAGAAAATTGAATTGAAAATCTGAATACGTCGCACTTTTTTTGGCCCGCCAACTTATTGGTCGAAAACCGACTTCTTCTGGGGTTTAAAAACTGCAAAAACTGCAAAAAATAAGATTCAGATCTTGGTATCAAATGTTCCAAAACCCCAAAGGGAATCAAAAAGTGAATCATTTTGATTTGTTGACACCGGGAACCGCTTTTCAACCAAGATTTCCCCCGAGGGTATAAAAGTGTCTGGGTTTTGGCGGCTTTTTTACTTGTTTTTTGATGGGAAAATTGTTGAATTGGGTGGAAAGTTAGGGGAAATAGTAAAAATAGAACAAAAAAGAAGAAAAATGTGGAAAAAATCATGAAAAACGATGAAAAATGAGCTAAAAAAGTTGGTGGCCGAAGTTTTGCAAGTCCCTTTGAGTTTTATCGATTTTTTTGGGGGTTTTTCAAACTTTTTCAAATTTTGCATTGATAGAATTGTAGAGAATTAAAAACTGAACATTTTGGTCGAAGGAATTTTGAAAATATCGATTTGGAGCCGAGAAATACAGCAAAAACCAAGATGGAAGAGAAAATCACACTGGTGTAGTTCTCGTGGACAATTTTATCCATTTTTTGTGTATTTTTTTTTGTGTATAAGTTTTTTCATGATTTTAAACTAGAAAAACTTGAATTTCACACATAAAATCATAGAAAATCATGAAAAACCCCCCAAAAACCAAAGAAATTGTCCTTGAGAACTACACAGTGTGGTTTTCTCTTCCACCACTCTATTTTCACTGTTTTCTTGGTTCAAAATTGACATTTTTAGCAACTTTCTTTGATCAAAATGTTCAGTTTTAAATTTTCTACAAACTGGTCAAAGAAAAATTTAGATAAAATCACTCTAAGATCCAGAAAACAGCATTAAAAGTGAGATTGCGAAACCTAGGCCACGATCTCTGATTGGTGGGCGGTGTAGTTCTCGAGGACGATTTTTGCAAATTTTGCGGTTTTCAATGAGTTTTTCATAGTTTTTCAACCAAAAGTCAATAAAAACTTCCGATGTGTAGTTCCCACTATTCAGACGGTGCTCACACGACGCAACTCTCCTCGCGAGCCGATCAAAATGTGATGAGACTTTACCGTGACCTACTCTTTGACTATAACAATGAAGTTCGACCATCAGTACATCCAAAAGAGCCCATCAATGTCACTTTTGTCTTCTCATTGACCCAGATCATTGATGTGGTTCGTTTTTGTTTTTTCTCTGCGTCTCTCATGGTGAGAGAGTATTTTCAGGATGAGCGTAACCAAATTCTGACTACGAATAGCTGGGTGAGATTGCACTGGGTGGATTATAAATTGGTTTGGGATCCGAGACTGTATCAGAATGTGACAAGGATTCATATTCCGAGTGATAAGATTTGGAAGCCGGATATCATACTTTATAATAAGTGAGTTTTAAGTAGTATGATTCAAAAGGCCTTGATTTGCTGATTTCAAAAATATAACTTTCATCCGATTGGGATAGGTATGAGCAGAGATACAAGCGTTTGAAGTTTGGCGCTCCCCCTGCGGGGACACCTTCCCGCGCGCGCCAAAATCCTGCCGCAATGAAGGAGCGCGCACCAAACTTCAAACCCTCATAACTCCACGCAAACTCAACCATTTTCAACAATAAATATATCCCCATGATCCTCAAAACCCCCTCTTCACGATGATTCCAGTGCCGACGCGCAATACATGAAATCAGTGATGTCAACCGACGTAATCGTGGACTACCTCGGCAACATCCACTGGCCACTCTCCGCCATTTTCACCTCCTCATGTCCACTCGACGTCAAACACTACCCATTCGATCGGCAGACGTGCACATTGAAATATGCCTCATGGGCGTATGATGGCACCAAAATCGATTTGCTCTTGAAGTCGGAGCAAGGTGATATCACCAATTATATCACCAATACCGAGTGGAGTCTGATTGGAATTCGGGCGGAGAAGAATGAAGTGGTGTATAGTTGCTGTCCGGAGCCATATCCATTTATTGATGTTCATGTCACTATCGAGAGGAGGGCCATGTTTTATGTGGGTAATTAGGGGGTAATTAGGGTAATTAAGGTAATTAGGGAAGTTACGGTGATTAAAATAGTGAAGATAATCATGGTAATAATGTTAGTTATGAAAACTAGGAAAATGTTGATAATTATGTTTGTCATAGATAAGCTGTTGGTAATTAGGATAATTGGGGTAATTAAGATAATTATGCTAATTAGTGTAGTTATGGTAATTAAGCAATTTTTAGAATTATGACAATGATTCGATTGATAATTAGGAAACTCATGATTTCACTATGATCTCAATGTTCTACACTACATAATAAAAATACTGGTAATTAGTATAATTAAGTTAATGATGATAAATAGGGTAATTAACATAATCATAATCAGCAACGAGCGTTTTAATTGAGACAATTTGTATGCCCTGATAACGATGGAAATCATAGTGAATGCATTGATTAGGGTAATTAAGGTAGTTAGCGTAATTAGGATAGTTAAGGTAATTAGGGTAATTAAAGTAATTAGGGTAATTAACAATTGCTAGAATGATCGTGATAATTAGGATGAGTGCAATTATCAGGATTATTGAAGTCAACAAGCTTGTGAGAAGCAAAGTTTCATAAAGTTTTGATAATTAGGGTAATTAGCATAATTACCACTAATTATCCTTAATTACCATAATTACCACTAATTATCCCTAATTACCCTTGATCACCCTTTTCCAGGTATTCAATCTGATCCTTCCCTGTGTCCTCATCTCCCTCATCGCCCTCATGGGCTTCTACATGCCCACGGATTCTGGAGAAAAAGTCACTTTGGGAATCACTTCTCTTTTATCGACTACTGTATTCCTCATGCTTGTTGCTGAAGGAATGCCACCCACTTCTGAAGCTCTCCCACTTATTGGGATATATTTTGGAGTTACTATCTTTTTAGTGGCCTTGGCGACGGCTATGACTGTTTTTACGGTGAGTAAAATTGATTTTTCTTTTTTTTTTTTTAATAGTAAGAGTGTGGATCTGAAAGCCCGGGTTCTGCTGATTCTGAATATATAATTTTCTTTTGATAATATGCAGTTTGAAGCGAGTTATGGAGGTTTGAAACTTGCTCTCGCGCTCCCCCCCTGCGGGGACACCTTCCCGCGCGCGCCAAGATGCTGCCGCAAGGAGAGAGCGCGCACCAAACTTCAAATGCTTGTAACTCGGTGGAAACTGATTTTTATCAAGAGAAAATTATATTTTTGAAATCAGCAGAACATGGGCTTTCTCCTGATCATATTTTAAAACCTCAAATGACCATTTTTCGGAAAAAAACTATGTTTTTTTGTTTTTTCAGGTCAACATCCATCACAATGGAGTCCACGGATACCCTGTCCCACCCTTCCTCCAAATCTTCGCTTTTCGATACCTATCCAAAATCCTTTTCGTCCGAATAGAGCCCTACCACTCTATTGCTCACCATGTTCGACATATGTACCAGGTACAGTAACAGACGGATTACTGTAGAAACATGAATTTTTCAGAAAGAGCATCCAAATGAGTGCAAATTGTCGGCCGGATTGCACTATCAGCGGCTCGCCGAGTTCGACGTGTTGAGCCAGAAAAAAGAGCAGCAGCAGTATGATTTGCAGAGGGAGAATTCGAGTGAGTTGGGGATTTTATTGATTTTTCGTTGTTTTTATTGCTTTTTTTGTGGTTTTTATTGATTTTTATTGATTTTTTTCGGGTTTTTCTTGATTTTTCATCTTTTTCGGAAAAAAATTTATGAAAAATCACAAAAAATGTACTATTTTTATGAAAAATCAATGAAAAAATCACATTTTCTAAAAATTTCATGAAATTCGACGAAAAACTGTGAAAAATATGCGAATTTATTGATTTTTACCTCGAAATTCACGTTTTTCAACATTTTTATCCCAAAAACCTATGTAAACCCATAAAAATCCACCAAAAACAAAAGAAAAGCGCCAAAGACCTCCAAAAACCTCCAAAATCCCCAAAAAAAAACACCCCATGGCCTAGCTTTTCCTCGTCCCCCGACCGCATGACAAATTGCGGACTTTCCAAACTACAGTAACCCCCCATCCTCATTTCAAATTTTACAGATTTGTCCGTAATCTCCGCCAACGTGCACTGCAATCCGGACGATCGATTATTGAGCGAAAATTTTCGAGAAAATAATAGTCGAGCCAAAGTTTTCACCGAGAAACAGAACTCGCTGAAATCCTCGTTATCGATTAGATCGGGAAGCCCTCCGGCGAAGAAGAAGGTATTTTTCCAAATTTTTAGAAAAAAAAATTATTGATTTATCGATTTTTTTCCGATTTTCCCACAGAACCATGTAAAAATTTCGAACTTTCGAAGTCGAAACACTCGAATAATGGAAACTGACGTTTCGCACTTGGTAAATTTATCGATTTTTTGTGTTTTTTCGCTTCGTGAGCCTTTGTGATTACTGTACTTTGAAAAGTCCGCAGCCGCAACATTTGACGACAAATCGCTTCTTTTTCATGTCAAAGCTTATAAAAAATTCATTTTCCACCAAAAAATCAATAAAATTGGCAGGTATCCTTCTCATCGCTAAACTCCCATGAAACGCCCATCGACTCCCCTATTTATGGCAGAAAACTCGGAAGAACTCAATCCAATACAACGAACTCCCCAAATATTGGCAATGGAGCGCACTTCCCAACCCCGATAATTGCGGATTCGCCGAAAAACCCGCCGAAAATCAGTTTGACCGATGTGGATGACGTTTTTCGCATTGAAGGAGAAAATATGCCAGTGGTTGACGATTTTGAGAAGGAATTTTTGCGAGTGATGAGTTTGGTACATGGAATTATCGAGCGGAATGAGATGCGAGTGGCGGAGAGGGATAAACGGGATGCGATTGCGTTGGAATGGCAACAGGTACACTGGAGTTGACGGGAAATTGCGGAGTTTTGGGATTTTTTGGAGTTTTTTCGAGAGAAAAGCTCTAATTTCATTGATTTTAGTAAATTTCCGCTGATTTATACATATTTATGCTCACGGAGCACCTATTTTTCAATTTTAAACAATTTGAATTCTAAAAAATTCCCAAAATTCAATAATTTCACAAAAAAAATCCCTAAAAACCTACAAAATCCACCAAAAACCCCAAAAATCTACTGATTTACTGTATTTTTCGCTGCGAGACCCAATTTTTACAATTTTTCTAGGTCGCGATGGTGCTCGATCGCTTCCTGCTCGTCGTCTTCCTCATCGGCACCTCCATGTCCACATTTGTCATTTTGAATCAGCGAAATTTATTCGAATCCACGGGATGATCATTAATAAATCTTTTTTTCTTTTTTCCCGCGCACTGCAAGCACCAGACTTGACGATAATTTGCGGACTAGAAAAATATTGAGCAGAGATTTGAATTTTTGAACGGGAAAAACACGATTTTGGAGATTTTTATCGATTTTTTAATTGCGAAAATAATCTATTTTTCTGGCCTAAAATTCTAAATTTAGGCCGAAAACTCAAATTTAGGACCCCATGCACACACGCAAAATGAGTAACACCGTAATCGGATGAATTTTTCAATTTTTTGGGATTTTTCTTTCTGAATTTTCACATTTTTCAGTGTTTTTCTCTGAAAAAATTCGAAAAAAAATCGAAAAATCCAGGAAAATCGGAAAAAAAAATCCCAAAAAATTTCGAAATCCATCCGATTACGGTATCACTCACTTTGCGTGTGCGATCAGATGTGGCCTAAATTTTTTATTTTTCGGCCCAATTTTTATTTGAAAAATGTTTTTTTTTCTGTCTTGACACGGTGACCCAAACGGAATGTGCAATAGAACAATTTTCGCTACCAATCAGCGAAAAAAATGGGCGGTCCAATTTGTAATGATGCGGCCCGCTCGTTCGCAAAGCTTTCTTCATCAGAGCGCAACGCGCGGCACAAATTTTCGCAGCAGTGCGGCATGGGCAAAAATTTGAAAATTGCAGCTGTATCTGCTTTTTCTATGCGCAAAACGTGATTAATTAAAGAAAATACATGATAGAAATCAGAAACCAATCATGTTCGACAAAGTTGTAACAAAAAATTGTGAAGCACTAGCCTGGTCACTGCTAAAAAGGCGACGGCCGAACAAATTTTTCAGGCCGTATTGGTTTTCGTGGTTTTTGATACTCTTAAACCACTATTTTGGTTTAATCCAGCACAAGAGAGGTTTACAAAAAGTTTTCAAACCCACACAAACAATTGCAAAAAAATCGCCGAGCAATTTCTTAAGAAAACTCCAAAAAACTGAAAATTACGCTCGGCCATGGTCTTCTAGCAGCTCGCAATATACTTTAAACCACTTTTTGAGAGTTACCCGACTATTTACGAAATTCAATTGTATAAATCTATCTGTACAAAAAATTTAAAGAAAATCGCCGAGAAACTTTTCGAGAAAACACCCAAAAACTGGTGATGGCCTAGCATTTCGTTCGGCCATCATACTTTGAGAGGCTCGCTAGGTACCAAGAACCACTTTTTACGGTTTGTAATTTTTATGGTATGTTTGTCATTAAATTCTCAATCGATAGAAAAAGTTTAAAAAAAATCGCCGAGAAACTTTTTGAGAAAACGGCCAAAAACTGAGAATGGCCTAGGATTTCATTCGGCCCTCCAACTTTGAGCGTCCTGCTAGGTGTCAAGAACCACTTTTTACGACACATCCTTTTCACTGTATGTTTGAAATCGAATTGTCTATCCCTAGAAAAAGTTTAAAAAAAATCGCCGAGAAACTTTTTGAGAAAACGGCCAAAAACTGAGAATGGCCTAGGATTTCATTCGGCCCTCCAACTTTGAGCGTCCTGCTAGGTGTCAAGAACCACTTTTTACGACACATCCTTTTCACTGTATGTTTGAAATCGAATTGTCTATCCCTAGAAAAAGTTTTAAAAAAATCGCCGAGAAACTTTTCGAGAAAATTGCCAAAAACATGGGATGGCCTAGGATTTCGTTCGGCCCTCCAACTTCCAGCGGTTCGCTAGGTGTAAAGAACCACTTTTTACAGTCTGTCTTTTTCATTGTAGGTTTTAAATTGCATTCTCTATCCATAGAAAAAGTTTCAAAAAAATCGCTGAGAAAGTTTTTGAGATAATTGACGAAAACGATGATGGCCTAGAATTGTGCCACGGCGGCCGAAGTGTTGCCGGCCCCCATCGCGTTTGGGTCACCGTGTCTTGAGCATATTGTCAAAAAAATATTCTTGCGACATCGGGCGAGCGCGCGAAACCGAGCGAGTTGAAAAAATAGGCCCCGCCCCCTCGGGTCGGCACCGCGCCGCACTTTCTTGATATCGGATTTTTGGCAATTTCTTGAATTTTTCGTAACTTTTTCCTGAATTTCCCTATTAGGAAATTAATTCTCTTGGATTCAAAGTTAAAAAATCAAAGAAAAATTTTGTCGTCACCGAGAAAATCAATTTTTAAAAACGCGCGTCGCAGCGGTGCAAAAAAAGGTGGAGCCTATTTTTTGAAATCGCTGGGCTTCGCGCGCTCGTCTCGTGTCGCATCTTTATTTTTTTGACAATACAAAAATTATAAATGACCAGTTTCTTTATCGTAAGTGAAATGGGAAGCAGTGTACAATTATGGCTCTACATAATTACAATGATTACAGGAAAAATAAAATAATTATAATCCATTCTTCGCCTTCTCCGAATCAGTACTTCTCGATGAATTCTGTGCCGCGATCTTTGCCTCCATATCCATAGCGGCTCTCTCGTTGGAAAACTGAAATCCGGCCATCTCCAGAAGCGTCTTGTCCGGATTATCATCCCAGTTTCCAGGAAGCGGCACCTTTTTGTGCTTCTCCGCCTGCTGTTTCTGCCAGCTCTTGAGCTTTTGCTGCTCGGCGAGCGTTCCTGCTCCCGCGCATCCCCACACCTCAATATCGTGAACTTCATCGAAATCCTTATCGATTTTCAACTCGCTCTTGAAGGAGAGGCCTGTCGCACTGGAGCGCAGTTTCAAGTTGCAATAGATCGAGTTGGGCTCGTCGATTCGACGGAGCAGCGGGGAGAGCTCGAAGAAGCTGGTGAACGGGCCGCCGAACCGGGAGCCGGAGTGCCGCCACTCGTGATCAGTGGCAAGGGCAACTATCCGCGAGTCCTTGAGGCGGAGAATGGTGACTGTGGGACCGCGATAGTCGAAGACGAGGGTCTCGAAGCGATTTGTGCTGATGCCGTGCTGCAGGGAGGTGTAGAGTGGGCTCCATTGGGTGTCGACCTCGGAAGAGTGCTTCGGGAAGTAGAAGTTGGGAAGGGAGGATTGAAGGAACCACATTTGGAGTGGGGTTAGAATGTCCGACGAGTAGTCAGGAGAATGCTGAAAAGTAACGTAAATTAGTGGCCTAGAAAACTCCAAGCTTGAAAACCTAGTCCCTCTAGCGATAGGAAAATGGAGATTGGGTTTTGAAGAGGTGCTGGGGATTACAGAAATTCCCAGAACCTCTATCAAAACCCAATCCACATTTTTTCTATCACTTGGGGACTAGCTTTCAAGCTTGGAGTTTCCTAGGCCGTGTACTAACATGCTTGCTCCCTGTCACCGCCGCCACTACTCGATTCTGCACCGCCTGTGTGAACTTTTCACACTTTTGACGTCGCCACTCCAGAATCGCTTCTGTGGCGGCCTCTCCGGTCTTCCCGGACGTCATCGAGGCGACCAGCGTCTTGATGAATGGCTCATCGCCTTGAATGGCTCCGGCTCCAGCGGAGTCGGAGCACACTTTGATGAAGTGGTGGACTGGTTGGAGGACTGGAAGAAAACTTGAATTTTTTCCAATTTTTTCTGAGTTTTGGTTACTTTTCACGTAGATATCGGTTGAAGTTCCATAGAGAGGCGAGAATTTTTCGAGGAATTGCTCTTTGCTCACTGATTTGGAGCCCCCGTTAGTGAAATAGTGGAGCAAACTTTCGGCGAGATCTTCGTCGAAGGTTTTCTGAGGGTTTTATCGATTAAATTATTGATTTTTTCTCGAAAAAAACTCACAACTAATTTCGAATATGAAATTTCTCCATTTGAATCGGCGAGTCGAGCAAAATACTGCTCCAACTGTGGATTTCTACTCGAATTTTCAGTTTTCTGAGATGATTCTGACGTCTTCTTCACTTCTTGATGCTTACTTCCGTCGTTTCCCATCTGGAATTGGAGAAAATTGGAGATAAAGAAAAAAATGGGATAAATGAGAAAAATCAACGACGAAAGTTGTTAATATACGTTTTGTCGTCTTGTGATACACATTTGGTCTCGACTTTTTCCTGTTTAACGGTGTTTTTAATAGACTTTTTCGCTGGAAATGACGTCAAAATAAATATTTTCCATGTTTTTCGGCCTCGGGTACGGTAGGCGATGCCAAGTGTGCAGTTCACGCGCACGTCAGATTGCAGATTTTTTGGGAGAATTTCGTCATTTTTTGACTCATTTTCGGCTCTTTTTGGAGCTTTTTTCCTCAATTTTTACACAATTTTTTAGAAAAAAATTCTCAAAAAATCAATAAAATTTCCAGAATGATCTTCCCGGGAGCCGGTGGTCCAGAGCTTGACAAAATGGCGTCGGAAAAGGTGAAAAAGGACATTGGCACATTCATCACTTTCGGTCTTCTTGTTGAAGCTGGTAAACTTCATTTTTTCAAAATTGAGTGAGAAAATCGATAAATTTTGAAATTTCCAGCCGCCTTCGCTGCTCACTACTTCGGAATCGACGGAGTGCTCGTCTGATCTGGGAATTTTAGTCATAGATGAGAAATAAAATTAAAATGTTACAATAAATCGTTGATTTTTCGAATTCGAAGGGATTTGCATATGATTTGCGGGCGCGGAATTGTGAATTTGCGGGAATTTTTTACAGTTTTTCTGTTAATTTTCGTGATTTTTCCGGCAAAAAGCGATAAAAATGAGCAGTTTTGCTGGAAAAACACCAAAATTATCGAGAAATCGGGATTTTTCATGATTTTCCGAGATTTTCTGAGCAAAAATGGTGAAAAATCCAAAATTCTGGGAAAATATGGGAAAAAAAAACAGAAATTTTCATGATTTTTCGAGATTTCGTCAGCAAAAACGACAAAAAATTAGCGTTTTAGCCGAAAAATCTTCAATATTCATGATTTTTCAGTAAAAAACGTGAGAAAGCAGCATTTTTGCCGAAAAAATCTCGAATTCAGCGAAAAAATGGCGAAAAATCCTCAATTTTTCCGATTTTTCATGATTTTCAAGCCAAAAAACGACAAAAGTGGAGCATTTTTGCCGAAAAAACCTCAAAAAACTAAAATTTTTATGATTTTTTATCATTTTTCTGACAGAAACTGCAAAAAATGCCAAATTTTGCTGAAAAATCTCAAATTCAGCGAAAAAATGACGAAAAATCCTCAATTCTTACGATTTTTCATGATTTTCAAACAAAAAACGACAAAAAAACCATTTTCACCGAAAAACTTCAAAAAATCCCCAAAAATCAATAAAAACGTGGCACCCTTCCACCCTGCTCCACTACCCCGACCCAGTGCCCTAGATTCGGCAGCATAAAAGGGGCGGCCGGGCGAAGGTGTCCCTCATAATTCGCTTCTTACTCGTCTCGAGTCGGAAAACTTTCGGTAAGTGCTCGGCTCCGCCTCCTCCTCCACCAGCATCCGAACAACTCGTCGCTCTTCCAGTACCCCGCCTATTCGAACAACACTTGTGAAAGAAGGAGAAATGGCCGACGGACAACCGCAAGAAGGAGCCGCCCCTGCCGCCCAGCCGGAGCAGGCCGCACCAGCCGCCGACGGCGGAGCCTCGCCCTCGCTCTCCGGCCAGCAGGACGCCTCGATCGCCTTCGTGACGAAGACCTACGCGAGCTACGTCAACGACATCCAGCAGGCCGCCGAGGGGCTCCGCCAACGCGCGCTCACCCTGCAATCGGAAGGCCCCGCCCAACTCCAGCAACTGCAGGCGCAGATTCAACCGCAGACGCAGGAGCTCGTGCAGACTCTGCAGGAGATTCAGTCGCCGATCGGTCTGCCCACGTCGTCGGTGATCGAGATCTTCGGTTGGAGCTCGATCCTGCTGCTCTCGGCGGGAGTCTCGAGCATCGTGGGCGGATACGTGCTCTCTCCGATCTTTGGCATTTTCATCGGACGCATGGGCGCCGCGCTGCTCGCCTCGCTGGCTCTGCCCGGAGCAGCCGCCTATCAGCTCAATGGAAAGGATGGGAACACTGCGGAGACTCGCTTCCAGCTGCTCCTCCTCTCCATCGCCCAGGGTCTTCTGATGGGACACGCGATCGCGTACACGTACGTCTCCGGTCAGCCGCTCGGCTTCATCACCCCGCTCGTCATTGCGTTTGCCTACCCGCTGATCGCTGGACAAGTTGGCACTGCGCATGCTCCGTTGCTCGGCGGAGCTGTTGGAGCTGCGTTCGCCGTCCAGTTTTCCGTGGGATTGGTGTTTGGCGCGCTCTCGTTCAGCTACTTGGTGCTCAGCGCGCTCTACAGTGCCGCCTCGGGAGCTCTTCTCCAGATTGCCTTTAAACACCTTCAGGCACCCAATAGAGTGAGTTTCTACTACTGTTTCTACTAGCTTTCTACTAGTTTTTGTTCTTCAAAATCTAAAGAATATTTTCCAGATCCACCTCTACCAGATCCTGCTCGTCGGCTCGTTCCTCTTCTCGAAGGCACTGGTCTATGGGCTCTTCGGATCGTCGGAGGCGCCAAAGGCCTAAAGATCGCTCGTCTGAACACAAAAATCTCTGGGAAAAGATTCGATAATGATTTTTTTTTTTTGGTAAAAATGGAATAAAATTGAATATTGGGATTTTTGTTGTCTTGATTTGCTGTTATTTTTCCGGGATTCTGCTTCTGCTCGAAGAAATTTAGAAAAATGGAAAAAAAAGAGAAAAATTAGTCGTGGAGTCGTGGTGCTCATGACACTTATCATGGTGCTCCATTATCAAGCTCCCAGTGTTTCATCCGGCTCAATTTCTCAAGCCTTGATCTACCATCAGGTCAGGAAGTATCTCCTTCTGCTAGATGTTCGCAAAGAGCACGTCAAGTACTGGCGCCCCCAGATTCTTCTCCTTGTTTCGAGGCCAGCCTCCGCTTGCTCACTCCTAGACTTTGTCAACGACTTGAAAAAGTCTGGATTATATGTTGTTGGACATGTGAGAAAGGGTGAGATGGATTCGAGCCAGGTCGTCGATCCACTTCAACAAGTTTTCCCATACTGGTTGAGCCTTGTGGACTACCTCAAGCTCAAAGCGTTTGTAGAGCTCACCATGTCCAATAACATCCGCCATGGCATTCAGCAACTGATGAGGTTGTCGGCTTTTTCAGTATTTTCTGCAATTCCTGCTTCTGGTTTTTAAAAAATTCTGAATTTTTCCAATAAAAGATGCAGTTTTTGCTGAAAATGTTGCTTTTTCACAAAAAATCAGGTTTTTGCTCAAAATTTTCCTTTTTCTCGGAAATTTTGAAGTTTTTTCAAAAAAAGCGAATTTTCAAGCAAAAATTCAGAAAGTTTCCAGAAAAAATTCAGTTTTTTACGCAAAAACTTGTTTTTCCTGAAAAAAATCAGTTTTTTTGCGAAAAAACTGTTTTTTCTAGAATTTTCTACAATTTCTGCTTCTGTTTTTTTTAAATCTCGAATTTTTCCAATAAAAGTTACAATTTTTTCTTTTTATTGAGTCAAAAAAATCAATAATTTCCGAAATCAATTGAAAAGTTTTTTTTTCAAAAAATCCCCCGAATTTTCCACAAAAACACCTCCCCAAAAACCCCAATTCAAACAACGCGCCGCTCAGGTCTCGCCACGAATCGGGTTCCCACCGCCTGAGAGGAGCGTGCGCCTTTAAACCACAGAGAACGAGCAGCGGCGGCGGCGGCAATTGCAAACAAGGCCCGGCGCCTGTTTATCATTTTTGTCGGGTTTTATTGTCGACGACGTGTGATATTCTTGAACTTGACCTTGACCTCGTAGTTTTCCAAAATTGAAAATTGGGAGCTTTAAGACAATTTTTCGCGTTCCAGAATGTCGCTGCCAGCCAAGTGCCTCGTCCAAGCCGCCGCCAACTCTGGCCTCCGCGCCGTGTCGGTCCGCCACTCGAGCCAGGCGCCAAAGGTTTGAAGTTTTCTGCTCCAAATCCCACTAAAATCATTATTTAGGTCGCTCTCCTCGGAGCCGCCGGAGGAATTGGCCAGCCGCTCGGCCTCCTTCTCAAGCAGGACCCCCTTGTCGCTCATCTCGCCCTCTATGACGTCGTCAACACCCCGGGAGTCGCCGCCGATCTTTCGCACATCGACTCGAACGCCAAAGTCACCGCGCACACCGGTCCCAAGGAGCTGTACGCGGCCGTCGAGAACGCCGACGTCATCGTGATCCCGGCCGGCGTGCCACGCAAGCCAGGAATGACGCGCGACGATTTGTTCAACACCAACGCCGGCATCGTCCGTGATTTGGCGGCGGTGATTGCGAAGGCGTCGCCAAAGGCGCTCATCGCTATCATCACCAATCCGGTGAACTCGACGGTGCCGATCGCGTCGGAGGTGTTGAAGAAGGCGGGAGTCTATGACCCGAAGAGAGTTTTCGGAGTTACCACGCTCGACGTCGTCAGATCCCAGGCCTTTGTTGCTGAGCTCAAGGCAAGTTACTGAACGTTCTCTGTGTGCTCGTGAACAACGTGATCATTGCGTCATGACTGATATGAAGAGAAAGATAAACTACACTTCACCCCTCAACGAACGATTTCCAGGGCCACGACGCCTCCAAGACCGTCGTTCCAGTCGTCGGAGGACACGCCGGCATCACCATCATCCCCCTGCTCTCCCAAGTCACACCATCCACCAAGTTCTCCGACGAGGAGATCGCCAAGCTCACGCCCAGAATCCAGGACGCCGGAACCGAGGTGGTGAACGCCAAGGCTGGCGCCGGCTCTGCCACCCTCTCGATGGCGCTGGCTGGAGCTCGTTTCGCCAACGCCCTGGTGCGCGGAATCAAGGGCGAGAAGAACGTGCAGTGCGCCTACGTGGCGTCGGACGCCGTCAAGGGTGTCGAGTACTTCTCGACGCCGGTGGAGCTCGGACCGAATGGTGTTGAGAAGATTCTGGGTGTCGGAAAGGTGTCGGCGTTCGAGCAGAAGCTGATCGACGCGTCCGTGCCGGAGCTCAACAAGAACATCGCCAAGGGAGTGGCCTTCGTCAAGGGAAACTAGATCTATTGAATGAATAATTTCAATTTTCATCATTTTCCTCTTCCCCACTGTATTAATAAGCAATTTTTTTGGAAAGAAGAACGGTGCTCCAATGTTTGTGCACACCCTCCTTTACCCCTCTGTCTGTTTACATTTTTACCGCAGTTTCCATCCTCTACCGAATTATTGATTTTGTCGTTTTTTTCTTTTTCTCAGTGTAAATCTAGTTTTGTAGTTGAGCGATTAAATTTAAATATTCTGGATTTTTGGGATTTTTTTCAGATTTCATCAATTTTTGGTTTTTTCCAGGGTTTACAGCCTCTTTTGCAGATTTTCAAGCAAAATTTCCACGAAAAAGCGATCTGAAATCTTTCGAAGAGAAAGAAAACATCTGAAACCGGAAAACCGGAAATTCGCAAATTCAGAATCAGAATCAGAAGTGACCCCCTGAAGACGTCGAGGTCATCTCGCTGTCTGCGCCTCGGCGACGTGGAGAGAAAGTGGAGAGCATGACACTCGGAGACGGAGAGAAAAAGAGCGCCCCACCTCCCCCCCACACACACTCATTTTTCGGCCCTCTCTTTTCCATTTCACACACACACACAACTGCCCCGCCGTCTATTTTTCTCTCTTCGAAAAATTTCGTTTTTTTCTGCTATTTTTAAGCGCGAAAATTTGGAAATTTTTGAAAATCACTAGCCCCGCCTCTTTTTCCTCTTTTCCCCCGCATAAATTTCCATATTTTTCAATATATCGGAGAACTGTAAATATGGAAATTTATGTATTTTGTAGCCGCTCGCTCTAGAAAATTCTGCAAATTCTCATTAGAGCGCTTGTTGTTGACAATAAAATAAAGAAAGCGACGAATTCTGGAGACAGATGGCCGCTGGAAAGGACAGATGTCCGCACAGGCTGTCGGCGGTTTTCCCGCACCTGCCAGTAGGGCCAGTTTGTTGATTTCGGAGCTGTTTTGAGTAGTTTTTGATGAAAATTGCCCGAAAATTGTTAAATTTGGCCTAAAATTCGCTTAAAATTCATATTTTTCATGAATTTTCAGCGGAAAAGAGCCCAAAAATGCTCCAAAATCGTGATTTTTGAGCTTATTTTGCTCCAAATCGAGTTTTCTATCGATTTTAACTTGAAAATTGCTTAAAAACCTGATTTTTGAGCTCAAAAATCTGAAAAAGCTCTGAAAATCTCGAAAAATGAATGATTTTTGTGATTTTCGAGCTTTTTTCCTGAAAAAAGAGCCCAAAAATGCTCCAAATTTTCATTTTTCCTGAATTTTCCCCTAAAATCGCTGAAAATTTGATAATTTTTGACCATTTTTCCGGAAAAATGCTCCAAAAATCCACCTTTTTCTCAATTTTCCACCCAAAATCCCGCCAATTTCCGCAAAATTTCCCGTTCTGAAACCGAGCGGAAATTGAAAACGGCAGGTGCTCCGTGAGCTCATTAGCCGGTGTCACCCTAATCCCAATGAAGCCCCCGCCGACCTCCGGTTAATCCTGTTTTGAGGGACAAAACTGGAAAAATGGCGGCTCGAAATTTTGCTGATAACAAAAAATGAGCTCACCGCCCCGAAAATAGTCATGGAGCTCTGAAAATGGGGCGGTAAACAAGAGCCATGTGTATAGTTGGACGGGAAAAGAGCACTGGCTCTGATTTGGAGCTCCAAATCGGCTTTAAATCGGTAATTATACCGTTTAAAAGTCAAATTGCTCCAAAATGTCTCGTAAAGAGCACATAAAGAGCACGAGCACTTGCAAGATACAGAAATTGGTGGATTGAGCACAAAAATGCTCCAAATTGGCAATAGCACCTATTAATTATGCCATTTTGCAAAATTTCGGTACTAAAACCGGTTTTGACCTATTAAATCCGATTTGAACGTTATTGAGCCCAGAAATGCTCTAAATTGGCTCAAAAAGAGCATTATAAAGAGCTCGAGCCCGTTCGTCTTAAAATCGGCACCTAAATTGGTGAATTGAGCTCAAAAAATGCTCCAAATCGGCTAATTAGACCATTTTCGGTACTAAAAAGGCCGTTTTGGCCAATTAAATCCGATTTGAACGTTGTTGAGCACAAAAATGCTCCATAAAGGCTCAAAAAGAGCATATCGACGAGCTCGAGCACATTTTCCTCAAAATAGGAACTAATATCTATGAATTGAGCACAAAAATGCTCTAATTTGGCAATTTTTCCTGCTAATTAGACCATTTCGGTACTAAAATTCGGTATTGGCCTATTTTACCAGATTTGAACGTTATTGAGCTCAAAAATGCTCCAAATGAGCTCATTAATGAGTAATACCCCCTGCTAATTAGACCATTTCGGTACTAAAAAGGCGGTTGGTGCTCAAAGAGCCCTGTGAAAGGTTGCTCGTGAGTCAACGGTGGCATTTGTGCGCGCCGAAGGTCTCGCCGCGAAAAATTTGAATTTTTGCTGAAAACCAGCAAAAATTCCAAATTTTTCGCTGCGAGACCCAGTTAGTCGCATTCCGGTTTGTTTATTGTTTTTATTATGCTCGAGCCATTGTATACTGATAGTGAATACTACTGGCCGGAGCAAATAAATAAATAAATAAACTGCGGCTGGAAAAGTGGAGATTATCAATTATTACTTACCACTTCCATGTTTGATCTACGCCCCGCCGCTCTCTCTCGCACTCTCTAAGTCTCCGCGCAGACAGTCTCTCTCGCCTTTTCACACAGCAGAGACACGCAACCGCCACTTGCCCAATTTTTGGCCTAAAATGTTGCGTTTTGTCGGTTTTCATTCGGTTTTTGGGGCTCTTTTGTGCTCTGTAGAGCAATATTGTGCTCTTGTGTGCTCCAGGTGCTCTTTGCAAGTGATCTCCATGTGATTTCGCTGCGATTCCAATAAATTTCCGATGAGAAAATGTGCAAAAGTGCAGTGAAGTCATGACACCTGCTGATCGAAACGATTGCACTTTCTTCTCTGCGTCTCGCACTCTCTCGCGCTCTCTCTTTCTCTCCGTCTCTCTTCCGCCCTTTCTCTTCCCTCACCCATCGGCCCCGGCCACCACCGCGCCGTCCGTGTTCGTCGCGCGTTCAAATTTGGTTTTTTTTTGGCGCGCTTTTTTGGTGGATTTTGAATAGGGATTGGTGGCTGGCGGACTAGACAGCGGGAAAGTTAGGCCATCAGCGACTAATTGTTGCAATCTGACCGGCAATCAGTTATCTGACGATAAATTGCGGATTTCCTGTCATTTTAGAGCAGAAAATTCGCAATTTGTCGTCAAATATGTTGTTTTGGGAGAAAGTTGTGAATTTTTTCAGTTTTTGTGTGAATTTTGATGATTTTCCAGTTTTTTCATCAAATTTGATGCTTTTTTGAGGTTTTGATGGTAAAAATGAGACTTTTTTATCATTTTTAACAGAAAAACCTCAAAAAACATCAAATTTCGAGAAAAATCCGAAGAAAAATCAGAAATATGTGCTACCTGACGACAATTTGCGGATTCCTGCCATTTTGAAGCAAAAAGTCCGTAAATTGTCGTCAGATGTGTTGTTTTATGGTGAAAATTTTGGTTTTTATCAGTTTTCAATGATTTGTCCAGTTTTTCTACGAGTTTTGATGAATTTTTGAGGTTTTTTCGGTAAAAATACTGAAAAGGGCGAAAAAATCATCAATTTTCATGAAAAACCCGGAAAATCCAAGTAATTTTGAAAATTTTTTGCCCAAATTTCCATCTAGCCCTCCTGAAGACGTTCTGAACAATTCTGACATCTTCTGAATTGTTAGCCAGCTTCAGACGTCGTGAAATTGTAGCTTTCCCGACTTTTGGAGTGTTGTAGCTGTCTGGACGTCTTCTGATTCCGTGAAATGTTTCCATGGCTTTCTAGAATGTTCTCATGCACTTTCCCGAGCATCAGAAACTCTACACGTCTTCTAATACTTAACTGACGTCTTCTGAAAGACTCTATTGTTTACCATTACAGTCGGAGCCCATTTCTGTTTTTCATAAGACCCGCCGGTCCATTACGCATTCAGAATGAGAAAAAGAGGACGAGAGAAAAAGAGAACCTTTTCTCTGACCACTTCTTTTTTATGTGGCGTCCTTTTTCGGTGAAAGCTGGGTGGTCTTCTGGCGGAAAATTTGAAAATTCAAAAGGCGGAAGATCAGAAGATCAAAAGATCAGAAGCTTTGAATTAATTTGATTAGGTTTAAAAATGGGCGTGGCCGCTGGAAAGCTAGGTCAGCTCCCATTCAGTCAGTTTTCTATAAAATTGCAATTTTTGAGAAATTCATCTATCAAGAAACAGTCATGATTCAGTATCATGGTTTGGTTGATCGGAAATGAACTTTTTTCCGTCTTATGATTGCAAAATGACGAGGAGTCTGGTGGCCGAGATGGGAAAGTTAGGCCAGCAATGAATTTGTCATTATGGAAGAGAAAAAGTTGAAGTGGAAAAGTTAGACCGGCCAATTTATTTATTTTTTCCAAGTTTGATGATTTTTCACGAAAGATCATCAAATTTAACGAAAAGTCAATAAATCCCACTGGCCTAACTTTCCCATCTCTTTTTCTCTTCCAAACAACAAACTCATTGCTGGCCTAACTTTCCCAACCACGGCCACCAAACTCCTCGTCACTTTGCAATCATAAAACGGAAAAGTGTTCATTTCCGTTCGCCCCCAACCATAATACTGACTCATCATTGTCTCGTGATGGAAGAATTTCGCAAAAAATTGCCAATTTTATAACGATATCATGTGATTTTTGGTTCTCGATTCTCAGCTACCATACAATAAGAACTAAAAGTTCGTTATCAGTACGGTGAGCTAGTCGATCTAACTCGGAGAACCAGTTCTCTCAAGGTCCTTCTCTGATCCCAGAGAGGCGGAAGAGAAAGACGAACAGGAACAGTGTTTTTTGTTCGCGCCACAAAGACGAAGGTCATCTTGTTGTGTGTGTTGGGAAACGACCAGTGCACTTGAAACCGAGTCGATTATCATTATGATAATTATATCAGTTATCATGTACGTGTCATGTCATGGAATTGATAAGCGCAGAGACTATGATAACGTCGATATATATTGGAATTCCTTTTCTTTCTGTCGATCGCTTTGTGCCTTTTATTCGTAGAAAAAATGCGATGTAAAGGTATAAAAGCTGTGGCGCAACGTCAGCTTATCGCTATTGTGAAATACTCTGTTTATTTTGGGTCTTTTTTGCCTTTTGATGACGTTGATTTGGGTGGATTTACGGAATGATGTGGATTTACGAGGTGTAGATTTACGGGGAAGGGAATAAAGGGAGTTGGTGTGGATTTACGGAGGTTATTATGGTAGATAACCTTCGTAAATCCACACCAACCCTCATCATTCTCTTCTCCGTAAATCTACACCCCGTAAATCCACACCACTTCGTAAATCTACACCAAATTACGTCATCAAAAGTCAAAAAAGCCCGAAAAAACAAGAAATTTCACAATAGCGATAAGCTGACGTGGACTACGGTGATCGTCCGTAAATCCACCCCAAACTACAGTAGTCCTTCGTAAATCCACCCCGTAAATCTACCCCTCCTTATCATTTCTCTCCTTTTTTCCCCACTTCCCCCCTATTTTTTTTCACTTTCTTAGTAATAAAACTGACAAACTGATATTGATTAATCACTTGTCATTTATCTTTTCTCTTTCATTCCCTTCATCGCTCCTTCTCTCCCCCACCCCCACCGGCAGAAAAAAAAATCAATTTCGCTACCCATTTTACAATTTTTCGGCCACCGATTGTTATCGGTGCGGTTTCGCCGCGACACTGCCGAAGAACAATGCCCCCGATTTTTTTCATTGAAAAATCGTTAAAAAGAGCCGAAAAATGCTCGAAAAATTCAAAAAATTTTTGAAAAAAACGCCATGACCTAGAAATTGCAATGTTGGATTTCTAGGCCATGGCTATTTTTTCTAGGCCACCATGTTTTTTTTCTTCAATTTTTGACAATTTTTCTCCAATTTTCATCGATTTTTCACCGATTTTCCCCATTTTTTTTTCCAAAATTTCAATATTCCGATTCAGAATTTCTCCAACTCGCACTCAGCACGTCATCAGACCCTGTCGTCATCGTTTCTGAAGCCGCGAAGCCATGGACGACATTCTCTCGGCGGCGCTTTTCGAGGCGGGTCTCGAGGAGTACGCGTGTCAGCCGTCGCCGGTGCCCAGCAATACTGGAAGGTAGAAAATATGTGGAAAATTATGGAAAAGAGCCAAAAATCAATAAATTTGATCTGAAAACTGGGGAAAATTCAGGAAAATTGATTTTTTACCTAAAATCGATGAATTTTCATTTTTTAGGCCTAAAATTCACTTGAAATACCCATTTTAATGAAAAATCATTGGAAATCAGAGAATTTCACTAAAAATCGATAAATTAAAAGCAAAATCAATGAAAATCAACAAAAATCACCAAAAAGTCAATAACAATGCGATTCTAAGCTCAAAAACTCGAAAAGTGCCAAAAATTGAGACAAATCAGCCTATATTCGAAAATATCACTATTTTTGGCTCAAAATCATCAGAATTCAACTAATTTTGCTCAAAATCCATTGAAAAGTCAATAAATTCACTATTCAAAGTAGCAAAAACTGAAAAATCAATAATAATTAGCTAAGAATCGATAAAATTTCGTATTTTTAGCCTAAAATCGCTCAAAAATCGATAATTCCCACTTAAAATCACTTAAAAACTGTCAAAATCTAAAAATAATGCCAAAAATCAACAATTTTAGCATAAAATCAGTGAAAAAATCAATACAATTCTGCAATTTTCACCAATATCAATGAAAATCCAGTTTCAGCGCCCACGACGATGCATCGCAACCATCGACGAGCCAATCGGCTCACTTCCAACCGCAGCACCACGTGTTCGACGAGACGTCCAACGACAGCTTCTCGAATTCGTACTATTCGACGCCGATGACGACGCCGTTCGTCTCGACGGAAGATGGTGGAGCACCCACCTCGTTCTTTGGAATGGACGAGATTGATGGTGGCTGTACCATCAGTCAGGTAAAGATTGTGTGTTTTGGAGCGTCGAATGCGTGTTTTGACGCACCACACGCTTTTTTATGAGAATCGAGGTGTCAGATGCGTGTTTTATAGTGGAGATAGAGAATAGTGCGTCAGAGGCGTGTTTAAACGCACAACACGCTCTTGTTATGAGAATTGAGGTGTCAGATGCGTGTTTTATAGTGACAATAGAGAGTAGTGCGTTAGATGCGTGTTTTGACGCACAACATGCTCTTTTTATGAGAATTGAGGTGTCAGTTGCGTGTTTTGTAGTGAAAATAGAGTATAGTGCGTCAGAAGCGTGTTTTAACGCACAATTTCATAGGTTTTGTTCCAATTATGCAGCTACTCATGATTGATGCATACTTTGAACGAAAATTATGAAGTTGTGCGTCAAAACACGCTACTGACGCACTATTCTCTATTTTCACTATAAAACACCCATTTGACGACTTGATTCTCATAAAAAAGCGTGTTGTGCGTCAAAACACGCTTCTGACGCACTATTCCCTATTTTCACTATAAAACACGCATCTGATGCCTCGATTCTCATAAAAAAAAACGTGTTGTGCGTCAAAAAGACGCATCAGACGCACTACACGCTTCCAAATGCGTCCACGCCCCTCCAACCGCTCTTTTTCCAGCAACCGAGCTCTTCTCACTACTACCCGACGGCGCAGATCATTCCGCGTAAATCGCGCGCCTCTGCCGACCCGACCGTCACCGTTTTGCCGAAGAAGGAGGAGCTGAAGGAGGAGGAGCCGACGGAGGACACCGCCACGTCTTCTGAATCCAACAATTCGGTGGAGGATGTGAAGAAGCCGATGTACGTGCAGACGGCCAGATCGTTGGAGTGAGTTTTTCAGCAATTTCAGACAAAAATAACCTGGTTTCGTGGGTCTCGCGGCGAATGGTACAGTAACCTGGTAAATCGACTGGATTTTGGTGAGATGGCTGGGGGGCGAGGTGCAAAAGCTAGGCCATTGTTAATTTTCGAAAATTTTTCAGTTTTTCTTCTATTTTTCGCGAAATTTTAGTTTTTTCTTGTTTTTGACATAGTAACGCCCATTTTACTGTGTCAGGTACAAGAAAAAACTAAACTTTCGCGAAAAATAGAAGAAAAACTGCAAAGTTTTCGAAAATCAACAATGGCCTAGCTTTTGCACCTCGTCCCCAGCCATCTCACGAAAATCCAGTCGATTTACCAGGTTACTGTATCACATTCGCGACTTGGCCACTAGCCCCGCCCCTTTTCCACAATCCTAATAAGTTTCAGCACGCCTTCAACCTCGGTCTCGCCACGTGTGATCACCGCGCGCTCCCACACGGCCTCTCCAGCTTCCACCGTATCCGCCGGCGACATTGTGGCTCCGCCCAAAAAGCACCTGCAAGTCTCGACGGGCTCCATCGTGCGACGGACGGTGCAGACGAAGGAGGGACACCTCCAGACGCAGTACCTGAAGGCGTTCGTCGACGAGAAGGGACAGCGCATCTATCGGATGCTGTCGCCGATGTCGTCGGCGGCGCTGGCGCGGAATGCGGCGGCGAGGGCGGCCGCCAATGGTGGTAATAATGGTGGGAACACCACGATGGTGAATAAGAATGGCGAGAGACTGATGGTGGTGCGGAATCAGGTGGGACCGAATGGTCAGATGGTGGTGAAGAGGGTGGTGGCGCCAGCGAACGGGGCGACGAGATTGGTGGCGAGAGGTGGTGGACAACAGGTTTATAGAGGTACAGTAGAGTAGAGAGAGAGCATGGAAAAACTGGAGAGCGCAGAGAAAAAAAGGGAGAAATAGTGTAGTTCTACCGTAATCCTGAAAAATGGCGAAAAATGTCAAATTTCCTGAAAGAATCTGAAAAGCCATGACTATTAATACAAAATATAGAGAATTGCACAATCTACACGGATTTTTTGCAGTTTTTACCTATATTTTAACTGAAAATCGTGCTCAGAACGATTTCCAGTTAAAATACAGGTAAAAACTGCAAAAATTCTGAATAGAATGTGCAATTCTCTACATTTTTGTATTAATTGTCATGATTTTTCAGATTCTTTCAGGAAATTTGACATTTTTTCCAATTTTTCAGGATTACTGTAGAACTCTGCGTCTCGGCACACTATTTCTCCCTCTTTTTCTCTCTGTGCTCTCCAGTTTTTTCATAATATTTCCATCAGCCTTCCCCAAAAAACTATAATTCCAGCCGTCGACGGAGGCGCCAACGGCACTCATCTGATGCGCCGCACGTCTTCCGGTCAGCCGATCTCCCAGCGCGGCAGTCTTCTCGCCCGTCACACCATCCGCGGCGGCTCCACCTCCGCCAACTCGCCCACCACAGGCTACCCACCCACCGGCTACCGGCTCATCGGCCGTGGCACCGGTGGCTCCACCATGGTGCATCATGCTCCATTGCGTGGGCGTGGCGCCATGGCGGGAAGGATGCTCAGCCGGGGCGGAAGATCGACGAGTCTTCAGCAGCCGTTGCACGTCAGCGCCTCCACCCCTTCTTTCCATTATATGGAGGAGAATATGAGTCCTAATAGCGGAATGAAGACACCAGGCACGGCGGTGATTCAGGCGAGACATTTGCAACAGCAACAGAGCTTTAATCAGAACGTTGGTGCTCCGCAGAAAGTGCTCATGAGCCGGTGAGTCGGAGCCCCCTTCACTGGTTTATTGTGCTCCGTCAGTCAACTTTTCAGATCCTCCACCAACGCTTCACTGCCACGAATGGCGGGCGGGTACGAGGGACCACCAGGCGGACGGCTAATGATACCGGCTGGAGCAGTGGTGAGTTGCTCCGCGAGCTCTTTGCAACGCCTCCAGAAACGATTCCAGAGACAATCGGGGATGGCGTCGCCGCGAACACCGTCTACTCCACAGCCACAGACGAAATCGCAAAAGGCCAAGGACGAGATGCGGATGGCGTATCAGATGGGTCGAGAGGAGGCGCTAGCTCAACGACGGAATGACCTGGAGGACGATGAGGAGAATCTGGGGTACGCGGAGACGTACGCCGAGTACACCCCCGCGAAACTTCGCTCTGGAACGGCGCACCCTGACAGCGTCGTCGAGTCGGCGTCCCTCTCGAGTGTCTCACCTCCAGATGTCAAGTATCAGATCTCGATCCCCGAGTACCTCATCGATATGGGTCACATCTCCGCGCTTCAACTGGAGGCTGTCATTTACGCGTGTCAGATGCATGAGAAGCGCATGCCTTCTGGCGAGCGATACGGATATCTGATTGGTGATGGTGCGGGTGTGGGAAAGGGCAGAACGGTGGCGTGCATCATCTTCGAGAACTATATGCAAGGCCGGAAGCGTGCGATTTGGCTCTCGGTGTCTTCGGATCTGAAATTCGACGCTGAAAGGGATCTCCGAGATTGTGGAGCCCCCAACATCCCAGTCTACGCTCTAAACAAGATGAAATACGCCAAAATCTCTGGAAAAGAAAACGGCTCTATCAAAAAGGGTGTCATCTTTGCCACCTACACCTCGCTAATTGGCGAGTGTCGTGGTGCAAAATCGCGAAAATACCGCAGCCGCATCTCCCAACTGATACAATGGTTCGGGCCCGAATACGACGGCGTCATCATCCTCGACGAGTGCCATCGCGCCAAGAACCTGGTGCCCACCGCGGGCGCCAAACCCACCAAAACCGGTCGAATGGTGTTGGAGCTGCAGAAGGCGTTGCCAAACGCGCGCGTTGTTTACGCCTCCGCCACAGGAGCCACTGAGCCTCGCAATATGGCCTATATGACGAGATTGGGGCTGTGGGGCGAGCGACAAGCGTTCCCCGAGTTTCACGACTTTATCAGTGCAGTGGAGAGGCGTGGTGTTGGTGCCATGGAGATTGTCGCCATGGATATGAAGCAGCGAGGGCTCTATTTGGCTCGCCAACTTTCCTTCCGCGGTGTCTCGTTCTCAGTGCAAGAGGTGCAACTATCGGGCGATTTCGTGAAGATGTACGACGATGCGGTGAAGCTGTGGATGGAGGCGAGGCGGCAGTTCCAGACGGTCATCGAGACGATGGACGAGGAGGAGCGCTCCACGTGCAAGACCATTTGGGGACAGTTCTGGGCGTGCCATCAGCGCTTCTTCAAGTACCTGTGCATCGCCGCCAAGGTGGACACGTGTGTGCAGCTCTCCCGGGAGGCGATTCGCGCGAAAAAGTGCGTGGTTATCGGGCTCCAGTCAACTGGAGAGTCGGCCACCCTGGAGACGTTGGAGGAGATGGGCGGTGAGCTCAATGAGTTTGTCTCTACCGCCAAGACAGTGCTCTACGGGCTCATCGACAAGCACTTTCCGACGGATTGCGGCATGAGCGATAAGGACATTTTCAAGGATTTCGATGATTTTGATCGTCCTGCGAAGCGAAGGAAGACCCGGGAGACGTTGAGCTTCCTTGGAGACTCTGGTTTTGATACATGGACCGGGGTGACGACGGGAATGGGTGGAAGAGTTGGTGAAGGCGTCACCACCAAGAAGATCACCTCGGGAACGTCTTCCAATCACAATGACACGACGTCGGAGAGCTCTGGAGACGATGAAGATGAATCTGATGCGAGCGATGAGGATGTTGATGAGTCGCGAGAGGAGGCAGAAGGCGCGCGAACTCTGGACGATGGCGAGCAGGACGAGTGGGTGAAGGCGTTGCTCGCGGAGGCAGAGTCATCGAGCGATGATTCTGAATCCGAGGAGATGACGGCGAAAGTGGAGGAAGAGGATGAGGAAGAAGCGGAGCCCGAAGAGGAAGAGTTCAACCCGTTTATGTGCGACTTTTCGAGCGGCGATCCATGGGCTCACAACCAGCAAATCGTTGAGGATAAGCCGGAGAAAGTGCGCAAGTCCAAGAAGCGAAAGCGAGATGAAGAAGAAGCGGAACGTCTCCGCGAGAAGGTCAAGAAGCGCGAGGAGCGTCGGGAGAAGAAGCGACGTCGTGCGATTCGAAAAGCGGAACGGGAGAAAAAACGGCGCAACGAGGAGCTCCAGGCTCGCGGGAGTGCCAATGACTTTATCACCTCCTCCAGAATCTGCGCCTCTTCCAGTGGAGACCTAGAAGACATCAATCCAATGCTCATTAAGACGGAGCTCCTGGCAGCGGTAGAGCGACTTGCTCCAGCTCTCCCAGCCAATACTCTCGATCAGCTCATCGATGAGATGGGCGGCCCTGAATACGTCGCAGAGATGACCGGAAGACGTGGCCATATGGTGACGACTGAAGGTGGCGATGTGATGTATCAGCGGAGAAATGCAAATGCGGAGGTCTCATTGGAGCTGATTAATATGGAAGAAAAGGAGAAGTTTATGAGAGGAGAGAAACTAATTGCAATTATCTCCGAGGCGGCGTCATCTGGAATCTCTCTCCAATCCGATCGTCGTGCTCTCAACAAACGCCGTCGTGTGCACATCACTCTGGAGCTCCCGTGGTCCGCCGACAAGGCCATTCAACAGTTCGGAAGAACGCATCGTTCCAACCAAGTCTCCGGCCCGGAATACGTTTTCCTCATTTCCGAGCTCGCCGGAGAGAAGCGATTCGCATCGGTCGTTGCGAAACGCCTCGAATCACTGGGAGCACTGACTCATGGTGATCGAAGAGCCACTGAGACGAGGGACTTGTCGCAGTTCAACATGGACAATAAGTATGGTCGCGTGGCTCTGGACACGCTGCTCAAGACGGTCATCGGGCAGGTAAGCCCGCCGTTGATCGAACCGCCCAAGGACTACAAGGCTGGCAACTTCTTCGAGGGTAAGAGCATTGAAATCTAACAAATTCAAGAAAAATTGTGCGTCAGATGCGTATTTTAGAGCGAAAAATGCAGAATAGTGCGTTAGATGCGTGTTTTAGAGCGAAAATAGAGAATAGTGCGTTAGATGCGTGTTTTAGAGCGAAAAATTGAGAATTGTGCGTTAGATGCGCGTTTTAGAGCGAAAAATCGAGAATTGTGCGTCAGTTGCGTGTTTTGCAGTGAAAATGGTGAATAGTGCGTCAGATGCGTGTTTTTGACGCATCTGATGCATAATTCTCCAGTTTTCGCTTTAAAACACGCATTTGACGCACTATTCTCTATTTTCCGCTCTAAAACACGCATCTGACGCACCATTATCCATTTCCGCCTCCCAAAACGCATTTAACGCACTATTCTCCATTCTTCCTATAAAACACGCTCCTGACGCACTACTCTCATGTAAAACACGCTCCACATTCCAGACATGCGTCTCTACATGGAAGGCGTCGGACTGCTCGCCAAGAACAAGAACGGACAGTACACGATCGAAAAGGAGGCCGCCACGATTCCAAAGTTCCTCAATCGTATTCTGGGTCTCCCAGTTCACGCGCAGAACGCGCTCTTCCTCTACTTTTCGGAAATTGTCGCCGAGTTGATAGCTCAGTCGAAGCACGACGGCACCTACGACTCGGGAATCATGGGTAAGAATCATCAAATTTGGAAAGGCTTTGAGAATTTTCTAGAAATGTGGTCATTGATACTTTCGACACTGCTGATTTAGAATCTGAAGTTTGAATTTCTGTAATTGATCTTATTTTTTCGAAAATGAGCTCAATTTCAGAAGTTCAGACTTCAGATTCTGAATCAGCGGTGTCGAAACTATCAGTGACCAAATTTCTAGAAAACATTTACTTCTGAATCCATTTCCATATCCTTCATGCTCAATTCCAATTTTAATCCCAATTTTTCTAGACCTCGGAACCGGCGACGACCAGGTTCGGAAGCTGGAAACTCGCATTTTCCTCGGCCGCGTCGACAACGGCAGCTTCCGTGTGGAGATGCACAAGATTGGTGTGGAGAGGGGCGTCAGTTGGGAGGAGGCGCTCGAGTTGCACAAAGAGCACACTAATGATGATGTGAGTTTTCAGAAAGGGAGGATACTGTAGCATTTTTGCTCATTTTTATTGCTTTCTCGCCTGCAGATTACTGTAACCATGGGTTACTGTAGTTTTGCAGTTGTTGCGCGTCAAATACGACATTTTTCACCTATTTTTCTTTTTTTTTTTCTCCGTTTTATTGCGTTAGGATTACTGTAGATGGCAAAAACAGGATTACTGTACCCTTGTTTGTCAATTTCATTCATTTTTGTCTGTAATTGATCGTCAAATACGACGTTTCTCCTTCATTTTCCCTACTTTTCACCGTTTTTTGCCTGTGGGAGAACATATTATTGAAAGTACAGTAATCATCGGCAATAGCTGTGAAAAATTAGGAAAAATGGAGAGAATGTAGTATTTGACGAGAAATTGTGGACAAGAATACACTAAAATGGCAAATCGGTACAGTAATCCTGCTATTTGAAATCTACAGTAATCTGTGATTGTTCGTCAGTTACAGTGCACTCTCCACCAAAAAGTGTGAAGATTACTGTACTTTCAACTTCTAAATATTTACAGGATGGCTTCTACCTATGCCACCCAGGCGGCGCGAACACAGCCAACACGCGAAAGGTGGCGGCTCTTGTCTATGGAATCGGAAAGATACGAATGGACAACGGAGCGCGTCTCTATGCAATCACCCGTCCCTCCACTGGCCGTTCTCCGAAACTGATGACGATGGCTGATTTGTCGAAGCGATTCAGTAAGGTGACAGTGGAGGAGGCCGAGGAGGTCTGGAAGAAGCAGTACGAATGTGAGTTGGGCTCCGCGAGCAGTGGTTTGGTGGAAGAGGGAGAAAGTTAGGCCAGCTTTGTGGATTTTCAGTTTTTTAGTGGTTTTTTCCGTTTTTTGATAGTTTTCCGCGATTTTTTCGATAAAAACTATCATTGAATTGTAAAAATGACAGTTTTTACCAAAAAAATTCCTGAAAACCACCGAAAAATCGCTGAAAACCATCAAAAACCATCTAAAATTGCAAAAATTCCCATTGCTAGCCTAACTTTTCCACCTCTTTTTTCTTCCACCAAGGCCAACACCTTTATAATATCGATAATTTTATAATTGTGCTCATTTTTGCTCATTTTCATAATTCCAGGCGCCGCCACAATGTGTCAGCACAACTACGTCTACAGCAAGTGCCGCACTGAGTCCAATGGAACTTACTGTGAAGTGGGACGACGTACTCGCACCTATTTTGTGCTCTCTGGCTCGGTGAGTTGCTCATTTTGCTTTTTTTTGGTGTAAATTGGCTCGTTTTCAAGTTCTGTGCTCATTTGAAGCTCTTTGATTTATTTCGGGCTCATTTGGAACTTGTTTGCTCTTTTTTGGATCATTTTGTGCTCTTTGGTTGATTTTGTGCTCTTTTTGCTCATTCCTAGCTCATTTGGAGTCCTTTCCAGCTCATTTTGAGCTTTTTGAGCTCCTTTTCAAATAATTTTGAGCTCCTTAATCTTTTCCAGCTCTTTCCAGCTCATTTGGACCATTTTGAGCTCTCTTTAGTCCCAACTTGGAACTTTTTGCTCTTTTTCAGCTTTTCCCAGCTCTTTTGAGCTCATTTTTGAGACCTTTGACCCCCTTTCAGCTCATTTTTAACTAATTTGTTTGCAGGTGCTGTCAGTGTGGCCGATTGTCGAGGAGGTGCTCGCCGGCACCGACCGAAAATCGTCGCGAATGCAGGTGATTCGTGTGCGAACCGAACAGGATCAGAAGATTGTCGGTGAGTTGATGCAGAAGGGTTACTGTAGTTTTGGAAAGGATTACTGTAGTTTCAGAAGAAATTATTGTAAAAATAGTATAATTTCTGTAGTTTATTGAAGGTTACTGTAGTTTTTCGTGTAATTACTGTGGTTTTGGTAAGGGTAATGTAGTTTTATTTAATTAAAGTAGCTTACAAGGTTACTGTAGTTTAGAAGATTACTGTAATTTTGAAACAGAAAAGGAAATAGGAATTGAAGAATCTCCGCCCAATTTTGCAATTTTGCGACACTTTTTACTTTTTTAAATATGGATCTATCGTTTTCAATCGTCAAATTCATTGGCTTTTGTGATATTCCGAATTAGAATGTGATTCTGGTTGTAAAATTGTTCCATAAGCTCACTGAACATCAATTCTAACCATTTTTCTAGTGAAAATGGTGAAATTGATGCTCTGTGAGCTCATGGAGCAATTTTACCCCCCAAAATATGCCATACCATATTCTCATTCTGAAAACCCAATAAATTTGACAAGTGAATACCAAAAAAGTGCCGCAAAATTGCAAAAGTGGGCGGAGCCTAATGACTAATCGATCTGTTCCAGGTCTGCTCGTCCTCCCCACTCACGTGCGCAATCTGGTGGCTCAACTGGAAACGCACTGCGGTCGGAGCATCGTCAAAACGGAGCTCTGAGAAAATGTTGCTCATTTTGCTCACTTTGTTATTCATTTTTTCTCTCTTTTTCTATCCACTTTTTTGGTCATTTTGTCATGTTTAACTTTTTCCTAATTTGACACACTTTTTTTGGTCTCTACGATTCAAAAAAATTATTAATAAGTTTTTTTTTCCAATTTTTCTTAATTTCTGGCTCCCACACCTTCTAGCTTTAACTCTTTATTTCCCACTTTTTTTTGTTGAAAAATATTTTGAAAGAAATGTTTTTTTTCCAATTTTCCCCAGTTTTCTCATTGTTTTTCGTCTCTCAAGGTTGGCCGAGAATGCCCAGAAAAATCGTATTTTATCACAATTTTACGATCGCTTTGACCTGTTCTTTTCCCCAAAAATTTTGTCCATTTTTCTTACTGATAACCATCTGATAACCGACTTTTTCTCTTTTTCTCTCTGACTCTCTCTTTCTCTTTCTTTCTCATTTTTTTGTGTTCATTAAAACGTGTAATAAAATGAATTGTTGATGATGAGCTAGATCTAAAAATATTAGAAATTTGCACTGGAAAAAGATAGAAATTACTTTGAATTATATCTTTTTTATGATAAAAAAGTGATCGAACACCAAAGATTGGAATGATTCCCTAGAGATAAGAAATCGAAACAAATAACTGAAAAATAGAGAAAAAACAAGTGTTTTTATTGATTTTTCTTGGTTTTCTGACTATTTTGGGTCTCGCAACGAAAAAAAATCGAAAATTTTAAATTTTATTAATTTTTTGGGTCTCGCAACGAAAATATTACTGTTATTTCGAAATTTTATTGATTTTTTATTTGTTTTTGAACTGAAAACTGCAATTTCTGCCCAAAATGTTGTTTTTTGAATAATATTTTATTGATTTTTTCAAAGTTTTGGGTCTCACCGCGAAAAGATTACTGTAATATTGATTTTCTTGTTTTTCAACTGATAACGTTCAAATTTGGTCTGAAAATAGCTGAAAATTATGTTTTTCATTGATTTTTTTGATTTTCTGGGTCTCGGCACGAAAAAATACTTAAAATTTCGAAATTTTATGATTTTTTTACTTTTCTGACAATTTTTCTTGCTTTTAGACAGTTTTTTCTAGTGAAAACTGCAAAAATCATTGCTTTCTTGAAATTATGGGTCCCGTAGCGAAAATATTACTGTGATTGAGTTATTTTATTGATTTTCAGGTTTTTTAAATGAAAATGCTGAAATTTAGTGTAAAAATAGCCAAAAATGAGTTATTTTCTTGATTTTTTGGTCTCAAAATCCATATTCTGTCAAAATTTTGGGTCCTAGCACGAAAATCCTACTGTAGAATGAATCTTCATGAGTTTTTTGGTCTTTTTGCAAAAATCTCAAATGAAAAATTTAAAAAATTAACTCAAAATAAAAAGAAACAACAATTTTTATTAAAACCCTTTCAAAACTCGAAAAATCAATAAAATATCACGATTACAGTAATCTTTTCGTGGTGGGACCCAAAAAAAAGAGAAAATATTGATTTTTTCAGTGTTTTTCAATCGAATTTTCTTAATAAAGCTTTTTGAAGATGAAAATTCGATACTCTATCAGATTTCCACCTTTTTCTTTATTTTTTTCACAATTTTCGCTGAAATTTCAGTATTTTCAATCCATTTCTTTCTTCCAGATGTCCTCCTACTGCTTCTCAGACGACGGCTTCACCCCATCGCGAAAAGGCTCTTGGCTCGTCGCCAAAATCGACGAGAACGAGGTGGACAAGGAGGTGGCGGAGATGATGGACACGTGGCGAAAGGGGCGGGGCGAAGAGCAGAATGAAGAAGTCAGTAGGAGAGATGTGGATGTGGCGTGCTCACGAGCTGCGCTGGATTATTGTAGGGCGCAGTTGAAGGAGCTGCTGGTGGAGGAGGAGGAGGGTGATGGTGGTGGTGGTGAAGGAGAGGAGGAGAAGGAGGGGAAGACGATGCCGAGTAAGTTGTTAAAGTTGAAAAGTAGGCGCGACGCGGTCGCGTAGCGGTTTTGAAGGGAGCCGCGACGCAACCACTAGTGAAAAGTGGTCGCGTCGCGGTTCTACTAGAAAACTGCGTTGCAACCACTGAAAAACTTGAAAAATATGATTTTTTAACTAAAAATTGTACTTTTCATGAAGTAAACCTCGATTTTTCACTAAAAACCTGAATATTACGCGGAAAAACTTGTTTTTCACATGAAAAAGGTACTTTTTACAAGAAAATTGAAATTTTTCTATTGAAAATCTGAAATTTTAAAGTAAAAATTTGCTTTTCACATACAAAAATATGATTTTTAGCAAAAATTGTACTTTTTAAAAGAAAATTGGGTTTTTTGGGATTTCCCTATTGCAAATCTGAAATTTTAAAGTAAAAACTTGATTTTCACCTGAAATTTGTACTTTTCTTAGAGTCAACCTCGATTTTTTACTAAAAAACCTAAATTTTTCACATAAAAACTTGATTTTCACCTGAAAAATATGATTTTTTTAACTAAAAATTGTACTTTTCATGAAGAAACCCTCAATTTTTCACTGAAAAACTTGATTTTCTACTGAAAAAATATGATTTTTAGCAAAAAATTGTACTTTCTGTACTTTTTACAAGGGAATTATCATTTTTCTATTGAAAATCTAAACTTTTTACTACGTAAAAATTAAAAAAAAACTTAACTTCCACCTGAAAATTGTACTTTTTCCTGTTGAAAATCTAAACTTTTCACTTAAAAACCTGTACTACTAGAAAAACCGCGACGCGACCGCCTCGCAACCACTTTTCCCCCTATAACTCCCATTTTTCCAGTCAACATAATCCATCCCGACGAAGAGCGCGATGTCCTTGGCAACCTGCCCAACTGCCTCGATCGCCAACAAAAATCGATAAAAAAGCAGCAGTATTTCGACAAAATCGTCCAGCTCGGCCTCGAAATCCAGGCGCTGCAAGACGAGACGGGCGCCACGTCTTCATCGGAAGACGTGCGGTGCGAGGGACACGAATTCGTGATGCAGCCGGTTCGCGGTGGACACAATCCGTGCTGTGAGGTGTGCATGCACACCATTTGGCGATTGGTGCAGTGGTGGAGGAGGTGTAGAGGTGAATTTGGGGAAAATGGAAGTAGTGAAAAATTTAGAGTCGGGTCTCGCCACAAAAATTGGCATTTGGTCAGATGATTGGGTCTCGCCACGAAAATTAGCATTTTCTTAAAAGTTTTGTGGATTTTCAGAATTTTCAGACATTTTTTTAAATTTTTGATGCAAATTGGTGCGTTTTTATATCCATATTCCCCAGAAATTGAAAAATTATGATTTTTTGGGTCTCGAAACGAAAATTGTCATTTTTTTCAAAATTTTCGGGGATTTCTGAGATTTTTGACAATTTTTTCTGATTTTCGATGTAATTTGGAGTGACTTGATATCAATATTGGTAAAAATTTGTGATAAAAATAGATAATTTATAGATTTTAATGGATTTTTGGGTCTCGACACGAAAATTTGCATTTTTTTTCAATTTTTCACGATTTTTTCCATTTTTGACCCTTTTTTCTAATTTTCGATGTAATTTGGAGCATTTTTATATCCAAATTGTCCAAAAATTAAAAAAAAAAATTGTGAAGACTATTGACTTTTATGGGTTTTTTTTGGGTCCCACCACGAAAATGAGCATTTTTCAATTTTATTCGGGTCTCGCCACGAAAACTGACATTTTTGGAAAATTTTGACACTTTTTTCTGATTTTCAATGTTATTTTTAGCATTTTGGATCATTTTCATAACCATATCACCTAATTTTCAACATTTCCGAAAAAAAAACAATCAATTTTTTCCGGTTCCGCCACGAAAACCCACATTTTTCCAGTTTGCGGCCTTCGCGCCCACGACAAATGCGCAGAAGACGTAAAACGAGTCTGTGCGGGAATCCTTTCGTCACGGGCTCAATTCGAGCTCAACACGTTGCTCTGCGACGAACGGAGCCTCGCCGAGCAGGGATATCAGTGTGCCGAGTGCTCGGCGCCGATTTGTTTTGATGGAACTGCGGAGCAGGAGGCTCGGCTCTGCGATTACAGTGGAGAGCTGTTTTGTCCGAGTTGTCACTGGAATGACACGTGGAGCATTCCGGCGAGGTGAATAGAGGGAGTAATTAGGGAGTAATTAGAAGGGTAATTAGGGGGTAATTGAGGGGTTAATTAGAAGGGTAATTAGGGAGTGGTTAAGAGGTAATTAAGGGGTAATTAGGGGGTAGTTAAGGGATAATTAGAGGTTAATAGGAAGGGTGATTATAGAGTAATTAGAATGATAATTAAGGGGTGATTGAAAGAGGGTAATTAGAAGGATAATCAGGAATTGATTGAGGGATAATTAGAAAGGTAATTAGAGGCTGATTAGATGGTAATTAAGTGGTTTTAGGGTGATTAGGTAATTACAGGGTAATTAAGCGATTCAATGACAATTATGTACTTTGATAGTGAATAGGTAGTTATAGGGTAATTAAGCAATTATATGGCAATAAGGTGACCGCTGTGATAATTGGGTAATTAGTGACTAATTAAGTAATTTAAGAGTAATTATGCACTAATTAACACTGATTAGTCAGCATCACTGCAATTTGTGGTAATAAGATAGCAATTATCTATAATTAACTGATTTATATCGATTTATAGAAAGCAAGTCCTACTTGGAACTATAATTAGTGGTAATTAGCGCTAATTAGTCGTCATTATCTATAATTAGTTGGTTTCTTTAGATTTTTTCATAGCCAAAACCTTTTCCAGACAATAATTAGTACCAATTATCGATAATTAGTGTTAATTATCACTAATTATCTATAATTACCCAATTAACTGCAGAATAATCCACAATCTGGACGCCTCTCCCCGCCCTGTCTGTCGAGCCGTCAAACAGCTCCTTTCCATCGTCGATCACAGGCCGCTAATCGATATCAATGGCTCCACTTTGTCACTTATCAAATTTCACAAAGTACAGTAATCTTTTTTGGGTCTCGAAGCGAAAATATTCACAATTTAATTCATTCAGGAGCTCCGCCGCGTCAACGAGCTCCGTCGCAACTTTCTGCTCATGAAGTGCTACTTTGTCTCTTGCCGAACCGCCCGAAAACTGCGAATTCTGCAGTACCTCCAGTCGCATTCACATTTTGTCGACTCGGCGGCCATGTACTCGCTGAAAGAGCTCCGCGAGCTCTGTGACGGGTCGTTGCTCCCCGAGCTCGAGCAGATTCACACGGTTTTTAGGAAGCATATTGAAGAGGTGGGGAGTTTTGGTGAAAATTGCGAAAAAATGAGGAAAATCGATGAAAAATCGAGAAAAAATCAAGAAAATCGATAAAAAGCTTTCTAGGCCACCAATCACCGGCCTTGACCCCGCCCACTTTTAGATTTTTTTGCGATTTTTCCTATTTTTAGTGATTTTCCGCGGTTTTCAGCGGTTTTTTGGGTATTTTTTAGCGATTTTTAGTATTTTCATAAATTTTATAGTGAAAATCGCACTTTTCCTATAGAAAATAGCCAAAAATCAAGAAAATCAGTGAAAAATCAAGAAAAATCAATAAAAATCGATAAAAATGTTCTAGGCCACGAATCAGCAGCATTGGCTCCGCCCACTTTTAGATTTTTCGCGATTTTCGCAGTTTTTAGTGATTTTTCAACGTTTTTCATTTATTTTGGTGATTTTTATTGATTTTTTGATGATTTTCATGATTTTCAAAGTTTTTTCATTAAAATTTATCGAAAAATTTACAAAAATCTATAAAACATAAAAAAATCGATAAAAGTCGTTAAAACCCCATAAAAATTGATAAAAACATCGAAAAATCGATAAGTTGGTCGTGGCCGATAATTGGTGGCCTAGAAAACTCATCTCAATAAATTTTCTACCAATTTCCCACTTTTTCCTATTTCCTCCTGTTTTCAATCACTTTCCTTGGATTTTTCAATAATTTTTCAATAAAAATCAATACAAAATCAATAAAAAATCAATTCCAGGAATGCACCACTTGCGCCGGAAACGGCTTCTTCTGTGAGCTCTGCGAGCAAGAGTCGGAGCTCAAGGACAAGGTGCTGTATCCGTTTTCGGAGAACACGAGGTCGTGTGCCACGTGTCTCGCAGTGTATCACAAGAAGTGTTTCGAGCGGAAGAGTTTGAATTGTCCCAGGTAAATTATTGATTTTCAGAGAAAAGTATTGATTTTTCAGGGGAAATATTGATTTTTAGTTAAAATTGCTGATTTTCAATTGAAAATTATTGAATTTTTTTTTCAGAAAAGTGCTGATTTTTCAAAAATATTGATTTTTTGTGGAAATCGTTGATTTTCTCTGAAAATCTTATAATTTTCAAAAATTTTATCGATTTTCAGTGAAATGGTCAATTTTCAATGTAAAATATTGATTTTTAGCGAAATTGATCGATTTTTAGTGAAATTAATCGATTTTCAATGGAAAAATAGTGAATTTTATCAAAAAAGTGCTGATTTTTCGTAAAAACCATCGATTTTATATTGAAAAGTGAATTTTTTAGAAAAATTACCGTTTTTCGATAAAATTTACTGATTTTTGTCTGAAATTATCGATTTTCCCTATAAAATTATCGATTTTCCTGTAAAATTATCGATTTTTCTCGAAAATTATCGATTTCCCTGTAAATTATCGATTTTTCCCCGTTTTCCCAAAATTCTCCGTTTTCAGATGCGAACGCCGTCGAAAACGACACGAACTTCCAACCACTCTGAGCACTTCGAGCTCTGCCGATGAAAAAGAGCCCATTGAGAGCACAAATTGATTATTTTTAACTTTATTGTAATATTTTGTAAATAATTCAGAATAATTCTCATAAGAATGGTGATTTGACCTACTAATTATTGATTTTTGATGTAATTTTCAAGATTTTTTCTGATTTCTGTGAAATAAAACATAAATTATTGATTTATTTGAATTTCAGAATTCTTGAAGAACTTCCAAAAAACCCAAACGATGCTCCGAAATCCCGCTCCCCCAAAAAACGGAACGAATCCATCATTTCCCTCGGCGCGCACGCTCCCCATTATCTACTCTGTCTTCTTCAATTTTTCTCCGGTTTTTCCCGCCATTTTTTCGTTCGTTTGCAGGCGAAAAAACTCTATCCGGGGAGAAAATTTAGGAATATGATAATGTGGAAAAAAGGATAAAAAGTAGGTCAAAATGTTGAAAGGTAGGTCAAAATTATGAAAAGTAGGTCAAAAACATGAAAATTAGGTCAAAATCATGAAAAGTAGGTCAAAAACATGAAAATTAGGTCAAAATCATGAAAAGTAGGTCAAAAACATTAAAAGTAGGTCAAACTTATGAAAAGTAGGTCAAAAACATGAAAAGTAGGTCAAAACTAAGAAAAGTAGGTGAAAAACATGAAAAGTAGGTCAAAAACGTAAAAGTAGGTCAAAATCATGAAAATTAGGTCAAAAACAGGAATAGTAGGTCAAAATCATGAAAAGTAGGTCAAATCTATGAAAAGTAGGTCAAAAACAAGAAAAGTAGGTTAAAATTATGAAAAGTAGGTCAAAAACATAAAAATTAGAAAAAATATTGGAAAAGTGGGTCAAATGATGAAAAAGTAGGTCACAACTATGAAAAGTAGATCAAATATATGAAAAGTAGGTCAAAACTGATGAAAAGTAGGTCAAAATCAGAAAAAGTAGGTCAAAAACATGAAAAGTAGGTCAAAAATAGGAAAAGTGGGTCAAAAATGGGAAAATTAGGTCGAAAACATGAAAAGTAGGTCAAAATAATGGAAAGTAGGTCAAAAGCATCAAAACTAGGTCAAATCAACAAAAAGTAGGTCAAAAACTTGAAAAGTAGGTCAAAAACATGAAAAGTAGGTCAAAAATGTGAAATGTAGGTCAAAATTATGAAAAGTAGGTCAAAATAATACAAAGAAGGTCAAAAACATGAAAAGTAGATCAAAACGTAAAAAGTAGGTCAAAAACAATAAAAATAGGTCAAGAACATGAAAAGTAGGTCAAAATTATGAAAAGTAGGTCAAAATAATACAAAGAAGGTCAAAAACATGAAAAGTAGATCAAAACGTAAAAAGTAGGTCAAAAACAATAAAAATAGGTCAAGAACATGAAAAGTAGGTCAAAATGATGAAAAGTAGGTCAAAACTGACAAAAAGCGGACCGTGAATTCGATGCTCTGCGTCTCCTCCTCCTCGTCTCCTCTCACGTCTTCTGAATAAACGACGGGGGGCCACCCAGCTTTTCGTGCGCCTCCGTCCATTTGCGTGCTCCACACACATCCAAAAATCCTTTTTTTCCCCTTCGTCCACTCTCTGCCCTTTTCCAATCGGTTCGCACTATACTTTTATGTTTTTTTTGTTAAAAGTGGGCGTGGCCTAGAGTTTTTTTTTTGAAGAAGTTAAGAGTTAGCAATGCATGGGAAAAGTGGTCTCTGTGGAGAGCGCGCCGAGGATTAGTGGGCGAGGAGCAGAAGAAGAAGAAGAAGAAGAAGTTGAGACTTCCATGCCGAAAATTATTGATTTTTCCCCAATTTTTTGCTGGTGCTTTTCAATTATTCATGTGTGCCACTTTTGGCGCGAATTTGTCATTGTTTTAGCGGGAAATGGCGCAGTTTCTCATTGGGGCGCATTTGCATTATTTTTGAATTTTTTTTTGAAATTTCAAAAATTTTTGAAAATTTGAAAATTTCAAAAATTTGAAGCCGCCTCCTCCCTCCCCTCCAAAGGGGCGCTCTTATCGCCGCCCTCCCGACCTCCTGCAGCATGACCCCCTGTGGTGTAGTGGCAAGTTTTTGACCTGCCACTCGAGAGGCCACTGGATCGAACCCACCCTCCCCCAAATCTCTTTTGCTCCTCTCACACTCACTTCCCCTTCCATATGTATATGTATCCGTGTGTGTATGCTCGCGCGCGACGGCCGTGTGCTCCCCGTAGGCCTTATCCAATTAGCACGGCCACGACGACTTCTGACGACGTCGTCGTCGTCCCCTTTTCGCCACTCGTTCTTCTACTTCGCTCGCCCTCTTTTCCTTTCGGGATGAGAAGAAACTAGAAGGCGTCAAATAATTTCCACCCCCTCCTCTCCTATTTTTCCTCCCCTCCCCCCTTCTTCTTTTTCTCACCATATCCCATGGGGTGCGCTTTTCGGCGATATGTTGGATGAGAGAAAGAATGAAACCCACCAGCAGCCACTTGTTGTTATCAGGGAAATGTAGACGTGGAGAAGCCACTTGACAGTCTCCAGGCGACTACAAACGGTCTCCTGGTGACACGGCAGCTAGGCGAGTCGCTCACAACATGTGTATACGGAGTTGTCTGTGTGAGAGAGAAGGTGATTTATTCTACGCTGACTGAAGAATGGTGATGATATTACCGATGGATCCGTTGTCGCGGGTGAGTAAGGGAGCTGTGGTTCATAGGATCAGGTAGAGTAGAACTGTGATCGGGGGTCGTGCGATGTCGCGCGATGCCGCACAGCATCGGCTTGACTTCACTACGACATTACGCGATGTCGCGCGAAATCGCACATCGCTGTAAAACTGTTGGTAGTTTCTGTATTATGATCTCGCGGTGTCGTGCGATGTCGCGCGACATCGCAAATGGCTGTGCGAATGATGGTAGCTTCTGTATGATGATCTTGCGGTACCCTGCGATCTCGCGCGGCACCGCACTTTGACATGCAGGGTCGTGGAACTTGAAAATACGGAAAATAAGAAAAAAAAAATAGCCTGTGCGACATTACACGATACTCTACGACGAACATCTGCCTGGCGATCATGCGACATCACGACGTCGCGCGACATCGCACATTACCT
This sequence comes from Caenorhabditis imperialis, assembly GCA_963572205.1. Taxonomy (NCBI): domain Eukaryota; kingdom Metazoa; phylum Nematoda; class Chromadorea; order Rhabditida; family Rhabditidae; genus Caenorhabditis; species Caenorhabditis imperialis. The sequence goes on from OY751541.1 coordinate 1,995,983, forward strand.
TGTAGTGTAACGGAACTGTCCTTAGCGACTTTGCGACATCGCGCGACACCGCATGATGCACTACGACTGATCGTAGCATTCATCTGACGGTCCTGCGACGCCGAGCGACATCGCACATTACCTTGTAGTGTAACGCAAATGTCATGAGCGACGTCGCGCGAAATCGCGCAATAGCATGTGGTGTCGCGGAATAGTGATGCGATTTCGCGCGACATCGCAGATGCTTTTCGACTGCTCACAGTTTCTGCATCACGATCATGCGACACCGCGCGACACCGCACATTCCAATATAGTGCGGCAGAACTGACACAGGTGACCGTGCGACACCACACCTCATCGTTCGGTGCGGCACGACTACCAAAAGCGGATGTGCGATGCCGCGCGACATCGCACAATCGCATGCAGTAGTGCTGAACTGTCATAGGCGACTCTGCGATGTCGCGCGACGTCGCACGACACTCTACGACTAACAACAATTTCTGCTTGACGATCGTACGATGTCGCGCGACAACGCACATTGTCATGTAGGCTTGCGGGACGATGTTAGGCGACAATGCGAAACCGCGCGACATCGCGCGACGCCGCACGATCTTCTATAACTGGTCGCAATATCTGTTTCACGAGTATGCGATGCCGCCCGACATCGCACGTTCGAATATACTGCGGCAGAACTGACGCAGGTAACCGTGCGACAGCGCACCTCATCGTTCGGTGCCGCATGACTACCAAAAGCGGATGTGCGGCATCGCGCGACATCGCATGATGGCCTACGACTGATCACAGTTTCTGCATTGCGATCATGCGATGTCGCGCGACATCGCCTCCCATCGTCCAGTTCCGCATGACTATCGTAGTTTGTAGTGCGACATCGCACGAACTCCTTTTACTAATACCAATATCTACCTGACGATAAGGCGATGTCACGCGACATCGCATCCTATCCCTTGACTCAGTATCATCTTTGCAACATCTGTATGATGGTCATGCGATGTCGCGCGACATCGCACGATCTTCTCCCACTGATCGCAGTACATAGCTCACGATCATGCGAACATCGCACCTCATCCCATACCACTCATCTATTTCCCATCTACCCCACCTCTACCCACCTCCTCCCATCCATCTACCGATCCTTCAACTCCACCCCACCACCTCTCCTGACGCACTTCACCCAAGTGCAAGCCGATCCTTTTCGGGCGCCCCCACTCGTTAGTCGCTAGTGTTTTTTCGCCCCTCCTCTCCCCATCCCACACCGCTGGTTCAACACCCCGTAAAGCTCGGGGCGGAGGGGGGGAGCCGAAATTTGATACGTGGCACAAAGCGGCAAAGACATTGGAGACGTCGGGTGGCGCGCGCACATCTAGGTGAAGTTGGCAAGTTTTTTCTCGGCTAGTTCTCACAGGTTTCGGGTTGTGTGGCACGGATATCGCGGCGCTGAGAGTTTGGCCCTCAATTGTATTGTCACGTCTTCGCGGATATATGCATACATTTTCGCATCGGCGGCACAAGAAAAAATTCGTACCCATGAATTAGACTGGAATATCCATCCATTCCCTCCCATGTGGATTTGTAGTCGTGGAGGGGTGGATTACTCATCTCTCTCTCTCGCCTTTTTCTTGTTTTTCAATGCCCTGTTTGCTAATATGAACATAGGCTTTGATCTACTCGTGATTTTGATCTCTTGACGTTGAAGCTTGTCCACGAGAAGTACACAGTCAGATGTGTTTTTGATCTACCTCAGTTTTGTAGAGTTTGATCTACAAGGATCTTGTCCAGGTTAACTGATATTGGTTTTTAATAAACCTTAATTTTTCCCGCTGTAATCCAAACGAAGTACACTGTCATGAGTTTTTGACCTACCTTCTTTACTTTTTGATCTACCTCAATTTTTCCGCCTACCGTTCTAAGTTTGAGCTGAACAACTTGTCCACGAGAACTACACAACAGTGTTACTCTTTTGATCTACCCAGTTTAAGCTTGTCCACGAGAAGTACACAAAAAACTGTGTTTTTGATCTCCATGTTTTGTTTTTGATCTACTTTTTTGCCTATTACCGTCTTGTCCACTAGAAGTACAGAACTGTGTTTCACTTTTTGATCTACCCTTTCTAAACTTGTCCACTAGAAGTACACATTCTTTGGTTATTTGATCTACTTTTCTCGTTTTTGATCTACCTAACCTTCTAACCTACCCTATTCTTCCAAATTTCAATCTACTTCTCCTCCAACTCTTCCACTAGAACTACACAACCCATTTTGATCTACCTCCCTAACTTTTGACCTACCTCCCCCCAAACTCTTTTCTCCACGAGAACTACACGCAACCTGTCTGATCCCGGAGTGCTCTCTCCGTGGGGGTGCCCTCGGTCCAAAAACACACGCCGCCGACGCCGCCGTGTCCCTCTGCACACTTAGAAGGAGAAAAGGAGAAGAAGATGGGAAAAAGAGAGAAAGGGCGGAGAGAGAGAGAGCTCGCGGAGCATGCATAAAACGTCGCGCGCATGCTCACTCCCTCTCTCTCTCTTCGGCTCGTATATAGGAAAGAAGTGCTTCTTCTTCTTCTTCTTCTACTGCTCTAGGTCCTCAACCATTCCCTTCGAAGGTCCCCCCCCGCGTTTTTCCCATCTCACTGCTTTTTTAGTTGTTGTTGTCCACTCAACCGCTCTTGCTCTTGCGCGCTCGCTTCTTCTTCTTCGTCTTCTTCTTCTTCGTCGACGTCTTCTTCTTCTTCTTCTCCGCTTATACACCACATATGGACCCCCATTAAAAAGGACCTAGCCATTAGGAGTTTTCAATTCGCCTTTTTTGTCTCGTTTTTGATGCGGGGGGGGGGGGGGCTCATTTTGGAAAATTTTGGATATTTTGGAAATGGGACTCTGGAGAGTGATTAGAAATTCTGATATTTTGAGTGAGGTTTATTGATTTTCGGGAGAGTTGCTTGAACTTTTTGATCTAGTAGTTTGGAGGGTAAGCTTTAGAAAAGGAGGGATTCCGGAGCATCGTTGTTTTTTGAGCACTGTTTTGTTGACTTTAGAGCGTGTTTTGGCGCCTAAAATAAGAAAATGAGGTTTGATCTACCTGAAATTTTAACATTTTCGGAGCTTTTCAACCTTCCTTAACTTATTTTGACCTACTGCGCAATTTTCGGCGCATCGTTAGCGATATCGCTTATCACCCTGCCAAACTGAATATCATTTTCCCGCGCTTTTTCTCTGATACTTCCTCCACTATCATTACTAACGGAACTTTAGAGAATCGTTGTATCAAAAACTCTAACCCCTTTTTGATCTACCAGCGATTCTACCCTCTGCGGCGCCGCGCGACGTCGCACTGTCGCAACACCCCAACTGTCTATACCTCGTTTTTCCCACTTTTTCCCTCTTACTATAATCTCACAAACGTCAGTGACTATGTAGTTTTGGAGCATCTTTATCAGTATAGACGGAATATTGGAGCAAAGTAAGGTTTTTTGATCTAATAGAGTTTCTGCGATGTCGCGCGAAATCGCACTATCAATCTGCAGATCGCAGATATTCCCACGCCTTCTCTATTTCTCTATCCGTGTACAAGCGGAATATCGGAGCATCGTTTTGCTCTTTTTGATCTACCAAAGTTAAACATCCGCCACTAATCTCACTATCAGTCTGAATTCTGGAGCATCGTTTTTTAAAAATCGCCCTATCTTGCGGTTCATTACCATCCCACCTTACCCAATTTGCCTCTGTTTCCCACCCCTAACTCTGATCTACCCCACCTCTAAACCCGACCCAATTCCAGGCGCGACGTGACCTCAGCCGGCGTCCGTCACCGTGGCAGCCGTGCCGTGCACACGATCCACCACCACCAGCTCCGCCGCCGCCGTACCACGACGGACCTAGCCGGTGTGACACCCACCCCCGAATGCTGGGTCTGTCGGGGCCCGGTCCGCCGCCGCCCCCACCACCACCATCCGCCACCGCCGCCGCCTACATGGGCGGCACGCTGCTCCAGGCGGCGCCCCTCTCCGCGCCGCCATCACTTCTCGCCCAACAACAGCCGTCCACCTCGTTCACCAACCATCTCGGCCCCACCGCCGCCCCGTCCAGCGACTCGCTGCTCTTGCAGCTTCGCGCCAAACCCAACTCGCGGGTATTTCGGGCGCTGTTCCAGTACCTGCCGCTGAGGGACTCGCCGAACGAGAATCCGCAGCTCGAGTTGAGCCTTCAGCCGGGCGATGTGATCCTGGTGAGAGGCGAGATGGACTCGGATGGATTTTACCGGGGCGAGACGCTCGATGGACGGCAAGGATTGGTGCCGTCGAACTATGTGGAGCGGTGAGTGTTTGGGCGATGAAAAATTGATGGGAATTATTGGAGCATGTGCTCAATTGGTGCATTGGCGCATTGGCGCACACATCAGTGGAGGGAAAAGTGCCGACTTTCGTTTCCTGGTCGAAAATGTAGTTGTTATCATGGCCAAGATTTGTGAATTTCCAGATTTTATCGATTTGTTCCAGCCTTTCTTCAATTTCGGAGCTTAATTCTGTTTTTACCCATTTTGAGCACTTTTTCATCGAAATTTTTGGAAAAAAATCTGAAAAATCAATAATTTTCTTAAAATACTTGAAAAAATCAATAAATTTTCATCAAAAACTTGAAAAAACCAAAGAAAATTCGAAAAATCCGAAAAAAACCAAAAAATTCAAACCAAAAATTCAAAACTCCGGCGATGGCCTAACTTTTGCACCTCGCACTTTTTTCTCTTCCACCATGGTTTTTCATCGATTTTTCATCAATTTTCACAGTTTTTTCGCAATTTTCTATTGATTTTGCATGGAAAATGTGAAAATGTGAAAATTTTTACATGTTTTTGATGGAAAAATCATGAAATTTGGTGAATTTTGACGGAAAATATCGATTTTTCAGTGAAATTTGGGGGAAAACAGTGAATTTTCGAGTTTTTGTAGGAAATTGATGAGAAAATGATAAAAGTTGATGAAAAAACAGAAAAAAATGACAAAAAATCAGCAAAAACAGACCAAAATCAAAATTTTCAAAAAAAAATTTTTTCAAAAAAAATTTTTTTTTTTCAAAATTTTCAAAAAATTCAAAACTACAATTCTCCCGCCAATTCTCAACAGAGCACACTTCCATACCAACCACTTTTTCAGTGTTCCCGACTCGGTGCTCCTGGCGAATGCTCGAGCTCCGTCGCCGTCTTTTCCCCTCCGAATACCCACCCATCTCTCGACGATAGCCCATGATTTCTCGTCACCCGATCACTCGACGCTACCCGATTCTGTATGTCTTTTTTTAAATCAAAAATTAAACAAAATTTGAAAAATTATCGATTTTTGTTCCAGGTGTGCCCTTATCCACCCGCCGACGTCACCAAAGTCACTGTGCAGGAGATCAAAAACAACGAGACGCCACGGGGTGAGTATTTGGAAATTCGACAATGTTTTAATGAAAAATGATGAAAAATGTTGAAAATTCGATGAAAATCCGTTAAAAATCATCAAAAATCGAGTTTTGCGACATCGCGATGTCGCGCGACGTCGCAGTGTCGCGGAAGTTGAGAAATGTCGATTTTGGCGCTAAAAATCCTGGTTTTGGTGGATTTTTGATAGAAATTAATGTTATTTTGATGGGAAATATGGATTTACAAGTGAAATTCTTGAACATTTGAAAAAATTGAAAAAAAAATTAAAAAAAAAAAATTTTTTTTCGACATTTTTTTTCAAAAAATTTTTTTCTCAAAAACCATAAAAAACATATAAATTCCAACTTTTCAATACTTTAATCATCATTTCACACTCAAAATCCCCCCAAAACCAACTTTTCCCACTGATTTTTCATTCTGCGACACCCTGCGACATTGCGATGTCGCGCGGCGTCGCAAAACCAAAAATTGTCGATTTTTGATGAAAAAACATTGTTTTGAACAGTTTTTGATGAATTTTTAGTGATTTTCGGGTTAAAAATGTGGGAAAATAACATAGAAAATGCAGAAAAATGCAAAAAAGTTAGGAAAATTTAAAAAAAAATTTGAAAAAAAAAAGTTTTCAAAAAAAAAAATTTTCCATAAAATTTTTCCTATCAAAAACCATCACAAATCCAACATTTCCCACCCAATCATCACTTTTTCTATTTAAAACCACAAAAAAAACCCACCAAAATCACCAAAAAACCCTAATACTCACTTTCCGCGACTCCACGCGACGCCGCGGCGTCGCGCGACATCGCAAACGTTCGCAACCAACTTTTTCCACATTTCTCACTCTAAAACCATCCTAAAACAATTGAAAACTATCAATTTTCTTCATTCTCCCCAAAAAAAGCTAGAAAGGAAGCTGTCATCCATCTCCTTCTCAATAATTCATTTCTGCCCCCCGACGGTCCGCGGATTTTCCATCATCATCATCATCATTTTTTGTGTGTGCTCTTGCTCCGCCGGTGCTCTTTTTCTCTTCCTCCGCTCACTAATTCCATTTGGTGGCCCGCGAGGTCTTGCTCTTTTCTCTCTCGAGCTAATCTGAACTGACAGATGACCGGAGCAAAGAGCTCGTGGAAATGTATATGATTGTCCACGAGAAGTACACGAGACAATCTTTATTTAGCAACAGACTCGTCACTTTTTGTTCAAAAAGTGAAGAGAAACAATTCCCTGGTGTGAAAAACCAACAAAAAAAAGAACAAAAATGAAAGTTTTAGTAAATTTCAACTCGGAGCCCTCATAACTCCGCCCTTTTTTGCTCTTTTGAGCTCAAATCTTTATAGAATTGTAGCTCACAAATAGAGAAAAAAGTTATCAGTTAGCAACTTTTAATGAAAATTACAATGAGCAAAGATATACACTGTTTTCTAAAAACCATTAATTACCAAAATTTTGTGTTTGGAAAATTGAGCACAACTTTGCTCTTTTTGACTTTCATAAAAAGTGTTTAACTACAAAATTATAGAGCTCAATTTACTCTATATCTCCACAAAATTTCATATGAAAAGCGTAAAAATGGGCGGAGTTGTGATAGGTAGATCAAAAATAACCAGTTTTTGATCTACCCCCATAACTCCGCCCACAATAGCTCTATGGAACTGAAAATATGCAAAATCATAAATTAACATCAAACCTATGACATCACAAAATTTCATACAAAATGAGCAAAAAGGGGCGGAGTTAGCAGGGCTCCAAAAATTTCAAAAATCGAAAAAAAAAAATTTTTTTTCAAAAATCCAATTTTTCAGTACCGTGCCCCCGAGAGTTGATAGTGGAGAAGAAGTTGTCGCGAAGTGCTCTGGTGTCGTGGAGCCCTCCAGAAGAATCTTTCGTCGCCGTGTCACAATACCACGTGTGCGTCGACGGAGCCGTCAGGGCGATCGTACCCGGATCGTATAAGGTGAGCAATGGCTCCGCCCACATGGGCTCTTTTTGGGTGAAATTTGGTGGAGATGCTCATGGGTATGTGAGCTATAACTTTGTAGTTGAAAATATTTTATGAGAGTTGAAAATGAGCAAGTTATGCTCAAATTTCTAAAAGTCACTTTTTAACTTTCAGTAAATTGAGCACAACTTTGCTCTTTTTGACATTCATAAAAAGTGCTCAACTACAAAGTTATAGAGCTCAATTTACTCTACAACTTCACCAAATTTCATATTGAAAGTTCAAAAATGGGCGGAGTTATGATAGGTAGATCAAAAAACACCAATTTTTGATCTACCTCTCATAACTCGGCCAATTTTTGCTCTTTTGAGCTGGTTTTTTGGAGATGAACTTGAAATCAGAATCACTGTAATATTTCCAGTGCCGAGCCCTGGTAGAAGACATCCCACTCGAGACATCGGTCAATCTATCAGTGCGGGCGGTCACCGAGCACGGACACTCGCCGGACGCGTGTTGTACGATAGCAATAGGAAATGGTAAGTTTTCTTCGATTTTTGAGCATTTTGGAGCACATTCGGAGCATTTCAGAAGCAGCAGTAGCTCCACAGCAAGTGCGGATATGGGCGGTGACGCCCGTCTCAGCATGCGTCCGATGGTATCCGTCGAATTCCAACGCCGAGCACGTCGTCTCGTTGAATGCTGTGAAAGTTGGTGTGTGCCCACCCACTGTCTTTCAGGTGAGCAACTTTTTTGACCTACTTTTGGTATTTTTGACCAACTTTTTATAGTTTTGACCTACTTTTCATAGTTTTGACCTACTTTTCATTAATTTGACCTATTTTTCATAATTTTGACCTACTTTTTATAGTTTTGACCTACTTTTGGTTGATTTGACCTACTTTTGGTTGATTTGACCTACTTTCCCTATATTTGACCTACTTTTCATCGATTTGACCTACTTTTTCTAGTTTTGACCTACTTTTCATCGATTTGACCTACTTTTCATCGATTTGACCTACTTTTCATCAATTTGACCTACTTTTTATAGTTTCGACCTACTTTTTGTAGTTTTGAGCTACCTTCCATACTTTTGACCTACTTTTCATAATTTTGACCTACTTTTCATAGATTTGACCTACTTTTGCTTATTTTGACCTACTTTTCATAATTTTGACCTACTTTTTCTAGTTTTAACCTACTTTTCATATATTTGACCTACTTTTCATGATTTTGACCTACTTTTCATAGTTTTGACCTACTTTCCATACGTTTGACCTACTTTTCATTATTTTGACCTACTTTTCCCAGTTTTGACCTACTTTTTCTAGTTTTTGTACTATGATTCATTTTTCTAGTCTACATTTTTTTCTCAAAAATCAAATCCCCTAACTTCCTTTCACTAATCCGATGGAAATCCGGGATTTATTGAAAAGAATTGAACTTTCAAATGACTCATACTGAAAAATTTGAGCACTTATTTCTTATGAAATGTGCTCAATTTTGGAGCACAAAAAATTTCGTAATATGACATTTGGTAATCCCTAGCCCAAATCCTTTTTGTGTGCTGCCTAGGTGAAAATAATTGGCTCTCATCCCTTCCCTTTATCCCAGTAGCTCTCGGAGAGCAGAGCTCCTTGAAATTCCGCACACGGAGGAGCATTTTTTTCGGTGGCTCATTTTGCTAATGAGAGCTCACAAATACTGAAAAGGAGAAATGAGAAGAAGGAGGAGGAGGGGGCATCAAAAACCTCCAATTTCTTTGCATTTCTCAAGTTTCTCACATTTTTTAGCCGAATAGGATTTTCTATACTTTTTCATACTTTTGACCTACTTTTTCGTAAATTTCACCTTTTTTCTGTAAAAAAAAATAATTTTGACCTACTTTTCATAGATTTGACCTACTTTTTCTAGTTTTTGACTTACTTTTACGAAAACTTCACTTTTTTCGTTAAAAAAGTGAGTTTTGACCTACTTTTCATAGATTTGACCTAATTTTTTTAATTTTGACCTACTTTTCATGTTTTCGACCTACTTTCTCTAGTTTTGACCAACTTTCCATGTTTTTGACCTACTTTTCATAGTTTTGACCTACTTTCTGTAGTTTTGACCTACTTTTCATAGTTTTGACCTACTTTTTGGTAAATTTCACCTTTTTTCTATAAAAAAAGTGAGTTTTGACCTACTTTTCATAGTTTTGACCTACTTTTTGGTAAATTTCACCTTTTTTCTATAAAAAAAGTGAGTTTTGACCTACTTTTCATAGTTTTGACCTACTTTTCATAGTATTGACCTACTTTTTTAGTAAATTTCACCTTTTTTCTGTAAAACAGTGAATTTTGACCTACTTTTTTGAAAACGTCATTTTTTTCTATAAAAAAGATGAGTTTTGACCTACTTTTCATAGTTTTGACCTACTTTTTGTGGTTTTGACCTACTTTTCATAGTTTTGACCTACTTTTCATAGTTTTGACCTATTTCTCTTAATTTTGACCTACTTTTCATATATTTGACCTACTTTTCATTAATTTGACCTACATTTCCCCAATTTTCACCTATTTTCCCCCAATTTTCACCAACTTATTCACCATTTTCCCACCAAATCAATCGATATTGCAGGTGCAACTCCAAGGCCTCCAACCCTCTACAATCTACCGAGTGTCCGTCCGCACGAAACACCCAAAAGCCGTCCTGGAGCAGCGACCCGTCGAACGATGCATCGACTTCAAGACGCTGCCTAAAAGTTGGTGCTCATTTTGTGCTCACTTTGACACACCGCAATTTTGGGGGCGGAGTCGGGACATCCGGAAATGAGAGAGAAAGAAGGGGGTGTCGCGCTTTGATTTATTCACCTAATCCGAGCAGGGTGTGAGAGGGGATAGGGGAAGGTTTTGGGGGGAGTAGGTCAAAAGTGATAGTGAGTGGAGTGTTTTTGATCTACGATTCTGTTTTTTGTTGAGGGTAGATCAAAATTGTAGGCTTTTAGGGTTTTGATCTACAAGCGATGATTTGGAGGTTTTGATAGTTTTTGATTTTCCATTTTTTAGCGGGAAGATCAAAAGTTTAGTTTTCTGTGTTTTTGATCTACAATTTTGCCTATTTTTGGCGGGAAAATCAAAATTTCAGTTTTTGCTTATTTTGATCTACGATTTTAACCATTTTTTGCAAATTTTTGGCGGGTAGATCGAAAACTCCTATTTTGATAGTTTTGATCTACTACAAAACTCTAAAATGGCGCCAAATTTCTGGTAGATCAAAAATGTGTGTTTTCAGTTGTTTTTGATCTACCATTTTTAACTATTTTTGGCGGGAAATTCAAATTTTTGTTATTGACTTGATTTTTATCTACAATATTGCTAATTTTTAGTGGGTAGATCAAAATTTCAGTTTTTTACTTTTTGATCTACCAAAACCCAAATTTTGCGGTTGGTCAAATATAGATTCTTGTCATTTTTGATCTACTACAAAACTCTAAAATGGCCCCTATTTTTTGGTAGATCAAAAAAATGCGGTTCTAATTGTTTTTGATCTACAATATTGCTAATTTTTGGCGGGAACTTCAAATTTGTAGTTTTTGGATAGTTTTTGATCTACTGTTTCTTTATTTTTTGGTGGGTAGATCGAAATCGTAGTTTTGGATTGTTTTTGAGCCACTATCTTTGTCATTTTTTACTCATTTTGGCGGGAAATTCAAATTTTCAAAATTTATAAGTTTTGACCTACTACAATCTTCCAAAAGTAGATCAAACCACACAATTCCAACTTTTTTGACCTACAATATTCTTTTATTGGCGCCTAGATCAAACCCTCATCTTTTTTTGACCTTAAACCCCGCCCTTTTCCTTTTTCCAATTTTTTCCCGAAAAAGTGGTTCATATCTGCTCTTCGCCATCTCCGCTCACTCATACTTGATGTTTTTGCACTTGTGCTCTTTTTGCTCTTTTTCCACCCAACGATGCTCCAGTATTCCGCCACCACAAAATATACAATTAGCGGAACGCGCAAAAAAAAACGACGGATATTTTTTTCGGGAAGCCTTCGGAAAAAGAAGAAGACGTGGGGAGGGAGAAGACGTATCACATGTATTCTCTTTTTGGCTCACTAACCAGCTGACGAGCTCGCCGAGCACACCAAAAAAATTTTTTGAAAAAAAATTTTTTTTTTTTTTTTTTGAATTTTTTTTCAAGATGTTCATTTTTGTCTCAAATTTAACTTATACTTTATACGATGCTCAAAATGCTCCAAAAAGTTGCTCGAAACACGAAAAATTAGCAGTCTCGCGACGTCGCTGACCTTTCTTTCTTTCTCTCTCTCTCTCTCTCTCGACTCTTTTTTTTTTTACTTTTTGACATGAATATTTCAGTGTGAGCACCCACACGCGCACACTTTGTGCCTTTGTTTCCCGCCAGAGTTTCGCAATTTTTTCGCCACTTTTTCCCTTTTGAGCCGTCCAGTGAGCTCTTGGTGTCTTGTTTCGCTGATTTTCGGATGCGGCTTGAGATTTGCGCAGATTTGACACCCATATCGACATGGTTTTGAGTGGTTTTTGAAAATGCTCCAAAGGTTGGCTCCGGCTCGGAGCTCCAAAGTTTTTGACTCAAAAGTAGGGCATGATGGGTGTTAAATTAAAGCTAATTTTGTGCTGAAATTGATTCTAAAACTTATTTGTGTCCAAAGTAAGCCTGACGCTTTTTGGAACATTTTGACTCAAAAATAACACTGAAAACTCCCAAAAAATCATTTTATCTTGAAAATGATTATTTTTTGTGTTGATATTCAGATTCCTTGCAAAATGTTGACCGGAATTGATACCCATATCACCATATTTCGAGAATTTTCAAAATTGCTCCAAGCTGTGCTCAAAATGCTCCAAAATCCAATTATCACCGAATTATACCATGATTAGTATCAAATTAAAGCCAATTTTATACTGAATTGAAATTTCACACTTTTTCACTCAAAAAGTCAATGATTTCTGCGAAAAAGTGACTTTTCATTCGAATCGATATAAATTCACCAGAAAAACAGCCAAAACTCAATTATAACAACTTTATCTTTTGATTTTCAATATCCTCATTGAATTTTAATATGATTTGACACCCATATCACCCCCTTTTCAAAGTTTTCATAAAATGCTCCAAGCTGTGCTCCAAATGCTCCAAAACCCAACCACCTCCAAACCCTATCATGATTAGTGTTAAATCACTCCCCATCACTTCCTGAGTTCATTTTTCCCACTTTCATCCATTTTCCATGCGCCGTTAAGAAAATTGCACTTCCCATTCAAATTAGGCGCGATCTTAAAAGAAGGAGAAAAAGTTAGGAGGGAAAAAGAAGAAAAAACAAAGTCGTAAAAAACGGAAGGAAATGGAAACACTTTTACGTGTCTTGTGCTCCGCGGAGCAAGAAATTAGTCAGAGAATGTTTGCAGTCGGTCTGCCGGACCCTCCGTCGCACGTCCAAGTCGAGATCGGACCGCAGCCGGGCACTTTGCTCGTCTCGTGGCAACCAGTTGCCAATCAGCCGAAACCGCCCTCGCGAGCTGCTGTTCACTCGTATTTGATCTACGCCGACGGCAAGAATATCGCTCAGGTGCCGCAAGCTACAGGTTGGTGTGGATTTACGCGGGGTTACTGTAGTTTGTAGTTTGTAGTGTGTAGTTTGTAGTTTAGATGAATTCTTAAAATTCTGTAAAATCTTGAAATGTTGGTTGGTTTCTTGGATTTGACCTACCAATATAGTTGTTTTTTTTTTTGAAAAAATGTGATTTTTGATCTACCTTCATAACTCCGCCCATTTTTGCTCAATTTGTCTAAAATTTGTCTAAGCTCAACTGACAATTTGTAGCTTTTGTATTAATTTATCACTCCAAAAAATTTCACCCCAAAAGAGTAAAAGTGGGCGGAGTTATGATAGGTAGATCAAAAATTGTCTCATTTTGATCTACCCTCATAACTCCGCCCATTTTTGCTCTATCTGACTGAAATGTTGCAGAGTTATACAATAAATAGAGCTTTACAATTTTGTTGTTGAAATGCTTTTATGAAAATCAATTTGGAGCAAGTTGTGCTCAATTTTCTAGAAGCCATTTCGAAAAAAAAATGAAAATTTTCGATGACTTTCAGAAAATTGAAAATAACAGAGTTCTTTTTAGTTTTCATAAAAAGTGTTCAACTAACAATCTATAGCTCTCATATCAATGCACATTTCCAGAAAATTTCGGCCCAAAACACCAAAAATGGGCGGAGTTATGACAGGTAGATCAAAACATGTCACTTTTTGATCTACCCTCATAACTCCGCCTATTTTTACTGTTTGGAGCTGAAATTTTGTGGAGTTATAGATAACCAGTATAACTATAACTGCAAAAAATTTGAGCTCAAAAGAGCAAAAATGGGCGGAGTTATGAAGGTCAAACCACGAGTCTCCCCTAACAACGTCAAACGTCAAATTAGCCGCAGAGAGCACTAAAAAAATGTCAAAATTTGCAGCGGACCACGTGGTGCTCCGCCTATCGGACCTCTCCGACGACCCGCCCATCTTCATCACCGTGCGCACCAAGACCAAAGAGGGCGCCGTCTCCTCAGACTCGAACGTGGCGCGAGTGCCACGCACGCAGTCATCTGGAGTCGCGCTAACGGTAGATCCGACGACGTGCGGCCTTCCGCTCGTCGACATGACGTCTTCATACCCCTCGTATAATCCGGTGGTGGCGAATTGTGAGTGGTGTGGGAAAGTGGTGAATGGAAAAAGTTCTCACGACCTTTTTCTTTTTCTCAGAATTTTGAATTCAGAATCTGAATCAGATTCCCAATCGAAAACTAAAAAATTCTATCCCGAATATCACGTCTTCAGCCATGTACGTACCGCTTGGCTCCACTGGCACCATTGCCGCTGCACCACTCACCAATGGCCACGTGGCACCGGTGGCGCCATTCACGGCACCCGCCCGGATGGTGGGCGCCACTGGACTCATGACCTACCAGCCGCCCAGCTACCCGAATGTGGCGCAGCAGGCTGCGCCACCCACCAACAGTGCCTACGCGACTTTTGATAGGTAAATTTGAGTTGCTTGTTGGATTTGATGAGATTTGATACCCATATTGACCTGGTTTGGGGGAGATTGAAAAATGCTCCGAGTTGGGGCTCGGGGAGCTCTGGGTGAGCTCGGGTGAGGTTTAAAAAGTGATTGTAAGGAAAGTCTATCAATATGGGTATCAAATTACTCGGAATGGTTTGTAGAACACGATTATTAACAATTGGAAGCGCATATATGTGTTTTGAAAGAAGTATGGTGTTGAACACCTAGAAATTGAGCAAAATTTTCAAAATCTCGTAATTTATCACTGAATATCAATGGTTTCTGTCTATATTTGAGTTCTCCGTTGAATTTGATGAATTTTGATACCCATAACGACGTGATTTGAACGATTTTGAGAAATGCTCCATTGTGCTCGGGGAGCTGGCTCCAAATCGCAACTTTCTCCAAACCACCGCGTTATTAGTATCAAATCACTCCAAATTGCATGATAATCACGGTTTTCAACAGGATAACATTTAAATTTCAATATTATTCACATTTGGATGTGAAATCGATTTAAAAATAGCCGAATCTTCAGAATTTAGCGATTCCGACATTGAAAACCATAATTTCTTTCCGAATTTGAAATCTCCTTTCAATTTGATGAATTTTGACACCAATAACGATGTGATTTGAAAAATTTTGAAAAATGCTCCATTGTGTTGCTCGGCTCTCGGCGAGCTGGCTCCAAAACTCAAAGTGCTCCGAATCATATCGTTATTAGTATCGAATCACTCCTCTCATCACCCTGAATCTAAATTAGCATGTTAAAACTGACGAAAACCTTTTATTCTGGAGATATTTCAACAAACTTAGAACCTAAAGCTTCTGTACCTATTGTGTGTGGGCGCAGTGCCCATCTCATAAATAAAAGATGTTCGGTGAGCGCGCGCGAGCCCGGAAAAAAGATAAATGCCCGAAGAAAGAGACAATCTGATATGTCTGCGTCTCTCCGGCCCACCACTCTCTCTCAATGCTTTTCGCCGACAATCTGCCCGCAATCTTCTCGTTTCCTTCTTGCAGGTCGGCTTCTCTCGGAGCACAACCGGCCGCCGGAGCATCGATTCTGCTCGGCGCGCCAACGAGACCGTCTTCCGGACAGCAAACTGTGAGTCTCAATGTCCTCTTTAAGTTCTGGGCCTTTTTTTTCGTCTCGTCCAACTTGTCCTTTGTTCCGACTATGGTGTCTAATCCGTTGCAGACGTGGAAGCCGTCGCAAATGTCGCAGTACTACACGTTTCACCCCAACTTTTTGCACACCGAGCCGGCGGGTGCCGACGAGCCGCGACCCTCGGTGCTCGAGATGGAGAATAGGTGAGTGTGGGCGGCGATTAGGCTAATTGTCGACGTGCTCACATTAGAGTCTTCTTCTTCTTTTCTTTTTAGTTGTTATTCTGATGCTCAAATGCTCAAGAAGCACTGGATTCGAGCCAGGCGGAGTTACGATAGGTAGATCAAAAGTGACAAATTTGTCATTTTTGATCTACCTCCATAACTCCGCCCTTTTTTGCTCTTTCGATCTCAATTTTTTTGGAGTTATAGTCATGATGTTCCTCTATAACTCCACAAAATTTCAGCCAAAAATAACAAAAATGAACAGAGTTATGAGGGTAGATCAAAAATTTCCAATTTTTGATCAACCTCTATAACTCCGCCCATTTTTGCTCTTTTAATCTCAAATTTGATGGAGTGATAGATTGATACAAGGGCTACAAGTTGTCAGTTGAGCAGTTTTCATGAAAATCTAAACAGAGCAAGTTGTGCTCAATTTTAAAACATCTCTTTCGATGTGTAGGTCAAAGAAACTCATAAAACTGGAAAAAATTTACTTTATCAAAAAATCTGCTTCCTACAATTTGTAGCTCTTATATCAATCTATATCCCTATCAAATTTCAGCCAGAAAGAGAAAAAATGGGCGGAGTTATGAGGGTAGATCAAAAATGAACTAAAATATGCTATTTTTGATCTACCACCCACAACTCCGCCCATTTTCGCACTTTCTGACTGCAATTTTGTAGGAATACAGATTGATATCAGAGCATCAAAATGAGAACATGAGCACATCCTCCCCATTTCCAGCTATCTCATGCGGCACCGTCAGGCATCCGACTGGACGAACGCGCCGGAGTCGCGTGACGCGCGAGCCCGCATCGAGGCGTACTCGCGCGGGCTGGCTCGCGCCGGCTCCGCCGACGACCGCATGCACCACGGCTCGGTGGGCACCATGGCGCGCGCCCAACAACAACTGCCCGCGCACCAACGGCTCGTCGCCCCACGGTTGGCACGCGTGAAATCTGAAAGTGGGTTTGGCACTAGAAGTGAACCCGATCTCCGCCCTCCTACTTTGGATTCCGACGAGTGCCGCTGGTTCGTGGCGCTGTTCGACTACACGGCGGCGATGTCGCCGAACCCGAACGCCGAGTTCGAGGAGCTGCAGTTTCGGAAGCATCAGCTCATCAAGGTTTATGGTGGACAGGACCCGGATGGGTTCTTCCAGGGCGCGATCGGGAATCGGGTGGGATTGGTGCCGTCGAATATGGTCATCGAGATCGCGAAGGACGATGTGGGGCAGAGGAGGTCGACTGGGATGCCGGCACCTCCACCTCCGACGGCGCCGGAACCGGCGTTGCGGAGGCAGAGGTGGGGCAGTTTGAAGTCGAGGAGTTACGATTACCCGGCGGATCGCAGTGGGCACAGGTGGGTTCGGTAGAGCGCACTTTCTTTGAACTTGAAATTGTAGGCGGAGTTCTGAGGGGTTGAATGCGTTCATTTTTGCTTTGGGTGGTGCGTAAATCCACACTGTTAGTTAGAGCATATTTCGTGCTTGTCATAACTTTGCATCATGAGCGGAGTTTTGAGATAGTGCGTGAGTGTTCAATAGAGCGCACTTGCTTCACAATGAACGCGAGGTCAAATTTACTCAACCTGCCCTGTTCCTATAGAGCGTATAGAATGAAGAGACGTAGAGAAACAACATGTTGAAAGGCGCTTTTTTAATGATGAAACTGCGCTCCATTAACAAGATCTCAATAGTAACGTCATCGGAATTCCAACCTCATCAGAATACCCATATTCACACCACCATCTCCATATTCCAGACCCCACCCCAACTACGTCTCCCTCGACCGCCGTCCCGAAGATCGCGATCGAGAACGAGACGGCCGATACCGACGCTCCGGAGCCACATCATCCCGACCCGACTATGAATACCGACGACTTCCGGAAGACGGACTGCCTTATCGAAGACGTCAGCCAACTATTGACCCAAGAGACCATGACTATGAGGATGAAGGATATCGGGATCGAAGGGATCGTGGGGATCGAGGGGATCGGGAACGCTATGATAGTCGAGATAGGGATAGGGATCGGGATAGGGATCGAGAAAGAGACCGAGAAAGAGACCGTCGGTACCCACAAGATCGACGCGGCGACGACAGGTACCCGCCCCGTGAGCCCTACGACCCCTACCGAGAAAAGTACCGGGAACGGCCGAGGATGGAGGAGCCGTACCGAGACGACCGCGCCACCTACGACTACCCGCCGCAATCCGGCCGCTACGACAATCAGCCGGGCACGAGTCAACAGCAGATGGGACATCTCGCGCAGCAAATGGGCCAGATGCAGATGCAACAGCCCCAGCAGCAACAGCCGCAGCAGGCTGTGTACCCGGGAATTGCACAACAACAGCAACCGGTTGGTCTCCCGAGCGCTAGTGGGCTTGGTGGGATGGGTGGCGGTGGTATGGGGATGAACATGAACAACATGAACATGTCGTATCCCAATGGAAAGGAGCAACCTATGAAGACGTTGGTGGCAAAGTTCGATTACGACTCCAGACAGCTCAGCCCGAATGTAGACGCGGAACAGGTGAGCGTTGTGTAGCCGTGTTGTGTGCCTTGCCAACTAACCGAATGCTTCGCCCAGATTCGCATGCACGTGCAGACGTCACTTCCCCCATTGCAGGTCGAGCTCTCGTTCCGACAAGGCGACGTCATCACCGTCTACGGCGAGATGGACGACGACGGCTTCTACATGGGCGAGCTGAACGGCATGCGCGGCCTGGTGCCATCGAACTTCCTCCAGGCGACACCATTGACCAACTTGGCGCCATCGCAGCCTGCCGAGCCGATGCGCAAGGGTGTCGCGTTCTCGGACACGGGCATGGTGCGGAAGGCGGCGCCCGTGAGGCAGACATCACAGACGTCGAACGCGCCAGCGAGTTCGATGGCGAACGCGGCGGCGGCGGCGGCTGGTGCGAAGCCGATGCCGAAGAAGTCGACGGCTGGTGTGGCGGCCGGCAAGCCGTTGGCTAAGAAGACGAGCGATGTTGGAAAGGTGGGTGCAATTTTCGATGGGAATCTTCGTTTTTTGGTTGGAATTCGCTGAAAATTTAAAATTTTTCTGTTAAAATCACATTGAAATTGAAAAAAATCAATGAAAAACATCAAAAACCCATGTTAAACCACAAAAAAACGATGAAAAACAACCAAAAACACTCGAAAATCCCAAAAATTTCCAAAACAAAGAGTACTGTATTAAAGGGACATACACTTTTTCACAATCCAATCAACTTTAAACTTTTACTTTTTCGCCGAATTTTTTCAATTTTCCTCCAAAAGTCCCAATTTTCTTCCCACTTTTCACACTTCCATTCCAATTATCGATTTTTTTCCAGTCCGCTGCTCCAAATGCTCGAAAAACGAGCACTGCCGTCAAGAAGAGCGATACCGGTGCAAAGGTTGGTGTTTTTTTTTGGTTTTTTGGTTTTACCCTTGTCCTCGAGAACTACACGACTACAAACTACGAACAAATTTAAAAATGAGCAAAATCGGTCAAAAACCTGCGATTTAAAGTTCCCAACTCTGCGTCTCTCTTTTTACACACTATCTCGTCGGTGTCAACTTTAAAGCGATTTTTGACCTACTTAATGAGATTTTTGGCGGTAATGATAAGAGACTTTCTTGCTCAGTTTCAAATTCTCTATCCAATGATAAAAGTATTGATTGATTTTGAAATTTTCGAAAAAAAAATTTTTTTCAAAAATTTTGAAAAAAAATTTTTTCAAAAATTTTTTTTTCAAATTTTTTCAAACTTTCATTGAAGATGTTCCTATTGGCTAGTCGTGTAGTTCTCGTGGACAACTAACTGAAATCAAACTTTTCCAGAAAAAACAATAAACCCCGCCCCCTCCATTTCACTTCAATGCAACCAGTCACTTTTTCACTGTCCCGTTGATCAAAACTTTTTCATTTTTTATTGATTTTTTATTGATTTTCTAGCAACCAATCAATACTTTCTGATAGTAATAATTACCAATTAATTAATTAATTACCCCTAATTAGTTGCCTTCTAATTTATTTTCGCTATTCTATAGGCGCTATTGATCCCCCCTTCTCAAACTGACAAAAAGCTCATGAATTGTGCATTTTATGTTTAATTGATTTTTAATTATTCTAATTAATTAATTAACTAATTAACTAATTGCCTAATTATCTCTAATTGCAATTAAAACCCACAAAAACTTTCGGTTTTTTTTTCATCATAATTTAAATTTTTTAAATAATTTTTTATTGTAATTTTTCAAATTTTTTTCCTAACTTTTTCAAATTGTACTTCCAGTATAACCACCCCAAATTTTGTGATATTACGCTTAATTTATGGACTGAAACACAACTTTTCTCTCTCTTTTCACTCTTTCTCACTGTTTCTTTCATCTCTCCACCCTCACTCCCTAATTTTTTGGTTTTATATTAATTTATATATTTATTATATATAAAATGATGGGAAATTTACAACGTTTTTTTGGTGTTTTTTTAAAAAAAAATTTGAAAAAATTTTTTCAGATGCTCTGGCCACGCCCCTTTTGGAGCTCAAGTGCAATGTTTGTTGATATTCTGATAGTGAATGATATTAATAAGAATGTATATGAAAATGAGCAAAATCAATTGAAAATAGTGAAGTTTGGAGCCATTTTCAAGTTCCCAACTCTGCGTCTCTCTTTTTACACACTCTCTCATCGCTCGGAACTTTGAAGTGGTTTTTGACCTACTTAATGAGATTTTTGGCGGGAATGACTTTTTTCTTTTTGTTCAGTTCGAAATTATCTTTCAAATGATATAAGTATCGAGTGGTTTTCAATTTTTTTTTTATTCTCGAAAAATTTCGAAAAAAAATTTTTTTCGAAAATCTCAAAAAAAATTTTTTTTTCAAAATTTTTTTTCGCATTTTCGATAGTTTTGTATTTGTCTGATTGTGTTCAGTTTTACATTTTCTGGCGAATGATTTAAGTATCGATTGATTTTAAAATTTTCGAAAAAAATTTTCCGGAATTTCGAAAAAAAAATTTTTTTTCAAAAATAAAAAAAAAATTTCTTAAGTTTTTTTCCGATTTTTCTATATTTTGTATTTGATTGTGTTCAGTTTAAAATTCTCTATTCAATGACATAAGTATCGATTGATTTTCGAAATTTTTTTTGAAAAACTTCGAAATTTTTCAAAAAAAAAAAAAACAGTTTTTCAGAATCTGAAAAAAAATTTTTTTTTTCTCAATTCTCGCATCTGTCTGATTTTGTTCAGTTTAAAATTCTCTATCCAACGATATAAGTATCAAATGATTTTCAAAATTTTTTTGATTTTTTAAAAATTTCAAAAAAAAAAATTTTTTAATTTTTTTCGATTTTTCTGAATATTTTTATTTGACTGATTGTGATCAGTTTGAAATTCTTTATCTAATGATATAAGTATCAATTGAATTAGGGAATTTCAAATTTTTGATTTTCGAAAAATCATTTTTCAGAAATTTCAAAAAAAAAAAAATTTCAAACCTTTTGAAAATTACAAAACTTTCAATATTTTCGAATTTTCTCAACTCAAATCAATAATTTCCAGTTCTTAGTTCCAGTTTCAGCTTCACTTTCAGCTTCTCCATATTCCAGATCGATTCCATCATCCATTCCCCATTGACCTCTCCCCCACACCCTACAAATTGTCAGCTCCAATCGAACCACCATCACCACATCCGTTCTCTGCGTCTCTCCCTCTCCCACACTCTCTCACTCCAAATTCGAACCAGAATCTGAGGATGGTATATCGCCCACACCATTCCGTCATTTGGGTGTCCACCATTCCACCAAGGTGGCTGCTTGGTTTTATTCTCTCTTTTTTTAGTTTTTCTAATTTTAGTACTAGTGATTTCTGTAGTGGTTTAGAGTTCCTTGTTCCTTGAAATGGAGATCAAAAATAATTTGCAGTTTTTTATCAGCATCTAGGCTGCAGTAATCTAGCAGCTTTTACCTAAAAAATAATCAAAATCCATCCAAAACTGTGCATTTTAGCGCCATTTTTAAGTTCCCAACTCTGCGTCTATCTTTTTACACACTCTCTCGTCACTCGGAACTTTAGGGCAGTTTTTGACCTACTTAATGGCATTTTTCGCGGGAATGACAAGAGACTTTTTTGCTCAGCTTAAAAAGATCTATTCAATGATATTATAATCAATTGAATTGGAGGATTTTGAAATTTTTGGAAATTGCGAAATTTTTGAAAATTTCAAAAAATTTGCTTTTTTGTAGGTCAAATTCGGAAACTCTTTGATCTTTTTTATTGTTGACAGTTTATTGATTTTTATGGTGCTCATAAAAATCGATAAACTGTAAGACGTCCCAACTTCCATTGTATCCCGGAATCGATGAAAGTGTCTGCGTCTCTCACTCCCCCACACTCTCTCACCTCAAATTCGATAACTGGAATGGTGCATCGACACCTATTCACCATTTTGGGTGTCCACACCATTTCTTCACCACATTGGGTGGTGTCCACACCATTTCCACCTTTTTAGGTGTAATTCACCATTTGGGTGTATTTCACCATTTTGGGTGTATTTCACCATTTTGGGTGTATTTCACCATTTTGGGTGTACTTCACCATTTTGGGTGTAAGCTTCACCATTTTGGGTGTGTAATTCACTATTTTGGATGTACTTCACCATTTTGGGTGTGTACTTCACCATTTTTTGGTGTATTTCAACATTTAGATGTCTTCCACCATTTTGGGTGTAAGCTCCACCATTTGGGTGTAAGCTCCACCATTTGGGTGTGTACTTCACCATTTTTGGGCGTACTTCACCATTTTCATGTCCAATGTTGAGGGTGTATGCCCCAAAATGGTGAAAATGATGAAGCTCACACCCAAAATGATAAAGTACACTCAAAATGATGAAGCTCACACCAAAAAAGTTGAAGCTCACACCCAAAATGGTGAAGTACACCCAAAATGGTGAAGCTTGCACCAAAATGGTGAAGTACACACCCAAAATCAAAAATGGTGAAGAACACCCAAAAAGATGAAGCTTGCACCAAAATGGTGAAATACACCCAAAATGGCGAAGTACACCCAAAATTGTGTAAACGGTGAAGCCTACACCCAAAAATGAGGAAGTACACCCAATTGTTGTACACCCAAAATGGTGCATTTTTCTCTTCCCTCTCTCCATCTCCATCTCTAGAAATTTCAAGTTTTATTCTTCCAGATGTCCGCCTCCGCGACGCCTCAATTCGACTACTACAATGCACAAAAGGGGCGTGGCCCCGAGTTCTACAGTCTTTATCCGAATGCGCCAGGAGTTTTGGAGCAATTTCTGGAAGTTCCACCGAGCGGAAATCGTTATAGATATGTTCAAGTGAAGACTAAGAATTCGAGGAAGACGAATCATCCGGAAGAGGAGCAAGATCTGAATCAGAATCTGAATCTGAATCAGAATCAGACGGAGATTCAGATGAGCCAGCAGAATGTGTTGGATGAGATTCAGTTGAATCTGGATATCGAGTTGGCGAATTTGGATAATCAGATGCCGCTTCTGAATGAGGATCTGACGATGATGGATCAGAATCCGAGTGAGATGATCTTTGATATGGATCAGAATCAGAATCAGGTCCAGAATCAGGTCCAGAATCAGGTCCAGAATCAGAATCAGACGATCAACTATCAGGACCAGGTAACCTATTAGAATGCGCTTCCAGAAACTAATAAGTATCTTTTCAGGATCAGATGACGATCCTTGATCTGGATCAGAATCAGATGACGTATCAAACTGAGCCGCTCCAGAATTCGACGACGAATTATCAGGACCAGGTAACCTATTAGAATGAACTTCTAGAATTCAAAATTATAAATATCTTTTCAGAATCTGATGATCTATGACACGGAGAATTCGACGATGATTGATTTGGATCAGAACCAGAATCAGAATCAGAATCTGACGATCGATTTCGACACGGAGATTCAGATGCCGCTTCAGAATCAAGATCTGACGATGAATAATCAGAATCTGATGAGCTATCAGTCGGAGAATCAAATGACTCATCAGAATCAGATGCCTCGTCAGAATCCAACGATGCCACGTCAGATGAGCCAAACTCGTATGCCGCTCCAGAATTCGACGATGATTCGTCAGAATCAGAATCCGAATGTGCGCCAGAATCTGACGATGAATCAGATGGGCCAGAATCAAAATCAGAACCAGAATCCGACGATGCGCCGTCAGATGGTGAAGATACAACCCTTGAATCAGATGACGTCCGGTCAGAATCAAGCCATTCGTCAGAATCAGATGACGTCCCGCCAGATAATGCAGAATCAACTCCAGAATCCGACGATGGTCCGTCAGAATCAAATGGCTCATCAAAATCAAATTGTTCGTTCAAATCCGACGATGGTCCGTCAGAATCAAGTGACTCGTCCGAATCAGATGACGTCCCGCCAAAATCAAATGACTCATCAGAATCAGACCATGGTCCGTCAGAATCAACCCCATCGTCAGAATCAGATGCAACTCCAGAATTCGACGACGAACCGTCAGAATCCGATGCCACCCCCGACATCGACGATGCGCCTTCAGAATCAGATGACGTCCCGTCAAATAAACAACGATCAGATGACACTCCAGCATCAGAATCCGGCGATGCGACGTCAGATGATCCAGAATCAGATGAATCGTCAGAATATGATGCCGCCCCCGAATTCGACGATGCGCCTTCAGAATCAGATGACGTCGCGTCAGAATCTGATGCCACCTCCGAGATCGACGATGCGAATTCAGCGGATGCCGAATCAGATGACGTCGCGTCAAAACCCGAATCAGCTCCAGAATCAGGGCCCTATTCGGGTGGTCCGTCAGATTACGCGCCCGAATCCGATGACGTCGTCTCGTCAGAATACAGTGCGTCGTCAGAGTCACCAGAATCATCAGAATCATCAGAATGAGATGAACGTCAATCAGAATCAGAACGAGAATCAGATGAGCTATGAGATGTATCAGAATCAGCTCCAACAGCAGCAGAACTATCAGAACGAGGTAAGCCAATATCACAATGAGCTCTTAGAATCATCAACTTTTTCAGAATCAACCTCAACGTCAATTGGCTCAAGGAGCTCAATTGGCTCAAGGAGCTCAAGGATCCGTCCTTCTCCAGAATATTGCTCCGAATCAAGATACCGACTCGCTGACTTTTAGAGAGGCTCTCAAGCAGGTAAAGCTCGAAATATTAATCAATAACTAATCGATAATTTTCAGAACTCTCGTCAACGTGCTCAGCCCTCCAAAAAGAGCATGAAAGTGGTGATTGCTCCGCGGCCAATGGCTCCGGCTCAAGCTCCGGCTCAAGCTCAAGCTCAAGCTCCAATGGCTCCACCTCCAGCTCCGATGGCTCTTCCACCAGCTCCGATGGCTCCGCCACCAGCTCCGATGGCTCCGCCTCCAGCTCCAATGGCTCCGCCACCAGCTCCGATGGCTCCGCCTCCACCCCCGGCTCCGGCTCAAGCCCCGCCCCCCGAGACTAACGAGAGCGAGCTCTCCACCCACGACGCCTTCCAATTGGCTCAACGACTTCTTCTGACTCCGCCCCCGACTCCTTATCCAGCGGCCGCGAGCACCAGCTCTAGCTCCAGCTCCACTTCGACTTTCAAAACGCTGTGAATTTTGCCAATGAGCTATATTTCTTTTTTTGTTTTTTTTATTGCGATTTTGATTTCGAATTTTAATGTTCTAATGTTCTAATCATTTTTAATGATCAATGTTCAACTTCTCGTCGGATGTTTTTTTAAGAAAAAAAGAATAAAAATCTAATTTCTTTGAATGTGTACCATCTTTAAAATTGACGGATTACGGTATAAGAAGCATCACTGTGCCTTTAAAGTGAATGGATTACGGTATCACAGGGATTACTGTAGAAATCGCTTAGAAAATGGGCTATGTGCCTTTAAAATTGGTGGATTACGGTATCAGAAGGATCACTGTGCCTTTGAAAATCGATGGATTACAGTATCACAAGGATTACTGTAGTCATTTCTCAGAATGTGTATGTGTGCGCCTTTAAAATTGACAGATTACGGTATCAGAAGGATCACTGTGCTTTTACAGTGAATGGATTACGGTATCGCAAGGATTACTGTAGTCATTTCTTTGTAGGCATACTTATGCGCCTTTAACGTGCACAGATTACGGTAGGATTACTGTAATCCAACATTCAAACGTAGAAAAAAAATCAAAAAACAAATGAAAATCAGTAAAAATTCTCCGCTCGCGCCTTTAAAATTAACAAATTACGGTATCCTCTCGGATTACTGTAGTTAACTTTCAATGCTGTACCTCCAAAGCTTACAAGATTACTGTATCACTCAAATTCATAACCGAAAAAACGAGAAAACAGCTCAAAAAGTGAAATTATCAGCGAGATCCTTTTGCACAAAATAAATACCAATAATGGCGATGAACAACGAGTACTCGAACGCCTCATTCCTTCTCTCCTCGCCCAGTTGCGCGCGTTGCTTTCTGGAAAATAGGGTATGCGCCTTTAAATAGAAGGGATTACTGTACCTGCAGAGTCTCGCAATAGTTCTCAATGCACTGTTCGCTTCGGGGACCAATGGCCACTCGACGATGGTTAGAATTGAATAGAGCCACTCGCGCATCGGACGGTTGAAGCCTTCTTCGTCGGCCCACATCGCAAAGTATTCGATTAGTTGCGTGTGCTGGAAAATTACAGTAATCTCATCAAAAATAGTAGAAGGGATTACTGTAGTGATAGGGTACAGTAATCTCGTCAAACAGTTTGAAAGGATTATTGTAACTATTCGAATAGTTACAGTAATCTTCCAGTAATCTTCCTGTAGTATTGGAGTACAGTAATCTCATCAAAGAGTTCGAAAGGATTACGGTAGCCACGGATTACTGTTACTGTAGCTTTTGAATAGGTACAGTAATCCTACAGTAAACCGGTTAACAAATTGAAGAGGTTACTGTAGTAATAGGGTACAGTAATCTCATCAAAGAGTTAGAAGGATACTGTAATCATAGATTACTATTCGATATATTCAGGTAGTTACAGTAATCCAATCAAAACTACGATTACGGTAGTTGTGGATTACTGTAGCTCATCCAACTCTTCAAGCTGCTGAAAATAAATGGATTACTGTAACTTTTCCTCCAAAGTTACAGTAATCCAAACTGGCACACTAAACCGCAGCTACAGTAACCCGTTCACAATTAATTGATCAGCTACAGTAATCCATTTCTCTTACAAAGCTCTTCGGAATCGCCAACACCATCGGAAGGGTGGGCGGAGTTCCCGTCTGATTTGAGAACTTTGCCACGTGGCTTTCGAATTCCGGAAGACACCGTTCGAAGAGAATCTCGTGCCAATCATCTTTCTCTGTCTGTAATTGGGCTAATTAACTAATTAACTAATTAGCTAATTACCGTTTTCAACGCCTTGATTTTCATAGGCGGCTCTGCCACTTTCGGAGCGTATCGTTTGCGGAGTTGCGAGAATTCGCGAGATTTGGCAACTTGCCAGGCTTCTGACGGGATCAAAGTGGGCGGGGTCTGGAAGGTACAGTAATTTATTTTACTTTTCTTTTTGGAGCATGTTTGTGGTGCATTAAACGCTCTAAAATTGTTTTTTCAATGATTTGAGGGGTTTTACATTGTGGTGCGTGTTAACTGACGCTCTAGACGCTTCTCAATTCATTTTTCCAAGCTTCTGTTATTTTTAACTGTTTTTTTGCAGTTTTTCCAATCTAAAATCATGATTTTCCCAGAACTTTCAATGTGGTGCGTGTTTTTTGGCGCACTAGACGCTTTTCAACAATTCTAAGTATCGTAAATTCATTGAAAAGCGTTTAGTGCGTCAAAAAACACGCTCCACGACAATAATTTTGGGAAAAACATGATTTTCAATGATAAAAACTGTAGAAAATAAGGTGAAAACCTTGCGAAACGTTGAATAAATAATTAAGGAGTGTCTAGTGCGTTAAAAACACGCTCCACATCGAAAATGGTAGGGAAATCATGATTCTCTATGATAAAAACGTTAAAATTCTAGAAATTCGCAATTGTCTGTTAAAACGCGTTGAAAATAGTGCTAAAATCTCGATTTTCAATTGAAAAAAGCTCTGAAAATCGAGAAAAACCACAATTTTCAATTAAGAAGCGTTTAGTGCGTCAAAAACACGCTCCACGACAATAATTTTGGGAAAAACATAATTTTCAATGGAAAAAAAACTGTAGAAAATTGATGAAAATCGCACTTTTCAATTGAAAAGCGTGTAGTGCTTCGCAAAACACGCTTCAAATCGAACAAACTATGATCTTAATCAAAAATCCCCCAAAATCTCACCTCTCCCTCCTTCTCCTTCTTCACCACCACCCCATTATTCTCATACCACTGCTGCCTCGCCTTCTTCGCTTCAGGCGACGTCGACGGCGACGTCTTCTTCGTCATCTGAATCGCCACGACGGCGGGCTGCTTTTTCCGTTCAGCGCGCATCTGTCGGAAGTAGGCTTCTGGAGTGGTGGGGACTGCATTGAGGTCCACGTCTTCAAGGTTGACGTCTTCTGCGGCGAAAAGGCACGCTTCTTGGTCCATCTGGAAGTGGTTGCGGTGCGGTTGCGTCGCGGTTTGGGTGCTCAAAAAGTAAAAAAAGATCCAAAAATGGTACTTTTGTAGGAAAATCGATAAAAGTCCCAAAAAATCAATAAAAAATCTGTGTTTCTTTGCCAAAATCGTAAAAATAAAAAAAAAAAAAAAATAAATAAATACACAACCACCTATACATCTACCTAAAATTAGGCAAAAAAGAGATCAAAACTCAAAAAATTCAAAATCATCGGAAATTGGCGGGAAAAACGAGGGGGATCACCGAATAGGGTAAAAGCGGGGTGGATCTGTCGAGTTGAGCAGCCGCTGTGAGGCACTCGGTGGCTCTTTCCGAGTCGCCACGTTTCATCAGGGAGCAGCCGAGCTGCTGCCACCACTCGCAGTTCATCGGATCCACGCGCACCATTTCTCTACAAGAAGTGGTGGGTTACGGTAGTTAAGGATTACTGTAGGGTACAGTAATCTCAAAATGAACATGGATAATGGGTTACTGTAGTTCTGATGTTCGAGAGCTACAGTAATCTCAAAATGAAAATGTGTTCGGATTACTGTAGTTCTGATGTTTCAGAGCTACAGTATTCCTATTGAAAATGTGTTTGGATTACTGTAGTTCTGATCTTTCGACCTACAGTAATCTAAAAATGAAAATGTGTTTGGATTACTGTAGTTTTGATCTTTCAGTGCTACAGTATTCCTTTAGAACATTGGTTCGGATTACTGTAGTTCTGATGTTTCAGTGCTACAGTAATCTTTAAATGAAAATTGAGAATGGATTACTGTAGTTCTAATTTTATAGAGCTACAGTATTCTTTCTGGAAAATTTGTTCGGATTACTGTAGATCTGATGTTTCAGTGCTACAGTATTCCTATTAAGAATATGTTTGAATTACTGTAGTTCTAATCTTTTAGAGCTACAGTGTTCCTTTTGAAAATGAGTTCGGATTACTGTAGTTCTGATGTTTCAGTGCTACAGTATTCCTCTT
Source organism: Caenorhabditis imperialis (assembly GCA_963572205.1). Lineage (NCBI taxonomy): Eukaryota > Metazoa > Nematoda > Chromadorea > Rhabditida > Rhabditidae > Caenorhabditis > Caenorhabditis imperialis. Next base: position 2,025,338 of record OY751541.1, read on the forward strand.
GAAAATGTGCTCGGAATACTGTAGTTCTGATCTTTTAGAGTTACAGTATTTCTTTCGAAACTGTGTTTGGATTACTGTAGTTCTGATGTTTCAGTGCTACAGTATTCCTTATGAAAATATGCTTGGATTACTGTAGTTCTAATCCTTTAGAGATACAGTATTCCTATTGAAAATTTGTTCAGATTACTGTAGTTCTGATCTTTTAGAACTACCGTAATCCAACTGACTATCACTGTAGTCGGTCAAAAGTGTGGAGCTACAGTACTCCTCCTGTAAATTTGTTATTGAGCTACAGTAATCCTTCCAACGATTTTTAAAGTATCATTTACAATGCTTTGCTAACTTTATAACTCCGCCCACAAATATCCTCTCGATTTTAGTGATCCTAAAGATTTGTACTGATAAAAGAGCATTTATAATGAATGATATTTTGATAATTTCTCATTATAAATGCTCTTTTATCAGTACAACCCTTTAGGACCATGAAAATCAAAAGGATATTTGTGGGCGGAGTTATAAAGTTGACAAATCACTTTAAATGATTCTTTAAAGATCATTGGAAGGATTACTGTATCTCAATAACGAATTTTCAGAAAGAATACTGTAGCTCCACATGACCGACTCCCAGCATTACCTCAACATATGCTCGGACATCTTCTGATTTCCCTCATCACCATATAACTTTGCCAACGCCGACATCGACGGAAAGTGCCCTGGAGCAAGAGCCAACGCCGCCAGGTACGCCGATTTGGCTTCTCCACGTATTCTATTCGCCACCGTGACCTCCTGGATCTTCTGGGAGCGTGAAGCCAGAAGACGTCCCTAGAAACATGACCTTTCGCCACGTGGCAATATGGGAAAGTTGGAATTTTTGTTACGGAGGAGTTTATTTCACACTTTTGGTCGGACGACGACGAGCTATCGGTATCACAATGGATCGCAATTTCAAATTACGACAAATGTTCAGCGATTATTTGGAGATGAAAGCAAAAGAGGTGTGGAGCATTCGAGAAGGGGGCGTGGCTTGAGCAAACTTTCAAAGTATTGGTATCAAGCTACGTTGATTGATATCAATACTTCTATACTTTCAAAATTTGCTCAAGCCACGCCCCTTTTCAGGTCAAAACGCAGTTTTCACTGATAATGCTCTAACCACGCCCCCTTTTCTAGTCAACAACCCTACCAATCGACGCTCTGAACTTCTCAATCTCCGGAATGTCAGAAGACGCGAAGAAAAAAGCGACGATTCTGAAGATCACCGAAGAAGAAGGCGAGCTCTTCGATATTCCCGACAAGCACTGTCCCATCTACTTCTGTGACGATCTCTACGAGCTCAAATGGATCAAGGACAAGTTGTCTAACCCGCCGACACTGACAATCGCCTCCGAGGAGGAGCACGTGAAGCTCGCCGCTCGACTTCTACAGCTCTTCATCAAGACGGAGATGCTGGAGTCGAATTTGTATAAATATGACGATATTCGGATGATTCGCGTCTTTTTTATGGATGAGCGGGAGAAGCCGACGGAGAAGTTGGTGGTGATTCTCGACAATGTGCTCACGATGGCGATGAGCAAGTTGTTGGCGTTCTCGGATAAGATTACGGTGGCCGTCGACTATGAGATCAGGGCGTTTATTGCGGACTCGGCGAGGGTACGGTTACGGTAGCTGTGAGCTATTGGTCACAGAAGAGTGGAAACAACTGCTCAGGGGTTACTGTAGCATCGGCTCCAGCTGTGTCAAGAAGAACACAGTTGAGACGATTGCTACAGTAATCCATAGCTACGGTAACATCGGGTTAAGCTGTGTTTTTGTGAAGATTTTGAATGCGATCCAGTTTACAGTTGCTAATCTAGGTCACAATCCAGATCTTCACGAAAAACACAGTTGAAATCATTGATACCGTAGTCCTGTGTTACTGTAGCAGCAGTTTCGACTGTGCTTCTCATGGAAACACAGTTAAAACGACTGCTACAGTAATCCATGACTACGGTAGCACTGGTTTCAACTGTGCTTCTCATGGAAACACAGCTGAAACAAGTGTTACAGTAATCCATTACTATTTTAGCACTCGTTTCAACTGTGCTTTTCACAAAAACACAGCTGAAACGAGTGCTACAGTAATCCTGGGTTACTGTAGCACTAATTTCAACTGTGCTTCTCATGGAAACACAGCTGAAACGAGTTTTACAGTAACCCACCCTCATTTCAACTATTTTCTCCAGGCCAAACGTCTCGTGCTCGAAACCATGCTCAAATACCCAGAATACGTGCCCGACTCCTGGGGCGGCGAGGCAGCAATGGCTCACTGGAAAGAAGCCAAAGAAGCGGACATCAGAAGACGTGACGCCGACGAGCGAGATCGTGAAAAAGCCGAAGAAACTGAGCGAAAAGAGAAAGAGGAGAAGGCGAAGAAGGACGAGCGCATCAAGAAGGAGGTGGAGGAGGCGGAGCGGAAGAAGAAGGAGGAGAAGGAGAAGCGGAAGAAAGAGAAAGAAGTCGTCAAGGAGAAGGAGAAGCCGCCGGCGGTGGTGGTGGTGGTGGAGAAGGAGGCGGTGACGTTGACGAAGAAGAAGGAGAAGGTGCCGAGTTTGAAGGAGGTCAAGAAGGTGGACGTGAAGAATTCTGATAATCGTGGTGTCGCCAAAAAGGTGGAGAAGAAGAAGACGGCTAATGAGATGGTACATTTTTTTGTTTTTTCTCGTTATCTTCAATTTTTGAAACCTTTACTATTTCAGAAATCCCGCGAACCATCCGCCGACCCCACACCAATCATCCCTTCACCAACACCCAGTGCAAGTCCGGCTGCCTCTACAACGGCTGCCACTCCGGCAGCCATGCCCGGTCAGAAAAAGTCGACGACCCAGTTGGGAGCAGCTCCCAAGAGAGGATTATTATCTCGGGAGGGCGGACCGCCCGTCATTGGCAAAGTGATTCGGTCGGTGTCGCGGATGACGAGAAAGAAGGACAAGGAATGAGCGAAAATTACTTTTTTTTTTTTGTGTTTTTTGATTCTTGGGGTCGATGAATAAACGAATTTTATTGGTGTTTGACTGATGGGAATTGAGAATGATGCAAATGTTGTTGTGATGAGTTTAAAATACTGATAAATTGTGAAAATGTGAAGTAGAATAACGTCTTCATGGTGAACATACGATAAGGTTGTTTTGATGACCCCAGAATGCTATCAGACGCGTAAAAATACGACGAATTTCAGATGATGTTGCTTTCAGACACTTATATTCTATAGAACATCATCAGAATAATCGGACGACGTTGACAAATTCAGATGAGATCTAGAATCCATCCAGATGACGTCTTCAATACTTTAGAAAACACCCTGGACCCTTAAAATCTCTAGAATCCTATCAGAAGAAGTTCGAACTCGCTCCAGATTACGTTCAAACCCCATAGAAACTTCAGAAGACAATTAGAAGACGTCAACAATTGAAAGCACTCCAGAATCTTTTCAGAATCATTCGAGAAGACATTATGGACTTCTGAAACATCAGAACAGACCCAGATGACGTCCAGACTTCTTCAAAACTCCAGAACTCTATCAGTATCCTCTCAGAAGACGTCCACACTTCCTCAAAACTCCAGAACCCATCAGAATCCTTTCTAGAAGACACCAACCTTTCTAAACTCCAGAATTCTTTCAGATGACGTCCCAAATCCTAGAAACTAATAAAATCTTTCAAAATCCTTTTCTATCCCCAGAAGACGTCCCCATGCCGAGACACTTCAGAATTCTATCCTTTCAGAAGACGTCCCTCCAGACGCCGTCGCTCACCTTCAAATAAAACGCTTGCGGTGAGCTCGGGAACATGGAAATCGCCTGCTCGATGACCTTGGTGAGATCCTCATGTCTTCCTTCCGCCAAATACAACTCCGCCAGACACATCCACACATCCGCCTGCGTTCTGAATTTCGACCACGCATCGCCAACGGTATTCAGGGAATCTGAAGCCGTCGATGGTGGCGCACCCGCTTCTGAAGCGCCGATCGTCGATTCGGCGACTGGAAATGGTGGAAAAATTGGTGGAAAATGGTGTATATATACCGGCTAGATCAATGGCGGAAGTGTTGGGCGGGAGTGCCGAGATGACGGGAATGGTGGAGGTGGGGAAGGAGGGGAGGAGGGGTGTAGTGGTGCCGAGTGGGGTGGAGAGTTCACGGCCCAGCGACGGGGTTCCTGTAAATCGGACTGGCGACACGGTGAGCACTTTTCTTTGGGATTTTGAGCAAAAAAGTGCTCATTTTTTAGATAATTTTTTGTTTTCTGGGGTTACTGTACTTTGAAAACAGCACATTTTCACTAGTTTTTGTAAATTTTGTAGAGAAAATTGAGATTTTGAGCAAAAAATGCGCATTTTTAGAGAATTTTTTCGTTTCCAAGGGTTACTGTACTTTGAAAAGTCTGCAAATTTCTTCAAAATGTATGAAACTTGAAATTGTAGAGAATCAAAGGATTACTGTAAGTCAAAAGTCCGCAAACACCGAATTCTCTCAAAAATCGCAATTTTCCCACTTTTTGATGGTGATTGCGTACTTCGAAGGTACCGTAATCTATGAAATGCAAAAAATGCTCAAAAATCTGAGTTTTCATGCATTTTTAACGGGAAATTGTAATTTTTGCAATATTTACCACCATTTTGCTGATTGCAGACTTTACAAACTACAGTAACCCATTTTCTTCTCAATTTTGCACTTTTTCATGAATTTTCAATGGGACAATCGAGTTTTTCGCAGTTTTCATTATCATTTTGCTAATTGCGGACTTTTCAAAGTACAGTAACCCAAAAATGCTCAAAAATGCCCAAAATGTGAATTTTCATGAATTTTCAAGGCAAAAATGCAATTTTTTCAATTTTTCCCATCCCTTTGCAGATTGCGGACTTTCAAAACTACAGTAATCCAATTTTCTTTAAAATTCGCATTTTTTCCTGATCTTTCAAGGGGAAGATTTTATTTTTCACCTGTTTTTACATACTTTTGCAGATTGCGGACTTTTCAAACTACAGTAACCCATTTTTCTTCCAAAAATTCATTTTTTCATAAACTTCCAATGGAAATGCAGACTTTCCAAGCTACAGTAACCCATTTTTCTCCTAAAAATGCTCATTTTCAAGCTCCTTTTGAGCCAAACCCACCAGTCTTCTGACTGCCCTCTCTTCCAATCATCACCACACTTCCATCGTACGTCTTCTGCGACCTCTCCTCATCAATTCCTCCAGAATACGCCAACGACTGCTGATATCCCATCGCCTGTGACTTCTTCCAGAAGTCTAACAAATGTGTGCACGTATCCAAACTCTCCTCGATTCTTCCAAATCTCGTCTCAATGTGGAGCCGGAGCACCATGAGCCCATAGTTGTGCTCAAATTCTCCAAGAGCATTGATAACCAGGTCTAGGGCTCCTTTGAGGTCCCCATAAGCCGTGAAGATGAGGGCGAGGAGCATCACAGCTGCTGGTTGGTCTCCGTTGAGAGCCAGGCTCCGCGAGCAGCGATCTTTCGCCGATTCGAGGTCGCGGGCGACTGCGTGGAAGTAGGCGGCGTAGTAGAGGGAAAGGTAGTCGTGGGGGTCAGAAGCCACGCATTCTTCGATGAGCTGTACTGTTTTTGAGAGCTGCGATTTTTTGGTCTCCCAGTTTGATTCTTCAGTGGCTCGGAGGCTGGAAAAGCATTCAGAGTTTAGAAGACGTCGTTTCTTTTGAAGACATTTTGACGTCGTCTGACGTCTTCTAAAGTAGTCGAAAGTCTTCTTGACGCCTTCTGAAGTGATATGATCAATGGTAACGAGCTTCTGACTTCAATGGCAGCTTGACGATGATGAATTCAGAATACCTACGTTGACTCCAGATGAGTACCTTCTTGACGTCTTCTAAAGTTCTAACAATTCCATCTGAACTCACCAACGTCTTCTGACAGTGAATTTTGATAATTTTCACGTCTTCTAAAATCCCAAGTTCTAAAATAGATAGTTTTAGCATCTTCTGCACTTCTACTAATTTTGACCTCCTTGACGTCTTCTGAAGATTTTTCAGAAGGTGTGGTAACATCATCTGAATTTCAGAACTTGAAAAAGTTCAGATATTCAGATGACATCATCACAATTTCTAAAAAGAACTTCAGAAGACGACAGGAAAGTCAAAATTAGTAGAAATTCAGAAGATTCTAAAACAATCAACTGGCAACTTTAGAAGACGTCAGATCATCAAAATTTAAAATCAGAAGACATTTTGAATTCAGAAGGAATCATTAAAACTTCAGAAGACGTCAAGATACTCATCTGAAGTCAGTTTTGTGGGTATTCTGAATTCATCATCGTCAAAACGTTCATTGAATGCAGAATCATTGATTCTACCACTTCAGAAGACGTCAAAAATTTAGCTCTCGTTTAGAAGTCATTCCATTACTTTAGAAGACGTCAGAAGACCCCAGAATACGTCAAAATCATCAAACTGCCTTCAGAACAATTCAGAAGACGTCAAAATCCTACCCATAAGCAATGGAATGAATCAGTTGACATCTGGCTTTTAAAAACGACAAAGGTCCATTTTTCTCGCATAATTCGATGGCTTTTTTCGAGTATTCAATGGCTGAAAATTTCAGAATTTTAGAATTCTGAATTCAGAATCCCACCTGCATCAAAATTCCCAAATCGCTCAATGAGCACCTGCGAAATCATCATATACTCAGTGATAACCGAAAGAGCACTGCTCGGATTATCAGTCAGTCTCAACGAAGGCAGAGCTCCCGATTCTGGAGACGTCGGGCGATTCAGATGCGAGTGATTCGAGGCGGAATTCAGAAGGGCTTTGTGTTCAGGTGTCGATGATTCTGAAGAAGTGCTGCTGACGACGTCGGGGGGTGAAGGTGTTGATTCAGAAGACGTCGAGTCGGAGGCGATGGTGGAGGCGAGGATGGATTGTTCGAAGACGCGCACTGCGCGGGAGTAACGGCCACAGCAGATGGCCGACAGGGCGAATTGTTGCCTGAAGACGTCAGTTATATTCTGGAGATTGTTGGGATTCTGAAGAGCGCTCTGAAGGCGTTCGAATCTTTTAGAATAGTATCAAGAGCTTTAGAAGACGTCAATTTGACTTCTATAAGTCAAATGGCAATCAGAAGTCATTTGAAGATGTCAAAATTCTTCTGAATAGTTCTGACGACGTTAGAATAGTTTAGAATCGAATGTTTCAGAATCTATTGGAACTTTTGAAGACGTGAAAACGATTCTGATGTCTCTGAAGACGTCAATCTCGATTAGAATCGAGTGAATAGCTTCAGAATCTTTTCAGATGACGTCAAATCTCCTTCTGAAGCTTTTAGAAGGCGTAAAGACTTCTAGAACCTCCAGAATTCGACAAAAATGCATTCTGGAGCTTTGTTTGACCTTTATTCAACTTCAGAAGGATCTAGAAGACGTCAAAAGGCATTCTGAAGGGCTCTGAAGACGTCAGGACCGTTCAGAATGGAATCAAGAACTTCAAATGATAGTTTCGAATTCACGATGATATTCTGAACTTCAGAATACATTCAGAAGACGTCAAAACGCGTTCTCAAGCTTTTAGAAGACGTTACAACTTCAGAATCAACTCAGAAAACGTCAAAACGAATTCTGAAGCTTCAGAGACTTCAGATTCACATCCAAAAGCTTCTATTGTCTGCGCAAAAAAATGAGTGCACGGTGTCTGCGCAGTAATTGGCGCCAACTTGCACAAAATGGGAAAATCGATGCTTTCATAATGGGTTTTTTGCATTTTTTGCCTCGAATATAAAATCTGTAGGCCTTAATTGACTATTTTTAACCAATATCCGTCGTTTATTTTATAACACAAGCTGGAAAAACTCGAAAAAAGGTCCGGAGTTCAATGGAGCGCATTTGCAGACCCCCTCCCGCTGCACTCATTTTTTTGCGCCGACAATAGAAGACGTCAAGACTTCAGAATTCTCTCAGAAGACGTCAAAAACCCTTCAAAACTCCGAATCCGTTCAAAAAGAACCCACCACAAAAAGCTATCATTATTCGCAAATTTCATGGCTCGTTCGTAGATTTGTGCCAATAATTGGTATTGATTTATAGTGGAAAGCACCTGAAAATTGAATTTTCAGTAAATTTCAGTGAAAAAACAGGAAAAATAATCTGAAAATTACAGAAAAATTGTTGTTTTGACGTTTTTTCAACAAAAAACAGGTTTTTTTAATGGAAAATTGAAAAATTTACTATTAGAAACTGTCAAAATGATGAAAAATATCGATTTTTCAACGTTTTTCTCAACTTTTTTTCGTTTTTCCCATCAACAACGATTCATCATCATGAAAACATAAAAATGACGAGAAAAAACAACAAAAAAGACTTTTTTCCCATTGAAAAAGACCAAAAAGTGGCGAAAATAGGACCTAATTTCCGTGTTTTTCCTTTTCAGTCTACAAAATGTATACTGGTCACTCGAAACACGCGTTATAATCCGATTGTATACTGTTTCTCGCATTGGGAAGCAAAATTTGGGCATAGCTTCCGCGGAATAGTGATTGCAGAGTTTTGAAGCTACAGTAACCCCGGGAAAACTTGAAAATTGGATTTTCACTGGAATAACATTAAAAATGCATTGAATTTGACGACAAAATGCGGATTGATGAGTATTTTGCCGTTAAATAGAATGAATTCTCAATTTTATAAGTGAAAATTCAATTTTAAAGTTTTCCAGGGTTACTGTAGCTTCAAAACTCCGCAATCACTGCGTGACAATGAAAATTTGGGCATAGCTTCCGCGTCAAAGTGATAACAGACTTTTGAGGCTACCGTAACCCAAGAAAATTTGTAATTTACAGAAAACAAGTTGAAATGGAGGTTTACTATAAGAAAATCCTCCATCACAATGTTCCACTGTAAATTTCAAATTCTCTCGGGTTACTGTAGCTCCAAAAGTCCGTAATCACGCTGTACGCTCTTACCAAAGTGAGCAAATTATAAGAAGACTTTGCATTCTGAAGTGACAAAGTTCTTGACGATGCCAAATCTTCGGACTGCGACAGAACGACTTCTCGTGATGAGAGCACTTCATTAATGAGCAATAGAAGTATGATCTCTTCAATTTTCGATTTCGGTGTGAAAAATGTTTTGTGTGATCCATGATACAATCTGTAACGATTGCGTACTTTCGAAAGTACCGTAATCCGTAGAATTACTTCATATTCATAGCTTTGGTCTGCATCGCCTCACTCATCGACTTTTCCTCAATGGGCACTGTCGCTCTAATGAGAAGTTCTGCGAATTGGCGGGAAAGTTTCTGTTTTAAACGTTCGCCAGTGTACTTGTCACCGAGGCACGTGATTATTTTTCGGTACCACTCGATGCCTTCTGTGCCAGAGGACTGTTTCGTGGAGGCCGTGTCTTTTGCGCGGATTATTGCCACTCGTTCCATGATTCGTTCGAGGAGTTCACCTGTGATTTGGGATTACTGTAGTTTAGTCCGCGATCACAGCGAGAAAATGAAAATTTGGGCATAGCTTCCGCGGGAAAGTGATTGCGGATTTTTGAAGCTACAGTAACCTGAAAAAAACTTGGAAATTGGATTTTCACTGGGACAAAATTGAAAATGCATCAAACTTGACGACAAAATGCAGATAATTGTGTATGTTGTCGTCAAGTTGGTTGCACTTTTAATATTATTTGAGAAAATTCAATTTTTAAAGTTTTTCAAGGTTACTGTAGCTTCAAAACTTTGCAATCACTGATTGAAATGAAAATGTGGGCATAACTCCCGCGTCAAAGTTATTGCGGACTTTTGGAGCTACAAAATTTTGAAAATTTTCTAAAACTAGTAGAAACACACTAAACTTGACGACAAAACACTGAAAAAGTGCATTTTGTCGTTAAATTTGGTGCATTTTTACAACTTTTTAGCAAACTCCAGATTACTGTAACTCTAAAAGTCCGCAATTACTGTTTAAAATGAAAATTTGAGCATAGCTCCCGCGTCAAAGTGATTTCGGACTTTTGTCGCTACCGTAACCCGGGAAAATATTTGAAAATTGAAATTTCACTGAAATAACATCGAAAATGCATTAAATTTGACGACAAAACACATTTTCTCGTCAAATTCAATGCACTTTCACTGTTATCCCAATGATAATCCAATTCCCAGGTTCTCCCGGATTACTGTAGCTCCAAAACTCTGCAACCACCGTACCAATCTTCTCCTGCTGTTTCACCCCATTGCTCAGCGAGTTCGCAGAAGGCGTGAGCCCTCCCACAGCCGGCACTTTGACCGTATTCGAGTTCATCGACTTCTCGAGCTCATTGATGTAGAATATCGCGAGCTCTGCCGATTTTTCGAACACATAGAGCGCTTTTTGATCTTTGGAAGAGGCGGTGGAGGTTGTCGAGGTGGCCGAGTTGGAGTGTGGGCGCCCGGGCTCTTCCATCGACTCAATGCAGAGGCCTGGAATATTGTCAGTGGAGCGCGGTTGCTGACATGGCTAGTAGGTCAAAATTCCAATTACCTTTGATAGCATAGCCTTCAGCGACTAATCGTAGAGCTCGTAGGGTTCGAAACGGGGTTTTTCCATTTTCCATTTCGGAATTGGCAATGCAAGTGAGAGCCTGTTATGGAAAACAGTGTCATATGGTGTTTGCAGAGTTGGAAGGTACAGTAATCCAGAAAAATTTCGAAAATTGTGAATTTTAACGAAAATTCAGCAAATTTGACGACAAAATTCAGATTTTTGTTAAGGTTTGCATAAAAGCTTTAGTTATCGTTGGTTTTTGCGGGAAAATTGAAGATTTTATTGATTCCTGGAGAAAAAGTAATTATTTTATTGGTTTTTTCCAGGAAAATGCATGTTTTTTGTGATTTTTTAAAGAAAAGTGTCAGTTTTTATGGATTTTTGCAGAAAAATTACAATTTTTATTGATTTTCCCAGAAAAAGTGCCTATTTTATTGATTTTTGCACAGAAAATGCACTTTTTATTGCATTCTGGAGAGAAAATGCACTTATTTATCAATTTTTTTCGAAAAAATCAAGTTTTTATTGATTTTTTCAGGAATAGTTCAGTTTTTATAGACTTTTTCAGAAAAATTACTTTTTCATTAGTTTTTGCCCAAAAGAGGCAGTTTATATTGATTTTTCCACAAAAAATCAAGTATTTATAGATTTTTTCAGAAAAAATGCACTTTTCCACCAGTTTTCCCCACAAAAATTGCCAAAATCCACTTCCCCAAGATTACTGTACTTTCCAAACTCCGCAATCACACTGCACACCTTTTTAAACTCGAGCGACGCGTACAAAACCTTGGCCAGCAGAATATTCGCCTCGATTTTCACCGTCTGATTGTCGCCGTGCTCTTTGAGAGCAGTGGTGAGCAGGAGCTCAGCTGGGCTCAACTTTTCCACGTGGTTTTTGTGAGGGCGCACGATTTCTGAGTGGATTTTCATGAAATTTATCGATTTTTGGTCAAAAAATCAATAAATACCTCCTAGTTGATCCAAAAAAGTTTCGAGAATAATCTCAGCATGAAACATTTCGTAGCAGTCTTCGAGCCCCGAATTTTTCGATTTTATGGAGGGGAGCAGCTCGCCGAGCCGCTTCCAGTTTGCTAAATATTGATTTTTTTTCAATTTTCAGAGAATTTTTCGAAATTCTTTAGAATTTCAAAAGTTTTCAGTACCATCCGCTCTAACCCGATCGACTTCTGCCTCGAGCCGACTGCCTTTCAGTTTGCTCATGGTTTTGGATGGAAATTTCTGAAATTTTCCCTATTTTTCTACAATTTTCTACAATTCTCAAACAAAAACATAGAAACTCGTCAGATATCGTCCAAGTTTGGTGACTTTCATTAACAACACGAAAAACTGTGTGGAAAAAAGAGGAAGAATTCATGACGGACCTAACAGGGGGGAAAAATAACAAGAAAACAAGGGAAATGGTGAGATTTATTGTCCTCCGTTCATCTTGGAGAGGTGCTCCACCATGAAGTTGCTCGCGTCGATCATGCGGTTGACGCAGTTCTGAAAAAATCAATTTTTCATTGACTTTTCCCATTTTTTCAAGGTTTTCTCTATTTTTTTCTCAATTTTTTCAAAAATCACCTGAATGCAAGTCTGCGTTTTGCCGTCCATCTTGCTTGGCGGACGGTAGTCGGAGAAGCAGACGTCCCAGCAGCGGCCGGTGAGCGTGTGCACTTGCTCGGTGAACTTTTGGCGTTGGGTCTCCGCCTGGAGTTGCGCGAGGAATCTCGCCAGTTGCGGGTCCGCCGAGTCCATTTCCTAAAAATCGATAATTTCTCTCAAAAATTTTGGAAAAAAATCCAAAAAAAGTGAAGAAATTCTGATGCAAAAAGCGCTTCAAAACGTGGAGAAACGCGACGAAAATCAAAACTTTTTCACGAAAAGTGCGCAAGCGTCGAGAAACGCGTCAGTGAAGATTGCTGGCGTGTTTTTGGTACCCGGTGGTTTTTGCCCGTTTTCGCGTCGGACGTGCATTTTTGCTTGAAAAGAAGGTTGGGAGAGTGTTAGAAATTAAATTTTACACCAGATAGTCAAAATTGTGGGAATTCGCAGTGGAAATTGTGGGATTTTCAGATTTTTGTAAAATTTGGAATTTCAATTTGAATTTTTTAGAAAAAAAGTTTGAAATCATGAAATTCTGCAAGAAAAAAACATGTTTAAGATTGATTATCATGCAAATTTGCAAAAATCACGACAAAATTGCATAGTGAAAAAAGAGAAAAATTGTTTGTAATGGCTGGGGGACTAGAAAAATGATGAAGTTAGGCCATATTCAATGAAATCTGGTAATCTGCAGGTTTTTCCAGCAAAAATGGTTCAAAATTACAGATAAAACTCATTTTTCGACCATTTTTTGATTGTAAACTTCGAAAAATTCGCAGAAATTCATAAAAATTCAAAGAAAATTGGAAAAAATCGATAAAAACTACATATTCACAATATTTCCTGGCCAAACTTTTGCTCCTAGGCCATTTTCTCTTCCATTAGGTCAGAACATACTTCTTTTCCAGTTTTTACAACGATTTTAGACTTTTCCAACAATAAACACTACAAAAAACTACAAAAAACTTTATTCAGTCAATAAGAACGAGAAAACTTTCGATTCGGAAGCGACGGCGGTACCTTCGACAGCTCGCCGACTCTCATGTAGCCGTCCGTGTCGCGTTCCTTGCTCACCGGCGACATGCTCATCGACCCTCGCGACGTCTTCGAGCCACTCTTCAACCAACTCGACGCATATGACACACTCGACTCGTTCGACATCGCAGATTGAGCAGCTGACTCGAAGCTCCGCGACTCGCGACTTTTCGACCGGCTATTCTGGATTCTACTGCAGTTTTCCTTGACGCACTTGTCGCGCTTCTTCGCGAGCTGCTCGAACGAGTCAAAGGAGAGGAGCCACGTGGCGAATTGCTCCAACGTCATCACTTCGCATTTTCGACGCGTGTTCTCGTCGAATGTCTTGTAGAAGGCGTGCTTCAGTTTTGGCTGAAAAATGGACTTTTTTTGAGTTTCGGAGCACAAAAAGCGCAAAAATTTCGCGAATTTTGAAAAAATCGATAATTTTTCAGACTTTTTTCAAATATTTTCTTCAAAGAATTGAATTTTTGATTCTTGAACGGAAATTTCACATTGTCAGTGAAAAACAGCAAATTTGACGAAAAATCACAGAATTTCATCAAATTCTCAAGATATTTTTGATTTTTATTGTCGGCGCAAAAAAATGAGTGCAGCGGGAGGGGGTCTGCAAATGCGCTCCATTGGACTGCGGTCCTTTTTTCGAGTTTTTCCAGCTTGTGTTATAAAATAAACGACGGATATTGGTTAAAAATAGTCAATCAATACCTACAGATTTTATATTTGAGGCAAAAAATGCGAAAACCCATTATGAAGGCATCGATTTTCCCATTTTGTGCAAGTTGGCGCCAATTACTGCGCAGACACCGTGCACTCATTTTTTTGCGCCGACAATATGCGATTTTTGTCATTTTTTATGCATTTTTCAATGAATTTAATGTTTTTAACAAGCAGAACTTATTATCGTTGTCTGACTTGTTGCACGTTGCGGTGGGCGGGGCAGTGGGCGGAGCTAAAATATCTCGTAGCGAAATAGATCAAAAATTGTAGATCAATTTCTGTTTTTCATTATTTTTTCGCGCTTTTTCTCAGAGTTTTCGGAATTTCACAAATGAAATCCATGCTTTTAATTTTTAGAAGCATGAAAATGCTGAAAAAAGTGAGGAAAATGGTGAAAAACAGAAATTGATCTACAATTTTTGATCTATATCGCTACGAGATATTTTAGCTCCGCCCACTGCCCCGCCCACCGCAACGTGCAGCAAGTCAGACAACGATAATATGTTTTCGATCATTTTTTGTTCAGAAATTAAAATGTTTCATCGAAAACAGCAAATTTGACGAAAAATCACAGAATTTCATCGATTTGTCAAGATATTTCTGGTTTTTTGTGAGATTTTTGTAATTCTTTATGGATTTTTCAGTAAAATCTTTGTGTTTAAAGACTTGAAACCGACAAAAATGACTTTTTCGGCGGTTTTTTGTTCAGAAATTCAATTTTTTGGTCGTAAAACACCAAATTTGGCGAAATGCTCGGATTTTCTGAATTTTGTCATTTTTTATTGATTTTCTCATTAAAGTTTGTGTTTTTCCAGCTTTTCCAAAAAAATTTTCGAAAAAAAAACTGTAGGTCCGTGAAATGTCGTAAAATTCTGCGCTTACACCCAATTTTTCCACTCACATCCTGCGGCTCAATCAAAAAGTGCATCTTCTTATCCGGATGCCAGTAGGGAAGCCGTTGTTCGCTTCCGTGTACCGACTCGATGAACGTCGTCACGGCGGCGGTGAACAGCGGGCACACGCCCATGAACGTCTCCGCCATTCGTCGATTTTTGGGACGGATGGTGCTGTCGTAGAACACTGCGACACGATGGAGACACGGAATCTCGGATCCGCGCACCCATTTCTTCCAAAAATCGATCGACTCGTACACTTTTCCGCGATATTTCACCTTGGTCACTCGGTGCTCGTGGTCCTTGTAGAAGTTCTTCTTGTTCTCGACGCACGCCTGTGGCCACTTGTGGTTCACCAGAATTGCTTGACTGGAAAGTTGGGAATTCAGAAATATTCACAATTTTGATGTCATTCGATAGCCCTACTCTTTCTGGTTACAATGATCTAATTTTCATTGTTCAGTCTTTCCTTTAGCTCGAGTTATGAAGCTTTGAAGTTTGGTGCGCGCTCCCTGCGGAAGCATCTTGGCGCGCGCGGGAAGGTGTCCCCGCAGAGGGAGCGCGCACCAAACTTCAAACGCTTGTATCTCAGCTGAAAATCAGTTTCATGACAAGATTTTTATATTTTTGAAATCAGCAAGACCCGGGCTTTCGAGCTCACCTAAAAACCGCCCACAACTCATAGTATCCATCCGAGCTCTTCTTCGTCTTGTCAATGTCCAGCACACCGTTCTTGTCGACGTCGACCACAATGTGTGTGGGTGTCGCCTCGAGGCCCTTGTACAGCGAATTGTACTTTTGCTCGAATTTGCTCATGTGCTCGCCGCTGCTCAGACTGAACACTTTGTACTTTTGCCATGGGAGTTGCTCGGGGGTGGCTAAAAATGAGATTTTGAGATTTTCGGAAAACTGAAAAAAATCAATTTTTTTCAATTATCAAAATTTTGAAATTTTATGGAACCGAACAGTATGCTCCTTTAATACCGTACTCCATTTTTTCTTTTCAAAATTTTCGCATTTTTTCTCACTTTTTCAGTTTTTGAACACTTTTTCTTCCTTTTTTTTTGCAGATTCCAAACTCACAATGCTTGAAAGTTTTGCCCTTCAGTTTATCAAAAATCGCAACACACTCATCGAACAACCCCTTCTGAAGATCGGCAGTGTCACCACAATCCGAGTAGACCGAATGCTGACGGGCCATATCTTCGGCCGTCTGTCCATGATCGTTGAGCCATTCGCGTTCGGCGCCGTGTCGAATCAGGTATTCGACGATTTCGGGTTGCTGCCAGGAGACTGCGTGATGAAGGGGTGTGTCTCCGTTTTGGTCTGGAAGATTTGAAAGGTATCAATCGATAAATCTTATCTTTCTGGTTACAGTGATATAAATTTCAGATCATAGTCATATGTCAAACTCGAGTTATGAAGCATTGAAGTTTGATCAGCGGAAAACCCTGTATGACTCACATCGATTCAAGAGATACTTTTTCTTCTTGACGAGCTCCACCAAGTCTTGCATGTTTCCCGTGCGAATCGTCATGAACAAGTCTTGATCGGCGATGGTTCGCAGCGACTGAGAAACAAGAATCAACTCAAGAGTTAGTACCTCCTGAGCTCACCGAGTACTGCCAATAACGCTTGCGATTCTTCCAATTGTTCCGCTCTTGAATATAACGATGAACGCATCGGATTACAATGTATGCAATGATGACGCCGACGAACACTGTGACCATCAAGATGATAATTCCCATAGAATCGGTCATCAATACTCCTTCTCTGCAAAATCGAGAGGTGTCGTGAAATTCTGAATAGACTCACTTCTCAACCTGGCTTTCTCCAAAATACGAATCAAAGAATCCTTGAACAGGAGCCAGGGACAACGACGCCGATCGGAGGTTGATTTCATGTTGTGCAAAGTCTAGATTCAACGTGCTCAAACTTCTGAAGCTGGCTCCCGCACTCCTTGTAGTCGGTTTCTGCTCCAAATCGTCGGCAATCGGGGTAGCCAACAATTTCGCGTCCAACTTGGGACCCTTCACCTTTTCGGCTTCCCCGAACACACTCCATATCTTCTCCAAATCATCTCCCTTCTGCTCGCCAGCAAATTGTTCGAGCTTTTGCAGTTGAGGCGGAAGCCCTTTCAACGCGTCCCTGGTCGCCAGGCTCCATTCCTTGCTCGACTGCTCGGCGGCATTGTGAATTGGAGCTGGTAGCGAGAGAACTGTGGAGATGTTGCTCTCGGCTTTCACAATCTCGCTGAGGCTTCTGATCGAGGCTACTCCTTTTCCAATGTTCTGCGACACTTGCTGATAGTTTTTCAGCTCGAATGGTCCAGAGCCTGCTCGACGGTGTCGTGTCGTGCCAACTGTGCTCTTGACCTTTCCTATGCTCTTTTTGACCTCCCCGATGCTCGTGACACTTTTAGAAAGCGCATCCATCTGCACACTTTTCACAGCTTCCAGGTCGGCTCGCAGGCTCAATATCCCGCTCAAACTGCTCAAGTCAAAATTGCTGGTCTTCAAGCAGCTCACCGCTTCATAAAGTCCCGTGTTGGCGGCACTGTTCGCCACACGAGTGACAATGTCCCACGATCGAAGCTTGCGAATATTCGCGAAAATGTTGTTGGTCTTGAAAGGAAGTATCGTGTCGCGAGTTTGATTGAGAATCACAAAGATACTAGTTATGAGCACGTTTGAATCAAATATCGCATTAAACACTGGATCAGCCTCGGCATCGGGTGAATTCATGGTGATATTCTCCATGTAACCTTTCCACGTGCTCATCGCAGCGACACCATCATCGAACGAAGGGAGTGCTCTGACGTTCTTCAGCGCCTCCTCAATATCCGCCACCTGCTTGCTGATATTCGCAGCCTCTTGAACGAGAGCATTAAACCCATCAAAGTCCACAGTGGTTCCCGGGTCTTTAATGTTAGCAGTACAGTTTGTCACATCATCCATAGAATTTTGGACGGCATCGACTTTTGAGATCTGCCCAAAGTTCGTCGAGGCACTCTTCAAAATCTGTGCGGAGCCATCAAAAACTGTCAATAGTTCTGAATTCTCAGTGATTTTTCTCCAGCTCCCTTCCAACGCCTTCATCTCTTCTGAAAATCTTCTCAGCCTCCCTAGATTCTCCTCCACTGCACTCCACTCCTTCCCATTACTAATCGCCCTTAGTATTCGACTCTCTTTCAAATCCTTGCTAATCAGAGAAATGTCACTGCTCCCTCCAGGAAATCCAACAGTGAAATCTCCCCGTGAAAAATTTCCATTCATCATTCTTCCCATCAAACTATTCAACTTGGCCAAGTCTCCGATGGCTTCATGGAACTGGCTGATCTGTTTGAAGTTGCTCAACCCCGCTAAGTCATCTTTCAGCGTATCCATCTGCGTGTGAAGCGCGACGAAGGCGTTCTTATCCCGGTAAAACGGCTCGATGAGCCCACCGAGTTTGATCACGTCGTCCAATGACATATCTTTGGCATTGAGCATCTTGGTAAACACGAGCTCATGGTTCTGAATTTTGTTCAAAAGATCCACGACCACCGCGAACGAGTCTTTTCCATTCTTCAGAGCAATATTGGCGTCGGATAAGGATATTTTGTCCCGATTAATTAGAACATCGAGCATTTTGTACGTGCTCTCAATGCTCGTACCGTCCAACACAGTTTCGAAGCCATTGATCGGGGTAGCATCCAGGTTATCCTTGATAGTCCAACCAGGATCCGACACTGCTCCAAAAGCGAGCAAGTTCGAATCACCGAGCATCCCATTCAACGCGGCAATGTTGTTGCTCATTCTGCTCATATTGCTCGTTTTCAGTGGCGCCATTTCATTGACAGAGCCCTGAAATGCGGTGAGCTCCGCTGACAGTCCATCTAGATTCAGGGCATTCAGTTCATCGAGTAGTTGTCCGTCAGGAATTCTTAGGAATTCTGCGATAACCTTCTTCGTGTTCTCAGGATGCTCTGTGAAGTCATTCTGCATGGCGACTGCGTTCAGAAGACGTGACACTGCAGACAATTCGTTCGCCACATCGTCTAGATTGCTGCCTGGAAAAGGTTTCAATGAGCGGGAATAAATCGAAAAATGAAAAATTGGGGTACGGTATTAAAGGAACATGTGCTAGTTGTGCGGCCACCAGTGCATATGTTCCTTTAATATTTTTCTCACCGTTTGTAATTTCCAAAAAGATTGTGATGATTAAAACGATCAAACTTCTTCTTTTCGCCATGAAATAGATTTTGAAGTCGTAGAAGGTTGGGAAATAAATTGAAACTGGGGGAAAAGGGAAGCTCTTGTAAAAGGAAAATAGGACACGTAAAAATATAAACTTTATTTACAAGGGAATGGTCTGATGAGTCCCCGGAGTTCCCTAATGAGACCTATATCATTCGAAAGCTCTTGTTTTAACAAATTCAGAACTGTAATCCATTTTTCCTACCGAGCTCTGTGAGCCGAGATACAGCCGTCCAAATCTCAGATAATGTGATTTTTGTGAAACTTTGAGCGTTCATAACTTTTTTTCGGAATCAATTTTGTCGAAATCTATTTATATATTCGAGTTTGTCTTCGAATTCTGAATCGACTTATAAGAATATAAACCTTTCACTAGAAGCGAAGCTCCTGTCTTAATCGTGTGAATATAGCCAACTTTAACATACTCATAATACTTTTTCAGTTCTTTCGAATTTTTTGATTGTGACATCAATCGATTCAGAATTTGAAAATACACTCAAATATATAGTTAGGTTTTTACAAAATTGATTCCGAGAAAAGTTATGAACGCTCAAAGTTTCACAAAAATCACATTATCTGAGATTTGGACGGCTGTATCTCGGCTCACAGAGCTCGGTAGGAAAAATGGATCACAGTTTTGAACTCATCAAAACAAGAGCTTTCGAATGATATAGGTCTCATCAGGGAACTCCGGGGACTCATCAGACCATTCCCTTGTTAGATTTTGACGAAAAATAGGTGTTTTCGGCAAGCATAATAATAATAGTAACCCGAATTTCACCGGGTTTTTTCTCCAATTTATCGATTTTTTCTCAAAGCTGATGCAAAATATCCAGGGTAGACTGGGCGATATTATAGTGTGGAAGAGTCGGGAAGTACTGCGGAAGAGTTCTCGCCATCAGATTCTTCAGCTCTCCTTCTTTTGCCACTATGCGCTCTTCCAGTAGAAGACGTTCGCTTTGGAGGCGGAGCCAGATCTGTAACAGTTTTAGGATTATGGTGGAAGAGAAAAAGCTAGGCCACCATACATCTTTATAGTTCGGCGCGAGCACATCATAGGGATGATTCGAGGTGGACGGGATCGGGGTGATAAAAGTAGTCGTGGGGATGGTGACAGGGGTGCTCATGACGGATGGCATCATAGTTGTCAAAGTGGGCGTGGTTGTCGAGGTACTGAAAATCGTTATAGTGGAACTGACACAAGAAGGTTTATAATGGAAGGCACTCACATTCTAGAATACACCATCTTCTTCTCCTCCTTCTTGCTCTTCTTCTTCTTCACTTCTGGAGTCTCCACGTCATCTAGCGAGTAGCTCTCCACGATCGCATTCATTGAACGGAGCCTCTTTCGTTTTCCCTTTTCAGTTGCTTTCTCTACTTTTTTGGTTTTTTTGGTGGCAGGGGGATGAGACGAGGTGCAAGAGGATGGTGATAGGAAAGAAGACGTTGAAGAGTCGCAATGAACAATCGGGGTCTGAAAAAAAAGAAGTTGTCCTCTAAGAAGTTGGAGAACTACACAGCCACTCACTATATGAACCTGGCTCAACGAGACATGTCGATCCCTCTGTCTTCTCTGCTCCATCTCCATTTTCAACGCTCTCTCCCTCTCTTTTTCTCTGCGCTCTCTCGCCTCCTTCTCTCTCCGCTTCTCCATCTCCTCGTCCGGGGAGCGTCGGAGCAATGCCGCGAGGATCGGACGCTCCACCTCGAGCTTTGATGGGGTCGAGGTTGGGGTTACTGTAGTCTGGGTTACTGTAGTCTGGTCCGGAATGCAGACGAGCAGAAGTTCGGAGGGATTCTAAACATTTTTTAATTAGTTTATTGATTTTTTTGAAAGTTGATTTCTCACCTGCTCTGAGTTTCTAACTTTACAAGTCATCTCTTTCGCCATAAACGATCGCAAATTGATGAGATCCGTGTAGTTTGGTGGCAAAAAGGAGAGTTTTCGGGCCGAATCAAAGTCCACAAAACAGCGCAGGTCTTTTCCGATCATACGATACTGTAAAAACAAGGAAAATTGAATTTTTGAATTAAAAAATTGTTGAAAACTACTTTTGATAGCATGATCTGATAGCCCTAGTTTTTCTGATTTGAAAAATATAATTTTCACTTCTCAAAAATCAGTTTGAGCAAAGTTACAAGCATTTTAAGTTTGGTGCGCGCTCCCTCCCTGCGGCAGCATCTTGGCGCGCGAGGTGTCCCCGCAGGGGGGGAGCGAGAAAACTTCAAACGTTCATAACTCTGCTCAAACTGATGTTTACGATAAGAAAGTTATATTCTTGAAATCAGCAAACTTTCGGCTTTTTTTCATCCAGTTATTGAGACAAATACTCAAGAAATTCTCAAAATCCAACTCCCCGCCATAAAACGCGATAAAAAAACGGAAAAAAATAAAGAAATATTCCAGTTTGGCTGCCAATTAACAAGAACAAGATGGGCGGAGTCTTGAGATCATCTGACATGTTCAATTTTTGAGATGGCCTTGGAAGGGTATTTTCTTATTTTCAACCGGGGGGATGAGATGACGTGGGATGACTAATTTAACAATTGGCCTTGAAAAAAAGACATATCCTCACCTTTTCCATATCAAAAATGCTTCGATGATCTCCTTCGATCGATTGGATTATCATATTCTGAAGGGTCAGTACAAAGCAGTTGGTCAACTCGTAGATATCTTCGGTTATGGGATCACTGATTTGGATGGTTTCTGGAAAAATCATTTCAATTCGGTATCAAAACGAAGCCCAGCATTTTCTAAAAACGATGCAAAAATCAGAATTGGAAAATATTGATTTTCCGCAGAGTTATAAGAGTTTCAAGTTTGGTGCGCGCTCCCTGCAGTCTGCGGCAGGATCTTGGCGCGCGCGGGAAGGTGTCCCCGCAGGGGGAGCACCAAACTTCAAACGCTTGTAACTCTGCGGAGAATTGATATTTTTAAATCTGATTTTTGCATTGTTTTTAGAAAGTTAAGGCCTATTGATTGATATAAAATTTGAAAAATTTTTCAAAAAACCAACTTTTCACATTCTTCCTAATAAACTCCACTGCATTGCTAATGATAAAACACTTGTCGGGTTTCTTCGGCTTCTGATCGGCCTTCTGAATCTTGAAGACGTCCTTCTGCACGTCTTCCGGCAGAAGATCCATCATCTCGGCGAACACCTCATTCATCTCCTCTCTTCGTCGTTTTTCGTGCCTACTTCGTGTTTCCCGCTTGTGCTCCGACTCTTTTTTCGCCACGTAGACGTACTTTTTGGGCGGTTTTGGCTCCATTCTGGAAATTAGTTGGCTCCGCCCATTATGATAGTGTTAAGGATGAGGAAATTGATGGGAAAGGATAGGAAATTTGATTTGAAACATTGGAAAAATGTAGATTTATGAATTGGAAAAAATTTGAAAAAATTTGGAAAATTTTTAAATTTTGAAAAAAGTGCTCACAGAAAACTTGAATTCTTGAGCTCATTTTCGATTTTCATAAAAAGTGCTCAACTACAAAGTTGTAGAGCTCAATTTACTCTATTTGCTTACCAGTTTTGATATCATTATCACAAAAATGGGCGGAGTTACGTGGGCTCAAAAACTGAAAAGTTAAAAAAATTTCGTAAAATCAAGTTTTCGAAAATTTAGAATCCTGCGCTCATTTTCACAGTTCATAAAAAGTATTCAACTACAAACTTATAGAGCTCAGTTTACTCTATCTGTTCACTAATTTTTATAACAGTTGCACAAAAATGGGCGGAGTTACACGGGCTCAAAAATCGGACAAAATTTTTTTTTTCGAAAAAAGTGGTCTCAGAAAATTTAGAATCCTGAGCTCATTTTTGAATTTCATAAAACGTGCTCAACTACAAAGTTGTTGAGCTCAATTTACTCTATTTGCTCACCAATTTTGATATCATTAATATAAAAGTGGGCGGAGTTACGTACTAATTCAGTTCATTAAAACCACCCTCCCGAAAATTCAAAATCCCGAGCTCATTTTCAATTTTCATGAAAAGTGCTCAACTACAAACTTATAGAACTCAGTTCACTCTACCACTTCACACAATCTCACACCATTGTCATAAACGTGGGCGGAGTTACATGGGCTCAAAAAATTTTTTTTTCAAAAAATCAAAAAGGCGACCAAAAAAAGGGAGATTTATACCTTCCAAGGCCGCCGATCGGACAGGCGAAAAAATTGAGAAAATGAGAAAATGCCACTCGAATTGGCGCATTTCTGCGTCTCCAAACGGTAGGAAAGAGAGAGAGAAAGTTTCGGGGTGGGGGCAGCTGGCATTCGGACACCTCAAGGTCACCCGCAGGTCTTAACAGGTTCTTTTCCCTTTTTTTGTCCACGGACTTGAACACACACTGACGAGGACCGGCGATAATAAACAAATGGGTGGCGAGTCGGAGAAAAAACAAAACATTGTCAGAAAATTGTTTGACAATGAACTCACAGTCCCATCACTTATAGGGTCAAAATTTAACACCCAACTTTTTGAAACTATAATAAAAAATATATCATTTGAAAGATCTCAATCTAAGCTTTTCATATCTGTTTTCAAAATTTTCAATAAATTCCTGCGAGCCGAGATATCGACCTTTTTTGTTGTTTCCAAAAAACATTTCAAAAAATAAAAAAAAAATCGAAATTTTTACAAGTCCAGAAGTGCATCAGTACTGACCCATTTATCATATTCTTATCAGAACGATTTTCGTTTAAAATTGTAGCCCATACTATAAAACTAGTCGGCTCAAAATTTCAAAGTTACACCTACATTAATCCCCTCGTAAATCGACACCGAGTGGCGTAAATATACAGCATTGCGTGTAAATCCACCCTACCTTCCCGTAAATCTACACCAAGATGCGTAAATCCACACTAACCCACCGTAAATCTACACAACTACAGTACTACTCTCGTAAATCCACACCAATATGCGTAAATCTACCCCAACCTCCCGTAAATCTACTGAACTACAGTAATCCGTCCGTAAATCTACTTCAACCTACTTGAATCCCGTAAATCAAGCTATCTCCCGTAAATCCACACACCTACAGTAACCCCTCTCGTAAATCCACCACCAACCTCTCGTAAATCTACCCCGGCTCTTTGGTAAATCCACCCCAACACCTCCCGTAAATCCACACACAAAACAAATAACTTTATTTATG
The DNA here is from genome assembly GCA_963572205.1 of Caenorhabditis imperialis. Lineage (NCBI taxonomy): Eukaryota > Metazoa > Nematoda > Chromadorea > Rhabditida > Rhabditidae > Caenorhabditis > Caenorhabditis imperialis. The sequence continues at coordinate 2,049,503 of OY751541.1, forward strand.
CAATTTCCACCAAAAAAATCAAAGAGATCGTGCCATTGTCAACACCAAAGCGCTCATCACCACCACCCAAACATCTACCACCCTTCCGGCACCTTTCGTGCTTGTCTGCACAGTGGTGACTGTAGTTGGAGCCAATGTGCTCGTCGTCGTCGTGGTGGTAGTCGGAGCATCAGTTGGCAGTGTTTTTCCATCTGAAAATGTTATGAGTTTCGAGTGAAATAGGTGGTTTTCCTGTCAAAATTTAACACCCAACTTTTTGAAACTATAACAAAAAGTATATCATTTGAAAGATCTCGATCTAAGCTTTTCATATCTGCTCTCAAAAATTTCAATGAGCTCCTGGGAGCCGAGATATCGATTTTCAAAAAATTTCAAAAATAAAAAAAATCGAAAAAAATCGAAAATTTTACAAGTCCAGAAGTGCATTAGTACTGATTCATTTATCATATTCTTTTCAGTATAAAAATATTTCAAACTGTAGCTCATACATTAAAACGTGTCGGCTCAAAAATTCAAATTTAAACCTACAGTAATCTTCTCGTAAATCTACATCAACGTACGTAAATCCACACCAATCTGCGTAAATCTACCCGGGCACAGTAATCCGCTTGTAAATTGACACCACGATATGTATATCTACCCACTTCTTCCCGTAAATCCACACAACTACAGTAATCCTCCCGTAAATCTACACCAAGTTGCATAAATCCACATTAACCCACAGTAAATCTCTCTCGTGAATCCACACCAATCTGCGTAAATCGACACTGATGGAGCTCATTTCGTAAATTTTTTCAATAAACTTCGTAAATCCTACCCCGACTCCCGTAAATCTAAACACCTACAGTAATCCGTCCGTAAATCTACATCAACCTGCGTAAATCTACCCCGAGTCCTGTAAATTTACCCATTTACAGTAACCCGTTCGTAAATCCACACCGATATGCGTAAATCAACCCCAATCTGCCGTAAATCTACCCAGTTACAATAACCCGTCCGTAAATCTGAACCAAGTTTTGTAAATCCACATTAACTTACCGTAAATCCATCTTGCCCTCCCGTAAATCTATACACCTACAGTAACCCCATTCGTAAATCCACCCCAACACCTCCCGTAAATCCACACACCAAAAACAAACATATTTATGCAATTTCCACCAAAAAAATCAAAGAGATCGTGCCATCGTCCACACCAAAACGCTCATCACCACCACCCAAACATCTACCACCCTTCCGGCACCTTTCGTGCTTGTCTGCACAGTGGTGACTGTAGTTGGAGCCAATGTGCTCGTCGTCGTCGTGGTGGTAGTCGGAGCATCAGTTGGCAGTGTTTTTCCATCTGAAAATGTTATGATTTTTGAGTGAAATAGGTGGTTTTTCCTACTAAAAACATAATATTGTGCGTAAAAGATGCCGGGTGCAAGTGAGGTGGCGTTGAGGGTGAGCAGGTCGCCGTCGTTGACGGTGCCAATATTGGCGTGCCACAATTTCTGCTGATTCGTGTAGCTGAAACACTGATATTCCGAGAAAATCATTTTTTTAAGAGCCCACGTTTGAGAAAACGACCCCGAGCGGGTTCCACCTGTTAGATAGAGTCCGATTTCATATGTGATAAACGAGGAAATCTGAAATTTTTCGTTTTTATCGAATATCTTTGTCAAAAGTAGTATCAAATGAAAGCCCGAAATTTTCCGCATCCGGTAATATACTTTTCATTCCCCAAATCCAATTTCAAGCAGAGATATGCGCGTTTAAAGTGTGGTGCGCGCTCCCTGCGCACTGCGGAAGCATCTCGGCGCGCGCGGGAAGGTGTCCCCACAGGGGGAGCCACGAAAACTTCAAACTCTTGTAACTCTGCTCTGAATGGGAATTTCGGGATGAAAATTATATGACTATCTTCAGAAACTTTTGGGCTATCGACTGATATAAAAAATTTACCAAAAATCCAACATGTCTCTCCTTCGAATTATCTACTTTGAAATGCACTTCTTGCTCCATGAAAATATCAGTGACCACAAACAACCCCGTTGTGTTTTCAGATGTCGGGAAACTCTTGTGCACACCCACTGTAATTGGTTAATTAGTTAATTAAATAATTAATTAAAAATCTTACTATAAACATTGTCCACTTTCATATTGAAAGGCCCGGATGCAGTGATATACCAGTAAGGAAGGTTGATTTGGAGGGGTTGAATATCTTTGAAAAATCTACAAATTTATTGATTTTTTTAGAAAAAAAATTATCGATTGACTCACACTTCCTCATCCTTTGGAGGAACGTAGTCAAAATTAGGGGCAGTTTGTGGATTTTCAAAAAATTGATTAATAGTGGTGAACGTGTAGTTGACGGATGGAAAATCGTAGTGGAAGTTTAGTTTTGTGGTCTGAAATTAGTATCGTTCGATAGCCCCTTTTCTGCTGATTCCAACGATATAAAAATCGTTGTTTGATGTAGTCATTGTCAAGAGTTATGAGCGTTTGAAGTTTGGTGCGCGCTCTCTGCGACGTGCGGCAGCATCTTGGCGCGCGCGGGAAGGTGTCCCCGCAGGGGGGAACACCAAACTTCAAACGCTTGTAACTTTGCTCAAACTGATCCGTTTGTAATGAAAGTTAGATTTTTGAAATCAGAAAACAATTTTCTATCGATTATGATGTTTTACTCACACTAAACTGCTCAATCTCCGTCACATATGTCGTTTTTTCCGGAGCATCGAACGCGGGAAAATCCTCCCAGTGTTTAGTATTGAGGATTACTGTAGTGGAGCCAGTTCCTGTATTTGACAGCGTTCGCGGTCCATTTACAATTTCCACTGTGAAATTTGGGTCTAAAATTATATTGATTTTCATGAAAATTTATTGATTTTTAAGGTACCATTTGCTTGAATTCGAGTTGTGGCGTACAAGAATCCCGTCACCAATTGAGCTGATTTTTGATCGATCGACGACTTCAGGGTGATGACGTTGGATGTCAATGTGAGTCCGTTTTGGAGTTTGTCGAGTCTGGATAGGGTAATTAAGGGTAATTAAGGTAATTAGGGATAATTAGTGTAATTACGTTATACTAGTTGCTCCATTGACAATCTGAATTTGTTGCAGCTTGAAGGTATCGTCACTTGACGCCAGGTACAATTTTCCTCCGCTCTGAAAATCATCAAAATTTCAAAATTTTCAAAATCAATCGATATTTATATCATTGGATAGAGAATTTTGAACTGAACAAGAAAGTCTCTTGACGTCTAGGTCAAAAATTTCATTAAGTTGGTCAAAAACCGCTTTAAAGTTCTGACCGACGAGAGAGTGTGTAAAAAAAGAGACGCAGACTTGGAAACTTCAAAATGGCGCAAAAACCTCAGTTTTTGACGGATTTTGCTCAACTTTTTTGTCTTCATTACCTCAACATCTAGAGCATATGAATTGGTGCCACTGTTATAGCTATTGAGCCAAAAGACTTGCGGATCCGCATGACAATGGACCACGATCGTGAGAAATATGGTGAATAAGTGCAAAATCAGCATTTGGGCGGTGTACTTGAATTCAATAATGGTTAAATAAGGAAATGATAAAAGTGATAACAGGGCGGAGAATCACATCACTCGACATTGAGTCAGTGTTTGTTCAGTGATAAAAGTGGCTGGAAATGCAGAAAACCACGATTGTTCTGATTGGTCTGTTGGACTTTTGCAAGGGAGTGGTTTGATTTGATACTTATATCATTCGAAAGGTCTTTTTGTGAGGATTTCAAAACTGTGTTCCATTTTTTCTACCGAAAAATGTGAGCCGAGATATAGAGCTCTGTACTTTTGAAATTTTTACTGCACAAAAATTTTTTATGGGGGTTCAAATCAAAATCGAGTTGGCAAAATGCCATATAACTTTGGGCCAATTTGTTTTAGAGCAGTTTCTATAATTTGAAATATATAACATTGTTCGGAAGACTCGTTGAATAGGCGAATACTAACGCACTTCTGGACTTGTAATTTTTTCTGTTCTCATGAACTCAACTTCAGAGCTTCATATCTCGACTCACAGAGCTCGGTAGGAAAAACCGAACACAGTTCTGAAATCCTCACAAAAAGACCTTTCGAATGATATAGATTACACTAAAAAATTATGGTGACTCATCAGACCATTCCCTCGGAAATGGCACATTGAGCCGAGATGTGGAGAATTAGTTCAACTTTTGCCTTCTGTATCTCGGCTCACCAAGCTCGGTAGGAAAAACGAGTTATAGTTCTGAAATCCTCACAAAAAGACCTTTCGAATGATACCAAACTCTTTCTGAAATTCTGAAAATCTTAGTACAACTACTAGAGATGATGAAAGTTTATAATTTCCTGAATGGGGGCAGTGTAAAGTAAAAGTACACAAAGAACAAAAACACAATCCGATATCTACTTTCTTCTGACAGTTCCATCCTCGAAGAAGACTCCTCCGTCGATGGCGCAGTACTTGGGGCACACTCCACGCTCTCCCGAGCCTCCCGACTGTCCCGGCTTTCCAGGTTGTCCCGGATGTCCATCTGGTCCCGGACGTCCTGGTTGTCCGTTGGGTCCTTTGGGTCCAGCAGGTCCTGGTCTTCCACCACCGGAACTGCCAGGTTGTCCAGCAGGTCCAGGTGGTCCACGAGGTCCTGGTGGTCCTGGAAGCGCCGCGCCTCCGCCATAGCCATGCGCGTCGTTTCCAGGGCGTCCTGGCTGACCTGGAGCTCCTGGTTGTCCTGGTGCTCCGCGTGGTCCCTTGCCTCCGGGTGGTCCTGGTCGTGGTGCGGAGCCGCCGCCAAAGGCTGGCTTGCCTGGGGCGCCATCTCTTCCGGGTTGTCCGGGGGGTCCTGGTGGTCCTGGACGTCCTCCTGGGCATGGCTTGCATGGTGCCGGCGGGGTTGGGTTGCACGGTCCGGAGCTTCCCTTTCCAGGGTTTCCAGGCATTCCCCATGCTCCAGGGGCTCCTGGTCTTCCTGGTTTACCGGGTGTTCCAGCGGCTCCAGGAGCTCCAGGACGGCAGCACGTCGAGCATCCACCGCCGCCACCTCCACCGTGTGGTGGTGGGAGCACTGGTGGCTGGATGGGTTGGGCGTAGCCACCATAGCCGGCGTGACGGGCGGTACGATTGGCGGTGGGGGTGGAGGCGCGGAGGTGGTTCACCTCGGTGAAGACCTCATCGGCAGAGTGCTTGCAGAAGAGCACTTCTTGGGAGAGGCGCACGCGCATGTTGGCGACGTAGTTGTACACCATTGGCAGGGTGATGCATACCTGGAAAATGGTGGGGGTTGGGGTGTCTGTGGTGATGGTGTGGTCTATGGTGGAAAGCGCGTGTCTGATGTGTCTAGTGATCTGCGTCTATAGTGAAGAGCGGGTCTTTGGTGTGTCTAGTGGTCTGCGTCTACTGTCTAGATGGCGTCTCTCAGTGTATCTCGTTGTCTAGTCGTCTGCGTCTATAGATTAGCGCGTGTCTCTTGTTATCTAGCCATCTGCGTCTGCTGTTTAGAGCGAGTCTCTCGTGTGCCTACAGGTCTGTGTCTACTGTTTATTTCTTGTCTCTCGTTGTCTAGTGGTCTGCGCCTACTGTTTAGAGGACGTCTCTGAGTGTCTGTGATGGCTCTAGAGGTCTGCGTCTATCGTCCAGAGAGCGTCTCTGACTGACTCTTGCTGTCTAACGGTCTGCATCTACTCTCTAGCGTGCGTCTCTCAAATGTCTAGTTGTCTGCGCCTAATGTCTAGAGGGCGTCTCTGATGTGTCTAGTGGTCTGTGTCTATTCATTAGCTCGTGTCTCTTGTTGTCTAGCAGTCTGCATCTATCATCTAGAGAGCGTGTCTCACTGTCTCTTGCTGTCTAGCCGTCTGCGTCTATCATCTAGAGGGAATCTCTCAGTGCCTCTTGTAGTCTAGTCGTCTGCGTCTACTCTCTAGCTCGCGTCTCTCGTCACTCTACCACATCCAACAAGACGCAGACTCTCATCTGCGTCTCGCTGAATCCAGTACTCTCTAGCTCATGGTACGATGGAGCGCGACAACACTTTGAAAGATGAGACAGTAGCTCGCACTCGATCTAACTACGGTTCTACAACTAGCATCAACCTAACCACAAGAAGATCACTGCAATCCACCTTGATCCAACTACAAGAATTGCAAACTCACCGAAACGACGGAAAGAACGCAGAAGGCGACAGCCGAGAAGGCAACAAGCCGATACGCCTTGAGCCTGACGTCAATGTCCATCTTCTCAACGATCAGAAGAAGACGAAACTGTCTCCGGCCAACTGACGGAATCGTCGTCCTTATATACACCGGCCGGCGTGTTGGCAGAAAACCGTTTAGTTAGCATTCGGTTTTCCGTCCGCCCTCTTCTGATAGTCTCTCGAATTTGCTTGGTATTTTTTGAATTCAGGTCTCTCTCTCGACGTTCTCCGCCCTCTTTTGGGGAGTTTTTTTGGAAAAGTCATGGTCACTTGCGCGGCCAACTGTTGTTTTCGCCGCTGGTAAACATCGAGGCGGGAGAGAGAGAGGGTAATTGAAACGGCAACGGGTGCCAGGTACTTGGGATACGGAAGTCGAAAATGGACGAGGAACCTTTTATCAGTTTGCTAATCAGGACGTAATCTTTTCATCTCAGGTGTTCCATGTTCCATTATCAAAGGACCTTGACACCCTGTAGTTTGTATCGACACTGCTACAGTAATCCATCGCATCGACACAGCCGACCCTACTGCTACAGTAATCCATCCATCAACACAGCTGCCTCCACTGCTACAGTAATCCCTCCTCCTGCAAAGTAGTAGATCAACCCGGTTGATTCGATTCAAATCTCTGTCAAGAAATGAAGAATTGTTCGCCAAATTTGTTTGTGTTTTCTCTGCGTCTCGCAGCTAATAGATAACAGATCAGTTGATTTTGTGACAGAAAAGGTGAAACAGAAGAACTGGGAAAGGACATGACGTCGGGGAGTACTGTAGATACTATGATTCTAGGCGCTGAAAGTTTTCTGACCTTGTCCTATTTTGTGTAAATTCTCCGTATTACACGAGCTCCAAGAGCACTCCATAGTTCGATGCAGAATTTTATGCTCTACAAAACTGTCGAATCAAAATCCGGAAAAAAGTTCATTGGAGCTCGGAAAACTGCACACAAAGTGTCAAGTGTAAAAACTAGGCCACTCCAAGTGATTCTTATCCAAAAGTTCTTTTTCAGTTCTTATCTAATTTTTGATGTCTACAAAACTGCAAAACTGTCAAATCAAAAAACCGAAAAAGATTACGGTGATCTGAGAAAGATGGCTGTTAACCTTGAAAAAGTTAGGTCAACATTTCGTTTCCACTTTTTTTCTGGTTTCAAATTGGGTTGGGGTTGTTTCAATATTGCTTTGCACAGTTTTATGTAGAATTTTATTCTCTACAAGATTATCATTGCAATTTTCAAGGAAAACGGAGCTTGGGGTGGAGAGAAGTGCAAAATGGGTATCTGCAAATTCTAGGCCATATTTTGTTCGCTCTTTTGTCTGGTTTCAAAATGGGATATTTTAATATTCTTTTGCACTGTTTTATATAGTTTTTGATGCTCTACAAAACTATGAAAGCCAATTTCTGAAATTATTATTCTAGAAGTCTAGAGCAATGCAACATGGGTATCTGCAAAAATTAGACCATAATTTTGTTTCCTCTTTTTCTTGGTTTCAAGTTTGGATGTTTTAAAATTTGTTTCCATAGTTCGATACAGTTTTTTATGCTCTACAGAACTATAGATAGGGGCCGCAACGAGTTTTTAAAACGTTGGAATTGCGCTAGGAATTTTATACCAATCGATAGAGAAAGTCGATATTAGTCAGTCCCCAAAAATTCAGCCAAAAATGTTCGGTAGTTCTCGAGATATAAGCGTTCAAAGTTGGAATTCGGAAGTACTGTCTCTCTCCTTGGAGCTGGGGCGTGGCCAGCATTGCAAGAGTGCGGCGCGGTTTTCAGGGGACTTTCCTCAAGCAGGTTCAGCGGTGTGCGCGGCGTGAGAGCCGAACCACCCGCCTCTCCCGTCACCGTGGCGCGCGCAGCCACTACACCACGCGTGCAGGAGCGCGGCGAAAAAATGAGTGCGTATAAGTCGCCGCTGGTGTCGCGTCACGCCGAACGACTTTTGACTCTTGTGAGGTGTTCAAATCTGTGCATTTTGTGATGACTTTTTCCGTTTGGTCCTATGTTTACGGCATTATATCCGAAAACCGCGAAGTGCGATTTCCAGTTTTTTAGCATCATTCGAACCGAAATTTGCCAAAGAATCCATTGCAGACTAGAAAACTAATGTGGACGACCTGTATTAAGTCGAAAACTTCCAAAAACATCATATTTTAAGAACTACGTTTTCTTAAAAATTGTCAGAAACTATTATTAAAAGTTTCCAAAACGGTTTTCTTGCCAATATCATTCCTTAGCAGTTTGATAAACATTTTCAGATAAAAAAATAGGGGGTCATCGCTGAAAAATTTTAGATACGGTAACTCGAAGTTTGGAGAGTTACAGAGAAAAACCGCGAAGTTAAATTTGAATTTTTCTTCGAAAAACGAATTCTGCATACTGGAATCCATAAGACTAAATCAAAAAGCAATGTGTGGACGCCCTATAAAAACCCGAAAAATGAAAATTTTGTGACTCGGGTTTGATTTTTTGACGATATCTTGTTAAGTTGTTATTTTTTGGAATTTTTGACGTTTCCATTGGATTCCTCGACCCCAATTACGTATAGTAAGATCTAAAGGTCATTAAAAACTTTCAAACATGAGCCAGTACAGCCCCACAATCTCCGAAAACCGAACCCAAGAGAAAAATCGGCAGGCCACGCCCCCTCCGCGTTGCGCCCCCTAACTATAGAAGCCAATTTTTGAAAATGTCGTTCTAGAAGTCTAGAGCAGTGCAATAAGACTATATGCAAAGTTAGCCTAATATTTTTCATCCATCTTTTTCCCGACTTCAAAGTATCCTAAGCTGAAATTTCTTTCTGCAGTTTTATATAGTTTTTTATGCTCTACAAAACTACTGAAACAGATTTTTGACTTTGATTGAAAAATTTTCAAAAATGGAGAGTAGTGTACTTCTGAACAACTATCAACTAATCTGACATTTCCCATCATTTTAGCAACTTTGCCCCACAACCTAACAATTATAGAACTAGAAAGTGTAGTAGTTTTGTCAATTCCACTTCCAATTCCCCCGAAAATGAGAAAATGAAATGATGTCAAATTGTAGGTCGGTTGTGAAGAGTGCTTGATAGTAAAACGGACAACTAGACTCTGTCCTCGGTTTCTTCGTGTCTTCTGTCGCGATGTGAGAATGACGACCAGTTTGGCAAAATAACCAGAGAAAAAAGAACCTCTGTTTTTTGGCTGCCCCCGAAATGATGATAGCGGCTAATCAGGTGATTTTGGAGCTGCCAATTGGACGCTCTCTTTCTCTCAAGAGACCTTTTTTCACTTTCACATTCCTCTCTCGAATTAAACGGCTACTATCGAGTTTTCCTGTTTACTCGTCGTCCGAAGAGAAGGTCTCAACGACCATCGCGTCCTTGGTTTGGCACGACTTCCTTAACGGGGCGGCAGGAGACACAAAAACACACCGAGATTGTGGTGGGAAGGGGGAAAAAAGTGACCTGTTTTTGGAGGAAATGAACTTGGAAGAGGTGTGAAGATGGGAGAGAAAGATTGGATCGGAAATAGAATTGTCCACGAGAAGTACACTATTCTCCATTTTCTGAAAATATTTCAGTGCAGATCAAAAATCTGTTCTGATCATCTTGTAGAGCATAAAAAACTACATGGGGTTGCAAAAAGAAAATTCAGATTAGGTCACTTTGAAGCCAGAAAAGTGGGTGGAAGAGAAATGGTGGCCTAACTTTTGCAGTGCACCCTTTTTATTGCCTTTCCAGGTCCAGGTTTCAAAATCTGTTTTGATAGTTTGATAGAGCATAAAGAGCACAAAAAACTACACAAGACTGTAAAAAGAACTTCTGATACAAGGGCACATTGGCCGGAAAACAGGGTGGAAGAGAAATGGTGGCCTAACTTTTGCAGTGCGTCTAACTTAAAGTGCTTGTAACTCTGTTCAATGAAGGTTTTATGAGGAGTTGATTATATTTTTGGAACCAGTAGGTAAAACTCTATCGATTGATGCAAAATTTTTCAAAAATTTTCAAAAAACTTTTTTTTGAGAATTTTGTGACCTTTTGCCACGTGGCAATAAACACGTGTTCAGTTTCAAATAAGAGAGTCTATTACTGATTTGCACACTCAAAAAGCATGGATATCAACTTTAAAGCGCGCGCTTTATGGAATACTGGAAAGCAACTGTCGGTGAGCTGCACGAGAGCTCTTTCCACTGGTGAGCATGTTTTTCAAAAAAAAAATCAAAATTTTCGAAAAATTCAAAAAAATTTTCAAAAAATTCAAAAAATTTTCAAAAAATTCAAAAAATTCAAAATTTTCAAAAATTCAAAAAATTCAAAATTTTCAAAAAATTTAAAATTTTCAAAAAATTCAAAATTTTCAAAATTAAAAAAAAAATTCAAAAAATTTTCAAAATTTTCAAAAAAAAAATTCAAAAAATTTTCAAAAAAATTCAAAAAATTCAAAATTTTCCAAAAATTCAAAAAATTCAAAATTTTCAAAAAATTTAAAATTTTCAAAAAATTCAAAATTTTCAAAATTAAAAAAAAAATTCAAAAAATTTTCAAAATTTTCAAAAAAAAAATTCAAAAAATTTTCAAAAAAATTCAAAAAATTCAAAATTTTCCAAAAATTCAAAATTTTCAAATTTTCATCACACCCCTCCAAAAACCAGTCCCCCTCACACTCTCCCTCCGCCACCTCCCCCTTTTTAACGGCACGCGGCGCCCCCTCTCTCACCGCTCCGTTGTGGTCTAGTGGTTAGGATTTATGGCTCTCACCCATAAGGCCGGGGTTCGATTCCCCGCAACGGAAGAAGTGTTTTGCCAGGCGTCTCCTTCGACGAGCTGTTCACCCTCTACACTTCCTACGTTCGAGTGATCGTTCCGTCGGCCATTGAGAGCGCCGTCGACTACGTGGTCGCCTATTTCCTCTTCCACTTCTATCTGGCCTATATCTTGGTGTTCACCGTCTCGTGGGCGGTGATGAAAAGGTTCAAGACGAAGGGAGGGGGCATTGCTCCGTTGACGGGAGCTCTGAAGGAGAAAGCTGGCTTGTTTTTGACCTACTTTTTCGTGGCTCAATCGTTGTCCACGTGGACTTTCGGGTGGGGCTCGATGCCGGCGTTGGAGCGAGTGGTGGGATGGGCGTTTCGGGTGAAGCCGCAGATCAATTTCAAACCTCAGATTGTGAGTTTTTCTGCTTTTTGTTGTAAAAATTGAACTTTTTTCGAAAAATCGATATGTTTCTTATATCAATCGATAGCCCCAATCATTCTGAATTCAAAAATATACTTTTCTTCACATAAAACCTATTCTCCACCGAGTTACAAGCGTTCAAAGCTAGCTTGGTGCGCGCTCCCTGCGCTGAAGTTTGGTAGGTCAAATTTGGAAAGCCTGTAACTCGATCGAAAATTGGTTTTTTCGCAATTTGAAAATATTGTCAGAATCAGGAAAGAAAGGGCTATCGATCCGTATAATTTTCAACTTTGAAATCAAAAATTTGTTTTTTGAAATTTTTTGAAAAATATTGAAAATTTGAAAAATCGATAGCCCCAGTCATTCTGAATTCAAAAATATACTTTTCTCTACGTAAAACCAATTCTCCGTCAAGTTACACGCGTTCAAAGCTTGGTGCGCGCTCCCTGCGGCAGCACCTCAGTAGGTCAAACTTTGACCGCCTGTAACTCTGTTCAATATCAATTTCTCAAAAAGATAAATATATCACCAAAATCAGAAAAACAAGGGCTATCCAATGATGCTAATTGTTCATTCAAAAAAAAATTTTTTTTTTCAGAAAATCGGCAAAACCAAGTCGAACGAGAGTGTGGTGTCGGTGAAGAGCAAGATGGACACGGCGCTTCATGTGGGACTCGAGTCGGACGATGAAGACGTGCGGAAGAATATGAAAAGTTTGAAGAAAGTGCAACGTGGCGTGGACTTCGCGACGGAGATGGCCGATGCGGTTTTGATGGGGTAATTTTGGGATTTTTTGTTTTTTTTTTTTTTTTGAAAATTTTTGGAATTTTCAGACAAAGTGACGAGGAAGACAATTTGGAAGTTCCTGATGTGCGTTGAAAATTTGAAAATTTGAATTTCCCGCCAAAAATTTGAATTTTCTTTTTTTTTTCAGACCAGCATCGAAGAATGTCCCGTTCAAAAGTGGCTGGCGGACACGACGACTCCAGAAGACGTCCGTCTGCGCGTCATGCGTCTGGTCGCTGAAAATGAGAGCATGCGAAAGGCTTCCATGCATCGAGACTCGAACTGAACTCGTGCTTTATAATGAAATTTCAACTTTTTTCATCACACACCAACGTAGGAAGTGTACAGAAGGAAGGGGGAGCCTCGGCAAAACACTTCTTCCGTTGCGGGGAATCGAACCCCGGCCTTATGGGTGAGAGCCATAAATCCTAACCACTAGACCACAACGGAGCGGTGAGAGAGGGGGCGCCGCGTGCCGTTAAAAAGGGGGAGGTGGCGGGAGGGAGAGAGTGAGGAGCACTGGTTTTTTGGAGGGGTGTGATGAAAATTTGAAAATTTGATTTATTAAAAATTTTCTTTTTTTTTTTAATTTTTCTATGAAAAATCAATAATTATGAGCACTCGAGCTTATTGATAATTCCTTGTTAGTATTCAAGACATTCTAATGCATTTTTTCATATTCTAACCATGAAAACCCAACAAAATCAGATAAAATAAAATGTTTATTGAGGGAAAATCGATTATATTAAAAAGTAGCAACTTTTCACCGAATAGTTTCGATTTCTTAATTTTCAAGCGCAGATTATCTAGATACTCGATGTCCATCAAACGCCGTCCAGTTTAGAAGTCAATCCTATCTGAAAATGACAAAAAAAATGGGTTGGTCAAGAGTAGTATCATTCGAAAGGTCTTTCTGTGAGGATTTCAAAACTGGTTTCCATTTTTTCTACGGAGCTCTGTGAGCCGAGATATGGAGCTTTGAATTTTGAAATTTTAAGTGCTCAACTTCATAGCTCCATATCTCGGCTCACAAAGCACGTTGGAAAAAATGGAAAACAGTTTTGAAATTCTCACAAAAAGACCTTTCGAATGATACTAAAACCATGTTGATAAGTCGTTGGGAACACTCCCAAATTAGCGTTTGAACCATACATTGAAAACAGGTGTGGAGATTGTGCGATTGCTTACGGCGCATTGCTCCTTATTTTTGTTATTGAAAGTGTGGTTGAACCAGTTTGGTTTGAAGTGATAGGTACAGAGCTGGCAGACTTCCAATACTAAACTTTTAGCTACTCAACTTCAGAGCTCCATATCTCGGCTCACAAAACTCGGTAGGAGAAGCTGAAAACAGTTTTGAAATCCTCACAAAAAGACCTTTCGAATGATACCAAAACCATTTTGATAAGCCTTTGGGAACACTCCCCAGATAGGGTTTGAACATCCACATTATTTTGACAACTCACCTTTCAGCTCAATCTCATTGAAAAATTGTTAAAGGTTCAGAATAATAAGGAAGACATTTGGGCTACAACAGCCCTCGGAATGATGGAATCCCTACCACCCACCCTCCCTTTTATACCAGATCTTGGCCACGCCCCCTTTGGACAGGTGTAATTAGTGCATCATACGGTTATTACTCTTGTCAGATAACAGATGATCGATGGTAATCGTAAAATGACAATGGGAGAGGGTAATTAACTTGCTACAAGATTGGCGGATAATAAATTACTGTAGCTTTTTGTGTGCTCCTTTAAAATCTTTAACTTCAGAATTTTGTGACTTCAATATGATATTCCAAATCAGCAAACAATTTTCTATCGATTGATATAAAAATTGGCGCGAAATTCGAAATTTTCAATTTTCACATTTTTCACATCGGCAATTCCACGACTGAAAAAAGTGAAATTATGATTTTCAGATATCTGGATGATTTATATATGGTTCGAAAGAGAAAAAATTACTTATTCCGATCCACCTGTCAGAATTTCAAAATATTGAAAATTGGCTGATTTAAAGGGACAACAAGATTTGCGGATAAGAAATTACTGTAGCTTTTCTTGTGCTTGTTAATAAATCTTCAACTTCAGATTTTTGTGATTTCAATATGATATTCTGAATCAGTGAAAAATTCTCTATCGATCCATGTAAAAATTGGCGCGAAATTCAAAATTTTCAATTTTCACATTTTTCCAATCGGCAATCCCACGACTGGAAAAAGTGAAAATATGATTTTCAGATGTCTGAATGATTTATATATGGTTCGAAAGAGAAAAAATCACCGATTCCGATACATTTGTCAAAATTTCAAAATGTTGAAAACTGGCGGATTTATAGGGACAACAATTCTTGCGGATAAGAAATTACTGTAGCTTTTTGTGTGCTCGTTAAAAAACTTCAACTTCAGATTTTTGCAACTTCAGTATGATATTCTGAATCAGTAAAAAATTCTCTATCGTTTGATGTAAAAATTGGCGCGAAATTCAAAATGTTGAATTTTTGATTTTTTTCAATGTTTCAATGTTAATTTTTTGATGTTTTCCATCTATTTTTCAAAACTTTTATAACAAATCAGTTATTATAAGTTCTCTTTTCTCAATAAAACACTGAAAAATCCGATGTTTGAACATTTTCCAGGCGAAAAAAATAGGCAATAAGGAGAAAAATCCAACACGACGCCATAAATATGCCAATTCCAGTTGTGTGCGACCTCAGGATTTGTCATCTGGCATACACGTGTCCTCCGAGCCACACACACACACATTCGGCGAGCTCGGCGGAGCAAGAGTGTCAAGCTGCTCCGCTTCAAACTATCCGTCCGTCCCGACCTTCTCATGGGCACCGGAAATGTGAATTCGTGTAAGTGCCGAGAAATTAGATACGAGAAGAAGAAGAAGGGCAATTGAAGTTTGAAGAGGTTCGAAAACTTTCTTCCAAACTCGTTTTTAGTGCTTTTTCTGACCACTCCAATACATTTCCCTTCCCACCTCTCACCAGCAAACCCATTTTCACCGAGTCGGGGTCGAACCCGCAACCCCCAAAACATGCCGACCGGAAAGCATCCAAGCTAACCACTCGGCCACGGGGGGCGTTGAGGAGCGGCGCCCGGAGTGCGTACAAGAAGGGGGGCGAGGAGGGCGCCTGGCCGATTTTCAATGAAAATTTTAATTTTTTGAAATTTTTGAAATTTTTGAAATTTTTTCAAAATTTCAAATACTCCATAAAAAATCCATAAAATTGAGCCGACAAGAGTTGGGGGGCCTTAAAAGGATTTAAAAAGTGGGGATTACTTGTCCTCATTCATCATTGGAAACTAAAAAAATTTTTGAAAAAAATTCCCATTTTTCCCATTTTTTTCCACACAAATAACCTCCCAAATGACATCGTAAAAAAGAGCAAATGAGCAAATTGTCAATTTATAGCTTGTTTTTCTTAAAATTAAGACGCGCCGTCTGGCCCGACGATAAATAAAACATTTACTTTTTTTTTGAGAAATCGTCCAGTTTTTCATGTTTTTTTTGGCGGGAAAATGTTGAATTCAGTTATTTTTCGAAAAATTAAATTTTTTTGACCTACTTTTTAAAAATTTGACCTACTTTTCATGTTTTTGACCTACTTTTCATAGTTTTGACCTACTTTTCATGTTTTTGACCTACTTTTTATGGTTTTGACCTACTTTTTATAATTTTTACCTACTTTTCATCATTTTGACCTACTTTTCATATATTTGACCTACTTTTCATAGTTTTGACCTACTTTTCATATATTTGACCTACTCGGCAGAAAGTCGTAACGTTTAACCAAACCTTGAACAACGTCTGTGATAACTTTGCGCAACGTTTCAGACGTGGCGTTTCGATCGTTGTTTAAGATTTGCGCAACCGTTGTTTGAGATAGGCACAAACTTAAAGATGAGATTGGTCGGCCGAACACACCGCTGCCGCCCACCCGCTGTTGCCACAACCTTTCCTCGAACCCTCAACCCTCGCGCTGCTACCCGTAATTTTAACCCACTAGCCCATCCCTGCTCGCGCGCGATTGAGTGGCAGGCGCCGTTGATGTCTCACGCGCTTGCAGCCGGCAGCGGCGCGGCGCGTGGAGGATATCTACAGTGCTGCGCGTCAAGTAATTCGATGTTTCGGCATAATATGTTCTGCTTGTTGCAATCGATTCATGAAAAACATCTGAATATTGAAAAGGAATATGTGGAATATTATTCTGCTAGGAACTAAAGGGTTTTCCTTGATCGAAATGTTGCAAGTATATGCACAGAACAAGTTCTTCTTCTTCTCAATAAGGGACTTACACATTAGAATTCTGGGCGTGATGTAACGACGACAGTGATGGTACAAAGGCATAACCCGGACAGAGCGGCTGTTCATTTAGTGAAATCGGTAGCCTTTTTCGTAAATTCAAAATAGGCGCTTACGATAAAGTAATCGTGATCATACAAACCCCTTCAGACAAAGATGGGACCTGAAGCCGCGGTCCAAGTAATTTTTTCTCCACCAAATCATGTTCTCCACATGTGAAATCTCTCTGTTCCTCCCTATCCATATGAGCCCGTACTACTTCATAGGAGTGTCTGCAATTGCAATGCGAGTGGCTTAAAT
Source organism: Caenorhabditis imperialis (assembly GCA_963572205.1). Classification (NCBI taxonomy): domain Eukaryota; kingdom Metazoa; phylum Nematoda; class Chromadorea; order Rhabditida; family Rhabditidae; genus Caenorhabditis; species Caenorhabditis imperialis. Next base: position 2,066,232 of record OY751541.1, read on the forward strand.
CGGGAAAATCAGTCTGGCCTTGAACTTTTTCTTCAAAATAGGTAGTGAAAATAGTTGAAATATCGATGAAAAGCAACTCTTCGTCGATTTTCCCCCTGCTTTCTCAAAAAAAATCCGTCCAAAATTGGATTAATTGTTGCTTAAAGTTAGGTTAAACGTTGAATGGCCTCTAAAAATTGTTTAAACGTTGTTTAATTTCGCGAACCGAGTGGGAAATGGCTGCGGGTGGCTAAGGTTGGCTTAAACGTTGTTCGCGTCGACTAAATCTCGAGTGGAAGGCCGAAGTTGCTTTAGACGTTGATTAAGGTTGGTTTAAACGTTGAATCGCCTTTAAGGTTTGTTTAAACGTTACGACTTTCTACCGAGTACTTTTCATATATTTGACCTACTTTTCATAGTTTTGACCTACTTTTTTTTATAATTTTTACCTACTTTTCATAGTTTTTGACTTACTTTTCATATATTTGACCTACTTTTCATAGTTTTGACCTATTTTTCATGATTTTGACCTACTTTTCATGGTTTTGACCTACTTTTTAGAGTTTTGACCTACTTTTCATGTTTTTGACCTACTTTTTATGGTTTTGACCTACTTTTCATAGTTTTGACCTACTTTTCATATATTTGACCTACTTTTCATATATTTGACCTACTTTTCATAGTTTTGACCTACTTTTTTTTATAATTTTTACCTGCTTTTCATAGTTTTTGACTTACTTTTCATATATTTGACCTACTTTTCATAGTTTTGACCTATTTTTCATGATTTTTACCTACTTTTCATCATTTTGACCTACTTTTCATATATTTGACCTACTTTTCATATATTTGACCTACTTTTCATAGTTTTTGACCTACTTTTCATATTTTTGACCTACTTTTCATCATGTTGACCTACTTTTCCGTATTTTGACCTACTTTTCATAGTTTTGACCTACTTTTCATATATTTGACCTACTTTTTCTGTTTTTGACCTACTTTTCTCAGTTTTCACTCAAAATCTGTCAAAAAACGATCAAAATGTGCTCAAAACGGCACGAAAAAGTCCTCGAAAACTTTGCTGGTGTCACTTACCCTTTGTTCCTATCAATCAACTCGTCTCTCGGCCCTTCAACTCTTCTTCGAGACGAACATTTTTGTCGTTTTCGAATTTTTTTTTGTTTGGGCTCAATTTGGCGTCGGTTTTGGTCATTTTTTTTCTCTTGAATGTTTATTTTTGGCACTAAAAATCTAGAAGAAACCATAAAATGATGGAATTTTTGTTAAAATAAAGCATTTTGAAAAAGCGGGGGCCGGGGCCTAGCTTTTTCTAGGCCATGATGCATGTGTGTTTTTTGGTGTTTTTGATGGATTTTTCATGAAATTTGATGAATTTGATGAGAAAAATTATCTATTTCCAAGAAAAAATCAATAAAATTTCAAATTTTCCTATTTTTCTTAGTTTTTTCTTGAAATTATTGACCTTAAATCCACCAAAAATGTGTGAAAATCTTGATTTTTAAGTGTTTTAAACCTAAAAATCATAAAAACTAATATTTTTGACCAAAAAAACCTAGAAAACCCAAAAAAAACTCTGAAAACCATAATGGCCTAGAAAACCTCGGCCACAACTTCACATCATGATTTTTCACTGTTTTTACCGATTTTCAAATGTTTTTGACCCTAAAATAATGAAAAATTGATCGTTTTCAGCCAGAAAACCACTAGAAAACGCAAAAAGTCCTAATGGCCTAGAAAAAACCTAGGCCATGACCTCAAATACCCTAAAAATGTGTGAAAATCATGTTTTTCATTGTTTTATCTCAATTTTTAAGTGTTTTTGACCTTAAAAACCATCATCACTGCTAGTTTTTGATCGAAAAAACCTCTAGAAAACCCCAAAAACAATGACGGCCTAGAAAAACCTCGGCCACGAGCCCAAATACCCTAAAAATGTGTGAAAATCATGTTTTTCATTTTTTACGTGTTTTTTACCCTAAAATCATCAAAATTGGCAATTTTTGATCAAAAACCCCAAAAAACCATTAAAAAAACGCAAAAAATCCTAATGGACTAGAAAAAACCTAGCCCACGACTCCAAATCATGATTTTTCATTGTTTTTTCCCCATTTTCAATGATTCTGACTGTAAAATCATAAAAATTGATACTTTTTGATTGAAAAAACCTCCAGAAAACCCAAAAAAACTCTGAAAATCCACTTGGCCTAGAAAAAACCTCGGCCACCAAGTTCAAAGTCTACCTGTGACGCAATTAATGTTGCAAAAAAGGTGCCTACCCGGAACATAAACTTGATCTTCCGCTTTTCTCCAAAACTTTCCTGCAGTTTTACCTCAGCGGGACGCCACTTCTAAAAAAGGGGCCAAACATTTTTACTTTTTCGCCTTGCAGACCACCCCGAGCTCTGGCTCCATCTGAGAGATCCAATTAGTTTTGGATTGTACATTATATAAAAGAAAGAGCCCCCCACACACTGCTCAATAACCACTCCTTCACTTCCTCACTCGTATTCTTTTTATTATGAATTTCGCGTCGTCGAAATCCGTGGTGGCGCATGTCATGATGGTTCCAGGTCGGTGTGTGCGTCTGTCTGTCCATTGGAAAAAAACATGTTTTTGTTTCAAAGTTGATTCAATTTTATGGTAGACATCTGATTTTTGTGCTAATTGAGTTGGGGGCTGAACATTTTTTGTCTGTTTTTAGTTCGTGGTTTTCACATGATGCTCTTTTGGATTCTGGTAGTTTTATATACCAATAGATGCAGATTTATGTGCTCTATAAGATTGTAATACATCATTTTTTATGAAAACCAGTTTTAAAGAAGTTATAAGCTATTTTCTGGTCATGTACTTTCTCTCGATTCGCATGACGGTACATACTGTTCAGAAAACTGCCTCTAACTTCTTTAAAACTCGTTTTCACAAAATAAAATGTACTACAATCTTGCTCATCATAAAATTCTGCATCTATTGATATATATATCGTTATATATTGACAACTTTGGACTCAACTACAGGCCATTTGCTTTTAGAAGGTCGATCACTTAAAATTCGAATTTATATTTTTGCTCAATTTCAAACAGTTTTTTGAAATTTTGTTAGTTTTATATATCAATAGAGGCAGAATTATGTGCTCTACAAGATTGTAGTACATCACTTTTTATGAAAACTGATTTTGATAAAAGTTAGAAGCTATTTTCTGGTCATGAATCGCAGGACGCAATGTACTGTTCAGAAAATTGCCTCTAACTTCCTTAAATCAAATGTTCATGTAAAATAATGTACTACAATCTTGTTCAACGTAAAATGCTGCATCTATTGATATACAAATCACTGTATTTTGACTACTTTGGACGCTACTAAAAGCCATTTGCCTTTGGGAGGGCGATCACTGAAAATTCGAAATTATATTTTTTGCTCAATTTTGCACAATTTTTTGAAATTCTATTAGTTTTATATACCAATAGATGCAGAATCATGTGCTCTACAAGATTGTTATGCATCATTTTTAAGGAAAATGAATTTTGAGAAAGTTATGAGCTATTTTCTCAACATGTACTTTCCCCCATTTGCAAGACGACATGTACTGTTCAGAAAATTGTCTCTAACTTCCTTAAAACTCATTTTCACAAAAAATAATGTACTATAATCTTGCTCAGCATAAAATTCTGCATCTAATAATATAAAAATCACCATACTTCAACCATAATAAACCCATGTTCCTTGGCTCCAAAAATTCAAAAAATTCCATGTAATTTGCTCATTCTTTGTTGTAAAAATGTGCTCTTTTCATAAAATCTCTCGGCGCAATTGCTTTATGAACTGCCCCATTTTCAATCTGTGACCTTTGTGCCAAAAATGCAACTCCCTAAAGTGCTCTTTTCGAAATGTGTCTCGACTCTCCATTGGGCCCGAAAAGTGTGGTGGTGAAAAATGATATTTTCTAGACAATAGAGAAGCTGGGGGTGGCGGCTATTTGATGAAAAGTGTGAAAAATGGCACGTATTTTGAGAGAAAACTTTGGAAAAAAATTAAAAAAAATTTTTTTTTTTGAAAAAGTTCTCGAATCCTACATCGATCAATAGAAAATTGCATGCTGATTTCAAAAATATAACTTTTATCACGAGAAAGTGAAAATCAGTCGAGTTACAAGCATTAAAAAGTTGGTGCGCGCTCCCTGCTCCCCCTCCTTGCGGCAGAATCTTGGCGCGCGCGCCAAAACTTCAAACGCGTGTAACTCTGCGGATTATTGTTGGATTAGGATGAAAATTAGATTTTTGAAAAGAGAAAAAGCAGGGCTATCGATTGATACTAAACTTTACAAAATTTCTCAAAAAAAAATTTTTTTTCTGAATTTTTTTCGAAATTTTTTTTTCTCGTTCAAAACAAAACCACATTCTGAACATCACTAAAGTCCAATAAATCTCATGACATTCAAAAAAAAAGTGGTTCAAGCATAAATTAATTATGTCCGCGTCGTTGAGATTCGCTAATGAGACAAGTCGCCGAGTCACGCGAAGACGTAATGAAATCGAAATAGCACATTCAGGCCACGCCCCCACACTTTTTTGCCTTCCAGTAGCCGTTCTCTATTGGATCTGACACTTTTCCAACTGAGATTTATACCCCCACTCTCCTACTTCCAGTTGACATTTAACATTCCGAGAAGAGAGAAAGACCCCATTTCTTTTTATTCGACTCCTCCTCGACTTTTTTTTTCTTGTGACCAGCGGGTATTATACTGAAATTTCGGAGAGCAAATTATGTGTGAGTTTTGGTGGAAAAGTAGGTCAAAACTATAAAAAATAGGTCAAAATAATGAAAAGTAGGTCAAAAACGTGAAAAGTAGGTCAAAACTATGAAAAGTAGGTCAAAAATATGAAAAGTAGGTCAAAACTATAAAAAAGTAGGTCAAAATTATAAAAAGTAGGTCAAAAATATGAAATGTAGGTCAAATCTATGAAAAGTAGGTCAAAAACATGAAAAGTAGGTCAAAAACATGAAAAGTAGGTCAAAACTACAAAAAGTAGGTCAGAACTATGAAAAGTAGGTCAAAAACATGAAAAGTAGGTCAAAACTACAAAAAGTAGGTCAAAATTATGAAAAGTAGGTCAAAATTATGAAAAGTAGGTCAAAACCATGGAAAGTAGGTCAAAATTGTGAAAAGTAGGTCAAATCTATAAAAAATAGGTCAAAAACATGAAAAGTAGGTCAAAAACATGAAAAGTGGGTCAAAAACCTTAAAAGAAGGTCAAAAACATAACAAGTAGGTCAAATATATGAAAATTAGGTCAAAATTATGAAAATTAGGTCAAAATCAGAGAAAGTAGGTCAAAACTGCAAAAAGTAGGTCAAAACTATGAAAAGTAGATCAAAAACATTAAAAATTAGTCAAAAACATGAAAAGTAGGTCAAAATTATAAAAAGTAGGTCAAAAATATGAAATGTAGGTCAAATCTATGAAAAGTAGGTCAAAAACATGAAAAGTAGGTCAAAAACATGAAAAGTAGGTCAAAACTACAAAAAGTAGGTCAGAACTATGAAAAGTAGGTCAAAAACATGAAAAGTAGGTCAAAACTACAAAAAGTAGGTCAAAATTATGAAAAGTAGGTCAAAATTATGAAAAGTAGGTCAAAACCATGGAAAGTAGGTCAAAATTGTGAAAAGTAGGTCAAATCTATAAAAAATAGGTCAAAAACATGAAAAGTAGGTCAAAAACATGAAAAGTGGGTCAAAAACCTTAAAAGAAGGTCAAAAACATAACAAGTAGGTCAAATATATGAAAATTAGGTCAAAATTATGAAAATTAGGTCAAAATCAGAGAAAGTAGGTCAAAACTGCAAAAAGTAGGTCAAAACTATGAAAAGTAGATCAAAAACATTAAAAATTAGTCAAAAACATGAAAAGTAGGTCAAAATTATGAAAAGTAGGTCAAAATTATGAAACGTAGGTCAAAAACATTAAAAAGTAGGTCAACAACATGAAAAGTAGGTCAAACATGGAAAGTAGGTCAAAACTACAAAAAGTAGGTCAAAATAATGAAAATTAAGCCAAAATCAGAGAAAGTAGGTCAAAATATATATAAATAACTTGTTATCGAAAAAACAAATTCATCAGATGACGTGAACGTCTTCTGAATTGATGTGCTCAAAACAAGATAATATTTCACACTGATAATCATCTATTTCCGCCTCATTTCCGTTCCCCTTGGAGCAATTTTTGAGCCCAGTGCTCAAAAAGTGAAAAAACTCCACAAATTCGTTTCGGACCAAAAGTTGAGTCGAAAAGGAATGAGGAACAAATTATATTCGACTTATAATAATGGAGCAATTTGTTGCTCCATTGTGGAAGTGGACTTTACTTCATTTCGATTTTGTCTAGTTTTTTGGGTTTTAGACTTTCTAAAATTTTGTGAAATTTTGAAAAAATCGATATTTGCAGACTACGAAATGTACAAAATTCACCGACAGGGGCAGCAGAACGGCGGCGGTGCGAATGGCGAGCAGCAGAAGAAGTTGACCAAAAAGGTTTCCGTTTTTTTTCGAAAATTTTCCTTAAAAATAGGTCAAAAACCATAAAATCGCATTCAAACTTGTCCACGAGAAGTAAATCACTGGCCAATCAGTAGGTGGCCTAGCTTTTGCATCCATATTGATTTTTGATAGTTTTCGGCCGTTGAAATGAGATTTGTTACGATTTCTTCTGAAAAAAAGTTGATAATCAGGTTGATAAAGACATTTGTCAAAGGATTTTTTGTGAAAGTGAAAATAGCCTTGTCCACACGGACTACAAAAGCGATGGCCTAGGAATTTCACTCTTTTATGCACTAAATCACATTTTTCTTGCTTCAGAATAGATTTTTCGGAAATGTTCTTTGGCAAATTGGTATAAAATAATGTTTACAACAATCCTGTCAAAGGAATCTTCATGAAAATTCAAATTGACTTGTCCACACGGACTACAAAACGTGTGGCCTAGGATTTGCAGACCTTGTTCATTAGAACGTTTTTTTCTAGCTTCAAACTGAATTTCTCTGAAATTCCTTTGACAAATTTGTTTATAATATAATTTTCGACATTTTTATCAAAGGAATTTTCATGAAAATTCAAATTGACTTGTCCACGAGGACTACAAAACTGATGGCCTAGGAATTTCACACTTTTTTGCACTAAATCGCATTTTTCTGGCTTCAAAGTGAATTTTTCTGAAATTCCCTTGACAAATTTGTTAACAATGATGTTCTTAATATTTTTGTCAAAGGAAAACTGATAAAACCTTGAATTGACTTCTCCACGAGGACTACAAAACTGATTGACTAGGATTTGCAGTCAAATTTCGGTAGATCGCTTTTTTCTGGCTTCAAACTGAAGTTCTCTGAAATTCCTTTGACAAATTTGTTAACAATGATGTTCTTAACATCTTTGACAATGGAAAACTGATAAAACTTTGAATCGACTTGTCCACGAGGACTACAAAAGCTATGGCCTAGGAATTTCACTCTTTTTTTCACTGAATTGCATTTTTCTGGCTTCAAAATTGGTTTTTCGTAAATTTCTTTGATGAATCTGTTAATTATTATGTTTTTAACATTTCTATCAAGTAAAACTCCCTGAAAACAAAAACATTGTCTTCGAGAACTACGAGATCATCGAAAAACTAAAAATAAGTCTAGTGCGTGTTTCCCAGATTAGTTTCATCAGTGTGGAGGAAAAATGTCGTCTAGAATGAGAGGGAAGGTCATCATATAGCACGAAACTTCTCAAGTTACAAGGCACTTGGCAAAATTGGACTCTGACTTTTTCCCCCCTTCATTTTTTCGAAAAACTTTTTCGTTTTCGTTCAAATCATTTTACGAGCATTTTTTGTTTTATCGTGCTCATTGTGCTCTCAGTGCTCTTTTTGCTCTTGCTCACTTTAAAACGAGGTTCAGGGCTCCCAAATTATATGAATGCATTTTTCGAGTACTTTGACGAAAACGGCCTTCCGCCGGCCAAATCGGTGGCGAAAAAAGTGAGATTTGACTTGGAAAAGGTAAAACGTTACTCCCCAGTTGACCTACCCCCCTTTAAATTCCAGAACACATTTCAGAAGTCCAAATCGCTGATCGACGACGACGATGAGGACGAGAAGACCAAGTGCAAGGTGGCGACGATTCGGATCGAGGAGGAGGAGGAGGAAGAGGAGAAGCGAAAGGTGGAGAGGAAGAAGCGCACTCAGGAGGACATGGTCGCCGATTTTGTCAAGATTTTGGAGCAGATGAGTGAGTTATTGATAGAGCTTGGAATTCTCTTTCGAATGGTGTAGGTTTCATGTTGATTGGGTGAGTTTGAGAAGAGTTATGAGCGTTAGAAGTTTGATGATGTTTGGTGCGCGCTCCCTGCTTCTCATTGCGGCAGCAGCTTGGCGCGCGCGGGAAAGTGTCCCCGCAGGGGGGAGCGGGATTCGAAACGCTCATAACTCCCTTCAACTTTATTTTTATGGAAAGATAGTTATATTTTTGAAATCACCGTTGAATTTTCTATCCGATCATGGTAAAATTGTACAGCTTCCGCCAATTTTTCAACAATTTTGAAAATTTTCGACCTGTTTTTTGATCTTTTATGTTCCATTTCTCACATTTTTTGATAACTGACCAGTTTGAAATTTTGAAATTCAAGAAAACTAATGAATTATTTAACAAATTTGAAAAGAGGTCAACAGACACTGAACTTTGAACGCTTCTAACTTTACGAAAAATCTTTTTTATGAAAAACCAATTACATTATTGAAAAGAGAAGATCATTTGCAATTGATTGATACTAAATTTAATATGTTTTGAAAAAGTTTCAAATTTTACAAAAATTTTGAAATTTTTCAAATTTTTCAAAAACATCCAAACTTAAATCCCTCATAACTCGCTTCAAAATTAACATCCCACCAAACAAATTACACCATCAAAACCACCACAAAATTCTCTATCCACCCATATACAACTCACTTCCAGTGAACCCCCGACAAGCAGTCACCGCGATCATATCAGCCGGAATGGGCGTGGCCGCCATCACAGTCGCCCTCATTTTCTTCGGAAGTCTCCCGGAGAGCGCGCTCAACGCCAAACAGCTTGTCATAGTGTTGGCGGTCTACGGTAGGTCAAAAATATAAAAAATAAAAATAATTTGACCGGCGGAATATCGGAGCATCGTTCAGGAATTCTTCAAATCGTGTTGGCCACCGCGTTCTTCATCACCTGCATGCAAACCACTATCGCCGTGTCCAAAGGGGTTAAAGTAAAAATTTTCATTTGAAAAATCAATAAATTATTGATTTTTTTTCAGGACGCGTTTCAAATTGTTATTGGTCTTCTGGTCGCACTGATCTATGTGGCGGTCACGCTTATCAGTCTTGCCGTTGGCATTTTTGGTGGGTTTTCACTTTTTTCAAATTTGAAAAGTTATATGGTCTAATAGAGTTTTTTGCGGTGATTTCAAAAATATAAAAATCTCCGCGAAATATTGATTTTTCGCGAAGTTACGATAGTTTCAAGTTTTTGGTGCGCGCTCTTTGCACATTTACACTACAAACTACAATGATATCTCACTACAAACTACATTGATATGTATATCAATCGAAAGAAAATTTGATGCTGATTTCAAAAATACAAAAATCTCTGGGAAATATTGATTTTCCGGAAAGTTACGGTAGTTTCAATTTTTCGGTGCGCGCTCTTTGCACATTTGCACTACAAACTACACTGATTTATCATTACAAACTACATTGATATGTATACCATTCGAAAGCAAATTTGATGCTGATTTTTTTAATATAAACATTGTAACAAAATATTGATTTTTTGCCAAAGTTACGGTAGTTTCAAGTTTTTGGTGCGCGCTCTTTGCGGCAGCACTTTTACACTACAAACTACAATGCTATAGCACTACAAACTACATTGATATGTATACCATTCGAAAGCAAATTTGATGCTGATTTCAAAAATATGAACACCTTCTCACCACCACCAATACCCACCAAGTTACACTCATTTCAAAATTAGAAAATCAAGTGCGCGCTCTTTGGGGCACACACTACAAACTACATTGCTATAACACTACAAACTACATTGATATGGGTATCAATCGAAAGCTCTTTCCTTTCTGATTGCAAAAATGCTATTATCCTTGCACCAACATTAATACCCACCAAGTTACACCCATTCCAAAATTAAAAAGTTAGGTGCGCGCTCTTTGGGGCACACACTACAAACTACATTGTAGTGTTATAGCAAACTAAATTGATATAGGTATCATTCAAAAGCTCTTCTTTTGATGATTTCAAAAATATTCATATCTTCTCACCACCATCAATAGCTGTCAAGTTACACCCGTTTCAAAATTAGAAAATTAGGTGCGCGCTCTTTGGGGCACACTACAAACTACAATGCTATAACACTACAAACTACATTGAAATATATATCATTCAAAAGCTCTTTCCTTTCTGATTTCAAAAATATAAACAATTTCTCACCATCACCAATACCCACCAAGTTACGCCCATTTCAAAGTTAGGTGCGCGCTCTTTGCTGAAGCACATGGACACTACAAACTACACTTGCATCACACTACAAACTACATTGATATGTATACCGTTTCAAAGTCCTTTTCTTTTTGATTTCAAAAATGCCATTCTCCCTGCACCAACACCAATATCTACCAAGTTACACCCATTTCAAAATTAAAAAGTTAGGTGCGCGCTCTTTTTGGCACACACTACAAACTACAATAACAGAACACTACAAACTACATCGATATGTATACCATTCAAAAGCCCTTTTTTTGCTGATTTCAAAAATATCATTAACTTCTTGCTACCACCAATGCCCACCAAGTTACACCCATTTCAAAAAACCGAGTCTTCCAGGATTCTACAAAACGCTGTGCATCGTGTCGTTTGTCGAGTACGAAGACGTCGAGTCGCAATTCTACTGTCCGCCGCCCGTCTTCTACACATCTCTCACCGTCTTCATCCTCCATATCGTTCTCATCGTCGCAAAGTGTTGCTGTTGTAAATAAGAGCTCGAGCCAAGAAGAAACCATGAGGTTTTTGTAAATTTATTTATCTTTTTGCCCACTAATATTATATTTTTCATGAAAATTGATATTAATTTTAATAAACTGTTCACTTTTACATCACTTTTAGTGTGGTTCTTGTGGAAAATTGGAAATTGACTGATTTGAACGCAATATTTAAGAAATTACTGTAGCTTTTTTGAGCTTGTTCTAAAAAATCTTTGAATTCAAATTTTTGTGACTTCAATATGATATTCTGAATCAGTGAAAAATTCTCTATCGATTGATGTAAAAATTGGCGCAAAATTCAAAATTCAAAATTTTCACTTTTTCCCATCGGCAATCCCAAGGCTGAAAACAGTGAAATTATGATTTTTAGATATCTGGATGATTTATATATGGTTCGAAAAAGAAAAAATCACTGATTCAGATGCAATTAATTAGACTTCAAAATATTGAAAACTGACGGATTTATAGGAACAACAATTATTGCAGATAAGAAATTACTGTAGCTTTTTGTGTGCTCGTTAAAAAATCTTCAACTTTAGATTTTTGTAATTTCAATATGATATTCTGAATCTGTGTCAAATTCTCTATCGATTGATGTAAAAATTGGCGCGAAATTCAAAAATTTGAATTTTCACATTTTTCCCATCGGCAATCCCACGACTGAAAAAAGTGAAAATATGATTTTGAGATATCTGGATGATTTATATATGGTTTGAAAGAAAAAAATTCACCAATTCCAATCCATTTGTCAGAATTTCAAAATATTAAAAACTGATGGAATTAAAGGGACACAAATGTTGGTGGATAACAAATTGCTGTAGCTTTTTTTGTGCAGCTTAAAAATCGTCAAAATCGAATATTCTGGAAGTTAATCACATATTCTGAATCAACAAAAAATTATCTATCGATTGATGTAAAAATTGGCGCGAAATTCAAAAATTTGAATTTTCACTTTTTTTTCAATCGGCAATCCCACGACTGAAAAAGGTGAAATTATGATTTTCAGATATCTGGATGATTTATATATGATTTGAAAAAGAAAAATTCACTGATTCCGCTCCATTTGCCAGAATTTCAAAATATTGAAAACTGACCGATTTAAAGGGACAACAATGTTTGCGGATAAGAAATTACTGTAGCTTTTTGTGTGCACGTTAAAAAATCTTCAACTACAGATTTTGACTTCAATATGATATTTTGAATCAGTAAAAAATTCTCTATCGAATGATGTAAAAAATTGGCGCGAAATTCAAAAATTTGAATGTTCATATTTTTCCAATCGGCAATCCTACGACTGAAAAAAGGGAAATGTTGATTTTCAGATATCTGGATGATTTATATATGATTCGAAAGAAAAAAATTCACCAATTTCGATCCATTTGTTTGAATATCAAAATATTGAAAACTGACGGATTTATAGGTACAATAATTATTGCGGATAAGAAATTACTGTAGCTTTTTTGTGCAGCTTATAAAATCGTTGAATTCAGCTTTTCAGGAGGTTAATTACATATTCTGAATCAGTGTCAAATTTTCTATCGATTGATGTGAAAATTGGCGGGAAATTCAAAATTTTGAATTTTCACATTTTTCCAATCGGCAATCCCACGACTGAAAAAAGTGAAAATATGATTTTCAAATATCAGAACGATTTATATATGGTTCGAAAGAAAAAAAATCACTGAGTTTGATCCACTTTTTAGAATTTTGAAATATTGAAAACTGGTGAATTTATATGGACAGCAAGATTTGCGGATAAGAAATTACTGTAGTTTTTTGTACTCTTGTTAAAAATCGTTAATGTTTAATTTTCATAGAATAAATTAAATATTCTGAATCAGTGAAAAACTCTCTTTTGATTGATGTAAAAATTGGCGCGAAATTCAAAAATTTGAATTTTCCAAATTTTCAAAGTTTTTTCTTTTCCTTTTTTCCCCTATCAGAACCCATAAAAACAAAAAAAAATCTCAACACACAGTGATAAAAGAAGTTCCTTGTTACAAAATGTTAACAACAGTTCACACACTTTTTATCACACACATTATTTTAAAAGTCTGTCATGATTCTTGATTCTCTCCAGTCATATGGTCTTCAGTCTGTCGCACACAAACTTTCCGAGCTCCGCCGAGCCGCTGAGCAAACAAATATCGATTACGTGAGAAGAGAGACGTCACAGAGAAAAAAGGGAATATTTTTCACTCGGCATGGTCAATATGGAGACAATAAAGTGGGCGGATTGTTTTCGGGTGGTTTTTTTGAGTGTGCATTGAGGTGGGGTAGAAGATTTTTATATCATTGGATAGAGAATTGAATGGTGATTCTGATGATATATTTTTTGTTCTGTAAAATTGAGTTTGAAGGGAGTTATGAGGTTTTGAAATTTTAGTAATTTTTGGTGCGCGCTCTCTGCGGAAGAGTCTCTGTTGTTTCTACAAATCTGAAATATATAAAATGTGTTATATATCATTTGAAAGGCCTAATTTTGCTGATTTCAAATATATAAATATCTTTTTACAACAATGTTTGATAGCTGAGTTATGATAGATAGAAGTTTTGGAGCGCGCTCTTTGCGGTTTCACTTTTGTTGTATTCATGAATGTGAAATATATGTAATGAATTATATATCATTTGAAAGTTCTGATTTTACTGATTTCAAATATATGAAAACTTCACCATAAAAATGTGTCACGGCTGAGTTATGCTAAATTAAAGTTTTGGTGCGCGCTCTTTGCGGCAGCACTCTCTCAAACTTCCAAAATTTTTCAAAACATATTGTGCTGTATATCATTCGGAAGCCCGTTTTACATAAATTTCAAAAATACTAATTTCATTGCGAAATATTGATTTTTAACAAAGTTACGGTAGTTTTTAACTTTTTGGTTTTTTGGTGCGCACTCGCACTTTTTGCATTTTCCAACTTTCCTCAAAATGTATTGTGTTATATATCATTCGATAGCCCTGATTCTGCTTATTTCAAATAAACAAACAATATCTCAAAATAATGAAAATCCACAAAGTTACAAGAAATTCAATTTTTTATTTTTGAAACATCGCCCTTTTTGCATTTTTCAAGTATTTTTCAAAGTTTAATGTTTTATATATCATTCAAAAGCTCTTTTCCTTCTGAATTCAAATCTGCAAACCAAATCGCAAAACACCAACTTTCCATGAAGTTACACCTCAAACAAGCATCGGTCACTTCAGAGTCTCCCTCGCTTTTGCAGCTGTCGTGGAAAAAAAAAGGAAAAAAGAGACATTTTGATAAGGAACTGATAACAATTCGGGTGATAAAAGATGAATGACATTGTGGTTATGATAAAGTTACAATAAGTACAAAAGTTTTTTTTTTTTTTCTGAAAAAATTTTTTTTCCCAAGTTTTTTTGGTTCCCATTTTCTAATCTTGTTGCCTCTTTTTTCGGTTAAAAGCTCTTTTTCTTCCCGTTTTTTTCCTCGTTTTCTCTGCGTCTCTAACCCATTTGGTGTCTGGTCGTCTGGCGGTCTGACCATTAAAAAGGGGAAGAAGATGCGTCGACTTCCATAAATACTCGATGAGGATTCGATGAGGGGTGAAATGATGAACAACGGGAGAGGAATTGGAGATGGAAAAGAAAATGGAAAGTACAGTAATTTGAGGGAAAATGGGAATTTTTGAATTTGAAATTTGGAAACTTGTTACCGGAGTTTGTTAGTGAAGAAATTTGTTGAAAAATTTGGTAGAAAATTTGAAAAAAAAGTTTTTTTTCAATTTTTTTTTTTGGAAAATTAGTACTGAAAATGGGTTTTTAAGAGAATTGAGCTAGTTTAATTTTTGGAAAAATTGTTTAAAAATTTGAAAAATATCGTTTTTGAATTTTTGGATTTTTTTCAAATTTTGAAGATTTTTTTCAAAATTTTAAGATTTTTTTCAAATTTTAGTTATTTTTTTTTTTAGTAAAATACATACATTTTTTAAGGTATTTTTTTCAAATTTTTTCAAATTTTCAGAAATTTTCGGAAATTTTTCAAAAAAAAATTTTTTTTTTAATTTTTTTAATTTTTTCCAATTTCTGAAATGTTTTTAATTTTTGCTAATTTTTTTGATTTTTTTTTTCGAAAATTTTAGTTTTTTCAGAGATTTGAATTTATGAATTTTTCAGATTTTTTGAAAATTATTGATTTTTTAAAAATTTTCAATTTTTCGTAATTTTTCCAAATATTTGAATTTTTTTTTTGAATTATTGAAAATTTTTTTTTGAATTTTCAGAATTTTTTTTTTAATTTTTGAAATTTTACGAATTTTTAAAAATTTTCCGCATTCTAGTAAAAATGTATAAAAATGTAAGTCAAAAAATCTGATTGTGAAAAAAAATTCGAAAAAAAGATTGGAAAAAATTTTATTTTTAATTTTCCAAAAAAAAAATTTTTCAAACTCCTTCCATTTTCCTCATTTTCCCTATCTTTCCCACTTCCCAAATTATCCCCCCTCCACCCAAAAAGTCCAAAAAATCCGAAAAAAACCAAATCCCCCCCCAAAAACATCTTTTCCAGGATGTGTGACGTCATCTTCAACAACACTTTTTCAACAACATTTTTTTTATTTTTTTTTCAGCTATCCAAAATTTCAGAATCTTCAGAATATCCTTGATGACGTGGCAGCTTTGGTATTCTGAAAAAATGCTAAAACCCCTGTCTTCAAAAAAGTCTATTTTGTTCCTTTTGTCCCTCTTTTTCTCTGCGCCCTCTCCTCTATCTCTGCCCATTTCTCTCATTTCAAGGAGCGCAAAAGTGGGCGTGGCCTTCTTCTCAGTAGTTGCAAGAATATGTCACGGGACCTCGGAGATTAGAGAACATGTCCGAGAGACAGAGAGAAAGAGAGAACCACTGTCTGCGTCTACTCTCTAACTCTCCTCTCTCACTCTCTCCCTCTCACCCTCTGCATCTCTGCCCCCTCTCCTCCCCCTGGGTAACTACTGCCATCATCAACGCGAAACGAAGCGGAGCGGAGACAACAATCGAACAATTGCCCCCCCCACCGGCGAGAGAAGCAGAGCGGCTAGAGACGCAGACCGTTTCATTATTGAAGACGGCGATGTCAGATACAGCTGTTTGTAAGAAGGCGAACTGTTTGAGTGTCGAATATTGGAATTTACGTCAGCTGACGGCGGCCTGATCAAACATCGTTTGTCCTGATTGGCGCTATTGGAGCACCTGAAAAGAGCCATGGTGTGAATGCGAGATTAGGAGGAGTAATGATAATCCGCGCCGTGGTCACAACACAAACACCAGGTGTAATCGAATCGAACGAGTCGCAACAATATATATATCTCTCTCGCCTTTTTACAAAAAGTTATGTACTTCCCGCTTGCCACCTACACAGATCGAAAATCAGAGGAGCAATGGAGGAGCAGATCTATCATGCTGTGTTGTCAAAACGATTTTGAAAGTTTTGAAAAAAGAGAAAGTTCAGGTTCAATTCGATGTTCACAATTGTTGTAGGCTTATATATAGTGTGAATTTTGCAGAGTCATAACTTTTTTCAAATCCACGATAATTGAGAAGTTTTTACACTGTTAGGTAGAGAAAATACAGCACTAACAAACTATGCAATCAAAATTACAGATACACTTTTCAAAAACTTCGAAAAACCCTATTCTCTGAAACTCGTTTTTTGCATGTTCATACATGGTGACAACTTTGCAGAGTCGTAACTTTTTTCAAAATAGACATAGTGAAATGGTTTTTACACTGTTAGATAGAGAAAATCCAGCACTAACAAACTGTGGAGCTAAAAAAGTTATATTCAGTTTTAGAAAAACAAAAATTACCTTTTTTGTGCCACACTGTATGTGCATGTCCATATTTGGGAACATTCACAAAGCATAACTATGTTCAATTTTGAGATATATCTATGGTTTTTACAACTTGTTATAGAGAAGCACGAGTTCTATTGAACTACCGAGCCGAATTAGTATTCGACACTCTAAAAAATACGAAAAAGTTCTCATTTCTGCAACTAATCTAGATGGCTACATGCAACACACTTCAATGCGTCATAACCTTGTTCAAACTCAAGATAGCAAGGTTATGGTTACACAGTAATGTAGAGCAAAATGTGATTTATCAAACTATGGAGCCCAAATAGGTTTCTGATTTTGAGAAAATACGAAAAAACCCCAATTGCACAGCCATCTGGTAGCATCCTCATAGATGGCAACTTGAATTTGTCATAACTTGGTTCAAATTCCAACTATTCAGATTTTTTGCACCTAAAGAAGGAAAATGTTGAGCACAATTGATTAAGCAAACCAGATATATGAGATCCCGTCAACAAGTCTTTGGACGAGGTAAATCGAAAGTCCGCAAACACTTTGCTCCAAACAAACTCCGACTTTATCATCTCTCAACAAGCTTCCCACCGCAACATTTCCCATCATCAATCTCTCGTTTCCCACGACACTACACCTTCACCTTCTGAAGCTAGAAGCTAGAAGCCAGAAGCCACTCTGAAAATCGTCCAACTCTCCCTTTCCATCGCCCCTCATCCCCTTCTTCTTCTTCTTCTTTCGTTCTTGTTCGGATGTTTATTTTGGGTACATTTTCCGTTTCTCCCTCCCTCTCCCCACACCCCGTCGCCCATTCATTTCACGTCCTCCCTCTCTCTCTCTCTACTTCTCTGTTTCCTTCTTCAAAACCCGGGGCCACGTGATCTTTGAAAAGTCACATATTTTTTGGTAGGGGTGCTGAAGAATCGCCGGCGGAAATTGAGACAGATCAACAACATATATACCTGTGGACCAGTCTAACAGATATTGCCGTGGGGTCAGATGATGTCATGTTGTGTTGCAATACGAGTCGCTGATGGGGCTCCATTATCTCGGGTGATGAGCATAGTATACGATTTGCGAACGGGGGGCCTGACAAAACAATTGTTTGCCCGAGAATTGACTCACCACCGCAGGTATCGTCATAGATTAGGTTTACAATAGTTTTGGGTGGACACTCTTTGGAAAGTATTGGCTGTGAATCACGGAACACCAATAATCGAGAGCATTTTAGGTTTTACGGAGGGAAATATTGAAAAATTGCTTTCGAATTTGAAATTATCGATTTTTCAAAAAGTTCGAATTCGAAAACTTCAAACCTCAATGCCAGGGCCCAATTTTCAGGAATTTTCAACAGGCGCCAAATTCAAATTGGAAATTATTGATTTTCAGAATTTTTCATCGAAAACCCGAAGAAATGGATTCCAAAACTGAAAAATTTAGGAAAAATTCAAAAAATTTGGAAAAAAATTCAAAAACCCCGATGGCTGGGGGACTAGAAAACGCACGACCCTCGGCTCGATTTCAATTTTTTTTGAAATCAGTTTTTCGAACTTTTCGTTATTTTTCTTCGTTTTTCGCTGGTTTTCAGCAATTTTTCAGTGTTTTTTCATGAAACTTTCATAATTTTACAGCTCTACTCATTGATCATACAAAGATTTCGACAATTTCATGGAGAAAACTTTGAAAAATCCGAAAAACTAGATGAATACTCTTCCACTTCAAGATAAGGATGACCGAACTCGCTTCAATGAGAAAATTCACGACGAACTATCCAATTTCTATATTTCCCATCAATTATTATCACCTTTCCTATCACTTTCCCACAAAAAGTTCACTTTCCAGGCTCAATCTTATCGCATCGAATCGAATCGCAACGAATCGAATTCGACACATCTATCAGACTAATCTTCAACTTGATGGACACTTCAACTCTCTCCAACAAAAATTTCCAGCTTCATCTGTGTTCTGAACTTTGTTTTCCCTGTTTTCCATTTTTGTTTCCCGCCAACCGCCGACTTTTGGCGCTGCAACTAAAAACGAGTCACTGCCAAACATGGCGTTTTATTATTAGTAGGAGAGAGGGCAAAAACTCACTCGACACACTCACTGTCGCTCACACAACACTCACACAGACCGCGCACCCCCCTCTCTCTCGCAGTGTCCGCACAGAATATTCCATGCTTCATGGACAGGGGCGAAATAGTGTGGTGGTGGGGAGAGGGTGGGTTGAGAAAAGTGTCTGCGTCTCGTGCTGTTCGCCGGCGTCTAGTTTTGCGAGAGGAAAACACATCGGGCTGGGGAGAGACCTCCCATGGCCTGTGTTGAAAATTATTGACCTGACTGGATATGTATATGGGAAGAAGAAGGGGGTTCAGGATGCGACAACGTTTGGAAACAGCAAAGTGATTCTAAGGAGATGCACTGAATCGAAATATCATTGACCGCAACTATTAGTCGGACAAAATCCCTGGAAAATCTGCTCTTAGTTTATAAAGACGCCTTTGTTTGCTGTTTGCTCCAAACATTCAAAAGTATATAATTTTGAATTCTCCTTCTCTCCTTCTTTCCTTTTCCCCCAGAAAAAGAAGAAGAAGGCGAAGCGAAGACAAATTAAATTCGAGCAAGTCTCCAGCCTAATTTCGAATTTTTTGATTCATTCTCGTTGTCACACGACACACACATCAGTTGTCGAGTAACCACTTGAAAACAATTCAGTTTTTCCACCCCACTGTTATCAGTTTTGCGACTGTGTCTGTGTGTACAAAACTGAACACCTTCATCAATTTCAGGAGGAGAGAAAACCTTTGAACAGATGGTGTGAGTCAGAAAAAGAACAGGGTGTTACCGACAAAGAAAATCTGAAAATTTTTTCATGTTTTCCCAGGCGATTTTTTCCCAGACGTTGTCAATTTTCCAGGCAGCGTCATTAATTTTAGGTTATCTTGTTACTTGTTACAAAAAAGTACGATACGATAACATACGAGACTTCCGAGCAGACAGCGTGGCGAAGCGGCGGTGCACGAATCGATGAAAGAGAGGCGATTCGGACGCATCGAGGACCTCACTGGCGGCGTTTCGAAAAATGGGAAACAATTCTCTCCACTATAATGGTTCGATTGCCCGGGGAAAGACGAATTCGAATATGTAATTTTCATCGAAAACGGTTAAGGTTAACCCATCGAAACGCCGCCTTGAAGTGTGGTGCGCGCTCTCTGGCAGCGAGAGGCGGCGCTCGACGTGCGCAAGGATCGATGCGTCGCGTGCGCGCGTTGTATAAATAGGCACGCGTGCCAGTGCGATCTTTCTAGTTTGCAATCGGTGTGTGTCGCACGAAGGCGCGCGCTGCTGTGTTGGTGTGCACCCCGCAACGAAGGCACAAAACGAGGGGCAGAGACAACGAAGACGTTACGCGCGCTTCACGCCTCGCCCCAAAGTGCTCTACGGTAGCATTGCACCACTCCCACTTTCCCCTAAACCCAATCACCCCCCTATCGTGTGGGGGCTCATTCGAAAGCGCTCTTCACGCTGATTACTACTATCATGTCGGACGGCGGCGGATTCGGCGCTGACGCGAGATCGCTGTCTGATGGCGAGTCGGATGGCGAGCGACGGCTCCGACGGAGTCGTCGCAAGCGCGGCGGTGCCAAGCAGCGTGCCTGCTCTCCGGATAATGGATCGAATCCGAAGAAGACGTCGACAGGGTCTTCGGAAGGACGGCGCGACAGGTAGGTGTCTTGGTTTTCATCGTGATCTGGGCACCGCATCCGGCTAAATGTTCGCCTTTCAGACGTGGAATGGCGCCGCCCAACAGTACCCAGTTTCTGCTAGAGGATCGCGAGGAGAGAGCCAATGCCGAGTACGAGGTTAGCACAGACTGCAGTCTCCTGAAAAAATGTTTCCACCTGCACCTATAAATTCATAAATTCCCCGGTCACAAGATTTTTCAAAAAAAGACAAATTTCCCAACTGGTGAAAACTGACCCATCACATGGTCTTTTCCGACTCCTCCCGCCAGACTCCGCCCCCTTTTTTCCCTTTTCTCTGCGGGCGTGCCGCGGGTTCTAATGAGAATGGAGAGAGGAAAGGTTACCGAATTAGCGAATACACACACAAGTTTTTCAGAACGAGCAAAAGTTCGAGGCTGCGGAACGACGTCGCATCCGATCCATGTCGGGCAGCTACGAGCAGATGCGGCACGCCTTCTGGGCCACGTCGATCGAGCCGGCGGCGACGGCGAGCGGCAGTGGCACCGACGCGGACAGCGTTTCCGGCGAGAGCGAGGCGGATCGCGAGTTCGAGACGGACTACTTGGAAGTGAAGCGTGAACGCATTCAGAGCATGACCAGGTCGCAGGTTAGTCGGGCTCCTGGGAGATAGAATAGGGGGGACGAAGGGGTCTTTTTAATTTCCGCAGCCACCTGCTGTTGAATGGGGGCGATAGTTGAGCAGTGTTTGGAGCAATGGGGGTATGTTGTGGTGTAAATGTTAGAATGCTCTTTTTGTCGGGAATATTCTGGAGTTGTTTATTGGCAACTGAATGAATCTGATGCTCATGAAATTGAGCTGTTCAGTTCACAAGTTGTAGCTCAGATATCAATGTGCAACTGTAGAAAATTTCAAACGAAAAGAGCGTGGGCGATTTTCATTAATTTCGAAATTAGCTCGTGGATTAGGATTCAACTTCTAGGCCAAAGCTTTTCATGGCCTAGAAATCCACCACCACACACCACTCCCCATCGCTCCAAACACAAATCCGGTAAGTCCAACAGGGAAAAACCGAAAAAGCCCGACCGAGCCACACGTGAAATGTTATAGAGCCTCACACCTCTGGCCGCTCACCCACCACGAAACACTAGAAATTCCGGGTCGGCCACACACAGACACCTCATCTGCCAGCTTCGCCGGATGTCTTCTTCTCGCCTTTTTCTTTCTCCTTTTTCTTCCATCCACTTCCCCCCACGAACATTTCTTTCTTGACCGCCCGCTACACCATCTCTAGAGCTCTTGAAGACCTGACAGCTCGAGCGGCACCGTTTTTCTTGATAACTTTTTCAAAGCTTTCACATTCTTAATATGCTCCATTTTCAGCTCGCCGCGGAGTTGCTCGAACGAGACCACGACACGGAAATGCTCGCGCAAGAGCTCGGGACGAAGGACGCCGAGAATCGCCACCTTCGACGGCTGCTCACAGCTCATGGAATTCACTACCAGGCTTCTGATGACGATGTCACGTCTTCTGGCCTTCCCTGTATTGAGAAATCGCCAGTGACTGCGAATTGATGTTCATTGAAATTGATCTTGATTAGATTCTCCCTAGTTCCTTGTACAATTGTTTCATGCTCTACTCTTGTTGTGTGCACAAAACATGTTCTACCATTTTTTTTTTGTTTCTGTTGAGGTCTCTGTCTGTCTGTCGGGTTCCCGAATGAGGCTGGTACCTCTTCTCTTCTCCTTTTTTTCTCTCGCTCTGTCTCCCGGATGCTTTTTGATACGGGTGCCAAATGACGAACATTTTTGTGTGCCTACACTTTGAAACATGAAGAATCCAAATAAATACATTTATTATTAGTAGTACTCTCTTGTCATTGCGAAATTCCGGAATTCGGTGAGAATGAGTATCACAAGGACATTGGGGGTGCGCGCGGGGATAAGAGGGAGATCGTGACGTGGCGACTCGAAGAATCTCATTGGTTAAGGGAGTTTAACATTGTCAGATTATGATAGACGACACGGGAGTGCGCCATGTCGATGACGTTGAGTGGCAGGAACGAGCGGATTCCGATGCCGACCGGCAGGCGGCCAGCCGAGGAGAGAAGGTGGCAGATGAGGGTGCGGGTGCACGGAAGGTGGCGCTGCAATTTCAGATTTAGATCGAGTTGAGAAAAAACGTTATTTGAAAATTAATTCAAAGTTAGATCGAAATTTAAATTTCCGAATTGGCGAATGAAAAAAAAGAAAAATGTTAAAGGCGCATCGATTTTCGCCTTTTCTGGGTCTTATTGTCAAAATAATCGAATTGCGGAAAAGTGTGCATACACCGATTGTGGGCGTGGCCAAATCTGGGAGGCGGGACCAAAGGCCAAAAATATTTGCAAAGTGCGGCACCAGTTTGCTGCAACCTCGCCGCACATAATTTTTGTCATCATTTTCATCAAAATCGCATTGTTTTTATCAATTTTTTATTTATTTTCAGGTGTTTTTTTTTGCCAGAATGAAAGAAAATGAAAGGAAATTATGAAAAAATTAACGGAAACCACCTAAAATCGAACTTTCCAAAAAAAAACAAAAAAAATGCAAACTGGTGCCGCACTTTGCAAATATTTTTGGCCTTTGGCCCCGCCCCCCAGATTTGGCCACGCCCACAATCGGTGTATGCACACTTTTCCGCAATTCGATTATTTTGACAATACCACGAAGCAATTTTAGGCCTTTTTCTAATTTTAGCTTTTTGTGGTTTTGTTGAAAGTATGGTGATTTTTACATTAACCGAAGCGGAATTCCACCTATTTTTTCAAAAAGGCGAGTTTTGAGCTCACAAAACTGCATTTTTTGAACGAAATGTCAAAATTGTATCCAAAAACGATTTTTCCAGATAAAACCTACCGGAGTATGAAAGCGCAAACCGCTCTCCAACGCCGCACACCTCTCAAACAACGTCATCAGGACCACGTAAATCGACGCGGAGAGCCGGGACAAGAACAACGGAATCTTCGAAGCGTTCTGCGGCGACATTATGACTGTGAACGACTCCATTTCCTAAATCATAAGTTCTTCCGTTTTGCTACCATAAAACCGAGCCCTACATGATCATAACCCTCAACCAGTGCTAACAGCAGACTCTCCAGTGTCACCACCGGGTGAATGACCAGGGAAACATGGTGTTTGGAGTCTTCCACCACTTGCTTGAAGTGCTCACGCCAACGATTACTATCCGGGGCTACCACCGACGTCGATTCGAAGATGTCAAAGTATCTCTACAACTCTATTACCATCAACGACTTCAGTTGCTTCCACTACCTGTCTGTAATGAGTTTGAAGTGCCTTGAAGGCGAGCGGCTCGATGAACATGGAATCGTTGCTGACTAATGGCACGTCGCTGGTGATAAAGGTTTGCGTCTGACGCGTTATCTCATTGCATATCAGCTCAATATTCAAAAATTCGAGCTCTTCCGGATCCCTGACGTCGCCGGTCAACAGGTAGTGATCTACGCCGTTCTCAATGTTCTGCGGATTCAGACGACGGATCAAATTGTGACCGTAGAGACCGATCCACGGCGAGGTTTCACGCTTGCGTGGGAACAGCTTCTGAAGGTGATCGAGGACGCGGCCGCTTCTGAATTCGCAATCAGTCGAGAAGAGTGGAGGCGTTACTTACAGGGAGTTAAACATCCGTGGCCGCATGTACCTCAGAAAAGCGCGTCTGTGCTCATCGCAGTAAGGTGTTTCCGCGCAAACGTACGACTCTATGTGCTGCCGAATGCGTTGGAGTTGGCGATTCAGAAAGTTCTCGTCGCACTGCACCATCATCGTCTTTTTCACCTCACACTTTCCACCGAAGCCGTCGCAGATTAGATATTTCTGAAGTTGTTATTTTGGTTTTCCAGGCCTGTGGTGATAATCAGCGCTCATTTGAAATTGCACTTTTATGGTTGTAATGTGCACTTTAAAAGTGTTGATGACAATGAATTTCAAAAGTATGGTGATATGTACACCAGTCGACGCAGATTTCACGCTGATTAAAGCTTCGATTCTCATGAAAATTCTGTTGCGGGGACCGAAACAGGATTTTCATGAAAATAGAAAGTGGAATCGAGATCAGCGTAATGTTCTCGGTGTAAATATCAGCGTACTTTTGGGATATATCGCTAACTTTGGAGTACTTATATACGGTGGAAGAAAATGTGAAAAATATGAAAATATGAAAAATAGCGTCTAAAATAGTAAGACGCAGGTTTGTGCGCGACAAGATCAAATTTGTCCAACTGTTAAACTAATTAGATCGAAAAAGTTTCGATCTAATTCAGTGCAAGATCTAAATAAGATAGAATTGCCATTGAAACAGATCTAACTCTGAAAATCACCCAATTTCTCTCTCGACCTACCTCCGAACTTCCCGGTCTGCTGGCCATTGGCTTAAACGCTCTAATGATCACAAAGTTCTCGGCGAGCAACTCGAGCAAGTCTCTCGTGTTCTTATTATTCAGACGATAAACTTTGATGATCAATCGACCACCGGTTCTGAGCAGCATCAGAGCCGCTTTCACTTCGGCTTCGATGATCGGGGCGACGATTGCCTCGAGGCTCGACTCATTTCCCTGTAAAAACAAGGAGATGAGAGATGAAACTCCAGGTTTTCGTGGTAAGACCCAACTACACACCTGCGTATTAGTGCTACCATCGGCAGTGACTAGGTCAAAAGTGCCCGCCAATTGTTTCTTGATCAAATAGTCCTCGGTCAACGAGCGCACATCTCCGTCTCCGCTCGGCCCAAAGTGCCATTTCTCGAGGTGCTCTCGGATGTGCGAATCGTCGACGAGCTTGTCGAAGCAGCTCACGTTCTCAAAGTACGGGTTCAGCGTGTTCGCCGCCCACTCCCATGTGCCGTTGCGTGAGACGCCCGACTTGATGCGCGCGTAGTAGGTCGCTTCGATGAAGTAGCCGGGGCCTTCGCACAGGTGGAAGGTTCTGGAGAATGTTGGATTGTGACGGGAAAAAAAAATCAAATTAGTAGAAAAATGTGTGAAAACACGCATCACTACATGCGTTAAGTCGTTCAGAGGGCGTTAAACGCGTCGAAAGTGCTTATTGGACGTACTAGACGCTTCTAAATCACTATTTCAATGAATAGTTCGGTAAATATGATGAAAACACGCATCAAACTTTGATTGAAAAGCGTATAGTGCGTCAGAATGCGAATTCTAACGCTAAAACACGCATTGGACGAACAAAACTTTTCGAAAAGCGTAGTTCGCTCAAAAACATGCAATAGGCGCACTACAAGCTTCGAAAAAGTTTCAAAGCGTTCAATGCGTCAAGCAACACGCATCTGACGCACAACAAACTGTTTAAGAGCGTTTTCTGCGTCCTAATTGGCTATGACACCACAGAACACGCAACAGACGCACTACACTCTTCAAAACTTCTCAAAAAGCACATAGTGTGCTGAAATACACGCTTCAAATTGTTCAAAAATTGCATAGTGCGCTGAATACACGCATCAGACGCACTACACGCTTCAAACAGTTTATGAAGCGTATAGTGTGCTGAAAATCACGCATCAGACGGACTACAAACCTCAAAACTGTTATAAAGCGAACAAAATACGCATCAAAAGCACTACACGCTTTGAATTGTTCAAGAAGTGCATAGTGCGTCAAGAAAAACGCATCTGACGCACTACACTCTTCAAAACTTCTCAAAAAGCATATAGTGTGTTGAAAAACACGCAACAGACGCACTACACACCTCAAAACTACTTTGAAGCGTACGGTGCGTCAAAAAACACGCAACACACGCACTAGACGCTTCGAAATGGTGAAAAAGCGCATAGCGCGTCAATAAACACGCAACAAACGCA
The DNA here is from genome assembly GCA_963572205.1 of Caenorhabditis imperialis. Lineage (NCBI taxonomy): Eukaryota > Metazoa > Nematoda > Chromadorea > Rhabditida > Rhabditidae > Caenorhabditis > Caenorhabditis imperialis. The sequence goes on from OY751541.1 coordinate 2,092,662, forward strand.
CCAGATGCTTCAAAACTACCGAAAAACACGCAATTCACAGATCACCGTACCTGAACTCTCCCTTGCACCTGCTATCAAACGGAAACTGATCGAAAATCTCCGACAGCTTGAGGAACGCCTTGTTCTTACAAATGTAATAGCTCCTGGAAGCGGAAAATTCAAAATTTAGCAAAATTTGCCCTGGAAATTTATAAAAACGAACTGCAAAATGTGTGGATTGCGGAAGTAGCTGTGGAGCAAGTCGGTGTGAGTGTCCCACGAATCGATGCCCACTTTATCAGCGATCGCGGCCACTTGTTGCTGAAAATCAATAAATTTTAGGATTTCCGGGGGTAATATTACCATAACAACGTTGAGACGATCGGATTGAACGCGGAATTCGTATTCTGGCTTCGTCAGCTCATCTTTTATCATCAATTTGCCCGAGAGCTCGTACTGAAAGCACATTTTTAGGAGAAATCGGAGGAAATCAATAATTATCATCAATTTTTTTGAATTTTCCATTGATTTTTATTGATTTTTATTATTTTTAATAAATTCCCATTGATTTTCCCCTATAAAACTTCAAAAAACCAAAAATCCTACAGTGGCGGCAGCGTAATACTCGTCGATCTCCTGCTGGCTCATAAAAGTGATCGGATTGTCCTCCAACTCGTTCTCCGTCGGGGGCGCCACCATTTTCACCTGAAAATCGATAATTTCCGAAATTTTCACAAAAAAACTGCAAAAAAATCGATGAAAAATGAGCTAGAAATGGGGAGCTGAAATTCATTGATTTTGGGGCTCACACACCTACGCGATAGGCTGCAAGTGCGCTCCACTGGACTCGTTTTCGTTGGCGCGCTGTTTGAATTTTGGTTTTGAGGATGAGAATTGAAAATTGGAATTTGGCGGGAATCTGATGAATTCCAGCAAGGATTTCTGGAATTTTGGAAGAGAAACTTGAAAAAAATCAATTCTATGTGAATTTGAGCAATTTGTATTATCGATTTTTCCAAAAAATCATCAAATTTTTAAAAACTGTTTCCTCCACGGAAACGCCTTCGCTAATCCCGTACTTAAACAACTTAAATAATACTTAAAACATTTTTCATCATCTAATTTTAGTGTATTAACACTAGAAGACTGTCGTTATCAGTTAAAAGCACACTTTTAGTGATAAAAGTGTCACTTTTGTCACTTTTTCCTCGTAAAATGCGGCGATTGCACTTTTTGCTGGGTTTTTTGGCTCTTGGAGCATTAAATTTTTGCTCAGCGGCTCCGCAAGATGAATTGATTACGGTAATCTGTTTTTTTACCAAAAAATCCCAAAAAATTGTGGTTTTTTTTCGTTTAGACCCTTCCAAATCTCACAGAACCGTTGCGCTCGAAACATTACGCTGGCTACTTGCCAATTTCCACTGATAAACAATTATTCTACTGGTAATTAACCTAATTAACACTTAATTACCCTTAATTACCATCATTAGGTACGTGGAATCCGAGGAGAACCCGGCGGCGGCTCCCACTGTGCTCTGGCTCAATGGCGGCCCGGGATGCGCTTCCATGGAAGGACTTTTTATCGAGATGGGACCGTTTAGAGTTCGAAATGATGGAGAGCAAGTCGTCAGGAATCCGTGGACATGGAATAGGGTGGGTAGCGGCGATTTTGAGGAGTTTGCGGCGACGCGATGTCGCGCGACGTCGCGCGACGCCGCGGGACGCCGCGGAATATGAATTTCGGGGTTTAGGGGTGTGTTTTTTGTATTTAAAAGGGAATTGAGTTGAAAAAAACACAGTGGGTGAGAAAATTTGGGTGTTTTTTAAAAAAAAATTTGTCTAAAGTGGCGGCGATGCAGCGTCGCGCGATTTCGCAGGAATTCGCTGAATTTCGCAACTCAAACATTGCAATTTTTGTAGTTTTTTGCATTTTTAGTGTGAACTACATAAATTTATTCTGAAATGCTGAAAAATTATCAAAAAACCATGAAAAATGATAGATTTCCCATTAAAATTGCAGTCTGCGACGACGCGACGTCGCGCGATGTCGCAGGATTTCGCAATATCTTATTTTGCCGATTTTCATGATTTTTTGCACTTTTTACACCTGAATTGCATGTTTTATCATCAAACAACGATGAAAAACTGACTAAAAACATAGAAAAGTTGAGATTTCACGATTTTGCGGCGACGCGACGTCGCGCGACATCGCGAAACAGCAATTTGTGAACTTTCAGCGATTTTCTAGCTTCTTATCGCGGAATTTAAGAAAAATTTAACGAATTCATCTTAAAATCTATCAAAAATCATCTGAAATCATCGATTTTCCATAAAAACTCTGATCTGCGGCGACGCGACGTCGCGCGGCATCGCAGGATTTCGCAACTAGTATTCTGTAGTATTCTGCAAGATTTTAGCAGTTTTCCACCTTTTTTTTGACATTTTTCTACTAAAATTCAACGAATTCATCTTAAAATCTATCAAAAATAATCTAAAATCGTCGATTTTCCATAGCAACTCTTATCTGCGGCGACGCGACATCGCAAGACTTCGCAACTTCAATTTTGCAAGTTTTTTGCAGTTTTCTACCATATTTTCAACATTCTTTCGCTAAAAAACCATCTGAAATCATCAATTTCCCCGAAAAACGACATTCTGCGGCGATGCGACGTCGCGCGGCGCCGCGCGACATCGCACTCCATCGCAACCCCCTTTTCTTCCAGATCGCCAACATAATCTACCTGGACGCACCAGCGGGCGTCGGCTATTCCTACTACAACTCGACGACAATGGTGTTCACCGACGACGAGGTCGCCCAGGACAACTTTGACGCGTTGAAACTTTGGTTCCAGGTATGCGCCTTTAATCTACAGTAACCCCTATTGTAAATTTTTAGAAATTCCCGGAGCGAAAAACCAACGAGTTCTATGTGATGGGCGAGTCGTATGGTGGCACCTATGTGCCCATGCTCTCCGCCAAAATCACCGAGGCCAATGATGTGTTCCCGAATTTCAAGGTACAGTAATCCAAGGGTTACTGTAGTTTGGTTTTTTTCAGGGAATGTTGGTGGGTAATGGGTGTGTGGACGATCGGATCAATTTCAATACGAATGTGCTGTTTCAGTACTATCATGCTGTGGTGGATGAGAGGTACGGTAGGAAAGGGGTACTGTAGGTATGGTAGTGAAAAGGATTACTGTAGTGGAGAGGGGTACTGTAGAAAGAGATTACTGTAGTTAAAGGGGGTATTGTAGTGAAAGAGATTACTGTAGTTAAAGGGGAGTACTGTAGTGAAAAGGAGTACTGTAGTTAAATGAAGCATGGTAGTAGGGGGACGTAGTTAAAGGGATATTGTAGTGAAGAAGGTTACTGTAGTTAAGTAGAGTACTGTAGTAAAGGAGTACTGTAGTTATAAGTATTAAGGATTACGGTAGACAAGGAGCAGGAAGGGATTACGGTAGTTAGGGAGTACTGTAGTTGAGGATTACTGTAGCTGAAAAAGGATTACTGTACTCAACTATCATCGTAAACAAAAACGGATAGAAAAAACTGTCACCAAAAACTACCGTATTCCAGGATTACTGTAATAAAATTGCATATTTAAAAAAGTGTAGTATTTGTAGTCATGGATTACTGTACCTTCAGGTTACTGTACCCGGTACTACTGTAGTTAGGGAGTACTGTAGCTAAAGCTCTAAACTATTGTCAAACCAGTGTTACAGTGAACACTCTTAAAGGTTCATGTTGTCTTGGATTACTGTACTTTCAAAATTACTGTACCCCATTATAGCTGGATTACTGTAGTTATAGATTACTGTAATTATGGATTACTGTACCCCCAAAAACCCTTTTTCCAGCCAAATCCAACAAGTCGTCCACCAATGCTGCAGCGGCACCATGGACTGCGACTACTACGCCATCTCAAAGCAAAACTCGACATGTGGAGACCTCGTAAGTACAGTAACCCAACAATTACAGTAATCCAAAACTTTCCAGGTGAATGATCTCAGCGAGGCGATCTATTACTCCGGATACGATCCATATTTCCTTTATTTTGCGTGTTATGTCAATCCGAATCTACCGTATCCGCCGCATGAGGAGGTCAAAAAAATGGTGTTGAGGAATAATTTGAGGAGGAAAATGGGCGTGGCCATCGAGAGCAAGTGGAGTTATCAGCAGCCATCGGTTATTGATTTTTTTATTGATTAAAAAAAATTTTTTTTTGAAAATTTTCATAAGTTTTTGTTTTTTTAGATCGCGATCCACGGTCAACCGGATTGCGCCTCCCACAGCGACCATTTCCCATACTTGAACTCCCCGGAAGTTCGGAAAATTCTCAGAATTCCGGACTACGTGCAAAAGTATGAAATGTGCAGGTACAGTATCCCGAACTACAAAGACTAGAAAGACTACAAACTACAGCATGCAAATCGCGGAGAACTACCAGTCGCAGTACGCGACCATGAAGGACTTCTTCCAGAGAGTCATCAAGGGGAATAAGAGGGTGGGTACAGTAATCTGGGGTACTGTAGTATGGGGTACTGTAGCTTGGGGTACTGTAGGCTGGGGTACTGTAGTAAGGGGTACTGTACTCGGGGGTAAGGTAATCTGGGGTACAGTAGGCTGGAGTACGGTAGGCTGGAGTACGGTAGGCTGGAGTACTGTAGCTTGGGGTTCAGTAATCCAAATTACAGTAATCTGGGAGTACGGTAACCGAAAGTACAGTAGTCAGGGCTACAGTAATCTGGGAGTACGGTAACCGGAAGTACAGTAGTAAGGGGTACAGTAGACTGGGGTACAGTAATCTAGGATACAACATGGATTACAGTAATCTACAGTATCTTGGAGTACTGTAACATGGGGTACAGTAATCTACAGTAATCCAGTGTACCGTATTCTAAGCTACAGTAACCTGGAGTACGGTAGACTGGAGTACAGTAATATTTTGTACTGTATTCTAAGCTACAGTAATCCAAACTACTGTAACCTGGAGTACAGTAATCTATAGTAATCTAGGGTACAGTAACCTGGAGTACGGTATTTTATATTACAGTAATCTTTTGTATCGTATTCTAAACTACAGTGATTCAAATTACAGTAATCCAGTTTACCGTACCATAAGGTACAGTACTCCAATCTACAGTAATCCTTACTACCGTATTCAAAACTACAGTAATCTTTTCCCACTTCAACCTACAGTAATCCTCCCTACCCCGTACTACAGTACCCCCTCCCCAATCTACAGTAACCCTTCCCACCTCTAACTACCGTACCCCCAACCTACAGTACCCCCAATCACTTCCAGGTGGCCATGTTCAACGGAGACGCCGACTCGCTGTGCAACTACGCCGAAAACTCGCAGTTCCTTTACAAAACCATGAACTTGAAACTGAAATCCAAAATGACGTACTGGGAGGATCCAGTACAACTGCCCAAATCAGTTGGACAAGTCACCGAGTATGAAGGTACGGTACTTTTTTGAATTTCCCGCCAAAAACCAAAAACTACCGTAATCCCAGGTGTCACACTGATCTCCATCAAAGGCGGCGGTCATTTCCCGGCTGCCACCGAGCAGAAGCCCAAGGAGACGTTCCAGATGTTCCAGAATTATGTGAAGAATCAGAACTACAGTACCCCGGTGACTTTTGACAAGGATTATGTGAACGGGACTACGGTATCGCCGACTACAGTAACCCAGGGAAGTACTGTATCTCAAGGGAGTACTGTAACCCAGGGATCTACAGTAACCCAGAGATCTACAGCCACCCCTGGATCCACTGTTTCCACCCAAACTACAGTAACCACTCCACCCGCTACTGAAGGATCTAGTACTACTGTACCCACTACCACCAGCATCGCCACCTCCACCAAAGCCGCCATTTCATTCGTTGTTTCTTTGTTTTTAGCGAACTAATCCTTGAATTTGAAAATAAACATCTTGAACTTGATTTTCATCAATTTTTAGCATGAAATTCAGATTCAGCACCCTTGAAAACCCCTATAAAGCAGTTTTCCAGAAATTTTTCGAAAAAATCTTGGTGGCCTGGATAACAGCCTTTTCTATGGATCAGAAGGTCCCGGGTTCAATCCCCACTGGGATTTTTCATTTTTGCTAACATGTTTTTAGGGGTTTTCAAGGTAGCTGAGTTTGAATTTCGCAACGACAAGTTCTGAAACTTGATGGTTCTAGAGATATTGTAAAAATTTTTAAAAAACCATGTTTCCACTTGTTCCAGGCAATCGAAAACATTACAATCGTAATCAGCACCCTCAAAAACCCTTAGAAATCAATTTTCCAGAAATTTTCGGAAAAATCATGGTGGCCTAGTGGATAACAGCATTCACTATGGATCAAAGGGTCCCGGGTTCGATCCCCGCTGGGGTTTTTCATTTTTGCTAACATGTTTTTAGAGGTTTTCAAGGTAGCTGAGTTCGAATTCAACAATTAAAATGTGGAAAAACAAATGAAAAAATAATTTTTGATAGTTTTTGAAGCTTTATTGATGGTTTTATAGACATTAATGAAGAATGGAGGTTTGAAACGTGGTTCAAAATATTATAAATGAAAAAGGTTATCATTTTAAGATAAGAATATACAATAAAAGAGAGAAAATCAAGGTAATTAGGACATAATTATCACTTAATTGGGCTCTGCTCTCTCCACGAGAAGCTCCAACGGAAGCACACCATCCCAATCCTTCCACGCCTTCTTCTCTGCGTCTCTCGCCTTCACCGCCTCCTCTGCCTTTCTGCGTTTCTTCTCCACCTCGATCTCTCGTCGCTCAAATTCCGCAGTGAGACACTTAATCATCTCCACATCAGCCAGCACATTTCTGTTAATCCGAGCAACCACTTGCAGTGTGCCCGGCTCACCCAGTTGACTTGGCTCGTACAATTTTGCCCGAGCTTGTCGCTGCTTTTCTGTCTCGGCTTTCAACACCTCGGGTTCTGAGGCTGAAAAATAGCTTTAAACGTTGTTTCTGAACGTTGGGAGCATGAAAATTGAATTCAGCGCCTTTGAAAACCCCTGAAAACCGTTTTCCAGGAAATTTTCAAAAAAATTTGGTGGTCTAGTGGATAACCGTCTTGACTGTGGATCAAAGGGTCCCGGGTTCAATTCCCACTGGGGTTTTTCATTTTTGCCAATGTGTTTTTAAAGGTTTTCAAGGGTGCTGAGTTCGAATTTCATGATTTTATCATTGGAAAATCACGTTTCATGAAGGTTTCTGAGATTTTAGCAAAAAGTCACCTTCAGAGTGGTCTTATGTCAATTTTAACATGACAAATTGGATTCAGCGCCCTTGAAAACCCCTAGAAAACAGTTTTCCAGAAAATTTTCCAAAATCTTGGTGGCCTAGTGGATAACAGCCTTGACTATGGGTAAAAGGGTCCCTGGTTCAATCCCCATTGAGGTTTTTTATTTTTGCTAACATCTTTTTAGGGGTTTTAAATGGTGCTGAGCTCGAATTTCATATTTTCGTCAACGGAAAATCATGTTTCATGTAGTTTTCTGAGATTTCAGTGAAAAGTCACTGTTAAAGTGGACTTATGTTAATTTAAACATGAAAATTGGATTCAGCACCCTTGAAAACCCCTAGAAATCAGTTTTCCAGAAATTTTCGAAAAAATCATGGTGGCCTAGTGGATAACAGCCTTGACCATTGATCAAATGCTCCCGGGTTCAATCCCCATGGTGGTTTTTCATTTTTGCTAACAAGTTTTTAGAGGTTTTCGAGGGTGCTGAGTTCGAATTTCATATTTTCGTCAACGGAAAACTACGTTTCATATAGGTTTCTGAGATTTTTGAAAAAAGTCACTTTCAGAGTGGGTTTATGTTAATTTAAACATGAAAATTGGATTCAGCACCCTTGAAAACCCCTGAAAATCTGTTTTCCAGAAAATTTCCAAAAAAATTTGATGGCCTAGTGGATAACAGCCTTGAATATGGATCAGAAGGTCTCGGGTTCGATCCCCACCGGGGCCTTTCATTTTTGCCAACTCGTTTTTAGAGGTTTTCAAGGGTGCTGAATTCGAATTTTACAATTTTACCTTCAGATTGCTCGTCAACTTCCATTTCTCCATCGGAAAGTTCGACGTACTCGCGCTCGGATGGTGGGGTTTGGCTTGCTGACATCTTCTGAAGCTTCTGAATATTCTGAAACGTTATAAATTACAATGAATGCAAAATACATAAATAAAGTAGGATTAGAGATTTAAAACTCATTCCACAATTGAAAAATACAAAAATTTGACACATTTATCATGAGATCATCAAAATATCACTGTTACTGCCAATTTTTAACATTTTCAATATGAAAATCGTATTCAGCACCCTTGAAAACCCCTAAAAATCAGGTTTCCAGAAATTTTTCAAAAAACTTCGGTGGTCTAGTGGATAACAGCCTTTACTATGGATCAAAGGGTCCCGGGTTCAATCCCCACTGGGATTTTTCATTTTTGCCAACTTGTTTTTAGGGGTTTTCGAGTGTGCTGATTCTAAATTTCACACTTAAAATGAGTGAAAATCATCGGTTAGTTCATCATGCCGATTCCACGGAGCAGCTTGTTCGAGGCTAGTTGTGTAGTACTGGAAAATATAAAAATTTGTTAACCAATACTGAAATGGGATTACATGTGGAAAAGCCGCTGAAAAAATCATCTGGGCACCTATTTTGAAGTCCCTGATTGGTTTTTTGTCACCATCGTAAATTGTGATGACGGGAGTGTAGACACGGTGTTGTTCCAGAAGAATCTGAGGAATATCTTCATTTTAGAAATGTTTTGAAGCTTTGTAAGTATGAAAAACGGCATCAGCGACCTTGAAAACCCCAGAAAACCAGTTTTCGGGAGTTACACCGGGGTGGCCTAGTGGATAAGAGCCTTGACTATGGATCAGAAGGTTCCGGGTTCAATCCCCACTGCAACTTTTCATTTTTGCGAACATGTTTTTATGGGTTTTCAATGACGCTGATTCCGAATTTCGTACTTAGAACTCATGAAAATCAAGTTTAACCGGTCAAATCCGCAAAAACCCCCTAGACCCAAGAAAAAAAGCACTTACAACATTATAAAAATTCACAGCGTGTCTCATTCCACTTCTACACCCTGAAAATCTGATACTGCTGAAATCCAAGCCTCCTTCCATCCATTGAGCACCAGTTTTCGGTTTATGGCGGACTTCCACAGTGGTACTTTTGACCAGAGTGCTCTGCTTGTAGAACCCGATCGGCCATCCCTTCTCTTCCTTTCGCAAGTACTCGAACTTATATCCATTTGTATCAAAACTGATGCCAAAGTGGTAAATCGCGTCTGGATCGAGCCCGGAGACTGTGTATTTGTATTCACGTGATGGGAGGCTGGAAAATTGGATTTAAAGGCGTCGGATGTCATTTTCAATGTGAAAATTGAAATCAGCACCCTTGAAAACCCCTAAAAATCAGTTTTCCAGAAAGTTTTCAAAAAATCGGGATGGTCTAGTGGAGAAGCGCCTTGACTATGGATCAAAGGGTCCCTGGTTCAATCCCCACTGGGGTTTTTTATTTTTGCTAACATGTTTTCAGAGGTTTTCAAAAGTGCTGATTCTGAATTTTACAATGAGAATGTTTGAAACTTAATTTTTCTGGAGATAACCCCAAAAAATTAGCAGAAATCATGTTTTCAGTCATTCCCTAATACTAAAAATATGAAATTCGGAATCAGCGTCCCTGAAAACCCCTTATCCCCGTTTTCCAGAAAATTTTTCAAAAAACGGGATGGTCTAGTGGATAACAGCTATGGTTATGAATCAAAGGGTCCCGGGTTCAATCCCCATTGGGGTTTTTTATTTTTGCCAACATGTTTTTAGGGGTTTTCGAGGGTGCTGAATCCGAATTTTACATTTAAATTGCGTGAAAATCGAGTTTTCGTACCCACCTCAACAAGTACTCGTAAACCTGCGACGCGGTCTGCGTAATAACCTTTTTGCACATTTTGTCCGACACGGGCGTCACCGACATCGTGTTATGCTCCAATTGAAAATTCCGGCTGCGCAACGGCAGAGCTTTCCACATCCAATAGCCGGGCTCCAGTGGTCCGACGAGCTCTTCGGGTGTGGGCACTGAGTCGTTGATCTCGCGGTACATCTGGAAGCCGGGATCCTCGTCGAGCAACTCCGTTTTGCCGCTGACAGTCTCGCAGTGGACGAATTCCACCGCAATGTCCGTTTTTTTGTCGTGATCTGGACAAAAATGTCTTTTTTGAGCATTTTTCTTGCTCTTTTCGAGCTCTTTTCGAGCTCTTCCACTCACCAACAGTTGTCTCTCGAGATCTTCTCATAGTTACCTGAAACTAGAAAAAAATTGAGCAAAAATGAGCAAAAACAAGTGAAAATAGGTGAAAATAGTTAAAATATATGAAATTGAGCAATGCTGTGAGCCAAATCCGACTACATTCGTGTGCTCAGGCGAGATTAGAGCCCTCACGAGCTCCGCGAGCACACCCCAAAGGACACAGATAATGATACGTTACTATGGCGATGGTGGGAAAATCCTTTGAGCCGGAAGACAAGAGCATCTCTTTTAATAATAGGAAATTGAAATTTTCACCAAATTCCGTGAAATTTTATATCAATAGATAGCCCCGAAAATTTTACGAATGGTGGTGTAGTTTGTAGCCGACAAAAATGTTTCCAAGCAAAGTTAGAAGCGTTCAAAGTGTGGTGCGCGCTCCCTGCGGCAGCACACCGGGGGTGGGGGCCAGGTGGGGGGTGAGGAGGGGGGCGCGCCAACTTTAAAGGCGCATAACTTTCTTGATCCTTTCTCAATTTTGATAAAAATTATATCATTAGAACCGAAAGAATGTGAGAAACACAATGATATACAACACATTTATATAAAACCAATGAGACCATCCCAAATGATAGAAAAACCGGATCCCGATGAAAAATTTTGAAAAAAAAATTGTAAAAAAAAGTAAATTTAAGACATAAAACAATTATTTCCAGTGGCTCCAGTGGTGCTCGTTGAGCCGGTGGCCGGAACTGCTCTGTACTGAATGCCAAAAGTCAATTGATTGTAGCGAACGATGCCTCTCATCACGATCATGTTGTCCAGTGAGGTGAAGGTTTGGTTCAGCAGGGTGTTGCAGCAAGTTCTGAGTTAATTGGGGGTAATTAGGGTAATCAAGTGGTTAATTAGTTAATTGGTCAATTAGGGAAAAGGATGGTTAGGTAATTAGGTAGTTAATTAGTGGTGGGTAGTTAGATTGTTGTCATTGTGAAGGGATGGGCATTTATGTCATTAATTAGTTAATTAGTTAATTAATTAGAGGGTAATTAAAGTAATTAGTTAATTAACCCTTAATTATCTTTTAATTAGCACTAATTACCCCAAATTAATCATTAATCAACTCTTAATTACTACATTAACTTCTAATTACTCTCAAATACCGCAATTAACAGCTAATTAACTCTAATTACCTCCAATTGTTCACTAATTACCCTCAATTAATTTTATCACAAATCAATAAACACTAATTAACTCCTAATTACCCTTAATTACCCCCACTTAACCCTCGTATTCCTTATTAACCCCTAACTACGCCCAATTAACTTTTTATCATCGTTAATTAACCCTTAATTACCCTCAATTATCACCTAATTAACTCTGATTTCCTTTACTTCACCCTAATTAACTCTCAATTACCCTAATTAACACTAATTAACCCCTAACTACAACCAATTAACCCCTAATTACTCCTCATCCCCATAATTACCCCAACTAACTCCTAATTACCCCTTAATTACCCCCAATTAACACTCACATCATTCCATAGAGATCAAATTTGCCCAAATTGATCTCCAACGACTGCCACGGACACTCTTGCATGCAAATCGCCGACATCAGCGAGGCGGTCAACTTGAATTCCACCTTCTGACCGGCCGGAGCCTTCACGTGCCAATAACAATACGTGGAGTTGTCAGTGGAAGACGTGTAACTGTTCGGATCCCCAGCAGTTCCATTAAAAGATTGCCACGTGGCAGTGGCCTGCAGAATCTTTCCGTTGCAGTTTGGCGCGGTGCCAACTGGTAGATCATTGCATGTGGTGCCCGCGAAATAGTGCGGACACTTGCATTGGTTGCAATTGCGAGAGTCGGTGAAGCCGCAGTTCGAGCAGGAGAGTTGGCGGGAGCATTGCTCTGAAAAGTGGGGTTTGCAGTGGTTTTGGCGAGTTGTTGTTGTGAAATTCGTGTTCAGTGCCTTTGAAAACCCCTGAAAAACTGGTTTTCGGAAGTTTTACCGGGGTGGCCTAGTGGTTAAGAGCCTTGACTATGGATCAGAAGGTAGCGGGTTCAATCCCCAATGGGGTTTTTCATTTTTGCCAACATGTTTTTATAGGTTTGCAGGGGCGCTGAGTTTGAATTTCATATTTTTAAGGCTCGAAAATCAAGACTAACGTTGTTTTTTAGAAGTAGCTCTGAAAACACGGTTTAAACGCAATCCTACTGCATTTTCAACATGAAAATTGGATTCAGCGCTCTTGAAAACCCCTAAAACCCCAGTTTCCCTAAATTTTTCAAAAAATCATGATGGCTTAGTGGATAACAGCTATGTCCAAGAATCAAAGGGTCCCGGGTTCAATCCCCACTGGGGGTTTTCATTTTTGCCAACATGTTTTTAGGGGTAATCAAGCACGCTGAGTTCAAATTTCACAGTCCCAACGCTTGAAAATCAAGTTTGAGCGACTTACTGGTACAATTATAGAGAGTGTTCACTGCGATCAAGTCTGAAAACGCGGGAGCCTCTCGTTGACCCATCGAGTTTTGGAAAGAGCTATCGGTGGCCAGAATCGTGTATTTGGAGCTGTCAACGGCGAAGGCGTCTGGAAAATTGAGAAAAAGTGAAAAAATAGGAAAAAAGTGGAAAAAAAGGAAAAAAATTGAAAAAAGTGGCTTACATGGATAGTACTGCATGACGCTTCCATAATCATACGGCACATTGAGCAATTGAGCCGCCGCAATCGGCATTTTTTCAAAATTGTACTGTTGGCTCGGCAGAATATTCGAAAAATCAATGTAGACGTACGAATCCCGATCGGCTCGAGACTGCTGGTGCCAGAAACCAATTGCGTGCATTAGTTCGTGAGTTGCGGTGCCGAGCTAAAGTACAGTAATCCTTTCAAAGTACAGTAATCGCGAATTTGGTCATTTTTGATCTACCAAAAGTTTGTGGTTTTATAACTCCGCCCCTTTTTGCTCTTTTTGGCTCAAATTTTCTGGGGATGCTCGTTGATCTGAGAGCTACAAATTGGTAGTTGACAATTTTTTATGAACATTGAAATTGAGCCAGATAATTTCAAAGTTTCAGAGCTCACTCTGAAAATTTCAACTTTAAGGGGGCTCTAGAAAACTGGATGTATCTTGCTCAATTTCAATTTTCATAAACAGTGCTCAACTAACAATTTGTAGCTCTAGTATCAATGAGCATTTTCAAAAAATTTGAGCCAAAAAGAGCAAAAATGGGCGGAGTTATGATAGGTAGAGCAAAAACCCACTCTCAAAAAAAAAATTTCCCTTCCAAATTTTTGACCTTTTTTCAGTTTTTTTTATAATTTAACTACAGTAATCTATTCCAATCTACAGGTTCATTCACCGTATCACATCCAGGACCAACTGAAACCACTTGATAGGGCATATCGCTCTGCTTTCCGACGTACGACCAACAGCCTCCTGCTGATGTCAAGTAGAGACGGTTGTTCGCGGTGGAGCTTTCCTGGAAGAGGGAGTAGAAAATGAAAAATAGGTAGGATATTTGGGAGGAGCAGGAAAAGAGCTTCAAAATGGTATAGAAATCGAGGAAATTGAGAAAGTTTGAAGGAAATTGCATGCATCGGAAGTTGAGAGAGGGATGAGCGTTAAACTTAAATAGGGTATAACTCCACACAAAAAAATCGGATAAAAATGAAAATTATATCATTGGAAAGAGCACAAAAAGAGCTTCACAATGATGTAACACTCATTGAATTTGAACTTTTTTGAAAGAAACTACGGTAGAAACTATTTGGAGAACACATGAACTCAAAAGAGCTTAACTTGCAAGGCTTATAACATTGCCCCCTGTGATCAGATTGCTATGATTTTTACATCATTAGAAAGAACATAAAAAGAGCTTTCTAATGATAATAAACACCTACATTGCCCCTATCAAAAAGCCTATGAAATTTCAAATTTCCCAACCCCTACCTGAAAACTCAAACAGCTATTGTCGTTCCAGTACTTGATGGCTTTTCTCACGTTCGCAATGTTTGTAGCCGCTGAAATTTTCCCATTATCATCAGAAACTTATCCCCTACAAAACTGACACAACTGTGAGTCAAACTGATAGTTAATCGGAGTTCCAACACTCCAAAACTCGCTCGCCTCCACAATCGCCTGTCTTTTCGACCGTCCGCCTCCATTTTCAATGATCCTCGCAATTCGTTCCGCCTGTTTTTTGCTCAACATGATATCCGACTCGAAAGTGTAGTCTGTAGTCAGAAAAAGTGGTGGTTGCGACGCGGTCGCGTCGCGGTCTCACCATGAATATCGCCGTTGAGCTCTTCGAACCGCTTCGTTTGGTTGTTCTTGGGGCCGTTGTCAAGAATGGTGGGCTGGAATGGTTTTAAAGGGAGGTACAGTAATCTAGTGTGATTTGGTGAGGTCTACAGTAAGCTACAGTAGTCTAGAGCACTCCAATGAAGTCTACAGTAATCTACAGTATACTTTTGTAGTCTACAATATCTTACCGTAACCTACAGTAATCTACCGTACTCGAAACCTAACTACAGTATCCTACAGTACTACAAGTCAAGTTAGAGTAGTCTACAGTACTCCATTGTAGTCTACCATAAACTACAGTAGTCTATAGTAATCCAAAAGAGTCAACGGTACTCCGAGTCAAGTTACAGTAATCTACAGTAACCTACCGTAACCTGCTTCATCTCACACTAACTTACAGTAACTCTACCGTACTCCTAACCGAACTACAGTATCCTACAGTACTACAAGTCAAGTTTCAGTAGTCCACAGTACTCCGAGTCGAGTTACAGTAATCTACAGTAACCTACCGTAACCCAAACTAACCTACCGTAATCCTGCATTAACCTACCGTACTCCAAACCAGCCTACAGTAATCTACAGTAATCTACCGCACTCCTGACCGAACTACGGTATCCTACAGTACTCCGAGTCAAGTTACAGTAATCTACAATAACTTAACGTACTCCAAACCTAACTACAGTTACCTACCGTAATCCTCAGAAGCCTACCGTAACCCACTTCCAACTACAGTAGTCTACAGTACCCCTACAGTAACCCACCATATCCTACCGTACCCCACTTCCTCCCACACCAACCTACAGTAACTACACCAAACTACACTACCTACAGTAATCCCACCAACCTACAGTAACCCTTCTCAACTACAGTAACCCAAACCCACCAATTGCACCATCTTCGCCAATCCCTGCCTGCCCTGCACCCTGGGAATCCGATTTCTGAAGGCGTTCCCGATGAGATTCTTGATATTCTCTCGATTCTCCATCGTATCCGGATTATTCCCAGAAAAAATCTTCTGAAGAGCCGGAGGGGGCGGAGCCTGTGCCACGTGGCAGAGCAGAAGGAGTACGGTAGCAAGGAGCATCTGGAGCATCATGAAGTGAGTTGGAGCCGGAGCATTTTTATAAGATCCTTGTTGATCGAAATGGTTTGTTGTTGTTTTGGCAGCTCATTTTGGCCGTTTTTGTGCTCACAGTGGGAAGTGGGCCCTTTCATGAGCATTTTTTGAATGGACAATGATTTGAATAGGATGAATATCTGAGCCGGAAATGAAATTGCGAGTTTTTGAGTCATCGGATAAGCTCTCTTTCCCTGATTTTCACTGATTTTTCAGCCCTATAGCAATTCTAGATCATTTTCCAACGATTTGACTATCAAATTCGAACTCGGCGTACCCGATTATCCCTGAAAACATGTTGGCAAAAATGAAAAACCCCAGCGGGGATTGAACCCGGGACCTTCTGATCCATAGTCAAGGCGCTTATCCACTAGGCCACCAAGATTTTTTGAAAATTTTTCTGGAAACTTGTTTTTTAGGGGTTTTTTAAGGCGCTGATTACAATTTTCATGTTAAAAATTACCCAAAACCACGTTGAAATTGAGTTTTCAGCAAAAATCCACTTTAAACTTGATTTTCAATAGTTGAGGATTTGAAATTCGTATTCAGCGTACCCGATTACCCCTGAAAACATGTTGGCAAAAATGTAAAGCATCAGTGGGGATTGAACCCGGGGCCTTCTGATCCGTGGTCAAGGCGCTTATCCACTAGGCCACCAAGATTTATTGAAAATTTTTTGGAAAATGGTTTTCAGGGGTTTTCAAGGGTGCTGATTACGATTTTCATAGTGAAAATGTTCAGAAATGCCGGCAAATGTGACTTTTTGCATATTTTGAGAAAAAATTAGAAAAAACAGAGTCTTCCGCCGAAAAAACCGTTTATTAACAACAACAAAATGTCATTTAAGCTCAATCACAACAAAAAAATATGGAAAAAATTACTGTGTAGGCCATTGATACCCAATATTACTGTAGTCGTATGGCGGAAAATTCTCCTGATTCTGATTCTGAATATGATTCTGAATCTGGTTCTGAAGTTGATTCTGAATTCCAAATCCACCATTATTGAAATTCTGATTATAATAATAACTATAATACGGATCGAATTGTGCGAAATGCTGAAATCCGTGATGAAAATTCGGATTAAAAGTCAAGGGGATCGGTGTGACGTCATCTGGCTTCGGTCGCTTCTGATCGAACGTCTCCGAGGTTTCAGAAGACGTCGTGGAGTCGATGGTGGAGTCTGGAGATGTGGATGACGTGGAATGCGGACGTTTCTGGGTGGCTTGTGGGCGGAGTCCTTCGCGGAAGCCTTGGGCGAATTTGTTACGGAGAACTTTGAGTTGTTTGACTTTTTCGCTCTGCAAATTGGGTTACTGTAGGTTGGGAAAGTCCGTAGTGAGCTGAATTTGTAGTGGGGTACAGTAATTGTGTGAAAATGGGAGGGCTTGATGGGTTACTGTAGGTAGAAAAAGTATGTAGGGAACTGAATATGTGGCAAATGATGGTAATTTCGTGAAAATAGAGTGTTGATGGGTTACTGTACTTTCCAATGTCCGTAATACACACATTTTCAACAAGCGACAGTAATTTATTTAAAATTCGGAGATAACGGATTACTGTAGCTTGAAAAGTCTGCAATGCACACATGTTCTGTTCATTTACAGTAACCCTATCACAAATTATTCAAGCATCGGGTTACTGTACACACAGAAGTCCGCAATGCACACAATTCCACTTACATACAGTAATCTCACGGAAATTCGAAAGTACAGGCCTACTGTATATTGGAAAGCCCGCAATGCACACAATTCCACTAAGTTACAGTAATCTCATGAAATTCTGGAAAATATGGGTTACTGTAGTTTTGAAAAGTCCGCAATGTACTAATTTTCAGCAATTTACAGTAATCCAACCAAAATCCGGTGATAATGGATTACTGTAGTTGCCAGACTTTCATAATACACTCATTTTCAGCTAGCTACAGTAATCTAAAGCTATCTCACTATTTATGGTCGCTCTGGATTACTGTACTTTCACAAGTCCGCAATATACCCATTCCACTCTTGACTACAGTAACCCTTCAACAAAAGTTCATATTTTTGGGTTACTGTAGCTTGCAGAAGTCCGCAATACACTTATACAATACAAGCTACAGTAACCCTTTTCAAAAATCAATTGCAGTCTTGGATTTACTTGACTAGAGTAACCTTCTCACCTTTCATTTTCACTCCAGATTACTGTACCTTTCAAAGTCCGCAATACACCCATTCCACTCTTGACTACCGTAACCCTCTCACCCCGCATTACTGTACTCTCCCAAGTCCGCAATACACCAACCTGATAAGCAGTGACAGCAATAAACTTCGTTTCGACGAACTCGTAGTTGCCCACCAACCTGGCACTTCCCGCGTGGATCTCATACACATTCAGGACTGGCACGTACTGTCTCATCGACTGCACGCGGATCTGCAATTCGTCAGGATTACTTTTTTGCATTCTTTCAGAGGTTACTGTAGGTCAGAGTAGGTCAAAATATTCACGACAACAATGATGCCACGTGGCAAATCGATCTTTTTAGAGGGGACACCTGGCTCCAGAGAGTCACGTCATCTGCTCTTTGTTTTGATGTTGGTGGAGTAATTAGAGGTGCTAATGGGTGCTAATGTACACTCACCATCTGATCGCTTTTCGTCAGCGCGTCCTTTGTGTTCGTTAGTTTCAGCTTGTCGAGTCGAAGGCCACGTTGCATTAGTTCGCGGCCTGAAAAATTGTAAAATTTTCAAAAATTTTAGGGTAATGTGGGGTAAAATTAATTTAATTAGATAGCCCTTGATGTGCTGATTTCAAAAATATAACTATCCCCTCACAAAAGTCATTCTCCGCAGAGTTATGAAGGTTTGAAGTTTGGTGCGCGCTCTTTGCGGCAGCACCTTTATCCTAAACTGAAAAATTGGACGAATTGCATTGTTATAGATATCATTTGAAAGCTCTACACTTGCTGAACACAGTGATAACCTTAGTTTGCAAAAATATTGATTTTCCACAAAGTTATGGTCATTTGAAATTTGGTGTGCGCTCCCTGTGAGGGTCAAACGTCGAAAAAATCAAAATCTAGCAAAACTGGTCATATTTGATATCATTTGAAAGCTCTTTTTGTGCTTAATTTGCGACTATTATCCATTTCTCATTATCTTCTAATTTCAGGGAGTTATGCTCCAATCAAAAATCTGAATTTTTTGACTATTTTTAGTTTTTTAAAATTTTTCTACCTTTCAATGATTTTCAGAAGAAGTGCCAAGAGACTTTTTTGATCAGCGTTGAATTTGCTATCGAATGATATGACAATCATTGAAAAATGAGAAAAAAAATTTTTTTTTTTTGAAAATTTTGAAAAAAAAAAAATTTTTTTTCCGAAATTTTTTTTTTTCAAAAATTCTCAATTCTTTATTTTCAACTCAAAAACCACACCTTTTTTAGCATTTTCTGAAATTTTCAGCTCAAAACACGCAAAACTGAGCGAATTAGCCTCTCAAATCCACCTATGCGCCTTTAAATTTTACAGGTTACGGTACTTTTGTATTAAATTTCAAATTTAACGGAGCCAGGGCAAGTTGTATATCATTCGAAAGCGGAAATTTTGGTGGTTTCAAATATGCTATTCATGAAACGGAAAAGTACGTTTTGAAGGAGTTATGAAAGATTTTCAAAAAAATTTTGAAAAAAAAAATTTTTTTTCGAAATTTTTTTTTCAAAAACCCACCAAACTTTGGCTTGGACATGTACACCTCATTGGGCTGAAACACCTCCTCCATCGCCTCCAACGGATCCCAACGCCCGGCGGTGAATTTCAGCTTCTGACAACTGATAAGCTTCATGGACACGCCCACCTGGTACTCGGTGTGCTCGTGGAGCCCCTTGAACGCGTACTCGAGGATCGGAAACAGGTTTCTGAAGTCGTTATTGATTGAAGTGAGAAAAAACAAAAACTTGGAAAAATATAAAAAAAAATATTTTTAAAAAATACCTTCCAATTTTAGTGATGATCATTTCATTGCAAAGAGCATCAAACTCTTTCCAAAGCTGTCGCTCCTGAAGTGCCACGTGGATCATCTGAATATTTGAATATTGAAAAAGAGCACAAAAAGAGCACAATGAGCACAAAAGAGACACCGGTAGTAAACAGGGGCAGCACCCCTTTGGGACCATTCGTGGGCTGTAAAAAACTGTAAATGATTGTAAAAAAATCGATAGTTTTTGGGTACAAACTACACGAAAATTTGAATTTTCTTATTATAATGCTCACTTGCTCACTATAATATAATACCAAAAAATAATAACCAAAAATAATATACTAATCCCTTAGGTACTAATGGATGACCTCTCCAGGTAAGCCCCGCCCCTTTTTCTCACCTTATGACTATAATTCTGCGATATTGCTCCAGGGAAGGCTCCACCCAGAGGGTGTGTTTGCTTTGGTGGATGGTGTGAAATGATGGGTGGTGGGAAAATGATTAAGGAGGAAGTTTTGAAAAAATCGGGAAATATGAAAAAAATTTTTTTTGAAAGGTATTGATAATATATATCATTGGATAGAGAATTTCATGAGGATTCTGAAAATATAACTATCTCCTCATAAAAAGCAGTCTCCAAGAAGTTATGAGAGTTTGAAGTTTGGTGCGCGCTCTCTGCGGCAGCACCTCTATACCAAACTGAAAATGTACTATAATCGTACAGTTTCATATATCATTTAAAAGCTCTAAACGTGCTGAATTCAAAACTATGCTAATTTTTCCAAAATATTGATTTTCCGCAAAGTTATGACGATTTGAATTTCGGTGCGCGCTCCCTGTCACTGAAAATAATGATTAAACGGAATTTAGTCATGTTTGGTATCATTTGATAGCTCTTTTTGTACTCAATCCGAAAATATAATGATATTTGTTTTATCTTAATTTTCCAGAGAGTTATGCTCGAAAATCTGGACTAAATTTGAACATTTTTTGTTTTTCTGCATTTTCAACCTTACAACGTGGTTTTCATGAAAAACTCCAAGAGAGTTTTTTGATCAGTAAAAAATTTGCTATCGATTGATATAAAAATCATTAGGATAATCGGAAAATCGATTTTCTCGGAAAAATTTGAAAAAAAAATTAAAAAAAAATTTTTTTTTTTAAATGAATTTTTATATCAATCAACTCAAATTTTCATGCTGATTCCAAAAATATAACTATCTTCTCATAAAAATCATTTTCCACAGAGTTATGAGGGCTGGAAGTTTGGTGCACGCTCCCGTGCGGCAGAATCTTGGCGCGCGCGGGAAAATCGGCGGGAAAATTTAAAATGAGTGTAACTCAATGGGAAATTGGTCAAATCGGATGATTTTTATATCATTGGAATCGCAATAAGGAGGGCTATTTGATGAAAAAGGAAATTTTTCAAAAAAGTGGAAAAAAGTGGAAAAAAAAACCCCGAAAAAATTTCAGAAAACCAATTTATTCGACACAAGTTCTACTTCTTGGTCTTCCGCTTGCTGCGCTTGCTCCGTTTGCTGCCCTCCGTCTTCATCTTGTCGTCCCAGTCGCTGTCGACGTCTTCAAACGTCGGATAGTCCGTATTCGCCTTGCGCTGTCCCTGCGCGATCGCCTTCTCCTTCTCGTTGTACTCGTGGTGCTTCGGACTCAACGCCGCGATTCGGTCTTCTGAAGACGGCGTCGTCGCTTTTTCCTTGCTCACTGATTGCTCTTTAGACGTTGATTTAGAGCTCTTCTTCTTTTTCTCTAGGTCTTCCTTCTTTTTCTCCTTCTTTTCCTCCTTTTCCTCTTTTTCATCCTCTTCCTTCTTTTCCTCTTCTTTTTTGTCCTTTTCATCCTTTTTCTCCTCCTTTTCCTCCTTTTTCTCATCTTTCTTTTCTTCTTTTTCCTCCTTCTTTTCCTCCTTTTTATCCTCCTTTTTATCCTCTTCTTTCTTCTCCTCCTCCTTCTTTTCCTCTTTTTTCTCCATTATTTCCATCCGCGACTTTGGTTTGCTCTTATTCCCAGTTATCACTCCTGGAGAACGTTGCGGTGTTAGTTTACCCGCTGGAGCTTTCTTTTTCGTTGCGCAGAAGGTTCCTGAAATATTTGAAAATTTGAAAAAAAATTCAAAAAAAAAAAATTGTTTTTTTTTTTGAAAAAATCTTGTTGATTTTTATACCAATCGATAGCCCCAGCTCTGCTAATTTCAAAAATATAAGTTTTATCTCATAAAACCAATTTTCAGCGGAGTTATAAGCGTTTGAAGTTTGGTGCGCGCTCCCACCTGCGGCAGAATCTTGGCGCGCGCGGGAAGTGGGAGGGAGCGCGCACCAAACTTTAAACGCGTGTAACTCCGTGTAAAATTGATTTTATGCGATGAAAGTTATATTTTTGAAATCGCAACGATCCGGGCTATCGATTGATATAAATTTCAATCAGAAATTTTGATTTTTTTCAAAGTTTTTCGAAAAATTTTCAAATTTTTTGGAAAAAATTAAAATCTCCAACAAACCTGCGCTCACAAAGGCCCAATTCACAACAAATGTGAGCATAATCGCGATGACATTGAAGGCTGAAACTTTTAAACTTTCAAAAAAATAAAATGAAATTTAAAAATTCAGCAGATCTCACCAATCATTGCCGTAATTTTCTTTGGCTTTGTCAATAATAACCAGAAATAAATTGATCTTTTGATTTTTTTTGAAGTTTCAACTTTTTTGGTATATCTGGAGCAGCACGCAAAGTTTAGTGAAGTTCACGGCAACACCTCTGATGAGTCGGGGTGAGCCAGCAAAAACACTTCTTCCGTTGCGGGGAATCGAACCCCGGCCTTATGGGTGAGAGCCATAAATCCTAACCACTAGACCACAACGGAGCGGTGAGAGAGGGGGGCGCCGCGTGCCGTTAAAAAGGGGGGGGGGGGGGGGGAGCGAGGCGATAAGAGTGCGCGTCAATTCACATTCAAAAATGTTTTTTTTTAGTACGGTAGTCAACGGTGTTTGCGGACTTTTTTCAAAATTTTCCAAATTTGCCCGCGAATTTTTAAAATTCAACTTTCTTTCTGGGAACGTTCCCCGCCAAAAACCTGAAATCCAGAAAAATTCTGCTCATTTTCTGGAGACTTCAGAATTAGGAAAACTCACACCTTCTACTCACTTCCTCCACTACTCATCATGAACGCACTCGACGAGCGTTGGCAGCAATTGAGAGCTGTAAGTTTGGCAGAAAAAAATCGCTAAAAAATTAATGAAAATCCCATATTTTCAGGTCGAAGCAGATCTCCTCTCTCCCCCGCCGATGGATCCATTCCAGATATTCCCGGTGGGCTGGATGCGTGCCGCCGACGCCAAGCAAATCGACACCCCACCACCGCCACCCCCACCACTCCGTCGCTCGCCACGCCTTCAGCTCCGCCAGATGCCACGTCGCCGCGCGCACTCCCCTGAAGACGTGCCGGTGGTGCCGCGACGACGTCATCTGTCGCCGACGCAGCTGCCCGGCGTGCGCGCCATTCCCAAGGACTACAATCGCTTCTTCCGCGGGCTGTTGGCGCCTGGAGAGTTCTTCGCTAAGTGAGCCACGTCTTCTGAAGTCTTCATAGTAGAATTTTGTAGGTCGCAGACACGCTACCTGGGACCGTTCGACGTGCCGCCAACTGCGGCGAATCTGCCCGCCGACGACGACTACATCATTCTGCAGCGGATGGGACGGCTTCCGGATTCCGGAAAATCGATATTCCGTCAAGTCGGCAACCTCTCCACCTGATGCTTCTTCTATTAATAATTGTATATATGTGTCATTTCTAGACCCCCCCTACCCGATTTTAACCAATTTCCCCCGTTTACCCCCGAAGACTTTAATATTAATATCCATAATTGTATGTGCGTAATGTTTTAACCCCTGCGCCTTTGAAATTGAAGGATTACTGTGCAAAATGTCTTTATTTCGATGGTTTCACTGGTTTTCGCGGCCGCGGGAACGACGTCTTCTTGATGAAGCGCTCGATGGCGTCAGACGGCTGGTCTTGGCGCCAGATGCCCCACGTGGCGAATGCGCACGTGCTCCAGAAGACGACGCTGCCCACGCCGATCACTAGCCACCTGTTATTTTATTGATTTTTCTTTATTTTTCCTAATTTTCCCAAAATTCCAGAAAAACTCACATAATTTCAGCACTTTCCGCTTCTTTTTCACTCGTCCAATGCTCCGGCTCCACCATCTCACTTCTGAACTCATCTGCCACGTGGCGAAGCACAGATGGCATTCTGAAGAGAGCCGCATCGAAATCAGAAAACCGAAACTCTTCGGAATCTGGAATTCCACGTAGCGCCACGAAAATCGCGCCGTAATCCGACAGAATCGGTCGCCACGTGACCTCCGACGTCTTCTGAACCGACATTCGAATCGCCACGTCGTCAAGCCGCTTCTGAATCTCGAGCCGAGTGGAATTTGGAATTCTGGAGGAGTTGTACGCCTTCAGAATCATCGGAATCACCGCGACGGCTTCTTCCAATAAGATGGACGATTTTTTCAGCGATTTTTCGTGTTTTTTCAAGTTTTTCAATGGGCCGAGCACTTTTTGGAGCCATTTGTCTTGGCGAGCTCTTTGGAATTGCTCACTGGTGTTGGATGATGCAATTCCAGTGATCACTGTGGAGAGGTTGCTCATTTTGTAGTAAAATTCGTAGAAATTCGCTAAAATCGATAAATTTCGCAAGAAATCGATAAAAATCAATAATACCATCGATATTCCTACTCGGTGAAGAATCGGAAGCAGAAATGGAAGAAAAATTGATTAAAATCACTGAAATTATCGATTTTCTATTGATTTTTTAATAATTTTTCGGATATTCCTTACTTTTGATCAATAAAATCGCAATTTTCATGGTGAAACGTGAAAACTTTTCAAAATAACAACAAAAAAAATCGATTATCGATTTTTTTCAAGGCCACGCGGTGGCGACACGAAACATGGGCGGTCATTACTAGAGAACTATGAGAATTGCGATCGTCGTCATCGGATTGGTGGTTTTTTGTCAATGTAAGTGCGCTCTATCGAGAAAGGGAAAGAGGCAGAGAGAGATGGGAGTTGGAGAGTAGACGCAGACACAACAACAAAAGTTGTTTTTTCAGCGCAAATTACAAACAAAGTACATCAAATTGAATCTGAACTACTAGAAATCAGCAGAACGAAACGATCCGGTATTGATTTTCACCGAATTATCGATTTTTCCATTTTTTTCTAGGCGACCCATTCGACGAATTCGTTGAAAAAGCCACGAATACAGCACAAATCGTAAATGGCATCATTCTCATCAACCAGATCATCGAGGGGAAAGCGGAGCACTCGATCGCCGAGCTCCTCCACCTGAAGACGTCGCTCGCCGAGCTCGAAAAAGTTAGTATGAGCGAGAAGGACGCCTACATGCAGAAGATGACGTTGACGCCACAGCATTCAGAATTGTCGAAGGATTTGAAGAAATTGGCAGATGGGAAAAAGCAATGGAGGGAAATTAGAAATGGAAGACGTCCGGGGGAGCCTGAAATGTCGAAATTGTCGATTTTCGAGCCCATTGAATCGATAGAAGAGTTGCGGGCGGAGGAAGCGGTGACTGATATCAATGGGCACGATCCGATTCGATTGGTGGATATCAAGATTGGGCTCGGGAAGGTGGCGGAGGTGGTGAAACTGTTTGGAAGGATGGAGAAGAAGAGTTTGAGAGAGATCCAGGTGGTGCTCGCGGATTTGACGACTTTTGATGAGTATCAGTGGGCAGTGGAGCTGGGGAACTGGAATTCGAGCTCGGAAATTGAAAAAATCAAAGGATTGCTCAATGAGCTCCCGGCGAAAGGCTTTCCCTCAATGGCGCTTGGGAAAAGCATGACAATTGACGAGAAAATGCACACTTTAGCGTTCCCGAATGGACACGTGGATTTAAAAACGATGAAAATTGACACAGAAAAGTCAGAGCTCCAATTTCTACAAGGAGCAAATCTCAAAGGCCTTCAATTTTTAACACAGCTCCATGAAAAGCTTGATGCACTCGCGATAAAGTTAAATGTCACGCATTCTGACGAAACCACTGATTCAAATATTGAAAAATTATTTTCGGAACTCGAAAAATCAAAGAATTTTCTGATTTAAATGATATAAGTTTCACCTCGAAAACTTGAGAAATAACGGATTTCAAGGGTGCATGTCCCTTTAATTTTACAAAGTTACTGTAGCTCAGTTTTCAATTCGTATTTTGACCCATCAAACCATAACTTTCCGACAAGTTATTTATATATTCTGAATCACCAAAGGATGCTCTATTGAATGATAACAAAATTAAAAAAAAATTGGCGCGAAATTCAAAAATTTTATAATTTTCAAATTTTATAGAAGTTTGACATTTTTACCTTATCAGAATCAGCTAAATTGTCTGATTTCAATGATATATACTCGCCGCACGTATCAGTAAGTGCGCTCCACTGCAAAATGACCGAGATGGAAGAGAAATTTGGAGTTTTCTAGGCCGCGGCCATCGATTTTTCACCGCGAAATTTTCTGAACGGTGGCGCGAATTTCGAGATGGTGGCCGTGGCCGAGAAAACTCCAGTTGTGCAGTGGAGCGCACTTACTGTCGCGTGCGGCGAGTATAAGTTTCACCTCGAAATCTTCAAAATTGACTGTTTTATAGGTGCATGTCCCTTTAATTTTACAAAGTTACTGTAGCTCATTTTTTGATTTGCATTTAAACCCATTAAACCTTAACTTTTCGGAATGTTGTTTATATATTCTGAATCAGAGGAAAATTCTTTATCGATGGATACCAAAATTTTGAAATTTAGCGCGAAATTCAAAAATTCAAAAAATCTGAATTTTTCAAATTTTTGAAAACTTCGAAATTTTTCACCTTATTAGAATCAGCTAAATTTTCTGACTTTAATGATATACGTTTCACCTTGAAATCTTCAAAAGTGACTGTTTTATAGAAGCATGTCCCTTTAATTTTACAAAGTTACTGTAGCTCAGTTTTCAATTCGTATTTTAACCCATTAATCACTAACTTTTTGCTTGCTTATTCATATATTTACAATCCGCGAAGAATTCTCTATCGAATAGTGCCAAAATTTGCAAAATTTGGCGCCAAATTCAAAAATTTAATTTTTTCAAATTTTTCGAATTTTTAAAATTTTTCTAGAATTCGCCTCGGTGTACCCGGAACTCAAAGGAATCGCAGATCCAAAACTCGACATTCCAAAAATCGTCGCCTGGGTGAAAGCCACCCCCACCACCAGTACACCAATGGCTCCACTCACCGAGCTCGCTGCTCTCGACCTCGGCTTCACCGCCTTTGACTCGTCGCTGACGGCAATGCCGAGTGCTCTGCGGCATGTCAGTGAGACTGTCAAGAAGCAGGCGAGCAAAGGGAGTGCTCCGGCCAGTGGGAAGAAGGAGGAGAAGGATGGTGGATCGATGTGAGAAATTGGAAAAAAAATTTTGAGTTGAAAATTTTTTTTTAGAATTTTTTTTAGTTTTTTCATTAAAATTCGTCAAAAACGGATCAAAAACCTTCGAAATTCAAAAATTTTACAAAATTACTGTAATTTTCGCGGCGAGACCCATGAAATTGAAGTTTTTTTGCAAAATTTATCGATTTTCCTAGATTTTTGCAGATTTTCAGTCATTTTTCTGAAAATCCTGATAAAATTTGATAAAATTCGATGAATTCAATGCTTTTCAACCAAAAAATCACTGAAAAACAGAAAAAAAATCGGATAAAAGTCAATAAATTCCAAGTTTTTGGGTCTCGCAGCGGAGGATACTGTAGTTTTGTGAATTTCACCGTTTTTTCAAAGTTTTTGCTGATTTTTTGCATAAAAATTGACGTTTCAATCGACTTTTTCTGATTTTTCATCGAAAAGCACTTGAAAAACAAGAAAAACAAAGTTTTTGGGTCTCCCAGCGAATAGGTACTGTAGTTTTGTGTATTTATCGCACTTTCAAAGTTTTTTGTTGATTTTTGAATGAAAAATTGCGTTTTTAGGTTAATTTTCATGATTTTTCATCGAAAAGCACTTGAAAAAACAAGAAAAAGGAAGTTTTTGGGTCTCGCAGCGATTAGGTACTGTAGTTTTGTGAATTTCACCGTTTTTTCGAATTTTTTGCTAATTTTGGCATGAAAATTGAGTTTTCAAATCAAAAATTGTCTTTTTTCATTGAAAACTCAATTTTTTGCAATTTTTCAACAAAAAAAACCCAGAAAATCGATTTTTGAAGCAAATTTTCAGTTAAAAACGGCAATAACCAGAAAATTTAGAAAAATTTACAAAATTACGATACTTTTCGCTGCGAGACCAATAGAAAAACACCATTTTCCAGGGTGTACATCTTCGTTGGCGTCGGCGCCCTCATCCTGGTGCTAATTTTGGTCGCCGCCGTATTCCTGTACTTTAAGAAGAAAAAGAAGACGAAGCCCACGTCGAGTAACACCAAATCGACAGGCGATTCCACCAAAAAGAGCAAAAAGGGCTTTTCGCTCGTCGGAATGCTCAAAAAGAGCAACAAATCGGCGGAGAAATCGGTGTCAGGATCGAAAAGTGCCGACGTGGCGAAGACGGAGACGGCTCCAGCTCCAGGGGCTCCAGAAGCGTCGTCGGCGATGGCGACGGCGAGAACGGAGACGCCCACGGTGCTCAAGTCCACCAAAAAGCCCAGGAAGACGGAGACGTCAAAGGTTGCTCCGGCTGCTGCGGCTCCTGCTGAGCCAGATTTTATCGCCTCTGATTATGATCCGACGTATGCTTTTATTGATTTTTTTTAATTGAAAAAAAAATTATTGATTTTTTGCAGTGTCGAGCAAGTCTGATGGATTCTGATGGATGAAAAGCACTAAACTGAACTTTCTCTACTTTTTGCCCTTTTTCATCGAAAAATAAACTGTATTATCGAAAAAACGTTGTTGCAATTGCGCTCTATTGAACAGGGCGCCAAAAATTGCGATTTTTCGCAGTTTTTCATCAAATTTTCGTGAATTCAGCGAAAATTGAGCGAGAAAACTGTAATTTCAAGCGGAAAAACCAGAATTGTCGAAAACACAATGTTGCAAGTGCGCTCTATCGAACAAAGCGCCAAAAACATCAAAAAGACTTGAAAAACAGCGATTTTCATGGTTTTTCTTGACAAATTCGTTAAATTCAGGGCAACTTGACTGGAAAAATGTTCAAAAACTAAAAATTGTCGATCGAAAATTGTTGCAAAGGCGCTCTACCGAACAAAGCGCTAAAAATTGCAAAAATACATGAAAAACAGCGATTTCCATGGTTTTTATCGTTGAATTTGTTAAATTCAGTGTAACTTCACTGAAAAAATGCTCAAAAACCAAAAATTACCGGGAAAACTATGTTGCAAATGCGCTCTACCGAACATCGCGCTAAATATCGGATTTTTCGCTATTTTTCTTGTCAAATTCGTTAAATTCACTGTGAAATTGGTTTTTTCTGCATTTTCCAGTTTAAAAACCACTTGAAAATCTGAAAATTCCGAAAAAAAAAACTTTTTTTGATCTACAGTAAATTTGATGGCGCGAAATTTTCTTTTCGCAGTTTTTCTTGAATTTTTTCAATTTTTTCTGTTTTTTCTCTAGTTTTTTCCACTTTTTTCTCCTTTTTCCCAATTTCCCATCAATAATTTTCCCAGAAAATGAACGATCCGCCGATCGCTCACCATGTGATTCCTTCTCGTCTCAATGGACCATATAAAAAACAAAGTGTAATCAAAAAAAAATTTTCAAAAAAAAATCGATAATTCCAGCGATACTTCCCGCCAGTGAATCGCCGACACGATTTTCAGCCTCAGGTACTGAAATTGAAAAAAAATTTTTTAGTAATTATAATTATTGATTTTTTGTTGCAGATGAACCATAACCTTCACTGCACCCAGGCATTCAGATTCAAAAAAGTACAGTAACCCGGAGAAAAACTGCAGTAATCCAGGGGTTTTTGTAGAGACACACGCAGAAAAGCGCGCCGATTCAACAACCGTGTTCCAACTTTCAGAATTATTTGCAACAGGTGGGTCGGGGTACTGTAGTTTAATGGATTACTGTAGTTTGCAGCGTCGTCAGCAACAGATGAGCATTTTGGCAAAATTCGATATGGTTTCGCAGGAGAGAAAGGTATTTTTTGACGTGAACACTACAAACTACAATGTCGACTACAGAGGAAGTCAGAAAACGCGCTCTATTGAACTAGATTTTTGGAAGAATAAATTTGACGTGTTTTTCGAATTGAAATTGTATTTTGTAGCTGAAAAACTTTAATTTATTGATTTTTACAACCGAAAATAAGATTTGAATCGAAAAAATGTTGAAAACCGGCGAAAAAACCATGAAAAACGCTAAAAATCCACATAGTCTGTAATTGTTCGTCAACTAGGGTGCATCAGGAATACAGTAATCCTCAAAAAATAAAAATCATCAAATTTTTGAATTTTCTAGTGGTTTTTCGACAAGTTTTCCAAAACTTTTGTAGAATTTCAAATTTCCACAAGAAAAATCAATAAAAACCACAATTTTCTCGTCAAAAATATCGATTGTTTTCAAAAAATCGCTAGAATCCGGTAGAGCGCACTTGCATCACTATTTTTCTGTAATTGCGCGTCAAATATGGCGCGTTCGCATTACAGTAACCAAAATAGACACAAAAACCAACAAAATCTTTATTTTCTGTATTTGCTCGTCGAATATGGCGCATCGGGGATACAGTAACCCTCAAAACCACAAAAATTCGATAAAATCCTCTTTTTCTGTAATTACTCGTCAAATTTAGCGTATCCCGAGTACAGTAATCATAAAAACCACATTTTTCTGCAATTTTTCGTCAAATTTAACGCATCCAAAGTACAGTAACCCTCAAAAACCAAAAAAATCAATAAAACTCCCAAATTTTCCAGCAATCGCACTACAATCGCCACCTCCACGACTTCCAACACGAGCACCCGCCACCACAATTCACACCCTCACCAACGCCACCAAAGCCCTCACCAAAACCCTCACCAAAACCAATTCCACCACCAGTGAAACGTGTGCTCATTTCGTCGAGCCCCGACCATTTCACCCAACTGATAAATGGTGTCGAGATCACCGTTTTTCGCGCCACGGATCGCACCCAACCACCAATTTTCCCGTATTTTGAGCCGGAGCCAGAAAAAGAGCCAGAAAAAGGGGCGGAGTCAGAGCCTAATCAATAATCAACGTTTTATCAGATTTTATGCGAATTTCTCACTTTTTGTATGTATAAACTCGATTTCGACTTGTAAAATTTTATTGATTTTTCAATTTTCTCACACACAAAAAAGTCAAAAAATATCCCGTAAATCGAATGGGGCAATAATTGGATGGGAAATTGGGGAACAAATGAGGCCTATGGCACAGAGATATATAGGATTTCAAGAAATTTTTTGAAAAGTTAAAAAAAATCGATAAAATCAATCAATAAGTGGGCTGCGATGGGTACTGGCCGGGTGGGTAATAGTTGCCGCCTTGTGGATAAGAGTTCTGTGGATATCCCTGGTTTGGCTGCTGATAGTATTGGCCTTGTTGCTGGGGTGGGTAATTCTGCATTTGGTACTGTTGCTGTTGGGAGTAGTCGTCTGGAAATGGGGTTACTGTAGGTTGGAAGTACGCAAACACTTATTGGAATGAAAATTTGGGCATGGCTTCAGCGTGAAGATTGCGGGCTAATAGAGTTACAGTAATCTGGAATAATCTTGAAAATTGTGAAAATGCATTGGATTTGACGACAAAACCCTTAAAACTAGAATTTTGTCGTCAAATCTGGTGCATTTACACAATTTTCAAGCTTTCCAGGTTACTGTAGCTCCCAAAGTCCGCAATCACTGCGAAAAATGAAAATTTGGGCATAGCTTCCGCGGGAAAGTGATTGCAGAGTTTTGAAACTACAGTAATCTAGAAAATCCTTGGAAATTGGATTTTTTTGAAGTGAGCACTGAAAATGCACAGAACCTGTCGACAAAATGCAGAATTCTAAGAAAAGCTGCTTTTTATCGTCGAATTCATTCTTTTGACGGGAAAACGCAGAATTTTTTAAAAATCTGCATTTTCCCGTCATATTCCATGCATTTTCAGTGTCAAATCCCCAAAAATCCAATTTCCAAGCGTTCCAGATTACTGTAGCCTCAAAAGTCCGCAACCACGGTACCTTGATAATGGTTATCCTTGTCCTCTCCGCAATCGAAAATCGATCGGCAGCAGCAGTAGGCGCCGATGCAACAGCCGCAGCAGAGGAGGAGGAGGATCAGGATCACACTGGAAAATATTGATTTTTTCGGGGAAAATATTGATTTTTCTGAAATTTTTGTGAAAAATAGGTTAGGATAGGTAAAACATGCAGAAAAATTAGTAAAAAACGAGGAAAAAAAGGTTAAAAACATAGAAAATCACACATAAAAACTGAAAATAACCTTAAAACTGCCAATCTTCGGAAGGGGACCTGAATTTTTAGATTTTTTTTTAAATTTTTACATAAAAATTTGAAAAAATCTTCAAATAAATACAATTTATATACATTTTTCACAGAAAAAGCAAAAAAGACACGGACAAATTGATTAAAGTTTTCAGTTTTCAGGACAAAGAGCTCATTTCACCCATGCTCCCCCCAAAAAAGTTGCTCCAAATTTAGAGAAAAACGCTGAAAATCAAGTACATCAAGGCGACGGTGCCGGCGGTGGAGCCGTGGCTTCCAGATGCTCCCGGAGAGCCGCCGTTTGTGCTCTGCGGAGCCGGACAGCAATCAGTGCCACAGCACACTTCACGGCCTTGTTTGCACGCCCACACGATCGTTTTGGGCTTCGAGCCGTCGCGGTATTGGATCTACAAAAAATTTTGTAGTTCGGGTTACTGTAGGTACAGTAATCCTCACATTCTGAAGCACTTGGTCTGGAGATGGTGTCGTCGTGCTTGGCGCCATCGTCGAGGAGGCGTCTGGAGCGGGTGAAATTGTCGTGGTGGTCGTTGAGGTGGTGGTGGAGGTCTGGAAAATGGAAATTTGGGCATAGCTTCCGCGGGATAGAGATTACGGACTCTTGAAGCTACCGTAACCTGGAAATTTTTTGAAAATAGTGGAAATGCACCTAAGTTGACGACAGAATGCAGATTTTCTTCATTTCACTGGTAAATTAGTGAAAAAAGGGGAAAAATGTGCATTTTCTCGTCAAGTTAGGTACATTTTCACAATTTTCAAGAAATTCTAGGTTACTGTAGCTTTTAAAATCCGCAATCACTGATAAAATGGTGATTTGGGCAGCGCGTGTGATTGCGAACTTTTGGGGCTACAGTAATCTGGAGTTAAGCCAAAAATTGGAAAAATACATCTAATTAGACGACAAAATGCAGAATTTATAAATTTCGTCGTCAAATATGGTGCATTTTCACAATTTTCAAGTAATTCCAGGTTACTGCATCTCCAAAACTTCGCAATCACTGATTCAAAATGAAAATTTGAGCATAGCTTCCGCGGGAAAGTGATTGCGGACTTTTGGAGCTACAGTAATCTAGAAAAATGTTGAAAATAGTGAAAATGCATCTAATTTGACAACAAAACCCTTGAAATTTGGATTTCGTCGTCAGATTAGGTGCATTTTCCCAATTTTTGAGAGATTCCAGGTTACTGTAGCTTCAAAACTCCGCAAGCACCGATAAAATGGGAATTTGGGAAGCGCGTGTGATTGCGGACTCTTGGAGCTACCGTAATCTGGAGAAAAGTTGAAAATAGTGAAATTGCAGCGGATTTGACGACAAAACCCTCAAAATTTGGATGGTGTCGTCAAATTAGATGCAATTGCACAATTTTCGAGAGAATCCAGGTTACGGTAGCTTCAAAAGTACGCAATCACTGACTTCGATGAAAACCACTTCAAGTGACGAGAAAATGCAAAAATTATGAAATTTCTGCAATTTCTCGTCAGATAAAGCACATTTTCAACAAGAACTTTACGAACCTGTTCAATCAAGGTATTCAGCGGCATCGAGCACTGGAACTCTCCATTTCTCACTTGTCCATGATTATCCCAGTGATAATCACGGTTATTATAATGGAACGGAGAAGTGGCCGAGTTGATGATAGCCTTTCCAGCCTCATAGGCGAGAATTCCACCGGCCGCACCAAGGGCTCCACCAATCAGCGCCTTTTTAAAGGTGCCGGAGCTCGCCGAAGAGCCGAGTCCGGAGCCAGGGCGGAATCCGCCGGGGCTCGGGTGGAAGCCGCCTTGATTTGGGTGGAATCCACCCTGGTTAGGGTGGAATCCACCATTATTATTGTTAAAGTTGTTGGGTCTCGGCTGATTGTTGAATCCACCCTGGTTGGGGTGGAAGCCACCCTGATTCTGATTGAAATTGGTGCCTTGCTGAACACCAGTTCGTGAGCCCGACTGTCCGCGGCTCGAGAAGCCCCCTCCGCCACCTGAGAGTGAGCCGCCGCCGGATGTGGCTCGGCGAGCTTCGATGGGTCCTGCGGTGAGGACGAGCAGGCTGATTAGGCCAGTGAATAGATGTCGGAACATCCTGGAAGATTGGGATGAGCAAGAGGGGCTCGGGGAGCACGGAGAGAAAAGTGATCACGATGAGCAAGACACTAGAGCCGACTAGACTGTAGTGCGTGGTGTTGCGTGTTTTAAAACGCGCAATAGTACGCACTACTATGTTTTAAGCGCGCTCTATTGCAAAACGACATTTTTGCTTGTCGATTTGCAATAGAGCGCGTTTACAAAGTTTACAGAGGTATTTAGCGCGTAGTGTTGCGTGTCTTAAAACACGCAACACTACGCACTACTCTTCTGCAAATGCGCTCTATTGCAAAACGACAATTTTGCTTGTTGATTTGCAATAGAGCGCGTTTACAATGTTTACAGAGATGTGTAGTGCGTATTGATGCGTATTTCAAAACACGCAACACTGCGCACCTTATTAACAAATAACAAAAATTCGTGTTTCAATAGCGTTTCTATCATGAAATCACATTGAAACAGAAAAATTCATCATTTTCGATCAATTTTTCATGAAAATCCGTCAAATTTCATGTGGCGCTTTAGTAGTGCGTATTGTTGCGTGTTTTGAAAAACACGCAACAGTACGCACTACACTGTAAACGCGCTTTATTTGAAATAAACGAAAAAGTACAAAATTCAGCAAGACGCCGAGTCTGCGTCTCACTGAATTTCACACTATCTCGTTGATTTTCAGTGTAGTGCGTAGTGTTGCGTGTTTTGAAAAACACGCAACACTACGCACTACACATGAAATTTCACGGTTTTTCATGAAAAATTGATAAAAATGACAAATTTTCACATTTTAAAGTGATTTTTCAATAAAATCAGTACTAGAACGCGAAAATTCCTCATTTTTTCATTCGAAAAACTCAAAAATCCAACAGGACCACCGGAAATCCAACATGACCCAGAGAAAAATAAAAAGTGAGCAAGGCTGAGGAAGAAAGAGCAAAAACAGAGCTATTTGCTCAGCTTTTTTTTCAAGGCCACTGAGCAAGTGAGCACCTGAGCTGCTATTCTAAAGTGTTGGCAATTCAGAAGACGTCAACGTCTTCTAACAGGAACCACACCCAATTCGGCCGAAAACGGGCGGCCTCTTTTCTCTCTCGATCGATCCGTTTTCTAACGGAACTAAAGACTGGAGATCAGCGAGATAACGTGTGATTCAGAATTCAGAATCTTCGTTGAAGTTTTTGAATATGTCCTACTCAAATAACGGAGATTCTGAAGACGTCAATTCAGAAGACGTGGAACACTTCTAAAAATCAATCGATTCAGAATACGTTGACGAAGGCGAAAACTAGACGTGCCGACTATTGTTGTGGTTGCGAAAGAGAGAGAGAGAAAGTGAATCGTGATTTCCATTTGAAATCGGAAAATCACATTTTTCGGTCTAGATGACGTCAGTGAGATGACGTGGCAAAACATCTGACGAAAAGTTGCGGACTTTATCTGCAATTCGTCGTCAAATATGTTGTCTTTCGTTAGGATCAAAGATTTTTGCCTGTAGACAGAATTCGTCATCGTCAATTAGTCGACAATCGAGTGAAGATCAAATTGTATTCAGATGACGTCAATTGGGCGGATAGTGAAAGTGCGCTCTATTGAACAAACATAGAATTTGGCGGGAAAATTCGAAATTTTGAGGATTTTATCGATTTTTCTTGCAAAAATGTTGTTAAAATTGATTTTTAACACAATGTTTTACTATTTTCACGATAAAAAACGATTTATCAGCAAAAATAACAAAAAAGATGCAATTTTTACAGAATTTTTGCAGAAAAACTGAAGAAAATCGATAAAAATCGCGATTTTTCCAATTTTTTCAATCGCTGTTCAATAGAGCACCTTTGCATTCCTATTTTCAAAAGTTAAGGAACCCTATCAACGACTATTTGCCAAAGTACTTGAATTTTCCAACGCGGAACTGTACAGATCGACGATTACCAGTGAGACCGTTCACAATTTATTGGTTTCATCGGCGGATAGTGTGTTCTGATCGAGGAAATCACGAAGTTTACTATAGTTTATTGATTTTTTTCATGGAATTTAATGATAATTGAAGTTTGAGTGGATTTTTTCAGGAATTGGTGCAAAATTTCGGGATAATCACAGAAATTTTAAAATTTCAGAAATTTTTTACAGTAAAAATTGAGTTCAAAAGAGATTTGATAGAAAATTGCGTTTTTTGACCATTTTGAACATGAAAATTGCTTATTTTCTCAATTTTCAGGTCCAAAATACTCAAAAACCACATATTTTCTTTCAAAACCCTTTCAAAACCAATTTTTACTAAAAATTAGCCTCTAAACTTGTAAAAAACCAAGTGAACATCGAAAAGTTACGTTTCAAACTCTTTAAAGTGCGCAAAAAGATCATATTTGCTCAACGAGCACATTTCGGCTCCAATGAAGCCTGCTAAACTGAGAAAGTGCTACAAAACATACATTTTTGAGGTTTTAGAGTGAAAAATGGGTTAAAAACTACTAAAAACTACCAAAATCACTAGAAAATGATGGAAAATTTAGAAAAATTAATGAAAATTCACTAAAAACTACTGAAAATGCAAAAAATTACTTCAAATTACTGAAATTCTGCTGAAAACCACTAAAAATCACTAAAAACTACCGAAATCACTATAAAATGATGAGAAATCTAGAAAAACCTATGAAAACTCACTAAAAACTACTGAAAACTACGAAAAACCACTAAAAACCACCTAAACTGCTCGAAAATAGTGAAAAATCTACGAAAAAACCAATAAAACTGACTCGTGCGCACCTTTTGCGCAAACAAGTGACCTCTAGACAACAAACCGGCTACTATTTCCTCGACAACACGCTATTTTACCTAAAAGTCGGAAAAAAGTTACAAAAAGTTAGAGAAAAGTTACTGTCAACACAAAAACAGCATATCTGACGACAAATCACGGACCTTGTGCAATTTGTCGTCAGATATGATGCTATCCCAAACTTTAAAAACTTTAAAAAGTGATGATTATTTGAGGAAGAGCTTGGTAAACTAAACAGGTAGCTAGACAATGGCATCAAAGCTCATTTTGAGGTGCTCCGCGAGCAAATAGTGATGAAATATTGCTAGAGGAATTCAGATGTGAATTCAGAATTCAGAATTCCAAATTCTGTCCATGCAACTGAAGGGAACACCGCCCATGCGCGCACCTCTCTATTTCTCTGCGCCCTCCTCGTTCCCACTGCTCTCTCGCTTCGGCATGGAAACATTATTATTATGGTTGTTCACCTTTATGTTCAGAGAGACGTGGAACGCTTTTCACACAAATAGAGGAAAATTTCTGAAAAAACTGAAAAAAAAACCGTTTTTTCTTTGATCTCCTTGAAAAAACCGGATTTACAGCGATTTTTGTAAAAAATGTAAGAAAAATTGAAGTTTAACAGAGAACCGAAAAGGAAGAAAATTTTATTGAGAGAAAAAATTGAGAAAAATGATGGGAAAATGGCGAAAAACGGGGAAAAAAGGAAATATTTTCAGGCTACAGTAACCCGGATTAAAGGCGCAGGGTGGAAAATTTTTTGGTTTTTTGGGGTTTTCAGGTTTTTTCAGTTTTTTCAGGATTTTCCAGGGTTTTTTTTTTTCAGATTTTTTTCAGATTTTCTTCCAGATTTTCAACCATTTTTATATTTTCTTGTAATTTTTACATTTTCCAATCAATTTCCACTCCAATAAACTCTTTTTTTCCAAAAACTTTTCTACCGTACCTTAAAGGCGCTCAACTAATTTCTCCCAACATTTCCCGCGAATCCCCAAAATGGCACCAGTTGCTCATCATTTTCGCGCCGCATTTTATTGCCTTTTGAATGTGAAAAAGTGGTGGGAACAGCGTGTTACTCATCGAAAAACATTTTTGCTCCCCCCTCCTTTTTTGTTTTGCCGGCTCTTTTTGGAGCATTTTCATTTTTAGAGCTCAAAAATTTTTTCTTCTTTTTTTCACTCTATCAATTTTCTACAAGTTCACCTCCCCAATGTTGCTCATTTTGCCCGGCGGGCTCACCTTCCACTCGAAAAGTCCGCAATTGCACCCGAATTGACGACATTTCTGCGTACACGCTTTCTCTGCGCTCTCTCTGTTTCGTGTGCTCTCTCGTCGGGTGGGCTTTGTCGGCCACCGAAAAGTGCTCATTTTTCACTCGATTTTGCTCTTTTTTCGGCATTTTTTTATTTTTTTTTAAATTTTAATAAAGTTTAACATGTTCTTGTTGTAAAACACGAAAAATTTGAAAAATTTATTGATTTTTTAATATTTTCTTTGAAAAAGTAAAAAGTGAAGAAAAACAATTTCTTTTTCTTAATTGCAATGACTCATCCCCTTTAAATTATCATAATTTCCTTTCGAAACAATGCTCCTTTTGCTCTCTGTGTCTCTTTCATAAAAATAGAGCATGAAAGGAGCGAAAAGAGCACAAAGAGCCCGGAGACGCAGAGAAAAAGAGGGGTGAGAAGACGTGAAATGCAATAATCTTGGAGCATGTTAATCCTCACACTCTCCCCTCTTTTTCTCTTTTTGCCACAATTGCAGTTTTTAATTTTCAGCATTCAATTTATTGTCGTTTGTTGAAAAAATAACTGTTTTATCAATTTTTTCCATTTTTTCCGGTTGAAAATGATTGAAACACTGGATTTCATCATAGAGAAGTGTTGAAATAACAGTTTTCCTAGGAATTTGAGTGAAAAAAACAGAAAAAATTGAGAGAAAATGTGAAAAAACAGTGATTTTCATGATTTTCTGTATTTTCATGTCATGGTGAACACACCGAATCGAGTCTACAGTAATTTTAACAATTTTCATTGAAAAAAAACTGAAAAACTAGGGATATTTCGCTAGATTTAGAAAAACTTTATGCAAATTTTTGAAATTTACATTGAAAAATCGAAAAAGTTTACAAATTTTCAAATATTTTTGATTTTTAACGCTACAATCCGTTAAATTATCAATTTTGCAAAAATTCAGTTAAAAATAATGCGAAACTGTGAAAAAACCTGCCAAAACTCATTTTTTCGATTTTCCGTTTTTTATCTGTCATGTTGTACACACAATTTTCTATTTACAGTAATCTATCCAAATTTTATCACAAACATTTCAAAAAATCCAGAAAAACGCGCCGAAATTGACAGAATCATCGAATTCATCGAAATTTCCACCAAAAACTATGAAAAATATGGAAATTCTTCCAAAATCTCCATTTTTCATGTTTTCTGCATTCTTCCGTCATGGTGTCTACACCAACTCCAATCTACAGTAATCTGACATATTTCTTTTGTGAAAAACCGTGAAAAAACAAACAATTTAGTGCGAAAATCGACAAAATGATCAAATTTATCTAAATTTCTATCAAAAGCCATAAAAAACGAAAAAAACCTACCAAAATCCCATGTTTTC
The DNA here is from genome assembly GCA_963572205.1 of Caenorhabditis imperialis. Classification (NCBI taxonomy): domain Eukaryota; kingdom Metazoa; phylum Nematoda; class Chromadorea; order Rhabditida; family Rhabditidae; genus Caenorhabditis; species Caenorhabditis imperialis. The sequence continues at coordinate 2,132,247 of OY751541.1, forward strand.
TAATTTTCGCATTTTCCCGTCACCGTGTACACACCAATTCTAATCTACAGTAATCCATACCACTTTTCTGTCAAAAATCTCAAAAAAAATGCCCAATAAGAACCAAAGCGACCAAAATCATAAGTTTCACCTAAATTTTCACCAAATTTTCAACAAAAAAGTGTAAAAATCCTTCTAAATCCCATTTTATCTACTTTTCTGCATTTTCCCGTCTCGGTGTACTCACCAACTTCACTCTACAGTAATCTATCGCATTTTTATTGCAAAAAACACCAAAATATTGCAGAATTGGGTGAATAATCCACCATGTGCAAGCGGATATCGGCGCTATTGCCGGCGGCCATTGCGTGGACGTTGATCGTCGGCTGCACCACCGCGTTCGGCTACTTTTTGGGCCCCAAAATTTGGACCGAATGGAATTTGTTCGTTTTTCATGGAAAATTTTGAAAAATTCGAAAAATCTGCATTTTCTCGTCATGGTGTACAGTTTAGTCAGTGAAAAAGTTACGTTAACCTGAAAATTGAGTGTGCAAACACTCAAAATGACGAGAAATTGCAGAAAAATGAGTTTTCAAGCAATTTTCCACCAATTTTTCTGAAGATTTTCAAGATTTTCCAAATTTCCATTGATTTCCAGTAAAAAATCAATAAATTTTGCAGCCCCGAACCAATTCGGGACCTTCTACCCGATTTTCTCCGAATCGGCCCAATTCTCCTGATCATCGATGGGCTGATCTTTGCAATGGTGTGCTCCAACCTGCTCATGGCCATGTACTTGGATCCCGCCATTCATCCCTATGGTGATTCAATGGAAATCATGAAATATATGAAAAATTGGAAGAAATCGATGGTTTTTAGAAGAAATTTTTAAAAAAATCTAATGAAAAATGAGAAAATTAGAAGGTTTTGTAGAGAAAATCATAAAAAACTGAGTTTCTACTATGAAAATCGTTCAAAAGTGGACAATTTCGCATTCTTTCAGTAAAAAAGCGTTACAAATGTGAAAATTTCACAAAAAAAACTTCGAAAATGACGAAAAATCGATAAAATTAACTAAAAATCAATAAAAATTCATCAAAAAATCAGTTTCCACCATGAAAATCGTTCAAAAACATGCAAATTTCATAAAAAATATCAAAAATCGATATAAAATCAATAAAATATATCAAATTCACGAAAAACTCACAAAATATGCTATATCTTCCCTGAAAACTATGGAAATCATGAAATTTTATCAAAAAGCATGTTTTTAGCTCGAAATTTCATGAAAAACTGAAAAAATCGATAATTTCCTTCTGTTTCAACATATTTTTCTTCAAAAACTCCAAAAATCTACTGAAAATTTTATAAAATCCACATTTTCAGCAATCGGCTCCGAAGAGCCCTCACAAGTGGACGATCTACGAGCTCCACTCTATAAAAATGTGGACATTAATGGGATTACGGTGCGCATGAAATGGTGTGTCACTTGCAAATTCTATCGACCGCCCAGATCGAGCCATTGTAGTGTTTGTAATCGGTGAGCTCTTGGAGCCAAAAAATCAAAAACTAAGTTTTATTTTCAGGTGCATTGAAACATTTGATCATCATTGTCCGTGGGTGCACAATTGTGTAGGGAAGAGGAATTATCGGTGAGATTTCGAAAAACTTATAAGCAAGGGTGTTCAGTGATTGCTGAGTTTTGAAGCTACAGTACCTGGAAAAATTGATAATTTTATTGCTTCAAGTTTATCGTCTAGATTTGTTGTTGTTTTGTGTGGGATTTGTCGTCAAATCGTATGCATTTGCAACAGCGAATCTTCACGGTACATTTGAGGTTATAAAATTATCATGTTTTCCGGGTTACGGTACCCTCAAAAGTCTGCAATCACTTTGACGCGGAAGCTATGCCCAAATTTTCATTTGAAATAGTGATTGCGGGTTTGCGAAGCTACAGTAACCTGGAATTTTTTGAAAATTGTAAAAATTTAGCTTATTTGACGACAGAATGCAGACTTGTCGTCAAATCCGATGTATTTTCACAATTTTCAAGATTTTCCCAGATTACTGTAGCTCCAAATGTTCGCAATCACTTTGACGCGGAAGCCATGCCCAAATTTTTATTTTACACAGTGATTGCAGATTTTTGGAGCTACAGTAATCTGGGTTTTCTTGAAAACTGTGAGAACACATCTCATTTGACGACAAAACAGTAGAAATGTGCATTTTGTCGTCAAATCAGATGTATTTTCACAATTTTCAAGAATTTCCGAGATTACTGTAGCTCTAAAAGTCTGCAATCACTTTGACGCGGAAGCTATGCCCAAATTTTCATTTTGATCAGTGATCACGTACTTTCCAAGTTACCGTAACCCTTGCAGCTACTTCTTCTTCTTCCTGTGCAGCCTCTCCATCCACATGCTCTACGTCTTCGGCCTCTGTTTCGTGTTCGTGTGGACCGGCACGTGAGTCGCCCAACGACACTCCGCAATACCGCTCGCCCAGCAAAAATTTCAGAGACGCCAACGCGCGCAACAATGTGATCTCGCCGCCGTATCTGTGCGCCATCGTGCTCCTGGCTCTTTGTGCAGTGCTCTGCGTGCCGGTCATCGGGCTCACCGTGTTCCATTTGGTGCTCGTGGCTCGCGGCAGAACCACGAATGAGCAGGTCACTGGGAAGTTCACTTCGGGATATAATCCGTTTACGATTGGGTGTTGGGGCAATTGTAAACGGACTTTGTGTCATAGTCAGTTGCCAACGTGAGTTTTCAGAGTTTTTCGATATTTACAGTGTTTTTTTCCGGAAAATACCGCATTTTTTGCTCATTCTCTGTTGAATGTCGTGATTACGGACTTTTAGGGCTACAGTAACCCGTGAAATCTTTAAAATTGAATTTTCGAACTAAAGTACACTCGATTTGACGAAAAAGTCCAGACATCTGCATTTTTTCGTCAAATCGGCTGTATTTTCATGCTTTTTTGTTTGAAATTCACAATTTTGAAGATTTCCCGGGTTATTGTAGCTCCAAAAGTCCGCAATCACTTTGACGCGGAAGCTATGCCCAAATTTTTATTTCAATCAGTGATTACGGACTTTTGAAGCTACAGTAACCTGGAAGTTCTTAAAAACTGTAAAAATGCATCAGATAAGACGACAAAATCACTAATTTCTGTGTTTTGTCGTCAAATTTAATGCATTTTCATAATTTTCGAGGTTTTCCAGATTACTGTACTTTGAAAAGTCCGCAATCACTAGGACGCGGAAGCTATGCCCAAATTTTCATTCTATTAGTGATTGCGGAGTTTTAAAGCTACAGTAAACTAGAATATCTCGAAAATTGTGAATATACAGCTAATTTGACGACAAAATGACTAATTTCTGGGTTTTGTTGTCAAATTATGTGTACTTTTACAATTTTCAGGACTTCTCCAGATTACTGTAGTTTGAAAAGTCTGTAATCACTTTTATGTTAATGCCCAAATTTGCATTAAACTCGGTGATTGCACACTTCTAGAGCAACAGTAACCTGAAAGTTCTTAAAAATTGTAAAAATGGACCATATTTGACGATAAAATGCACTTTTTCTGTGTTTTGTCGTCAAGTCAAATGTATTTTCACAATTTTCAAGCATTCTCCAGATTACTGTAGTTTGAAAAGTCCGCAATCACTAGAACGCGGAAGCTATGCCCAAATTTTCATTTTTCTCCAATTTCCAGCTTCAAATCCTACGTAATCGCCTTCAAAAAACAACGACGCGAAGAGCAAGCGAAGCTCGCCGAACGTCGTCACGCTCCAATCGAAGAGCGGAACGCGGCAGCCGACGAGGAGAACGAGGAGACGGCGTTGTACGTGCCCGATGAACGGGACGCCGTCGGAGAGCACATCCCACTAAAACAAATCAAAGTGAAGACGGCGAGCTCTACGGCCATCTCGGAGCAGCAGAAGATGTCGGAGAGCCACTCGATGTCGATGAGCTCGTGCGATGAGACGAGGATCACTGTAGATGGGAACAAGATTGGCGATGGCTCCACGTGCAATCTGTTCGAGATGGAGAGGGGTGGTGAGCAATTTTTGTGCTCTTTTTTATGTTTTTAACTTGATTAAGCACATTTTTATCAACTTTTAAGCAAAAAAACGCCCCTAATTGATAAGAACTATGATCCTCTTGAAGCCACGCCCCTTTTTACATCTTTTTCAAGTTTTCCTAATTTCCCGTCCACTTTTCCATAAAAACACCCAAATCAGATAAAACCTACACTGATTTAGATTAATGGCGATGATCACGCAGATAACGAATGAAAAATGAGCAATTTTGAGCTGTTTTGCTCAAATTTCATGAAAAATAGGTCAAAACTATAAAAATTAGGTCAAAATCATGAAAAGTAGGTCAAAACTATGAAAAATAGGTCAAATTCGTGAAAATTTGGTCAAAACTATGAAAAGTAGGTCAAAAACTATGAAAAGTAGGTCAAAAACTATGAAAAGTAGGTCAAAAACTATGAAAAGTAGACCAAATTTAGAACAAGTAGGTCAAGGCTATTAAAAGTAGGTCAAAGCTATGAAAAGTAGGACAAATTTTCTCATTTTCTCATTAGAGCGCACTTTCTGACCCTCTGAATAATTCCAGGAACGCCTCGCCTGACGACGTCTTCATCCATCAGAAGCTCTCGTCAAGACGAGACCGTTTCTCCCACGCGAGGCCACCAATCCTATGAAGAAGCACTGGAAGAGGCTCTTCGAGTGGGCTCCGTCGAGTCGCCGAGCTCTGAAACTGCTCCGAACACGTCGAGGACGATGACCACCTCGCCGAGCTGTTAGTTTTTCTGAAAATTCTCCAGAATTTGAGATTCAGAAGTCAGAAGTCAGAAGACCCCTTCTTTTTTAGAAGACGTCGTTTTTTTTTGAATGAGGGGGCTTCTGAAGAGGTCAAATTACATGTGTCGACCGAAAAAAGTTGATCGAGATGTCCTTGACACTTTTTTGCTCTTTTTTTTCGTTTTTTTTTTCTCGTTTTTTCTCGTTTTTTGATGACGGAATTCATTCAAAATGAGCACTTTTATGCTCTTTTTCCCATCTTTTTCATAAATAACCTATGGAAATTATGGGAAACAGTGAAATTGAGAATTTTCAGCTATTTTCAATGGGAATACCTGCTGAAAAGCATTCTAAAAAAGTTTGACGCACTAAACGCAAGTGAAGCGTGTTTTTGACGCACTAGACGCTTTTTAATGGATTTTTATGGTTTTTTGGCGATTTTTCCCCTTTTTTACATTTTGAATGAGAGATTTATCAAATTCATTCAAAATTTATGTTTTTATTCATGACTCCGCCCCTTTTTGCTCTTTTTGACTGAAATTATCTGGAACTGTTCATTGATATTAGAGCAACAAACTCCTAGTTCAGCACTTTTTATGAAAATCTAATTTGAGCCGAATATTTTCAGTTTTTCTCCAAATTTTAAACTGAATTTTTCAATTTCAGTGCTCAATTTAGATTTCCATAAAAAATGCTCGACTAACAGCTTGTTGCTCTATTATCAATAAGCATTTCTAGAAAATTTCAGTCAAAAAGAGCAAAAAGTGGCGGAGTCATGAGCAAAAAAACCAAAAACTGATGAATTTGTTGAATAACTCGTTCAAAATGTAGAAAAATCAAGAAAAAATGACAAAAAATCATAAAAATCAATTAAAAAGCGTCTAGTGCGTCAGAAACACCCACCACTTGCGTTTAGTGCGTACAACTTTTTCAAAGTGCTCTTTTCAGGAGTTCTCATTAAAAATAGATAGAATTTTATGATTTTCGAAGTTTTCTATAATTGTTGATAGGATTTTATGAAAAAGTGGGAAAAAGAGCAAAAAGTGCTCATTTTTAGTGAATTTCATTATGAAAAAACTGAAAAGGAGCAAAAATTTGCTCATTTTCAGTAAATTTTCTGATGAAAAGCGGAAAAATGAGGGAAAAGTGATCATTTTGAGTCAATTTCATTTTGAAAAGCTAAAAATGAGCAAAAACTGTACAAAAACTGAAAAATATCTTTTTTTGCGGATTCCTAATCCAAGAAAAAGAGCCAAAAAGAGCAAAAAAGAGCAAAAAAAAACTATCCAAACACAGAAAAAACACAAAAAAGTAAAAAAAAAACTGTCCAAAAACTAAAAAAATCATCTGTGAATGGAGCCCTGATCTTTCAAAAAGAGCCTAGATGAGGTCTGTGTGAGTTTTGCAGCATCTTCCGCCTCGGCCGCCCAGACGGTCATCCTGAACGGCTCGGGCTCTTCGTCCACGAAGCCACGTGGATTCACTGACGCCGTCCGGCTCGCTGATATGCTCGCACGCAATCAGCAACAGCCCGTTTGATTTTGAGCTTCTTTTTAGGCATTTAATAATATTTTTTCATATTTTTTTTGGAAGTTTTCTGAAAGTTTTGAATTTTTTTTGATGATGATGATCCTGTCCTGTTCTTTTTTGCATTTTTTTTTCTGGAATTTTTGGGAAATTTTTTGGGATTTTTTGAAAATTTTAGAAAAGTTGAAAATTGAAAAAATTTGAGATTTTTTGAAAATTCTGAAATTTTTAGAATTTTTGAAAAATTGAAATTTGTAGAAAAAATTATTGGAATTTTTGTAATTTTTTAAAAAATTTCGGGATTTTCGGTGTTTTTTTCTGGGAAATATAAAATTTTCAGAAATTTCTAAAAAAAAATTGTAAAAAGTTTTCAAAATTTTACGAAAATTCTGAATTTTTCTTTGATTTTTGAAATTTTTTGAAAATTTTTTTTTTTAATTTTTAAAAATTTTGAAAGTTCAAAATTTTTTTAAAAATTGAAAAAAATTGTTTTGATTTTTTTTTAATTTTTGAATTTTCAGAATTTCTTCTTACAATTTTCAGAATTTTCACTATTTTTTAAAATTTTTATAAAACTAAAAAAATTTCCAAAAATTAAAATTTTCAAAAAAATTTCACTTTTCCCATTCGAATTTCCAAAAAATCCCCCGCCTTTTTCACATTTTGAACGACCCGATCCAACTCCCCCCAAAACACGATTATCGCTTTATCACTGGTACCGCCCCCTCATTTTTTATTGATTTTTTTCACCACCAATTATTGATTTTTATTGATTTTTTCTGTACCTCACCCCATTTGTACTTTGTGCTGCTGCTCTAATCATTCATTGTAAGCCGGAAAATTATTTTTTTTTTCAAAAAAAAAAAATTTTTTTTACTTTTTTGTACTTCTCTCGGACAATTTTCCATTTTTTTTCAATTTTCAAAATGCAAAAATTTTCCCTATTTATTATCATTATGTTAAAGTTTTCGTTAAACATAAAACACTTTTTCCACTCCGCCCCTCCTCCACATCATTATATGAGGCCACGCCCATTTTTGCGCGCTGCCTCTCGCTTCAGGCTCCGCCCACTTTTTGGGACATTTTGTGTGTGCCGAGCCGAGCGACGGACAGACAAAATGATGCGATTTTCGAGTTTTATGATGGTTTTATCGATTCTGGAGAGTGGTGAGTTTTTATTGATTTTTTGAAAAATTGAAAAAAAATTTTGAAAAAAAAAATAAAATTTTTTTTTTGAAAATTGAAAAATGTTAAAAATTTTGAAAAATGTGGAGAATGTGCTCTATTGATAAGTTTCTAGGTGTAATTAGGGGTAATTAGGAGGTGATTAAGGGGTAATTAGGGTAATTAACTTTTTGGATAGGTTGAAATCGAAATTTTCGACCATTTTCCAGGGGAAAACGGTCAATGAAAATATTAGTTAGGTAATTAGGGGCTAATTTGTACTAATTAATGGGCAATTAAGGTAATTGTCATGATGTTTTAGGTTAAAACTTTCTGAAAAGTCAAAAATCAACCTAAAACTACAAAATTGGACCTGGCTCAGCCTGAATCGCCTAAAAACGTGAAATTTATATAAAATGTGTATTTGCAATCGAAAAAACTACCTAAATAAGCAAAAATAGACAAAAAATCTCTCAAATTGAGCAAAATTATCAAAAAATGACCTGAAAATCGTAAAATTCGGCCTAAAACTACCTGAAAAGCTTAAAAACTAGCCTAAATAGCCAAATTTCGTGATAAATTTAGAAAAATCAGCCAGAATTGCTAAAATTAGGTCCAAAACTCTGAAAAAAACCTCAAAATTATCGTTTTTCCAAAGTTTCTCCTCGATTTCACTTTTAATCGGTGACAAGCAGCCCGAATGAGTTTATAAATAATTTCACCCACCATTATTTATTTATCCACCCTTCCCTCACCCTCCCATCCAGCCAAACTTGCACCAACCACCCATCTGGACACACAATGGGATTATCCAGGCAGGTTGTCCAATTTTGGTGTGTGGTGCAAGGGTGGATGGGAGGGAACAGAAAGCACACCAAACTCAAGTAGGGGGGATTTGTAAATGAGTGTAAACGAGAGCTCGCCGAGTCGAGCACCTCCTTTACATAAATTGAATCTAAACGGGGAAAAGAAGGAAGGGGAAATTCGAATTGAGAGCTTCAAGGTGCTCTTGTCGTTTTTGGGGGAAAATGGGGGATGTGGGCTCCGTGAGCAAGAATTCAGGCCTGTTTTAGGCTGGGTTAGGCACTTCTTCAGGTTTTAGACTGATTTAGGCTGTTTAGGCTGTTTCTAGGCAAATAGGCATGTTTAGGCAATTCAGGCCTGTTTTAGGCAGTTCAGGCTGAAATTTATGACATCAGGCCCTTTATTTAGAAAGTCAGGCCTGTTTTCAGGCGGATTGGATTGTTTTAGGCCCCTATCTAGTCGTTTTAGGCAGTTTTTAGGCAAGTAGGCCTGTTTTAGGCATTTCAGGCCTGTTTTAGGCTCGTTTCAGGCCCAACTTGTGTATTTAGGCTTCTTTCAGGCAATTCAGGACTGATTTTGTGGATTTAGGCCTGTTTTAGGCAATTCAGGCCTGTTTTTGAGGATTTAGGCCTATTTTTCAGACAATTCAGGCCGATTCTCATGAGCGTAGGCCTGTGTTAGGCGGTTCAGGCCTATTTTAAGCAATTCAGGCCTGATTTTGAGGATTTAGGCCTGTTTTAGGTTGTTCAGGCCTAGTTTTTTGGATTTAGGTCTTTTTCAGGCAATTCAGGCCCATTTTTCTTTCTTTATGACCGTTTTCAGGCACATTTTCAGGCATTTCAGCCATTTTCTAGGCAAATAGGCCTGTTTCAGGCAATTAACTCCAAATGTTCAGTATCTAGGCCTGTTTTAGGCAATTTAGGCCAATTTTCATGATCCTAGGCGTGTTTTAGGCCATTCAGGCTTGTTTTTCGGCCTCATTAACCAATTTTTAGAATTCCAGGCCTAAGTTTCAAAAAATCTGTAGTAGTTTGAAGTTTTTGACAAACTTCCACACTTTTCTCGCCAATTTTTGACTTTTTTGACCTACTCCCTCCTAGCCCCGCCCCTTTTTGTACGATAAAATGCCCATCACCACCAATGCCACCATTGCCACCCTCACCACACACCCAATGAAGCGTGCCAAAGCGGCGAATGAAGTGGAAAACGTTTTTGTTTAAAGTGGACCTCACCCATCGCACTTTACCTGAGAGGAGAGTGTCATTAAAATTGTGTGTGCTCCTGGAGCACACACTGAGAGCAAGAGCATCAGTTTGAGGGAAGAAAATTCAAAAAGTTGGCGCTCTTTTTTTGATATATGAGCAGTGGCCGCCAGACGGACGCGGTTTTTTCGACATTGAGAGGGGGCTGTTGGAGGGAGGTCGGTTTTCGAGGGGGAGAAAAGGGGGAGGGGGAAATGGTGGTGGTGGAGAGGTGGTGGTGGTGGAAGGGGATAATGGAGTGGATGGAGTTGGTGGAGACCGGAGTGAGTGGCCGGAGTCTGCCGGAGTTGGAATGACAGAAGTTGATAGGTAGCTGGAGTGAGTAGCCGGAGTTAGAATTACCGGAGTTGATGGGTGGCCAAAGTGATTGGCCGGATTCATTAGCCGGTTTTGAAGTGAATGACCGTAGTTGACAGCCGGTTTTGAACGTTCAGCAGCCAAAGCCAGTAATCTAATTGAGTAGCCGAAGTTAGTAGCCGGAGTTGATACGTAGCCGGAGTCTAGCCGATGTAAATAGAGAGTAGCCGGAGTAGTTTACCAAAGTTTAATGACCGGATTCTTTAGCTGGTTTTGAACATTGAGCAGCCGGAATGAGTAGCCGATTTCTATGCGGCCGGAGTTTGTGACCGTAGTTGAAAGCCCGTTTCGAACATTCAGCAGCCAATGTCAGCCGATGTTTAGTGGCCGCAGTTGATAGCCGAAGTCAGCCGGAGTAGCTGACCGGAGTTTCAGCCGGGTTTCAAGGGTTTTAAGCCAATTTTAGCAGACCGGTCTTATAAATGACCGTAGTCAATGGCCGGTTTTGAACGTTTAGCAGCCGGAATGAGTAACCGATGATCAATAACTGTTTTTGATGCTTCTTAGCCGATTTGAATAGACCGGTCTTTAAAATAAAGGGGAGTCAGCCGGAGTCGGTGGCTGGACTTTGATGACCGGAGTTAATTACCGATTTCGCAGTTTATTAGCCGATTTTCATTGACCGATTTCTTAAAATAACCTAAATTAGTGACCGGGGTCATTTTTCTCTTATTCCGGCTGCAATACCCTCAAATAGACTCTCAAACCGATCAACCCATTATTAGCCGATTCTAAAGACCACTGCCAGCCGATTTCAATCACCTCAAACCGATCACTGCTCCGGTCACTCCCTAACCATTCATCAGCAGCCGATCCTACTCACTATCAAAAGAAAATGAGAACAAGAGAACAAGAGAACCAGAGAAAACGAGGAAAAAAGCAAAAGCGGTGCCCATTAAAAACATGTTTCCTGTCGTATCAAAAAAGAGCAGCAGTGTGTGTGTGCTCATTTTCTGCTCAATTTCGCCCCGTCTAATCCAGCTGGCAAACATGACTCTTTGTAAATTTGAGGACACACTTTTCTTCAAAGAATCCAGAAGACGTGCCAAAATCCCTGAGAGAGACGTCGTCAAAAGTGCCCTGTCACCATACTCGTGTTCCGCGACGTCTTCTTCTTGTCTTCAGAAGACGTGGCGCCCCCAGGGAGCGCCAGGAACGTTAATCTTAACGCCGCCTTTTCCCCTTTTTGGACCTGATGTTGTCGACGTCTTCTGAAGATGCTGGGTGAAGATGTGGAAGGGGGGGGGGGGGGGGTATAAACAAGTTTAGGGTAAACGGGGGAAGTGGGATTTACGGAGAAATGATGGGCTCTCCACACGAGTTTTAGGCACAAAAAAGGGGTTCGGAAGGTTTTATGGGTGGAAATTTTGAGAAAATCGGAAAAATCGATAGTTTTTATTGATTTTTTGAACGTTTTGTTTTGATAGATAGCTTTAAAATCAAAGGATCTACATTTTGGTCAAAGAAAATTTGAAAAATCTTCAAAAATAACCCCGAAAACCGCAAAAAACCGATGTGGCCTAGAAATCCACTTTTTGTACTTCTCGAGGACAATATCTCAGAATTTGTCAATTTTTCTGCGGTTTTCATTTGATAGGTAGATTTGAAATTCAAAATACTGTATTCTCATCAAAGGAATTTAAAAAATCTTCAAAAATAACCCCGAAAACTGCAAAAAACCATGATGGCCTAGAAATCCAAATTGTGTAATTCTCGAGGACGATTTTTCTGGGCTCCGAGGAGCTCTTTCGGAAATTCCTTCGACCATTTTGTGTGAAATTTTATTCTCTACAAAACTATCAGAGCAAAAATTTGAAAATTTGAATGTGAATCGAGAAAAACAGTGAAAACAGGATGGGATTGTCCACGAGAAGTACAAAAGTGGAATTTTTAGAATTTTAGGTGTTTTTGAGAAATTCTTTCGGGTAGATTGTTAGAAATTTTGAGCTCTATTCAATGGTGTTAAAATTTCAGAGGTAAAATGGATAGAAGATCTGGAAAATTGATTTTTTCAAAAAAAAAAAAAAAATTTTTTTCTTTTTTTTTTGAAAAAAAATTTCAAAAATACGATTTTTCTAACTTTTCTTGTATCAAAAAGCTCAACTCGGTTCACATATTCTAATTAAGTACCTTCTTTAAGTTCCAATACCCATAAAATGAGCAAAAAGAGCACATTATCGCACCCCCTCATCATAAGTGCATTATTACCCAGATTAACATCTCCCACTAAACTGCAACTTTAATATTATACACTTTTATTACTAAAAGTTGTATAGAAAGCATTGCTCATCCCAAATGCAAATGCGAATTTGTCAGGTTGGTGCGCATCGGAGGAAGTGATGGCGTGTCTTCGTCAGGAGCGGTCTCGAGTGGAAAACCCTTCGCAGACGATTGTGAATGTGGTGCAGGAGAACCCGGCCTACTTGCATTGCAGTGTGCCGCCGGATGCAGAACATGAGGTTCGTCTCACATTCAGAATATGAAGGATATCTGCAGGATGGGAAGACGTGGAGGGGAATGAAGGATGGGGTTGGAAAGAGGAGGAAATTTGCTATCGAATGGTGGTGATTTTGTTGGGAAAATCCATTTTTATGGTTTTTTTTGGTTTGTTTCTGGGTTTTGAAATTTGGAAATTTGGAGTTGAAAAGGGGAAAAAGAGGAAAAAACATGATTTTAGGTAAGAAAAAAAGGAAAAAGTTCAATGAAGCGGACTTTGAAAAACTGAAAAATATTTACATTTTTCGGAGTTCAAGAGAATTTGTCACTGATTTTGAACAAATTATTGATTTCTTTGGCCCCAAAATTAGAAAAAATTTTTTTGGAATATTTTTCAATTTTATCAATTTTCTCAATTTTTTTCACTCTAACTAAAACGTATATCAATTGCAAAACCTAGTGGAAGAGAAAAAAGTATGGTGAAAAATTTAGGCCAGCTAAATTTGTGGATTTTCGAATTTTATCAATTTTTTCGGTTTTTGATGATTTTTTGGATTTTTTTTTCCTATTTTTACATGATTTTTTGAGTTTTTCAACCATTTTTCAACAGTAAAAGCTCAAAAATCTTCAAAAAACTGAACAAATCACAAAAAAAAACGAAAAATCATAAAAAAAAAACTGAAAAAATCGATAAAAATTGCAAAAATTATCGATTTTCAGTTTTTTCGTCAAAATTTGATGATTTTTCTTCCAGGTTTTGCTGATTTTACAGTTGTTTTCCAAGTTTTTCATTCACTTTTCTCAAAAAAAAATCCCAAAAAATCATCCAAAAACTGAAAAATCGTTAAAAACTGCAAAAAATCGATGAAAATAAAAAAAAATCACGAATTTTTTTTAGATGGCCTAACTTTTACATCTTGACTTTTTCTCTTCACCAGGTCATATCAAACATTTTATCAGCTTTGGGATGGAAAAAATTGGGAAAATTTTCAAAAAAAAAAAAAATTTTTTTTCAAATTTTTTTACAAAAAGTTTTCTCTTCTAAAAATCAATAATTTCTTCAATTTTTTTCACATTTTCCAAGTGCGCTCCACTGCCAATTTTCCCTTTATCATGTCTTTTCTCTCTTTCTCTCTACTTTTGCCTCCTCAAATCCAAACAAAACTTGAGAAATGAGATTCCCTGCAAAAACATGAGGAAATGGCCAATTACCCATTTCCTCAAGGACTTCTTCCTCTTCTTCTGCTTCTGCTCCTACTTCTCAACGTCTTCAGAAGCACACCCGACTTTTGAAAAGCCCCGAAGACAAAAAGACTTCCGTCGCCGATTGCGTCATCTGGCGCGTTGTGAATGCGTAATTAGAAGGTGGCTCCGACGATGAGCTCTTAATGGGACGGTGGGGATGAGGGAAAAAAGGAAGGTGTGGGGATTATGAGAAGATTGATAATGGGGGAGGAAGTGCGCTCTATGGAAAATTGGAAAAATGGAAGAGAAATTCATAATTTTTACAGTGATAAAAGGCCGTGGCTGTCAAAAATTGAGATTTCTCTTCCATTTTGAATTTTTTTGATTCTCAATTCTCAATGGAGCGCATTTGCTTCAAAATTTCGAAATTCCCAATTTTTCACTGATTTTTGACTCGATTTTTTATCGGGATCCATGAAATGTCAGTTTTTTCCTTTTTAGTAGAAATTTTACAATTCTGATGACCGATTCTGAATTTTGAACGATTTTTTCACTAGAATGGCATTAATTAGTGGAAAAAGTCCGCAATTTTTCGTCGGATTTGGTGTTTCTAGTCAAATCTTAAGAAAAATTGAAGTTTTTTCGATATTTCAATTTTTATCATGAATTGTCTGCAATTTGTTTATGAGGGACTAGAAAAATGACAAAGTCGGATTCTAGGCCACCTCGATTTTCGAAATTTTTTGATTTTTATCGATTTTTTTCAGTTTTTCTTCGATTTTCATGATTTTTCGAAGTTTTTTCAAGGTTTTTTCAACGAAATGTATTGTTTAGATCGAATTTTCATCGAAAAATCCTCAAAAAATTATGAAAATAGATAAAAAGTATCGAAAAATCATGAAAAACCATGAAAATTGAAGAAAAACCGGAAAAATCGATATGAATCAAAAATTTAAGAATCAAGGTGGCCTAGGATCCGACCCATTTTTCTAGTCCGTGCGCCTTGAAATTGGAATAGGCGTGGTCAGTGGATCTCGCAGCGAAAACCTTGATTTTTGCAGATTTTTATCAATTTTTGCATTGATTTCGAAAAATCAACACAAAAATCCATAAAAACCTAAGTTTTTCGCTACAAGACCCAATTGGCCACGCTCATTTGCAATTCCAGGGCGCACTTTCACCCAACGATTCCCGCACCCCCATCTCAAATATCACCAATTGTTGACAGTGCAGCGGACCGTAATCGAATCACACTTTGGTGGCTAGCTGCCCCCGGAAGCAACACCCCCCTGTCATTATTGTTATTATATTGCTAATACGAAGACAATAGGGGGCTCTCTGTGTGTGTACAGTACCACCCAGACACTATTGACACTTTTTGACAGTAAGAGGGACTTGCAGATCGCGTGGACAAGAGTTTCCGATGGAGCACTGCTCACTGCTGGCAATAGGACTTTTACTAGGGATCCCAGGTGGCAAGTCTCCAGGAAGTCGCAGAATGTTTGGGTGTTGAATTTGAGGTAATAATTCGAAATATATTGGCAATGGAGCGTAATTGCTAACTGGATGAAATATTGAAGTGAAATTTTTGGAATTTTCGAAATCAGTAAGAATCTTCGTAAAATTCTAGCTAGAATAAAGCCAAAAGTCTTTAAAATCCACTAAATTAGAATTTTTGTCAGTGGAGCGCACTTGCAGACCCCTTGAAATTTGGAATGCAGAATTTTTTGACTTCTACAAGGTTTTTTGAAATTTCATGTACATTTTCAGAATTGCGATGAATTTTTGACTAGAATCAAGCTAAATTACAGTGAAATCCAAGAAATTTGAAAAATTTAGCATTAGAGCGCATTTGCAGACCTCTACAAAATTTATCTGTGAAATATCTCGATCTTCATAGTTTTTTTTGGAATTTGGTGTTCATTTTTAGAATCTGTGTGAAATTCTGAACAAAATCATGATAATTTTGGAATTTTTCAAAAATTTCAGTAGAGCGAATTTCTGACTGGCTCAATTATTTCAAGTTTTTCATCTATTCTGTTCCAAATTATGAGCTGAGCTCAAAAATTCAATCGAAATTCCACAAAAACCCCTGGAAATCCAGATATTTCACTTCCATCTTTCTAGAGTTCTGCAAGTACGCTCCATTGACAAAATTTCAAATTTCCTAGATTTTACTCAAATTTAGCTCTATTCTGTTCAGAATTTTTTACTGATCTTAAATTAGAAAATCACAAAAGTTCCTTGTTTTTAACAACTTCTTGAAATTGGCATAGTTACCAATACTAGAAAAACACCGAAATTGGCCAAATTTGTGCAAAAACAGAGAAGAAAACACTTTATTCAACAAAAAACAATGCAAAAAAGGAAAATATATAATTTCCAGGAGAGCCGAGCAGTCGGATTCGGGATGTTATCTGTGTGAAATCAATGATAAGCACAATACAGTTTACGCAGTTTATCTTCGAGTCCTCGATCCACCACTTCCATCGCCACAATCGTTGCAAAGTGAGCCTTGAAAAAAACTTCGTAATTAGATCGAGTAAACTCGATTTAAATTTGAATCTTTACAAAATTATCAATAAATCCAACGAAAAACTATCATAAATTTTGAATTGAAAAAAAAACAAAAATTTCGCAGAAAAATCAACGAAACTGATGGCAAACATGTCTGGAGATGAAGTCGTGCTGAATTGCACCGTCACCTCTTCTGACAATGAGGATGATATTGATGTGGTGTGGACCAGGGATGGCACTACCATCAATTTTAATAATACTGAAAGTGAGTTGCTCTTTTTTGAAAGATTGGAAATGTGCTCTATTGCACAAAATTTGGATTTTTTTAATTTTAGCTGATTTTTTCAATTTCCAGAAAATTATCTGAAACTATGATGAAAGATTCAGAATCCTGGTGAATTCCCGCTTATTTTGAGTGTAAATTTGAAGTAGATCGAAAAAGTTTAGAAAATTGCCATCGGAAACTCGCTCTAATGACAATTTTCTAAATTTTTTTGATCTGCATCAAATTTATACTCAAAATGACCAAAAATCACAAGGATTCTGAATCTGACATCAAAATTCTAGAGAATATTCTGGAAATCGATAACATTGCGCAATTTTCAATCGGCAAAATCTCAATTTCCAGAAGATTCTCTGAGATTCTGATGACAGATTCAGAATCCTCGTGATTTTCTGCTCATTTTGAGTGTAAATTTGATGAAGATCAAAAAATTGGGAAAATTCTCATTAGAGCGAGTTTCTGATGACAATTTTCCATCGTTTTTTGATCTACATCAAATTTAAAAGCAAAATGACCAAAAATCACGAGGATTCTGAATCTACCGTCAGAATTTCACAGAAACTTCTGGAAATTAATGTTCTATCAAATTTCCAACTTCTTAACCTGTCAAAGTACACCCTTCCAAGTTCCCACATCAAAAATGCACATTTCAAATTTACATATCCCCCTCTCCTTCCCTTTTCCTATCCATATCCATGTCCACAATTATATTCAAAATGTAAAATGATGATGAATCGGTGAGCGAATTGCAAATGAGCGGGGACCTAAACAAACAGAACTCGGTTTTCCGAGTCAATTTCCTCTCAATTATAGGGCACAAATCTTGAGAGGGGGGTATAAGTGGAAAAGGGACCACACACCGTAATTGGATTGGGCCACGTCTTCTGAAGTGAATTCCGGAGACAGGTGCAGTACAAAGCGGGAGGGATGCGCTCGTCAATTATAGCGGATTAGCTATTGGGGATTAGATATGTTCGAAATTTTGGGTTTGGGGGACCTATTAGGCTAAAATTCTATAAAAACAGGTCAAGATTTCAGAGAAAATCCTAATTTCTCTAGTTTTCCACGAGAAGTACACGAAACTTCAGTAGTTTTGTACTTCTCGTGGAAAATTATTATCAGGTCATGGGAAAATTTGTGTAATTTTCAATTGTTACAAAATTCAGTATTGTTGAAAGTGCGCTCTACTGAACTATCATGTTTTTCTAGCAAATTTTAGTGAGATTTGGACGATTTTTCGAGTTTTACAAAAATTTGACTTTGCTCACTGAATTGTTAGCTGAAAATGGTATTTTCAGCTCATTTTCCAAGCAGTAAAGTCAAATTTCTTAAAATCCCAGAAAAATCATCCCAATCTCATCAAAATTCACCAAAAATCACGATATTTCAATAGAGCGCACTTGCATCACTTCTGATTTCTCGGAGAAAGCAAATTTTGACTAGAAAAGTGAAATTTATCAATTTCCCAGTCGAAATTTACTTTTTTTTACTGAAAATCGTTGCGATTTTTGTGAAAATCTACATTTTACAGCATCTTCTCGCAAAAATCACAAGGATTTTCAAAATTTCAAGTTCAAACACCATTTTTTCAAGCACCTCTTGAGCTGCTTGAGAAAACGATCTCTAGTGTGAACTTTCAATTCAGAAAAAAACGAAAAATTTAGAAAAATCAATGAAATATTCCAGAATACATTCTGAAAGTGAAGCGCGACGCTGGCGTCGTCATCGAGACGATGCGAATTCGGAAGCCGACGATGGAAGACGACGGGAATTACGCGTGCGAGCACAGCCAGCAGAAGGCGTCGCAAATTGTGCATATTAACAGTGGGTTTATTGATTTTATTGATTTTTTTTTTCTAATTTTATAATTTGCAGAAGCCGAAGCTCAAACTAGCAGCTCTTCAACGCTTTCAACGTCTTCTGCATTGATTTTCATACTAATTTCATCAATTTTAGCTCATTTTTGTTAATTATATTGATTTTTTCCTAATTTTATTGATTTATATCATCACTTTTCCCTCCCTCTCTTCTAAATTCGGGTCTTTTTCTCAATTTTCTCCTACTTTTCGAAAACAGATTCATTTCCTTGGCTATTATTACAGACATTTCCATTATCTCATGACTCTTCATAATAAAAGGCTACAAATTCGAATTAAAACATAAAACATGATCATTTTCGGGGTGGCACCGCGTCGTACGATGGAGGCGTTGGGATCGGCGATTTTGGAGCATTCTTTATCAGCTCGTCGACTGAAAATTGATGGATTTTGATGGGAAATGGGGGGTTTAGATGGAAAATTGGAAAAAATGGAGGTTTTCTTGGTTTTTTGTTGCATTTTTGATGGAAAACGCAATTTTTCAGCAAAAATTGGTTGAAAGTGTGCATTTTTTGTGATTTTTGCATGAAAAATCAGAGTAAAATAGGGATTTTTAGGATTTTAATGACATTTTTGAAATTTTCTGGCATTTGGAATGAAAAAATGATGAAAACTGCAAATTTTCAGCAAGTTTCAAAGTGAAATCAACGAAAACTTAGGATTTTCATGATTTTTGTCAAATTTTTTGGAACAATTATTGAAAAATAAGATATTTTTCCGATTTTCGTCAATTTCCTTGAGAATATTCGAATTTTCAGCTGAAAAATGATCAAAAAACAGGGTTTTATGGAAATTCCCATCAAAGCGAGACTTTTTAGTTTGAAAATGATGAAAAATTGAAGTTTTCATCATTTTCAGCACTTTACCTGAAATTTTTGAGATTTTCAGCCTAGAATTGATGAGAAACGTCGGATTTCTTAAATTTTGATCATTTTTAGTCAGCTTATGACTGAAAATGACCAAATTTCATTACATTTCCTTCAAAAATCATAAATTTCTTCTGTTTTTTGGTATAAACTTTGATTTCTATTATTTTTTTTTACGATAAGCTCGCAAAACCTGACAAAAATCAAATAAGAACTGATTTCCAGTCTTTTTTGCTGAAAATCGGCAAAAACACAACAAAAATCAACACAATCTCCATGAATCCATCTCCAAAAGCTCCAAATCGCTCACTTATATGACACAGCGTGGCATTATACTCTTTCTCTCTGACGAGCAACGACGCCAGCCGCTCGTTTTCGTGCCTCAGCTTCGCGTTCAAATTCCTCTTCTCCTCGTACTTTTTCTGATAGAACTGTGTGGTGCGCTGCTCCACCTCTCGCTCGACGGCGAGCCGGAACGCCATGTGGCCGGGATCGATGGAATTCTCCGAGAAAAATGGTGGGATGTGGCGTGGAGCTGGTATTGGTGGTAGATCTGCAGTTACAAAGGCCTGTACTGAGTAGAGACACAACAGTTTTTATGGAAATTTTTATCGAAATCATGCAAATCTTGTGAAAATTCTCACTCGACGGATTTATGGGAGCTTTCCGACATTCATAGTGAGACATCGACATTTTTCTGGTGGAATTTTCTGCAATTATTGATTTTCGATCGATTATTTAATTTTTTACACTGAAAATCTGAAGAAAATCTGAGAAAAATTTGGAAAAATCGATAAAATTAGGCTGGAACTGAAAATTTTGAAAAATTCGAGAATTGAATCCACGAATGTCGTGCCAAGACCAAGTTTTGATTTTATTAATGTTCCTTTAAAGTACGGTATTTTTCATTAAAAATTTTTGTTTTGAATTCCAGCTTTTTATCCGATTTTCAGACAATTTTTATCAGTTTTTTTGCGATTTTCCTGCAAAAATTCATTAAATTTGTTTTATTTTTCCACTATTTCCACTATTTCTATCCATTTTCAAACCCACCGCGCATTCTTTTGCCGCTGGCCGAGTTTTGTTTAAAGGCGCACACGACCCCCGGCCGCCACGCGTCCTGCAACGAAGTGACGTTTCACTTCTTTCCAGTCGTGGATTTCCGATTTTATCGCATTTTCCGTCGATTTTCGTAAATTTTCGATTAATCCAGGTGAAAATTCACAAATTTTCGAATAATTTGATGCGAAATTATCGATTTTCCACTAGAAAATTGATAAAAATAGTTTTTTCTCTAATTTTTTCATAATTTTTCTAAATTTTCCAGTTTGCAGGCTCAAAATGGTGCTGATCGCAGCTGGAGTGTTCTCAAAATCCGGAAAAGCCCTCGTGGCTCGTCAATTCGTCACAGATATGACGAGAGCTCGCCTTGAAGGCCTTCTCGACGCCTTCCCCAAGTTGATAGGCAATGAGAAGGATACTGGTAAGTAAAATGGAAGGAATTAATGGGGAAAAGTGGTGGAAATTGCTGAAAATTGTTCAAAAAAGTGATTAAAATTATTAAATTTTATCGATTTTCGCAGAATTTTGCAATTGTATCTCAAAATCTATGAAAAATGCCTAAAACATCCAAATTTAATAAAAATTGTGTCAAAAATGTTGAAATTTAGCCATTTTTAGCATAAAATCGATTAAAAATGTCAAAATTTTGCAATTTTTAGATGAAAAACCATGAAAAATCACCACTTTCTTGAATTTTCTTACTTTTTCAGAGTTTTTCGACAAATATTGTGAGATTTTTTGTACTTTTTCACAAAAAAAAACATCGAAAATTGTCGAAATTTACTATTTTTGCACTGAAAATCGATGAAAAACCAATGTTTTCATCAATTTCTCTCTGAAAAATATCAAAATTTAACAAATTTTTGTTCAAAACCCATTAAAAATCAATTTTCTATAAAAATTTCATGATTTTCTCGATTTCACTTCAAAAATCTCTATTTTATTAAAATTTCTTGATTTTTACCAACTTTCCCTCAAAAAAATCAATAATTTTCACTAATCTTCAAAATTGTCAACAATTTCTCCACTAAAAATCAATAATTTTTACTAATTTTCATGATTTTCATCAATTTCCCCTTTCAAAATCAAAAATTTTCACTAGTTTTCATAATTTCCATTCAATTCTCCCCTAAAAATCAATAATTTCCACTAATTTTCGTTATTTCCAACGATTTCCCTTCAAAAATTCAATAATTTTTACTAATTTTCATGATTTCCCCCCTAAAATCGATAATTCCAGCCACCCGCCAACACACATTTGTCGAAACCGAGTCTGTGCGCTACGTGTACCACCCACTGGACAACATCTACGTCGTCCTCATCACCACGAAGAACTCGAACATTCTGGAGGACCTGGAGACGTTGCGTCTCTTCTCCCGCGTCATTCCAGAATACTGTCGCTCGAACGACGAGAAGGAGATTCTGGCGCACGACTTCGACCTCATCTTCGCCTTTGATGAAGTCGTGACGCTCGGATATCGCGAGAATGTGAATCTCGCGCAGATCCGCACGTTCACCGAGATGGACTCTCACGAGGAGCGCGTCTTCATGCAGATCAAGGAGGCTCAGGAGAAGGCCGCCAAGCAGGCGATGGCCGAGAAGGCCAAGGAGCTCAAGCGGGCTCAGAAGGAGGCGTTGAGCCGCGGGCTCAAGCCCAGCTATCAGAGCTCCACGGGCATATCATCGAGCTCGGTGCCAGTTGCGGCGGTGTCGGAGCCCGTTGCTCCGCGGCCAGCGGCTCCGAGAGGGCCGATCGGAGGTGGAAAGGCGTTGAAGTTGGGCGGGAAGAATAATGATGAGGATGCGTTCTTGGCGACGTTGAGACAGCAGGGACAGACCATTGCTCCTGTTGAGAAGGTGATTTGAAGGGGTTCTAGAGCATAAATGTGCTCAAAATAGCGAAAATCTCTGGTTTTTGAGTGAAAAATGATGGCGAAATAGCAAAAAAAAAAAACACTGTTTTCAGTGTAGATTTAGTGAAAACTGGCTCAAAATTGGAAAAAATGCTCTATTCTGCATTTTTGAGCCTTTTTATGATGATTTTCGATGAAAACTAACAAAAAACTGGATTTTCTTTTATATTTTCCAACAAATTAGGACATTTTTCTCCATAATAGAGCACATTTTTTGCTCGAAAATTTGTTTTTTTTTTGAGCTTTTCTATGAAAAATGCAAACTTGACCATTTTTCATCAATTTTTCAAACACTTTCAGGAATTTAGCTCATTTTCTGCTCTTTTTTGAGCATTTTTTCCCGTTTTCTGATCATGATGAACCGGATTTTGAGCATTTTCTAGATGAAAATGATCAAAAACCGGCAAAAATACTGTTTTTCCTCGATTTTCATTGAAAATCGTGGTAAATTAGTTCTGAAATGTGTTTTTGCTCAGTTTGTAGAGTACAATAGAGCAAGTATGCATTTTAAAATGAATTTATGATGATTTTCGATGGAAATCAATGAAAATTAATAGAAAAACGAGATTTTTTGACATTTTCAACACAAAATTGCTCAAAAATTTGCTTTTTTGTACGATATTGAGCTTAATTTTAAAAAATTCACTTTTTTAGAACTATTTTTCACTCTTTTTTTGCTCAAAAATGTAAAATTCACTGAAAATGAGCAATTTGGAGCGCAATCCAACTGTTTCATTCCAGACCTCCGCCTCATCCGGTGGCTCCTCACTCACAGCTCCAGTCTCCTCGGCTCCGCGAGTCAAACGTGAAGCCGTCCACGTGCGCACCGAAGAGAAAATCAACGCCCGAGTTTCCCGAGACGGAGGGCTTGAAGCGGGAGAAGTGCTCGCGACGGTGAGCCTCTCTGTCGGCTCGCCCGACCTCAACTCGGTCAGCGTCCAAATGAACAACGCGGCGCCGGCGGGAACTCTTCCGCAAGTGCACCCGAATCTCGACAAGAAGGAGTGGCAGACGTCATCGGTGCTCAAATTGAAGGCCAATGGAAAGCCGTACCCGGTGAATACGGACGTCGGAATTCTGAAGTGGAAGTTGCCGTTGAGCGAGGAGGAGGAGCTCCCGATTGCTTGTAAGTTTCTTCTTGAGTCGAATTGAATTCAGAATCCTTTTTTATAGTGAACGTCTGGCCTCAAGAATCCGCTGATGGTGTGCAGGTGAACATTGAGTACACACTCCAGAGAGAGGATCTGACGCTCAACAACGTTCGCATCATTGTGCCGTTGCCGTGAGTTTTTTTACGTCTTCTGAGGGATTCTGAAGATTCTTATGTGTTAGAGAAGGTTCTGGAGCATTTTACAAGCTTCTAGATGAATCAGAAGGGTTTTGACGTCTTCTGAACGATTCTGTTCATTTTCAATAAATTCTGAAAGCTTGTTGACGTCTTCTGATGATTTTTGTCGATTCTAAAGTCGATTTTGAATTTCATTCACGTCTTCTGAATTTGCCAAAACTAATTTTGAAGCAATTTGACTTCTTCTGAGCGATTCAGTACACTTTTATGAATTCTGAAGTTTCGTGACGTCTTCTGAAGTAATTTTGACGATTCTGAAGAATTTCAAAGTTTCTGGATAGTTTTAATGTCTTTTGAATGATTCAGAATCGGTGAAAGTTTATTGACGTCTTCTGAATATGTTCAACTTGCTTCTTGAGCCTTTTGAAGTCTTCTGAACGACTCTGAACCATTTAGAATACACTGACGTCTTCTGAATCCGCCTAGACTGATTCTGAAACATTCTGACGTCTTCCAAGTCCCACTTCTACTAATTCTAATATTTTTGACGTCTTCTAAGCCCCGCCCCTTTTCCACCCCCTAAATTCTCAAATTCCCATTCTTCCAGAGCAGCGACATCTCCAGTGGTGAGCGAAGCCGAGGGCTCGTACGAGTACATCAAGACGCGCAACGTCATCGTGTGGAAGATGGACGTCATCGACTCGTCGAACCCCTCTGGAACCCTCGAATTCACCGTCCCCAACGGCTCCTCCGACCACTTCTTCCCAGTCTCCGTCGGCTTCTCATCTGAATCCCTCTTCGTTCCGATCACCGTCCGCGACGTCGTCAAGGCCGACGGCTCCTCGGTCACACATTCGCTGGAGACGTCGTTCGTCGCCGACAACTTTGAAGTCGTCTGAGCATTCTGAATCGCCCCGTTTTTTATAATTTATTCGCATTCTTCTGATTCCCCACTGAGCCACGCCCCTTTTATTTTTATTCGTACTATTTATGATTGCTGTGATGATAATGTAAAAAATTTTGGAAATTACTTTATTTAGACATCAAAATTAAAATCTGAATATCCATCACATTGGTGCCACTCGGCCCGGTGATGACGTGGCACTCGCCGCTTCTGAATCGGCTCCAAAAAGTGAACGAGTCAGAAGACGTCAGTGCTTCTGAAGACGTGGGCGACTGGGTCAGAAGATCCTCACTGGAAATCATGGCTCCAGCGGCCGAAGTCGGACCGTCCTGGCCATCAGTCCCGGCGCTCAAAATACAGAAGCCGTACCGAGGCTCCGCCCCTTTTAACCGATCAAGACAAGCCAGGACGATCTCCTGATTCCGGCCACCTCTGCCGGGGTGCTCGGCCAGTTTGACGGTTGTCTCTCCGCCGAACAAAAGGGCCAATGGCCGGTCTTTTGGAACTCCGGCTGGCAGATCGGCCACTCCGGTAATGAGATCGGCGAATCGGTGGCCGACGTCGGTGGCGTTGCCGGAGAGCGATGACGTCATTGTGATGACGTGGCAATTCTGGGTGGTGAGGTATTCAGAAGCGGCGTGGAGGGCGGTGGCGTTGGAGCAGATGATCGAGTTTTGAGGATTCTGATGGGGAGGTGAAGACGTCACGTCATCTGAAGAAGTTAGAAGCGATTTGACGGCGGGGGGAAGAGAGGAGAAGACGTCGGGGTAGGTTTGGAGGATCTGGAAATAAAGTTTTTGAATTTGGGGTTACGGTAGCTTGGGAAAGTGTGCAAACACCGAAAACATATAATTTGTGAAATTTGGGATTACTGTAGTTTGGAAAAGTCTGTGAACACCGAGAAATTGAAATTTTTTTCTTTTTGGTAGGAATATTGGGATTACTGTAGCTTGGAAAAGTCCGTAAATACCGAAAGAACTGAATTTTTGTTTTTTTGAGGATTACTGTAGTTTGAAATGTCCGCAATTAGCAAACGTTGATTAAAATCTGGGTTTTTTAATTTTCTAGGGTTACTGTAGCTTGGAAAAATGTGCAAACACCGAAAGAACTGAATTTTAGTTTTTTTTTTTGAAGATTACGGTAATTTGAAATGTCCGCAAAAACAAAAACTGATGAAAATCAGGATTTTTACATTTTTAGATTACTGTAGTTTTAAAAGCCCGCAAACGCAGGAAGAACTAGATTTTCAACGTTTTAAGGATTACTGTACTTTCCCAAACACCGCAAACACCAAAACTACCCAAAAACCGCATTTTCAAACCTCCAATGGATTACTGTACCTTCCCCAATTCCGCAAACACCCTACTAACACATTTCCTCCTTTTCCATGTCTTACTGTACCCACAAAGTCCGCAAACACCCACCTTCTGCACCTCTCCACCCACCGTACTCCTCGGCACAGTGGGTCCACTGGCAATCAATCCGATCGGATCCCCAATGACGTCACTCACAATCAACGACGCCACGTATCCCATCCGAATGGCCTCCAGAAGACGTCCGCCCTTCACCGTCGACATCTTCTGCCTGACGACGTTGAGCTCCTGGATAGTGGCTCCAGAAGCTTGGAGCAACTTTATGGTGGTTAACTTTTCGGAAAGTGAAATTTGGGGATTTGGGGAGCAAAATAGGGCGGAGCCTCCGCCGGATATCAGGAAGAGGAAGATGGTGTGGGCGGAGTCGAACTTCTGAATTTCGGAGATGACGTGGCGCGTCGCCACGACGGATGGATCATCGGGGAGGTTGTCTTTGGCGGCGAACATTATTTCGTAGTCTTAAATGGGCTATTTTTGTGCACCTTTCCCTTTTTTCTCAAATTATTAAGATTCTCTACCTTCTGAACTCCCCCTCTCCAACTTCTGCGCTTCTGGCGCCACCACCAACGTCTTCTGGAGCAACGGCGCCTTCAGAATATCCCTGGCACCATCTGCCATCAAAATGGACGCCTTCCCGAAGGCGATAAGGACGATGGAGGTAGAAGGCGTGCGTGTGTATTCTGTGTCGGCGATTCTGATGACGTTTGGCGAGATTTGGATGGCCTAGAATTCAAAAACGGTCGAAAATTGAAGGTGTTGTCATTGGAGCGCACTTGCATTATTGGTCCCCGACAATTTTTTTGGATTTTTTTTTCAAATTTTTAAATTTTTTCTTTGATTTTCCCGTTTTTTTTTCAATTTTTCTCACAAAATTCATTATTTCAATCGATAAAACCTTCTTTTTCATGAAAATTCACTATTTCCAATGTGATTTCACCCAAAAATCAATGAAAATATCGATTTTCCAGGAAAACCTACATTCCCGACAATCTGCCGCGGTTTCACTGCTTCTATGCATTTTTCGAATGCCGTTCTGACAATTTGCCGGTTATTCATGCTGAAAATCAGGGAAAATTTGAGAAAAATTGATAAATTTGGAGGAAAATTCGAAAAAATGAGAAAAAATAGAGAAAAACCACAAAAAATGAGAAAAATGTTCAAAAATCACAAGACTAACCGGCAAAAGTTAGCGAAAATCATCAAATATGATTGAAAATTGGGTCCAATAAGATCAAAAACTTCAAAATCGAGGTTTTCTAGCCCGAAAATCACAGATCGCAAAACGAGAAATGATCAGAAAAGAAGACGAAGAGAATTAGACAACGAGACACAATACACACTTTCATTGCACATTTTCAATAAAAACACGAGTTCTCTGGTGAAGAAGACGTCGTCTTCAGATGCCTCCATAGGCGACCCTCTCGGTCCACTCGAAGGTGCGCGGCGAGATGGGCGCACATGTGGAGACGTCCGGCTCCGAGTACTGCGAGATGTTGCGGAGCTCGCGGAGGTCGGCGAGCGACTGCGGCGAGAAGTCGCGAATGACGAGCAGGTTGGAGGGCGGCTCCTCGAAGTGCAGCTGCGCCAACTCGTACATCGACTCGGGCGACAGCAGCTTCTTGTTGATGGTGTCAGAGGGTGTCGGCTGGTGGAGCACCGGGTGACCTTTGTAGGGGAACGCCACGTGGAGGTGTTGAAGGTCAGCCAGGGACTCGGATGAAAGGGCGGTTTTGTTGAGGGTCTGGAAGGGGATTGGTGAAGATGGAGGAAGGGAGAAACTCACCACGTCATTGGGAGGGTGGATGGTGTTTACTTGACTTCCATGGGTCACTCTACCTCCGAATGGATTCGCCAACTTCTGAATATCCATCACAGTCAGCACGTCTTCAGATTCCATCCGATCCGCTTTCAAAATCTCCTTCTCCTGCTGAACCTCCCCATTCAAATGCGCAAAGTACTGGGAAGGAGTGGTAAAGTTGGGATGGTGCGAGTAGGGATTGCCGGCCGAGCGAATGTCCGCTTCCGACGCACACGCGATCACTTCCGGCACCACGTAGCGCTGCTCAAAGTCGTAGCTCGTCTGCGAGTCGACCTGCAACACCGTCTCACTGTCTGCGTCTACTCTCCAACTCACCACACTCGCCGGCGCCGATTGCAAGTTGAGCGCGTCGGTGGAGAGTGTCACGTTGGTCGTGTCATTCTGGAATAGGAATTGGAGAACTGCGAGTTATTCGTGAGGTGCACTGACAGTGGGTGACAGTTGATCGGATGGCACGTAGACACACCACTGCGAAGGGGAACGCGCGATGGCAGTGTACGGGTTGTACGTGTCGTGGATCATCGTTTCGGAAACAGACTCTCTAATGCTCGAAGTTCGAACTGAACCCTTTTCGTATTTGTAGGGCCTTCTCCGCGTGAAAAAACAGGGCAAAGGTCAGTAACAATTTATTAGTTCACTTCATTCTATCACCGACTCCACATCATTCCCCTCGATGCTCTCAACGCCCTCCTCTCCCGGCTCGTGCTCGGGCAGCTTGTCGCCAATCACCTTCTTCTCTTCTGGCCACGTTCGACTGATGCGCGGGAACGACGGGTGCTGGGGTTGCACCATGAACAGGCCGGCGAGTGGCACGTTGAGATTTTTGAATCGACGCATGGCGCATAGTGCGCAAAGCGGGATGACTAGTAGTGGTAGCACAGAGACGATCCACCCAATGATCTAAAGTTAGGTAGTAGACGCAGATGGTTAGACAGTAAGAACTCACATCAAAAGCCGGCGGGTACTTCTCCTTGTCACCCTGATAGGGATAGGGCCTCGTGTAGATGAAAAATCCAAGACATGTGATACTGCACAATGGCGAAGTCACCATCCATGACACCGTCCATGGAACACCCGCTGGTCCGAAATATCGAAAGCCCCACCCATGTGCTCGATTCTGCTCCACACCCCACATCGCATTGATGTCGGCGCGAAAGTTGGAGAGACCGTACACAAAGCACACGACGAGGCATGTCATGGTTGCGCCAATGGTGGCGGTGACACCACCAGCGTACTCGTCGAACATGTTGAACCAGTAGTAGCCAGCCTGGAAGTGAGAGAGTGAGAGAGGGAGGATTGGTAGTAGACGCAGACTCACATCCGTAGTCATAATCGATCCGCTCAAAAACAGTATGGTGCACACCGCCAACACCAACGCCCACCGCCTTTTCCGCAGCACCCGGAAGCGATCGATGAAGCACGAGCAGACAGTCTCCACGAAAACTGAACTTTCATATGGAGATGTTCTAAAGCTCCATGGCTCACCAATCTCCGTGCCAATACCGAGCAAAAAGAGCATGATGAAGAAGAGGCAGTACCAGAGGCGTGGTACCGGCATCTGAGAGATCGCCTCGGTGTACACGACGAATGCAAGGTGGGGGCCTGATTTCACCACTTCTGGGACAGTGACACCACGCTGTTTGGCGAGGAAGCCGAGGGTGGAGAAGACTGCGATGCCGCCAAGGAGCGACATCAGGGTGTCGAAGAAGACCACGAGGAAGGCGTCCTGAATATTTGAAATTTCGATCGAAATTCGAAGAGGTAGAGTTCAAAGGGAGCCGCCTTTATGTTTCGGTGGGTCTCGCCGCGAACAGGGAAACCGTAGTAAATTTAGGGGGAAAATGAATATTTTTGAAATTTTCTTGATTTTTTGCGAATTCAAGGTAAGTAATTTTTATATTTTCTTCAAATTTAAATTTAAAAAATTTATACTGTTCGTCCACATAAAACGTGCCCTTATGCTCCATTGATAAATCGGCAACCGCTTTGGCTGTAGGTCAAAAATTTCGAGTTTCGAATTTTTTTTTCATTGTTTTTTCATGATTTTTGAGATTTTTCATTTGCAATTGCTTTCTCAGCACATGTATCAGAAACAAATCGACAAATAGAAGAGAAACAAATCGAAAAAATAGAGAAAAGTAATAAGAAACACGAGAATAATCGCAGATTTCGGAATTTCCTGCGAAAAAACCGTTTTTCACTGAAAAATGGGAATTCCAGTGAAAATAGGTGAAAATAGTAGAGAAAATAACGTTTATCGTATCGAGAAATCATTATTTGTTATGAAAAATTAGAAAAAACCTCGAAAATCATGGAAAAAACAATGAAATTCAAGAAAAAATAAATTCGAAACTCGAAAATTTTGACCTACAGCCAAAGCGGCTGCCGATTTGTCAATGGAGCATAAGGGCACGTTCTTTGTGGACGAACAGTAGGTTTTGAACTCTACTTTCTACTTTTCGAAATCGCCAGGAATCACACGATTTGGGACCTGTACAAGCCAACTCACCCTGTACCAATTATAATTCATCTTATTATACGACGAGATATTCATCAGTCCACCAATCCCAATCGACAGCGAAAAACACGCCTGAGTGAGCGCCGCGCTCCATGTCTGATACTTGTAAAGAGCGCTAAAATCCGCACGCCACAGAAAGAAATCCAACCCATCCGTGGCGCCATCCAACGTCACACCCTTCGCCAACAACACCAGAATGATAATGTAGGGGAGAATGGCGGTGACGTACGACAACTTCGAGATGTTCTTCATCCCCCGAATCAGAATGACGGCGGTGATGAACCAGCACACGGCGAGACCGAAGAACGCCGTCCAGTTGAGACTGTTGATATCCAGAAGTCCCTTTGATGGGCCTACCACCAGGTTATTGAAGAACTGCTGGGTGCTCACTTCCACGCCGATCACCTTGGAATGATCCTGGCAGGTGCCGTTGATATAAATAAGTTTGATCGTGTTGTTCAGTCGTTTCGATTCAGGGATACAGATCTTCTGTACCGCGCTTTCGTAGCACGTGGCAATGTTGTTCCAGGCATTGGTGCATTTGCTCATTTTGTACGCGTAGTTCAGATTCATAATGTAGATGAGGATCCAGGCCAGCAACACCATATAGTAGACAGCGATAACTGCCACGATCGCAGCCGCCATCCAACCGAGACCTAAAGAAAAGTTTGGATCATAACTCCGATCATAGCTCCGACGTACCTTCCAAAACCGGCATGATCCTTCTGAACACCGCAGGCGGGGAGCTGGCAGCATACTGTCCCAGGGCAAACTCCATATGGATTGCCGGAATCGCGAATAGGAGAAGGATCAGTGCGTAGGGGATCAGGAAGGATGAGCCGCCGTTTTCATAGACCACCATTGGAAATCGCCAGATGTTGCCGAGCCCGACAGCTAGTCCAACTGTGCTCAGGAGGAACTCGATCTGGAAAATAATGCTGTCTGCGTCTACTCCCAAACTCTACACTCTCGCCGCCCCCTCTCTCTTTCTCTCTCTGCGTCTACTCCCAAACTCACCCCTCTGAAAACACTCCTATCTTTTGGCTCCACCTGATAGTAGAATCTGTGTATTCTCGTCGGCCTCACCGCCTCCTCCGCCATCGTCTTCTGCCCGTCTGGAAGCTTCTCGATTGTCGTCGTCGTCGTGCCTGACGTCTTCTTCTCACTCATCAATGTCGTTGACATGCTGTTTTAGTTTGCTCTTCAGATCGTTTTTAGTAATTAAATTTTTCTGGGAATGGAGAAATATGGAGAGGGAGAGATCCACATCGACTAGGATTTTGACGTGGCGGCATTGACCTTTTGACCTGCCATACTTTTTCACGTTCCTTGAAGCAGTCACTACAAAAAGGATTCAGTTCGAACATTAGAGAGTCTGTTTCCGAAACGATGATCCACGACACGTACAACCCGTACACTGCCGTCGCGCGTTCCCCTTCGCAGTGGTGTGTCTACGTGCCATCCGATCAACTGTCACCCACTGTCAGTGCACCTCAAGAATAACTCGCAGTTCTCCACTTCCTATTCCAGAATGACACGACCAACGTGACACTCTCCACCGACGCGCTCAACTTGCAATCGGCGCCGGCGAGTGTGGTGAGTTGGAGAGTAGACGCAGACAGTGAGACGGTGTTGCAGGTCGACTCGCAGACGAGCTACGACTTTGAGCAGCGCTACGTGGTGCCGGAAGTGATCGCGTGTGCGTCGGAAGCGGACATTCGCTCGGCCGGCAATCCCTACTCGCACCATCCCAACTTTACCACTCCTTCCCAGTACTTTGCGCATTTGAATGGGGAGGTTCAGCAGAAGGAGGTTTTGAAAGCGGATCGGATGGAATCTGAAGACGTGCTGACTGTGATGGATATTCAGAAGTTGGCGAATCCATTCGGAGGTAGGGTGAACACCCATGGAAGTCAGGTGATCCACCCTCCCAATGACGTGGTGAGTATCTCACTCTCTTCATCTTCACCAATCGCCTTCCAGACCCTCAACAAAACCGCCCTGACATCCGAGTCGCTGGCCGAGCTGCAACAACTCCACGTGGCGTTCCCCTACAAAGGCCACCCGGTGCTCCACCAGCCGACACCCTCGGACACCATCAACAAGAAGCTGTTGTCGCCCGAGTCGCTGTACGAGTTGGCGCAGCTGCACTTCGAGGAGCCGCCCTCCAACCTGCTCGTCATGCGCGACTTCTCGCCGCAGTCGCTCGCCGACCTCCGCGAGCTCCGCAACATCTCGCAGTACTCGGAGCCGGACGTCTCCACATGTGCGCCCATCTCGCCGCGCACCTTCGAGTGGACCGAGAGGGTCGCCTATGGAGGCATCTGAAGACGACGTCTTCTTCACCAGAGAACTCGTGTTTTTTTATTGAAAATGTGCAATGAAAGTATTAGTTGGCATTTATTCGGTGCAAATCAAATCAAATCTTACAACTTCTTTAAAAGAAAGCTACGATAAACTACTCATTGACGGGGAGGGAGCGAATAGGCACTAGGATGGGGGTGGGTGATAATTATTATATAAAGTTAAAAAAAAAAGAAAAGCAATTAAAGCGCTGGCACGTCGTAGCCCTCCTCCCAGTCTTCCATCATGACCTCCTCTTCGGACTCGGAGCACGACTCGAACTCCATCTCCTCTTCCTCCTCCTCATCTTCCTCCTCCTCTTCCTCCTGAGCCTGTGGCAGTGGAAGATCAAAAATGTGATCCTCCTTGGGCTGCGGCGGATTGCGCTTCATCTCCTCCACATAGGCCGCATAGTCATCCATGTTCCAGTCCAGGTTCACATACAGTCTTGGCGACTTGCCATCCCACTCGCCATTCCCTTCGAGCACCTCATCCCACTGCATCTCCTCGGTGTGCAGCTTCACCTTGCGCCCCTCGATGACGCCCTCATCGTCGTCCTCCTCGTAGATCATCTCCTGCACCATGATGCGCACCATCTCCTCCATGTCCTTGTCCTCGTAGCCGTCGGGGAAGTGCGGCTTCGCGACGCGACGCAGGTCCAGACAGAACGGCATGCAGCACTCGATGTCGTCGCAGAGGCGCGCGTGGTGGATGACCACCTCGATGCACTGCTTGCATTGCTCGCACACCGTCTTGTGACGCTCGGTGCAGTGGTCGGTGTGGATGAGGAGTTGGCGCATCGGGTGGCACCAGAAGACCGGGCAGATCTCGTGGTCTTCGTACTCGCAGAGAACGGTGTGCTCCAGGCGGCTGTGGATCTCCTCGAGCTCGTCTTCGGAGAAGAGACGGAGGATGGAGCAGGTCGGCAGGTTTTGTGGTGGTGGAGCCGCTTGCATGGTTCTGAAGGAATCGAGGGGTTAGAGATGCGGAGGAAGGTGAGAGAGAGAGAGAGAGAGAGAGAGAGAGAGGGGTTAGATAGTAGACGCAGAGAAAAGGAGGAGGGTGAGAGATAGTGAGATAGTGAGAGGGGCAGAGAAACGAGAGCGAGAGACACTCTCTTAGGAATAGACGCAGAGAAGCTGGAGAGATAGACAACTTCTCTTGATTAGAGACGCAGAGAAACGAGTGCCAGATAGCGGGAGACCCTCGCTTAGGAATAGACGCAGAGAAGCTAGAGAAACAGACACTCTCTCTTGATTAGAGGCGCAGAGAAGCTAGAGAAACAGACACTCTCTATTGATCAGAGGCGCAGAGAAGCTAGAGAGATAGACACTCTCTCTCTTGATTAGAGACGCAGAGAAACGAGAGAAACATACACTCTCTCTTGATTAGAGACGCAGAGAAACGAGAGCGCACTAGAGACGGACGCTAGGTAGTAGACGCAGTCATCTCAGACAACACCATTCCGTTTTTCCTACTTTTCTCGAAACCGGTTAAAGATAGCCGGAAATGGTAAGAGGCAAAATTGATCACCGTGAAATTTGCTATCTACTGATACCTAAAACTTTACTTTTCCCAAAAGTTAGTCTTTTCGCACACCCACTACAGTACCCCTTGAAAGTATACAGCGCTTCTGAAAACGGAAACTAAAAAAGGGGGGAAAGGAAAACTAAAAAGGAAAAGCGAAACAAAAAGATGCGTCACTAAAAAATATATATCGAATGGTCTATATGGCAAGTGCAACGAATTGTTGGGCCACGCCCCCCGTAGCCGCCGCCGCCACCTAGAGTGCCCCTCGTCGTCTGACTCTGACGCGCGAGATAGGAGGCGCAGACGGTTAGAGGGCGGGTGCGGTTTTTCGCGATTATCTCGATGCTCGTTGGGAATTGGCGGGTGGTGTAAGAGGGAAAAGTGATCAGCGTGGAATTTCGCGTCGATTGATAAGGGTTTTGGGGGAATGGGAATTTTTTTTTTTTTTTTTTTTTTTTTTTTTTTTTTTTTTTTTTGGGGGGGGGAGGGGGTTTCCAGTTTTTGGAGGTACCGTAACCCAGAGTAACACAATTTCATAGTATGAGTAGAACCCCCACTAGAACTCATACTAGAAACCCCAAACCCGAAGCTACCGTACCCCGAACTTTAAAGGCACAGACTCTCGGCGCCAGGAAGAATCGCGACGCGCACACACATATGCATACTGGTGCCTGTGCGTGTGCGAGTATCTATCTGTCTGTCTGTCGTCTCCAGAAGAAAATAGAGAGGCGCGAACAGCGCGCGCTTCAACGTGGCCGCCATGGCACGGAGGCGCCGCGAGACGAGAAGCGACTAGAGCGAGAGAGTGGAGACGCAGACGGTGAAACGTGTGTGGGGCTGACCCACCCTGTACTTTCGGCGATAGACAGACACACACACACACATTGAGTGAGCGAGGCGAGAGATGAGAGAGGCGAGACGACGAGCGCGTCTCCGATTGAAAACGATAGAGTGTGAAGAGACGATGATTTCATCGATCTGGAGGAGGGAAGAAGAAGAAGGCGGGTTGGAAGTGTGTGTGTATGTTTGGGGGGCTCCGATGGAAGAGCATGTTGGGGAATGGTAGGGGGGGAAAGTGAAGAGATAGGGGGGAAGGAGAGGTGGAGAGTAGGGGGAGAAGGGGGGTACTGTAGTTGAGGGTCAGAGTTGGATGGAGTTGGCTCAGAGTGAGCTCCTGGAAAATTCTGGAAGACAGAAGGAGCCAAAATGAGCCTTGCTCTCAATAATGGGTAAGAGTAGGCTCCGGAAGCTCGGAAAATGGAATTTTGAGCCAAAAAGAGCAAAAATGAGCTGGATTGAGCTTACAATATGCTCCAGGAACAGAAAATTTGGTCAAAAATTGTCAAAATTGAGCTCAAAACAGAGAATTTGGTCTAAAATTGAGCCTAAATGAGTCAAAAATGAGCCCAAAATGAGCCCAGAACTCAAAAAGTGCTCATTATGTGCTCCGGGAGCTCAAAACAATGCAATTGAGCCCAAACATTATCAAAATTGAGCTGAAAATGAGCTCAAAAAGAGCCCTGAACTCAAAAAGTGCTCATAAAGTGCTCACAATGAGCTCCGGGAGCTCAAATCAGTGAATTTTCCCCCAAAAATTATCAAAATTAGTCCAAAAATTGTCAAAATTAAGCTCAAAATGACAAAATTTGTCAAATTGAGCCAAAAATGAGCTCCAAAAATGCACATTTCTCATTCTAATGCTTTCCGAGAGTTCAAGATTCAAGATGACTCATAGTGAGCCAAAATAAGCAAAAAATGAGCTCAAAAAGAGCCCAGTATTCAGAATTGGCTCATAATGTGCTCCGGGAGCTCCAGAAATTGCTCCCTGAGCTCCGAAAATGCACTTTTCTCATCTTGCTCATTATCGGGGGAGGGGGGCACTAGATGAGTCAGAATGAGTCAACCAAAGGTCAAAGTTATGCTAAAATGAGTCAATTTGAGTCAAAAATGAGCCAAAAATGAGCCCAACTGGAGCCTAACATGTGCTCCAAGACTACAAAAATGTGCTCCAAGAGCCAAAAAGTGCTCAAAAACCTCGTTTTATCATTCTAATTAGAGCAAAATTTTGAAAAATAAGCAAAAATTGCTCAAATCCAGTTAATCCTTCAAATCTGGCAGAAAATGAGAAAAATAGCTCAAAAAGAGCCCAAAAAGAGCCCAACACATATTCAGTGCTCCACGAGCCCTAGCAGAGCACAAAACTTGCTCCAAGAGCTTCAAAAATGCTCCAAACTCACTAAACCATCCAGATAAGGATCAAAATCTCAGGTGTTGCCAAATTGACAGCCATCTGTCAGAAACCTCCTAAATTTTCAGAAAAATGCTCCAAATCTCCAAAATTTCCCAATTTACCTATGATAAGACCACAAAAAACAACAATTTGGAGCAAGAATATGCTCCAAATGAGTGTGGCTTCTTTTTCTCAAGACTACAAACTACAAACTACAATCCTACCAGGTTTTAATTTCAAGACCATCAAACTAATACTTCTTCTGCTTTCTAGAACTAAAACCCATTTTCATCAAAAGTACAGCTCGGCACGAACTCCAGATGCGCCTCACCGTCTCCGTCTCTCCACTCTCGGAGGTCAGTTTTCGAGAAAAAGTGAGTGCGAGACGGAGGCGAGCAGATGTACACCACACTTTTTTCGTGTGCGGTCAGGATATAGAGCGAGAGAGAGCCACCACCACCAGCAGCCCTCGCTCCAACAGTACGATGAGAGGCAGAGAAAGAGAGTGTCATTGAAACCGCACCGGGAGGTATTGGAGTGTAGAGGAATGTGGGGGTTTTCTCGAGAACGGTTAGAGATAGAGAGAAATGGTAAGAGACAAAGTTGATCAGCGTAAAATTTCGGTTTTAATGGTATATATCATTAATGTGTATTGCGAAGTTTGAAATTTAGGGTCAGAGACGCAGAGGGGGTCAGACAGTGAGAGTTGGTTTTTTTGGGTTTTCTCGAGAATGGTTGGAGATAGAGAAAAATGGTAAGAGACAAAGTTGTTCAACGTTAAATTTGCTATTGAATGATATAGGTTGTCACTGGGATTTGTGAAATTTGAAATTGTGGACCTTACTGGGAGGTTTTGGTCGGGAGTGTAGAGGAATGTGGGGTTTTCTCGAAAACGGTTGGAGATAGAGAGAAATGGTAAGAGACAAAGTTGATCAGCGTAAAATTTCGGTTTTAATGGTATATATCATTAATGTGTAT
Organism: Caenorhabditis imperialis; assembly: GCA_963572205.1. Taxonomy (NCBI): domain Eukaryota; kingdom Metazoa; phylum Nematoda; class Chromadorea; order Rhabditida; family Rhabditidae; genus Caenorhabditis; species Caenorhabditis imperialis. The sequence goes on from OY751541.1 coordinate 2,169,278, forward strand.
TGCGAAGTTTGAAATTTAGGGTCAGAGACGCAGAGGGGGTCAGACAGTGAGAGTTGGTTTTTTTGGGTTTTCTCGAGAATGGTTGGAGATAGAGAAAAATGGTAAGAGACAAAGTTGTTCAACGTTAAATTTGCTATTGAATGATATAGGTTGTCACTGGGATTTGTGAAATTTGAAATTGTGGACCTTACTGGGAGGTTTTGGTCGGGAGTGTAGAGGAATGTGGGGTTTTCTCGAAAACGGTTGGAGATAGAGAGAAATGGTAAGAGACAAAGTTTATCAGCGTGAAATTTCGGTTTGAATGGTATATATCATTAATGGGTTCTGTGAAGTTTGAAATTTGGGGTCACCCCGGGAGGTATGGGTCGGGAGTGTAAAGGAATGTGGGGTTTTCTCGAGAATGGTTGGAGATAGGGGAAAATGGTAAGAGACAAAGTTGTTCAGCGTAAAATTTGCTATTGAATGATATAGGTTGTCAGTGGGATTTGTGAAATTTGAAATTTCGGGTCTCACCTGGAGGTATTGGAGTGTAGAGTAGAGGAATGTGGGGTTTTCTCGAGAACGGTTAGAGATAGACAAAAGTGGTAAGAGACAAAGTTGATCAGTGTTAAACTTGCTATCGAATGATATAGGTTGTCACTGAGATTTGTAAAATTTGAAATTTCGGATGACACTGGGAGGTATGGGTCGGGAGAGTAGAGGAATGTGGGGTTTTCTCGAAAACGGTTGGAGATAGAGAGAAATGGTAAGAGACAAAGTTGTTCAGCGTAAAATTTCGGTTTGAATGGTATATATCATAGCTAGGATATGTGAAGTTTGAAATTTTCGGTCAGAGACGCATAGTGTTTCGGTTTTTTGAATTTTTCTCTAAAACCATCAACAATATCAAAACAGCGCAACAGTCAAAAATAATCAGCACAAAATTTCCTTTCGAATGATATACATAACCCCTAACAACTCTCAAATTTAAAATTCAGGTCAGAGACGCAGAGTGCCAGACGACGAGAGACCCTGCTTTGATAGTAGACGCAGAGAGCGCGCGCGTTCCACTATTTTGCATTTTTCACGAAAACGGTTAGAGATAGAAAAATTCGGCAAGAGGGAAAAATGATCAGAATGACATTTCTGATCCATTGACATGGGATTTGGAGGGGTTTTCAGAATACCAGAACAAATATCAGTATAAAAACCTCTTCCAAACTCTAAAAAAAGACAAAAAAAGTTGTCGGATGCTTTTCAAACTTCTGCTCGCCGCTGTGCTCTCAATTCTGCCAGTGTTCGGCGAGGACGGCTTCAAAAAGTATGAGAATGTGGGAAATGTAAGTCATCAGAATTCCCCTTTTTTCACTTCAAAGTTATTTTTGCAGTCCGCCTACTGTGGCCGCGGCACACAAACTACAAATGGCACTTCCACCGAGGTGCCGGGTGTCTTTTGTGGCGACGGCTCATTTGCTCACTACTGGAAGTGCACTGAGAAAGACGAATGCGAGTGGGTGATCAACACGTGGGTCTACATCTCGGGCAGTGTGCTCCTGTGCTCTTGTATCATCTCTTGTTGCTTGTTCTGTTGTTGTAAGCGATAAATAAAGTATGGATTCGTAATCTCCGTGAAATTTGGCGTTGTTTGATACCCATATCGACCCATTTTTGGTTTGGATCTGGGTGGCCTAGTGGATAGTGGTGATGGCTGGGGATCAGAATTGCGAAAAAAGTAGCAAGTTCAAATCTTCCTGGTTGTGGTTATCTTTTGCAAAGTTGAAATGATAAAAATAAATCATAAGTTTGTACTCTCATCGTCTGGAGTAGGTAGTTCTGCGTCTCTAACCCCCTAACCCTAAATTTAAAATTTTTCGATGCCTTATGGTTATGTATATCAATCGATTGCAAATTTTGTGCTGATAAACTTTGTCTCTTGCCATTTCCCTCTATTTCCAACGGTTTATGAGAAAAACCTACTCTCGCTGTCTGACCCCCTCTGCGTCTCTACCCCAAATTTCAAACTTTTCACTACCCCATGGTTATATACACCATTCAAACCGAATTTTTACGCTGAACAACTTTGTCTCTTACCATTTCCTTCTATCTCTAACCCTTCTCGAGAAAAACTCAAAAAACCGATCACTTTATTCCAAACTCCTCAAAAAGAACATAAAGAGAAACGGAAAAGGACAGCTTGTTTTTCTTGGTAGTACCACCCGGAACTTTGACGGCAAAAGTGAAAAGGCGTGTGTGCCACGTGGCAAAAAATACAGATAAGAAAGAGCGGATAAATTAAGGTGATCAGCGACGGGTGCCGTCCTCGAAGAAGACGCCGCCGTCCAGAGCGCAGTACTTTGGACAGATTCCGCGCTCTCCCTGTGGTCCCGGCTGTCCGGGTGGTCCGGCTGGACCTCCCTGACCGGGGTGGCCTTGCTGTCCGGGTGGTCCTGGTGGGCCTTGAGGTCCTGGAGCTCCGTCCGAGCCCGGGCGACCTGGAAAGTGGAATTTTTCTTTTTTCTAAATGTGTAGCGAGATTTTGAAAAGTTTTGTTGTTTGATAATGTTTTAAATTTGATTTGAAACAGATCTGTCGAGGGAATTTCGGAAATATTGCATAGGAAGAGAGATAAATGCGTGGAAGAGAAAACCAAATGTTCATTTTCTCTTCCATTTTTCTGACTTCAGAGTTAAATTGTGAAAAGTTTTGTTATTGGATAATGTTTGAAAGTTGATTTGAAACAAATTTGTCAAGCGGATTTTTGAAATAATGGGTGGGAAGCCAGAAAACAGCGTGGAAGAGAAAAAACTATCAATTTTTCGGTTTCGTGTATTTTTCTGGCTGCCTAGTCAATTTTTATGAGCTTTTTGTATTGGATAGTCTTGCAAAGTTAATTTCCAACATATTTGTCGAAGGGATTTTAAAAATAATGGGTGGGAAGCCAGAAAAACGCGTCGAAGAGAAATCCAAATTTTCATTTTCTCTTCCACTCGTTTTCTGGGCTTCCTAGCCGGTATTTCAGAGATTTTTTTGGATCACTCTGTTCCAAATTCGATTTGGAATAATCTGTTCAAAATAAAATTTCAAAATAATGAACGAGAAACCAGAAAACAGCGTGGAAGAGAAAACCAAATTTTGTATTTCTCTTCCGCGCGTTTTCTGGGCTTCCCAAACGTTTTTTCGAAAATCCGCTCGGCAGATCTGTTGCAAATTCAATTTAAAAGAATCTGTTCAAGTCAGATTTTCAAAGAGCCACTCACCAGCTTGTCCCTGCTCTCCTGGAAGTCCCGGTGGTCCGGACTCTCCCGGAGCTCCTGGATCTCCCGGCAGAGCCGGTGTAGAGATGGCAGGACGTCCCTGCTCTCCCCTTGGCCCATCTCTTCCAGGCTCGCCATTGGTTCCAGGTGGTCCTGGTGGTCCCTGTGGCCCCACTCCTCCATCGTTTCCATTTCTTCCAGGGTGTCCCGATTGTCCAGGATTTCCAGCGTCTCCGGGAGGTCCTGGCGGTCCTGGCTCTCCGGGTGGGCATGGGGTGCATGGTGGCTCTGTGATCTCCTCGCAAACCGCTGGTGGACGTCCTGGGAAACCGGGTGCTCCTGGAGCTCCTGGTCTTCCGGGGGCTCCGTTCTTTCCGGGTGGCCCGTCGGGTCCTGGAAGACCGGGGAGGCAGCAGCCCTGGCACGCCGCCGCCTGTCTCTTCAGACGGGTGGTTTCGTTGGAGGAGCGGCGCAGGAAGAACGGCAGGTTCTTGTTGGGCGTCGCGCGGAAGTTGTGCATCTCGAGCATCACGTCGCGGGCCGAGAGCTGGAAGAATCGAGGAATAGATGTTGGATTCGTGATCTCCATGAAATTTGGCGAAGTTTGATACCCATATCGACCTATTTTAGGTTTGGATCTGGGTGGTCTAGTGGATAGTGGTGATGGCTGGGGATCAGAAAGTCACAAGTTCGAGTCTTCTAGGTTATGGTTATGTTTTGTAAGGTTGAAATGGTAAAAATAAGTCATTAGTTTGTACTCTCGTCGTCTAAGTTCTGCGTCTCTAACCCTCTAACCCTAAATTTCAAACTTCAGAATTGCTTATGATTATGTATATCAATCGACGCAGAATTTTACGTTGAACAACTTTGTCTCTCGCCGTTTTTCTCTATCTCCACTGGTTTCCAAGAAAAACCCCAAAAACTGACTCTTACTCTCTCTTCCTCTGCGTCTCTACCCCAAATTCCCAATTTTTCATAATCCTATGGTGATATATACCATTCAAACCGAAATTTTACGCTGAACAACTTTCTCTCTTGCCATTTCTCTCTATCTCTAACCGTTTTCGAGAAAAACGCCAAAAACCCATTTTACCTTGCAGAACTGCATCTCGTCGTGCACCCTGAGATGCACCGAATGGATGTAGTTGTTGACGAGCGGCAGTGTGACGAACACGCTGACCAGCGCGATCAGCGAGAACGTCACCGCCGAGTAGGCGACGAAGCGGAACGCCTTCTCACGCGAGTCCTCCTCCATTGTTGCGGGATCTGGAAAAGGTACAGTAAGACATGGGGTACGGTAGATGAGAAGTACTGTAATAAGTTAGTGAGGAGTGGAAGGAAGGGGGGGGGGGGGGGGGAGAGGGGTACAGTAATCCTATAAAAGTTTAAAGGTACAGGTGTCAATTGAACAGGGGAAGGTACAGTAATCCTTTACAAGCTTACAGTAACTCAATAACAACTTAAAGGTACATAACCCTTTAGAAAAGTATAGGTACAGTAATCCTATACGAGTTTAAAGGTACATGACCCTAAATATGAGGTAGAGGTACAGTAGCCTTATAATGAAGTGAAGGTACAGTAATCCTATACAAGTTTAAAGGTACATGGATCTATGCATGAGGTAGAGGTACAGTAATCCTTTACTAATTTAAAGGTACATAGCCCTTTTGAAAAGGTGAAGGTACAGTAATCCTTATGTCAGCTATAGGTACAGTAATCCTATACAAATTTAAAAGTACATAACCCTTTGGAAAAGTATAGGTACAGTAATCCAATACGAATTTAAAGGTACATAACCCTTTAGAAAAATCGAGGTACAGTAATCCCTTACAAGCTTAAGGTACAGTACCCCTTTTAAAGGCACACAACACTATCAATCTACAGTAATCCACCTAATCCCCCCTCATTACACAACGCTATCATTATGATAAGAAACTGAATAAGCCTTCAGAATATCAAAAGCAGCCTTCAGAAGCAGCAGAAGGAGAAGAAGTCAAAACGGTATCAAATGGCATTCTGAATGCCACTTATATATGAAGGCGTCCTTCGACGCGTTGTACACGACAACTGAGGTGCGACCAGATGATGATGACGGGGGCGAAAAAAAAGTGGGCGTGGCTTTGGGAGAACTGGGAAGTGCGGGGGATAAAAAGGGGCGGGGTTTCGGGGTGTCGAGAGTCAAATTGAAAGTTATGGAAAGGGGCAAGTGGTTATTATGGAAATGGAGGGGAGGGGGAGGGGAAAGTGGTGTTTGATCAAGGGGATTACGGTAGTGAATTGGGGGAACGGGTTACTGTACTGATAGGGGGATACTGTACTGATAGAGGGATACTGTACTTGATTGCTTTCAAAGGTTACTGTAGCTATTGATTTAGGATTACTGTACTTTGCCTTACAATTAGAAATGATGATTCTAGGTTTAATTTTGACTCGAAAAATGTAGTGGATTATAAAATTACTGTAGTTTTTACTTATTTTCAGGTCGATTATCAGTTACAAGATTACTGTAGCTCTTGTCTTTTTTGTGTTTTAGGGATTACTGTACCTACAGATTACTGTAGTTTTCTGTAATATTCAAAATGTGTTCGGTGATCAGGTACAAGGTTACTGTAGCTCATTTTGATCTACAGACTATACTTTTCCAAAGGATTTCTGTACCACTGCTCCAGAAAAGTTAGGTTCTACTGCTCCTACAATTTCCATGGATTACTGTAGTCTACAGATTACTGTAGCTTTTGAAAATCTTTAGTTCAGTGCATGTTTACAAAATACTGTAGTTTTAGGGTTACTGTAATTCATTTTGATCTACATTTCGCAGTTTTGACCTACTTTTCATAGTTTTGACCTACTTTTCATAATTTCGATCTACTTTTCATAGTTTTGACCTACTTTTCGTAGTTTTGACCTACTTTCCTTATTTTTGACCTACTTTTCATAGTTTTGACCTACTTTTCATAGTTTTGACCTACTTTTCATAGTTTTGACCTACTTTTCATAGTTTTGACCTACCTTTCATGTTTTTGACCTACTTTTCATAGTTTTGACCTATTTTTCAAATTTTTCCTTTCCACCGTTTCCACAGTTACCCAACAACCCTGTCAGATCAACAAATCGGTTCCGTAACACCATTAATCACGTCCCCTTCATTTCTCTGCCGCCTCTCTCTCCAAATGTTCACGTCTTCAGAATTTGCGACGAAAAAGCGAAAATCGGTGCGCGCGCGGATCGTCTCGGTTGCGCGACCGCGACGCGCACTGTTCGATGACACTTAGCTTCTCCTTCTCTTTCTGCTTTCCATTTTCGCTTTCCGACTGACGCAGCACGTCTTCTGCTTCTTTGGCATTCTGAAGGATTCTAGACGAAGGGGGGTCTTTCTTTATTGGGAGATCGGTCTGATGGGGAACAAGGGGAAAAGCGGTATGTACAGAAAAGTGCGTAGAAAAGGATGTAGATCAAAGAGGTACAGTAATCCAGGAAGGAGTACGGTAGATGGGAAGGGGTAGACCAAAAAGTGTGAATAGTTAAAGGTACAGTAATCCAGTGAAGGTTACTGTAGACAGGAGGGGTCAGAAAGGCACAGGTAGATCAAAGATAGGATTACTGTAGTTCACAAATTTTGGGGTAGATCAAAAAGTGCAGACAATAGAAGTTACAGTAATTCAGGGGGAGTACGGTAGATAGGAAGGAGGTTGAAAATGCACAGGTAGATCAAAAAGCGCAGATAATTGAAGTTACAGTAATCCAGTGAAATGATGAGGTGGTAGATCAAAAAGTTCAAAGAATTGAAACTACAGTAATCTTAAAGGCACATCAAAACAATCAGGACATTGTGGTAGATCAAAAATTGTACAGAATTGAAATGGAAAGTACAGAAATCTTAAAGGCACATGGAGCAATTCAAATTTTGTATTTTTAGGACTGAAACAAAATTACTGTAGCTCAGATTTGTTTGGTAGATCATAAATTACAAGTACAGTAATCTTAAAGGTGGATTACTGTACAAAGAGAGGTAGATCAAAAACTGCACACAATTGAAACTACAGTAATCTTGAAGGGACAACCAACACCCTAAACAAGATTACTGTATCTCCCACAAACAATGGTAGATAAAAATGCACACAATCAAAACTACAGTAATCTAGACGGCAGCCTCATAACACTCTATGCAAGATTACTGTACCCTTTACAAAAATGCACACAATCGAAACTACAGTAATCCTCAAGAAACTCAAAACCCCGCTAAACATCCTCAAATCCCTTCAACTTATTCCGATTCCTCTCCACCTCCAACTTCTCGCGTTCCTCCTGCATCCGCCGTCTCATTTCCATCGGCATGTTGGGAAGGTCTTCCGGCCAGTGCTGATAGTACAACTTCTTGATTCTCTCCGCCTGCGTTTCCTTCTTTTCCCGGAGGTTCTCGTTCATCGTTTTGTATTTCCACGGGAAGCCGAGCTGATCCGGTTCCGGCGCGTAAAAGTCCAGTCTGAAGTGCATCGAAATTTTGATCTACTATTGAAGTTTTGACCTACTTTTTGACCTACTTTTAATAGTTTTGACCTACTTTTCATAATTTTGACCTACTTTTTATAGTTTTGACCTACTTTTTATAGTTTTGACCTACTTTTCATAGTTTTGACCTACTTTTCCCAGTTTTGACCTACTTTTTGTAATTTTGACCTACATTTCGTGTTTTTGACCTATTTTTGGTGTTTTTGACCTACTTGTGATAGTTTTGACCTACTTTTCATAGTTTCGACCTACTTTTCAGAGTTTTGACCTACTTTTCATGTTTTTGACCTACTTTTTGACCTACTCACCTTGTACTCGGCCCCTGTCCAGGTCCATTCGGCACATTGTACCCCTTCAACTTCAGATCCTCCTTCCTCTGCTGTTTCAAATGCCTCTGTAACTGCACATCCGGCACAGATGGCCACTCCCTCCGCCATTCCGGCACCTCTTCTGGCACCACATCACCCTTCGGCTTTGGTGTGAACAGGGCGGTGTTGTCCAGCGCCAAATAGGGTGCCGCGTGGTGGGTGGGTGGCGCCACCACCAGATGCGGGTCTTCTGGGTGGTGGTGATGGCGACGTCTTCTGGAGTCCTTTTGCTCTAGGTAGAGCTTGGTGACGTGCTTTTTGCGACGACGTCTGGAGTGTTTTGGGCGGGTGGAGATTAGGGAGCCGGAAAGACGGGAGAAAAAGACGACGACGACGATGATGGTGATGACCTGAACAAAAAATTTTTTTTTTTTTTGAAATTTTTTTTTATAGTTTTCCTCAATTATCTCCAAAACCATGAAAGCTATCAAAAAACTGCAAGAGAAAAAGTTGCTCAGCGCAAAATTCCGCGTCGATTGATATACATAACCCCCTAAATCTCTTAAGTTTGAAATCCGGGGTAGAGACGCAGAGTGCGAGACGACGAGAGGGGCGCGTGTGGTAGTAGACGCAGAGAGCGCGCGCGTTTCAGTTTTTGGGGTTTTTCTCGATAACCATTAGAGATAGAAAAATGGTGTAAGAGGAAAAAATGTTCAGCGTAAAATTTGCAATCGATTGGTATAAGAAATATTGATTTTTTCTGGGAAAAAATTTTTTTCAAAATTTTTTTTTTCGACTTTTTTGACTTTTTTCGATTTTTTTTTTCAAAAACTCACATTAATTGCAACCGACATCACAAATTCAAACACCGACATCGTCAACTGCTCATTAAACACATCCTAAAAATATTGATTTTTTCAAATTTTTTCAAAATTTTTTTTACCCCACTCCACCAAAGCACCGCATACACTGTAGTCATGATGCACAAAGGTACAGAAGTGCCAAACCACGGCCAAATTAGCACTTTTAGGTACTGGAAAGTTTAAATTTCATGGAGATCAAAAAAAAACTTTTTGACCTACTTTGAAAGCGGCATACAGTAAGAGAACAGATGTGAGGAGGTTGAGAATTGTGAATATCACGCAGACGATGATAATTACGTACATGGCTGTAATTAGGGTAATTAAGGTAATTAGGAAACTGATAATTATGCTAATCATACTAATTATGATAGTTAAATTAGTTTTAGTAACTCTGGTGTTTACAATCGTTGGGATAATTACTGATTTGATATTCAGAATAACTATGACAATAATTAATTAGTCTTAATTACCCCTAATTACCCTAATTAACCCACCATTAGCTCTCCTTCTCTCCGGCGTCTCTGTGTAGATCTGATACAGCCCCGGAAACCTCGCTTGAAATCCGTCGATTCTGAAAATTGACTCTAACCGTCTGACTCTAACTCTCTGCGTCTCTATCTCTCTCTCTCCTCCCAGTCCAATAGAGCGCAAATGCATTCCAACTCAAAAAAAAAAGAAAACTCACGCTCCAGTAGCCGGTAGTTGTCGATTCTCATACTCGGCGATGATATTTTTGACCACTTGAAATTGCCAACCGAGTATTCCAAATTGGATAAAACAGTAGATCTGAAAAAGTAGGAAAAGTAGGTCAAAACTATGAAAAGTAGGTCAAAACTATGAAAAGTAGGTCAAAACTATGAAAAGTAGGTCAAAACTATGAAAAGTAGGTCAAAACTAGTGAAAAGTAGGTCAAATCTATGAAAAGTAGGTCAAAAAACTCACAATATTCCATACGGCAATCGCAATTGTGGCGCCACGTAGGCAGTACAGCGGATCGGCCATAAAAATCGATCAATATCTCAGAAAAAGTAGAGAAGTTATAAAAATCAATAATGTATTCAAATTTTCAAGGTGACTCACACACAACTCACATGCGGGAAAAGTCGTATAGATCGGAGGAGAGGGAGAAGGTAGAGAAAAAGACAACAAATAGAAAAGGAACCATGCCGATGTTTGCTCACTGGCCGAGTGTGTTTTACATGGAAATTCAAGCGGTTGTGTGCTTTTTATTAGTAGTAGACGCAGACAGAGGGTAGAGACGCAGAGGAAATGGAAAAGTAGGTCAAAACTGGGAAAAGTATGTCAAAATTGGAAAAGTAGGTCAAAACTATGAAAAGTAGGTCAAAACTCGGAAAAGTAGGTCAAAATTATGAAAAGTAGGTCAAAATCATAAAAAGTAGGGCAAAACTAGGAAAAGTAGGTGAAGACTATGAAAAGTGGGTCAAAACTATAAAAAGTAGGTCAAAACTATGAAAAGTAGGTCAAAACTAAGAAAAGTAGTTCAAATTGATGAAAAGTAGGTCAAAAACATGAAAAATAGGTCAAATATATGAAGAGTAGGTCAAAATTATGAAAAGTAGGTCAAAAAGTAGGTCAAATCTATAAAAAGTAGGTCAAATCTATAAAAAGTAGGTCAAAACTATGAAAAGTAGGTCAAATATATGAAGAGTAGGTCAAAACAATAAAAAGTAGGTCATATATATGAAAAGTAGGTCAAAAATATGAAAAGTAGGTCAAAACTTGGAAAAGTAGGTCAAAACTATAAAAAGTAGGTCAAAAAAGTACTATTTTGCAATGATAAGATCAGAAATTTTTCAAAAATAGAACGTGCCACGTCACCTGGCCCTTGCCACGTGGCAAAATTTGGCATAAAAGGGACGATGAGCGGATTTTGAAAACAGATTCCCCAACAACTATTCCTCTCAACCAAAGTAAGTATTCTGAATTCTACGACTTCTCACATAATGAAGACGTTTCCAGAAGACAACACGATGAACATCAAACTAGTCGCACTGCTCGTCGCCATCTGCACCATCGCCATCGTGGTGTGCGACGACGACAAAAAAGACAAGGGCCAGTTCGCAAAGTACGAGAACAAGAAGGGCTCGGATCAGTGCGGCGGCGGCGTGTGGACCGACAAAGACGGCAAGACGGAGAAGGTGGAGCCGGAGAAGTGCGGCGACAGCGGCTTCTTCCATCATTATGATTGCGACGACACCGACAAGTGCGCGTTTCACCTGCAGATTTGGGTGTGGATCGCCGGGGCGGTGGTGATTCTGTCGTGTCTCATCGCGTGCGTCGTCATTTGTTGCTGCTGCAAGAAGTAGAGCTTCTCGTTCAAACGCTTTTTTTTTGGTCTGGTGTTCTTGGAAATGAAGTTTCATTTTCTTTTTTTGGTACACTTATTCAGGGATGCATTGATATATGCAGAGAAAGGGACGACGAGAGATGAAAAATTGATAGCAGATGCAGAGAGCCTAACAATTTCAGTTTCCGGGGTATAACTCAGAAACGGCTTGAGATATGGAAAAACTGCAAGAGACAACTTTGATCAGCACAAAATTCCGCGTCGATTGATATACATAACACCATGGAACCTTCAATTTTAAAAATCGAGGTTAGAGACGCAGAGAGCGAGACAGCGAGAGTCAGTGGTTAGGGAGTAGACGCAGATAGCGTGCGCTTTATTTTGCGATTATCTCGAGAACCGTGCAAACCTTCCAGAGATTGAAAAAACAGGATTAATCAGTGTAAAATTTGCCATTGAATGATTAAAATCCAGATAGAAAATTCAGAGTTCAGTTTTCTGATTTTTCTCAAAAACCATACGAAATATCTAAAAACTGCAAGAGACAATTTTGATCAGCGTAAAATTCCGCGTCGATTAATATACATATCGCCCAGAATCTCTCAAGTTTGAAATCCGGGGTAGAGACGCATAGAGCAAGACAGCGAGAGTCAGTGGTTAGGGAGTAGACGCAGACAGCGCGCACCTTTCAGTATTTTGCGATTATCTCGAGAACAATAAGAGCTATCAAAACACTGCAAAAGACAAAGATGATCAGCACAACATTTTCTATAATTTTATTCATTAAAAACTGAAAAATTTAATCCATTCAATTCACGAGCGACATTTCTCATCGTCGCCGCCGACAACACGTGCAGCAGATGATCGCCGTGCACGTCAGCAGGAGCAGAAGGATCGTGGCGACGCCGGCGATGTACACCCAGATCTGGAGGAAGAAGGCGCACTTGTGGTCGCTGTCGCAGTCGTAGTAGTGCGCGAACGAGCCCTCTTTGCACACGTCGGCGGGGATGAACTTGGTGACGCCGTCGGCGCCCGTCTCCGTTTTGTTGCCGCACGTCGTCTTGCCGTCGTCGTTGGTGAAGCGCTCCACCTGACCGCCGCCATTGACACCATGGAGGAGGGTGGTGACCGTGAAGATCAGTGCCACTAGTTTGATGTTCATCGTCTTGTCTTCTGAAATTTCATTGAATTCAGAAGTCATTGAATTCAGAAGTCATCAACTTAGAATACTTACCCTCGCCGAAAGCAGTCCTTTACCAACCGCCCATCTCCTCCCCCCTTTTATACCCATTCGCCACGTGTCACTGTCCCAGATTGCCACGTGGCGGTCAAAAAAGATAGGCGGGATGATGGAAATTGATTCAGTTCAAGTTTTGAAAAATGAACGTTAAACTGCTCGTCGGCCTCGTGGCCATCGCAGCCTGCTTCGCCGTCGTCGCCGCTGGCAAAATTGACGATGACATTAAGAATGAGGGTGGGGTGAGTGTGGGTGGCCGAGTTTGCGAAAGCTAGGTCAGGAAGAGAAAGTTGGGAGTCATGGGGTTTTCTCTTCCATATTACAATTTGCAATGGAGCATGTTTTAGTTTTATTGATTTTAACAAATTTTCAGTGGATTTCAGTGGTTTTTATCGAATTTTATCGATTTGATAACGATTTTTTTATGATTTTGACCAAATTTCTGAAGTTTTCAGTAGGTTTTATCGATTATGTATCGATTTTGAGCGATTTTCCATCAATTTTAGTGTTTTTGAACGATTTTCACCGATTTTCTAGGTTTTTGAGTGATTTTCATCGATTTTTCCTCAAATTCTATCACTTTTTTTGAGATTTTCGACAAAAACTGATGGAAGTTGCGTTTTTCAACTACTTTTCTTTAAAAATCCATAAAAAATCATTGAATTTTGAGAAAAAACGCAAAAATTCAATAAAAATCAAAACTGCGGACGTGGCCGAGGTTTCCAACAAGGCCAGCCAGTTTTTTCGGATTTTTTTGGTTTTTGCTCAAAAGAACTTCGATTTTCGGTGTTTTTATAGCGAAAAATCGATTTTTAGCAAGAAATACTCATAAATTTCAGTGAAAATTTGGTTTTTACCGCAAAATTCACGTTTTTTGAGGTTTTCGACTAGAAAACTCGATTTTTCAACGAAAAAAAATAGAGAAAACCGCTAAAAAATCATTAATTACAAGTAAAATCAGTGAAAAATTAGAGAAAAAAAAAACAAAAAAATCGATGAAAATCACTGAAAATTCGATTAAAAAACTGTGAAAATTGCAAAAATTCTATAAAAACCCTAAAAATTGCCAAAAATCAATAAAAACCACAGAAATCTGATAAAAATTGGTAAAAATCACGAAACATTACGAAAAAATTATGGAAATCTATAAAAATCGATGAAAAAGTGCATTTATTGATTGGGACTAGGAAATCCTAGGCCATCGAAGCTGAAATTGTGAATTTATCGATTTTTCCGGAATTTTCAACATTTTTCACTCTGAAATTTAAAAAGCCATCAAATTTCTCAACAAACTCCATTGACGGCGCAAATAAAACACTTTTTGCACCACCGACAATATTTAGCTGGCCTAACTTTCCAACTCGTCCCCAACTCGTTCAACTTTCAGGACGACAACCTGGAGTGCGGCGCCGGCACTCTAACAACGCAAAGCGGCAAGAACAAGACGGTCGCGGGTACCAAGTGCGGCGCCGGCTCGTTTGCTCACTACCACGTGTGCTGTGGCAATCAGGAGCGCGAGTGCTGCTTCCGCATCAAAGTGTGGATCTACATCGTGTCGGCCGTCGTGCTGCTCACCTGCCTCATTCTCACCTTCTACTGCTGCTGCTGTAAAGGAAAGAAATGAGGAGATGAATTGAGCTAAGAACCAAAATGAATTTTCTGTCTCTCTGCGTCTACTCTCTAATCACTGGCTCTCGCTGTCTCGCAGTCTGCGTCTCTGACCTCCAACCTCCTATCTTTATTGGTTCTCGAGATAAACGCAAAAAACACTGCGCTGTCTGCGTCTACTCCCTAACCACCGACTCTCGCCGTCTCGTTGTCTGCGTCTCTAACCTCGAATTTCAAACTTGAGATTTTCCAGGGGTTATGTATATCATTCGACGCAGAATTTTGTGCTGAACAAATTTGTCTCTTGCAGTTTTTCGATATCTCCAGCCGTTTTTGAGTTATACCCTGGAAACTTAAATTTTAATGATCTCTGCGTCTACTCCCAAGTTTTCGTCTCTCGCCGTCTCTTTCTGCGTCTCTAACCATTTTCACTGTTTTTTGCATGTAAGTTGAACAAAGCCACTTTCTTCAAGTGTTTTTCACTGGTTTCCCCATCACATTCGTCTAATTTTGCCATTTTCACCAGTGATGTCCATGAAATTCCACTTTTTCCTAATAATTCTCTACTCCTTTTTTATTTTGACGAATTCTAAACGATTCTGGAGAAAATCCGATCTTCCGCAATTTCGGTACCTAATTTTTCCGAAAAATTGCAAAAAATTCCAAAAAAAATCAATAATTCAGCCCAAAAAAAGTGGAAACCCCGGAAAATTTCGGACCGCGAAATCGAATCGTCGACTGGAAAAACAGTTTGGCGTTCGAGAAGATCAGCAAAGGGTCTGATGTGTTTTGCAGGGTATTTTCAGTATTTTAATCGCGCTCCATTGACAATTCCGTTGTAGGTGTACAATTTGTGCGCTCACTACTCGTTCGGAGTGACTGTGATGAATGTGTTGGCCAAGTGGAAGGATCAGGGGCTGATTTATCCGTATAAGGTGGCGAATTTGATCTGTTTCGACGTGGAAGAGGGAATTTTCTAGTCCAAGAGGGAAAAATGCAGTTTTTTGTGTTTGAAACCTGAAAAATCGCACTTTCTATAGTTTTTAAGAATGAAAATCGATGATTTTGGTGAATTTTCATGAAAAAATCATGAAAAATTGCTGAAAATCCGTAAAAATCAATGAAGATCAACAAAAAATCAATGACAATCAAGAAAAATCCTCTTCCCCGCTTCCCAAATTCATCATGCGCCTTTAAAAAACTACCGTAATCCAATTATTTTTAGAAATGGGACGGGAGGCCGGACAGCGATATTCCCTATGATAAAATCAATAATTTCGTTCGTAAGTTATTGATTTATCGATTTTTTCAACGAATTTTGAAAATTTTTTTGTTTTTCAGGCACTTTTCACAACTCCAAGGGCAATACTCAACAATAATCGATATTTTGGAATATTTTATTTTTATTCACAATTTCAAATATATTTTTTACATGAATCACTGAAAGACAATAAAATGAATAATTTAGCTCATTTTTGGGTGCTCAATGCCTTCTAACTGCTCCAAACTGCTGCTCGGCCTTCGCTTTGATCTCATTATAGAAGCACTGCTTCATATTCTCAAAGCGATCGTAGCACGGCACGTAGGAGTAATCGAGTTTGGTGACTCTGAAAATTGGAGTGTTGCAAGTGCGCTCCAGCGAACTGCGCGCGAAAATTTTGAAAATTTCGCTGTTTTTTCTCGTTTTTTAGCCAAAACTGCTAAAATTCGTCTATTTTAATGTGAAAATCAGCGAATTTTAGCGTAAAACACCGATTTTTACACTTTCTAACGATTTTAGCGGAAAAAATCATGAAAAATCAATAAAATATCGATTTTTCACCGATTTGTCCAAAAAAGCGCGCTTGCATACCTATCCGGACGTTGATCGCAGAAAGTGAGACATTTCTGGCCTGCCAAAGTGGTGGTTACTCCGTTTCGAAGGCAGCACTAGAAAAAAAATCGATAAAACCAAAAAAAAATCAATAAAAACCTGAGTGTGATCTCTTCCTTGAGCTGCACAAAAGTGCATATCGGCGGCCGCTTCCAGTGGACAACCATCTGTTTTGAAGTACATTCCTTGTAGCTGCAAATGCGCTCTAATGATAATTTGTAGTAAAATGGGGGTGGAAATGCGCTCTAATGCAAAATATTGTGATATTGTGATGTAATTGCGCTCTATTGAGAATTTATTACAATGTTACACCATGAAAGTGCGCTCCAATGCGAATTATAGAGAAACAGTGATGCAATTGCGCTCTATTGACACATTCTCCTAATTTACTTGTATGAAAGTGCGCTCTAATGCTAATTTTACTGAAATAGTGATGCAATCGCGCTCTAATGACAATTTATCATAGTCTTGCACGGTAAAAGTGCGCTCGAATGCAAAATAGACTAAAAAAAAGTGATGCAAATGCGCTCCAATGCAAAACATACTGAAAAATGATGCAATTTCGCTCTATTGACAATTTATAATAATTTTTGAGTAAGGAAGTGCGCTCTAATGCAAAATTCACTTAAATAGTGATGCAAATGCGCTCTATTGACAATTTGACATCATTTTGCAGTGTGCAAGCGCGCTCTAACGCAAAATCAACCGAAAAACAGTGCAAATTCGCTCTATTGACAACTGTTCATAATTTTTAACTATGCAAGTCCGCTCTATTGACAATCTACTACCACTTTGCAGCTACCCAACTGCGCTCCACTGCACTATGATGCAACTGCGCTCCATTGAACCTACCGCATCCTTGGTGTACGAGTTGAAATGGCACTTGTTGAGACAGGCATCCGGAAGGCCACGCTGCTCACAGCATTGGCGGAAGATGAAGTTGGGGTTCTGAAAAAAATGTTGGAAAATGTGCTCAACATTGGTATCATTAGAACGGAAATTTTATGCTGATCATTTTTGTCTCTTGCAGTTTTTCTCTATCTTTAATGGTTAACGAGATAATCGATGATCTTTGGCGCGCACTCGTCGTCTGCGCCTCCTACCAAACTCCACACTCTAACCCTCTTTTTCTCTGCGCCTCTCAACACCTCTTGATCTCTCGCTCTCAATACCAACGAAAAAAACAGAATAATACAACAAAAAAAGTAAAAGTGATCGGTTGTCGGAAGCGCATGCGATAATTACGCGGAACCGGAAAACGCACCGTATACTGCAAAAGTGTGGAATTGTCAAAGTCGTGACGGCTTCTGAATTCAGAAGACGTCGGGCGCTCTCCAGATGCGAATTTCTCTCGCCTCAAGCCGAATATGTTGTTTTTGGAGGCGGATTTCAGTTTTGGAAGCGAGGATCCAGTTTCAGAAGATGACGATGAAAATGACGATGGAATTTCAGAAGACGTGACTGACGTGACATCATCTATGAAAATTCCATCCACTTTTTTGGTGAGAGCACTTCTTGCTCTATTTCGAGCACATCCGTACTGTCCACACGAATATCCGGGTTGACACGAAGAAGCCGTGCATGAGATGGCTGGAGGGGCGGCACAGTAGGAGGAGCCGCACACGCCGGAGGTGACGCACTGAAAATGATAGTTTTGGTATGATGCAAGTGCGCTCTAATGGACTTTTTGTCTAGAATGTTTTTGGGTTGAATTTGGAGCGTGTTTCAACGCATTTTTTCGTTGTGGAGCGTGTTTGATGTGTCTATTCTGGGAAAAGTGCGTATTTTGGCGAACTGTTTCAATTGGGAGCGTGTTTGAACGCACTGTTCCGATGTGGAGCGTGTTTTGACACACAATACTATTCAAAAGCCTAATGTTACGCACTATCACAACTAGGATCGTGTTTCAACGCAATATTTCGATGTGGAGCGTGTTCTGACGCACAATGTTGATCAGAAGCGTGTTTTGACGCACCACTACACTTTGGAGCGTGTTTGAAAGCCACTTTTTCAATTTGGAGCGTGTTTTGATGCACAACCTCATTGAAAAACGCAATTTTACGCACTATCGCCACTTGGAGCGTGTTTTAACGCACTTTTTCTGACAAGAGCGTGTTTTAACGCACTACTACACTTTGGAGCGTGTTTTGACCCACCATTTTGATTAAAAGCGTGTTTCAACGCACTATTTCAATTAGGAGCGTGTTTTGACGCACTTTTCCAATTAGGAGCGTGTTTTGAGGCACTCTGACGTTTTGGAGCGTATTTCAAAGCACTATCACCATTAGGAGCGTGTTTGGACGCAATATGATGATTTAGAGCGTGTTTTGACGCACTATCACTATTAGGAGCGTATTTTGACGCACTAACTTCAAAAATACGCTCTTATCCAACGAAATATGAGTAGAAATCGTGTTTTCACTCGGTAATAAGTTTTGGAGCGTGTTTGGACGCACAATAACATTCAAGAGCGTGTTTTGACGCACTAGCACTATTGAGAGCGTGTTTTAACGCACAATCCTTATCTGAAGCGTGTTTCAGCGCACTATTTCTAGCTGGAGCGTGTTCTGACGCACTATCTTTATCTGAAGCGTTTTCTAACGCACCAACTTCAAAAATACGCTCTTATCAAACAAAATATACTAAAAAGCGTGTCTTCACGCACTATCACTATTAGAACCGTTTTCTTACGCATCACCTCCAAAAACACGCACTTTTACGCACTATCCCCATTTTTATCGTCTTCTAGCTCCCCAACCACCAAAAATGCTTCACCTAACCCCAAAAATCACATTTCCCTCACTCACCGCCTCGACGCCACACACCATCATCGCCACCACCACCACAACCAGCGCAACGAGGACTCGAGAATTGGGCATTGTTCCGAAAAAGCGTGGCAAATGGCAGCGGGTTGGCCAATTTTCCCTTTTTATACACATCCGGACAGTTTTCGAGGGCACACCGAGTGGAGGGGGCGGAACTGGATCTGGATTTCAATGGATATGTACGAAATATACTGTGAGGGGAGGGCACTTGAACGCAGTGCCAACTTTCTTTTTGCTGAAGGTCGTCTTCTGAAAGTGAGATGGTGGGGGGATCAAGTACTAGTGGTTGGTAGAAGGGGTATGCAAGTGTGCTCTATGAAATTTGAAAAATTCCAAAAAGTCTGCAATTTGTCGTCAGATTTGGTGCTTGCGGTTAAAATTTGGATGGTTTTTTCCGGTTTTTCAATGAAAAAATGGTGTTCTTCGGCTTTTTTCTAATTTTTAGGAAAATTTACGGTATGCAAATGTGCTCTATTGATAAGGGGGTGGTGGAAAAGCGGGGAATTTGAAAAATTCGAAAAAGTCCGCATTTTGTCGTGGGATGTGTTGTAAGCAGTTTTTTCAGTTTTTCACTGAAAAATGTGTGTTTTTTGCTCAATTTTTCTGATTTTTCAAGAATTTCAGCGGGGAATTTGAAAATTTTTAAAGAATCTGCAATTAGTCGTCAGATGTGTTGTTTTTTCACCTTTTGTGTTGAAATCGTGAATTTTTCTGGTTTTTTCAAGTTTTTTTTTTCCAAATTTACGCAGTTTTTCATAAAAATTATAGTTTTTCGGCAATTTTTCCAATTTCTAAACTGAATTTTCGCAATTTTCTTGAAAATTCACCGAAAATCGATAAAATTTCGGATTTTTTTTCTGAAAAATCACAAAAAATCCACTAAACCGCTGAAATTTCGTAAAAATGTGCGCAAAAATGCAAAAAGGGACGTGACCTATTGGATCTAGCCGCGAAAATTTGCATTTTTGTTGATTTTATCGGTTTTTTTGGGTGCATTTCAGTGTTATTGTGAAAAAAAAATTCCTGCGACATCGGGCGAGCGCGCGAAAATTTGAATAGGCCCCGCCCACCGAGCGGTCGGCCGACGCCGCAGTGGTGTTTGTGTGGGAACCGTCGGCCGACCGCTCGGTGGGCGGGGCCTATTCAAATTTTCGCGCGCTCGCCCGATGTCGCAGGAATTTTTTTTTCACAATATATAGAGCATTTTTGAGTTTTTCATGGGAAAATGCAAAAATTTGTGGAAAAATCACTGAAATTTTGTGAAAATCACTGAAAATCAATAAAAATCCGCAAAAATCCATAAAAATCGACTAAAATCATTAAACATCACTGACAATTTGCGAAAAGTCAATAAAAATCGTCAAAAATCCATGAAAAATGTCGAAAATTCACTAAAACCCCCTAAAAAATCAAATTTTTCGCTGACTCCGCCCCCTTCTGCAATTTCCTAGCAAAAATTTCACATGATCTCTCAGGGCCACACTTTATTAACTTGGCTATACAGTTTCATGGTTTGTACAGAGAGAAAAACAGCGAAAAAACAACAGAATTATGAAAAAAGGTTAGCAATATCGATCCGACTTCATCTTCATCCTTCTATTGAGGAGGAGCTCGTGAGCACTTCCCTCCGCCTGCGCCTTCTTCACGCCCTTCCGATCCTTGACGTCGATGGCGATGTGACGTCCCTTCAGATCCACCTTCGAGTGCTGGTACATCTTCACGTACGCCGTCTCGCACTCCTTCGCGTTCTTCCGGTCCTCCATCGACCTCCAGTCCACTGGACCTTCCTTGACGGCGTCGGTGCGGATCTGAAGACGTTAAACTTGAAGTTGGAGGGAGAAGACGTGGGTAGAAGACGTTAGGGCTCATCAGAAGTCAGATGACGTGGATAGAAGACGTTAGGGTTCATCAGAAGTCAGATGACGTGCATAGAAGACGTGAGAGGTTGTCAGAATTCAGAAGACGTGGGGGAATACTTACATTGACCATCTCGTTCTCTGTAGCCGTGCGACTGGCGACGTATACATGGCTTTCTTTGCTGGGCACAGTGGAGAGGAAAAGCGGCGAGGCGACCGATTGAATGGCGGTTTTTCCCTGGAAATTATTGATTTTTTAAAGTTTTTTTTTACTGTAAGTTATTGATTTTTAGCCATATTTTTGGTTTTTTCCCAATTTTTGAGTGTTGTTCCCGGAATTTATTGATTTTTAGCCGATTTTTTACAGTATTGTCCCGGAAATTACTGATTTTTAGCCGATTTTTCGGTTTTTCCCTAAAATTTGCGGTTTTCATCTGGAATTTATTGATTTTTAGATGATTTTTTGCAAAATTTGTGCGTTTTTCCCTGGAATTTATTGATTTTTTGCCGATTTTCGAGTTTTTTGGAAAATTTTTCCGTATTTTTCCGGAAATTACTGATTTTTAGCCGATTTTTTGGTTTTTCCCTAAAATTTGCGGTTTTTGTCTGATATGTATTGATTTTTTGCTGATTTTTGAGTTTTTTCTCAAATTTTCGTCGTTTTTTCCCTAACTTTGGCAATTTTTCCCTAATTTTTGTGGTTTTTCCTTGATTTTAGCTTTTTTCGCTGAAATTCATTGATTTTCTACAGATTTTTGCCAATTTCCCTAAATTTTTATCAATTTTCTCGAATTTTCATCTTTTTTTTCCTAATTTTTACATTTTTTTTTCTAATTTTCATCTTTTTTCCACTAATATCCACATTTTTTCCGAATTTGTGAGTTTTTTTCCCTGAAAGTTATTGATTTTTAGCTGATTTTCACCTTTTTTTCCCAAAATTATGCCTATTTTTTCATCTTTTTGCTTATTTTCCTCCTAATTTTTGCCATTTTTCTATATTTTTTACATTTTTTCACCTTTTCCCTCCTTATTTTTGAGTTTTTCCCCAATTTTTACATTTCCCCCCATTTCCACACCAACTCACATCCTGAAACACCAAAAGGAACTGCTCTCTCACTCCAATCGCTTCTGACAACGCCACCAGCTGGAATTCACTGTCGACGCCTACATATCTTCCGAATCCGGTCTTCAAACTGATTTTGGCGTCGTCCGGCGTCTTTACCAACGCGAAAATCTCCTCAGGATTCGGTCCTTCGCCTTCCGGATGCGGAAATCCGACGGTGAACTTGCCGTTGTCCATGGCGGCGATGTAGGTGCGGGTGGATTTGTCGCCATTCGCCACCTCGATCGCCACGTTGATACCGCCCTTCATGTCGAACTCGTCGGCGATTTTTCGAAATCCGCCATTTTCCACGGTGTCTGGATCGATTTTCTCGCTGTCGTCTTTCGTCTTCTTCTTTTTCTCCTTTCCTACTTTGAATCTGCGAATTTTTCGTTAATTTTAGGGAAAATCAATAGAATTTGAAAATTTTGAGAAGAAAAATGGGAAAAAAACTCACAAATTCTTTTTCCCGGCCTTTAATTTCAATCCCCCACCCTTCACAGCATTGTAGTCGGTGCCAACCATTTTTTCTCTGAAAATTGGGAATTTTCTATCGATTTTTGACAGTTTTCTTTAATTAAAAAAATTTTTTTCATCAAATTTCACCCAAAAAACCCGAAAAAAGGGGAAAAAATCAATAAAAACAAGCCAAAAAAATAAATTCGAAAACCTCTCGCCCTCGTAAATCGTACGGCTCTCTACCGTACCCCGCAATTCGCTGCCTTTTCGTGGCGAGACCCGTCGAGGGGACGAGAATGAATTGGCTGCTGGGCCTAAAATTTTCCGTCTTTTTTCCTGGTTTTTTCAAATTTTTCGCACGAATTTTTCGGTTTTTTCGATGAATTTTTGCTTTGAAATTGATTTTAAAGTGTTTTTTGAGTGTTCCTTGTCGAAAAAGCAGTGAATTCGATGGTTTTAAGGGGATAATTGTTTAATTTTGTGTTAGATAAGTTTTCCATAGTTTTAGGAACCTTTTATGCATTGAATACTTCGATCCTGATAATATAGTCATTCAAAAAGAAGCAATTTTCGTTTTCTCTCCCAGGAAAGTGTAAAATTGCCAGATTCCTGCGGCTAGACCAGTTTCCCCCTTTCGTATTGATTTTTGTTTGTCGTCCTCCGCTTTCTCTCTATCCACGCGTTCTCCTTGATATTCTCCCCACAAACTTCGCTATTTTCAGTCATGCAAATCTTCGTCAAGACTCTGACGGGTAAGACGATTACCCTCGAGGTCGAGGCCTCCGACACCATCGAGAATGTCAAGGCTAAGATCCAGGACAAGGAAGGAATCCCCCCAGATCAGCAGCGCTTGATCTTCGCCGGTTAGTTTTTTGTTCAATTTTACCGAAGGATCTGAGAAAAATGTTGAAATTCCAATGTTTCATCATAAAATTTACAGGAAAGCAGCTCGAGGATGGACGTACTCTCTCCGACTACAACATCCAGAAGGAGTCCACCCTTCACTTGGTTCTCCGTCTTCGCGGAGGTTAGTTTCACATATTCACCTCCAAATTCAGTGAAAAATTATCAATTTTCCAGGAATCATCGAGCCATCGCTCCGTCAGCTCGCGCAGAAGTACAACTGCGACAAGCAGATCTGCAGAAAGTGCTACGCTCGTCTCCCACCCCGCGCCAGCAACTGCAGAAAGAAGAAGTGCGGACACTCCAGCGAGCTCCGCATCAAGAAGAAGCTGAAGTAAATCTTCGCACCTTCGCCGTGTGTGGCAAATAAATCGTTAATTCTAAATCAATATATTCATGTAAACACAAATATTTTTGTTGTAAACGTAAAGTTCGTCAGTATTGGGTCACCATGCTTTTTCACATCAGAAAAAAGAAATATATTATCAGATGCTAAAATCAATAATCCGAACAGCATCAGTAGCATACCGAACGGGTCGGCTCACGAGCCAAAGGCAGATCTCGTTCACCGCGATGCTCCGAAGCGAAACTCAACCAAAGCTGGAAATTATCGGAACGGATAGAGCACACGTGAGGAAGCTCCGCAAAAAGCGACCACTGACAAGCGCAGAAGTTCCAAAATCTCTTCGTGAGCCATCAGTAGTCGCGATGGCGCTTTCAGAATCCGTTCAGCTTCAGGATATTTTATATGATAGTCATCTGAATGGATTGTATCACGTGACGATGGTGGATGATGGTAACTTTGAAGAGTTTTTAGAATTCATTCAGATGAGAAATTCAGAAGCCGACGACACACTTCATCTCGTCAAAAAGCTGAAATACACTATTAATCCGGCGGAATTGAGTGAAATTTTCGTTTTTCGAGACGGCGTCGTCGTTTTCTGGAACGTGGATTCGAGTCAGGTTAGAAAACTTATCTATACCTTTCAGAAAATGCTCTACTGATACCTTTCAGCGCTCCCAAATCCTCCGTGAGCTCGAGCGATACGCGGATGCTCCGTACGACTCGATGATTGTGATGGATGAGCAGGATAGGATGTTCTACAAATTCGCAGAGCAGTTAGTGGGGAAATGAGCTCCAGGAGCTCTTAAATGGAGCAAAAAAGTGCTTTTTGGAGGATGTGGAGCGTGTTTTGGAGTATTTTGACGCTCAGGAGCGTATTTTAACGCGCTAAACCGTATTTTGACGCTCAGGAGCGTATTTTGACGCACTACACCGTATTTTGGCGTTGAAGAGCGTGTTTTAACGCACTAAACCGTATTTTGACGCACTAAACCGTATTTTGGCGTCGAAGAGCGTGTTTTGACGAACTAAAGTCTGTTTCGACGAAATAGACCGCTCTAGTGCGTCTAAACACGCTCCTGAGCGTCAAAACACGCTCTTGTGCGTCAAAGTATGATAATGTGCGTTAAAATACGCTCCTGTTCGTCGGAACTTGCCGTCGTGCGTCTAAACACGCTCTAGTGCGTCAAAACACGCTTTAGTGCGTCAAAAAAGTTTTAGTCCGTCCAAACACGCTCCTGTGCGTCAAAACAAGCTCATGAGCGTTGAAATACGCTCTTGTTACGCTCTTGTTCGTCAGAACTTTCCGTTGTGCGTTTGAACACGCTTTAGTGCGTTAAAACACGCTCCTGTGCGTCAAAATACGCTCCTGTGCGTCAAAACACGCTCCTGTGCGTCAAAATACGTCATAGCACGCTTTAGTGCGTCGAAACACGCTTTCAACTGCGTTTTACCTACAAAACACGGTCTTACGTTTTCAATTCCGATTTTCAAGTCAAAATACGCTTCAATTAGCTATCCTTTCCTTATTCGACCCCGCCCACTTTAACCTTCCAGATCCACAGTCTCCTCGATCCGCCAAGACCGTTTCTTCCTCTCCGGAAAGCACCTGGACGCCTTCCAATCCTCCAACGACGCCGTGCTCGAACGATTTGCCCTCTCCCAAGCATTCGCCGCTTCCGTGAAAATCGGCGTGTGGGAAAGTCTTCTGAATAACCTCGCGGAGCCACTGGCAACTACCACCAAGTCACTGACCCAGGGAGTTATTCCGTGGAGCCGCAAACAGGCTCTTATGAAGTCCGGAGAGTTCGCGGCTCTTCGTCATTCCATCAACTTGGATTGCACTTTGTTGAATAAGGATTTTTATTGGGAAAGGCCAGAGTTGGAGAAGTATTATATGATGGCAGGACGGCATTTTTCATTGGATAGGCGGATAGGGTAATTATCGATTGTTGTCAGTGATTGCGGAGTTTTGAAGTTACAGTAACCTGGAAATCTTAAAAATTGTATTTTTCCGTTTAATTTTCATTGAATACACTATATTTGACGACAAAATGCAGAAAACAATACATTTCAGCTTTTTATCGTTCAATATCGCGCTTTCTCATGTAAAATTTGCGAAATTACACAATTTTTTAAGATTTTCCAGGTTACTGTAGCTCCCAAAGTCCGTAATCACTTTTCCGCGTAAGCTATGCTCAAATTTTCATTTTGCACAGTGATTGCGGAGTTTCGAAGCTACAGTAATTTGCAAATCTTTAAAAATGAGTTTTTTCGTTAAATTTTCATTGAATACGCTATATTTGACGACAATAATGTACATTGTCGTGAAATATAGTGTATTTTAATGTAACTTTTATGAAAATACACAATTTTCAAAATTTTCCAGGTTACGGTAGCTTTAAAAGTCCGTAATCACTATCCCGCGGAAGCCATGCCCAAATTTTCCAGAATGCTCAACAAACGGCTCGACTATTGCGAAGAGCTCGTGAAAATGGTGGACAACACCATCGCCCTCCGTCACGCCTCCACCCTCGAATGGATGATCATCGTGCTCATCGTCATCGAGGTCATCTTCGACGTCTTCCACTTCGCCGACGGCTCTCCGAAGAAGGTCATCGTCGTGACGCCTTCAGAAGCGAGTTCTGAGCAGAATTCTGATCAGAAGTCGTGAAAAATGTCACAAAAATCACTTTAGTATTGCCTAGGACCTCTAATATCTTGTTTCCCGTGGAAAATATTCAGAATTTTACGTGTACTGATCCATAAAAAGTCAAACATAAAAATCTGTACAAAATTTGGAAAATTCAGTGATTGCGGACAGATAAAGCTACAGTAATCCGGGAATTTTTTGAAAATTTTAATGTCACTTAAATTCGAAAATTGCATTTTCAGTGGTAAATCTGATCCGACGATCAAATTCAGAATTTCTGCATTTTGTCGTCAGGTGAGATGCATCACTCAAAATGTACATTTTTAAATTTGGATGGCATTAAAATTTTGAAAATTCCCGGGTTACTGTAGCTCCAAAAGTCCGCAATCACTATGATGCGGAAGCTATGCCCAAATTTTCATTTATTCACGAATTCTCGAGTTCTCTTTCGAAGTTGTCGACGACAATTGTGACGGAGACCTTTGCCGTCCGAAAGTGCGCTCCCAGTAGCTGTACCTCGGCGGCGAGGTCACGGTAGAGGTCGTGGTGTTACCATGAGGTTTTGGTGCTTCCATTGGCTCGAGGGTCTGTAATCGGGTTACTGTAGCAGGGGAAAATTGAGTGGATTACTGTACCGAATATCTCGGTGGCTCATCGAAATTCACGGCTCCGATGGGAACTTCTCGAGCCACCATGTGCGGGTGGAACAAGAAATTCTGATTGCCGTAGAATGCGGGAGGTGGATTTAGGTTCTGGAAGTGCGCTCTATTGAGAATATGATGAAATTTGGTGAGAATGATGTTTTTAGGGTGGGAAAGCGCGAAAATTTCGATAAAAAGTGATTTTTGGATGAGAAAGTGCGCTCTAATGAGAAAATCTTGTAAATTTTTATGAAATTGACATTTTGACAAATCTAGAGGTCAGAAAACACGCTCTAAAGATAAATTTTGGTGAATTTCTATAAAAACGTGATTTTTGGGTCTGAAAGTGCGCTCTACTGAGCAAATTTTATGAACTTTTACAAAATTGTAATTTTTGAGATTTTTTGGGTCAGAAAGTGCGCCCTAATGCAAAAAGAAGTGAATTCTGATAAAAAAACGTGTTATTTTGGATGAGAAAGTGCGCTCTAATGAGAAAATTCGGTTAATTTTGATAAAATTATAATTTTTGGATCAGAAAGTGCGCTCTAATGATGAAATTAATTGAATTTGGATGAAATAGTGATTTTAGAATCAGAAATTGTGCTCTAATGATAAAATATAGTGATTTTCGATAAAAACGTTATTTTTGGGTCTGAAAATGTGCTCTAATGAGAAAATGTTATGAGCTTTCAAAAAATTCGTAATTTTTGAAAAATTTTTAGATTAAAAAGTGCGCTCTATTGAGAAAATTTTGTAAATTTCGATGAGATTGATATTTTGTCAAATCTAAAATTCAGAAACCGCGCTCTAATCATAAAAATATGAAATTTATCATAAAATTGTTAATTTTTCTGATGTTTCGAATCAAAAAGTGCTCTAAACTCAATTTTTTCAATTTTTACCATATTCCAACCTAATTCCTGATCAGAAACGTCGCTCTAAAAATCCAAATTTTCTGAATTTTCCATAAATTTCAAGAATTTTGAACTTTTCCGTTTCAAAAAAGACCCACATAAACATCATTCCTGGCGAACTGAAACACAATCGCTGCACACGTGACCATGAAGAAGAAAATGAGCAAGTAAGACTGGAGGAGGGTGGCGGTTGGGTGTTGCTCCATGGTGGAGCAGTAGATTTTGGTGACATCGAAGGCGCACGCGTGGGCGTACAGCTCACCGGCTCCCGGAGCAGTGATCATCGACAGATTGGTGATGGCGAAGAGCACGACGGAGGCGGAGCTCTAAAAAATCGATAATTCTCAAATTCTCAACGGAGCGCGGTTGCATTTACACAGAATAGAAAAAGTGGAATCAGGAGGCCGGAGACGTGCGACATAATGGAAAGGAACGATATAAGGGTGGCCATAAAGTAGAGGAAGCAGAAGAACGACGCACCATCGGAGCCATCTGAAATTATTGATTTTTTGAAATTTTATTGATTTTTGTCGATTTTTTACCTTTTTCCGCAAAAGCAATATGTGAAGCACACGCCATAAGCCAATGAAAAAGTATATAGACCGTGAGAGCACTCTGAAAATTCAAAAAATCGATAAAATTTTCGAAAAATCAATTTAAAAAAAATTGAAGACTACGGTAGTTGAGAAAAGTGTGCATTGTGACGTGATGGTGAGTGCAGAATTGTGTAATTTTTCGATTTTTTTTTTTGAAAATTTCAAATTTTTTCGCTCATTCTTCCTCGATTTTTCCCGATTTTCTTCAATTTTCCCAATTTCCAATCGATTTTTTCCCAAAAAATCAATAACCAATCGATCACCTCACTACAAAACGCCATAATCACCGCATCGACCCCGCCGCGCGCCCTTTCCAGACAATTCTTCGGCCGGATCGCCGGATTGCCCTCTATCGCCGTCTCCATGCTATCAGAAGTGCTGCTCGGATTCATTTATATTCGGATGATTTGAGTTGAACTCTCAGATTTTGTTTGATGAAAATGTTGGAAATAAAATGGATTTTTTTTTGGGAAAATTGGATTTTGTTTTCGTGGAGAAACGTGAAAATTCAGAATTCCCTGGGGAAATTTGCTAATGGATTTCACCTTTTCTTCACTTTTTCTTCAGGAAAAAAATTTTTTTTTTCACTTTCTCGAGCCTCTTCTTTTTTTTTTAAATTTTTCCCATTTTTCCAATAAATTTTTCCATTTTTTCTCTATTTTCCAATAAAAACTTCTTTTTTTTTTTTCAAATTCCCCTCCCTTTTCCAGAACCGCCACGTGGCTAGACGTTTGAACTCTCCAATGTGTGCTTATCACCTGCAGAAATTGGAAAAAAGAGGGGGAAAAGAGAGATGTCTGATTGACACTCTCGTTTCTCTGCGTCTCTCACCTCGTGGCGTCTCTCGCCGACGGGCGAGAGATTCGAGACGCAGAGTGATGTGTGATATCTTTGAAACCACCTTTTCTTCACATTTTTCCCTATTTTTCCCATTTTTTCTCCATTTTTCCTCTATTTTTTCTGATTTTTCCGTTTTTTCTGCATGGCGTGGTAGAATATCGATTTTTCTGATTCCAGATGCACCGCGCTCTTCTCCACGTCTCCAGCCGGTGCGGCGCCGTGCGTCAGATGGCGAGCGCCGTCGAGGGCGACGCCTTCAGGCTCAATGAGTACAGTGCCAAGTATTTGGGACATCGCAAGGTAATTTTGGAGATGATAATGGTTTTTCAGGATGATTTGTGGGGATTGGATGGAGTTTTGGGCTCCAGGAGCTCTGTACGAGGATTTGAACTTGAAGAACTTGCAATTTCGTCAAAATCGAAAAATATGGCAATTTTTCTAGCAATCGATGGAGAAAAAGTAGAATTTTATAATGAGGAAACTTTGAATACGTTTTTTGAAACGAAAAATCCAATATGAGCCAGAAAAAGTTAATTTTCAGGGCTCATTATTCAAAAGAGCTCTGAAAATCAATTTTTCCTGGCTCATACTGGATTTTTCGATAAAAATAACGTATTCAAGGTTCACTCATCATGAAATTCTACTTTTTCTCCATTGATTGCTATAAAAACGGTCGTATTTTTGGATTTTAACGAAATTATGAGCTCTTTGAGCTCTAGGACCTTCCAAATGACTTTTTACGTCAATCGATATGAATATCAAGTTATTCGTCACAAGTTTCCAGGCGCAATTCACCGAAAAACTGGAGATCGTCAACGCCGATGCGACGCCGGCCCTCCCCATCTACCGCGTCACGAACGCCGTCGGCGACGTCATCGACAAATCCCAGGACCCGAATTTCGACGAGCAAACCGCTCTGAAAATGTACCGTACTATGACCCAGCTGAACATCATGGATCGCATCCTGTACGATTCTCAGCGCCAAGGCAGAATCTCTTTCTACATGACGTCGTTCGGCGAGGAAGGCAATCACGTCGGAAGTGCGGCCGCTTTGGAGCCACACGATCTGATCTACGGACAGTATCGTGAAGCGGGAGTTCTTTTGTGGCGTGGCTACACCATGGAGCACTTTATGAATCAGTGCTATGGAAACGCGGACGATCTCGGCAAGGGACGCCAAATGCCAATGCATTTTGGAACGAAAGAGCTGAACTTTGTGACGATCTCATCGCCACTGACCACGCAGCTCCCACAGGCTGTTGGATCGGCGTATGCGTTCAAACAGCAAAAGGACAATGATCGCATTGCGGTGGTGTACTTTGGCGATGGAGCAGCCTCTGAGGGTGATGCTCACGCTGCCTTCAATTTTGCGGCCACTCTCAAGTGCCCCATTATTTTCTTCTGTAGAAATAACGGGTATGCTATCTCGACGCCAACCAGTGAGCAGTATGGTGGAGATGGAATTGCTGGAAAGGGACCAGCGTATGGATTGCACACTATTCGGTGGGTTTTGAAGGCAAAAGGTGGAATGAGCATGAATTATGGACAGAAAATTCAAGATTTTTACACAAAAATCTCCATAAATGCACGAAAAACTCAATTTTTACACAAAACTCGATGGAAAACGCACATTTCTGACATTTTCAACACCATAAGCCTGCTCAGCAGCTTCAGAGCTCTCTATATTGAGTAACTGCAAAGAAAGCTCATTGGAGCACAATTTCATTGCTCTGAAAACAGTAACCAATACTTGATTTTGGATTTTTGACTCAAAAACCCAAAATTCACACAAAAAACATCAACTTTCTGATCTAAACACGATTTTTCAACAGTTTGAGCACCATAAGCCTTCTCAGAAGCTTTGGAGCTCTTTATAAGTGAAAAATTTCATAAATTTCTCACTGGAGCACATTATCATTCCAATATTTCTCAGAAAATCGGATAAAATTGCCCATTTTTATTCGAAAATCTACATTTTTGACGATATTTCGATAAATTTGCTTGTAATCTGAAAATTAACCCAAAAAGCGTTTTTCTAACACTTTTCCAATCTTTTTCGTAACTTTTCATATCATTTTAAGAAGTTTTTGGAACATTTCATGTCACCTAAAGCCCCAAAACTTTCCCGAAGACGTTCAAAATCTGCATACACCCAATTTCACGGCATATTGCGGAACAGGTGTTTGAATGAAACCACTTGGCAGAAAACTGGGTCATCTTCCATTTTATTGAAGATTCCTATGAGTTTTGATAATTTTCTTCATGATTTGGAGCATTATTTCAGCTTTTTAGCGATGAAAATCTGAAAATAATATAAATTCCCCCAAAATCACAACTCAACAAAAATTTGTATTCAGCGTCGACGGAAATGACTTGCTCGCCGTGTACAACGCCACCAAGGAAGCTCGCCGAGTTGCTCTCACCAATCGCCCGGTGCTCATCGAAGCGATGACGTACCGTCTCGGCCACCATTCCACTTCTGACGACTCGACGGCGTATCGATCGGCGGATGAGGTGCAGACGTGGGGAGACAAGGATCATCCGATCACCCGCTTCGGAAAGTACATCACGGAGAGAGGCTGGTGGAATGAGCAGAAGGAGAAGGAGTGGCAGGCGGAGGTAAATGGCTCAAAATGCTCCATTTGGAAAATTTCCAGAAAATTCTGGGATTTAGGCTCAAAAATTACATATTCCATGGAGAATTTGAAAATTGAGCATAAATCTGTGATCACGGACAAAGGATCTACAGTAACCTGGAAAATTTCAAAATTACAGTATCGCAAAACTTTATTCAAACCTTTCCTGAACGCGATGCACTTTACTTGACGACAAAATGCAGAAAATCTGCATTTTGTCGTCAGATGAAGTGTTTCGTGTTGATTATAGCTTTGAAAATTGTTTTGTGATACCGTAATTTTCAAATTTTCCAGGTTACTGTAGCACCCTTGTCCGTAATCACTTTGACGCAGAAGCTATGCACAAATTTTCATTTTACACAGTGATTGCGGAGTTTTGAAGCTACAGTAATCCGGGAAACTTGAATACCTTGTTGTTTTTGAAAACATTTACATCAGAATGCACTATATTTGACGAAAAATGTAGATAACTTGCATTTTCTTGTCGAATAAAGTGAATCTTGATGTAAATTTCATGAAAATACATGGTTTTGAAGTTTTCCGGATTACTGTAGCTCTGAAAAGTCCGCAATCACTTTTACGCGGGAGCTATGCTCAAATTTTCATTTCAATCAGTGATTGCGGACCTTCGGCTGTACAGTAATCTGGAAAACTTGAATACCTTGTTGTTTTTGACAAAATTTACATCAGAATGCACCACACGTAACGACAAAATACAGAAACCGGAAAATTCTGCATTTTCTCGTCGAAAATGGTGTTTTCTCATGTTAGTTTCATGAAAATACATGATTTTGAAGTTTTTCGGGTTACTGTATCTCAGAAAAGTCTGTAATCACTTTTACGCGGGAGCTATGCTCAATTTTTCATTTTGCATAGTGACTGCGGACTTTTAAAGGTACAGTAATCTGAAAAAGCGTTTTTCCATAAAAACACCAGATTTAACGACAAAACACAGAAAACCATAAAATTCTGCACTTTTTCGTCAAAATGCATTTTTACCAGATTACTATACCTTCTCCAGATTACGGTCCCCCTACAAGTCCGCAATCACCACCCAAACCACAGTAACCCTCCCCATTTGCAGGTGAAAAAGCGAGTGCTCACCGAGTTCTCGGCGGCCGAGAAGCGCAAGAAGGCGCACTACCACGACCTGTTCGAGGACGTCTACGACGAGCTGCCGCTGCGGCTCCGTCGTCAGCGCGACGAGCTCGATGCTCACATCGCCGAGTACAAGGAGCACTATCCGCTGGAGCATCTTCGCGAGAAACTCTAAATGTGTAGTTTTTGTAGTCGCTTTGTTTTCTTGTGCCATTCCAGAATTATTTTTTTTTTACATTTTTTCTAGAGATTTTAGCTACTCGCATATTTTTTTTTCGACGGTTTTTTATGTGAAGAATGAATTTTTATCGATTTTTGCAAGTTTTATTGATTTTTTATGATTTTTATGTTTTTTATCAGGATTACGGTACTTTTTATCGATTTTTATCAAATTATTGAATGACAGAAAAATTTTAAAAACTGAAAGTTCAGCAGAAATGTCAGAACTCACAATGGAGGAGGCCGAACTGGCGGCTCAAGAGGAAATGACTATAAAAGATGTGAGTTTTTCGAGGCCACGCCCCTTTTTATGCATTATCTTTATTAGAAAGCGGAAAAATTCGATCACTCGATGCTCAAAGTGCTCATGGTGGAGTTCATACGAGACACCAACATTCCATATGTGCTCATTGAGAATCAAAAGTTCCGAACGATGCTCCAATTCATGCGACCCGATCTGGCACTGCCCACGGTCCAGGAGCTCATGGTATGGGCTCGCGGAGCTCTGAAATGCTCTTTTTTCGTTTTAAACTAATTTTTTTGTTTTTTCTAGCAACTAAACACCTCGCAAACCGACACTTTTCTCTTCTGGGATCGCTCTTTAAAATACGCGGCAGGGCTCCCAGAAGACGTGAGAAATCACGCTGTTGAAGCTGTGAATAACGATAGAATACGACTTGTCAAACAGGACGCTGGAATTTTCGATGAGCCACTGATTGCTCCATTGGTTGAAGCTCAGGAGGATTTTGGAGAGGATCGGCTCGCGAGAGGGCTCAGTGATGAGCTCGATGAGCAGGAGGAGCTCGGGTTTGGCGAGGAGGAGAAGCCGGATATTTTGGGTGATTTATTATAGTTGAAATAGTGATTGTTGAGTGATTGCGGAGTTTTAAATCTACCGTAACCGGGAAATGGTTGAAAATTGATTTGCGAGGAGAATAACAAGGAGATTCATTGAATTTGTGGGAAAATCTGTGATTTTTTGCAGTTTTTCGTCAAATCCAGTGCATTTTTCGCTATTCCAACCAGCAAAACCATTTTCAAAGTTTTCCAAGTTACGGTAGCTTGCAAAGTCCGCAATCACTTTCTCGCGGAAGCTATGCCCAAATTTTCATTCTCCCCCTTTTTGTTTACTGTCGATGCACCCCATGTGATAGCGCGCTCCACCGAACGCGTTGCGGTTTAGGCGTGCCGCGAAAAAAAGTTTTGAATTTTCGAAATTTTTATTTGATCTTCAGCCGTTTTTCTTGTATTTTCATGATGACAATTGACGAAAAACAAGAAAAAATGGCCAAAGATCAAAAAAAAATTTCGAAAATTCAAAAAAATGTTAGCGGGGCCCCTCGACCGCAACGCGTTCGGTGGAGCGCGCTATCACATGGGGTGCATGGATAGTATTAAAAAATGCAAAATGACGAACAAAATTCGAAAATTCAGTGATTGCGGAGTTTTGGAGCTACAGTAACCTGAAAAAATTTGAAAATTAGTTTGCGAGGAGAATAGTCAAGAAATTCATTAGATTTGTTAGAAAATCTCCATTTTTCTGCAGTTTTCCGTCAAATCCAGTGCATTTTCTTGTTATTCAACCCTGCAAACCTATTTTCAAAGTTTTCTAGGTTACGGTAGATTCAAAAGTCCGCAATCACTTTTACGCGGAAGCTATGCCCAAATTTTCATTTTTTTTCCAACTCAAAAATGAACAAAATTTCAATTTTTCACAGATTACTGTACCCCAACAAATCCGCAACCACCATTTACTCATTTCAGGCATCCGAAAGCGAACCCTTGCATCCGATGAGCCGTCCACCTCCTCGCTGAGCACCAAAATCGCCAAAACGGAGGAGCAACTGAAGGCGGCGATTCCAGTGCACCCTTGCATCGTGTGCCTCGAGCCACTCGACTCGAAAAAGTCGCAACAGCAAGTTCATGAGAACGACGCGCTCATCATTGTTTATATGAGCATAATGGATGGGCACTACACCATGGAAAACGCCAAACAGGTGGCGCAGTTCGACTCGTATCGCATTTGTGATGATCATTTTGGTGAAATGGTTAGTAAAAGAAAATGGCGGTGATTGCGGAGTTTTGGAGCTACAGTAACCCGCGAAATTGTTGGAAATTGATTTGCCAGGAAAATAGCCAAGAAATTAACTGAATTTGAGGGAAAATCTGTAATTTTCCGTCAAATCCAGTGCATTTCTTTCCTATTCAAACCAGCAAAACGGTTTTCAATTTTTTCCAGGTTACGGTACTTTCGAAAGTCCGCAATCACTTTCCCGCGGAAGCTATGCCCAAATTTCCATTTCAATCAGTGATTGCGGACTCCTGAAGCTACAGTAACCTGGAAAAGTTGAACTTTTATCGCCAAATTGATTTTGAGACTTTTGTGTATGTATTTGACGAAAAAGTGTGCATTTTCTCGTCAAATACAATGCATATTGTGGAATTTGTCTCACTTTCAACTTATTGACAATAAAATTTCAATTTTCTTCGGATTACTGTAGCTCCAAAAGTCCGCAATCACTTTTCCGCGGAAGCTATGCCCAAATTTTCATTTCAATCAGTGATTGCGTACTTATGAAGGTACAGTAACCTGGAAATATTTGAAAATTGATTTGCCAGGAGAATAGCAAAGAAAATCACTGGATTTGAGGGAAAATCTGAATTTTCTGCAATTTCTCGTCAAATCCAGTGCATTTCTTTGTTACTCTAACCAGCAAACAATTCTCAACGTTTCCCAGGTTACGGTATCTTTAAAAGTCCGCAATCACTTTTCCGCGGAAGCTATGCCCAAATTTTCATTTTTTTTTTCCAGGGCGAAAACGCCCAACACCATTTCGGCGTGGTGGACCCGCTCATCGACACCCACATGAGCAACTCGCGAATCCAGTCAGCCTACGAGCTCATCAACGAGCTCCGGTGTGCAAAGTATCAGAGCGAGTTTCGAGGAAAACGGAATCAGTTTGACGGCAACAAATTCTGCAAAATTCTGAAGGACTTTTTCTATCAGTACCTTGAAAATTAACGGATTTTCTTTTTTTGAAAAATTTGGATCTCTTTATATTTATTTTCCGAAAAAAATAATAAACTTATCATGGATTTTATTGTTTTTTTTTATTTTTTTTTATTCAAAATTTTGATTTTCAAATTTCAAATATTTCTTTTATCGTTCACTTTCGAAAACGTATCTTTATCAGTTTCTTATCACAAATTTTATCACTAACATTTTCTTTCTCTCTTTGCCACTTTTTTCCCGTTTTTCTCTGTGTTCTCCATCAGAAATTGCTTATTTTTCTGATTTTTTCTGATTTTTTCCTTGTTTTTCTTTTTTTTTGCAATTTTTTTTCGATTTTTATCAGAAATCAGAATTTTCTAACAAAAATTCAAATTTCCCGCCAAAAAAACTCTGAAAAATTCAAATTTTTGCAGTTGGCGCCAAAATGAGCGTTGAGATCGATGTGCCCGACACACGGCGTCTGGTTTTTGACGAGGAAGTCGATGATGACGTGGAATGTGAGCTGGAAAAAAAATGGAAAATTTGAAAAAAATTTCGAAAAAAGTGCAAAAAGTGCAAGTTTCGGCGAATGACGAAATTTGAACTTGGAAATGGCGCGAAAAGTTGGGAAAGTGATAAGAAAAATGACGAAAATGGAGAAAATTAGCAATGGTTGAAATCAGTTGAAATAGTGGGAAAATTAAAAATATTGATTTTTTGAAAACAATTTTTTTTTCGGAAAAATCATAATTTTTATTATTTTTTTGGAAAAAATAGGAAAAAATATGCGAAAAACAACTGAAAATTGTCACAAAAATCAAAAATTCCATGAAAATGTATTGATTTTTCCCAAAAAATCGATTTTTCATGAAAATAATTAGTTTTTTCATAAAAATTACCTTTTTTTTCAAAAAATTCAAATTTTATACTTTTTCGGACTAAAAATATGAAAAATCGCATCTTTCAGTTGGACAAATCGATTTTTCTCAAAAAAAAAATATTGTTTTTCTCAAAAATATTGATTTTTACAAAAATATTGATTTTTTTCTTGAAAATTATTGATTTTTTTCTTGAAATTGTTGATTTTTACAACATTTTTCGGTTTTTTTCATGGGAAATTTTGCGTTTCTTCCTAAAACTATCCATTTTATCACATAATTATTGATTTTTTCATGAAATTATTGATTTTCCGAAAATTTTCACTTTTTCCGAAAAAACAGCCAAAAATTATCTATTTTCCCCAACGTTTTTTTCCAATTTTCTCCCACTTTTTTTCAATTTTTTCTCAAATTTCCCCACTAAAATCCCAATTTTCGAGCTCTCCAACTCATTTTTCCAAACATCCTTCCAATTTTATCCCTAGAGCGCATTTCCCCTATCAAATTATCACCAAATGACATCATTTCTGCGCATCGCCATAGATCAGCGACACATTTTTTGTGATTTTCGCAAATTTTCTCTGTGTTTTTTATCAAATTAACAGCAGAAAAGGGTACGAAAATGATAGACATTATAAGGAATCAAAAAATGACGGAAAAATCACAATTTCTATGACCACGTCTTCTGAAAATCGGAAGAAAAAGACGAAGAAAAGTGTGATTTCTGACGACCAAAAGACCAAATAAAGATTATCGACTTAACGTCTTCTGAAGAAATCGGAAGATGACTTCGGGATTACTTTTATGATTTGTAGCAAATGGGGGCGTGGCCCAGAGACGAACCATCCGCACTCATTGCCATTATTGGGACGAGGAGGAGCTTCGGATGGCTAGGAACAACTCGACGACGTCTTCTCAGGAGTCTGATGGCAGTGAGATCGCTGTCGAGCAGCATGTGAGTGTTTTGAGAGGCTCTTTAGGGAGCTGAGTTGGTTTTATAGTGTTGAAAGTACAGTAATCTCTTGTTAGAAGGTTAGTAATAATTGAATACAGTAGTCTCTTGTTAAAGATACAGTAACCCGTTGATACAGTAATCTAGCGTTTAAGGTACAGTTATTCGTTTATTTCAAGTACAGTAACCCGTAGATACCGTAATATCTTGTCGAAATGTCTATTGTTACAGTAAATTCCTATCGAAAGTACAGTAAGCTATGGCTACTGTGTCCTGTAGAAATTACAGTAACCCAGCTCGTTACAGTAATTCCCTCATGTTAAAGATGCAGTAACCCAGTTCATTACTGTTAGAGTAGGATGTACAGTAGCCTCTATCATACAGTAAGCTACAGTATGTAGTAAAACACCGTTATCTTCTCTATGCTACAATATTATCGTTGAAAGTACAGTAATCTAGTCGGAACTACAGTAATCTGTTCAAAGCTACAGTAATCCTCGTCTTTCTACAGTAGTCTTGGAAACTACAGTGATAGTTTGTTGTTCACGCTTTTTGTTGAGCTACAGTAATCTCTTCCAAGCTACCGTAATCCTATGGTGTTCCTACAGTAATATCCCCACTGAACCCTTGTCAAAGCTACCGTAATCCTCTGACCTCCCTACAGTAATCTTCCACGTTGCAATTTTATGCTAACTACCGTAATCCTATTGCCTTCCTACAGTAATCTTCCCCACTGAAACTTTGTCAAAGCTACCGTAATCCTCTGACATTCTTACAGTAATATCTTCCAAGGTACCGTAATCCTCTAACCTTCCTACAGTACTCTTCTACCCTAAAACATTCTCAAAACTATAGTACCCCTCTGCTCTTATCACTACAGTACTCCCTCACTACAGTACCCCCTAATTACAGTAACCCTCTCCAACTACAGTACCCCCTTCCTACCGTACCCCCCCCCCCCCCCCCCCTTCCATTCCCAGACCACTACAAAAACTACACTTTGACCATATATTCTCTCTATTTTCCCCCCATTCGATCGTAAATCAAGACGAACATTAAAAGTTTCTCCCCTTCTGTCGTCCACATGAAAGTCTGCTGAAACCAGAAGAACTAAAGATTGTGACATCAACGTCTTCTGAATTCTGAATTCTGAATTCTGAACTCATCTGAATTATTGTAGCCTCCTCTTGAAATCCGTGCCGTCTTTTTTTTGTTGAGGAGACCAAAAGTTTCCACGCCACTGACCTAACCGATTTATTTGCCTTCTCGTCTATTTTTAGACGATTGATTGACGTCTTCTGAGTTCATCTGAATTTTACTGATTCTAAATTCATTGGAATATTCTGAAGAGCAATGGTGGCGGTCAGTATTCAAGGAGAGATCGAGGAGAAGAAAGTGAAGGTGAGAAATTGGGAATATTGTAATGGGAAGTGGGGGTAGGAAGTGTTAGAAGATGTTAGAAAGTAGAAGGACTTCTGAAGACGTCAAGAAGTGATGAGAATCGAAAGATAAGTAAGATGGAGCAATTTGGAGCACTTTGGAGCATAATTGAGCAAAATGGAACAAAATGGAGCAAAATGGATCAAAATTAAGAAATTTGGAGCAAAATGGAGCAAAATGGAGCACAAAACAATTAAAATTTTGATGAACCAACATACTCCAGTACAACTTATACAAAGCTATGGAAATGATACTATTATAAAGCTACAAAAACTACAAGGACCTACAAATGAGCAAAAGAAGATTCTGAAGAGCAACTAACAAACCGAGCTCAAAAAAGAGCACATAAAAATCTCATGGAATCTCATTTAAGGAGCATAATCTTCAATGAGCCAAGAATATTACATGAATATCAATATCATATAGCTAGAAGAGCTACAAGAGCCACAAGGACGTACAAATGAGCAAGATGAATTATGAAGAGCAACTAACAATTTGATAGCTCAAAAAGAGCAGTAAAAGAGCTCATAAACTCATGTAACGAGCACAAATGTTGATGAACTAAGATTATAACATTAATATCTATAAAAACGACTATCAGAATACTACAAAAGACTCGAAAAGAGCATTGGAAGAGCAACTAACAATCTGAGCTCAAAAAGAGCATCTGAAGAGCTCACATTGCTCAAAAAGTTATGAGAATCTATGAAAGGCTAGACTAACGTCTTCAGAAGACGTTCTAGAAGTCAATGAACTTAACATAATCGAAATAACACGACAATAACGTGGAAATCACAAAAACCTCATGAAGGCACTTTTTACCACTATAATAACTGATATTGGCTTCAAAAAGAGCCATAAAATACTGATAAGCCTGCCTAACCCCTACCTGAAGACGTCCATTGCACCTAACATCATCTAAAAACTAACCCCATGACAAAACAACACACAATACATCAAAATTCACCACATAATAATTTACACCTCTACCCAAAAAGGCGGGCCCACGATCAAATACGTCAGAGCGGCATATTCTCTCCAGTTTTGCTTCTCCGCATCGTTTTGATTCGATTATCGGGCCGACCGTATCAGCTTTCTTCTAGTTTATGTGGTTGTTGCTGAAATTGGAGAATTTTCCTGTGACGTTTTTCCACGAGAAATACGTTATCGTTCGCTTATAGTTTCTACCTTCGAGTTTCTGTGAGCATAAGGAAATGGTATAAAAGAGCACATGATTCTCTAGTTGTATACCATTATTCCTACGTTCTTCAGAATTCTAGAATTCTAGTATTGACCTCGATGTGATCATAGCGATCAAAATGATGTCAATGAATCAGTGGAACAAGGTGACCTGATCTTTGTTCAGTTTTCAATACTTTTTTCTTCTTCTTCTTTTGAATAACCTGAAAGGGGGTCTGAAAAGAATCATATTCAGAATTGTTCGGAGTACTGTATGATTCAACATCTTCTTATAATGTTACAAAGAGCTCTCCTTATGATCTCTGATATTCTGAATGACTTCATTGATAAAAGATCATGAGATCATATCATTTACCACAAGATCAAAAGATAGTCACGTGGCAATATGACTTTCTCCAAAGTGATTCAGAAGATTATAGTCTTAACGATAAAAACCTGCTTTGATTGCAGATTTAGACAGTTGTGCGTTGGAAAATGTGTTTTGGAGCGTGTTTTGTGGCTCTACCGCATTTTTCGCATCGAAATAGTTGGTTTATACAGTGGTGCGTCTGAAACACGCTTCTGTTTGGTTTTGTGCGTTGTAATGCAATGTGGAGCGTATTTTAAGGCTAGAATTAAACGTTGTGCGTCTCAAAACACGCTCCTAAAGTATTTTTGCGTCTTTTAACTGTAGTGCTTCTTCAAAACGCTCCTGTTTTGTTTTGTGCGTTGAAATGCATTGTGGAGCGTATTTTGAGTCTAGAATTGAAAGTTGTGCGCCTAAAACACGCTTCTAAAGTATTTTTACGTCGGCACAGCTAGTTTTAACTGTAGTGAGTTTCAAAACATGCTTCTGATCTGTTTTGTGCGTCAAAATGCATTCTGAAGCGTGTTTTGAGACCATTATTTTGAGTTGTGCGTCTATAACACGCTCTTCAACTTTTTTCCCGTTGAAACGCATTCAAAAGCGCATTTCAGTCCATAATTGACAATTGTGCGTCTCGAATCCCCAAAACACGCTTCTAATGCGTCAAAACCACATTAAAAAGCGTATTTTAGTTCCCTTAGATTGTTTTATCAGTCTTTTTATAAACTTGAACATTTTCATAGTTTCCAACCCACAAAAAACCATAAAAAAGTCAAGAACACCATTATTACCGACTTTGAACTGTTAAAAAACTCTCCGTAGCCAGTCAAACCACAAACTACAATTCTGACAATTCGGTGATAACACCAACCCTGTCGGCGACTTTGTCGTCGAACTTTCATCCGGAAAACTATGCCCACTTCTCCATCATAAGTGAGATTCTTACACTATTTCGCACAGTGTAACAGTTGGGAATGGCTGAAAAAAGGGGGAAGAATGTCCAGCAAGCCACCCTGACCGTCGCTGGAATTTCTGAATTTTGCGAATTTCAACGTTGTTATAAAAGGGAAAACGTTTCACTCCCTGATGACGACGTCCTTTTTCGTGCTCTTATGATAAGCGTCATTGTGAAATCATAAGTTGCCTCGATGAGTCAAATAACTCGCTTTATTTTCATGAACATTAAATAATATTGTTCAACTGATATCATGTGCGTGGGGAGCTCCGGAAGTTTCGAAAGAACAAGAGTTCGCGCAAAAAGGTCATGGCGACCGAGGAGCTACCGTAATCCTGTGAGGGGTACTGTAGATTACGGTAGCTTTTGTTTGTGATACTTCTGCCTCATGTGATTACAGTAAGACCTCAGGTCTAGTAACTGTTACAGTAATCTTGTCAGGAAAACTGCGGATTACGGTAGATCGAACTGCAAAATTGCAGCTAGTTGTCAGCGTACATTTGACACACTACAGTAGAAGATTGTAGCTACAGTAAGACAGTAAAATCTTACTGTAGCTACATCGGCACTGTAATCTAAAGTGCGTCAAAAGTACTGTAGCGCAACTACCATAAACTGCGACCTTGCAGTTCGATCTACCGTAATCCATAGTTCGATCGACTTGATAACAGTAACAGTATACTGTAGCTATAATATTCTATTGTAGTTTATAGTATGTCAAAGATACTGTATGCTATTGTTGAATAGTTTGGCTACAGTAAGATTGTTGAACTACCGTAACCTGCAGTATAGTGGCCTACTGTAGTTATACCCTGATGGTTATAACTACAGTAAGACGAACTACCGTATTCCTCACTATGATGGTCTTACTGTAGTTATACTCTTCTTTTAAAAGCTATAAGTACAGTAAGACAGGACTACTGTAAAAGTCTTACTGTAATTACACCCTAATGGTTATAACTACAGTAAGATTACCGTATTCTTGACAATACTACTATGATCTTACTGTAATCATACCCCTAATAGTTATAACTACAGTAAGACAAGCCTACAGTAGCCCCCACATCCTTCTCCTTTTCCCGCCAATATTTCCTTATGATTACTCACGTATCACAAACTAGAAGCCAACGTCATCACCCCATTCACCCCCTTATCACCAACCTTTCCCCTATAAATCTGAGAGTTGTCATGCACTCAAACTGCGAAAGGTTGACTGGATCTTATCAGTTTTTTCCATCATTTTATCACTTCGCTTTCTACTTTAAGCCCTTATTAATTCTTCGTTGATGAGAATATATCGAAAAATTCAATGTGTGTATGTTTTATAATTCTGCAAAAAACCTGTTTTCACACGCGGACGCCTTCTTTTTTGACGGCCACCCCGCATCGTTTCTCATATGTCTCTTGATGATCTCTTTGCTTTTTTTCATAATTTTTTAATTTTTTATTAATATTCAAATTCCGTTTTTATTATAAACTTTTATCATTATTATTATCATTATTTTTATTATCATAAAATAGCTCAAGAAGCTCTTTTTCAATAATAAAAATGAAGATAATAGTGAAAGGTACTCGATTTGCACTTTCAAGTGCAAAAATCGATAAAGAGTGTCACGTCTTCTGAATTCTGATGAATTCACCTAAATTCATCTGAATTCATCTGAATTCCATGTCAGAATTCATCAGAATTCCGAAAGAACCTTTTGAAGAAGTCGAAGAACACACTCTTTGTTGATATTTCCCATTTCCCTGTTTATTTGTTCCCCTTTTCCCTTTTTCCCAATATGTCACTGACTCCGCCCACTTTTTCTCTGAGAATTCTGAATATTTGATGTTCGAGGTGTGGGATGAGGGGTTTAGATGGTTTTC
Source organism: Caenorhabditis imperialis (assembly GCA_963572205.1). Classification (NCBI taxonomy): domain Eukaryota; kingdom Metazoa; phylum Nematoda; class Chromadorea; order Rhabditida; family Rhabditidae; genus Caenorhabditis; species Caenorhabditis imperialis. The sequence continues at coordinate 2,212,934 of OY751541.1, forward strand.
ACGTCATCTGATAGGTTTTGTGAAGTTTTGTGAAGTTTGGAGGCATAGTGACGTCTTCTGAATCTTGAAAACAGTCTTCTGGAGAGGTTGACGTCTTCTGATTCTTAGAAATTGTCTTCTGAAGTAGTAGACGTCTTCTGAATTTAGAAAACAGTTTTCTGAAGTCATTGACGTCTTCTGATTCTTTGAAATTGTATTCTAAATATTGTTAACGTCTTCTGAAAATCATATTGAGTTTGGCGACTTTGTGACGTCTTCTGAAACTTAAAAGCTTTGTTTTGAACATGTTGACGTCTTCTGTTTCTTAGAAATTGTCTCTTGAAGACGTTAACGCTTTCCGATAGTTGTATTGACCCCTTGAAACTTGTTAACGTCTTCTAAATCCTCTAGAAATTGTCTTCTGATGGCTTTTAGTGAATTTCAACGTCTTCTGATTTACGTACTCTTTCTAGAAACATCTGTGACGTCTTCTGAATACCCCCTTCTTTCTCTACTCGATTCTGACGTCTTCTGAAGCATCTCAACGCCTTCTAACGCTATCCTACCCTCTATTCATCTGAATTCGCTCTTCTCACGTCTTCTGAATCTTCCACACACCTTCTGAATCGTCCTCACGTCATATTCTTCCCGCAACGTCTTCTGAATCCTCTATCCCTCAGCATGACAATAACCGCCGACAAACGCGACTCATCAACTTCGAACCTTCCGGCCAACATCGAAGATGACACCCAATCAGTGGGCTCTTCTGATTCTGGAGTCTCCGCGGATTCACTGGAGCATCATCATCATCATGAGCACACACAGGAGCATAAGCATGAGCATGGCCATGGTCATGGCCATGAGCACAATGATTCTGATTCGGATGACTGTGGATCGCACTCACATTCGCATAAAGGAGAGGGCTATGATAAGGTAGAAATGGGTTACTGTACGAGGGGAGGGAGGGAGGGAAGTAGAGTGAAATAGAATGAACTACGAATGGACTAGAATGGTCTAGATTGAATAGAGAAGTAGATCTAACTGTGAATTAGTTAGATCTAACTACAAATCGGTTAGAAAGAATGTCGACGGAATTAGATAGAACTGTAAATGCCCTATATGTGCCTATAGATGGAATAGATCTAACTCCGAATTTTCTCTGCCTAATTCACTGATGGATACAGTAGCATTTAAATTAGATCTAACTACGAATGAACACCGATAGAATTCTGATAATGAGTTTGATCAAGTTGCGATTAGAATAGATCTAACTGCGAACTTTTCACAGCTAGCTCGACTAAATCACTGTGAAAAGTTCGTAGTTAGATCTATTCAAATTGCAACTCGATCTAGCGCTGAATTATATCGGTGTCTATTCGTAGCTAGATCTATTTTCAATGCGACTTTATCCATCATTGAATTAGATAGATGAATTCGTAGTTAGATCTAACTACAGTGCACGTCGTTTAGTCAGTTGATTTCTAAAGCGATCAACTAACTAAACAACGTGCGGAATCACCGGAGCATCGTTACGGACAAATTAAATAGATCTAACTGCGAATTCACTCTATCTAATTCAATATGATATCATTCCAATTAGATCTAACTATGAATAAGCATCAGCGCTAGATCAAGTTGCGATTTGAATAGATCTAACTACGAACTTTTCACAGTGATTTAGTCGAGCTAGCTATGTAAAGTTCGCAGTTAGATCCATTTCAATATCAACTTGACCAAACGCAGAATCATATCGGTGTTCATTCATAGTTCGATCTATTTTTTAATGCTACTATATCTATCGTGGATTTAGATCGAGTAAATTCGCAGTTAGATCTAACTCCATCTCTCTCTAATCACAATCAAATTCCCATCATTCCAGTCCCGTCGCTCGGAAAAAATCCTATGGGCAGTGGCGGCACTCTCCGTGGTCTTCATCGCCGCCGAATTCGTCGGCGGCATCTGGGCCGAATCACTTGCCATTATGACGGATGCCGGACACATGCTCTCCGACCTGCTCTCCTTCATCATCTCCATCTTCGCCATCCGCTGTGCACGTCTTCCAGCTTCCAAACGCCTTTCTTTCGGTTATGCGAGAGCCGAGGTGCTCGGAGCCCTCACCTCCATTATTATTCTCTGGGTGCTCACCACTATTCTAGTGGTTGTTGCGATTCAGCGAATTGTGAATAATGAGCACGACGTGGATGCGGATATAATGCTCATCACTGCGGGGGTGGGCGTGTTCTTCAATATTGTGATGGGGTTGGTGCTCCATTTCGGAACTGGAGGCCACGGACATACTCATGGTGGAGTGAGCCACTCTCACAGTCATGATGGGAAGAATGTGAACGTCCGAGCAGCGCTTATCCATGTTATTGGCGACTTGGTGCAATCGATTGGTGTGCTCATTGCGGCACTTATCATCAAGTTCACTGGATGGACACTTGCCGACCCCATTTGCACCTTCCTTTTCTCTATCATAGTGCTTTTTACCACTATTACGGTGATGAAGGACATCTTCTTTGTGCTCATGGAGGCAACACCCAGTCATTTCGATCTGAGCGACGTGAAGAAGGTGTTGGGTGGATTGGAGGGTGTGAAAGGGGTGCATGACTTGCATCTGTGGAGCATTGGAATGGATAAAACGGCGTTTTCAGTGCATTTGGCTTTGGGTGAGTTTTGAAGTGTTAATTTTATTGGAAATGGATTCAGCGGGAAATTTGGAGCATTTTGATACCCATATTGACTAGGTTTGAGAGAATTTTATTTTTTCGGGTTGTTCGCGTCGAGACCCATTTTTCTTGAAAAATTCAAATTTTTGTAAAAAAGCAATCGATATAGGTATCAAATTACTCCAAATTACATGGAGAACTCAATTCCGTCAAGAAAAACCTGAAAATCTAAAAAATGACGATTTTCGCTTCGAGACCCAATCTCGAAAGTTCGAATTTTCAAAAATCTTTGAAAGTTGGTCAATATAGGTATCAATATACTCCAAATAACATGAATAACTGATTTCCGTCAAGAAAAACATAAAATTTTCAAAAATAGCGGTTTTCGCTACGAGACCCAAACTCGAAATTTCGAATTTTTCAAAAATTTCAAATGCCACGAAACCCAATCAATATGGGTATCAAAATACTTCAAATGTCATGAATAATTCATTTTCATCATTAAAAACATGATATTTTCAAAAATGACAGTTTTCGTGTCGAGACCCAAACTCGAAATTTCGCATTTTTCAAAAATTTCAAAATAAAACAAAACTGAGCAATATTGGTATCAAATAACTCCAAAATTCATGAAAATCCCAAATTTTCCATCAAAAATCAATAAAACCCATTTCCAGAATCCCCCGACCGAGCAATGGAAACCGTTGCCGAAGCTCGTTCGCTGATCCGTCGCCAATTTGGCGTAGCCGTGGCGACAGTCCAAGTGGAGCCGTTTGACGCCAAAATCGACTCGTGCGATCAGTGCCAACAGCAGGAAACTGCCTAATTTTCTCACCAGAAAATTTGGAAAAAAGCGAAAAAAACAAAATTCGGGCTGTTTTAAGTTAAACTTTTAACGATTTTAATTCTTCTCACGGGTATACTTGTCTCTTTTTCACATCTGTAACCTTTTTTGACCTACTAACTGTTTTTTTCGGATGGAATAAATGTGATTTTGGCTTTTGAAATTTTGATCAAATTTTGGTTATTTTCACGATTTTTATCATATTTATAATGGTTTTTGTTTTTTTAAATTATTTTTAGCTGACCTAACTGAAAACCTAGGCCATGACTATTAGGAAACATTTATTAATATCAAGTTCACTTCATACGGCTGGCGAAGCATGCGGCTCGGGATTTCTGCAAAATCAATAGTCCGCAACTTGTCGTCAGATGCAATGTAACTCACGGAAACTCAACAGGCGGCTGAGCAGTCGTCTCAGTGCTCTTTTTCATCTCGTCGGGCTCCTTAGATGGCTCTTTGGATGGCTCTCCCGATACTTCCTCGGAGCCACTCGTCGTTCCAGTCTTGCCCTTCTTCTTATTCTTGAACAAACCGCCCAACTTCACAGTCTCACCGTTCATCGTCTTCTTCTTCTTCTTGTAGAAAATGAAGCCGCCAACACAGCCGACAACGATTAGAACGAGCAAGCCGAGTGCGATGCAGATGGGAACGCTGAAAAAGTGGCTTTTATCAGTAGAGCGCTGTTGCGGCACAAGAAAAGTTTTTTTGGTTAGTAGGTAAATCCCTTCCTATGACTATCTAGATAATCGTTTTGGGTACCTAACAGTCGAAAGATGAGAAAAAACTGTTCTGAATTGACAGAGTTATCACAAATTTCCGATTTAGCTTGAAAAAAGTCGATATCGATTTTTAGGCTTTGCCGGTATGATAAAGCAGTAACCGAAAATCTGTTCCGATAGTTTTGTGCAGAATTTCATGGCAAACATTTTGATATCAAAATCTACCGAAATAAAGTTAAAATTGAAAGAGTTATTATCCATTTCTGACGAGATGCCAGTTGAGTTCAAATCGCTGCGGCGGGTCTCGCGGCGCGGAAAAAGTGAGACAGCGCGGCGATGCGAGAGAGTCGAGAAGAACAGAGATTAAAGGAGCTTGAGGTTCGCTGCGAGACCCACCGCAGCGATTTGAACTCAACTGGCTTCTCGTCAGAAATGCATAATACAGGGTGCGCAGTAATTATCGCAACGGATTCAAAGCATCATAACTTTGCGAAAAATTCAAAAATCCCTTAGATATCATGACATTTATAACTTCAGATGCTCTTAATTCAAAATAAGTCAAAAGTTTTTCAAAAGACCTCCTTGCGCCTTGATGGCAGCCTTCAGACGCTTCGGGTATGCCATCATGGCGGCACGAAGGCATTTTCAAATGTTTCGTCCCAGGTCTTCTGGAGAACTGCCTTCAGAGCAATCACTCTTGGATAGTTTTTTGTGCAGTCTCTATGGGTCAAAACTCCACACACTTAATTTTCCATAGGGTTCAAGTTTGGAGAGTAAGCGAGCCTTTTCTGAAAAGTGTTGAACCCCAAAAGTCAGCGTTAGCGCTACTCATGAGTTTCTTTGGCGCTGTGAGCAGGAACTCCGTCCTTTTGGGACACCCAATGATGATTTTATAATGCGAAATGTACCACAGAAGCACCTCGTTTTTTATTTCGCATTCGAATCATAATTTTCGCTCCTAAATCAACGATAATCAGTGGAGCTTCACCATTTTCGGTGATTACAGAAAGCAGCCTCACAGAAACAGGATGAGAAGTTGTAATCAGAATTTTTCCTTTCTGACAGACTGATTGAATGTCCTTGTCTAACATTCTGTGTTTTTAGCCGTTTTCGTTAGCTCCAACTGAAAATATCTTCTTATCAGTGAAGAGTCCTCATGTCATTGTCCGAACGCGTGACTCGACAAAAGGATTTGCGATTTCTTGAGTCCTAGTTCTTTGTTTTCATCAGACAGAAATGCTCGTTTGTGAATTTATATAGCTTGAGACCCAGTTTCTGCATGACGATGGTTCGTATCGAACTTTCGAGGATTTTGAATCTAGTAGAAGCTTTTTCATGCTCCGTTCCGGATTTGGCTTGATTCTCTTTCAAGCTTCTCGAACGACCCGTTCAGTAGGAACAGAAACCCGATAACCCGTTCTATAATGGTCCTTATCAATTTAAACAGATTCGAACCAATTACCACTTCAATGGACGGGTACGTGGAGCGAACTGAGCATTCTAGTGAATGGTACTTTTGCTTGAAAATTTTACTGATACGGGTACGGGATGAAAAAGCGGTCACCATTTCCTTCAAACACAACATTGAAAGACGAAAATTGGTAGAACTATATAAAATTATGCGCTTTTTTTGAAAAACAAAACAAAAATTGGATCCGCACCGTGTGGATCCACAAAACCGTACGCAAAGTTACGTTGCAATAATTATTGCGCACCCTGTAGTACAGGATTTCGTCTGTTCAAGTTTTGGCTGGTCATCGGACCCCAATTTTTGAGCATTTTCGGTATGATAAAGCAGTGAACTCGAACATCTGTTCCGATAGTTTTGTGCAGAATTTTATGGCAAACATTTTGATATCAAAATCTAGCTATTATCCATTTCCGACGGAGTGATAGTGCGCACAGAAATTGCAAGGGGGCGTGGCCATGGGTCTCGCCGCGAAAGATACCGTAATTTTGTAAATCGGTCCAGCTTTTTGCGCTTTTCTGGCGATTTTCGGGAAAATTTCAACTTAAAAAATTAGTAGCCAGGGGCTATCCCGCCACTCCAACACCCCGCCTTGTTTAAAGGCGCACACATCTCGCAACGACGCTCCGCGATTACGCGCGCACGTGGTTTACGGCTGGCGGGAATTCTCGAGGTTTTTAGAGTGTTGAGCTGAGATTTAGATTTTCCCCCAGTGTTTCATTGGTTTTTCATCTGTTTTGCTCATTCTTTTTGTAATTTCTTGCTCTTTAACCACCTGGATCGGTGTATAAAGACATTTTTCTTGATAAATCTCGATTTAATTTTTGTAAAGGCCATCAGAACCCGATACACCGGGCAACTAATTATATTATTCCACTTTAGATTTTTACAAGTTGGAAAAACTGAAAAAATTAACGAAAAACTACGAAAATTCGAAAATTACAAAAGTTTTCGTGGCGTGAGCTTTGGCCACGCCCACTTGCAATTTCTGGGCGCACTATCACTCCGTCAGAAATGGATAATATAAAAGTGAAAATTGAAGGAGTTGGGACAGGATTAACTTTTCTGCGTCTCGTCGCTCCGTCAGGCAATATTTTCGAAAATCAGTTCCGATAGTTTAGTGTAGAATTTTATGGAAAACATTTTGATAGCAAAATCTGATGATAAAAGTTAAAATCAGAGGAGTTAACGCGAAATCAAAAACTCACACGTAGCTCGTCTCCTCTTCACCCTTGGCACCCTTCAGTGACATCGTCTTCCCACCATCTTTGCTCTGCTCATCAACTCTCTTTGCGTTGGCTGCGGCATAGGTGTAAAACTTGTTCATGGCATCCGACGCATTCCCGAGTTTGGCGTCAAAATGCGCAAATCCAAAGTCCACCAGCAAAAGCTTCTTGAGCTGCTGCTGAAAACTCCGCAACTCGTTTTTCTTCGGAAAGTTGGCGAGCGCAGTGTTGGTGGGGTTGAGGTACACCTCGATGTTGTCCCAGTCGGTCTCGAATTGATATCGGAACGAGTGATCGCCTAGTCCTTTGAGGTGTGCGAAACGTGGGTCTTCACCATCTCCAGTGTGCTTTGGGAAGGTGGCGAGTTTGGTGGATAGCAGGCTGAGGAACGTCTTCACCTCACCTTGCAGTGAAACAACAGCATGTAAATCGCCTGCGGCAAGTACTGTCTGGTAGCACTGTTTCATCAAGTCACCACCTTCACCCGCGTACGCCATGAGCTCCGGCTTGCTCTTCAACGCCTCCTGAATTCTGACGACTCCAACAACAGCTTCTCCGACTGACTTCACGTGATTCTTGGCGTCCTTCCAGTTCTCCATGCTCTTCATGTACTTCGCCTTGCTCGTCTTAATACCATTTCTCAATGCCGCAATTTTATCAACCGACGCTTTGGTGGCCTTGAAAGCATCGACTACTTTTGCAACTTGAGCAGGATTCGCCACAAAATACTCCAATTTATCCAACGCCTTCGCAGCATTGACAACTGTCTTCAGGTCATCCGACGTTGATTTCAAGCAGTTGAAATATTTCTGATACTCGATCACATGAGCGTTTTGTTGGAATGTGGTAATTAGTGTTTTCAATCCTTCCAAATTGTCGAGATCAGATGAAAACTCGTACATATTAATAGCCAACATTTCATTTTCAATCTCTTGGAACTTCTTGGATAGCACTTCGAGCTGCTCATTGGGCGTCGAGTCGGACATCTTGTTCACGGCGTCCAAGAAATCCGGTGAGAGCAATTTGTCGAGCTTCTCCGTCGTTTTCAAACGCTTCAAAACCCCTTCAGCGGAGCCACTGCCAACGAGTTTGTTTTGCAAAGGGTGCACGGTTTCATTCACTTTGTTGCACTTATCAAGTTCCGCTCGCACCGTCGAATACTTTTGCTGTGCACCCGTGGAATTTCTCACCAAATCAAAGAGCTCGAACACCCCGTAAACAAAGTCTTTGATCCCGGGGGTATTGCGAAGTTGCGTCCACTCATCGGCTGCAATCTTCATAGGATCGTGAAACTTGGCGAGTCTCATCAACCCTTCAGTGTTCATCTTGCCAAACATCTTCGCCACCCACTTTGTCGAGTTGAGCTTCTCCAACTCCTTAAGGCTCTCAAACCGGTTCACGAATCCAGAAGTCTCATTGAAGTCGGGCGACAGTGTTGAGCTTCCCATCCTCCGTCGATGGTTAAGTACCCCATTGATGCCTATCGTGGACTCTCCGTCTTTCAGTGATTCGAGTGTACCGTATCTCGCATCATCGTGTGTCATCGCATCGAACTGCGCCTTGTCAATCGAGTCCACTTTCAACACCAGATTATGAAACTTATTCATTATCACCAGCTTCTCCAGCGTCGGAATATTCACATCCAGGTTCGCCGTGGTCTTCGCCTGGTTCAGCGCAGTCCTCAGAGCCTGAATATCAGCCTTCAGAGCTGGAAACGAGTTGCGTTTCGCAGCCAGAGACTGCACATAGTTGATCAAACTTATGTTTTTCACACCGATGAAATAGTTGTATGACGAGTTCACCGCTCTCAACTTGCTCATGTTCTCGTCAGTGACAATGGGAAATTGCTCGAGCTCTTTGTAACTCTCTTTCGTCTCATGGACCTGTGTGAAGTAACGCTGGCTGAGCCCCTGATTGGGTTGAGCAGGGTGAGCAGCGAGGGCGCTGTTGACAAACGAGTTGAACTTCTCGGGATCGATGTTGAGAATCTCGTCGAATGTGGTGGTCTCGGTGTCCAGCAGTTGGGCCAGTGAGGTGTCGGCGTTGCCGTGGCGGATTTCATCGATCAGCGAGATGCCATTGATGATCGCTGCTATCTTGCCCATTTTGGTGGCGAACTGGGTGAACTCTTTCTCTGAAGTTATTTTGTTTCAATTGATAAATGAGAATTGCTCACCAGGTGAGCTGTCTCTTGAGTCTCTCACATGGTGTTGAATGGGACGTGCAGAGCTCACTGAGACAGAACTCATAGTTTGTTTTGGTGAGAGAGTACACCTTTCTAAGAGACGCAGATCACAAAAAGGTGTACTCACACCAAAGATGGTGTTGGCACTAGTAAACTCACATTGAACCGCAAGGATCATTCCGAGAACTATCATCGCGATGATCGTATTGCTTTTCATCTTGAAGAGGGAATAAACGGTTCTTTGAAGACGTTCCATTGACTTGTGGAAGTAGAGTAGGGTGATAAAGGTAGGGCGGACAGGCTAAGGGTGCTAAGTGTCAAGGTCATCCTGATTCGCCGTAAAACTACAAACTATATACTAGCATCAAAACTATAAGGTGCAGTGCAACAAATTATGCACATTCTCAATTCCTCCAGTGACTCAAACACACATCAAAAACTCCCATCCCATCAAAATCATTGCCCATCTCGCGCTATAAAAAGGCATGTCCCGCTTCCCTCCACCACACCATGCCTCGTCCCAGCGGCCTCATCCGCAAGCGAATCACCGCTCACACGTTCTGCATCCGTCGTCTCGTCGTCAAGATCAGCTCGCAGCCAGCTCCATCTGATGTCACCGCGATGAGCACCGAGCAGCTCGTGCGAATTGTCAATGACAACGCCATGTTTACCGCGAAAATGGTGTCGTCGTTGACGGCGCTTCTGAAGCAGGATCGGTTGTGGTCGGAGATGATCATTGGGAATTATGCGGAGAGAAGTGTGAAGCGAAGGTATATCGAGAAGAATGGCGATTACTTGAGGAGGGTGGAGCCGGCGCAGAAGGCGTTGGTGAAGAGCAAGAAGCTGTTGGATGCGGCGTTTGTGGCGTTGAGAAGAAAGTTGCCGGATTTTCCGATGGATTGATTTTTTCTTGTGTTGTATGGTGATTGGTGTAGGGGCAGAATTTGACGAGCAATTACGGTCAAGTGCTATGCAAAGTGATAGCGCGCTCCATTGTGTCACGAATGAGAGAGTACGCAATACGAAGAAACGCAGACTTTCTGTTCATCTGCGTCTCTCACGATAGAGCGCACTATCACTTCGCATGTACAAATAGTGAACAACAGAGCGCACTTGCTTTCTCAAAAAACTCTATCTAGACCGTAAAATCTCGTCAAATCTACCGCCTACACTCTTCCTTTCTCCCTTTCAAACTATCAGACAATAAAACACTTTATTGATTTCTTTCACACCCCCGATCCCGGCTGAGCATACGCACTGACATTCTTCGGGCACCCATCATGTCCCCATTGCGGCATCATTATATTGAAATAATAAACATGGTCCACCCAATTCAATCCGTCCTGAACTTTTTCGCTGCAGTAAGGGCCATCGGCTTCCGGACAGATTTGGTATGGGTCGCCGACTCGCATGTAGTTGTTGTACCTGGAAAAGTTGGATTTTTGTTAGGGGGAAAATGGAGGAAAATGGAGAAAAAAAGATGAAAAATCGAAAAAGTTCGCATGAAAATTTGAAGAAATGGTGGCCGTGGCCTAGAAAATTCTCGGCCCCCGGGGAATTTTTTGGCGCGAAATTTGAATTTTAAACTTGAAATTTAGAAATTTAGCGTTTTTCCCGCTTTTTTTCAAAAACGCAAAGCTAGTGATAGAGAGTCTGTTAGACACTATGAACACTAAGACGCAGACCTCATGACAGTCCAATAGAGCGCACTTACCAAACTTCGGTCCTCGGCCGAAAAAGAGCAGTTTTATTAGTATGCGGGTCGATCGGCGGGTTCCTCGTATTAATATCCCTCGAGTGCACAATATTGAACGAGTACGGAAACTGAAACCCCTTTTTCCACGAGAACTCCACCACCACCCACCATTTCCGTGAACCAATTGGCGAAATCATAATCCCCCAACCTTCCCGCGCCATACGTCACCACCTTGATCTGCTCTTTTTTGAACAGCCCACTTGTCACCAAGTGCGTGGCGGCGGTCCAGGAGAGCACGCCGCCGAGCGAGTGGCCATTGATCCAGAGCTCAAAGTCGGGGTACTTGTACTTGAGCTGCCGGAGGTCTTGACTCATTCCGTTCGTCCAGAGCAGCATGAACGAGTCGTAGATCACTTTGAAGATCTTGCCGGTGGCGGGGGTGAAGTAGTTTCGGAGGCCGCTGAGAGGTATAAGCTTCGTTGTCCACGTGAACTACAAAAACTTACAACTTCTCAAAGTCATTGGCGAGTTGATTAACCTGATCCTGCCCATGCGCTCCTCGGAACGCAATCAATATCGCTTTCTGATTGACATCATATGCAGTATACCCACTGCAATTTATATCGGGCGCTTCTGAAGAGCAATTGACTATTCGCTGCTGATAGAGCTTCATGCTCGGCAACTGGTTACTGTAACCCTTATCGTTTTTGAAGATGTTATCTGTAACGTACTCAAAACACCGTTGCGGATCATCTGAATGTGCTGCCGAGACAAAGAGAGTGTGTTGGGTGCGAATGAAATTCTCATCGTATGGGATTCGGGGTGGTGTGGGGCAGTTCAGAAGAGCCTGGAAAAGATGTAGCTTTTCAAGGGGATCAGGTCGATCGAAAGAAAGAAAGGTTTTGTACTTCTCGTGGACAAATGGGTCGGGAACTGGGTAAAGGTTGTCCGAGAGAATTACACAGTTGACCAATTGGAGAAAAAGAGGGCGTGGCCAAGGCTCAGAATGGTCAGTTTTCAGGAGGTTTTGTAGTTCTCGAGGACAATAAGATCAAAAAATTAGGTGGAGTTGTCCACGAGAAGTACACAGCTGGCCAATAGGAGAAAAAGGGCGTGTCTTCTGTTCTGTAGTCCTCGAGGACTATGTTATTCTTACATTAATCGAAGTCACACAGGCTCCTGGAGCATCACTACAACTCGAGCTTTCTACACAGTATCTGAAACTTTTTTTTTCGAATTTTTTGCGGCTTCCAATCAAGTCTAAATAAACCTTACATTTTCCCAGAGCTCACACATTGTGAGCAATTCTGAGCCGCAACTTGAATAGATACAAATATAATAAAGAGCAAAAAGTGGAAGAGCATGACGTGAAGAAGTGACCAAACAAAAAGAAAAATTTATCACTGTTTATATCGAGAAACGTGCTGATAAAAACGAGGAACAAATACAAGTCGGCAACTATACAATCACGGCTGAGCATACGCACTGATATTGACCGGGCATCCAGCATGTCCCCAATCCGGCAAATTTATATTGAAATAGTAGAGATGATCCTCCGGGGTTCGTTTATCAGTATTCAAGTTGCTACAATAAGGACCATCGGCTTCTTGGCAAATTTGGTATGGGTCGCCGACTCGCATGTAGTTGTCGTACCTGAAAAATCAATATTTTTATGGGAAAAATGAAGAAAAACCATGGAAAACCCAAAAAAAAAATCGCGAAAAACCATGAAAAATCAACAAAAACTAAGAAAAATCGAGAAATTTTCACCCCGAAATTTCAAAACCCCGATGGCCGTGGCCTAGAAATTTCTCGGCCACCGGGTGATTATTCGGCGCGGAATTTCAATTTTAAACTTGGAAATCGCGATTTTTCGGTTTTTTTGGGGGTTTTTGTAGAAAGCTGGGTTCAATAGAGCGCACTTACCAAACTTCGGTACGGGGGAAGAAGAGCGGCGTGTTGGTTTTCGGGTCGACGGTGAGTTGTTGGGCGACAAAGTCGTTGCGGTGCAGGATGTGGAAGTTGTAGGGGAACTGAAATAAGTTGTTCACGTGGAGTACACGAGCGACCAATGGGGAGAGAGAGAGAGAGGGGGGAGAGGGAGAAAGAGAGAGAAAGAGGGAGAGTTTTGTGATTGGTTGGTGGTGTAGTTCTCGTGGACAAGAAAGGGATTTCGGTTTGAACGATGATTCTGATTACTCAGGATTAAAAGAGTAGTTTTTCAATAGTGATTGTCCACGAGAAGTACACGATCGACCAATAGTGAGATAGCTGGAGAGAGAAAGAGGGAGAAAGCTTCGTGATTGGTTGGTGGTGTACTTCTCGAGGACAAAAAATCGTCATTGTTCGCAGAGATCTTGTCCTCGAGAACTACAACACTGACCAATCACCATCCTCTCTCTCTCTCTCTCTCTCTCTCTCTCTCTCCCTGCGATCCCTAGTGGCGAGTTTTCGAAGACTACTTCACCCTTGTCCACTCGAACTACACCACCCACCAATCACCACTCACCGTCTTCGAGTGCCACACCGCAAAATTGTAATCTCCCGGCCGACTGGCACCCATCAACACCACTTTCATGTTCTCCGGCTCGTACAACCCCACATCCACCACATACGAGGACGCCACAAATCCCAAACTGGATCCCAATGAGTGTCCATTGACCCACAACTCATAGGACGGGTACTTGTACTTGAGATGTCGGAGGTCTTGGCTCATTCCTCCATTCCAGATCATCATGAACGAGTCGAAGATCACTTTGAACACTTTGCCATTGGTTTTGGTGAACACCGATTGGAGGCCGCTGTAAAAGATGTCCAACTACACGATGGTCTCATAGAAGAAGGCGTCACTCACTCCTTCATGAACCCCTCCATCAACGCCTTCATCTGATCCTGTCCGTGTGCTCCTTTGAACGACATCACAATTGCTCTTCTTTTTGTGTCAAAAGCAGTGTACCCCACACAAGTCGTATCATTGAATTGACTCGAGCAGTTCACCGACCGCACCTTGTACAGTTTCATCGTCGGCAACTGATTGCTGTAGTTAACGTGAGTTTTGTGCTCAGGGCTCCGCGAGCACAAGTCATACTCACTTGAAACACAGTTGCGGATTCTCGTTTTGAGCAGCTGTTGTCAGTGTCATGATTTCGGAGCGCATGAATTCGTCGTCATAACCATATTGAGGAGGGGCGGGGCAGTTGAGAGGGAGCTGAACAGGATTGTCCACGAGAAGTACACGGTGTAGTTCTCGTGGACAAAAGGAATTCGAAAGTGCAAAAGTGAAATTCGCCTATTGGTCAGTCGTGTAATTCTCGTGGACAATGTTATTGGAACTTGACTTTCAATTAATTAGGGTAATTAGGGTAATTAGGGTAACTAAGCAATTGGAAAGATAATTGGTTGATTAGTTGATTGGTAATTAAGACTAGAGTTAATTAAGTTAATTAGCAAGATGAATTAGGTCGCTAAGCTCATTAATGAGGTAAGATAGTTAAGGTAATTATGTTAATTGGATAATTATTCTGGTAATTGAACTAATCAAACTAATTAAGTTAATTAGCAACACAATTATGGTCTTCACATAATTTCATTGAAAATTTAATAAATTTGAAAAGTTTTGCATGCAATTAAGAACGCTGATTACATTTACTTAGTGGTAATTAGTGGTAATTAAGGGTAATTAAAGGTAATTAAGGGTGATTAAGTCAATCAAAAACAAAAATTAAACTCACCGTAATCAGGGTTGTACAATTGGCGAACTGTTCGAAACAATCGGCGCTTTCAACGCACCATCTGGAAAAAAGGGGTGATTTCTCTGCGTCTCTGAACAAAGGGCACTCTCTCGCAATCTGCGTCTCTACCTAAAATATGGTCTCTCGTCATCTAGCTCTCTGCGTCTCTAACCAACCCCAACCTCTTTTCCTCTAGCCCTCAGCGTCTCTAGTCAAAGCCTACTCTCTCGGTATCTAGTTCTCTGCGTCTCTAACCAAAGCGCACTCTCTCACTCTCGCACTCTCTGCGTCTCCACCTTAACTCCACTCTCTTTTCGTCTAGCTTTCTGCGTCTCTACCTAACATCCACTCTCTCATCGTCTAGCTCTCTGCGTCTCTACCCAAACCGCACTCTCTCACCCTTTCACTCTCTGCGTCTCTACCTAAACTCCACTCTCTCGCCCTCAAACCCGTTCCTACAGAAAATGAGCCCATTTCTGAGAATTTTCAGGGCTCTTTTCAACATTCCAACTCACTGACTGCCCGAGCCCACACAAGTTGCACAATCCTCGGCTCCACTCGCCACCAGGAATAGGGAAAAAAGAGCAAGCGCAGTGAAATGTTGCATTTTGTGATGGTTATCAGTGATTTCACCGGTTTTTATATAGTTTTTTCATCACTCGCTTATCAGTGAGCATCATGTGTGCTCCGGCAGAGCTCTGGGAGCCGGAGCCAACTGCTCATTTGCCTAAAATTAGCATATTGAGTGCTCGGAGCTCGACACCTTGCGGAGCTCATTGTTTGAACAACTGGAGAGCTCCGGATACTGATATGAATTCAGGGGAGCTTCTGATGACGTGGAATATTCTGTTTGTTTTCGCGATTCGACGTCATCTAAATGGAAGAAGTGGTCGTAAATTTCGGCGACACCGGTGTCATGTGAATTTCGAGGATTCTGAATTTTCCTGAATCTTCCGCAATTTATTCTGAATTCAGAATACTTTGGATTCTGAATTCTAAATTCTGAGTTCCTTTGTTTAAAAAATTGATCATTTTTTGTGTTTTCCCATGTTTATACGAATAAAATTCATGTTGTCTTTTCACTTTTTTTCAATTTTTTCAATATTTCCCCTGATTTTCAAATTTTTATACAATTTTCAATGAAAAAACCATGAAAATCTCATGTTTTTACCCCTAAATATGGAGTTTTGTCCACGAGAAGTACACCACTGACCAATCAGAGAAAATTGCTTGTTTTTAGAGGATTTTTAGGGGTTTTTCAAAAATTTCTTTGACTATTTTGTAGAGAAATAAATTTGCTACAAGACTGTCAGAGAAAAAACTAGAAAAAACTGCAAAACATTTAAGAAAAATACAAAAAAAGGTGAAAATCAGTGATTCTGCTCATCGGAAGGCTGTGTAGTTCTCGTGGACAAGTATTTTTTGAAATTTTCTTTGACAATTTTGTAGAGAATTTAATTCTCTACAAGACTATAAAAAAACTCCAAAATCTTTTCAAAAACCCGAGAAATATGCAAAAAACTGGGAAAATCAGTCCTTCTGCTCATTGGATGGCTGTGTAGTTCTCGTGGACAAGTATTTTGAAAAATTTTTTTGACTGTTTTGTAGAGAATTTAATTCTCTACAAAACTGTTTAAACAAAATCTCGAAAAAATTGTCGGAAAACCCTGAAAAATTGAGTTTTAAAAAGTGAACATTTGCAAAAGTTAGGCCACCTTCTCTCATTGGTCAGTGGTCTAGTTCTCGAGGACAATTTTCACTTTTTTGTAACAATGACATGCTTTTAGACTTAATTACTGTTATTTAGCATCCTAATAGTTTGAACATTGTCCACGAGAACTACACAACTGACCAATAGTCGCATACCACTTGGGTTTCTCTTCCATGGCACTTTTTGCTCTTAAAAACCTTATTTTTTAAGCTTTTTTCAAAATTTCTTCAACCATTTTGTAGAGAATTTAATTCTCTACAACTCTATTAAAACAAATATCTATTTAAACCAACATATAACTGAGAAAAACTGAAAAAACCAAAAAAACTCAACCTAAAGTGTAGTCCCTTGTGTAGTTCACGTGGACACCCTATCCCTCTCTCTCACTTATCCACTTGTGAAACTCTCCCCATAAATGATTAGATTTGGGTTTGGAAGAAGCGCCTTCTCTTCCCTTTTTCCCTCCTTTTCCCCCATTCATCTGCCCTTTTTTTGGAACACTCTTTCAAAAAACGATCGTTTTGATCTTGCTCATTTGCACAATGTGCTCAATGTGCTCCGTGCTCCGTGCTCCAATTTCTTCAATTTCAAGGGAATTCCCCTTTTTTGTTTATTAATAACCCTTTCACTAATTGGCATGGCTCCGCCCACTTTTTGCTCAAATTGCCTTGTTTACTTGATTTTTTGATACTTTTTGCTCCTATAAATGTTTATTATGAGAATATCAGAATGTGCTTTGCTCGGAGATTTAATTATTCAAAAATTGGGAGAAAAACATTTTTGGAAGGTTTGTCCACGAGAACTACACCACTGACCAATAAGAAAAAGTGGTCTAACTTTTGCAAAAATGCACTTTTTTAGTCAAATTTTCAGCGTTTTCGATGGATTTTTGGATTTTTTTGTTGAAAATATGATAAAACTTCTAGTTTTCTAAAAATTTGTCAAAAAACATTCTTAAAATATGAACGGAAAATTTTGAAAAAAGAGGTGAAATTTTCATTATTTCCTTATTGGTAAATTTTTGGAAATTTTCAGTTTTATCTAGAAAAAACAATTATAGAAACACGAACATGTTGAAAAAATGATGAAAAAACTATAAAAAATCGAAAAAATTCCGAAAAATCGTACACGAGAACTACACCACTGACCAATAGGCGAAATAGACGTTTTCTAGTGGTAAAACTACCATTTTTCATGGTTTTTTCTGCAGAATTTTATGGAAAAGCTCATTTGTATTGTTATTATCAACAATTTTAATAAATTTCCTCAAAATACCGTGATTAAACTCAAAAAATTCATCGGAATTTTATCAAAAACGGCCTTTTGATCAGTTGTGTAGTTCTCGTGGACAATTTCAGCGGAATTTTTATTTTCACTGTCGAAAATAGTTATGAAAACAGTTAAAACCTCCCAAAGCACCAAAAAATCTGTTAAAAATCGAACATTTTCAAATAATTGTCCACGAGAACTACACAACCTACCAATTGGCGAAATTGACGCTTTTTAGCTAAAAAACTACCATTTTTCATGGCTTTTTTGCAGAATTTCAAGTAAAAACTTATTTTGGACTTAGCAATGAACAAATTAAGCAATTTTTCGTCCAAAATCATGTTAAAAACCTCAAAATTCATTGAAAATTCACCAAAAACCGTCCATTGGTCAGTGGTGTAGTTCTCGTGGACAATACCTGCGAAATTATTGTTTTATCTGGAAAAACTATCAGTAAAACAGAGAAAAACTCTGAAAATATGATTAAAAACAGGGAAAAATCAAAAATTTTCCGAAAAATTGTCCACGAGAACTACACTACTGACCAATGGGCAAAATTCTCGTTTTTTATGGTCAAAATCCTCATGTTTAGAGGTTTTTTTTTGCTGATTTCCTTGAAAAACTCATTTTTGACATAGCTTTAAACAATTGCAGCACGTTCCTCTCAAAAAATCATGTTAAAAACCTCAAAATTCATCAAAAATCCATCAAAAACCTCCTATTGGTCAGTGGTGTACTTCTCGTGGACAATTCCCTAGAAAACAAGATTGTTCACAAAAACTACACAATGTTATCATCATTTGAATAGTATCTTGTAGTTCTCAAGGACGAATTTTCAACTAGTAGGAATTTATCGTCCACGAGAACTACACCACTGACCAATAGGCACATTTCTCACTTTTCAGGGATAAATCACTCGTTTTTAGGAGTTTTTTTTTGCTAATTTCTATGAAAAAGCTTATTTTTAACATAGTTATGAACCCATTCAGCAAGTTTTTCCAAAAAAAAACAGGATCCAAACGATCTTTTTCATGTTTTTAGGTAGTTTTCATAGAAAAACTAAAGACTAATGACTAATCAACATCACAGAACACGTGTACTTCTCGTGGACAATCCTAGACTTTGCTCCTCCCGTCACTTGCATCCATTTCATAATTACTCTAATGTATTTGTTCTTTGTCCCCCATATCCTTTTATTCCCTTTATCATCAACTTTTCTAATCCACCATTCCATTGAATAATTCACCAAATACTCCATTTATTTTATTAACCCCAGTCCCAATATGTTTTCAGCACCACCAAAGGAAAACAACACGGTGCTCCGCCAGCTGCTCCATCATAATGGTGAGTTTTTGCGGGGCTCAAAGTGCATCGTACGATACGCGCGCGGTGCTCTCAAAGATTTGGTAATTAAATGAGCCATTTGGAGCAAGAGAGCGAGGAGAGCACGTTTAATTTCGGGCTCTTTTGGGTCAGTTGCTGGTCAAGAATTCCGAATTAGATCGAGAAGTGTCTGCGTCTACTCTAAAATAGTGTTCTCTCGCGTTCTTTGGGGTCTAGTGGTCTGCGTCTATTCTCTAAAGGCTGTCTCTCACTTTCTTTGTGTTTAACAGTCTGCGTCTATTCTCTAAGGTCTATCTCTTGTTCTCTAACCATTTCTATTTTGTTAAGATGTTTGCGTCTACTCTCTAACTTGTGTCTCTCGCTCTCTAACCATCTCTATTTTGTCTAGATGTCTGCGTCTACTCTCTAATAATGTTCTTTCGCTATAACCGGTGTCTAGTTGTCTGCGTCTACTTTCTAACTCTAATCTTTCGTTTCTCTCACTCTCTATGTTCTCTAACCCTCTGCGTCTACTCTCTAACAGCTATCTCTCGCTCGTTTTGGTGTCTAACTCTTTGCGTCTACTCCCAAATAGTGTTCTCTCGCTATAATCGGTGTCTAGTTCTCTGCGTCTACTCCTTAAAGGCTATCTCTCACTTTCTCTATGTATATCAGTCTGCGTCTACTCTCTAACAGCTATCTCTCGCTTTCTCTCACTCTTTATGTTCTCTAGCCCTCTGCGTCTACTATCTAACTGCCATCTCTCGCTTTCTCTGTCTCTCTTGGTCTCTTCTTCCTTTTCTAAATCTCTGCGTCTACTTTCTAACTCTAATCTCTCGCTTCTCTCACTCTCTATGTCATTTAACTGTCTGCGTCTACTCTCTAACCCCTATCTCTCACTCTCACCCAATGACTCAAGACTGAAGGTCAAAATCGCCCAAAAATTCAGTGATCAAATATCCGAAAACTCAATTTTGAACGTTTCTACTTCCGAAAAAGTTATTATAAGACCAAATTTCAATGCTTTAACCCTTCGAACTTAAAAAAACTGTGAACTTTTTAGACTAGAAAAACGATATAATGAAAAAACGCAGACTTTTAATAACTCGTCTCATAATTATTTCTCTGCGTCTCTTCACTCTCTCTATTTGTGAAAAGTGTCAAAAAGTGGAGCACTTCGGAGCACAATTCCAATATCCCACATGTTTTATCATAGTGTTACGAAATTTGAATTTTTCAATTTTTCGCGGGCGCCGCTCCTCCCCTCCCCCTTTTTGTACGCACTCCCGAGGGCCGAGCGAGTGTGGGTCGGTGGTCCAGTGGTTAGTGCGCGCGCATGCCGCGCGGACCCTTTTGGGTTCGACTCCGCCTTGTCGCCAATTCCTTCTGCTTCCTCGCCTCTTTCCTTCGGATTATTGTAATGGGTCCGTTGGAGTGTGTGTTGCGAGAGCTCAAATCACACACCTTGTTGATTACGTTTCGTGCTGTCTCCAAAATAGATTAAACGTCGGTGGTCGAGCACTTTTGATTTTTTGGCGTTTCACATTTCCATTTCCTTCTACTTTTCCTTTTCCTTTTCCTAGAATGTCTTTATTTAATCAGTAATAGTCGTGCAGTTTCGTTGCCAACAACACTTTTCTACTACTAATTCTCGTGTAGTTCTCGTGGAAAATGCAAAGTTTTTCTGTGACTTTAATCCGAAAATTGGAGGTCGTTTTCTTGCAAAAAAAACGACCGGAAACCATTCGGGATAATATGCACCCATAAAATGTCAATCAGCCCAGGTTCTATGGTGTCACTTTTGGTGTTTTTTGGTGTTTTTTGAAGATTTGATGTGTTAAACTCAAAAAAAAACGTTGAAAAACTACTAAAAACCATTGAAAACCATCAAAAACCTAGTTTTTTCAATTTTTCAAACTAAATATCGATTTTTCTCAGCTGTCCCTCAAAATTTTTGAAAAATCCCTCGGACAAAATCTTCCCCTTCTATTTTCCAACAATCCTATCAAAAAAATTTTCGAAAAACCCTATCCCAAGCCTCAAAAAACAGTAAAAACCGCAAAAACCCTAAGCCCCGCCCACTTCTCTGATTGGTTCGCGCTAAATCGCGCGTATCTCGAGAACGGCTAGCTTTTTTCGAATTCTGATTTCAGATTTGGAAAGAGGGTGGTGAATTCTATCAGAAAAATATAAAAAAGTTTATATTTTCAGTCGATTTCATGTTGAAAAGCGCAAAAAACAACAAAACTGAGTCATCTTTCGCGTTTTTTTGCTACTTTTTTCAGTTTTCCTTTAGTTTTTCTTCTCTGAAACGCTTTCTTCCTTTTTTTTCTTGCTTTTTAGTATAAATTTACGGGAAAAAGTGAGATTTTATCAAGAAATTTATTGTTATTTACATACGTCAGCTATATAGCCTAGGCTCCGCCCCTTTTCTAGCTCAAATCAAGTTAACCAACTTTGCAATTGGCTAAAAAAGTATAGAATATCAGAATTTTCCAACAAAAAAAGGAATTTTTTGCCACGTCATCTGCTCCTTCTGCCCTTTCCCCTCTTCTCCAAACTGCCGCAAGGCAAATGCGAATAATAAGTTGATTAACTTCATTTTGGCCACGTGCCAACACCCTCACACCCTCCAGCACACCCTCGAGCACACCATGGACCATCATTTGCAGTGATTCTTTGCAGAGAGTGAGCTCTAATCTAATCAATTGGTGTTTGGAGCATCATACCCTAAAACTTGATTTTCTCGCGTTATTCTTCATTTTCATGGAAAGTGCTCAACTAGAAAGTTGTAGAGCTTATGTTGATCTATATGACTGTAAAATTTAAAAATGATAAGGTGATTCTGAAGCGAGTTAGAAGGCGTTGAAGTAAAGTGTTCATTTTGAAGAAGTGTACTGCAAAAAGAATCTTGTTTTTTGCAAAATTTCGGAGTTTTTGACACTTTATCAAGTTATATAACTGTTTAGTTGGTTAATTATCTGTCTAATTACCTATTTAATTGCCTAATTATATTGTCATACCTCGAAAGCCCAAAGAAAGTTAGAAAGTTGAAAATTTAGTTTTTTCGCTGTTTCAGCTTAATTATTTCACACTAATTGTCCACTAATTGCGCAAAATCACTAATTACTTAACTTATTAATTAACTAATTAACTATTTGATTGCCTAATTATCTAATTATCCACCTAATTACCCAATTATCTAGCAATTCGATCAGTTTTTCAAATTTGAATGCAATTGAATGTAGAGCTTTTTTAAAAGCTGCTCAAACGGATAACTTTTCTTGTAATTAACTAATTAATTAGTCAATTAAACTATTTTATTTTAAAATTACTTAATTACACTGATAATTAACCAATTATCCGGAAATTCCAATTAGAATAGTTTCAATGAAAACTGAATGATCATATTGAATACTTATGAAGCTTATAAACCTGTTCAATCTGAATTCAAATTGCTAATTGACCAATTAATTAATTAATAACTAATTAACGTCACAATAATTACTATCCTAATTAGTCTATTAACTAATCACCCCAATTATCATCGTATTTGCCCAGTTGAATCATTATGCAATGAACGTGAAGTTTTTTAACTACTAATTAACCAATTAACGACTTAATTACCTAATCACTTAATTGACATCATAATTATCATCTCAATTATCTAATTACCATCCTAATTAGCTTTTTAATTGCCTATCTATTGCTTCTAAATCATCATGCCATTAACCTCAACTTTTCAACTACCTAGTAACTAATTAACTACCTAATTACCTAATCACCTAATTACCATTGTAATTATCTAATTACTTTCCTAATTACCACTCCTAATTACCCTCCCAATTACCCTCCTAATCACTATAACTACCACCAACTGCCTATCACTCCCCTACCACTCCCTCCCCCTTCCTCTCCCCCTCTCCCACGCATCTAATGCCCTCCATTCTGAAATGATGGAGCCACAAAAAAAAAAAAGAAAAAAGAGAATGCGTTTTGGATAATGGAGGTGAAAGTTCGTGTGTGGTGTGTTGCAATCCGATACAGCGCCGCTTCCTGAGCGACCACTGCCAAAAAGAGGGAGGGGCGTGGCGTTTTTATACACTTTTTGGAGACGTCTGATTGAATTCGTGGCTTCTGAATTCTGGATTTTGGATTCTTGATTCTGATTAATTGTCTGAAAATCACGTGAAAATTGCAGATTCTCATGGAAGATGTGGAGGTGCAACAGATGGATCGCGTCGCCGCCATCGTCATCTTCCTGGTAATTGTTAATAGCGTTAATTAGTGTTTAATTACCTTTGGCATCGTTAATTACTCCTAAATTATCATTAGATGTCATTGGCTAGTTGGTTAGCTACCCCCTATTGTCCCTGATGGTTCTTTTCCATTTTTAGCATGGCTAATCAATTTTAAACATTTATAATCACCTGTATTTATCTTAAATTAGTTTTTAATCACCCATAGAATCTTTAAGTATGCTTAATTACCCCAAATTATCATCAGAAACCATCAATTGGTTGACTAGCTACCCCTGACTATCCCAGTTAGTTCCATTCAATGTTTGTCACAGTTAATTACCTCTTAATTATTCTTAATTACCCCTAAATTACCCTTAATTACTTCCTATTTACCCTTCTAAACTTTTACCAACCTTTAATTACCGTTACTGACCACATTTTTTCCCAGATATTATAATAGGTGCCTAGCTGGTTCTTAGCCATCCTTAATTACCCCCTAATTATCCTTAATTACCCTCTAACTATCCTTAATTACTCCCTAATTACCCTTCGAAACTTTTATCAACCTTTAATTACCATTAGTGACCATATTTTCTCCAGATACTACCATAGGTGCCTAACTAGTTCCTAGCCGTCCTTAATTAGCCTCTAATTACCCCTTAATTACTCTTAATTACCATTAAATTTACTTTAATTGCCCTAAATTACCCTTTGACACTTTGATCTACCTCTAACTACCATTAGTTACCATTAGCTTCCACCATATCCCCATTTTTTCATCTGCTTCCCTTAGCTAACACTAATTGATCCCTAATTACTCTTAATGACATCTTAATTGCCCTTTAATTGCCCCTTAATTACCCCCTAACTACTCTTACCAACTCAAACCATCTTCTTAGTTACCATTAGCCATCCTTAACTACCCTATTTCTCCCATTTACCATCCCGAATTCCTTAATACCTTTAATTACCCGTATCTATCCTTAATTAGCTCTTAATTACCTCTTAATTACCCTCTAATTACCCCCTAATTACCATTACCAACTCAAACTAACTTCCTAATTACCACTAGCCACCCTTAGCTACCCCCATTCCCCAAACTACCATCATCAACTCCCTTACTACCCCTTATTACCCCCTAATTACCCCCAATTACCCACTAATTACCCAATTCCAGACCAGTTTCATCGGTTTCCTGTGCAACACGTTCATCGCGTGCTACATCAAACGCCTCAGCCTGCTGCGCAACTCTTTTGGCCGCCTCCTCCAACTGCAGGCGGCCGGCGACGCGGTCTTCGTCGCCGTCTGGGCCTTCTATTTCGCGCCCGTGCTCTTCTTGTGAGTTTTGATGATGCTCCATTCGAGAGTTTAATGAGAAAAATGACTTTTCCACAAAAAATAAAAAAAAGAGCAGACGAAATTCGAGCGAAAGTCGATGATGCCATGCGCGGAAGTGCGCTTCTGTGCTCGCCGAGCTCTCCAGTTTCGCGTTTCCTGCAAAAAATGATAGTTTTCTTTTTTTTTTGATGGAGTACACTGTGGTGGATGGGAAATGGAACGTTTGGTCAGAAATTTGGAAAATTTACACCTGATTTGGGGGTAGTATAAGGTAATTAGGGTAATTAGGGAGTTAATTAGGCACTTAATTACTTAATTACTCTAAAATTTCCAGCGACATCAAATTCCTGCAAACCCTTGGAATCGCGGCTCGTCTGGCGCAACTCTGCCTCATCTGCTATGACATTTCCATTTACACCCATCTCGTCATTTCCCTCAATCGGTAATCGCGCTCTATTTCACTTCTGCAAAACTAAACACTTTCAGATTCATCTCGCTGTACTTTCCGACGAGCTACCAAACCATTTTCACCGAGCGCTTTACGACGGTCATCGTTTGCGCCATCGTCTTCATCTCGTTCGCCTCCTCGTGGTTTTTGGTGATCGGTCAGTGCGGGGGGGGGTCGAACCCAAAAGGGTCAGCGGCGCGCACGAGCGCGCTGCCACTGAACCACCGGCGCCGCGGGAGCGAGGGGGTGGGAGTGCGTAGAGGAGCGCGGTGGAGAGGGGGAGAGAGGGGGGAGAGAGCGGGTTTTTGAAGAAATTTTTGAAATTTTGAAATTTTTTGAATTTTCAAAATTTTTGAATTTTTTTTCTTAAAATTTTTTAAAATTCTCAAAAAATCAATAATTTATCAATAATTGATCCCAATTTTTTCCAGTGGACTGCCAAATGGGCTTCTCCATTCCCCGATGGATGTTGGATTACGTCAGTCCTCCCTGTGAAATGGTCAATGTTTACTATGCAGAGTTTTTTAGGTTTGATTTTTTCTTCTAATTGAAAATAAACATAAAAAGTGTTGTCCACGAGAACTACACAGATGGCCAATCGAACAGAAAGAGAGAGAGAGTAGGGTGACCTAGGATTTGCAGTTTTTTGCTTTTTTTGGCTTTTTTCTGGGTCATTTTTGAGACAGTTTTGAAAATTTTTAGATGGATTTGTTGGAAATTTAATTTTACACACAACTGTCAAAACAGATCTCTAAAATTGCTGCTCTGAGACGTGAAAAAGACGTGGAAGAGAAAACTGCATGTGCTTTTTTCTCTTCCACGCATTTTTTGAGGTTCTGAATGGGTATTTTTAAACCCTCTGACAGTTTTGTAGGAAATTTAATTTTACACAAAACTGTCAAAACAGAATTTCAAAATTATCACAGCTGACCAAGAAAAAAGCGTGGAAGAGAAAACAGCATGTAAATTTTTCTCTTTCACACATTTTTCGGGCTTAGTTTTATGTATTTTTAAAAATCCTTCAACAGTTTTGTAGGAAATTTAATTCTCTACAAAACTGTCCAGTCCAATTTTTGATACAACCACTTTGAAGCCAGAAAAATAGATGGAAGAGAAAACCAACACTGCTTTTTCTCTTCCATCGCGTTAACTCCTCCATTTTTAACACTATCAACTCCAAATTTTCCCATTCCAGAGGTCTCATCGTCATCTCCATGTTCGCCATCACCAACAGCTTCACCTTCTGCCGAATGCACATGCACAACCGGAAAAAAGAATCCTCCACCATGTTCGAGACATCTCAACAGAAGAAGAGGCGTGCCGTGGAGACGGCGTTCGTCCAACAGGTCACCCTTCAGGGACTTCTTTATGTCATCGAACTCGTCACCTATTTCTACATCTCCAACAGCTTCCCGGTGCCGTTGGATCCCGCCTCGTTGTACAAATCGCCTAATAGGTGGCCTAACTTTTTGCTGACGACTTATGCGTGGATTCTGGTGCATACTTTGGATGGGTGAGTTGATAAGTTAAAGATAAGTGAAAGAATGACGCAATTTGAACCACTGGGAGCCGAGATAATCGCGGGGAAGAGAAAATCGCATAGGGGTTTTCTCTTCCGCGCATTTTTCTAGGCCACTAGGGATAAATTCACAATTCTGTTTTGATAGTATTGTGTAAAATCAAATTCTAAACAATTTTGTCGAAGGAATTACAAAAAGACTTATCCGGAGCCTAGAAAAACGCGTGGAAGAGGAAACATTTTCTCTTCCACGCATTTTTCTAGTCCCCCAGTGATAATTTTGCAATTCTGCTTTAACAGTTTTGTGTAAAATCGAATTCTGAACAATTTTGTCAAAGGATTTTCAAAAATACCCATTCAGAGACTGGAAAAATAGGCGGAAGAGGAATTATTTTCTCTTCCATGCATTTTTCTAGTCCCTTAGTGAATGTTTTTGAACTTTCTTCTGACAGTTTTGTGCAAAATCAAATTTAAAACAAATTTGTCAAAGGACTTTCAAAAATACCCACTCACAACCTAGAAAAACGCGTGGAAGAGAAAATCCCATGTGGTTTTCTCTTCCACGCCTTTTTCTCGGCTCCCAGTGATCGTATCCAAATTTCGTTTTGATATTCTTGTTTGTCATGTTAAGGGCTACAATTTGACAAGAAAAAACTGAACATTGTCCTTGAGAATTACACCAAAATGATTCAATTTCCAGCGTGATAACTCTAATCTTCAACAAGCAATTCCGAAGCGTTTTCCGCCATCCATTCCGCTCTCAGGCCACTTTGAACGTTTCCAAAACGCCGTCCAGGTACACTTTTTCCTATTTTTCCAATTTCCATTAGTTTTTCGATTTTTTTTTCTAAAAAATCAATACGCCCCGCCCATTTCAGAAGCATCGGTGGCGGCAAAGAGAGCACACCGGTCATCGTTTTATAACCATCATATCTATTATCTTGATCCCCAAAATCAATCGATATTTTATAACTTATCATTGAAAACCATATCAGTCTATCCGGGTCAGTTGGTTCACCAAATAGTGTCGTCTTCACCCTTTGTCCCACCAATTTCACACCAATTTCACTGATTTCACCAACTTCTCCACCCACTTCTACCCCCTTTTTTGGTTTCAAAGCTTCTAGAATTGTCCACGAGAACTACACAGCTATCCAATGAGCGATGCACCTGACTTTTGTTTGTTTTGTTGGTTTTTAAACTTTTAGAAGCAAAATTTCTGAATTTTGTTTTGACAGTTTTGTAGCAAATTTAATTTTCTACAAAACTATGCTAATTTTGTCTAGAAAAAATCATTTTTAACCCCTGAAAAACCACTCCAAAACCAAACGGCCTCCTGATTGGTAGTTGGTGTAGTTCTCGTGGACAATGTTGGTAAAAAACTTGATTTTACCTTGTCAATATCCAAAAAATGTTAAAATTCTACTATTTTATCACAGAAAACATTATTTTTTGGTTAAAAAGCATGTAATCGTCCACGAGAACTACACCATTGTCCAATCAGCGTTGAGCTCAGTTTTTGCTCATTTTTCCCTGTTAAAATCATGATTTTTAAAATTATGTTTTGACAGTTTTGTAAAAAATGTAATTTTCTACAAAATGATACAAAAATTTGTAAAAAAAATCAATTTGAATCCTCAAAATCCACCAGTAATCAAAACTACCCCAGAAATCAGCTTTGAGCTTGAGTTTTGCTCATTTTTTTTATCTTTAAACGCAAAATTTTTGATAAAATTTTTAAACAGGTTTGTAGCAAATTTGATTCTCTACAAAATGGTATAAATATCTCTTAAAGTAAATAAATTTCAACCACTGAAAAACCACCCCTAAACCAAGCAACCCCGCTATCATCAATAAGCTCCAATTTTGCTAATTTTTTATCTTCAACAGCAGAATTTTTGTAAAATTTTTTGACAGTTTTGTAGCAAATTTAATTCTCTGTAGAACTATACTAAAATTGTTAAAAAAAAATCAATTTCAACTCCTGAAAAACCACCCCAAAGTCAAGCAACCCCGCAATCACCGTTGAGTTCAGTTTTCGCTCATTTTCTCCTGTCAAAATTATGATTTTCAAAATTTTGTTTTGACCATCTTATAGAAATTTTAATTCTCTACAACCTGGTACCAAAAACTCTCAGAAAAAACCACTTTCAACCCCTCAAAAACCCTTCCAAAACGAGGCATTCTCCTGATTGGCCACTCGTGTAGTTCTCGTGGACAACCCAAGTTTTCCCATAGAAAAACCCATCTTTTTCATGTTAAAAAGCTACTTTTTCAGGAGAAGTCGCTGCGTAAACAATCGAGACGATTCGAACCGAAAGAAGAGCTCAATTCTGGCGTGCACATTCATCTCGAACTCGAACACCGGCTACGGCTCGTCGGTTCACGTTTGAACTGCGATCTCTACTTATCAAATGCTTTATGAATACGAGTTACTGTTAATAACATAATAATTATAATGATAACAATAAAAAAATGATAAAAATGATGATAATCAACTACAAAATTGTACTCGATTGAGACCGGGGAACGCACTCGTAAAACAAAGAGAAAACATGAAAAGTGGGCGTGGCTAGACGATGGGCTCCGGTGGCTCCGTGGAGAGCCGACCATCGTCATCCTCATCAAAATCCATCTCCACCTCTTCCACGGAGACGTTCGGAATCCGGCCGTTCTTCTTCGGACTGAAGAGCAGGCGCGCCGTTTCGTAGTCCACCTGGAAAAGAGCACAGAATGTGCACAAAATGAGCACCAAAAGAGCCCCAAAAGAGAAAGAGCACCATACCTCCAACTGCACCTTGATTCCACCGGCTCTCCGTGGCGACTTCTTAGAAGGCGTCACCTTTTTTCCATCGCTGTCCCTCATCTTCTTGGAGGATGTCGATGTGGAGCGATGCTTTCGTTTTCCGAGTGGTGACGTCATGGTGTTGGTGTTGGAGGAGTGCGTCTGGATAGAAGAGATAGATTCAGAATTTGAAATTCAGAAGAATGGATTGGCTTTTCTGATAATAAAGGCTCCAAAAATGAGGGAGCTCTCAATGACGCCTAGAGAAAGGTTCATTTTAATCTACCTATCATAACTCCGCCCCTTTTTGCTCTTCTTGGCTGCAAATTCTTGTAGATGCTTATCAATATCAGAGCTACAAATTGTTAGTTGAGCACATTTTATGATAATCAAAACGGAGCAAGATATGACCAGTTTTCCAAAGTGCACTCCATCCAGCTAGTCGATTTGCTTTTAATATTTGACCCTTTATAACTCCGCCCATTTCTGCTCCTTTTTGTTCAATTTTTCAGGAGTTGTAGATTGATATCGGAGCTACAAATTGTCAGTTGATCATCTTCCATGAAAATTGAAATTAACAAAGTTATAACGATTTTTCAGGAGGTAGATTGAAAAAAAACTGACAAGTGGAATGTGCAGTTTGGAAAATTGAAAATATCTGAAATTGTGCTCATTTTTATGAAAAGTGTTCAACTAACAAATTATAGCTCTAATGTTAATCTACAACTCCAGAAAAAATGAGCCAAAAAGAGCAAAAATGGGCGGAGTTATGATAGCACAAAATTTACTGCTAATCGACTATCTGAATGGAGTGCATCTTGGGAAATTGGAAATATCTAGATTTGTGCTCATTTTCATGAAAAGTGTTCAACTAATAAATTATAGCTCTGATATCAATCTACAACTTTAGAAAAAATGAGCTTAAAAGAGCAAAAATGGGCGGAGTTACAAGGGCTCAAACTCAACACTCTTTCAAAATGAGCTCTGAGACAATAAAACCTACCAAAAAGAGCATCTCAAAGCTCATCAGAGCCTCTTATCACATCAATAACTCACCGAAACCGATCTCCCATTGGGTTGCAAGGGGGTCTCCTCAAACGGCTCATCCGGCGAGATGGCAATGTTCGTGATGTTCTGCTTCTTCTGAATCTGCTTCAGAATTTCCTCTTGATCGTCACGGAATCGGTTCGCCACGCTGACTGTTTTATTCTGAAGAGAATTCATGAAATTTTCAACGTCTTCTTAAAAAACTTACTTGAATGCGTTCATTTTTAAAGTCCTCTTGCATGATGGAGCAATAGGTGAAATGGACCCGTTTTCGATACCGCCATTTCGAGTTGTGAAGTGCTTTTCTATAAAGAAATTGTGCTCTTTTCAATGAAAAATTCAGTTAAGATCAAAAAATCAATAAAAACCCACCTAAACTTCCTAACATCCCACATAAAATTGTAGACCTGCACTGTGATAATCCTCAGAAACATTTGGACGAATAAAAAAATCAATGAAATAATTGCCACGAATCGAATGAGCAGCGGATTCTTGTCACAATATATCAGCTCCTCGTTATACCCCCCGAAATCCGCCGCCAGGGCGAAGGAGGCGTCGAGGAGGAGGAAGACGCAGGTGGCGTATTGGAAGAAGAGCTGGAGCCGGAGCAGACGGGCGTTTCGCTCCACTATTGAGATCACGAATATGACCTGGAATGTTGAATTTTTAAGTTTTTACGTCGAAAATGTTGAAAAAACGGGGTTTACAGGCCAAAATTCGGTGATTGGTAGGTAGTGTAGTTCTCGTGGACAAGTCTTTCCTTTTTTGTAATTTTTCTAACGTTAGAGCAACGATATCAAAATTTCGTTTTGACAGTTTTGTAGCAAATTTAATTCTCTACAAGATGATACTACAAAATTTTGAAAACCCCCCATTTTGAACCTAGAAAAATCAAAAAACCTCTGATTGGCAGCCCGTGTACTTCTCGAGGACAATCCTCCCCTTTTTATTGCTATTTCTCACATTTTTCTCTTACAGATATCATTTTTGACTTAAAATCTATCAAATTGTCGAAGGAATTCTTAAAATTCCAATTAGAACCCATGAAAAACAAGAAAAGAAGTTGGGGGACTAGGATTTTCCTCTTCCATTTCACTTTTTCCAATTTTTCGCTGGTTTCTATTGATATTTTTGAAATTCCTTCGACAAAAATGTAGATAATTAAATTTCCTAACATTTTGTCGAGGGATTTTCTATGAAATTCAAATTTAATGCTGAAACTTGTCCTCTCGAAGTACACGACCTCGGTTTTCTCTTCCATGACTCTAAAACCTCTCAAACTCCACATTTTTTGAATTTTCTTTTTTCTATCATATTCAATTTTTAATTTCCAATCTAGCTATATAATTTATTTTGCAAATTCCCACTGATAAGTAGCGGAAAAATCGATATTTCCAAAAAAATCCAAAAATTTTCAAAAAACTCACTTTAAACGAGTAAAAAACAGCGTACTGTAGAGCGGTGAGGTAGAAGACAATGAGAGGTTTTGAGTAGACGTCGCACCAGGGTAAAAATATTGCATAGTGCAGCATGACGGCCAAAAAGCACACCAAGGCGAAACTGGACTCGATGATGCACACCAAAAGTGCCCTGGAATTGGAAAATCTTGGGTTTTTATTGATTTTTTGATAGTATTTTTGAGATCTTCAAGAAAATTTAGACTAAAAATTGAAAAGTAGGTCAAAAATGGTCAAAAACTGGCAAAAACAGGCGAAAATGATGGTTTTCCACGAGAAGTACACAAGGGACCAATAGGAGGGTGGCCTAGGTTTTGCAAATGTGAAAAAACTGGTTTTTTAATGATTTTCGGGATAAAGTGTCTGAAACAACTTGAAAAAATGAAGAAAACACTGAAAAAAATAGTAAAAACAAATGAATTGCAAAAGTTAGGCCACGCCCTTTTTTCCTATTTTTCGGGTCCTAAATATAAAAATTTCAAATTTGTATTTGACAATTTTGTTCAGTTTTTAAAGCTCTACAAAACTATCAAACTAGATTTTCAAAATCTATTCTCTAAACCTCAAAAAATCGATAAAACTAGGCCAGAGTGCAAAAGTTAGACCACCAACTTTCTTTTCTATTTTCCAGGCTTCAAATTCAATTTTTCTGAATTATTTTTGGATGGATTTGTTCAGTTTTTGAAGCTCTACAAAACTGTCAAACCAGATTTTGAAAATCTATCCCCTAAACCCAGAAAAAATTGATAAAATGGCAGTTCCGGTGAAAAACCTAGGCCATCAACTTTCCTATCTATTTTCTAGGCTTTAAAGTAAATTTTTCTAAATTTTTCTTTGTCAGTTTTGTATAGTTTTTGAAGCTCTACATAATTATCAAACAAGATTCGAAACATCGATCCCCTAAACCGCAAAAAATTCATTAAACTAGACCAGAGCGCGAAAGTTAGGCCATGCTTTTTCTTAATCATTTTCCAGGCTTTAAATCCGCATTTTTCAAATTTTCTTTCGACTATTTTGTGTAGATTTTAAAGCTCTACAAAACTATCAACCTAATTTTTTAAAAATATGCTTTGAACCCTAGAAAATTGACAAAACTAGGCCATCATGCAAATCCTAGGCCACCAACTTTCTTCCCCATTTTCTCGACTCCTATTCCATAATTTCAAATTTCCTACCAAGACGGCGTTGCGGGAACCGCTAACGGCTTCCAGAAAAACGGCATTTGGTATCGATGAGAGGAGGGGTCAAATCGGTCGGAGCCCACTTGCTCGTACACTTCCAACGGGGTGTTGATGGGCCACGGGAATCGCATTTCTGGAATCATCCTATGAGAAGATCAACTTTGAAGGATAGATCAAAGTACAGTATCTCTGCAATGTGTGCTTATCAAATTATCCGCCGGTTTCTCTGCGTCTCTCGTCTCCACATGCTCTCTCGCTTTCGGTCTTTGCCCAAAAGTACAGCGAAACAAAACACGGTGAGCTATATCGTATCCACTTCCCCTTCCTTTTTTCTTTTTTTTTTACTCCCCCCCCCCCCCCTATCTCTATTTCTCCCTCTCTTCCAAATCAACGATAAGAAGACGTTAATTTATCTCTGTCTGTGTCTCCTCTCCCCACACACTCTCTCGCCCCTCTCATCCCATTTTGATATTTATTCACACGCCTGCAAACACAAACAAGTTTTCCGTTTTCCATTCGCTTTCAGTTTCTAATTGATTGCTAATGAGGTGGAGAGGGGGGAATGTCGGATATGACGTACTTCTAGCTGTCTGCGTCTATGATGAAAGGAGGGTCTCTAGTTGTGTAGTTGTCTGCGTCTATTCATTAGATAGGGTGTCTGGAATGCTCTAGCTGTCTGCGTCTATTGCAAAAGGTGGGTGTCTAGTTGTGTGGTGTCTGCGTCTAGTCATAAGAGAGCGGTTCTCGATTTCTCTGATTATCTGCGTCTACCAGGGAAAGGGTGTCTCTAGCTCATTTATTCTCTGCGTCTCTAACCTAGCGCTCCTTTCTCTCACTGTATGGCTCTCTGCGTCTCTAACTTAAGATCGTTGTCTCTTACTTTCTGCGTCTCTAACCAATTCCCACTCTATCGCTCTCTGTTTCTCTACCTCTTTAACCGATCGCCGTTCTCTTGCTCATTCATTCTCTGCGTCTCTGACCTAACGCCGCTCTCTCGCTCTCTACCACTCTCTAATTCTCTGCGCCTAGTTCTTAAACTGCGGCTCTCACTTTATGGCTCTCTGCGTTTGTTCGTTTCTCTGCGTCTCTAACGTAGTGCTGATCTCTCGTTCTCTACCATGCTCTATTGCTCTGCGTCTACTCCAACAGCCTCTTCTCTCGATCTTTATTACTCTGCGTTTCTCACTTTGCGCTGATCTCTCGTTTTCTACCATTCTCTATCTCTCTGCGTCTCTAACTCAGCGCTGATCTCTCGTTCTCTACCACTCTCTACCTCTTTGCGTTTCCACCCTAACTACGTTCTCTCGCTCTCTATCTTCTCTGCGTCTCTACCCTAGCCCCATTCTCTCGATGTCTGTTTATCTGCGTCTACTACCTACGCTATACTCTCGCTCTCTGTTTATCTGCGTCTCTAACAAAAGACTACTCTCTTAGTCTCTATCTCGCTATCTTTCTCTTCGTCTACTCCTAAATCAGCGGCTCTTTTTCTCTACCTTTCTGCGTCTCTAACCCACTCTGTCTTTCTCGTTGTATGGCTCTATGCGTCTCAAACCTAAGATGGCACCCTATTGCTGCGTCTACTCCACAACCCTTTTCTCTCACCCTCTATTACTCTGCGTCTCTACCCTAGCCCCATTCTCTCGCTCTCTACCACTCTCTACCTCTCTGCGTCTACTCTCAACCCTCCCCTCTCTCTTTCTCTCCCTCTCCCCACTCACGTTTCTCATCGCTCAAATCGCTCCACAACTGGCTCCAATCCTTCTTGAGCCGCCGCCGAAACCGTCTGAACCGTCCGCCGGCCTCCTCGAAATCGTCGTCCATCGTCTTCTTCTCCACTTGGCTTCCTTCTTCTTCTTCTTCTTCTCGTTTCCTTCGTTTTCCACCCAACCGTCTACAACAAGTTACGCTAATCAAATCACACCGCCTACCCCCTCTATTCCGCCTTGAAGACGTCGTAAGGGTTGATTTGGGGAAAAAAAAACGAACACGATTGTGAAATCGGGGTTGGGAAGTGATGAGTCAAGGAAAAAAGAGAGATCAAGAACGTTTTGGGCGGGAAATTTGAAAAAATTCCAAAATTTGAATTTTTTTGAAATTTTTGAAAATTTCAAAAATTTCAAATTCCAACGTTCCCCCCGTGGAAGCCCCGGGACCACCGCGCACCTGTACGCAAACCGAGCGGTCAGCCAGAGGTGTCCCGGTGGTCGAGGGGTTAGCGCGTACGGCTCTCGATCAGAGGGTCCGGGTTCGAAGCCGGCCTAGTGAAAATTGGGGTTTTGTGGTTTTGCGATGGATTTCAATTGGAAAAAATATGGAAAGGATAAAAAAGTGATGAGGAAAAAAGTAGAAAAACGGAAAATAGCAAACAAAAAACACCAAAAAAGACCAGAAATTAATTACAACGTCACCTTATTTTTTGCAGATTCAAAAGCATAAAATTAATTCGAAAGTGTTTTCCCCTCCATCCCACATCTGATTGATTGATTTGCCCCTTAAAACCAAATACATTCCAACAATAAATAAAAATGTGGTGGAGACGAAGACGTCGTTTCTCTAATCACACGAGACGCAGCCTTCGAAACGGATACTTCTTGATGGGATGAGAGAGAGAGAAATCTAATCAGGTACAACTATTCGCCATGATAAGCATATGGAGGGTAACCTAAAAAGTGGGCGGGGCCTAGGTTAATGTGTGTCTTGGTCTGACCGCTACACACAAGATCAGCCCAATCTTTGTGCGAGATCGTCTATATTTTGATCTCAACTTGTCCGAGAGAACTACACCGGCGACCAATCAGTGAGTTCCCGAGGTTTTGTAAATTATCTCGGTTTAAAGAAATGATAATCAAAATCTAATTTTACCATTGGCTTCAGCATCAAAAACTGAACAAAATCATCGGAAGAATTTCTGAAAAATCAGTTCTAGAATTGAAAATATCACGAAAAGAGCATAAAATCCAAGAAAATCGGCTATTGGTCAGTCGTGTAGTTCTCGTGGACAAGTAGTTAGTTCCTTGTTATTGTATGGGTGGTGTGATATTGATAGAAGACACGTTAATGATAACTGTTTGATTTATAGCTCAGGAAGGGCCAAAATACGTCTAGTCTAGTTGTCTGCGTCTCTGATCATGATCATGTCTCTGCGTCTCTAACCAAATACCAGTCTCTTGCTCTCAATTTCTCTGCGTCTACACCTGAAACATTGTCTCTCGCTCTCTGTCTGCGTCTCTAATCAGGAAATGGTCTCTTGGTGTCTGTTTCTCTGCGCTTACTCTTTAACGCGTGTCTCTAACTCTCTGGCTTTCTGTGTCTGTAACTATGATCCACTCTCTCGCTCTCAATTTCTCTGCGTCTACGCCTAAAACGTTGTCTCTAGCTCTCTTGCTCTCTGCGTCTCTGGCCAAAAACAAGCCTCTTGTTGTCTGTTTCTCTGCGCCTATTACTCGATGCTTGTCTCCAGCTTTCTCGCTGCCCGCGTCTCTAACCATCATCTACTCTTTTCAGAACAGTATCTCTGCGTCTCTGTCCATGGATCACTATTTCACTTTCTTACTCTCTGCGTCTCTAACCATAACAACTCATTTTGTACCTCTCTAGCTTCTCTGCGTCTACTCCTCAATCCTTGTCTCTAGCTCTCTAGCTCTCTGCGTCTCTAGCCAGTAACAAATCTCTCATTGTCTGCTTCTCTGCGCCTGTCACTAGAAACAACTCTCACTCTTTTGTTATCTGCGCCTCTTACCAAAAACAAGTATCTCATTGTCTGTTTCTCTGCGCCTATTGCTCAAAGCGTGTCTCTAGCTCTCTCGTTGTCTGCGTCTACATTTTAAACCTTGTCTCTCGCTTTCTCTCTGCGTCTCTAACCAATGACACATCTCTGTTTTTCTGTTTCTCTGCCCCTATTGCTCAATACGTGTCTCTAGCTCTCTAATTCTATGTTTCTCTAATCAGTGACACATCTTTGTTTTTCTGTTTCTCTGCGTCTACTCCTCAATACTTGTCTCTAGCTCTCTCGTTGTCTGCGTCTCTAACCTGCATCTACCCTCTTCACCTCACTCTCCCTTTTCCTCTCGTTCTCTAGCTTCTCTGCGTCTACTCCTCAATCCGTGTCTCTAGCTCTCTCACGGTCTGCGTCTCTAACCAAGTGCCACCTTCTCTCTCTCTCTCTCTCTCTCTCTGTCTCTCTGTCTCTCTCTCTCTCTCTCTCTCTCTCTCTCTCTCTCTCTCTCTCTCTCTCTCGTCTCTCTGTCTCTCTCTCTCTCTCTCTCTCTCTCTCTCTCTCTCTCTCTCTCTCTCTCTCTCTCTCTCTCATCTCTCTCTCTCTCTCTCTCTCTCTCTCTCTCTCTCTCTCTCTCTCTCTCTCTCTCTCTCTCTCTCTCTCTCTCTCTCTCTCTCTCTCTCTCTCTCTCTCTCTCTCTCTCTCTCTCTCTCTCTCTCTCTCTCTCCTCTCTCTCTCTCTCTCTCTCTCTCTCTCTCCTCTCTCTCTCCCCCCACATATCCGAATCAAATCAGATCAAAACCACCCGAAGCGTAAAAAGGTAACCCCCCTCTCTCCCACAAACCACAAATTCCCTTCCGCTTCACGAAAAAATGTGGTCGTCTGCGAAAGTGCGTTTCTCCATCTAATTCGACTCAATTTCTGACTTTACACATTTTAGATCCTCTTCGAACAAGTCGAGCCGAGTCACCATGTGCTCGAAGATTGTGAGCTCCAGTCGGTGCTCATCAAGAAGGAGCACAAAGATGCTCCGAAAAAGGAGGCGAAGAAGGAGATATTGTATAGAGATCAAAAAGAAGGAACTGATGTGGAGGCTGTGGAAAAGTGCGTTGGGCCGAGTGGGCTTATGGTGAATGTGGCGACCAAGTATGAGTTTCAGAAGTTGAATGCCACGCAGGTGGGTTAATTACCTAATTAATTAGTTAATTAATTAATCGACCTAATTACAGATCCATCGAGCCATCAATGACCCGAAACTTGGAGAATTTCTATTGAGAGTCTACCCGTTGCTCAAGGAAGAACTTGATAACTCGGATTTGTTCAATAAACTGTGACTTTCCTTGATTTTTCGTGTAATATCCGAAATAACACTACAACTACAAGAATGTCTGAAATTTTCAGCTTGAAATCTTGAAAACTGACGGATTTAGCCTTTTTATTGTACTCATGCGCCTTTAAAGTTAACGGATTACTGTAGAGGGACTTTAAATTCAATTTTCTGGCTTTCAATGGAGGTTTGAGACATGGTGACAAAAGACTTTTTTGTAGAGTTTAAAATTCTCTTTCCAATGGTATAAAGATTATGTGGAAAAGTTGAAAAAAATTTTTTTTTGGAATTTTCAAAAAAAAAATTTTTTGACAATTTTGAATATGACACAATTTTTCAGAAGATAACCACATTTCCAAGATTCTCTGAAATTTTCAGCTCGAAACCTCGAAAACTGACCATTTTAGCCGATTTTGTGTACCCATGTGCCTTTAAAAATAACGGATTACTGTAGAGGGACTTTAAGTTAAATTTTTGGCGTTCAATGAAGATTTGAGATAAAGTGTCAAGAGACTTTTTTGTAGAGTTTGAAATTCTCTTTCGAATGATATATAATTTGTAGAGAAATTGAAATTTTGAAAAAAAAAATGTTTTTTTTTTTAATTTCTCGTTTTTGAGTTTCCTGTATTTTTGGGTTTTCTCTGGAAAAATTACAATTTCTTGAATCTAAAAACTATAGATCCTATCACTTTATCACTATTTTCTAGTACTATCGGGACAATTTCATATTCAGTACAAAAATTTCAAATTCAGTACAAAACCAAAAAAATCGATATCCCCTTTTCATTTCCAAGTGTTCGTCCCTATATTCTATGCAATCCCCTTCCAAAACGGCGAATCCTTGAAAAAACGAGTCGTTTTCCCTAAATGACTGCGTGTGTCTCAAAGATCGCAATCCCCTCCTCCTCTCCACCACTTCTTCTTTATTATCCCGTCCATTTCGCTTCTCGACACACGCATCCAATTTGTTTTCCTTTTCCCAGTAGATAAACAACTGGTTTCTTAACCTATATATATATATATCCGTCACTATAAAACTTTAGCTCTTGGCTTCTTGTCCATTCTATTCTTCTGATAACTGGCTTCTTCTGTAGAAAAGCGAGAAATATTCCGGTTCCTTCGAGATTACGATTCAGAATCGAGAAAACAGGAAGATGGGGATATCATCAAATTGTCACTCTCCGCAATTCTATTCGTTTTGAAAACAGCGATATCCAAAACTTGTCCGAGAGAAGTACAAAAAAATTTTTTTTGAACCACTTTCATTACCTATTGGCACTGGTCCCATTTCTCAGCGCCCTCTTCCCCCTCTCCCCCTCCACACCGCGCTCCTCTACGCACTCCCACCCCCTCCGCTCTCGTGGCGTCGGTGGTCCAGTGGTTGCGCGCTCGTGTGCCGATCCAGTGGAACCTTTTGGGTTCGACCCCCCGCTCCCTCAACTTCCTTCTTTCCACACAGTTCTCGCTCCAGAAAACACTAATCCTCCGTGTCGCGACCTTCTCTTCTCCGTTCTGCTGTGTTTTTTCCATCTCCCTCCCAGTTTTCCGCATGACGTTCCCGTATGCTTGATGACCATTACCATCTGAAGACGTGTTCGCCGCCCGACTTTCTCTTTCTGTTTCTCGTTCCCTCTTCCCCGTGTTTCTGGATGCGATCTCGCATAATTATACCAAGCCGATTTTCTCGTTTTACATTTTACATGTTCTGTTTCAGTGAAAATGGAGCTCTCGGAGCTGTGGCGGGAGCTCAACACTTTTACCATTTATGGGCCCAATCATACTGATATGACCACCAAGTATCGTTATTCGTGAGTTTTTTGTTATTGAAAATTGGAAATCTGGAAAAAAAATGTGGAAAAAATGTTGAAATTGTGGAGAAAAGTCAATAACTGCTGGAAAAATCGATAAAAACAGCAAAAAATCATTAAATAATAGCAAAAATTAGTGAAAATTGGCAAAAAATCGATGCTTTATAAAGAAAAGTCGATAAAAACAGCGAAAAATCAATGAATAACATCAAAAATAGATGAAAATTGGCAAAAATTGGTGAAAATTGGCAAAAAATCAACAAATTATAGAAAAATCAATTAAAAACAGCAAAAAATCAATAAATAATATCCAAAATTGATGAAAATTACCAAAAATTACCGAAAAAGTCGATAAAAACAGTACTAATCGATAAATCAATGAAAAAAAATCGATAAATCAGTGAAAAAAATCGATAAATCAGTGAAAAAATCGATAAATCAGTGGAAAAATCGATAAATCAGTGAACAAATCGATAAATAATAGTAAAATCAATAAATTTCTCAAAAAAGCTACAAAACTTTCCAAAAATTCGATAAAAAATCCAGAAAATCAATTTTCACTCTTTTCGATCAATAATTTGAGTATTTTATCGATTTTCTCAACAATTTTCTTGAAATTCTCTTTTTTACTTTATAAAAATCCACCAAAACTTTCTAAATTTCAGAAAATCAATAAATCAATACTCCCTCCCCAAAAAATCGATAATTCTCTCAGCTACCACCTTCCCTATGAACAAGTGGAGGACCCCGAGTACTGGACAGGACTCTTCCAGAAGTATTGGTACCACTCGATCACAATCTCCGTCGTCTACTTTCTACTCATCAAAATCATCCAGAAATTCATGGAGAATCGGAAGCCGTTCACTCTCCGATACCCGCTGATTCTCTGGAATGGAGCTCTTGCTGCTTTTAGCATTTTTGCAACTCTTCGCTTTTCGATTGTGAGTTTTTAGTGATTTTGTTGGGTCCTGCAGCGATTTGGAGAGAAATTACTGTAGCACTGGTTTCAACTGTGTTTTTTATCTGAAATGGAAATTTGGCTGATAATATTTGAATTTTTGTTGCAAATTATAATTTTACTGATACAAAATTAGAAAGAAAACAAAAAACTCCTAAAAATTCGAAAAAAAGAGTTTCCTACAGTAATTTCTTCGCAGATTTCGTAACAAGACCCATCAAACTCATAAAGTTCACTATTTTTGCTCGTTTTCATCCGATTTTTGTCAATTTTCAGCGAAAAATATAGTTTCGATGTGATTTTTGATGTAAAATTACAAAAAAACCGAAAATTTCCCCGAAATTCATCGAAAAATCGAAAAAAAAAGTTGCCTACAGTAATTTCACTTCTGATTTCGTTGTGAGACCCATCAAATAACTAAACATCGGTTTTTCTCCAGTTTTTTTTTCTAATTTTTCACTTTTTCAGAGAAAAATAGTTTTAGGGTGTCTATCATTGCAAAACTGCCGAAAAATTGTAATTTATCTCAAAATTCAACAAAAAATTGAAAAAAAGTGGCCTACAGTAATTTTTTCACTGATTTCGTGGCAAGACCCATCAAATAGCTAAAATCGCTGTTTTTACAGGTTTTCATCGAATTTTTTTTAATTTTCAGCGAAAAATATATAATAGTTTCAATGTGATTTTCGATGTAAAATTGCAAAAAACTGAAATTTGTTTGAAAATTCAGTGAAAAATTGAAAAAAAAAAGTTGCCTACAGTAATTTCTTCACTGGTTTCGTGGCAAGACCCATAAATTGCCGAAAAACCGGGTATTTTGCCAGTTTTTATTGATTTTTTTGAATTTTCAGCGAAAAATTGCAGTTTCAGACTGTTTTCGGATGAAAAGTTACCAAAAAACTGAAATTTTCATCAAAATTCAGCGAAAAATTGAAAAAATTCGGAAAATCACTGTAGATACAGTAATTTTATAGCAAAATCGTGTTGAGACCCATCAAACATCTGAAATCGCTGTTTTTACATGTATTTTTCTACATTTTTTCGTTTTTTTCAGTGAAAATTGCAGTTTCGAATGGTTTTTTGATGAAAAATTGTAGAAAAAATTGAAATTTGTTGGAAAATTCAGCGAATAATTGAAAAAAAGTTGCCTACAGTAATTTCTTCACTGATTTCGTGGCGAGACCCATCAAATTGCGAAAAATCGCTGTTTTTACAGGTTTTCGTCGAATTTTTTTCGAATTTTCAGTGAAAATTGCAGTTTCAGACTGTTTTCCGATGAAAAATTACGACCAACTGAAATTTTCATCAAAGTTCATCGAAAAATTGGAAAAAAAACCCATCGAACTTCTAAAATCGCGGTTTTACATGTATTTTCCTGCACTTTTTTGTTTTTTTTTAGTGAAAATTACAATTTCAAAGTGTTTTTCTAGGTAAAATTATTTAAAAAACCAAAAGTTATCCAAAAATTCAGCAAAAAATTTGAAACAACTGCAAAAAAACCGCGTTTCGCTCGTTTCTATCAACTTTTCAAATCAATATCAAAACAAAACAAACATTTCACAAAAACCCTCCACAAAAAGCCCATTTCCAGGACCCTCTCCGCTCCCTCTACGTCGAGGGTTTCTACAAAACCCTGTGCTACTCTTGCCACCCGAACGACGTCGCCGCCTTCTGGAGTTTCGCCTTCGCCCTTTCCAAAATCGTGGAACTGGGCGACACGATGTTCATAATCCTGCGAAAGCGCCCTCTCATCTTCCTCCACTACTATCATCACGCCGCCGTGCTCATCTACACTGTGCACTCTGGCGCCGAGCACACCGCCGCCGGTAGATTCTATATTCTGATGAACTACTTTGCGCACTCTCTGATGTACACTTATTACACGGTGGCGGCCACCGGGAAACGACTTCCGAAGTGGGTGTCGATGACGGTGACCACTGTGCAGACGGTGCAGATGTTGGCGGGCGTTGGAATCAGTTGGATGGTGTACAAAGTCAAGTCGGAGTATAATTTGCCGTAAGTTACTGTGGTTTTTTAAAGGCGCATGTTTTCAAAGTAATTTTAGAGCGTTTTTGGAGAAAAATTGGGAGAAAACAGAAAAAAAATTGAAAAAAAATAAGTTGGAGAAAAAAAAAACCAATATTACTGTAGTTTTTAAAGGCGCATGACTGAAAACTAAAACTTTTTCGAATTTTCTAGATTTTTTGTTCATTTTCTTGCTTTTTGGCAGACTTTTGGGAGCTTATTTGAAAAAAATTACTGAAATTTATGGAGAAACTACTAAAAACTCATAAAATTGCAAAACAATAAAAAAAATTATCCAAAAAAATGGAAAAAATTGAAAAAATGTCAGAAAAATCGAAAAAAAAAACAATATTACTGTAGTTTTTTAAAGGCGCATGACTGAAAATTGAAAGAATTTTCGAATTTTCTCGATTTTTTCCACTTTCTTGTTATTTTTCAGACTTTTTTAAAGCTTTTCAGATAAAAATCATGAACATTTATCAAAAACCAGCTAAAAATGCATAAAATTGCGAAAACCCAAAAAAATTGTCTAAAAATTGTTCAAAAAATTGGGAAAATTGGAGAAAAATGAGACAAAAAAAACAATATTACTGTAGTTTTTAAAGGCGCATGGTTGAAAATTAATGGAATTTTCAATTTTTCCAATTTTTTTAAAAATTTTCTTGTCATTTTTCAACTTTTCGGACTCAAAATTGAGCGATTACTGTAGTTTTTTTAAAGGCGCATGCTCTTTTTCAATCCAAAATTCATCTTTTCAAAATTTCCATTTCCAGATGCCAGCAATCAATGGCGAATTTGTACCTGGCGTTCGTCATCTACATCACATTTGCCATTCTTTTTATTCAATTCTTCGTCAACGCTTATCTTGTGAAAAAATCAAAGAAGGCGGTGAAAAATGACTAATTCTTATGTTTTGTTTGATATTGTGTAAAGTTACGGATAATATATTGCAATATATTGAAAAAATAAATTATTTATTTAAATTTCAGCACTTTTTACACCAAAACATCATAAAACAGCAAAAAATTGGCAGAATTATGCTTTCGGCTGAATGAGTCCCTTCTCAATCAAATCGGGCACCTCAACCGCCATCCATGGTCCCAATCCCAGTGCAAAAGCATGAGCAATACCGAATTTCGGCGTATTCCGAGCCCACAACGGCTTAAAATGCTCCGACAAGCAGATTTTTCCGCCGCGGTACATTTTCGCCGTCTTTCCGTCGAGCTCGGGCAGCGCGATCTCGGGCGCCGTCACCGGGTAGGTGATGGGGATGTCGAATTCGACGTCGAACTCGTACTTGACCATGTTGTGGAAGTACCAGCACTTGCCGAACCATTTCGTGCCGTTCTGGTTGGATTCGAGTCTGAAAACGGGGGAAATTTGGAGGAAAATCGAAAAAATTTAGGGTTTTTCGCTAAAAACTCACTTAAACCAGTCTCGATCGCTCTCCTTGTTGTTCTGCACGGCGGCGATGATGGATTCGTACTCTTCCTACAAAAAATCGATATTTTTAAAAAAATTTTACAAAAAATCAATAAAAAACTCACCTTTAACCTCTCAATCCACAAATCCCCATCTCTCGGACTCGCCTTCGTTTTGCACAGCGGAATCGCCTTCAGACTCGACTTGGTTTGCTCATCCATCTGTAATTTTGAAATGAGCACATTTTTCTGGTATTGGCAGAAAAAAATCCGAGAAAAATGATGGAAAATGGTGAAAAATCGGGAAAACAAGAAAAACAAAAAAATAAATGCAAGTTGGCATTTTCTGTGTCAAGTCGTTGTGGTGTTTGCACACTTTGTCTACCGTAACCCAGAAAAGTGGGAAAATTGTTTTGTTTGCTGGTC
This sequence comes from Caenorhabditis imperialis, assembly GCA_963572205.1. Taxonomy (NCBI): domain Eukaryota; kingdom Metazoa; phylum Nematoda; class Chromadorea; order Rhabditida; family Rhabditidae; genus Caenorhabditis; species Caenorhabditis imperialis. Next base: position 2,257,450 of record OY751541.1, read on the forward strand.
TCGAAGCGAAAAATTAAGAATTTTCAGGGTTTTCAATGGTTTTTTGTAACTAAAATCGATAATCTCCATGAAAAATTGGACTTTTTCTCTAATTTACAGTAACTTTTCAGAATTATAAACAAGTTTATTACTAGAAATTTAAAAAAAAATTAGTGCAGACAATCACGCCCCTCTCCTGGGAAAGATCCGGCGAGTTGGATGACTCCGGCGTCGTAGATCTTGCGGGCCGTCTTTCCCTTGTTGATGTAGCTGTCCGGGATTTTGATGGTGAACTTGCGTTGGCAGGGCTGCAAACGTGCTCTATTGGATCAACATCTCGCTTGATGTACAATGGAGCGCGTTGTCACATTGTACGGACTCTTAGTCTTGCCTCTATGCTAGTGCGCTCCATCGCGGGATAGAGAGAGAGAGACAAAGAGAGACAGAGAGACAGAGAGACAGAGAGACAGAGAGACAGAGAGACAGAGAGACAGAGAGACAGAGAGACAGAGAGACAGAGAGACAGAGAGACAGAGAGACAGAGAGACAGAGAGACAGAGAGACAGAGAGAGACAGAGAGAGACAGAGAGAGACAGAGAGAGTACATCATTCTACGAGACGCAGACTCTCTGCCGACCTGCGTCACCTCAAATCATGTGCTCTCTAACCCACGATAAAGCACACTTTCACATGCGCTCTACTGACACCAACCTTGATTCCATCATTACAATCATGATAGATATTCAACTTGGGGTCAATCGGCGTGATCTCATCCTCGGACCCAGCGATTTCAAAGTCGCCGTTAGCATTGGTTTTTCCAGAAGCCATCAAATCATCAGCGTCAAGACCTCTATCGTCATCGTATAATTTCACCAGAACTCCAACTGCTGGCTTCCCATTGCAAATGAGTTTTCCACGAACTCCAGCGGATTGTGTGTTTCCGATGAGAGCAGATGATAGGGAGATGAAACAGAGAAGAAGAAGGAGAAGGCTTCGCATTCTGAAAATGAGGAAGTAGAATGAAGTAAATAATTGAAGAAAGAGAATTGAGAACAAGGTGAAGAAAAGCTCCGTTTTATAGATGAAAAAATAGAAAGTCGCTGAGAGAAATGTGCCAACTGCTCTGATGCTCTCTGAGTCACAACAACATGTTTATCACGTAGAGAAAAATAAATTGATCAATGAGCGCGATGTTGTCATGGGGAATTATCAGGTTATCACTATACTACTCTATACCTGATTTGATTTTTTGCGCCAACTAACTAAAAGAAATGGGAGAAAAAAGCCTTGAAAAAATGTGAAAAAGCTCAAAGAAACTCAAAAAAAAAACTCGAAAAAAGCAAGAAAATTAAACAGAAAAAATTCGGATCCGATGGTACGGTATTAAAGGCGCATGCTGGTTGTTATGGAGAACATTTGAAATTCTAGAGTTTCAAAAAAACAAAACGAAACAAGAAAAAGCGATGAATAAATTACCAGCTTTAAAACACCACTTTTTCTTTTCTTCATCTTTTCTTTTCCTTCCAGTCTCAGTCCCAGCTTCACCACCAAAATGTCCCGCAACTTCGACCTAGAATACGACGACTATAAAGAGCGTCGGAACGCGGCTGGAATCGGAAGTCGTGCGTCATCCAGAAACGGGCGCTTCAAGCCGGTGGATGTGGAGAAGGAGAAGAAGGCCAAGGAGGTTGGGGAGTTTGGATTGTGAGTGAATCAGTTTGTTGATATGGTTTTTGATGTGCAGTAGTTGATCCTTGTGGTCAATGGGGTAGGTCATGAGGTATTTGGTACTATTATATTATCATAGGTATCATTATGGTAGACACTATAACAGTTCAACAAGGGTCCAAGGCTTTCACTAGAAAGAAATCAGACCTTACACTTTGTTCATACCATCTGGTTATAGAACACTTAGATCCTTGTCTTCCAGTCTATATAACTAGATTAGGTTCATAAGTTGGCCTTTCAGAACGTGATTAGTATCATTCTAAAGTTCTTTTTGTAAGGATTTCAAAACTGTTTCCAATTTTGTCTAAATGACACTTTGAGCCGAGATATGAAGTTTTAAAAATGCGCAAAAAACAAATCCAAAAGTGCAGTTTTAAAATCCTCATGCAATACTCTTGGTCCACCCTCTGTGATAGCGCGCTCCATCGCACCTCTAACAATCGAGTACTCTCTCACCCCGTGTACAATGGAGCGCGCTATCACAAATGATGGACGACTATCTCTTCCAGACCCAAAAACGAGTACCAAATGCAAGGGTACCAGGAAAAAACCGCCGACGTCGGAGCAGACCCGCTCGCCTCTGTCCGCACCCTGCGCAACAATCTCCTAGTGATGTCACTGGAGCATCGAGACAAGGATGAGCCCGTCAAAGCGCACCTGTGCCAGTCCGCCTGCGACGATCTCACTCGCGCCGAGCAGCAGATCGTCGAGTTGAGCCACCGGAGAAGCGACGCGGTGGTGCGTGGCGATGCGAAGGGTGCGGAGAAGTGGGCGAGCGAGATGGAGCGGGTGAAGTCGGACGCGATACGGAATGCGTACTCGGATCTGATGATGAACGATGGCGAGATGAAGGCGTTCGGGGTGAACTCGAAGTGGACGCCGGATAAGAATCCGATGCCGAAGGATGATTGGAGGCCGATGAGTCCGATGAAGGAGAGGAAAAGGGCGGAGACGCCGAAGAGGTCGGAGAGTCGGCAGAGTAGAAGGGGGAATAATGATAATGGTAGGAGGATGAGCACACAGAGCACAAGATCCGCGGAGAGAAAGGTGATTCCAGAGGAGCTGCCGAAGGTGGGGAACTTTTTTTGCCTGTCTCGGGTGAGAGAGTACACCTTTATAAGAGACAGAGACAGGCAGACAGTCTGCGTCTCTCTCACATGTATTCTCTCACCTGGTGTGCGATAGAGCGCGTTTGCACCTGACGAAAATTTGTTATGTTCAGTCCAAACCAACTCGCAAAAATCAACGTCTTGCAACAGTGGGGATAGTGCCTGAAGGGATTCCAGTGGACACACCATTAGCAGGCGGCTCTACAGTCCAGGATGATCCGTACAAAATGCCAACTTATGTTGGGTGAGTTATGATTGCGACTAGATCTAACTGTATCTCGGCTCCCAGGGCCATTCTGAAAAAATTGAATACAGACTCACAATCCTCATGAAATGAGCTTTCAGATGATATAGGTTACATATAGGAACCCTGTGGACAAAACCTTTCCCTTGTTAGATCTACAATCTGAGCATCTGTGTCTCGAGAGAGTACACGTTCTGATAAACGCAGACAGGCAGACAATCTGCGTCTCTCTTAATCGTGTACTATCTCGCGACACAATAGAGCGCGTTTCCACCATCACCAACTCCCCATCTTCCAGAAAATGCCCCCACTGCCATCAAACCGAAAACGGGCTCGGCAAACCAGGCGGCATGGAGAAGCACTACGCGCGCCAGTGCAAAGTGATGACGAGCTGCAAGTACTGCATGAAGCTGACGATGGTCTCCCAACTCACCGACCACCTCATCTACCGCTGCGAGTTCCTCCAGGACACCATGGAAGCCTGCAACGAGTGCGGACTGGCCATCGAGAAGGAGGATCAGCGGAGGGGCACGAGTCATCCAATGTGCAGGGGTAGGCGTCCGCCAGTTGGGGCGCAGTGGTGTCCATTGTGCACCATAGCCGTGGATGATAATGAGGAGAGTTGGAGGGAGCATTTGACGGGGAACTGTTATAATAATCCGAGGAAGGATGGACCCGAGAAGGATCCATGGGCGATGAAGCAAGAGCAAGAGGATATATTGTGAGTGTTTTTTTTTTGAAGAAACGCAGACTGCCTGTCGATCATACCAAAACCTTCCAGAAAAAGCGCCAAGGAAAAGAAGCGTCGAGAAAAAGAGGAAGCAGAAGAGCAAAAGCGACAAGAAGAACTAAAACGCCAACAGCAACAAGTCACAGTGAACAACACTGGCTACCCGGGTCGGATGATCGACGCCGATAAGCTCGTGGTGGCTCTTCAGGAGATTCAGGAGCGCAAGAAGGCGGAGAAGAAGAAGCGGCTGAAGGAGATTGAGAAGGAGAATACGAATGCATAATATGTTATTATTAACAATGTACAATTAGAATAAAAACTTTTTATAAAGGTCGATAGTCGCTTCTATTCTTCGGACATCCATCATGAGCCCATTGTGAGACGACCACGTTGAAATAGTGCTGGTGGTCCGGGTTGGACATGTTTTGTCGCATGCTGCTACTGAAATTGGTCACTGGTGTACTTCTCGAGGACAATTGTTAGATTTAGGTGTTTGATGATCTGGGTCTCTTGTTTAAGAAAAGTCCGTGGTTGTCTGTTTCTCTGCCCCTCTAACCAAGAAGTACTACCTCTCTAGCTTCTCTGCGCCTCTGACCAGAAGTAGGTATCTCATTGTCTGTTTCTCTACGTCTACTCCTAGAAGAGTGTCTCTCTTGTTAAAGAAAGATCCCTTGTTGTCTGTTTCTCTGCGTCTACTCCTATAACGGTGTCTATCTTGTTAAAGAAAAGTTCCTCGTTGTCTGTTTCTCTGCGTCGCTAACCAAGAAGTACTACTTCTCTAGCTTCTCTACGCCTCTAACCAAAAACAGGAGTCTCATTGTCTGTTTCTCTGCGTCTACTCCTAGAACAGTGTCTCTCTTGCCTCTGACCAGAAACTGGTATCTCATTGTCTCTTTCTCTGCGCCTCTAACCAAGTTTCACTGCGTTTCATATCTCTGGCTTCTCTGCATCTCTCCCTCTCTCTCTCTCGTTTTCTGCGTCTCCTACTAACGACGCATCTCTCCCTCTCTCTCGTTCTCTGCGTCTCCTACTAACAACGCATCTCTCCCTCTCTCTCTCGTTCTCTGCGTCTCCTACTAACGACGCATCTTTCTCTCTCTCTCTCTCTCTCTCTCTCTCTCTCTCTCTCTCTCTCTCTCTCTCTCTCTCTCTCACCTCTTACCCCTCATAATCCGGACAGAGCTCAATGAGCACCTCCAAATCATTTCCAAGTCCGCTCCTCCAGAGAGATTGAAAGTTATCGTGAAAAACTTTTGTCACTCGACCAATGTTGAAAAATGGCACTGTTCCACTGAACTTGTTCAATTAGTGTGAAAAACTAAACAACTAACATTTGATAATTTGACCTACTTATTATTCCCAATCTTATAAAGATCATAATACTGATGCTCTCCTTTTGAGCCGCGAATCGAAAGAGCTATCACTTTTTTTGAATGATCGATGGCGGTGTAGGCAGCGCATGTGACATCTGCAAAAGTTAGGCCATATTGATTTGAAGGAATTTGGTTTGATGGATTTGTAGAGTTTTTAATTCTCAACAAAACTGTCAAAACCGATTTTGATTTAGATTCCAAAAGTTTGAAAAAAAATAAATTTGAATTTGCAATAGTTAGGCCATGGAGTCTTTTTCTTTTTTCTGAGTGTTAGAATTGAATTGAAAGAAGTTGGTGTGATGGAAATGTAGAGTTTTAAATTCTGAACAAAACTGTCGAAGCAGATTTTGATAAGGATTCAAAATGTTGCAGAAAAATGACATTTGATTTTGCAAAAGTTAGGCCATCGACTTTTATCCCTTTTTTCTAGGTGGTATCATTGATTTTTAAGAAACTTTTTTTGATAAGCTTGTAAAGCTTCAAATTCTAAACAAAACCCTCGAAGCAGATCTTCAATAAAACCTCTGAAAACTCAAGAAAAACCTGAACAAAAAGAACTTGCAAAAGTTAGGCCACCACTCAACCCTCTCTCGCTCGCTCTCTATTGGTCAATGTTGTACTTCTCGTGGATTTCAAACTGACCGGGAAACAAAGAAGAGCAGTTGGCTTCTCTCCGTCGGTTTACCATCATACTGGGGACATTGTTACTGGAACGGATTATTGATTTTAATTGAATTTTATCGATTTTCTAAAAGATCACCAACTTTAGACAATCCTGAGGGTTTTCACTTCCAGCAGCTGCAATTATTGGAAAAATAGTGTTCCTCACAAAATTGTCTTCATATTTATAAGGTAAAGCTGGAACCGATGGGCAGTTTAAAGGGAGCTGAAAAGAGGGATTTGAATTTTTCTTCAATAGAGCGCACTTACATTCACAAGACTTGTACAATTACTGACATCGCCCGTTTCTATACATTGATGGTTTTCTAGACAGAATCTGAAGTTTGGAATTTTTTAAAAGTTCACTCTTTAAGAGATCCAAAATGGATAAACTCACTGCCCACCAGTCTCCAAACAGTTCCAGCAGTTTTTCGACGAGATGCGCAGAATCAAATGGAGCAAAAGGTAGGCGCCTGAGGAAACCATGTTTCGATAAGAGTTGCCTCTGCCTTTTTATCGGAAAAGTTGCGACTGTTGGAAAAAGGGCAGAGTTGTGCAAAGTGTACATTGTAGTCTAGCAGAGTTCAACCCTCATAGTTTTTTTAGGTTCTCTGGAACCACCAAAAAACAACATTGTTGATCGTGACAGGAAATTGAAAAATTCGACACATCATCTCGAGATGCCGAGAATCGTAGTTCTCGGTATCTCTTTTGGAGAAATAACAAACAGCCTGATTGATTTTTTTATTGTCTTTTATATCAATCGATAGAGAATTGGACGTTGATTCGGAATGTCTTAAAAATTCCATAAAATTTTGAATTTAAAAATTTTTTAGTCCGCCCAAAAGAAAGCTACAGTAATTTCTAATACTGAAATATTGTTGTCCCTGTAAATCAGTCTGTTTTTGGCAGTTTTGAATGGGAGTAGGTGTATCTGAATCAGCTGATTTTTCTCTTTCAGACCATATTATAATCGTTCGGAAATCGATTTCTAAATCCAATGTTTCCACTTTACAAACGAGGAGTTTCTTTAAAAATTCAAAACTTTCTCAACAATTGCCCATGCGCCTTTAATGAAATACCGTATCTTTTCAAATCTTTTTTTGTCAATTTTCGCTCAATTTTTACAGATTTTTCTTTAATTTTTGCTGATTTCTTCGGTATTTTTCTCGTTTTTTCACATGTTAGTTTCAAAATGTTCTTAAAAAATCAATAAACCCTCCAGAAACCCATCAAAAATGTCCTCGGGCGACGAGAACCGTCGAAATCCAGTGCGCCGGTTGAATTTCGACAAACCCACTCCACCACCCGCCAGCCCCGACGGCGACGGCACTTTCGAGCCTCCATCGGTATAAAAATCAATACCATTATCGATTGATTTATCGATTTTTCGCAGTGGATTTGCGAGGGCGTCGATGTGGACGCAAAAGTCCGTCAGTTGCGGGAAGAGTTGATTCGAGAAGGCTGCACCACACTTCACATGCCCATCGTCGACCCGAGGAACGCTCCGCGCACTGGTTTTTCTGAAAATTTGGAGAAAAATCGATAAAAAATCGATGAAAAATTGCAGAATTTCGACGAATCGTGGCCGCCACCGATGTGATGAACGAGGCGATTCAGTTGAGGAGAGATGAGACTGATCGATGTATTTTCCATTGTCTGGGGGACTAGAAAAACAGCGGTGTCGGATGCTAGGCCACCTAGATTTCTGAATTTTTGGTTTTTATCGATTTTTTCCAGTTTTTCCATAGATTTTTATGATTTTTCGAGCTATTTTTGCTATAGAAAAATGATAGATATGAGCAAAATGTATCATTTTCTATAGTAGGAAATCATTTTTATCGAAAATACTTCGAAAAAACCTCGAAAAATCATGAAAATCTATGAAAAAACTGAGAAAAATCGATAAAAATCAAAAAATCAGAAATCTAGATGGTCTAGGATTCGACCTCGCCGTTTTTCTAGTCCCTCGCGGCAAAATCGAAAAAATTATTGATTTTTTATCGAGTTTTATTGATTTTTATCAACTTTTCCAGTTTTTTCTTCAATTTTCTTCAATTTTCATGATTTTTCAATGTTTTTTCCGTCAAAAAAGGCTTTTTCGGCAAAAAAAACCTTGACTAATCATAAAAATTGAAAAAAAAAACTGTAAAAATCGATAAAATCCGAAAATTCAAAAAAAATTTATCGATTTTTTCAGTTTTTCTTAAATTTTCTTAATTTTTCGATGTTTTTTCGACAAAAAAAATTTTTTTAGCGAAAAAATCGTGAAAAATCATGAAAATTGCAGAAAAATCCATAAAAATCGATAGAAACCAACAATTCAGAAAGTCCCTAGCGCTAAAATCGCGGGCATTATTGATTTTTTAATCGATTTTTTATCAATTTTTATCGATTTTTCTCGTTCCCAGTAACTGACTCTCTGGAAATGTCCGAATACGAAATGGAATCCCTGAAACAACAGCAACCGTTCGTCGAACGCGCCGTGCGACGTCTTCAGGAAGAATTAGTGGGCAAAGGGTTAGTCCAGTGGAGCGCAATTGCATTTCGGTGAATTTAAGATCAAGTGTGAGTATTCTGGAGGGCACACAGACGGCTGTGAAGGCGGTCCTTGATATTTGTGATGATATGGCCACGCCTGGAGATGATACGAATCCAACTGATATGGAGACGAATTTCGGGAAGATTAGCAAGTTGTGTGTGAGTCGGGGAGTATTGATTTTTATCGATTTTTGTTGTTATAAACAAGTTTTTGACAAAATTATAGGTCTCGCCGCGAAAAGTACAGTAACTTTTCATTTCTTTTTAATATTTTTTGAGTTTGGTGCGCTGTTCAATGGAGCATGCTTGCAGTGATATTCTTATTTTATCGATTTTTCATCGATTTTTCACCGTTTTCTAATTTTTCACTTGATAAATGAACTTTTTTGTTAAAATGCTGGGTCTCGCAGCGAAAAGTACAGTAATTTTTCGATTTTTCTGTACTTTTATCTGCGAGACCCACCATTTTATCAAAAATAATCAGATCTAAAGCTCGATTAGCTAAAAATGGGTCTCGACGCGAAAAGTACAGTAATCTTGTATTTTTTCGTAAAAATTTTGAAGTTTATCGTTTTTTTTTTTCATTGTTTTGATATCGAAGTGCGCCCAGAAATTGCAGTGGGCGTGGCCTAGGTCTCGCAACGAAAAGTACAGTAATCTTGTAAATTGGTCTAATTTTCGCTGAAAAATGCAAAAACTTGATCAATTTACAAGGTTACTGTATATTTCGCGCACCACTGCAATTTTTGAGCTCATTAAAATAAGAAAACATTGAAAAAATCGCTAAAATTTTTATTTTTATGAAAAATCACAAAATTACTGTACTTTTCGCGGCGAGACCCATTTCTTAAGGATCTCGCAGCGAAAAGTACAGTAATTTTGTAAATTCGTCTATTTTTTGCGGAAAAATGCAAAAAAATAGACAATTTTACAAGATTACTGTACTTTTTGCGGCGAGACCCACTTTTTAAATAGCTGGCCGAGTTTTCCACCTGTGAGAAACCTAGTCCCCCACTGAAATTTTGAAATTTTCAAATTCCAGGGCGTGGCGATGGACTCGTACCACACGGTGCAAAAAAAGAACGAGGTGATGCGAAAAGAAGTGATGGCGAAGCGAGCCAGACAGCGACGGGAGCTCGAGATGGCTCGGGGGCTGCTCGCGGAGCCCGAGCGGCGGCGAGTCGACGACGCGGAACGTGTGCTCGGCGGATTGTCGTTGGAGCAGCTGCGGGAGCTCGCCGCGAGCATTCGATCTATTTGAATTTCGTGTATTTTATCGATTATTTTTATTTATTATTGTCATTTTTATGAAGATTTTTTTCTAATTTTTTCAATGATTTTTTTGGAAATTTTCAAAATTTTCAAAATTTTCAAAAATTTAGAAAAAAACACAGAAAAATAATTTATAGTCAGCTCTTTTCAGTTTCAATTTTTACAAAATTAGTGGGTGACAAAAAAAGAAAAAATTTAAATTTTCAAGAAAAAAAATCAATAAATCATTCAAAAATGTGAACCGTATCAATGAAAAAAATTGGAGGGAAATTAAAAATTTAAAAATTCTACGGATTTCGCGGAGTTCCTGGCGTTGGCGGAGTGGGCGGGGCGATCGAGGAAAAAGAGGAGGAGCGACACGATTCCAGCGATGCCACAGAGCCTCTGAAAGACATTATAATGATGGGAAAGGGGCGTGGCTTTGAAATTTGAAATTTTTATTGATTTTTTGTCATTTTTTAAATTTTTTTATTGGTTTTTAATTATTTTTTTTGATAAAGTGAATTCGATTTTGTCGGTCGTGGCCGAGGTTAAAAACTGGAAAGTTAGGCCAGCAAAACCTCGGCCACGACCGCCAAATTCCAATTCGCAATGTCAAAAAAAAGTTGAAAAACGAAAAAAAAAAGCAAAAATCAATAAAAATTTCAAAAACTGTACCTAAAATTTTCCGAGTTTAATATCTCGTAATAATAAATGAAACGGCATTTGTGGGAGCCGAAATCGAAGGTGGAAGAGTGGCCGGCGGTGCTCTCGGGCACTCGCCACTGCATTATATACGTTCCGGCTCGCGAGCAGTAGTGGGAGCCCTGAAAATGTGAGCATTTTTATGGGGAAATTGGAGGGAAAAGGGGCGGAGTCGGTTTTTTGGGGGATTTTTTCAAAAATTACTGATTTTTTTGGGGAAAATTGAATTTTCTGGCTAAAATCAATAAAATCAATGATAGACTGCAGATGTGAAATTTATCATTGATTTTATTGATTTTAACAAGAAAATTTCAATTTTCCGCAAAAAAATGCACTAATTTTTTGAAAAGGCCACAAAAAATCGATAAATGATCCATTTCCCTGTGAGAAATAGAATTTTCAAGTTAAAAATCAATAAAATCAATGATAAATTTCTTATTTTATCATCGATTTTATCGATTTTAAACAAGAAAATTCAATTTCCCGCAGAAAAATGCACTAAATTTTCGAAAAAATCCCCACAAACCTGCATCGAATCGCCCTCCTGAAAGAGCACGGGCTTCTCCTCGAGCACGAGCTCCGGCGATCCCACTTTGAGCTCTGGAGCACACTGAAGGTCGGGGTGTTGGTGGGAGGAGCCGCCAATCGCAGCCGACACCATTTCCACCGGGTTGAGCAGCGTGGTCGGCGATTGTGCTCCGTCGCGGATCGCTGGGGGCTCGATTTTCTGGAGAAATGAGGGTTTTTTGCATTTTTATATTCGTTTTTATTATGGTGCATAGATTGGTGTGATGGTGGTTGGGGGACGATGTTGGGAAAAGTTAGGCCATGGTGAATTGTTGAATTTCATCGTTTTTTATTGATTTTTGATAGTTTTTGCCAGTTTTTCGTCAAATTTCATGATTTTTTGAGGGTTTTTCAGTGAAATTGATGAAAAACAATCAATTTCGTCGAAAAAACCTCAAAATCATGAAAACTCGACGAAAAACTGAAAAAAATCGATAAAAACCAAAAAAATAAGAAATCTAGGTGGCTTAGGATCCGACCTTGCCACTTTTTCTAGATTTCTATTGATTTTTATTGATTTTCATTGATTTTTCTTCAATTTTTATGATTTTCCGAGGAATTTTCGACGAAAAAAAGGGGTTTTCCGCGAAAAATTCTCGAAAAATCATGAAAATTGAAGAAAAAACGGTAAAAACTGAAAAAATCGGTTAAAATATCGATAAAATCACTGTAAATTATAAAATTTCAACAAGGAAAACTGAAATATCGATAAATTATCGAAAAAAAAAACACCCAAAATTGTCAAAAGCAATAATTTTTGTCAAAAAATGTCAAAAATCACGAAATTTCAACGAAAAAACCGACAAATTCTCGAAAATCACGAAATTTCATCGAAAAAACCGTAAAAAATCAACAAAATTCTAAAAATCCATACCTGCGTAGAAAAGTAAAGACTGAACTCGCAGTCATTCTTGAGCACATCAAAGTCCCAAGTGAGCACACATCCGGCCGTCTCCACGGGGATCACCACTTCGATGGGATAGCCTCGCCACGTGGCAGTGTTGGTGTACGTCGAGTGCAGCGGGTCTTCCGAAGAGCTCGCGCCCTCCTGCTCCTCCACCGGCAGGTACATCGATTTGGGCACGTGGCCGCCGAGTCCGCAGTTTGTCGTCAGGCATGAGCCGCCCAGGAAATCGGGGATGAACTTCTCGTCGATATGCTTTCGCAGCTCTTCTTTCAGGTCACCGCCACTGCCGCCGCTCACCATGAACTTCTGCAGAAAAGTTGGATTGGAGCGTGTTTTGACGCACTATGTTGTAGTGATGCGTGTTTGGCCGCTTGTGGAGCGCGTTTTAACGGAATAGATGATAGTGAAGCGTGTTTTAACGCACAAAAAGCGTGTTTTCATTACAGAGCGTGTTGTAGCGTACTTGCTTGTAGTAGAGCGTGTTTTGATGCAATATGGTATTGTAAAGCGTGTTTTAACGCACCACGATTTACTTTAGCGTATATTGACGAACTATTTCTAGGTGAAGCGTGTTTTAACGCACTATCAGCTTTTAGAGCGTGTTCTGATGCACAATTTTCTGATAGAGCGTGTTTTGACACCCATGGAGCGTGTTTTGACGCACTACTTTTTATTGGAGCCTGTTCTTACTTACTATAGCCAGATGGAGCGTGTTCTTACGCACTACAGCCAGATGGAGCGTGTTTTGACGCATAAATTCAATTGGAAGCGTCTTTTAACGCACTATGAGTTTGTGGAGCGTATTTTAGCTCACTAATTGTTATTGATACGTGTTTTGGAGTGCAATTTCTATTTGAAGCGTGTTTTGACGCACTACGCACTACTGGAGCGTATTTTAGCGCACAATCATAGGATGGAGCGTGTTTTGACGCACTACTTTGTAGTCGAGCGTATTTTGACAATTGTGGAGCGCTTTTCAACGCACTGATTCAATTGAGAGCGTGTTTTAACGCACTGCAACATTATGGAGCGTGTTTCGACGCACATCTATCACTAACACTATGTGATGCGTGTTTTGACGCACCATTTCCTATTCGGAGCGTATTTCGACGCACTTTTTCATCTAGAGCGTGCTTTGACGCACTACTACCAACAAAAGCGTGTTTCAACGCACCACCACCACCTGAACATTTTCACCACACTAACCTTCCTGGTCTTCTCATCAATAAACGGCGAGATGAGTGTCCACAACACGGGAAAAACTCGCGGAGCCCTAACAACAAGGACCTGTCCCATAGTCTCCGGATAATTGGCCTCAACAATCTCGATAATTTTTAGGAGACACTGAACCCCCGGCCGCCACAAATGTCTCATCGAGAGCCCATCCAAATCCACCAGTAGGCTCCACGAGCTAATAGGGGTTCCCAGTTTCCTCGTGGCCTCCGCGGCTCTCTGCAGTCCATCCTCACAAATCGAGAGCGTCAACTTGACGAGGTTCTCCACTCCACAGCTCCTGAGCATTCCCTTCGTGTCGAGCTGTCCCAGCCGGAGGATGTACATCGGCCGACCGGCCTTGTCCGAGTTGTGCCAGCAGCCCGGGAAGTACTGTTTGATGACCGTCGGACGGCTCCACTCCTCCAGAATCTTGTCCACGTTGTGCTGTTTGCGCCAGATGATGCTCGAGTGCACCATGTCCTTGGCTTTTGCCACGTCGAAATCGCGGGCTCGAAGGAAGCGGAGCAGATGGGCATCGTTCGGTAGTTTTCCCTGGATATTGATTTTTGTTGTGGATTTATTGATTTTTGCTGTTTTTTTTTTAGAATTTTCAAAAAATTGCATTTCGAAATCTCTGAAGTGGATTTTATTGATTTTTTTGTTGATTTATTGACTTTTTTCTGATAATTTATTGATTTTTGCTGATAAATTTCTGCTTTTCGCAGAGTTTCATTGATTTTATTCGAATTTCAGAAAAAAATGAAGAAAATCGCTTCAAAAAATCGATATTTTCATCAAAAATTCAATCCAAAACATGAAGCTCCGCCCACTTTGTCCTTTTGCAAAATGCGGCGCGGATTTTCGCAATTTTTTTGGATTTTCGACGAAAATATCGAAAAAAGTGCAAATTTCTGAAATTTTCGGAATTTTTGAAAAATTGGAATTTTTCAGTTTTCAAAAATTTTCAGAATTTTTAGAAAATTCCAAATTTTTTCAGAAAGTTTCAAAAATTGAATTTTCAAAATTTTCAAAATATTCGAAAAAAATTTTATTGATTTTTTTTTCAATTTTCAGCGATTTTATTGTTTTTTCTGTCCAAAAACTTCACTTTTCTGACAATTTTAACCCGAAAAATCTTGAAAATTATTGATTTCCACTCAATTTTCACAGAAAAACTTGGAAAATTATCGATTTTCACAAATTTTTCTCAAAAAACTATTACAAATTATCGATTTTTCTCAAAGGGGGCGTGGCCTGGATTACCTTATGATGCGTCTGAAGGCTGTACTTGATCTCGCAGAGCCGCGACTCTTCAAGTGGGCTCAGCTGCCCGAGAAAGCGTCGGATGTACTCCGCTTCGAGTTTCGAATCGGCTGAAATATCGATTTTTGAAATTTTCAAAAAATTTGAAAGCTCCGCCCATTTTTTGCAAGCTAGGGCATGGGTTTTTGCAATTTAGGTGGAAATTTGACTCAACCCATTTTTTGCAAGGCAGGGCATGGTTTTTTGCAAAATTTTTGGAATTTTTATGAAAAACTTAAAAAATTGGAAAAAAAAATCGAAAAATGACGGAAAGCGTGCCCAAAAATTGCAAAAAATGGGCGGAGTTTATAAAATTTTTATTTTTCTCGAAAAAAATCGATTAAAAAACGAACCAATAACGAATTTCACCGATTTCCTACGCTTTCCACTTTTATCATACTTTCGTGCAAGCATTGGACAGACAGACACACACACACAAATCGATTAAGAATCGAATCTGCTCATCGCCGAGCTCATGGGCTCGGCGAGCCGGCCATCTCGAGCTCCGCGAGCCCCAGAGAGACGCAGCGGCGAAAAGACCAAACAGTTTCAAGTGGCCAAAAGGGAGCTCTACAGGGGGGGGGGGGATACTCATGCACAATAATGTTACGATTTTATTATAAAAATGGAGCATCAGTGTGTGTGCACGGAGCATCGAAAACGAAAAAAAAGGAAGAAGCATGCGAAATACATTTAGAACATGGATATTTTTTGGTCTGCACAACGATCACATAATAAAGGGGGCGGGGCTTGAGCACATCACGAACCGTCGTCAAAGCTCGCCGTGGCTCGAGCCGTCTTCATCTCGTCCGACTCGGCGCTGAGCATCGGAGCCTTGCTCGGAGCCACGTCGCCTTCCGATGACTCTTTCAGCTCGATGGCAGAGTCTGAAATGGGAGGAGTTAGAGCACTTCAAAAATATTATTTTTGTTATGTGAAAAACACGCTTTTTGACGCAGTGGACTACTGTAGTGCGTGAAAAACACGCTTCTGACGCAATGGACTGTTGTGGTGCGTGAAAAACACGCTTTTTGACGCACTACACGCTTTTTTTCCGCAATTGATTACTGTAGTGCGTGGAAAACACGCTTTTGATGCACTACACGCTGTTTTTCCACGACGGATTACTGTAGTGCGTTGAAAAGACGCTTCTGACGCACTACACGCTGTTTTTCCGCAATGGATTGCCGTAGTGCGTGAAAAACACGCTTCTGACACAGTGGACTACTGTAGTGCGTTGAAAAACACGCTTCTGACGCACTACACGCTGTTTTTACGGAATGGATTACTGTAGTGCGTGGAAAACACGCTTTTTTACGCACTAGACGAATATTGAGCGCGTTGTGCGTCATTGTAGTGCTTTTGGGGAATCGTTGTCCAAAAGAAGTACACAAAAATGTATTGAGAAGCGTATTGTGCGTCAATTCATATTTTTGTCGAGAAAAAAGGAAACTTTCTCGTGTTTTTGCAATTTATCGAAGAAAAAGTGAATTTTCGTTTGAAAACACGCTTTTTTGACGCACTACACGCTTTTTTGTAGTTTCGCAGGTCTCTGATTGTCCGAGTGAACAACACAAGGGTAGTGCGTCAGAAAAGCGTGTTTTCAGACAAAATTACAATTTTTTTCGATAAATTGTAAAAATACAAAAAATTTTCCATGTTTCTCGACAAAAAATGAATTGACGCACAATACGCTCCTCAATACAATAATGTGTACTTCTTTTGGACAACGATTCTCCAAAAGCACTACAAAGACGCACAATACGCTCCAAATTTTCTCCAAAACACGCTCCACTTCACGCACCAGTCGCCGAATTCTTATCCTCCTCCTGTGGATCCGTGAATCGCTCAATATGCGTGGTCTTTTTGAGCAGCTCCTCGATGAAATACTCGAGAATCTCTTTTCCCTTCGCCAAATTGGCTCCGTATTGTCGGACGGCGAGCTTCTCGACCGCTGACTCCAGGCCGAAAAAGTTTTTCACGTCCAGAGAAGCGGATTGCTCGAAACACGTCCAGTTCTCGTTTTCAGCGTGCACCTGGAATTGATAGTTGTTCGGAATTAGATCTAACTGCAGTTTACCCCTAGAAAATCAAATTTTCAACTGAATTTCGATCAAAAACGTGGATTTTTTGGTTTTTCTGATTCTAATCAACGATTTTGTAATTAGATCGAGTAGAATTGAATATAAAGTTGATCTAACTGCGAGCGAATCATATTAGGAATGTTCGCTTGCAATTAGAACGATTTTATATTCAACTCTACTGAATCTAACTACAAAATCGCTGATTAAATTCAGAAAAACCCAAAAATCCACGTTTTTGATCGAAAATCAGTAGAAAATTTGATCTTTCACGGATAAGCTGCTACTTTTGAATTCATTTCGTTCGGAATTAAGTAGATCTAATTGCAGTTTACCCCGGGAAAATCAAATTTTCAACTGATTTTCGATCAAAAATGTGAATTTTTTGTTTTTTCCGACTTTAATCAACAATTTCGTAATTAGATCGAGTAGAATTGAATATAAAGTCGTTCTAATTGCAATTGAATCATATTAGTCATGTTCGCTCGCAGTTAGATCAAATTTATCTGCACTTCTACTCGATCTAATTCCAAAATCATTGATTAGAGTCAGAAAACCCAATAATCCACGTTTTTGATCGAAACCAACTTGAAAATTTGATATTCCAAGGGTAAACTGCTAATTTTTCGTTCGGAATTAGATCTAACTGCAGTTAATCCATGGAAAATCAAATTTTCAAATCTTATTTCGATCAATAACCTGGATTTTTGGGTTTTTCTGACTGTAATCAGCGATTTTGTAATTAGATCGAGTAGAATTGAATATTAGATCAACTTTATATGTAATTCTACTCGATCTAATTCCAAAGTCGTTGATTAGAATCAGAAAAACTCAGAAAATCCACGTTTTGATCGAAAATCAGTTGAAAATTTGATTTTCCATGGGTAAACTGCTAATTAGGAATCTATTCCACTCGGAGTTAGATCTATTCCAATTTTTTCATTTTTTTCGAGTTGCTCACATAATAAGTGCAATTCTCCTTCACATTAATCCTGCTAGCGAACGAGATATTCGTCGCCTCAATATCCAACGTCCTCTTTCTCCGATCCAGCGAGTTTTTCTGCGAAAAGTACACATAGTCCACACCAGCAATCTTCTTCACAAGATAGGGAGCCTCCACATTGAGCTGGCACTTTCTGTCGATGACCCACTCGGCTCCGTCGTCACTTTTGTACTCATAAGTCACCTCGGAGCCCACGAAAATCGGGATTTGGGGACATGTGGGGAAGCGCATTTCGTAAGCGGCCATTACGATTTCGAACGGGTGCTTGTAGATGCGCACCGGCGAACGGTACGTTTGGACCATTGTCTAGAAAATAGTATTCTTGAGCATGGTTCAAGTAAAACTCCGCCCCTTTTGAGCATTTCGAGCAAAATTAACGAGTTTTTATTTCAATCGATTCAGAATTTCATAGTAATTTCAATAAAGTTTCAGTACTTTATGAAATCGCTATAAAATTCAGAATTGATTAAAATGAAAACTCGATAATTCTGCTCAAAATGCTTAAAGGGGCGGAGCTTTGACGAGTAAATGTTTTTAGAAAGGCGTTGAGAATTTTCTAGAAATTTGGTCACTGATAGTTTTGACGTCGCTGATTCTGATTTTGAATCTGAATTTGAATTCAGAATTTCTGTAAAAAGATCAATTACAAAAATTCTGACTTCAGATTCAGATTCAGAATCAGAATCAGCGACGTCGAAACTATCAGTAACCAAATTTTTGGAAAATTCTCAAAGCCTTTCTAAAAAGCATTTACTTGTCAAAGCTCCGCCTCTATCAATCGATTTCCCATGAAAAATCAATATTTTCATGAAAACTTGAAAGTTTTGAGTTTTCCGAAAAGTCAGAAGAGCTCAATTTTATGATTTTCAATATACCTAACCATTTTTTCAAAGTTTAACGAAGCTCCGCCCCTTTTTAAGCAAAATTATCCAGTTTTTATTTCAATCGATTCAGAATTGAACTAAAAACTCGATAATTTTGCTCAAAATGCTCAAAATGGGCGGAGTTTTGTTAAACTTAGAAAAAACGTACATTGAAAACCATAGAATTAACCTGGGCTTTTCTAACTTTTCGAAAAACACTAAATTTCAGCTTCTCATAAAAATATCGATTTTCCATCAAAATATCGATTGATAAAAAAGACGCAAAACAACAAAAAGTGTAGAGTAGATTGACGAACAAGTGGTGGATAACAGGTTCTAGTAGAGAAAGTGCGTAACCGTTTTCGGGTCAAATAACAAATATTTGTTGGGCGGAAATTGTAGTTCGTGGCGAGACCACAACACGAATTTCGGTATGTGCCTTTAAATTACGGTCGAAAATTCAATTTTTCGGAGCGTATCCTACGACAAATTGCGGACTAAAACTAATTTTTAGCCGATAGATTCGAAAATACTCGAAAAAATGCGGATTTCTCCAGAAAAAAAACTAAAAAAATAAGAAGGGTAAAGTGTCGAATGTTCATGACCTAGAAGCCGACGGAGAAAAAGAAGACGTGCTCCACACATCGGAAACCCTAACCGCTCGGAAAACAACTTTATATATATACCAAAAAGACACCTGCCACTGATAAGGCTAACAGCATTGGCTCACGCGTCAAACACATCCCACCTGCCGATTCGTTGGTCGTGTGACACAAAAGAATCAATTCTATTCGATATTATTATACTTTTTCTTTTCTTTTTGTGCAAAGAAAAGAAAAAGGCGATGAGTCATGGAATGTTGTTGTTTTCAGTCTTAAAATAGCAAAAAAAGTGGGCTCAGAGATCATCGACAAATATCTAAAAGTGTAAAGTGCACTAAAATGATGTTAGTGTAGTTTAGAGGTGCTCGTACTGATAATGACGGAAATTCTATACTGATAAGCTGATAGGCGGAAAACAAGATGATCTCTATGTTAGAATCGTAATTCGCACATGGAAATTGGATTTTTTAATGAAAAATCGCTAATTTTTTGGTTTTTCGGTGTTCAATAGAGCGCATTTGCTGCAAATTTGCTCTAATAAACCCTGAAAACAAGAATTATCATGCGAAATTTTCGCAAAGTGCGGCATTAGTTTTCTGCAACCTTGCCGCACAACATTTCACTAATTTTACCAATTTTTCCTATTTTTAGGCGTTTTTATGTCGGATTACATGAACTAGAATGAAATTTATTAAAAATCATTAGGATTTCTATTGATTTTTGATAAATGTCATTCATTTTCATGAATTCCGACATCAAAACGCTTGAAAATAGGAAAATATTGATAAAATCAATAAAATCTTGATGAAAACTATGTCAAAACAAAGGTTTTCTTTGAAAAAATCGTTGAAAAATTATTCGCAAAGTGCGGCATAAGTTTTCTGCAATTTTCTTACAAAAATTTTGTCATTTTTATCAAAATCTCATTGATTTTATTAATATTTTCCCATTTTCAAGAGTTTTTATGTCAGAAAGCATGAAAATGAATGAAATTTATCAAAAATCAGTAGGATTTCCATTGATTTTTGCTAAATTTCATCGATTTTCATGTTTTCCAACATAAAAACGCTTGAAAAAAGGAAAATATTGATAAAATCAATGAAATTTTGATAGAAATCATGACAAAATAAAAGTTTTCTTCGAAAAAATCGTTGAAAAAATTAAACGCAAAGTGCGGCATCAGTTTTCTGCAATTTTCTCACAAAAATTTTGTCCTTTTTATCAAAATTTCATTGATTTCATCAATATTTTCAGATTTTCAGGCGTTTTTATGTTAGAATACATGAAATTGAATGAAATTTATCAAAAATCACTAGGATTTCCATTGATTTTTGATAAATTTCATTCATTTTCATGAATTCCGACAGAAAAACGCTTGAAAATAGGAAAATATTGATGAAATCAATCAATTTTCATGAAAATCATGACAAAAAAAGGTTTTCTTTGAAAAAATCGTTGAAAAATTATTCGCAAAGTGCGGCATGAGTTTTCTGCAACCTTGCCGCACATAATTTCACTGATTTTATTAATATTTTCCCATTTTCAAGCATTTTTATGTCAGAATACATGAAAATGAATAAAATTTATCAAAAATCACTAGGATTTCAGTGATTTTTGATAAATTTCATCGATTTTCATGAATTCCGACATAAAAACGCCTGAAAATAAGAAAATATTGATGAAATCATTGAAAATCTTAACAAATCTTTATTTTTAGCCTAAAAAGAGCCGATCGTCATGCTCGACGACGTCTGGCCGACGGAAATGAAGGTGTCACAAGTATTGAACCGGAAAATTCTTGAAAATCGACAAAATTTCCCATTTTCCCACCAAAAAACCAAAAAAAACCTCACAAAAAATAATTTCCGCAATGTGATTGTGAGCTCGAGAGAGAGCAACACAAAAAGAAGAAAAAAAAACTGGTGGGTCCGAAGAAGAAGCAGTTGGTCGTCAACTTGACGGGCGGCACTTTATGTGTGTGTGTCTATATTAGAAGGAAGGAAGAGCCCGCTCTCTCTCTTTCTCTCTGTTGCTCAAATTTCTCAAAGTGTGCCTAATTTGGTTGTGAGCAGCGTGTGAGCAGAGCATCGATTCAAGGTGCTCCGAATTATAAAAGGGCTTTGTTCCGGGAATTTGTGATGACGTCGGAAGGAAGGAAATGGAGACGTCAAGTGGTTTTTTTTTCGGTGGAGCGCGGTTGCAGGACAAAAAAATTGTTTTGCAAAGTGCGGCAGGGGTATTCGCAAAAACTTGGCTAAATTTGAAAAAAAGTGCATTGTCGAATTGATCGAGAATTATTTGCAAAGTGCGGCACCAGTTTTCTGCAACTTTGCGGCACATAATTTGCATTGATTTTATCAATATTCTTATATTTTCCGGCGTTTTTCTGTCAGAATACATGAAATTGAGTGAAATTTATCAAAAATCACCTAGAAATTGATATTTTCTAGTGATTTTTGATAAATTTCATGTATTCTGACAGAAAAACACTTGAAAATAGGGAAATATTGATAAAAATTATGACAAAAATTGAAAAAATCGTTGAAAAAATATTTGCAAAGTGCGGCATGATTTAATGCAACAAATTTGTAGTTTTTCACAAATTCATCGATTTTATTGATTTTCCGGCTATTCTCCTACAATTTCTCAAATTTTAAGCTAACGAAAAACAAAAAAACGAAGAACCGGTCAATTTCGTGAGCCAAGAAAAGAGCCAAAAGCGACAAACAACCCATCACTTTGAAAAAAAGACGGGCGGTTCTCTATTGTCTTCAGAATACGCACATGAAAAGAGGAAAAGGGCACGAATAATGTAAACTTTTCAGTGGAAATGGGACGAGTGGAAGAGGGAGGAAAGAGAGGGAGGGAGCGCATGAATATATTCATGCGAATTCAATTAGCGGGAATTTTCAGATTTTTTCTAGAATTCCAGCTCCGAATAATAAAAATAAGACGTACGGACTTATTCAGATGACGTATGAGCTCAGAATAATTCAAAATCCCAAGTAAATCCGATGCACCGTGGCCGCTGACGCTGAGATTCTAGGCCACCGCCGAAACTCCGCCCCTTTTTCATCTCTCTCTTTTATATAGGGAAAATCGAACAAAACGGGGGGAGCGCGTGTTGACATCAGTAGACAGAGGATGGATGGAAACCACACAAACTTTGCACGAGGAGGGCGCAGACGGCGAGAGACACGTCGCCGAGACGACGAGAGAGCGCGGGGAGGCGAGAGACGGTGAGAAGCAGAGAGCGAAAGGCGAGAGAGAGAGAGTGTCTGCGCCCCCCGCATTTCCTATTTTTTGTGTTGCTTTTCGGCTCTGCTTGCTGTTTTTTGGTTGTTGTGCTGAAAATGTTCGAACGTATGACTGGAAATGGCAATGGAAATAAGATGAACATGCGGCTGGTGATACTCGGAGAGTTGTTGAATCGCGAAACCGATAGCAGTAGTGATGGGTCGTCGGCCAGAGTGAGTTTGTTGGAGAATGGTGGGAAAAAACAAAAAATGCGCAGAATTTGACGAAAAATTGCGGAAAAATTGATCGAAAATCAGAAATCTTTGTGATTTTTGATAATACGATAGAGCACACTTGCAGATGTTATAGTTTTCTAAGTTTTTTCACCAAAAAAGGCTAATTTTAACAAAAAAACAATAAAATACAACATTTTGCCGAAAAAATATCAAAAAATCAATAAAGAGCGAGTGCACTGTGTCTGCGCAGGATCTGACGCCAATATGCAGAAAAATAAGAAAAAATGTGGTTTTTTCGCGGTTTTTTCCAAATCTAAGAATTTTTCTAGAAAAAACTCGAAAAAACGTGCTAGTCCAGTAGAGCGCACTTTCTGACCCCCTCTCACAGTTTCTTTAGCAAAATTCAAGGCCAAGGAGCAAAATGATAACAAAAAGATATCAGTGTTCATTAACATTATCATTAACAAGAGCGTTCAGGTGAACTCGCTGAAACAACAAATCAAGCGGAATAAGTTGGATATGGCCGACGACGCACCATCTTCGTTGGATTTAATGAGACGGGTGAGTCAGCAGTAGTGAAATTTTTTAGTAGTGAAAATTTTTTGCAGTAGTGAACATTTTTCAGTAGTGAAAATTTTTCAGTAGTGAAAATTTTCCAGTAGTGAAAATTTTTAGTAGTGAAAATTTTCCAGTAGTGAAAATTTTTCAGTAGTGAAAATTTTCCATTAGACAAAATTTTCTAATAGTGGAAATTGTCCAGTAGTGAAAATTCTAGTAGTGAAAATTTTTCAGTACTGAACATTTCTGGTAGTGAACATTTTTCAGTAGTGAAAACTTTTAGTAGTGAAAATTTTTCAGTAGTGAAAATTTTTCAGTAGTGAACATTTTCAGTACAAAAAATTCCAGATTTTCCAAGCAGAAATGTCCCGGGAAATCCACCAAATCATGGAGCGTCACACCCGCACCACCCTGATGCCCGCCATTGAGAATTTGAGGAGAAATGGACATGTAAACTCCAAAAATTTCAATATTACTAAAAATGTTAATATCAAATTTTAGGTTGTCGATGAATCGGTGCTCAATGGTTTGTACTGTAGTATTCTGGAGGCGGCAAAGAAGCCGTACTTGAAAGAGCCGGAGCCAGTGTTGCCAGTGTGCACCAATGGAAATGGGAATGGGAATGTAACTGTGAACGAGATGGAGGCGAGCGATGGGTTCTTTGATATCAACAGTCATGAGCACGAGAATAATTTGAAGGTAAGATAGTGCGCTCTATCGAACTCACCCAACTCTACATTTCAGCGCGGCTACGAATCGGACAGCTCCGACGTGTCCGCGGTGAGCCACAGCTCCGACGCGAAACGTCGTCGCGGTCGTCCGCGAAAAGATGAGGAGGCGTACCGACTCGAGATGACGCCGCCGACGATGAACGAGGTGATTCGCTGGAATCCGGATCGTATCGACGGCACCACGTTGTTTGTGACGGCCACCAAGATTGCGCAAGTGTTGGGCATGGCGCCGTCCGTGTTGTTCAATAAGTATCCGAGGATGTTCAGGGTTGGTTTTTTAGTTGAAGTTAGATCGTGAAAAGATTCTCTAGTAAGGTGTGATAGTTAGATCAATTTAGATCGTAGTTATTCGTTAGTGGTTAGACGCAGATAGGCAGACAGTCTGCGTCTCACAAAATGGTGTACTCTCTTACTTGAGCGAGAGAGTACACCATCCTACGATACGCAGAAAGCCAGACTATCTGCGTCTAGCCGAATCGTGAACTCTCTAACCTGCGACTCAATAGAGCGCGTTAGCAACATGACTAGACTGAGAGTAATGTTTTGAAAAAACGCAGATGATTTGTGCAGTAGAGCATGTTTTGCTCTTGATAAGATCCTTCCCCTGTCGATCTGCGTCTTGCCGTTTTGTGTGCTCTCTAACCTGCGTCTCAATGGAGCGCGTTAGCAACATGACTAGACTGAGAGTAATGTTTTGAAAAAACGCAGATGATTTGTGCAGTAGAGCATGTTTTGCTCTTGATAAGATCCTTCCCCTGTCGATCTGCGTCTTGCCGTTTTGTGTGCTCTCTAACCTGCGACTCAATAGAGCGCGTTAGCAACATGACTAGACTGAGAGTAATGTTTTGAAAAAACGCAGATGATTTGTGCAGTAGAGCATGTTTTGCTCTTGATAAGATCCTTCCCCTGTCGATCTGCGTCTTGCCGTTTTGTGTGCTCTCTAACCTGCGTCTCAATGGAGCGCGTTAGCAACATGACTAGACTGAGAGTAATGTTTTGAAAAAACGCAGATGATTTGTGCAGTAGAGCATGTTTTGCTCTTGATAAGATCCTTCCCCTGTCGATCTGCGTCTTGCCGTTTTGTGTGCTCTCTAACCTGCGACTCAATAGAGCGCGTTAGCAACATGACTAGACTGAGAGTAATGTTTTGAAAAAACGCAGATGATTTGTGCAGTAGAGCATGTTTTGCTCTTGATAAGATCCTTCCCCTGTCGATCTGCGTCTTGCCGTTTTGTGTGCTCTCTAACCTGCGTCTCAATGGAGCGCGCTATCACTTCGCCAGTACTGGTAGTAGATCTGTATAGATCGAGACTAGATCTAGCACATCCGCAGTTAGACCTATCAATGCATATTATCAGGTCATGCAAAGTGATCATACGCTCCATTGCAATTTGAACGAGAGAGTACACCATCCTATGAGACGCAGATAGTCAGACAGTCTACGTCTAGCCGGATCGTGTGCTCTCTCACCTGCAAGCGCGCTATCACTTCTTCAGTACTAATAATAGATCAGTCCAAATCAACCCTAGATCTAGCACATTCAATTCTCGCTGTAACCTCTTACCCTCTCCAACCCTTCCCATTTCCAGTACTCTTGCGACGAAGACGACAAGAGCATCCTCCATGAGCAGAACCGTCTGACCCGAGCTCCCGGCAGATGCTACCTGCTCGTCGCCGAAGACGCCCGAACCCTCATCGCCCCAGCATTCTTGTGAGTTTTCCAGTTTTCAAGTTTTCAAGAGGAAACACCAACGGAAGTGATTATATCTCAATTGCTCCGATCGGTGTGCGCTTCATCGCGCAGCACTTCCCGTACACTGCAAAAAACATACGAAAAAGGAGAATGAATAGTTTTTTTCAGCCAGGACATTCTGACGGCGTCGTTCCTGATCACCGAGCCTCTACTGTCGAAGATCCGTCAGAAGGTTGCGCCGACGTTTGAAAAGTACAAAGTGTTCCTGCCACCGCAAACTACTGGATACTTGTAAAATCTTGAAGACCATCAATGTATATCTAACAATTATAATCAAAATTTTCCTACACTTCCCCACAAAATGACCTCAATTGTACACAGTATCGTCTAGTCCCTTCCTAGTTCCACCTATCGCCCAACTCAATAAATGCTGAAAAGAAACCCAACTGCGATAATCGAGCTGCACATAAATGTAGAAAAGAAAAAGAAGTATAAGTAGATAGATGCTTTCCGGCAATTATCCGCGCGCACCGTAGTCGTCGCCGCGAGACAGTGCACGTTGGCCCGGAGACGCAGCGAATGTAAGGGGGGCCAGAATGCGATGATATTCTCTTTGGCACACACCGGAATATTCTGTCTTCTGAAGACCTTTCTCCAGCAATAGCTCCCCAACAGCTCCTTTAACCAACTATGCAGTTGGTGCCGACAGGTACAGAAAGTTTAGGTGGTAGTGATAATCGATGGTTCAGACGATCCCGATGAAAAGATCCGTCGATCGTCGAACGGCATCCAGAACACGGCGCCGAATGAAGATGGTGTGGTGGTGGTGGAGGATAAGCAGGCGGAGAGGGAGCAGTGGTCAGGGAAGGTATGGCGTCTTGAAGAGATGGGTTACGGTAGTAGTAGCTGGTTGTGTGTAGATCATCATCTTTGAGAATAGCGAAGTTTGAGAAAATTGGAGTTTACAACGATATTTACAAAGTAGTACTACTACTGTCAGTTCTAGTACTTTCCACTACTAGTGTTTTCCACTACTGTCAGTACTAGTACTAGAACTATTTTCACTATTTGTACTGTCCACTACTGCCAGTACTAGTACTTTTCACGACTAGTAATTTTCACTACTGTAAGTTCTAGTACTAGTGTCAGTTCTATACTAGTTTCAGTACCAGTACTTTCCACTACTGGCAATTCAAGTACTAGTGTCAATTCTAGTACTATTGTCAGTTCTAGTACTAGTGTCAGTACTAGTACTAATGTCAGTACTAAAAATTTCCACTATTGTCAGTACTACTACTTTCCACTACTATCAGCACTACTGCTAGTTTTAGTACTTGTAATTTCCACTATTGTAAGTTCTAATACTATTGTCAGTACTAGTACTAATGTCAGTAGTAGTATTTCCCACTACTAGTACTTTCCACTACTGACAACTCGAGTACTAATGTCAGTACTAGTACTTTTCACTACTATCAGTGCCAGTACTTTTCACTACTAGTGCTTCCCACTACTGTCAGTTCTAGTACTAGTATCCGTTCTATACTAATGTCAGTACTAGTACTTTTCACTACTAGTATTTTTTACTACTATCAGTTCTAGTACTAGAACTATTTTCAGTACTAGTACTACCGTCAGTACTAATACTATTGGCAGTACTAGTACATTCCACTACTGTCAGTACTAGTACTTTTCACTACTAGTTTTTTCACAACTGGCAATTCGAGTACTTTCCACTACTGTTAGTACTAGTACTACTGCATCTAGACCTAGACACTGCGCGATTCTTAGCACCCACTACACGTCTGTTTTTCCAGCTCGACTTCCTGCTCTCCGTCGTCGGTTTCGCCGTAGACCTCGGCAACATCTGGCGATTCCCGTACCTCTGCTTCAAAAACGGCGGCGGTGTCTTCCTAATCCCCTACTCGATAATGGTCCTGCTCACCGGCGTTCCCCTCTTCTACATGGAGCTCTGCCTCGGTCAGTACTACCGAAAAGGCGCCATCACCACCTGGGGCCGCGTCTGCCCGCTCTTCAAAGGCATCGGCTACTGCGTCATCCTCACCGCCTTCTACGTCGACTTCTTCTACAACGTCATCCTGGCGTGGGGTCTTCATTACCTGTACACGTCGTTCAGTTGGAATCTTCCATGGGCGTCGTGCAACAACACCTACAACTCGGAGGCGTGCTACGAGCCACATTGGTCTGAAGACGGCACGGCGATGTGCCGCAGTGCCAATCAATCCGTGTCGGCGGAGAAGATCTCGGCGGCCGAGGAGTATTTCTAGTGAGCCCATAGTTGTCTGAAGGGGAAAACTGTTTGAAGTTAATTTTCAGTAAGGGATTTCTGGGACTTCACGAGGCGAATGCGCCGAACTCGCACGTCATCCGAAGTGTCACCGATTTGGGCAGTGTTCATTGGGATATTGCGGTGGGTTGACTGGCGTGTGACGTCGACATGTATTTTTGGATGGAGGTGCACTTTTGAGCTAGTGGTTTTTGATGCTCTCTGTCGACGCTCGGTGTCGATGTGAATGGGATAGTTGGGATTAGATCTAGGGCTAGATCCAATTATGATCTATACAGATCTACTATCAGTACTTACAAAGTGATAGCGCGCTCGTGAAATGAGAGAGTACACAATCCAGCTAGACGCAGACTGTCTAACTATCTGCGTCTCATAGGATGGTGTGCTCTCTCTCTCTATCGTGTCGCAGGTGAGAGAGTACACGATCCAGCTAGACGCAGACTGTCTACCTATCTGCGTCTATAAGATGGTACACTCTCTCATACTCACTATCAGGTGCGATAGAGCGCGTTAGCCTCGTGGGTGGATAGAGAGTAAGTGATTGTGCAGGGGTGAGGGAGTACACAAAACGGCGAGACGCAGACTGTTTATCGATCTGCGTCTGACTGAATCGTACTCTCGCTCGCTCTCACAAGGCCCCAGCTGCGATAGAGCGCGTTAGCATCGGGGGTGGATTAGGAGGAGAGAGTAACGTTGCAGATGATTTGTGCAGTAGAGCGCGTTTTCATATGATAAAATCCTTCCCGAACCAGAGACAGGTTTCTCGATGCCTTACTCGAGACAAACACCAAATCCTTTCTCGTCAAATTTCTCGATTTCCAGCTCTCCCTCTTCGTGGTCTACCTAATCTGCTACTTCTCGATGTGGAAGGGCATTCACACATCCGGAAAAGTCGTATGGTTCACCGCCCTCTTCCCCTACGTGGTCCTGGGCATCCTGTTCATCCGAGGTGTCACCCTGCCCGGATGGCAAAATGGAATTGAGTATTACCTCCGGCCCAACTTTGAGATGCTACGAAAGCCATCCGTCTGGCAAGATGCTGCCACTCAAGTCTTCTTTTCCCTGGGGCCTGGATTTGGAGTCTTGATGGCCTATTCGTCGTACAATGATTTTCATAATAATGTCTATGTGTAAGAGACTTCTAACTGCTGAAAGAAGAATTTTCTCATTGTCAGTTAAATGTTTTCAGTGACGCCCTCTTCACCTCCTTCATCAACTGCGCCACCTCCTTCCTCTCCGGCTTCGTCATCTTCTCAGTACTCGGCTACATGTCCTGCAAATCGGGAAAAACCATCGACGCAGTCGCCCAGGAAGGTCCCGGCCTCGTCTTCGTCGTCTACCCCGAAGCTCTTGCAACCATGCCATGGGCTCCGTTCTGGTCGGTGCTCTTCTTCCTCATGCTCATGACGTTGGGTCTGGATTCGTCGTTTGGCGGCTCTGAGGCGATAATCACAGGGCTCTCGGATGAGTTCCCTGTGCTCAAGAAGCATCGCGAGGTTTTCGTGGGCTGTTTGTTCTCCTTTTATATGCTGATTGGTGTGGCCATGTGTACGGATGTGAGTATGATGATGTTGAAGTTGAAGACTCTTCCGATTGTCTGATGTTTAGGGCGGAATTCTCATCATGGAATGGTTGATCATCTATGGTACCACCTGGGGATTGCTCATCGCGGTGTTCTGCGAGGCCATGGTCATCGCCTACATCTATGGTAACCATACACCAACCCTGAACTATACACCAATACACCCACATCCCCACCCAGGTCTCCGCCAATTCGTGCGCGACGTCAAAGAGATGATGGGCTTCCGTCCCGGCAACTACTGGAAGTTCTGCTGGAGTTGCGCCGCGCCACTCATCCTGCTGTCGATGATCACCTCGAACTTTGTCAACTATCAGGCGCTGACGTATCAGGATTACGTCTATCCGACGTCCGCCAACGTCATCGGCATCATTTTCGCGCTGTCGGGGGCTTCGTTCATCCCGATTGTCGGGGTGTACAAGTTGGTGAACGCCAGGGGGAACACCATTTCTGAGGTAAGGGGGTTTGTAGGTTGTGGGGAAGTGGTGTAGTTCTGGTGGACAAGGATTATTGAGGTGGTGAGGGAGAGGGTGTGAAGGTGGTGTAGTTCTGGTGGAAGAATTGATTGTCCATGAGGACTACATGGTAGAAAAGAGATGTTTTAATTGACTTCAATAGTCTAGTTGTGTAGTTCTCGTGGATAATGATCATTGAGGTGGTGAGGGTGTTTTTGTGGAGGTGGTGTAGTTCTCGTGGACAATCTGTTTGTCCTCGAGAACTACACGATCTCGTGGCAAACATCATCGTGTAGTTCTCGTGGAGAATACGACTAAATTTACTAAATTCTCCAATGATTGTCCACGAGAACTACACAGCTAGCCAATAGTAGCAATCCAATGGTCCACGAGAACTACAAAACTAGACAGTGAAGTTTTCAATAGAGCGCATATGCATCACCAAAAGACACTAGTTGTCCACGAGAACTACACGATCTATTAGCAAGCCAAACCCTCTGTAGTTCTCGTGGAGAATACGACCGTTTTTACTGAATTTTCTAACGATTGTCCACGAGAACTACACGCCTTACCAATAATAACTACAAAAACTAGACAATGAAGTGTTCAATAGAGCACATTTGCATCACCATAGACACTATTGAACTTGTCCACGAGAACTACACACATTTGCAGAAATGGGAGCGCGTGACGATGCCGTACCGAAAGCGGCCCAACCAGACCGAGTACATCCCGATCCCGACGACGCAACCGCACTCTGACATCATGCTTTAGACACGCCCCCTTTTTCTATTAGATGTAGATTTACACACACATCCGCACTTTGGAACACTTTACACTGTTAGCCCCTTCCACTTCACTTCGTTTTACTTTTATCTCACTCTTTCTCCCTTCTTCCTATTCTTTTTTTTCACTAATTTATATTTTCTATAAACACAGTACCGCAACTCCGCCCACAATGGCTCTTTGTTGATGAAATTTTGTGAAGATGTACATTGAACTGAGAGCTAAATTTTATTAGTTAACAACTTTTTATGAAAATTGAAATTGAAAAAGTTATATTGATTTTTATAAACCGTTATCTTAAAAATTTTCAAAATTTGAAAACACCCTTTAGAAAAATTAACATAACTTTTTCAGCTTTAATTTTCATAAAAAGTTGTCAACTAACAAATTGTAGCTCTCAAGTTGCTGAACCTTGTAAAACAAACTTTTTTTAAAATGAGCAATTGTGGGCGGGGTTATGAGCATTTAAAGTTTACTAGATGGTACTGCCCCACTATACTTATAATTGTATTTTCATTCGTTTTCTATAAGATTTTTCGAATTTTTTTTGCTGGAATAATGAAAGAATCTCAACCTGAACTTGCATCTAACTGAATCTGAATATGAATCTGAACTGAAACGCATCGAATTCTGAACCGGTTATGGAACATGTTCCCCTTCTCCCCAATTACACTCCGTTGTAATTGCATAGCAAAAATGAAATCAGCTGTCCGGACGTCATCATTATAATTGATACTTTAAGGAGTAAAGGCGGTTGTCACTTTTCCCACCCGAAACCTGACCCTCTTTTATTCCCGAACTGCCCAAACAAATGGTGTGTACTTCCATACTTTCAAACTTTTACCATACTTTTACCTTTTTTCTCAACATTTTGAAAGATTTTCTCACTTTTAACAGTAATTTTTACCTGAAAATCATTTTTCCCCTTGAAAATACAGTAATCCATGTGATTTTCGTGGCGAGACCTAACTTTTCTCAATATCGGGAATTTTCTTTTTCAAATCAATCTTTAACTGAAAATAAATATCAAAACTGAATTCTCCATTCAATTTGGAGCATTTTGATACCCATATCGACATACTTTGGATGAATTTCAGATTTTTGTATTTTCGATGCGGGACCCAAAATTTTTCAATTTTCGAAAAATTCACTTTCTACATCGATATATACATCAAAATGCTCCAAATTAGATGAGGACCCTGAAAATATAACTTCCAACGCAAAATCTTCAATTTTGAAAGTTTTCGTGGCGAGACCCAAGATCGACCGAAAATTTTGAATTTTTCGAAAATTTTCAAAAGTATATCGATATGGGTATCAAATTACTCAGAATTTATTGTAGAATATGAAAATCCTAATGAAAACTGTCAAATCTTGAAAAATAAGGTTTTCGTGGCGAGACCCAACTGTCCAAAAACTTGAAAATTTTTGAAATTTTTCAAATGTAGGTCAATATGGATATCAAATTACTCCAAATTCAATGAAGATTTTGAAAATCATAGTTTCAATTTTACAAAACTTCAGGTTTAAGGTTTTCGTGGCGAGACCCAAAAAGTGCACTTCTCAAACATGACCCCATTTGTCCATCAACTTGTCAATCATTATTACCCTCCCCATCCATCTGTCCCTTTAAGGTGTTCCCTTTTTTTGCTCTTTCTCTGTGTCTCCATTCTTTTTTTTTGTATACGCTTCCGTTTATGACTAATTGTTTTGTCGATTCAACAAAAAACAATATATTTTCAAAGGAAATGCGCGACGAGGACTTTTGCTGTGCGGTTTGTCTCGATTTTTTTGTTGAGGTTGGTGATTTTTTCCTAAAAATGTGTCAAAAAATCAATAACAGCCTTGTATAATCGATTGCGGCCACTCTTTCTGTCAATACTGCATTGAAAGTCACTTGAATATAAATGAAAAGTGTCCATTGTGTAGAAGCCATGCAGGACATCCGATTAGGAATCGGTGAGTTAGATGAGGAGCGTGTTTTGACGCACTACAATCTAATCATCTTCATTCCAGACAACTCGAATCCCTGACAATGAGCTACGTGGCATCGCGGAGTCTATCAGATGAGTATCATGAACGGATGAAGCTGAACCGGAAACGATTGCTGCTCCAGAAAAGAGCCCTGGTGGTGATTTGGACGACACTGAATAATCAGCCAGGAAGAGCCACAGAGATTTTTAACATTGTGAAGGTATTTGCTTTTCCTTAACCCAATGAAAGTCTTTCTTTTAGAACGTAGAAGACATCGACTTGAAGTCGGAAATAATGCGACAAGTCTCCCAGCAAGAAGGCGTCGGATTGGAGAGGATCGGGGAGAACAACGGTGATGCGACGACGATTTGTTTGAGGAGATTGCAATGAGCATAAATGAACATAAATATTGATTTTTATACTTTTCAAATCTTCTAAGCTACATTGACAAAGAAAAAAGTCCAGTGGGAACGAACCCTCCAATCGAGGAACTATACCACTGCTCCACTGGGCCGCTTCGCGTCTGTGCGATGAAGAGATGCCGCTGCCGGATTTACGAGAAGATGAAGGCGCCTGCGCCTTTTTTGGCATTGTACTGTACTTCAGCTCTCTCTTCAGCTCTCTCAACCAATCCAGAACGTCTTCCGAATTTCGCGCCAATTCCAACTGGGGACTAGTTTGTTGATTCTAGGCCGCGCCTTCGTGAACTCCTTTCCAACGTCGAAGTTTCTTTTAAAATCACAGTCTCCGCTCGATCTCAAATCTCATTGGCGATGACTCATTCTTCAGAACAACTTGAATTTCGTAAACCTCAAAGTTTTGTCGACTTTCACTGAAGGTCCAAATGGGCTAAACATTTTCATGATCAGATTGGTGGAATTGAGCATCTGAAAACAATTTTTGAGTTTTTATAAAATCAATTCTCATGGAAAATCGATAAAATCCCCCCGAAACCATGAAAAAAAACAATCGAAAATTGAAAACACTCAAAACAAAAAAGTTTCGAACTTTGTGCATTTTTATGCCAGGTGCCTGCGGACCTTTGTCTACCGTACCCCATTTTTAAATTTCCCCATAAAATTATCCGTTTCTGGTGCCAGTTG
Organism: Caenorhabditis imperialis; assembly: GCA_963572205.1. Lineage (NCBI taxonomy): Eukaryota > Metazoa > Nematoda > Chromadorea > Rhabditida > Rhabditidae > Caenorhabditis > Caenorhabditis imperialis. The sequence continues at coordinate 2,290,967 of OY751541.1, forward strand.
AGTTCAAATCGCAGCGCCGAAGAAGTGAGATGCGAGAGAGTCGAGAGAAACAGAGATTAAAGGATCTTCATGATAGCGATTTGAACTTAACTGACATTTTGTCAGAAATGGATGATACATGCAGTGTGGAATCCCCGAAGCTTAATCACCCGGACTAGTAGTGCGTTGATTTTTGAAGCAATTTTTTTAATCAATGACAAAAACTTACATTATGCGGAATCAATGGAGCGTCGTTACGGGTGACTCATAGGATTTCACAACACTTCCAAACGTTTCCAGCGCCAGCTGCCAAAAAGTGAACTTTGCAAATGTGCGCGGTGCCAGGCGGCTAACAGGTGGCCCCTCACAGTCCTTCACGCTTCCACCACTTTCACTCAATGTTCTGCTATTCCCCTCGTCGCATCGCTTCGGCGATTCCAGTCTTTTGGGCATGGCTCATTTACTCCGTGCTCAGCGCCATGAAACCGTTCTCCGTGATTCAGCCTTTATCGATTAAAGTTGGAGTTCACTTGGTATTTTTGTTGGTGGTCATCGGGTTGATGGTGAGAGTTTACATCCAGCATCGAGCGCATCCAGTGTTCTCACCGAAATGGAAGATTGGGTGAGTGAAAATCGAGGGAAATTGGGAGAAAAAGGGAAAAATCAGAAAAAAAAAGAAAAATTTGAAAACAGAAAAAAAGAAAATTTCCAACGATGCTCCACAATAACGGAGCGCTTATAGTTTAGTGGATTCTTTTTTTTTCAAATTTTTCGCTCATTTTTTTCAAGTTTTCACTAATTTTTTCAAATTTTCACCATTTTTTTCCAAAATTTCGCCCACTTCTTTGAGTTTTCATCCATTTTTTCCAAATTTTAACCCATTTTCTCCAAATTTTAACCCATTTTTCCAAATTTTCACCCATTTTTCCAACTTTTTAACCCAAAATCATCATTTTCTAGCGCCCTCCTCACCGAGAACGACGCCACGTGTGACATATGTCTCGAGCTCATTGTGAAACCCCGTCGACTTCGTTGTGAGCACTTCTTCTGCAAAAAGTGCATCGTCCAGCATATCAACTATGAGAATACGTGTCCGATGTGCAAGCAGTGGGTTGTCGATTGTTATGAGAATAGGTGAATTGTAGTTTTGTGATTAATGACTAACTAGGGAGGATATTGGTATCATTCGGAAGGTCTTGAGGATTTTGAAACTGTTTTTCATTTTCGCTAGTTTATACTTTGAGCAGAGATATGGAGCTTTTTTGTGCCCATTTTGAAAGCTTCATATCTCGGCTCCAAGTATCATTTAGCATACATTGAAAACAGTTTTGAAATCCTCAAGATCTTTCGAACATACCAATCTCGTTCTGAACATCCAAATCACCTCACGATCATTCCCTTGTAACCAAAATTTCCCAACTCTTTTTCAGAATGCTCACATATAAAGTGCTCCAGTGGATCAAAGCTAACAACCGTGTGACAGAGTACATGGAAACCTTCCAAGCAAAGAAAAAACTCCGTATCAGACGCCCCAACTTGGCTCGATCACTGATAGTGTTCCTGACTCCATTCTTCAAAAAAGTCGTTCAAGTTCGGGAGCCTCGATCTTGGAAATTTGATGAAATACGTCCGAGACATGGGAATTATCCAATTTTTGTGGCATATAGGGAGGATGAGACTGCATTTTAGTTGGGGGGAGTTACGGACAGTGGTTTTTGAGTTGTTTTGGGAGGAATAGTGATTTTTTGACTGTTTTTTTAAGGGGATAGTAGGAATTGCAGAAGATATGGTTCTGAATGAGGCTAGGCAAACTTTTGTAAAGGTTTTTTTCACTACAAGACCACGATTTATGATTTTATGAGTCGATTTGTCCTAAATTGCTTTTTTTTGTGAAATGTCAAAATTTCTAACCTAGAAAACTCTTTTCCCTTGCAGAACCCTGTAAATCTAATCCACTCAAACTTTCTCATTCAAATCTTACAATTAATTTCCATTGTACAACTCCCATATTCACATTTCACAGTTCAATAAACTCATTTACACTAATAAACCTCCCAACCAATAACAATAATTACCTGCCACCTCGCGACAAAAATTCGCCGCAGTCAGCAGGATTCGAACCTACGCGGGCAGAGCCCAATTGATTTCTAGTCAATCTCCTTAACCACTCGGACATGACTGCACGAGAGGCAAGCCGGCGCGGGTGCGTACACGAGATCGCCATGATAAAAGATAAAAGTGTAAAAGGCTTTTTTCGTCAACCTTTATTGTATGCACAACCCCCCGACGAGGACTATAAAACCAACACATTTCCGCTTTTATCGCAACGTTTGCACAGTCCCAAAAATGAATCACAACGTGCTGGTGGTTCCCATGCCAAACTTGTCACTTTTTCGACGCTTTTCTTTCCAAAATCGTACTTTTTCGCTTTCCATCCCTATATTCCTGTAATTGTCACATGCTCCTTTATCAATTGCCTCCGATAAGAATTCATTTTTCACATAGCACACACACAATTTTTTGTGCTCTCTAGCTCTCCATTCGAAATCTCATTTCGACCACAATTTTTTGTGGTGGGCAGGAAGTCGTTCGTGGTTTGTCTGAATCCTTTCGTTTTTTCTTTTTATTGAGCAACAGTTTTGATCTCATGACACTATTGAAAACATTTTAATCTATTTACTGATAAGACATCATTTTTCACGTTTCATCATTTTTTCTCGGTTTTTTTTGGGTTTTCTAGCTTTTTACATCGTAAGTTTCTTCAAAGTAAGATTTTCACTTTAAAATTACTATCATTGGATAGAGAATTTCAAACTGAACATTTTTCCTGTTTACAACGTTCCTCTATCTTTAACGGTTCTCGAGAAAAACCCCAAAAACCAAAACGCGCGCTCTCTGCGTCTACTACTAAAGTGCGCACTCTCGTCGTCTCGCTCTCTGCGTCTCTGACCTAGGTGTTCTTTATATCATTCGAAAGGGAATTTTGCGGTGATTCTGATGGTAGTAGTGGTTTTTTGATATCGTGAAGCGTTTTTGAGAAAATCGAATTTTACTGTCTCTAACTATGTTTCCATCTTTTTGTAAAGCCTATTTGAGCTGAGCTAGGTTGAGTTAAGTCAGACATCAAGACATAATTTGTAGCCTATATTCAGAATTCAGATTCAGAATTCAGATTCTGATTCTGACTTCAAACTTCCGAATTCTGAATCCAGATGACGTTCATCCAGCTCCATCTGTGACATCAAACTTTCCTACAAAAAAGAGCCCGATTACTCACTGATATATTTCACATTTTGCATCATATTTGCACAATGACAACTGTTCCCCCACGCTTCTTTGTTATATTTATACAACCTCCTTTTTTTTTCTTTTTCTCCCAGCTCATTTTGCTCCATTTTACAGATGCCATTTATAAGAGCCGAGGTCACCACTCAGTATCCTAATCCGGCGTGTTTGGTGAGTCCTAATTAGCCTAATTAGGTGCCTAATTAACTAATTAGCCTAATTAACCAATTAAGGACGACGATCCGAACTGCGACCTCACTCGATACCTGGTGGTTCTTGTTGTCGTGCTCGTCGTCATCGCGCTGATCATGTGCATTTGTCGGCAGTTTATGAGATTGGTCATTGGAAAACGGTTCGTTATCAGTGACGACTTTTGAAGAACGGCAGAGACGCAGACAGACAGGCGGCGAGAGAAAAAGTGGGGTAGTAGACGCAGAGAAGCAAGAAGGAATGGTTTTTCGTGATTATCTCGAAAACGGTTAGAGATATCAAAAAGTGGCAAGAGGGAAAGTTGATCAGCGTAAAATTTGGCGTTGAATGATATACATAACATGCAGATTTTGAAAATTGACAAAGATGGCCTAGGATTAGCAGTGGGGTTTCTAGTCCCCCACTAATTTCACAGATTTTTAAAGATTTTACCTGTGAGTTGAGCATTTGAATGCTAAAACAGCTTATTTTCCACTTTTTTCAAACGAAATTGCAGTTTTGTACTTCTCGTGGACAACTTTCGGCTCCTCCTCTAAGCATCAAAATTTTGCAGTTTTTTTTGACAGTTTCATTCAAAAAAGTTATACAAAACCATTGCCAAAGAAATATTTGAAAAATATGGCCTGCAAAACGAGAAAAAGCGGGGGACTAGTTTTCCAAAAGTTGAATTTTCTCTTCCACGCGTTTTTCTAGCTTGTCTTTCGATATTTTAAAAATTCCTTCGACGAAATTGTTCATCTTAATCTATTCTATTTTTCTATCAAAAAAAAATTATGAAAATTTCACCACAAGCCGAGATATTGTCCACGAGAACTACACAACTGGATTTTCCTCTTCCACGTTGTTTTCTCTTGCTTTTCCAGCGTTTTTTCAAATTTTTTTCGACTACCTTGTTTAAAATTAGTTTTTCTACCATATAATCACAACAAAATGTCAAATTTCAAGTGGCAATACATTGAAAACAACGTTGAAAGCCATATTTGTGCATATTTTGTTATTGTGCACAGTTTATTTAGTACACTGTATTGTTATTATTATGCCAAAGGGGGTGCAAATTGCAATCAAAACAATATGAGAGGGAGGTGCTCTTTTCTTATCACCTCCATCGATCGGCACGCGCTTTACTTTCACTTCCTTAAACTCGCTAACATGTGCTGTTTTTTGCTCTGCTTTCTCGGATTGTTCAGGTGCATTCATTTATTGATAGGAATTTTGAAAAAATCAATAATCAATACTTTCAGAAATCGACAACCTCCACAGCCTGACACAGATGTCATTTATCCGAGAGAAGGTAAAAAGTAGAAAAAATATAAATAATAGGAAAAATGGGGTTCAGGGTTTATTGAATTCTTCGTCGCATTGAATGCAAATCATGGTGAGCGGGAAAAAGTGTTGTGGTGTGAATGGTGTTGTGAATGGTGTTGTGCGTTGAAACACGCTCCAGAAGATGGTAGTGCGGTAGAACACGCTCCATTGATGAATAGTGCGCTAAAATACGCTCTCCGGGTGAATAGTGCGTCAGAACACGCTTGATTGGTAAAAAAGTGCTTTGAAACACGCTCCATGAGTTTGTAGTGCGTTAGAACACGCTCCAGTATATAGTTGTGCGTTGAAATACGCTGCAGTTTGGAGTAGTGCGCCAGAACACGCTCCATAAGAACTGTAGTGCGTCAGAAAACGCTCCAAAATCTTGTAGTGCGTTAAAAACACGTTCCAGTAAAAAATCGTGTGTCAAAACACGCTCCATAAAGACTGTAGTGCGCAATGGTGCGTCAAAACACTATTCACTAGGGAAAAGTGCGTTGAAACACGCTCCGATAGGTCATGTTGCGTCAAAAACACGCTCCAGTGCATAGTAGTGCGTGAAAAACACGCTTCATAAGATCGTAGGGCATCAAATCAAACCTCATTAGTTCCCAGTGCGTCAGAACACGCTCCTCAAAATCGTAGTGCGCCTAAAGACGCTTCATAAGGTCGTAGTGCGTTGAAACACGCTTCACTAGACTGTAGTGCGCCAGACACGCTCCCTGACAAGAACTTTCCGAACTTTTCCATACGTCAAATCACATCACAAACACCCTGACCTACTCGGTCAGGGTGTGTCTACGAGCACAATCACAATCAGCAACAAACCACATTCCAGACCACCGCTCCTCTCGCGCCGCCCATCAAAATTTCGGTTTCATGGACCCACCACCCCGCTACGAACAGATATTCAAGCGGAATGGTGGCACACCATCAGTGGTCACCACGAGACACGCACCCAGCGTCACCGCCTCTTCCGGAGAACTGTTGCCTCCGAGTTATGAGCAAGCGGCGATCGTCGCCAGGGCTCATGCTCTTTCTCAGTCGGCTCCGATTCCATTGGCGGTGGATATGAATCAGTGAGCAGAGTTTTTTTTTTTGAATGTTTAACTTTTTGTAGTCCTTCAATGCCCTCACCTGCTTCTACCATTCTGGATATCGAGTCAGAGATGGCAAATATTCAGAATCATGCTCACGCGTGTGCTCATCGATACGATTCGAATCATGCTGATGGTAAAAATAATACTTCCTTTCTTTTTTTTTTCATAATTTTTTTTTTCAGAAGTGGCTCGAACTGCGACATCTATCACTGAAACTGTGAATTCCTCTGCTCCAGCTCTCCCAGAGCTCGAGGCTCCAGAAGGTGGGTCAAAAATCCTTTGAAACCAAGAAGATTGCAAAAGTTAGGCCATGAGCTTTGATAGGGCTTTTCTGTAGTAAAAATTTTTTTTTTGGAATTTTTTTCTGACAGTTTTATTGATTTTTTACTCATATTCTATCTGAGAAACTTTTTCCCACTGAAAAAATCACCTATCACCTCAAAAATTCATTTCAAAATTCTCTTAGTTGCAAAAGTTAGGCCATGAGCTTTTATAGGGCTTTTCTATAGTGAAAAAAGGTTTTTTTTGATTTTTTTTTGATAGTTTTATTGATTTTTTACTTATATTTGTTCCAATCAAAGTTTTGCTACTGAAAAATCACTTATCACCTCAAAAATTCATGAAAAAATTCATTTAGTTGCAAAGTTAGGCCATGTGCTTTTATAGATCTTTTTATAGTGAAAAATGGTTTTTTTTCATATATTTTTTTTTGACAGATTTATTGATTTTTCACTCATATTCAGTTTTATCAACTTTCTACTACTGAAAAATCATCTAAAACCTCGAAAAAATCGTTCAAAATGTTCTAGTTGAAAAAGTTAGGCCATGACTTCATCTTTCTCTTCCATCTCTCATTTTTCTTGATGTCTCGTCTTTTTTCATCAATCTCCAACAAAACCCACCCAAAAACCGATCCTAATCGCTGATTGGTCAGCTGTGTAGTTCTCGTGGACAAGTCATTTCAGTTTTTGCCTATTTCTACTCTCCCATAAGCTTTTTCAAAAATTCCTTCGACTATTCTGTTCAGAATTTCATTCTGCATCTTTCTATCAAAAAATCTTACTTTAAAAGTTATCAACTCCAGAGGAAAATGCTAAAAGTTGCAGGCGGACCACCCGGCTACGACACCATCAGTCTCCACGATGAGACCACCACCCGTTGATGCCATCCATTCTCCCGAGTGCCATATCAGATCTCTTCTAGTCATTTTTTTTTTCAATTTGACATAATGAATTGCAATAAATAGCTATCAGTTTATTATTTATGAAAAAAAAGCAAGTCGTCGTTGTAAAAGTACAAGTGACACAGAGATCGGGACACAAAAATGCGGGGAATTTAAAAAATCAATAAATCAATAGATCACATCGATGCCCGAGTCGCCGTTCTCGCTCTTCAACGTCGGCTCGCCGTCGTGCTCGATGGCGATGGCGAGCCGTTGCGAGATGGAGCCACTTCGGCTCGAGATGATCTCATCTGGAGCGTAGATGACGTCGTCGGCATGGTTCTCGGGGAGGCGGATGTGACTGGTGTACATTGAGATGGTGGAGCGCGTCATGTCGTCGGCTAAAAATGTTTCGAATTGAGGGAAAGTAAAAGTGGGCGTGGCCTACCATGAGAAGACGTCGAGAGGCGATCGCCATTGGCGACGGTGGAAATCGGACGGCTTCCCGAGGCGGAGGATCTCGCGCGGTATTGCACTTTGGTTCTGGAAGAGAAAAGAGTTGTCCGAGAGAAGTACACGAACGGGAGGGGGTAGCCAATAGGGAGATGGCCTAGGTTTTGCTGTTTTGCAGAGGGATACAATGTTTGCAATGTTATTTGACTGATTTAACATGAGAAACGAGCAATTCGTGGATAGTCCTCGAGAAGTACATGAAAAAATGGGGTAGCCAATAGGGAGGTGGCCTAGGATTTGCAGTTTTGCAGAGGGATACTATAGATTGGATTCAAATGTTGAAGGATTATTCGACTTCTATTTAGCTAATGTACTCAATTTTTATGAATGAAGTGAAAATTGTTGATAGTCCTCGAGAAGTACACGAAATCGAGGATTATCCAATAGGGAGGTGGCCTAGGTTTTGCAAAAAATTTTATTTTCACTGATTTTGACAGTTTTGTCCGTAAGTTTGATCAGAACGTAACTATTTATATAATGCTAACTGTCAGATTTCCAAAAAACCTTTTATTATTATAGAAAATTAGAAAACTTTTCAAGAAAAGGGTGAAATTGCAAAACCTAGGCCATCCATGTTTTGTACTCCTTGTGGACTAAAAATCATCTTTTCAAAATTCTATTTTGACAGTTTTGTAGAGTATTGAAAACTGTATCAAACTATCAAAGAAAAATAGAGAAATTTGAACTGATGGCCTAGAAAATTGATAAAGTTAGTGGTGGCCTAGGTTTTACAGATCCGAATATTCGTGTTGTTTTTGTGGTCTTCAAAATTATCGTATCGGAAATGTGTTTTGACAGTGTTGTAGAGCATCAAAAACTCTATCAAACTATCAGAGAAAATATAGAAAATTTTCATTTAAGGGCCTAGAAAACTCAAAAAGTTAATGGTGGCCTAGGTTTAACACATCCGAATATTCGTGTTGCTTTTGTGGACTTCAAAATCATGGTATCAAAAATCCGTTTTGACAGTTTCATAGAGCATTAAAAACTGTATCAAACTATCAGAAAAAAATAGGGAAATTTGAACTGATGGCCAAGAAAACTGATAAAGTTAGTGGTGGCCTAGCTTTTGCAAACTCAATATGTCGTGTAGTTCTCGTGGACAACAAATCATTGTATCAAGAATCCGTTTTGACAGTTTTATAGAGCATTAAAAATTCTATCAAATTATCAAAGAAAACTTAAGAAAATCTCTTCTGGGAGTCTAAAAAACGCTAAACTACTGGTGGCCTAGGTTTCTCAAACGTAAATTGTCGTGTAGTTCTCGAGGACTACATCTTTTCAAAATTTCGTTTCGACAGTTTTATAGAACATTGAAAACTGTGTAAGACTACCAGAGAAAAAATAGAAAATGTTCATTTGAGGGCCTAGAAAACCAGAGATATCACTGGTGGCCTAGCTTTTGCAAAGCTCTTTTCAGCGTTTTTCAGGGTTTTTCAGGGCTCTGAAGAGATTTTTTAGAAATTCCTTCGACAAACTTATTTGATTTCAGTGGCTCTATTAAACTGTGAGAGTGGATTTTCAAATTACAATCCAGAATATAAGAAAAAACAGAAAAAAGAAAAACTGAAACTCACGGCGTGCTAAACCGACTCTCAACCGCTCCCGTCGGATCCTCTCCATTCTCATACTTGAACTGCATCAAATCGAAGCTCCTCTTCATCGCCTCCTTCTCCTCCTCATCATGAATCTGTTTCCTCCGCAACTCCTCGATCTGTCCCACCAGAATCTTCTCCCCATTGATCTTCTGATCCAACATCTGTTTGTACTCGTTCGCCTTGTGCTTCCACTTGCTGATCTCCAGCTCTTTCAACGGGATCTCATCCACTTGCAACGACAGATTCTGATTCCTCTGCCGAAGCTCCTTCATCTCGGCCGACTTCATCTCCAACGCCGTCTGAAGCGAAGAAATCTCCTTCGTCAGCATCTGATTCCGATGGTCGCAGTCGTTGGCGAGCGCCGCCTGGAGGGTCTTCTTGTCCTGGGCCAGCTGCTCGCACGTCTTCTCCGCCTCGGCGATCTTCTCGTCGAGGCACGAGACGACCTTCTGATGACGGCTCGACATAGCACTCATTTCCGCTTCTTTTCGAGCTCGTTCGTCTTCCAGGGATCGCTCGAATTCTTTCTGTTTTTCGGCGGTCTGAAAAGAGAGTGTGGTTGAGAGGGGTTGGGTTACTGTAGAGGTTAAAGGCGCATGTTCAAAAATATGGAAAGTAGTGAATTTTTTAAATTTGATGTTTGACCTACTTTATCTGATTTTCCTCTAGTTTGTTGACTTTTGACCTAAATTTCCTATTTTGACCTGCTTTTCAAAACTTTGACCTACTTTTCATAATTTTGACCTACTTTTCATATTTTTAACCTACTTTTCGAAGTTTTGACCTACTTTTCATAGTTTTGACCTAATTTTCCCACTTTTGACCTACTTTGCATAGTTTTGACCTACTTTTTATTATTTTGACCTACTTTTCATATTTTTGACCTACTTTATATAATTTTGACCTAGATTTCCTATTTCTTACCTACCTAATGTAATTTTGACCTACATTTTATAGTTTTGAACTACGTTTCATAGTTTTGATCCATTTCTCATAGATTTGACCTACTTCTCTTATATTTGATCTACTTTTCATAATTTTGACCTACTTTTACTATAGAAATGATGATTTTTATCAAAAATTCGAAAATTTATTGGCACAGTGATAAGGAGTGCTACAGTAATCTTGTAAATTCGTGGTAAGACCCTCTATACCGATATTGATCGAAAAAAATTATCAAAAACACTTTCTGGGCAGAATTTTTCGCAGATTTCAAATTTTCAACTTTCAATTTCCACAAAATTCCACAAAAAAACCCATACCTGTGCCTCATGCACCTTCTGCATCTTGTCGACGGTGGCCGCATGACTCCTGACCACTGAAAAAACGAGCAATAACACCGGCGCGGCTCCGGCAGCAACGGAGAGCAACGAGGCGGAGCACTCGTTGCTCACGAACATGCACGCCGAGAAGGAGAGGGCGGCGGTGAGGGTGGCGACGAGGGTGGCTCGTTGGGACACTTGGTGGCGCATGTTTCTTTTCACACTTTTTAGTGGGGGGAAAAGCAGTGTGTGCGTGTGTTGAAAACGGCTAGATGCGCCGGTCGGATAACGGTCGTTTTCCATTTATAACCCGTCGAGAAAGAGAAAGAGATGAGATGAGAATGATCTTGTTCGTCACGAGTGGTGGAGGGAAAATGGGGGTGGGAAACATGGTGGTCAACTATTGGTCAGTGGTGTAGTTCTCGAGGACAATCTTCAATTCAAGGGGGTCTGCGAAAGTTAGGCCACCTCCTGATTGGTCAGCCGTGTAGTTCTCGTGGACAAGCTATCCCCCTTCCTTATCAATATAAGCGTGCTACAAAAGTTAGGCCACCACTTAACCACCTGGCTGTTCGCTTATTGGTCAATGGTGTAGTTCTCGTGGACAAAGATGAGTAGAAAAAGTTAGGCCACCCTCTCATTGGTCAGTTGTGTAGTTCTCGTGGACAATCTACCCCCTCTTCCCACATCCAAGGCAGATTGCAAAAGCTAGGCCACCACGCGACCCCCTCTCCTCCACGCTCATTGGCCACCCGTGTACTTCTCTCGGACCCACCTTGCTGATTACTGCTCTTCATCTGCTCCACATCCTCCTCGAACTTTTTCCTCGCCTCATCGAGCATCTTCTTCAGCTCGCCGAGCTCTCCCGCCTTCTTCTCGTACCTCTCACAAACCCCCCTCCACTTTTTCTCGTGTTCCTCACTCATCCTCCTCATCACTATCGTCATCGCCTCGAACGCACGAGCGGATTGTTGAAGGCGTGCCAGCTTTTCTTTGTCGTCTGGAACACATTTAATCAAAAGTGTGATAGTTATCATAATAATCATCAGAAAATTAAAAACTTACCAATAGCGACCGCCTTTTTGGGTTTCGCGGAGGCGATGCTTGAAGTCGTTGATGTTTTTCTCGCGGGAGTTTGAATTTTGGAGCCACCCGCGAAGGAAGAGGTGGGGAATTTGGCGGAGGAGGTGGATGGTGTGGACACCACTGGCTTGGCGATCGGTTTTTTCTCCTTTTCGACGCGTTCTGGAATAGAGAAAGTGAGAAATCTGTAGCTATGTCTGCGTCTATAGATAAAAGACACTCTCTCACTCCCTTTTCTCTGCGTCTCCTACCTAACCCTCCTCCTCTCTCTCTCTCTCTCTCTCTCTCTCTCTCTCTCCCTCCCTCCCTCCCTCCACCTACCTTTCGGCGGTGGCGCCGTGTACAACGGCTTCCTCTCCTTCTTCGGTCTCTCTACCGGCGGAGCCGGTGACACCTTCTTGCTCGCCGCATTCAACGTCTTCAGCGGCGTCTTGGAGACGGAACGTCGGGGTGTCGAATCAGTAGAGTCTCCTGAAAGAGACATTGGCGTTCAGAAGAATGTAGGGATATAGGAAGTTGGGGATGAGATGAGCATGTGTTTTATTATGAATGGAGATGTTTATGGAAAGGAAATGGGAAGGAGAAAGAGGAGGATGATGTTATTGTCCACGAGAACTACACGGCTGGCCAATAGGAGAGCGTGGCCTAGGTGCAAAACCTAGGCCACGCTTCTATTGGTCAGCCGTGTAGTTCTCGTGGACAATCCAATTTTCAGCTTATTTCGGCTCTCCATGAAGCTTTTTCAAAAATTCCTTCGACTAATCGGATCAGAATTTGATTTTCTACAGCCTCACCATCTTTATTCTCCTTTTGCTTTGGAGCCGGCGGCGGGAGCAACGACACCCTGCTCTTCACCTCCTTCTTCGGCTTGCTCTTCTCCGCTTCTATGGAGGCCTGGAATTGCTCCGTTTTAAAGCTCCAAACTTTCAGAGGTACCTTCAACTGCTCCATCATGAGCTGATGCTTGCTCGGCGCTTTTGGCTTTACAGGGAACTTTGGAGCGGGTGGAGAGACGATTTCTTCTTTTTTCTTGGGTTTTTCTTCGACTTTTTGCTCTTTTGGTTGGGGTTGAGGCTCGGGCTCTTTTGGTAGTGGCTGGGGCTCTTTGGGTGATGTTTGCATAGTATCAGTCTTCTGAAAAGCAATAATCAATATAATAAGCGACCTACAGCAAAGATAACAAACGACGGAAAACGTAAAACTAGGCGTGTCTCTTTTTCCAATGTTTCCACTTTGCATAAATTACGCCCTATCTTTCTATTCAAAACCAAAAAAGCAACCCGCCTTTTCATCCTTTGTCTCCATCTCCAGGGAGCCTGTGACAGTCGCATTTCCTATAACATCATCCATCATTCTGATTCTCTTCTGAATACTCACCATTTTCCAACACCATGCCCAAAAACGGATTCGTATTCCCCATGGGCGTCTTGTTGGCGTTCACATCATTCGGCAGTGCTCTCGTCTCGACGAGCGGCGTCTCGAGCTCGTCGTCTTCTATGATCGGAAGATGCTCGACGCCGATTCGCGACTCGCCGAGGGTCACTGACGATTGCACTGCAAATTTGGAGTTGTCCACGAGAACTACACGGGAAGATATTGGGGGAAAGTGTGGTTGTGGTCAGGTGTGTAGTTCTTGAGGACAAGGAGATTGTTCACGAGAACTACACAGATAGAAAATAGTGTAGTTCTCGAGGACAATGAGACATAGTGGGAAAATGTGGTCTTTTAGAAGGCCGTTGCCTATTGGTCAGCTTTGTAGTTCTCGTGGACAATAACTATTTTTGCTATAGCATTTGCTGAATTGTCCTCGAGAACTACACGGCTGACCAATAGTGCAAATTCGAACTGGTGGCCTAACTTTTGCCTTTTCCGCTCTTTTTCTCTTTTTTCAACACTTCAAATTAACTTTTTGTTAATTTTTCTCTGATATATCGCTTCAGAATTCTAAATTCTACAAAAATCAATCTCTTAAGCTTTTAAAATTGACCCGAAAAGCCCTGAAAAACAGGGAATTATACCATGGAAGAGAAAAAGCTAGGCCACCATTAGTTTTCTTCATTTTCTAGGCCGCTTGATACCATTTTTTCAATTATTCTTTGCCAGTTTTGTTCTGTTTTTTATGTTCTACAAAACTGTCAAAACAGATTTAAAAAAAATGAAAGTCCTCGAGAACTACACAACAAATTCGGATTGCGAAAGCTAGGCCATCATTTGTTTCATGATTACTAGGCCGTCAAGTGACTTTTTTCCAATTTTTCTTTGACAGTTTTGTTCAGTTTTTCAAGTTCTACAAAACTGTCAAACCAGATTTTTGATAAGTCATAGTCCTCGAGAATTACACAACAAATTGAGTTTGCGAAAGTTAGGCCATCATTAGTTTTCTTCATTTTCTAGGCCACCCGAGAACATTTTTACAATTTTTCTTCGATAGTTTTGTTCAGTTTTTAATGGTCTACAAAACTGTCAAATCAAATTTTTGATAAGTCATAGTCCTCAAGAACTACACAACAAATTGAGTTTGCAAAAGCTAGGCCATATTAGTTTTCTCCATTTTCTAGGCCGTCAGATAACATTTTTCAAAATTTTCTTCGACAGTTTTGTTCAATTTTTCAAGCTCTACAAAACTGTCACATCAAATTTTTAATAAAGTCCACGAGAACTACACGGCTGACCAATACTCACTCTGCTCTTCCCTCCGCAACGCCTCTCTGTCAATATTGAACACCGACTTGACCATAGGCACACTCATCAAATCCCCGTCGTCATCATGGGGTAATTGGGGCTGTAATTAGGTGATTAGGTAATTACTTAATTAGCTAATTAATTAATTAATTACCCCCTTCCTGACTGTAAACGTGCAATTCGACATCATCATGGAGTCGGCGATATCGCTCCACGACCCGTTTGAGAACTGCAAATTTTGAAATTTTTTAAAAATTATTTGAAATTTTAATGAATAAAAAAGTAAAATCTAGGTGTTTTTTCTCAAAATCTTCAGGTGAGCACGAAAAAAGAGAGATAGAAAATGGGGGCTCACGGAGCAAACACACACTTTACAACGAGTGATATTGAAGTTTCGGAGGATGAAATCCGGAAAATGGACGAGAGAATTGAAAGGAGAAGGTGGTGAAAGTGAGGATGAAAAAGGTAGCGGTGCGGCTGAATGCATTCTCGGTCGTCCGTGCTATTATTGTTGCCAGAAGAAGAGGGGGAAAAGGGAAATGTGCGAATTCCGATGGAGAGCAGTCTTGCGTGTTTTCCACGAGAACTACACATTTTACACTTTCCAAGCATTTTACAATCGGAAAAAACTCAAAAAGTTGGCGTTGTCCACGAGAACTACACAGCCCACCAATAGGAGCGCCTTTCCTGGTGGTCGAAGATTTTCAAGATTTTCTCTTTTTTTTTTTGATAGTGGTTTATCTCAAATTCTACCAGTTTTTTGCAAATTCTGCTCCGACAGTTTTGTTTGAAATTAAATTTACTACAAACTAGCTTTTTAAATTTTGCAAATCGATAAAGGATGGAAGAGGAAAAGCTAGGTCCTTTCCTGGTGGCCGATGTTACCTCATCTTTTTGCTGTCGATTTTTTTCAACTTTATGAACTTTTTATAGAAATTTTGCTCCGGCAGTTTTGTTACAAATTAAATTTGCTACTGAATAGCTTTTTGAATTTTGAAAATCGGTCAAAGGAGCCCAGAAAAATGATCAAAATCATAGTGGAGGAGGAAAAGCTAGGCCATCATTTTGTGTTCTTCTCGTGGACAACTACTATTTGAATTTATTCTGAACATTGTTCAAATTAGAAATAAAGGATGAATCAGTGTTACATTGAACTAGGAACTCAAAAAGTTGATATTGTCCTCGAGAACTACACGGCTGACCAATAGGAGCCTTTCTGTTGATGTTTCCCTCATCTTTTTAATAGTGGTTTATTTCGAATTCTACCAGTTTTTTGAAAATTTCGCCCAAATAGTTTTGTTTAAAATTAATTTTACTACAAAATGATCGTTTAAATATTCCGAATCAGTAAAAGGATCCTGGAAAAAACACCAATAAACATGACGGACGAGAAAAAGCTAGGCCACCACTAGTTTTCTCCATTTTCTAGGCCGTCAGATAACATTTTTCAAATTTTTCTTCGACAGTTTGGTTCAGTTTTTTATGCTCTACAAAACTGTCCGAACGGATTTCAGATAAAGTGTTGCCCACGAGAACTACACAAGAATTAGCGAATTTGCTAATCTAGGCCATTATTAGTTATCTACGTTTTTCGAAGCGTTCAGATGATATATTTCAAATTTTTCTTCGACACTTTGGTTCAGTTTTTCAAGCTCTACAAAACTATGGGAGCCGATTTTTAAGAAGACAATTCTGAAGACGTGTACTCCACGAGAACTACACAGCCAACCAACAACACAACATCGCATACAACGCCAAAAAGTGCACCAAAGCCACGAATTCTACCAGTTTTTTGAAAATTTCGCCCAAATAGTTTTGTTTAAAATCAAATTTACTACAAGCTAGATTTTTGAATTTTGAAAATCGGTCAAAGGAGCTCTGAAAAACACGAATAAAAATGATGGAAGAGGAAAAACTAGGCCACCATAAGCCTTTCTACATTTTCTAGGCCGCCAGATAATATTTTCGCGATTTTTCTTCGACAGTTTGGTTTAGTTTTTTATGCTCTACAAATTGGTGGAAACGGATTTTGGATAAGGTGTACTTCACGAGAACTACACAACAAAATATTGAATTGGCTAATCTAGGCCAGTATTAGTTATCCAGGTTTTTAGAAGCGTTCAGATGAGATTTTTCAAAATTTTCTTCGACAGTTTTGTTCAGTTTTTTATGCTCTACAAAACTATCAAAACAGATTTTGGATAAAGTGTACTCCACGAGAACTACACAGCCAACCAACAACACAACATCGCATGCAACACCAAAAAAGTGCACCAAAGCCACGACACCACATCGTGACCCACCATGGAGCCGTCCATCATGTCCGAGTACACGGACATTTGCATCGGATCCACCTTCGGAATCGCCAACGGCTTCGACCGCACGTATACAGAGGTGGACATGACGTCTTCGGGTGGAGAGGTTAGTGGGTTGCGCAGTTGCAGCGCCGGAAGGGCGGAACGCGACAGGCGCTGTATGGGTGGATGGTGGGTGAATGGTGGTGAAGAGTTAGTAAAAACTTACATCAGAAGGTATTGGTGGAGGTTTCACCCTCTCATCGTCATCCAGTGAGACCCTGAAGAGCGGCGCGAAAATGCCGTGTTGTGGGGTGGCGATGAAGTAGGAGACGCCTGGAATCAGTTGTCCACGAGAACTACACGACTGACCAATGGCGAAGTACCTTGAAACGAGCCATCATGTTTCCCATTGGGCTCCAGCAACTCGACACCGCAAAACAAGCCGTCTTTTCCATGAATCGGCCCCACGTATCGTAAGAAGCCCTTCCCGACATTGACGACGTCTACCAGTCTTCCGATGTCGTGCGCCGTCACCACTTCTGTAGGGTTGTCAGCCTGAAATGTAGGGAAAATGGGATTAGAGGTGAGAAGTGAGGGGGGAAAGGGGGAAATTTTGCGTGGAAAATAGGTTTACTATATCAAAGCAAGTTCGCAAAAGATAATGGTAACTAGGAAGAATCGAACTTGCGACCTTCTGCTCCATAGTCATCAGCACTATCCACTAGGCCACAAATTCAAATTTTGAAAATGGTCGATATGGGTATCAATCAACGCAGAATTTTATGGAGAACACGAATTCATTAATTTTAGCTTAAAAGTACTAACAATTTTTGTTTTTTTAGCCAAAAAACACATTTTTTCATCACTAAACTTATTTTTTCGTTTAAAAATAACTTTTCACTATCAAAAACAGGTTTAATATATTACAGCAACTTTGCAAAAAATGATAGAATTCAGGAGGAATCGAACTTGCAACCTTCTGCTCCTAAGTCACCCCCACTATCCACTAGGCCACAAAGTCAAATTTTGAAAACGGGTTGATATGGGTATCAAACAACGCAGAATTTCATGGAGAACACGAATTCATCAATTTTGCTCAAAAATACGAACTATGTATATTTTTTTCAGCCAAAAAACACATTTTTTCATCACCAAACTCATTTTTTCCTATTCAAACTAACATTTTCATATCAAAAACAAGTTTATTCTATTAAATCAAGGTTGCAAAAATTAACTGCTACCTAGAGGAATCGAACCTGCGACCTTCTGCTCCATAGTCATCACCACTATCCACTAGGCCACAAAGTCAAATTTTGAAAATGGGTCGATATGGGTATCAAACAACGCAAAATTTCATGGAGAACACGAATTCATTACTTTTAGCTTAAAATTACTTGTGATTAATGTTTTTCAGCCAAAAAACACATTTTTTTCATTTTCAAACTTATTTTTTCCTTTTCAAACTGATATTTTCCTATCAAAAACAAGTTTTCTATACCAGAGAAACTTTGCAAAAGATAATGGTAACTAGAAGGAATCGAACTTGCGACCTTCTGCTCCCCAGTCATCAGCACTATCCACTAGGCCACAAAGCCAAGTTTTGAAAATGGGTCGATATGGGTATCAAACAACGCAGAATTTTATGGAGATCACGAATATCTAACTTTCAAACTGACAAGCTGAAAAATAAAAAAGTTACGTCCAAATAACTCGGAATTAATCGGAAAAATCATGTCAAACTGACCGCGATACATTTAATTCAATTCCAAACTATTTTAATTGATTTTCTATCAATTTTTAACTATTTCTCTCCTTTTCCCCATCAAAAGTCATCAAAAAACCATAAAAACCATAAAAAACACTCACCGTTCCCAAGTGCGACTTGTTCATTTCACTGATGCCTATAACATAATGATCATTTCGTTATCAAAATCACACTGATAAGGTTAAGGGGGAAAAAGAAGGAAGAGAAAGGAAATTGCGACGAATTCGAGACGAACTGTCAGATGACGTCGTAAATCAGAAGTGAATTAAAGCGAAAAAAAGAGCGAGAGGGAGGGAGAGTGAGAGACGCAGACAGCGAGAGTCTCTCACCGACTAATTTGATGCTTTTTGAGCGGCGGGAAACTCAAATATTTAGAAAAACTGGTTGAACATGTGTTTGTATTGTATTTGAGAGGGATAGAGAGACGCAGAGAGAGAGAGAGAGAGAGAGAGAGAGAGAGAGAGAGAGAGAGAGAGAGAGAGAGAGAGAGAGAGAGAGAGAGAGACGCAGAGAGAGAGACGCAGAGACACAGAGACGCAGAGACACAGAGACGCAGAGACACAGAGACGCAGAGACGCAGAGACGCAGAGACGCAGAGACGCAGAGACGCAGAGACGCAGACACAAAATTGGAAATTCATGAGAGCCGCGCGGACGTATTATCCCATTCCGCTAGGAAATTGGCAGCATATGGTCAATTTCCCTCTTCTTTCCCTTTTCACTGACCATTTTTAGTCCACGAGAACTACACCACTGACCAATAAGCGACTTTCAACTTTGAGCCCTCATAACTCCGCCGCTTTTTTCTCATTCTGGCTCAAATTTTTTGGAGTTATAGAGAAACACTAGAGCTATAAATTGTTAGTTGACAACTTTTTATGATATTTGAAATTGAGAGAGATATTTCGGATTTTCGAATTGCATCTTAACAGTATTAAGATAGATCGTTATGAAAAGTGGAGTTTGAAAACTGACAATAACTCAACTAGTTTCAAATTTCATAAAAAGTGTTCAACTACAAAGTTATAGCTCTGATATTAATCTACAACTCCACAAAATTTCAGCCAAAAAGAGCAAAAATGGGCGGAGTTATGAAGCATCAAAGTTAGAGCAAGCTTTTCCACGAGAACTACACCAGTAACCAATCACAGCGCTATCTATCGAAAATATGGACACATTTTGTAATTCTCATTAACAAAACAGCCTAAACTCCCATGAAAAGCTAATAAATAATGTATACCGACAAGAAAAAGAAGAGGATTACAAAAAGAGTGGGAAAACAAACAACAATGAGAGACAATATTCCCCCGTGGGGTGGTCGAACAAGAAAAATAATGGCAATTTTTCTACGAATTAGATCTATTAGAGCCATTTTTGGCATTTTTAGCAATTTTTTATGGAGGAAAATCGAGTCGAGTACCCCCTTGAGAGGTGTGAAGTGGGCACTTGAGATGACCGGATGTTCTAATGAACATTTTTATTGGGATAGTGATACTGATATGAGATTGGAATAGTTAAAATGGTAGAGAATTGTTTATTTTATATCAAAACTGTAGATTTTATAGTAAAAATGAGTATTTTATAGTAAAAAACTGAAAAAAAATTACGATTTGCTCATCTTAACTTTACCCCTTCATAACTCCGCCCCTTTTTGCTTTTTTTGGCTCAAATTTTCTCGGGTTATAGAATAGCACCAAAGCTTTAAATTAACAGTTGAACACTTTTTATGAAATTCAAAATTGACAGAGTTATATAGGGTTTGTCGAATCTCACTATCAGGTGTGGTGGCTTCGAAAAAAAGAGTTGAAAAACTGAAAATAACTCGGCTCATTTTAATTGTTATGAAGAGTTGTCAACTAATAAAATATTGTTCTAGTATTCAGCTATAACTCCAGAAAATTTCATAAGAAAAGAGCAAAAGTGGGTGGAGTTATGAGGGCTCCAAAATGATAGAGGCTTTTGGTTGGGTTTAGTGTAAAGTCAAGGGTTTTTTTTTGAAAATCAGTGAAACAGTAGTTGATATTAATTATTTTTAATAGAAAAAATTAAAATCTACTTGAGAATCTATAAAAAGAGGACAAAAAAGAGCACAAAAAGAGCAAAATTGAGCAAAACTTTCATTACCTCTTTAAAAATAGGAAAATTGAACTTTTCCATTTTGGAGCACTAATTTTGAGCTCATTTTTCTTCAAAACCAGGTAGGAAATCATTCTAAAACTTTGCAGATTCAAAATCTACATGAAATTTAACATTGGAGCACAAAAAATAGCAAAAAACGAGCAAAATTGAGTCAAAATTTAACTCTCCAATTGAAAAACTTAAAATTTCATTTTGAGCACTAGTTATGAGCTCATTTTTCTCAAAAACAATTACTCCAATCATTTCAAAACTTTTCAGATTCAAAACCAGCGTGAAAATCTACTCTAGAGCAACTTTTGGAGCACAAATTGAGCAAATTTCGCAATAGCACCATCTTCTTGTTCTTCTCCCATGAGCCCATGAGCCCATGAGCATGGAGCCCAGAGCTCTGGAGCCCAGCGAGCAAAAAGACGAGTAAAAGGGATGGAAGACGTCGCGGAGAAGGCGGAATAAAATGCGAAAAACGGCGACGACTCCAGAATAATTGTCCTTCTTTATAGCCCCCCAATGGAAAGGGGGAAGAGGAAGGCTTAATTCGTTTCGTTCGGAAATTCGAAATGGAAAAGGAAAGAGGAATTCGATTACGGAAAATCTCGGTATTTATGCAAATGTGGAACTATAAATGAATGAGCCCATGCTTCAGCTCTTCAGCTCCAGAGCCAGCTCCAGAGAAAGAGCAAGAAAAGAAAGGGGTGTCCTGACTTTGTTTGGAGCTTTAGAGCTCGCGGAGCAAGAGAGGCCGCAGAGAAATCGATACTTTCGCGCACCACAAATGGCAAAATGGGAGGGAGAATGAGGGTTATTGAAAAGTCAAACAGAGGGCTCTTTTTGAAGCTCAGTTTGCTCCAGATGAGAAAAAATAATGAACAGCAAAGAAAGGAGATGAAAAAGAGTTAAAAAATTTGGGGTTTTAGGCTCTTTTTTGGATCCCATTTTGCTCCAAATAAGAAAAAATGAGGTAAAGTGAAGAAAAAAGATGAAAAAAACTTAAAAATAAGGGTTTTTGGGCTTTTTTTGCTCCAGATATCAAAAAAGTGAGGTAAAGCCATAAAAAATGATGAGAAAAAGGTTAAAAAAACGCTAGTTTTGGTGCTATTTTTGGCTCCAAATGAGAAAAAATGAGGTGAAGCAATCAAAAATGATGAAAACTAGGTGAAAATTGCTCTTTTTGGGCTCTTTTATGCTCCAGATATCAAAAAATGAGAAAAATCAATGAAAAATAATGAAAAAAGGTAAAAATTTAGGGTTTTTTGTGCTCTTTTATGCTCCAGATATCAAAAAATTAGGTAAAGTGAAGAAAAAAGATTAAAAAACGCTGTTTCTGGTGCTCTTTTATGCTCCAAATAAGAAAAAATGAGAAAAGTAGATGTAAAATTATGAAAAAAATTACAATTTAGGGTTTTTTGTGCTCCAAATAAGAAAAATTGGGGAAAATAGATGAAAAATAATGAAAAAAAGTCCAAAAAGCGCTGTTTTTGTGCTCTTTTGCTCCAAACATCAAAAAAATGAGGAAAATCAATGAAAAAACACAAAATCTACTCCAAAACCCTATCCATGACTCACTATTCCTCTAGAAATGGGCGTGGCCTCTCATTCTCTTTCAGTATAAAACATGTTCTGGGTGTGTTCGCTGCATATTCACATAGTTAGCATATCGAAAAAATCTTCAAAAAAAATGGAAAAAGTGCGAAACGCGGTCTTTGTGAAATGGAAACAATCCTGTTCTCCTCTCCCTTCCCCCTTCACATTTTTCTCCGGGCGGTCTTGTAATCATCTCTAATCACACGCCGCTAATCACTTTTTCAAACTTTTGCCCTGATTACGTTGTGTAGTTCTCGAGGACAATGACTTTGGAGTTTTGTGGGCCTGTACTGAAAATGAACTAGGAAATTTATTGAAAATGACCTAAAATTGATGAAAAATAATGAAAAACTATGAGATTTGATGATTGGTTGTCCGTGTAGTTCTCGAGGATAAGGATTTTGTGATTTTGCGTTCTGTACTGAAAAAAAACAAAAAATGTATTGAAAATGGCCCAAAAAGTACTGAAAAGCTATGAAAAATGGTGAAAAATGATGAAATTCACTGATTGGTCGGTCGTGTAGTTCTCGTGGACAATGATTTTAAGTTTTTTGGTTTCTTAACTGGAAAACAACCAAAAAATCATCAAAAATATATTATAAATGACTGAAAAATGCTGAAAAACGTTAAAGTTTGCTGATTAGTTGATCGTGTAGTTCTCGAGGACAATTATTTTAAGATTTTGCTTTCTGTACTGGGAAAACAACCAAAAAAACATGAAAAATTCGTTAAAAATGACTGAAAAACTATGAAAAACTTTGAAATTAGCTGAAAATCGCTGATTGGTTGGTAGTGTAGTTCTCGTGGACAATTTATCAATTTTTTCATTTTTTTTTTCAATTTTTTTGTTCAAAATTTTCTTTTTTAGAATTTCTGCCAGCAAAAATACAAATTACAAGTGTTTTCTAGTAAAATTCTCATTTCAGAACCCTTAAATCTTTTCAAATACACATGAAACACAAAAAACAATAAAAACAAGCAGATGGCCTAGAATTCCATTCCTCGTCCCCGCGATTTTCAGACTCCACAATCGCAATTTTCAAAATTCCTTTGACAATTTTGTGTAGTTTATGATGCTGAACAAGATTATCAACAAAAAACCGTTGAAATCTGACAAAGAACCTGGAAAAATACGCAACAAGTTGATGGCCTAGAATTCCATTCCTCTTCCCCGTCGATTTCAGGCTTCGCAATTGCAATTTTTGAAATTCCTTCGACAACTTTGTGTAGTTTTTTGAGCTGAATAGTAATATCAACATGAAACTATAAAAATCTGACAGAAACCTGGAAAAATAAGCAGCAAGTAGATGGCCTAGAATTCCAATCCTCGTCCCCGTCGTTTTCAGACTCTATAATAGCAATTTTCAAAATTCCTTTGACAATTTTGTGTGATTTTTTGAGCTGAATAAGAATATGAACATGCATTTCAATAATTTTCTTCCAGAGAGTCTGAAAATTATCATTTCCAAAACGTGGTGTACTTTTTACGACCCCCCTCCCTCATCCAAACTTCAATCGGTCAGTCGTCATGAGAAGAGCACATATAAATAAATTATCGGGTAGTTCCCAACACACACGTGTGCTCCTGCTCCCCCCTGTGGCGTATATAAACTCGGCAACTTCAATTGGTCATTAAAATCGGCGGGCTCAAAAGGGGCGCCGCGCGGAGCAACAACTGTTGGTGCTCCAGTGCTCCAGATATATCGATTGATTGATGGATGGAAATGGGGAGAGAGATTTTCGGAAGGGGTGGTGAAGTTCGTTATAATGAAGGATGGACGTAGACCATCTGTGTCTGATTGGGTGGTGGTGTAGTTCTCGTGGAGTACACATGTGCAAAGTTGGGAACATTGAAAATTTGCTTTGATGGATTTATAGAACAAGAAATTCTGTGCCAGATTATGAAAGAAAAATGGTAAAATTCTTATCGAGAAGCCTGAAAAATAGGGAAATAGATGATGGCCTAGGATTTGCATCTTGGAAAATCGGAAGGTGTGTAGTTCTCGTGAACTACACTTTATCAGAAATTTGTTTTGACAGTTTTGTAAAGCAAAAAATTCTGTACAAAACTGTCTGAAAACATTTTCAGAACTTTTATCTAGAAGCCTGAAAAATAGGGAAATAGATGATGGCCTAGCTTTTGCATTTTAAAACTGTTGTGTAGTTCTCGTGGACTACAGTTTATCAAAAATTCGTTTCAACACTTTTGTAGAGCAGAAAATTCTCTACAAAACTGTCAGAACAAATTGAAAAAACTCGGACCTGCCAACCTGAAAAATAGGGAAAGTAATGATGGCCTAGGTTTTCCATATTCAAACTGTTGTGTATTTCTCGTGGACTATACTTTATCAGAAATTCGTTTTGACAGTTTTGTAGAGCAAGAAATTCTCTACAAAACTGTCTAAAAACATTTGAAGAACTTCTATCTAGAAGCCTGAAAAATAGAGAAAACCGATGATGGCCTAGCTTTCGCATATTTTCGAAAATGCTCTGATTGGCTAGTCGTGTAGTTCTCGAGGACAAGTTTGAAAAAGTGATTTTAGAGCCATCTTGTATAGTATGTCTGATTATTTCCACTTTTTTCCACATTTTTCAGTAAAACCCCCTTGAAAATGATATGACTTGTCCACGAGAAGTACACGAGCTACCAATCAGCGAAAAGCTGGGTTTTCGGGTGGATTTTTCATGTTTTTGGGTAGTTTTTCATGCAGATTTTGAATTTTTCAACAAAAATAACCAAAAATATACAGTTTTCTTCGAAAAAATGCTTAAAATGTGCCCAACATCCCATCAAAGTTGCCTGGTCTAAAAAAGGAAAGAAGGAGAAAGAAAAAAGGAACCTTATCACCTTTTCTGAACCCTTTCAGGGTGATCAATCACACGACCTTCTCCTTCTTTTTCTCTCTCTCGAGGTTCGATAAAAATTGCCGCCTAGCCCACACAGTGTGAGACAAAAAACTCTGTAATCGGTGATGGGGAGGAGAGAAACCTGCGGGTGATACGGTTTTTTTCAAGGTTTCCACTTGGGGTGGGTTGTGATAACCGTTTGGGGAGAGGCGGTGGAGGGAGTGGGTGGAATGAGGAGGGCAGAGAACGGTGTTCGAATTAGGCGTCTCGAGAAAAAAAGTGATGGACTGACACACACACACACACTCTTGAACCGTTTTTCTTTTCGCAACTTTTTTTCGTTTTTTCTTTTTTTTTGAGTTTTTACAAGTTTTTTTCAAGTTTTGTGTAGTTCTCGTGGACAATATGCTCGGCCTAGCTCTTCCATGATTGGTCACTGGTGTAGTTCTCGTGGAAAACCTCCTAGAGTTTGCACCAAATTTGACACTTTATAACTCCGCCCATTTTTACTCTTTTAACCTGAAATTTCGTCAGGTGATAGATAAATTCAAGAGCTATAAATTGTTAGTTGAACACTTTTTATGAAACTCAAAACTATCCAAGTTATTACAAGATTTCCAACTTCAATCAAAAACTTCATTTTGGGACACCCTTTGAAAATTCAAAATTATCTCGGTCAATTCTGAATTTCATAAAAAGTGTTCAACAGACTAAATATAGCTCTAATGTTAGTCTACATCTTCATCAAATTTCAGAGCAAAAGAGCAAAAAGGGGCGGAGTTACACGGGCTCCAAAAGTAAACTTGAGCTTGTGGGGTTCTGATTAGCATGGAGGTTACTAAAATACTTCTAACAACCAAAAATAGCCAGAAAAGTGTTCTAAAAAGTAACAAAGCGTTTCTTATTTCCCTGCATTTGTATATAAACAGACAGCGGTAGAAAGGGGGCGCCTGCCATGATTGGTCGCTGGTGTAGTTCTCGTGGACAACACCTCCTAACTTTGACCCTTCATAACTCCGCCCATTTTTGCTCAATCTAACTGAAAATTTGTCAAATGATAGATCAATTTAAGGGCTACAAGTTTGTAGTTGAATACTTTTTATGAAACTAAAAAATAGCCGAGTTATTTGCAGTTTTCCAAGTCCTTTTTTCATGATTATCTATCATAGGTCTTCCTCGGAAATCCAAAATATCTCGCTCAATTTTGGAGTTCATAAAAAGTGTTCAACAGACCAAATATAGCTCTAGTATCACTCTACACCTCTGCCAAATTTCAGAGAAAAAGAGCAAAAATCGGCGGAGTTACACGGGCTCCAAAGTCAACTTCATTTTGCGCGATTTTGATTAGCAACAAAGTTACAAAAATACTTCCAAAACCTCAAAACTAACCAGAAAAAGTTTAAAAAAGTACAGAACCTCTTCTCATTCGTTCTATCCAAGTGTACATAAGGTGACTACGGTAGAAACGGGGAGGGAGGGAAGAGAAACAAAGAGCCTTTTGGCGGCGAGTTGAAAGCGATCAGTTGAGAAACAGAGGGCGGCGTTTTACCGCAACTTTTTGGCGCAGTCAGCGGCCTTGACTCGAGATATCAATGACTTTCTTGGTTTTTTGGAGGTTTTTAGAGTTTTGAAGAGCTCTGATGTGCTCTTTTTGCTCATTCTTAAGTACCTTTGATGATAGTGCCTGTAAAGTGTAGTTTTTGTAGTTAAATTTGGATAATTCGACTAATTTTGGTTGTCAGGATAATTAGAGGTAATTAGAGGGTAATTAGGAGCTAATTAAAGGGTAATTAGAGGGTAATTAAGATAGCTAGGATAATTAGAGTAGTGAACAAACAACTTTACAAGGGAATGGTCTGATGAGTCCCCGGAGTTCCCTAATGAGACTTATATCATTCGAAAGCTCTTGTTTTAACAAATTCAAAACTGTAATCCATTTTTCCTACCGAGCTCTGTGAGCCGAGATACAGCCGTCCAAATCTCAGATAATGTGATTTTTGTGAAACTTTGAGCGTTCATAACTTTTTTCGGAATCAATTTTGTCCAAATATAATTATATATTCGAGTTTGTCTTCAAATTCTGAATCGACTTATGAGAATATAAACCTTTCACAAGAACCGAAGCTCCTGTCTTAATCGTGTGAATATAGCCAACTTTAACATACTCATAAAAACTTTTCAGTTCTTTCGCATTTTTTGATTGTGACATCAATCGATTCAGAATTTGAAGACAAACTCGAATATATAATTATATTTTGACAAAATTGATTCCGAAAAAAATTATGAACGCTCAAAGTTTCACAAAAATCACATTATCTGAGATTTGGACGGCTGTATCTCGGCTCACAGAGCTCGGTAGGAAAAATGGATCACAGTTCTGAATTTGTTAAAACAAGAGCTTTCGAATGATATAGGTCTCATTAGGGAACTCCGGGGACTCATCAGACCATTCCCTTGTTAGAGTTTCTAGCTCCTTGAAGATGATATAATCTCTCAATACAATCACTAACTATCTTAATTACCCCCTAATTACCCTAATCACCCTAATTGGTCCCCCACCAATCCACTCACCTATCCTTTT
Organism: Caenorhabditis imperialis; assembly: GCA_963572205.1. NCBI lineage: Eukaryota > Metazoa > Nematoda > Chromadorea > Rhabditida > Rhabditidae > Caenorhabditis > Caenorhabditis imperialis. The sequence goes on from OY751541.1 coordinate 2,318,355, forward strand.
CCCTCCCCGCATATTTTCCGCATAACTAACCTTTTCCCACCGCCATAAAATGTGCCTTTTTCCTCATCAGAAAGGTCGGAGACACCTTTTTCGCCCGTATATTTACCAGCGCTCGATGAACCGTGTCGCTGATTTGATGCGAATTCATATTGGAACATCATCAAAATGTTAGAAGTTGATGGGAGTTGGGAGTTGTACCGACATCGTGGGGCCAATGGGATCGAAAGGGGGCGATCTCGTGTACCCACTCCCGACGCAGTGGTTTCGACACAGGTAAACCGGGAAGTATGAAAAGAGGGTGAGAAGTGGGCGATTCAGCCGCAGAAGCGCGGAAACGGAACCGCAAAATGATGAGACGAGAGTGGAACGAGACCTCCTCGTTCCACTCACTTTCGGCTCACTAACGATCCTCTTTCCAGCCACGCGCGGCCCTTTTCTCACTTGTCGGCGGTTCGCTTGTCGGTTTCCGGACTTTGTATTTTTGGAACATCTTTCGATTTTCGAATGTTCTGATTTTTCCTAGTTTTCATGATTTTTTTGTGTTTTCATGCATACACGATAATTTTCAGAGTACCAACTGACGATTGGAACTGATTTTCATCAGTGTCTATGTACGGGCACTAGAAAAATTCGACTTCTATGATGATTTTGTCATGTGCGAATCTCGCATATCATACCCGAGCCCCGAGGGATTTTCAACAAATTTTTCAGGTGGGATTTGATTTTTTTTTTCATATTTATGTTGAACTACTTTTTACAATTTTCAGAGTGCGAATCTACCGGGACTGTTCAACATCACAACTTCAAATGAATTGAATAGGACTTCTAAAAATCTGAACCGGAAGAGTAAGTAAAAATTATGAAACTAATTTACATAACTCTTTTCAGAGTTGTTTAATTGGAATGACAATGGAGTGTTCTAGGCGGATGTCTTTTCAACGAATTGGGAATGCGAAGTTTCATACTAAACTACAAAAACGAGGGAGATTCATCGGAGGACGTGCTGGATCACAAAGATAGTAAAGAATAAACATAGTAATCAGTTATTATCATTGTTTTTCTTTAATGTATCGCATTCTCCAGTTTTCCGAATAAATTTTTTTTCAACTGATTTCTCAAAAAACCGCGAAAGTGCCAAAAATGGACGGAAAGTGATTCGGAGAAGTGCAGATGAAGAGGGGAAGGTGAACCGGGGATGAGCTAAAAGTGAGTGGAACGTGATTCACTTTCCACTCTCGTCTCATCATTTTGCGGTTCCGTTTTCACACATTTTCGGCGCCCACTTTTCACCCTCTTTTCATACTTCCCGGTTTACCTGTGGAGGCGCCGGTGGCGCAGTGGTTGCGCGTTGGTGTGCGGGGAGATATGTTTTGGGTTCGATGTCGGGGTGGGGGTTCGGATGGTTTTTCGAGATGAGGTGGTGTGGGGAAGAAGTGGAATTGAAAAAAGAGATTGGGAAAAGATGGAATTGGAGAGATTTCCGAGAAAACTGTTGAATTTGAAATATTTGAAAAAAGTGAACAATTGAAAAATTGGTAACTTTTAAAAACAGTTCCTTTATGAATTTGAAATATTGAAACAATTTTTGAATTTCTGGAATTTTTTGATTTTTGGAAAAAAAAAAGAAAATTTTGAAAAAAAGGGAAAAATTTGAATTTAGAAAAAAATCGAAAAAATTACGGAAAATTCAAAAAAACCAGCCTGCTGGGGCGGCTCACGCCGCCTCAGCATGGCTGGAAGGTTATTCAGAAATATTCACGTGAAAATGTTTGTATGGGTGGTTCATTCGGTAGCACGTTTGTCTATCGCTCAAAAGGTCGCTGGTTCGACTTTTGTCTACTTCACGTTATTTCTTTCGTTACCCTACATGCACAGAGTTGACTACCCACACATACACACATACACAAACATCCCCCAACAGGATTTTAAATATAAGAAAGACCAGACTGCTCCGGCGGCTATCGCCGCCTCCACAGATCTGGGCTACGCAGCCTGCGGCTGCGTTTTGCCTTGTTTTGTGTTTGGCTCTTGGGGATATCAGAAATTGAAAAGAAATTGCTTAAAAATTTAGTAATTTCATGGTTAAACTAAATTTTATCGGCATAACACAATTATATCTGTTGTAATACCAAAGAGAAACTTAGAAAATATAATGTTCCATTGAAAAACAGTATTTTCGTCTGTTTTATAACTGATAGTTCATGAGGGACTCTCTCTTTCTGTCTCTTTCTCTTTTTCTCTCTTTCTCTCTCCTTCTCTTTGTATCTCTATCTCTTTATCTCTAATTCCCTCTCTCCATATCTTCTGTTTCTCTCTCTCTCTCTCTCTCTCTCTCTCTCTCTCTCTCTCTCTCTCTCTCTCTCTCTCTCTCTCTCTCTCTCTCTCTCTTTTCTCTCTGTGTCTGTCTTGCCCAATTTATCACTCTTTCTCTCGCTCGATACGTTCGCTATCTTTCTCACTATATCTCTACGTCTACTATCAGTTTCTTTTCTTCTGTTATCTGTCTCACTCTGCGTCTGCTGCGAATCTGTCTTCCATCTCTTGTTGGCTTTCTTTTTATCTCTCTGTGTTTACTACTAATCTCTTGTCTCTCTCGTTGAGTTTTTCTAACTCTCTGCGTCTACTATCTACCTCTCCTTTTCTCCCTTTCTCCATCATCTTCTCTCTATCTCTACGTTTCTCTGTGTGTCTGCATCTCTCATTTTTTCACTCCCCCTCTCTCTTAATTGTTTCTCATTTCCTCTCATTTCTACATTCTCTTCGTCTCTACCTAAAAGAAATGAAATAGAAAAATGGAAGAGAGAAATAAGTAAAGCCCCTCTGCAATGACTATCTGAAATTTTCAAGTGTAAATCGTTGCATGGATAGTCTATCCGGTAACGTGTTCGATTATCGTTCAAAAGGTCTCTGGTTCGAGTTTTGTTCGCTACAAATTTTCCGTCAATTTCAAAAAGTGCGGACAGAATTGACCCCGGACAAACTAACAAACGAACAAACGAACACACGAACATACAGACTAACAAAGCAAATTATAGTATAAGTATGATGTTACAAAAAATCCAAAATTTTCCAAAAATTCAAAAATCCAAAATTTCAAAAACAAAGTTTAGGAAGTTGAATTTTTTTACTTAATTTTGAAAATTCTGAAAAAAAAAATTTCCAAAACTAAAAAAAAATTAAAATTTCAAAAAAAAATTTTTCCAAGTTTTTCAAATTTTGGAAAATCCAAAAAAAAATTTGCAAAAAATTTAGAGAAAAATCGAAATTTTCAAAATAAAAAAAACATTTGAAAAAAATTCAAAATTTTCTCAAACTTCAAAAATCAAAAATTTAAAAAAAAAATTGTTGAAAATCCAATTTCTGAAATTTGAATTTTTTAATTTTGAAAAATTCCTAAATTCAAAAAAAAACCCAAAATTCCGAAAATTTCGAAAAAATTCAAAATTCAAAAAAAATTTCAAAAAAAAAATTCCGAAAATTTCGAAAAAATTAAAAAAAAAATTTCAAAAAAAAATTTCAAAATTCAAAAATTAAAATTTCCAAAAACTCAAAAATCCACCAACCTCTTCACTATCATTATCAAAACCCCCTAAGCCACGCCCCCTTTTCCCCTTTTTTTAATTTTTCCTTTTTCCCCCCTTTTTTCCAATCCCCAATCCCAAAAAATCTCAACCCCTTCCCCCTTTAACAACACAATCTCATCTTCCTCCCCTCCTGCCGAACATCTTCCATTCGAAAAAAGAAACAAAAAGAAAGTAAAATGGTAATAAGTGTTCGTCCGTCACCAACTGGTATCCCCTCCCCAGCTTTCGCTGAAAACCATGTCCACACTGAAAATACACTTAATGTGTTGTTTTGGCCGACACATCTCCTTCCTCCTCCTTTCGGAATATGTTGCGAGGGGGGGATAAGTGAGGCGACATTACTATATACTGTATAAAGGGGGAAAGGGGGGCTGGTTTGAGATTTCAGGGAGCGAAAAGGAGATGTAAAGGAAGTGACAAGTTGCAACTACTCTCTGATTGTCTCATCTCTCCGAGGGGAGAGAGTATCATGGTAAAGCTGCGATTGTCTGATAGTCTAATCTCTGATCGGCGAGAGAGCATTGTCTGTATGTCTGATCTCTCTTTGAAGAGAGAGAGAGAGAGAGAGAGAGAGAGAGAGAGAGAGAGAGAGAATTTATCTCTAACTGTCTAGCCTCTCCTCAACTAGAGAGTATTCTGCATTTTGAGCATAGAGTCTTGAACTTCATCTAACTGTCTGATTTCTCCTCAACGAGAGAGTATTTTTCTAGCTTTGGTCAAGTTTCAACTGTCTGATTGTCTGATCTCTCATTGACGAGAGAGCATTTATGTCTGTCTAACCGTCTCGTACCCTCCTTGAGTAGAGAGCATTCACGTCTAACTGTCTAACTTCTCCTCAACTAGAGAGTAATCTGCATTTTGAGAATACAATCATGAGCTTTATCTAACCGTCTCGCACCCTCCTCTGCCAGAGAGCATTCATCTCTAACTGTCTAACCTCTCCTCGACTAGAGAGCATTCTTAGATTACCTTCAAGTTTCAACAGTCTAACTCTCTACCTGTCTAGCCCCTCCTCATTCAGAGAGCATTTATCTATCTCTAACTGTCTCGCACCCTCCTCTGCCAGAGAGTATTCATCTCTAACTGTCTTCCCTCTCCTCGACTAGAGAGCATTTCTAGCATCCATTTCTATCTCCCTAACCATCTCGCACCCTCCCCTCCGAAATATCCTTTTTTAAACCAACTTGAACAAATTCAAAAACTACCGTAGCCCAGTGGTGATTCACCCTTTCCTCCCCCATTCCGTTTTTTCATGCGCCGCGACGGAGAAGGGGGTAATTTATTTGCCGGCCAACCTATGAGAGAGCTCTTTACAGTATACTAGGCGGGTTTTAATTGGAGAAAAATTGGAATTAGTTACCGATAAATTGATAGAAATTTGAAAAAAAAAACATTTTTTAAATTTACAAATTTTTCAAGTTTTCAAAATTCAATGAAAACCACCTTAATTACCCTAATTACCTTAATCATATTAATTACCTTAATTACCAATTAAAAACAGACAGCAACTTTTTTCAAAATTTTCAAAACTTGAAACTGTAAATTTTTCAAAGAAAATTTTTTTTTTTTTTCAAAACTCCCAAAATCATTACACCTTTCCAAACTTTAATTACCTTCTTATCAAAACCATTTACTTTTTCTAATTACCCTAATTACCCTAATTAACCAATTAACTCGATCAAACTCAACTCCAACCTTTCGAGTAGCACCTGATCAGCTAGTTGCACTAATAACCTGAAATTACTTAATTAGTATAATTACCCTAATTACCCTGATTATATTAATTAGCTTAATTACCAATTACCAACAAACAGCTGATTTTCAAAATTGTCAAAACTTGAAACTGTAAATTTTTCAAAAAAAAAAATTTTTTTTTTCAAAATTCCCAAAATTATTACACCTTTCCAAACTTTTATAACCTACTTATCGAAACCCTTTACTTTTTCTAATTAGCCTAATTACCCTAATTACCAATTAAAACCCCCTTCCTAACAAAATCCACTCCCAATGAGACCCAGTAGACACATTCACACATCTGATTCCAATAGTGTCTCTCTCCCCATTTCCTTGTAATTCACACGGACAACAAACAAAACTTGAACAAACAACGCGATATCAGTCAACAATCCCCTCTTACTTCAATCCAGATGTTGCTCCTTTCCACACCACCTATTGTTTCTCATCCCTCGTTCATTTCCAATAGTTTTTTTTTGTCTTTTCTTCTCCCATACAGGGTGTCATCGAGCCGACGGGTTTAGCCGAGGTGTTTGTTGCTCCGCGAGCACAGAAGAAGAAGAAGGAGCGAGACGAAAACGATACGCAAACAGGGAGGGGGGGAGGCGAGAAATTGGGGGTAGCTTAACACAAAAGAGCCTGAGCACTCGCTGAACCTTTTTGGGGAAAGTGGGCGGGGCTTGGATATGGAAAAGTTGATTTCCACGAGAAGTACAAGAGCGACCAATGGGGTAAAGGGGAAGGGAGGGAGAAAGGGGAGCAGTGGGAGGAGATGGCCTAGGATTTCAAATTTGGGCGTTTTTCAGTTTTTCAGTGTTTTTTCAGGGTTTTTTCAGGGTTATTCTCGATTTTCCAGACTGAAATTGATAGTTCTACCAGTATTTTTTAATTTCTATTGATAAAATCCTCAAAAATCAGCCCCCAAACCCTCTAGACTCCCATGGCCTAACTTTCCACCTCGTCCCCACTTTGAAACCGTTTTTTTCACGCTGTTTCTCATTAAAACTTGTAGATTTTTAGATAGAATTGTAGAGTTTTTAATTCTCTACAAAACTGTCGGGGCAAAATTTTGAAAAATCGTGAAAAAATGGAAGAAAAAACCAATTTTAGGCCACCAACTTCCACTTGAACATGTCTCCGCTCTTTGTAGGTATTCTGATTGGTAAACCGTGTAGTTCTCGTGGAAAACGACGCATTTTTCATGGGAATAGTTAGTTTTTTCTAGAAAAATGGGGATTTTGTCCACGAGAACTACACGGCTGACCAATGGAAAGGGGCAGCTGGTGGCCTAGGTTTTGCAAGATGGCCTAGTTTTCACATAGTGGCCTAGTTTTTCACACTTGTCCTCTAGAACTACACGACCTACCAGTGAACTGTCAGTGGCCGGTGGCCTAACTTTCTCAAAGTGCAATTTTTCTTCATTTCAAAATGTCAGAAGTCCGCTAAAGTTAGGCCACCATGTGAAAACCAGGTCATCATAGGAAAACTAGGCCACCATGTGAAAGTTAGGCCATCATGCAAATTCTAGTCCAGATTGTGAAGTTAGGCCAGCTTGCGAAAGCTAGGCCACCATGAACCCATAAAAATGAAAATGTGGAACCTTGTCCAAAAGAACTACACCACTGACCAATCAGCACCCCCTCTCCAATTTCCACCATTTCCAATGCTCCTTCCCCATTCTCTCTCTCCCTCAATGCTCCATATCTACAATGCTCTATACATTCCAGCCTCCCATCTACAAGCTCAAGTGATCCCCCATATCAGAGGTGCTGCTTGGAATATCGGCCCGAGAAGGAGGGGTCACACTTGTCCACTCTGGTCGGGAGCTGCGCGCCTCCTGCGCCTGTACACACAATGGTCACAAAGGAAACGACTGGTGAGTGAGATGGAGAAGAGTGTGAAATGTGCTGCGATTTTTCTGGGGGTTTCACTTTCAGCTTTCTTAGCCTCCTTTCCACTTCTTCTTCTTCGTCTTCTTCTGCTTCTTCTGCTTCAGATGTCGACTTTTGCTTGAATATATCTAGTTTTTCCATCATGTTTCTTCTTCTTTTTCCTTCCCTCCCCCAGTGCCCCAGAAAGTTGTGTGAAAGTGAACGGAGGGGGCGGGGCCAACGGATGGCGAGGGCACAGGCGCCATTTCTCCTCCACCTTTCTCAGCTTTTCCGTTTTTCCGACGCCATCCTCCCCTTTGTCGGCGCGATCGGTTTCTCATGGGGGGTCTGTGCGCCTTTAAATGTGCGATACTGTAGGCATTTTCAGTTTTATTTGTTGAGTTTGAAGAGGAGTTTTGGGTGATGCGCCTTTGCTTGGATTACTGTAGCTTGTTGGTTTTGTGGGGTGTAAGGTCTGCGCCTTTAAAGTTAAAAGGTTACGGTAGCTCATTGCTGCTGATGGTATGCGCCTTCAAGCTTGTGGATTACTGTAGTTATGATGATCTTTTTTTGAATTCTAGGTGAGTGCCTTTAAAGTTGAAGGGTTACGGTATCTCATTTTTGCTGGGGAGAGGGTATGCGCCTTTAAAAGTGAATGGATTACTGTACCTCTTCAGTTTTTGTTTAGTTTTGATATGCGCCTTCAAGTAGTGATACTGTAGCCAATTTTCGTGAAATTTTTCTTTTCTGCGCCTTTAAAAGTGAATGGATTACTGTACCTTTTCGAATTTCGCTCATTTTTGACATGTGCCTTTGAATTACTGTAGTTTTTTCGCTCCTTTCCTAAACTTTTTTGAAGATTATGTTCATGCGCTTTTAAATGCTGATACTGTATCTATTTTGACTTGATTTTTGTGCTATGCGCCTTTAATGTTGAATGGATTACTGTAGCTCTGCTTCTCTTCGTTATTTTCCTCTAATTTCTAAACGTTTTTGGAGTTTTTTTTTGATAAAAATCTTTATGAGTCTTTAAATATTGATACCGTAACCAATTTTTGTCGTGATTTTTTTGCTATGCGCCTTTAATATTGAATGGATTACTGTAGCTCCCCAATTTCCTTGCATTTTCTTCAATTTCTGAATTTTTTTGGAATATTTTCGGCAATTAAGCTCATGCGCCTTTAAAGTACTGTAGTCTAAATTGAAATTTTTCACTTTTCCTCAGCCCTTCTAATATTTTTCCAATTATTTTGCTTTTTCATACAAAATTAACCCCCCCCCCCCCACCCCCTATTCAAATCATGTTCCAATGCTCTCTCTTTCTCACTCCATGCGCCTTTAAACCCAACGGATTACTGTACCATTTCGATCTCCGAACCCCCCGGCCGCTCTCTCGCCCATTCCAAGCTCATCCTAGTTTGTGTCGTAGTTAATCCATCTCGAAGTTTTTTTTTTCGAATTTCGCGGCTTAAAACGAAAGCCTCTTATCAGTCAGTTAACCTGTTTTCTCATTGTCCCTGAGAGCTGTTTATCAGTGTGTAGAGGATCGCCTTAAATTTTAATATATATATCTTCGAAACGGTAAGCAGATTAGGCTTATGACCCGTCGGGTGGAGCGTGCCAGAGTTCATCCCCTCTTTCTTATGGAACACTGTCTGATTGCTCATTCTGCTTTCCTGTTTTCCATCTCTACTTGTCCACGAGAACTACACCGCTGACCAATGAAAGCGTGGTCTAACTTTTGCATTTCACATTTTCTGTTTATTTCTCACATTTTATGCTAGTTTATCGGTCCAATTTGTTGTCTGACATGTTAAATTACTGATTTTCTACTAGGCTATCAAAAAAAAATTTCAATTTATGACTTTGATGGCCTAGAAACAGGGGAAATGCAAAAACTAGGCCATCACTTTGGTTGAGCGCTTGGTGTAGTTCTCGTGGACAAGTATTTTAAAATTTTTTCTATCAGTTTGTAGAGAATCAAATTTGCTACAAAACTGTCAGAAAAAAATCCCAAAAACGTTTAAAAAATCGAAGAAAAACCGAAAAAAAACAGGTGCAAAAGTTAGGGCATCCCACCGCTCCCGCTGATTGGTCAGCGGTGTAGTTCTCGTGGACAATTGCAAATTTTTTTGATAAAATTGTTAATATTGAGCTGTTTAATAAGTTTCTGATAAAAAAAGTGAAAAAAAAACCAGGAAAGAACTCCGAAAAAAACGAAAAAAAACCAGGTGCAAAAGTTAGGCCACCACATCGTTGTCGCTGATTGGCTAGTGGTGTAGTTCGCGAGGACAATTTTGAATTTTTTGATGAACTTCCTCATTTTGAAGTTGCTAACAAGATTTTAAATGAAAAACTGTCTAAAAATCTCGAAAAACTGTAAAAAATTCGAAAAAACGAGGTGCAAAAGTTAGGCCACCACACCTTGCTTCCTAATTGGTCACTCGTGTAGTTCTCGAGGACAAAAAGATTGTCCACGAGAACTACACCATCTACCAATAGGCAACAATTCAAAAAATTGTCCCCCATTCCATTATATTATTTGTTTTCTCCATGCCATTTCGATAATTCAAAATTCCCCATCAAGTTTTGCCATCCGGGCTTCAATCCGCTCCATTAGAAACCCTTCATCCATGACTCGCACTGCCACGTAGCATCCTCTTTCAAAAATCACCAACAAGCCCCGCCCCTTTTTGTCGATAGTTTATGAAGAGTTTAATGTTCACCCCCTCCACTTCAACTTCGGAAGTTTTTAATGGCTCATAACCCTTGGCTTCCTCGCACCCATATAAAGGAGTACGGTACTTGAGTGGCCTTCTTCCTCTTTTCGTAATGATAATGTGCTATTTGATTATCAGTATTCCAATGCTAATCGAGATGTCATTATCATCATGATTTATTCAAATTGATCTCGTCCCACCTCCTCCCTACTGCCAACTCATCAGTTTTACATTTTCCTCTAGTTTCTCTACTGTTTTGAATTGGTTCCTAGTTTTTGAACTGATTTGTCAAGGAGAACCCAAAAACAAGCGCTGGGAGCTGAAAAAATGAGAAAGTTAGGCCACCACTTTTGTAGTCCTCGTGGACAAGTGGAAAATTAGGTTTTCCATAATTTTTTCTGACTATTTTGTAGAGAATTTAATTCTCTACAAAACTGTTCAAACGAAATTTGAATAGGTTCAAAGAGCGCTTCAAAATTTAGTCCGAAAGATGAGTGCAATTGAAAATTCTAGGCCATCAGTTTTGTACTTCTCGTGGAGGAGCTCCAGATTGTGATATTAGAAATTGTTTTGACTGTTTTGTAGAGCTTGAAATGCTCTACAAAACTGTCTAAAAAAGTTTGCAAAAAACTCATTGACAAGCTGGAAAAATCGCTCCCAAAAATAAGTACTTTGCAAAAGTTAGGCCATCAGTTTCATAGTCCTCCTGAAGCCCTCAGAGGTTGAATTTCGAAAATTCCTTCGGCTGATTTGTAGAGAATTTGATTCTACATCTTCTGATAGCACATACGTCTTCCGAAAGTTTATTTGTGGCCTAGAAAATTGCTCCCAAGTATAGGCACTTTGCAAAAGTTAGGCCATCAGTTTCGAAGTCCTCCTGAAGCCCTCAGAGCGCGAATTTTGAAAATTCCTTTGGCTATTTTGTAGAGAATTTAATTTTACATCTCATGATATTAAATTCATTCTTTGAAAAACTATTTGTGGCCCAGAAAATGGCTTTCAAAAAAAGCATTTTGCAAAAGTTAGGCCATCAATTTCAAAGCCCTCCTGGAGTGCCCAGAGCTCTAATTTCGAAATTTCCTTTGACTATTTGGTAGAGAATTTGATTTTGCTGCTTGGGATTACAAATAAACCCCTAGAAAAATTATTTGTGGCCTAGAAAATCACTCCCAAAAATATGCACCTTGCAAAAGTTAGGCCATCAGTTTTGTAGTCCTCCTGGAGCGCCCAGAGCTCTGATTTCGAAAATTCCTTTGACTATTCTGTTGCAGATTTTATTTTCTACAACCTCATTTACATCTCTTCTCCTATTGGTCGCCCGTGTAGTCCTCGTGGACAATCTCCCCCCTCTCCCCCTTTCTCATCGTTCAAAAATTTGTTATTTCCCTCCTATTTTCAGGCCACCCCACCAACTTCTAGTCATCGCATCATACTGTAAGTGAGACCATGAATAATTGAAGACACTAACTTATTCTCAAGAAGTGAACGGCTGCTCCTCCACCTGAAGGGGGGTGGGCTCAAAAACATGATTAATATTTCTCGTGGTAATACGATACTTTTTGCCTTCTTCGGAAGGGGGGGAGCATCTTTTGAGTGAGCCAAACAATAATTGTTTTGCTCCGAGGTGAAGAGCCGCGTGGGAAACTCCACGGCGCCAATTGTCCGTCAGGTGGCCATTGGCGCCAGTGCACCATGGTGTAACTTTTTCTGGACAACTGCTCCACATCACTTTCTGATGCTCCATCAGAAGACGTGACGCATTATAATCCTTATAGTTTGTAGTGTCTGGAGAAGTTTGAAAGATCCTTGTCATTGAGTATGTTCTGACGGAGAACTTTGCTACAAAATTTCACCATATTTTTCCAGTTTTCCTTATTGACGCACACGGACACTCCAATCACTTTCTTTTTGGAGTCGTACGGAATTTTGGAGTCGGTGACAAGCCACCTCCCTTTTCTCGCCATTCCGAATCAAGTTGTAGCTTACTTGAGCGCTTTCTATAGTGAAAATTTTACATTAAAGTTGTGTATTTCTCGTGGACTTTTTGGAAAAACTACTTCGACAGTTTTGTATAGCTTAAAATTCTGTACAAAACTGTTGGAACAGAATGTCCAAAAATATTATAACAAGCTAGAAAAATCATCACAAAAGTTGCACTTTGCAAAAGTTAGTCCATCAGTTTTGTAGTCCACATGGAGAAGCCATATGGCCTGATTTTTGAAAATGGTCTGACAGTTTTGTAGAGCTTGAAATTCTGTATAAAACTGTCAAAACAAAATGTCCAAAAATATTATAGAAAGCTAGAAAAATTACCGCTAAACTAGGAGACCCGGGGAATTCTAGGCCATCAGTTTTGTACTTCTCGTGGAGAAGCTCCAGGGTGTGATATCAAAAATCGCCTCGACAGTTTTGTAGAGCTTAAAATTCTGTACAAAACTGTTAAAACAGAATTCCGCCAAACATCATAGGAAGCTAGAAAAATAACATCAAAAGTTAGTACCTTGCAAAAGTTAGGCCATCAGTTTTGAAGTCCTCCTGGAGCCTCTATAGCTTGAATTTTGAAAATTCCTTTGACTATTTTATAGAGAATTTAATTTTCTACAACATCATCTACGGCAGAATAATCATACGTTTCAAAATCAGCTCAAAAAATCGCTCCCAAAAGTGATTACCTTGCAAAAGTTAGGCCGTCAGTTTCATAGTCCTCCTGGAGCGCCCAGAGCTCTGATTTCGAAAATTCCTTTGGCTAGTTTGTAGAGAATTTAATTTTCTACAACTTAGTCTACAAAAATTACTTATAAAGTTCTCTATCAGTTCAAAAAATCCCTTTTAACTCTAAACTCCACTAAAACTCTACCACTTGCCCAAATCACTGTTTTTTTCCAGATCGCCGTCTCTCCGCATCGTCAAACTGAAGCCGTTCACCATGTAAGTGCGACACAAAGGAGCCTACACTGTACACTTTCTGAATAGCCGTCCCCCCCCGATAGTCAATTTGCGCCTCCTTTCTTCGTCAATTCAGTTCTGGCACTTTTTCTTTTTCCATCCGACACACTTTGTACACATGCCTACCGTAGTCCACCGCATCCTTGACGCCGTTATTATGTGTTAATGATACACAATTAGACGGACAGACAGAGACCGAATGTGCCGCGGCTAACCCTCCAGGACGATTAGCCCTTGGATATCAGCGGCTGATCTATGGAATTTTGCAAAAAGGGGGTCAGGTTCTTTTTCTTCCAGTACAGACTTAAGATGCGGATTGGGAACCTTTTGCAGTTATTAGGTCTTTAAAAGTGGTTTTGTGTTTTTCTAGTCAATCATCATTGAAGGGGCGTGCACCCATTCTCATTGTAAATCTAGTCATAACTTTGCAGCCAGTAGAGCTAGAATAATGGTTTTCATACCAATTTGTAGATAATTAAGTGCTCTTTTATATTATTATAATTTTTGTACTGTTCAATCAGAAATTGATGGTGTTTAGCAGCTCTAACTCCGAGCTTCAATGAAAATGTTGTGATTTTAGGTCCTTCTCAAAAATCATATTTTTTCTATTTCAACGTCTTTAAGGATAAATAATTCTCAAATTGCATAAAAGAACACTAGATTATCTATATTTTGGTACTAAAATCAACTCACATAGTAATTTTAGAGCCAAGTGCAGTTTTCCTAAAATTGAGGTCCATCCAATTTTCAAGGGGCCAATGCAACACTTTAAAAAGCGATCATACTCGCTTTGCATCAATTTTTTTATTAATCCACTATCTATAAACAAAAAGAAAAACAAATTACCTACATTTTGATATAAAAACCATTTTAGTAACACTTTTCCGAGCCGAGTTATCGTATTTCAAAGATAAGCCCCATTGACTTTTGCTCTCCTCTACATTGATAGGAGCATATCTCAGCTCTCCTCCAACCAAAATTTATGGTTTTAGTATCAAAAGATAGAGAATTTAATTTTATATCAGTGTGCCAAATTTCAAGTTTCACACTTTCTCCAAACTCAGATTATACGCGCTTTTTAATACTACAGTACCCCTTTGACTTTTTCTCACCTCTGCATTTGTCAGCGCATATCTCAGCTCCCCTTCTACCAAAATTTATGATTTTAATATCAAAAGATAGAGAATTCAATTGTCTATCAGCACACCAAGTTTCAATTTTCACACTTTCTCCAAACTGAAATTACACGCGCTTTTCTAATCCTCTCCCCCCCCTCTCTGAAACATTCGCAACAAAACAAAAAAAAACCATCCCCTGATATTTTTAGCCCCCCAATTGTTCAGTATTTGCCCGTCAAAACAGAACAGCTCTAATTTTAGTTGCGCCTAACTGGAAAAAACACTCGCACACACAAAAAAAGAAAACAGTAAGTTGCTCTCGGACGCGCAAAAAGAGGAGGGCTCTAATATTTGCTCACTGGCACCCCCCAGAAATCTGAACAAACAGGACGTGGGGTCACAGAGCAACTGAAAAACAGGATGATTAAAAGGGGCGTGGCCACAAAGAAAGGTTACTGACTCAGCCACGTGGCGCTCATCTTCGGCTAATCCTGGATGGCTACTGGATGAGAGCGTTGCATTTCCGTTTTCTTTCTGCTCCCCAACTGTTTGGGAGGAGAGAGAGAGAGAGCGAGTGCCGTATTCGGTGATAAGTTGTTTACATCTGCGAGTTGTACTTCTTGTGTCGCCGCCGGAGCACAAGTTTCTGATAGGCGCATGTGTGTGTGTCAGTTTCACTTTCAGCACATGCTCCGGTCATTTCAAGTTTCTTTTACTTGCTTTCAAGGGGAAGGGGGTCATTGACACCTTTCACGAGGGATGAGCTGGATTTGATAAAGGGGGCGTGGTCTTGAGCAATGTGGTTTTGTAGTGTAGGAAATTCTCTATCTTTTGAAAGTAAATAGGTTACTGTAGCTGTTGGGAAACTTGAGATAAGGACCATGGAAGTTGGGGGAGCTAACTTGAGGCTCTGGAATGGTAGAAGAATGGTTTTAACGTCAAAATGTAGAGATTTTATTGCTGATTACAAATTTTGTATGAATAATTAAGTAGAGCGCAAAATTATCTATCTTTTGATACCAAAACCATTTTTGTAGCATTCTGGAGACCCGAGGTATGATAACTTTTTCAAGCGATTGTAACTTGAGTCTCTGGAACGCTAGAAAAATGGTTTTTACACCAAAATGTAGCATTTTTCTTGCTGATTGCAATAATCACTCAGATAGACCGTATAATTATCTACATTTCGATACCAAAACCACTTTTGTAGCATCAGGGATACTCGTGATATGGGGGCCTCATACCAACGACCATAACTCGACTCTCCATGATGCTACAAAATTGGTTTTTACACCAAAATGTAGAGTTCTTCTTGCTGATTGCAATGATTATCTAGATAGACCGTATGATTATCTACATTTTGATACCAAAACCAATTCTGTAGCTTCATGGAGACGCGAGATATGAAGCTCTCGCACCAGCGCCCATAACTCCACTCTCCCTAATACTACTGAAATGGTTTTAGTATCAATGGATAGCTCTTCTTATGTTCTTTTTAATCATAATACAAAAATCCAAAAAAATCCCTACATTTTGACACCAAAACCACTTTTCTAGCATCACGGAGACCCGAGATATTCTTAGGCGTTCCTCCTCCTTGCCAGGCTCCGCCTCTTTTGTATCAAAAAGTCGAACGTCTTCAAAACCCCGCCCCCTTTTCCGTCCAACTCTCCGTCCCATTTTTCTGTTTTCTCCCTCTAATTTCTCGTTATGAAAGTTTTGCGAAATGACGACATGTGTCACACGATGAGCACAATAAATTGTTTGACACCAGAAAAGGTTCAACTTTAAGTTTCGCTCTCTTATCAGTTCCGCAGTCATATGGTCGTGCCTCTCCCCTTTCCGAGAGAAGAACAGCTGGGTGACTAGAGTGGATTACTGTAGCAGTCAGGGGTGGATTAATTATTAACTCGACACCTTCTTGAGCCGGTTTTGACGCAACTGATAGTGAGGGAATTGTAGGTGAGGTGTGATTTAATCTCAAGTCGACCCGGGATTTGGTTTAGATCTATTTCAAATCAGCTCGCTGAGCTGATCTCTACTCTCTGTGCTCTCTATTTTCCCATTTCGTACCTGAAGTTGTTCGCTTTTTGAAATGGTCCCTGTAACTCTGCCTATTTTTGCTCTTTTTGCATGAAATTTTCTGAAATCATTGCTTTGTACCTGAACAATAAGTGTACGAAATTTCAAATGAAAAGAGCAATTGTGGGCGGAGTTATGAGAGTTCAAATAATCGTGCGATAATGCGACGTCGCGCGACATCGCGTTGCCGCAGCCATGTTTGAACCTTCATAACTCCGCCCCTTTCTGCTCGTTTTGCGTGAAATTTTTTGGAGTTACACATTGATATCAGAGCTACAAACTGATAGTTGACAACTTTTTATAAAAATTGAAATTGAGTTAGATATTTTAGATTTTCTGAAACCTACCAAGTTTTCAGTTTTAGGATGAGGCTTTCAAAAATCAAAATATCTTGCTCAGTTTTGAGTTTAACAGAATGTGTTCAACTAACAATTTGTAGCTCTGATATGAATGTATAACTCCAGAAAATTTCATGCGAAAAGAGCAGAAAGGGGCGGAGTTACAAGGGTTCAAAGTTGAAATGAGCCAAAAATTAACTTGACCATTTATAACTCCGCCCATTTTTGCTCACTTTGCATGAAATTTTCTGGAGTTACATATTGATATCAGAGCTACAAATTGTTAGTCGACAACTTTCCCTGAAAATTGAAAAGGAGCTAGATATTTGAAGTTTTCTGAAACAGCAAAAAGGGGCGGAGCTCAAAGTTAACAAATAAGGCCTATCAGTATCTCCCCCTCATATTCTCTTCTCCCATTTTGAAACATTTTCCCATCGTCGTGTTTTGAAGCCCCCTCTCGTTGCTCATTTGTGATGACACCAAGATGGTAGTAATCCAGCGGTAAGCCCATGTTTCGCAGTACGCTCCCTCCATGAATATGACAAATGAGATATGGGGGTGAGAAAGGCACCGCTTAATCCCCCCACCCAAATTTCACAAAACACACAGGGAAATGGAAAAAAAATTATGAAACGGGGAAGCTAACAAATCAGGCTAAGGCGAAAAGCTGGAGAACACGACGAACCTTGGCTAGGGGATTATGACAAAATACGACTAATCCATGGTAGGGAGATTTTGTATGAATTTCAGTTGGTGAATTTCCGAATTCCGAAGCCCTTCAGCTTGACGGCTGCCAGGCTACAAGCTCCATTCCCATTTGCTCGCCGAGAGGGGGATTACTTTAAAAGTTTGTGAAGTTGGATTATATAGGGATCATGGGGTACAAATAGAAAGTTGCGGTGTGTATGAAGAAGGGGGCTTAACCGAATGACTTTTTGCGCGCCGGACCGCCACACCAATTCACCCATTTCACCCAAAGTTTCAGCCACGACGCCATGATGTTGGCATCATCGGCGCCCACCAGTCTGCTGCAGTCGTCGTCTGCTGCTCCGCGAGCCGACGACTGCTCGTCGTCCACGTCGCCCACCAACACCACCTCGTCGGACGCCTCCATGGAGATGCTCACGTCGCTGATGAACGGCACCGTGGCGGTCCCCTCGGTCAAGCAGGTAATCCGTTGGTGAGAGCAATGTTCATAATGGTGGGTATTAAGGAGTCACCCCCGCTCAACACGTCGCCACTCTTCAATCCGGAATTCGCGCTGCTCCAGATCAGTCAGCTGATGCAGGCGCAGCACGCCATGGCGCAGTTTCACACCCAGCAGAAGCAGCAGCAGCAGATCGCACAGCAGCAAGTGGCGACGCCACAGAGTCAGAGCGCCACCAATGGTGAAAGGAAGAGGGTGAGTTGGAAATGGTTGTTGTATTAAAAAAAAGCAGAAAATTATCTATATTTTGGTATAAAAACCAATTCTGTAGCATTTTCTGGAGCAGAGTTATGGAGCCAACTCTGAAAATGACTGTAAGCTATGGGGCTGTTGGGAAATCACTTCTAACTTTTTTGAGTTTCAGAATCACTTTGAATAGCTTTTATTTTATGGTAGAGCACTAGATTACCAACATTATGATACTAAAATCAATTCTCTAGCTCATTTTAGAGCAGAGTTATAAGAAGTTATAAGGGGAAAATCTCGAAAAGACTGTATGCTAGAGAGGCTGCTAGAAAATCGCTTCTAACTTTTTTGAAATTAAAGACTTCTTAAAACGTCACTTATATCATTGTAAAGCACTAAATTACCAACATTTTGACACTGCAATCAATTCTCTAGCTCATTTTAGAGCCGAGTTATGCTCTTTTCAAGTATTTTCCTGATAATGATTATTGACTCCGCCCCTTTTCCCCGCTTTTCCCCCTTTTTTCACTTTCTTTCCTAATCAGCGCTTTTTAAAATATATTTGTAACAATCCCTGAAATTTCCAGCTCAAAATCTCAAAAACTGAGCGATTTAGCCTATTTTTTGCACCCATGCGCCTTTAAAATTAACGGATTACTGTAGCCGAACTTTAAACTTGATTTTTTGAGATTAAATGGAGGTTTTGACAGAAGTGTCAAGAGACTTTTCTGTTCAGCTTAAAATTGTCTTTCGAATGGTGTATAATTTGGCGGGAAATTTTGAATTTTAAAAATTTTGAAATTTTGAAAATTAAAAAAAAAAATTTTTAAAGTTAGATTTTTTGTTTTTTGCTCAAAAAAAATTGTTCACAACACAAACAAAATGTTTATCAATGCTCAAACTGCTCCATTCCCAATCAAAAAATGCTCTTCCAGTCCTACCCATGCACGTTCCAATTCTGTGTGATCTGCCAAAAAGACGTGCACTCCTCGAAACTTCCATGTCACATCCGACAGTGCCACGTAGCGAAGCCAATGTTCCAGTGTCCAGCTTGTGATTTCACGTCTACATATTCGAAGAACAATGTGAAGAGTCACATGGTGTCGTTGCACGGGTTGGCGGGAGATCCGATCAGCTACATGGATAAGTACGCCGGACAGGTCGAGGAGTTCATGAAACTCTGCTTTCCCAATGGTGGGTAATTAGGGGGTAATTAGGGTAATTAGGGGGTAATTAGAGGGTAATTAGGGTGATTAGTGGATAATCATGAGCAATTGTTAATATGGTGATTATGATTATGAAAGTTTTCAGCGCGAGGAAGAGGGAGTAATTAGGGGTAATTAGAGGGTAATTAGAGGGTAATTAGAGGGTAATTAGAGTCTTAGGGTAATTAGAGATTAATTAGACTAATTTGTGACTAATTAGAGGGTAATTATGAACAATTACTACTATGATTGATTATGAAAGTTTTCAGTGCAATGAAGAGGGAGTAATTAGGGGTAATTAGTGGGCAATTAGAAGGTAATTAAAAGGTAATTAAAGGGTCATAGCTGACTTCCCCCATAATAATTGAATATTAATTAATTAGGCCAATTAGAGGGTAATTATCGAGTAATTAAAAGGCTTTCAAACTGGAAATTAACTTTTTGACTGATTAGTGGCTGATTAGCGACTAATTAAAGGATAATTAGTGCCTAATTATGATCAATTTCAGTGCGAGGAAGAGGAAGGCCGATGCAAGGTCGAACATCTCCCAAGTCCCCCGTGAGTCCGACGCAACGACGTGGCAGTCAGGCGTCGCTTCCGAATCGGAGGAACACCGTATCCCAGAACGAGCTGCTTGCCACGTTGCAACAGCAACAGGCTTTCAATCCATTGAGGAACTTGAGGTGAGCAATTGTGAAGAATTTAATTCTGAACAAAACTGTAAAAACAGATTTTGAAAAGGCCTTCTCAAAATTGAGAAAAAGGGGTGGAAGAATAAAATTCACATTTGGGTTTCTCTTCCGCGCTATTTTCCTGGTTTTGTAGTGATTGTTTCAAGATTTTGTTCTGATAGTTTTGTTGGAAGTTGAATTTTGAATGAAACTGTGAAAGCAGATTTGAAAAAGGCCCTCTCAAACTCGAGAAAAAGACGTGGAAGAGAAAAATCCGCATTTGGATTTTTCTTCCACGTTTCTTTCCAGCTTTCCAGTGATTGTTTTAAAATTTCGTTTTGACAGTTTTGTTGGAAATTTGATTCTGAACGAAACTGTAAAAACAGATTTCCAAAATGTCCTCTCAATATCGAGAAAAAGACGTGGAAGAGAAATATCCAATTTGGATTTCTCTTCCACGCTGTTTTCTGACTTCCTAGTGAGTATTTTGACAAATCCTTGGACAAAATTGTTGAAAAGCTGTTTTCCAACGTGTCTGTCAAAGAAATTATTTAAAAAATTGTTAGTGAAAAGAGAAAAATGATGAAAGACAAAAAATTACAAAAACTCGAGAAAATCGGCCATGCGCTGATTGGTTGGCTGTGTAGTTCTCGTGGACAAGACCAATTTCAAAGTGTAGGCGACGAAAAACTGAAAATATAATAATTTCCAGATTCAACCCGCTCCAATCAATATTCCCGGGAGTGCTCGCCAACAACAACAACAACAATTCGATCTTGGCAGCCAACAAGCAACTAAACGTCAACAATTTCCTAATCAAGGTAACCAAACCCCAGACACCAACACCTCACAACTGATAAGAGAATTGCAGCAAGAAGTGGAAGAGCCGGAAGACACGAAGCCCACCTCCACCTCCACCACACCACCCTCGCCACCCCTCACACCCTCCATCAAACAGCCCATCAAACCGGGCGAGAACGCCCAGCCCAAGTACCTGAACACCACTGTCCCGTGCACCATTCTCAACGACCTCCAGATGAAGGGCACCATTTTTGCGGATTGCCGGCAGAACATTGAACTCTACCTTGAGAACATCTCGCGGAAGATTGAGAAGGGGAACAGTGCACAGTTTGTGCTCACCGAGCAACAGAGGAGATGTGTGGAGGAGGTGAGATCGCGGTGCAGTGTGCAGCTCTTCGAGGTCATGTTCGCGATCCATCGCATGGATGTGAGGAAGCTCGATCTTTCACTAGTGGAGCTCCTTCTACAGATTGCACCAACCAATAGTGATGCTCAGTTGCTCCGCAAAATGGAGGCGGTCACCGAGCCAAACGAGGAGTTTTTAATGGGGCTCACCCAGGTAGTGACGATTGAGGAGAAGCTGGAGACGATGAAGCACATGCACCTCTTTCCCTCCAGAATTGAAGCCGTCAAAGAGCGTCTAGGAAGGTTCGAAGTGGCAGTGAAGGCGTTGGGAGAGAGCAGAGCACTTCGGAACGTGATGCAGTTGGTGCTCGCCATCCTGAATATCGCTTTCTTCGATGACAGACAGTGTCTCTCGGTGAACGGCTTCTCGGTCTCGGAGATAAACTCTATTCTCTCGAACACCACCCCTTCTGGACAAACAGTCCAATCCATTCTCTCGACGATACTTAAAGACGAGATCAATCTGGACCTCGATGAGCTCTTCGCTTTGATAAAAGTGCTCGAGAAGGTCGAGTCGGAGGAGTACACTTCGATCTCCGAGGAGCTCAGCGCGTTAGACGACATGACGTTGAGAGCCGAGAGAGAGATGGAGCACTCCGGATCGAATTTGCCGTTGAGCGAGTTTGTCGAGAATGCAAAGACCATTTCCAAGTCGTTGTGGGAAGGGTTTGGCAATTTGAAGGTGAGTTTTAGCAGTCAGTTAGTAGTGTAGTTCTCGTGGACAAGTATTTTTTCTTGTTTATATGTTAATTGGATAGAGAATTTCAAACTCTACAAAAAAGTCTCTTGACATATACCTTAAAAATCAATTTAAACTCCTGAAAAACGCATTTAAAGTTGATCTACAGTAATCCGTTAATTTTAAAGGCGCATGGGTGCAATAAAAAGGCTAAATCCGTCAGTTTTTGATGTTTAGGGCTGAAATTTTGATAGAATCTTTAGATTATGATTTTCTTTTGATAAATTAATTAAATTTGAAAATTTGGAAAAAAATTTCAAAATTTTCGAAATTTTCAAAATTTTCAAAATTTCAACTTTTCTAAAGTTTTGGCTCTTGTAAAGAATTTTGGATTCTAAACAAAATTTTGGATTAAAATTTTTTTCAAAATCCAAAATTTTTTTCAAAATCCAAAATTTTGTTTAGAATCCAAAATTCTTTACAAGAGCCAAAGTTTTTTATACCATTTGATAGAAAATTTCAAACTGAACAAAAAAGTCTCTTGCCACTTTCCCCAAAACCTTGATTAAACTCCAAAAAATCAATATTAAAGTTTAGCTACAGTCACCCCTTAACTTTAAAGGCGCATAGGTACATTAAAACGGCTAAATCCGTCAGTTTTAGAGATTTCGAGCTGAAAAATTCAAAGAATATTGAAAAACATATTTGCTTTTCGATAAAATAAAAAAAATCGTCAGAAATGAAAAATTGTCGAGAACTACAAAATTTGAATTTTGAAAAAATAATCAAAAAAAGCAAAGAAAGTGGACTTTACAGCTTTTTCAACATTTTCCATTCAAAATTCAACATTTTGCAGACCAGCATCCAAAAACTGACTGCCTACCTGGGCAACCCCCTTCCCCGCCACCATGACCCCTCCCCAGAGCCCTTCCAAAACGTGCTCCAAATGCTCCGCTCGCTGAAGACGTCGATCGAGATGGAAGAGACCGCCGACGAGCAGCACATCAACATCCTCTCTCCCTGAAAAACCCTCTCACTTCTCTTGCCACGTGGCTTCTTCTTCCTGTGTTTTTTCGAGATTGCCAAAAAAAAAAACTGAAATAGTTGGTGACACTTTCCTCTCCCCCCTGTGAAAATTGAAACAAAATTCCGTTCTGAAACCCACAAAATATCTCCTTGAATTCATAATACGATATGATAATAATGATAACCCCCAAGTATTACTCCCCCCATTTTTTTTGTATAATTCTCCTCCTCGATAGCTTTTAACACACCTCGTCTCGCTCTCTCCATCCCCTTTTCTTCCTGTTTTTTCATTTTTCGCATCGCAATTTTTGGATATTGTTTGAATGTAAAAACGGATTCGAATAATAAAATGAACAATTTGAACCTATGAAGATAATTGAAAAGAGAAGAAAAAAGTTATCAGAAAAAAACGAAATTTTTTGATTTTTCAAAATTTTTCAAAATTTTTCAAAATTTTTTAATTTTTTCCAGCCAAATTATACACCATTCGAAAGACAATTTCAAACTCTACAAAAAAGTCTCTTGACACTTTGTCTGAAACCTTCATTGAAGTCGAGAAAAATCAATTTAAAGTTAGCTACAGTAACCAGTTACTTTTAAAGGCGCATGAAGGCAATTGATTTGCTAAAACTGTTAGTTTTTGATTTGGGATTTTTAGAGAGTTTTGAAATTGTGGTTTTGCTTTGAATGATTTAACAAACTTTAAAAATTTAAAAAAAATCGAAAATTTGAAAAATCTCGAAAGTTCAAAAATTGTTTTTTTTTTTTGAAAAACAGCATGCGCCTTTAATACAGTACCACCGACCCCAATAATTTTCTTATCTCTTTTTCAATCAATTTTTCTGCAGATTTCACAGATTTTCTCACTTCTTCTCCCTTTTTTTTCCGAGTTTTCTTTACAATTATCAACAAAAAATCAAATTCAAATCAATTTTATTATAGAAAATCACACTGGTTGTGCATACGCAGTCCGATTACTCTCCGGACATCCATCTCTTCCCCAGTTCGCCAAATTCAAATCGAAATAGTACAAATGATCGGCCAAACTCAAATTGCCAATGACCCGATTGCTGCAGAAGTATCCATCCGCCTCGGGACACACTTGGAACGCATCGCCCGCCCGCATATTGTTATCGTACCACACTTCGCTCCTCGGATGCCACATTCTCACTCCCGAGTGAGGGTCGAAGATTGGCGTTCGTGGCACCAGATCGTTGTGGTGGACGATGCGATACGAGTAGGGAAACGTTCTCGAGAACCAATCAGCGAATTGATAGTCACCAAGGCGAGAAGCACCCATTCCTATCACCTTGATCTGCGTGGGTTTGTAGAGACCAGTGGTCACTAGGAACGAGGAAGTGGTGAATGCCAACAGGGCGCCAAAGCTGTGCCCATTCACCCAGAGCTCGAAATCAGGGTGCCTTCGTTTGAGCTCGAGCAAATCGTCGCCAATGCCACCTTGCCAGAGAAGAAAGAACGAATCGTACACCGATTTGAAGATCCGACCATTGCCATTGAAATAGGGGCGGAGTCCGCTGCAAGTGAGCTCTATTGTACTGTAATAAGGTGATGAGTTACAATGTCGTGGAGTCCTCATCCAGCTGTGTGACCTGATTCATGCCGGATGATCCTCGGTAGACTATGGCAATGACTTTTTGGGTGATGTCGTAGGAAGTGTATCCGACGCATGTGACGTCTGAAAGGAATCTGACTGCCTAGACTAACTGAAGCTGTATGTCAATATTACCTGGATAACGTTCCGAGCAATTAACAGTTCGCTTACGGAAATGATGCATGGTGGGGAGTTGGTTGCTGAACTTTCGATCTATAAGAAACTGTAAAGGGCGCTCACTCGAAACAAGTCTGCGGATCAGAGCTTTGTACAGCAGATGCCAAAACTATTTGCTGTGACCGCATAAAATGATCATCGTACTTGTACTTTTCCGGCGGGAATTGAGGGCAATTGAGTAGTTCCTGAAAGTCATCGTCACTAAATTCACTTGTCAGAAGAATCAGGAGTTGCCTACTGAAACAAGGCCATCACAAGCGGTCGAGTTGCACGAAGATGTGTCAGCGCACCATCTGAATTACATTTTCTGTGAGACAGCTTCTATCCAGTGATCCAGAATCTTACTCTTTCCCGGAGTTGAGGCAACTCTTACAAGTCACCGGGCGCCGGTGATCAGAAACCAGGGCAGAGGAGACGATAACGAGGAGGGAGTAAAAGAGCAGGCGCATTTTGGAGTGACCTATCAGTTGGCAACTTTTATAGAGCCGGGTGTCAGGTGACTTTTTTATGGTAGACACGCAACATTTCTGATAAAGTTTTGAATGGCATTCTCGAAAATGCAGATCAAAAATTTTCACGGTCATTTATTAGAAGAATCGAATCGAATCAAAGAAAATTAGCGAAGAGTACATTCTCATAAAAAAGAAAGGCATTTAGGCGAGTTTATAAAGTATCACACAGAAAATGTGTCTCAAGTGGCAGTTGTGGTGTGGCTGTCAGGGAGAGATATATAAAAGGGGGAAGGTAAGTAGAGGAGTTGATAAATATGATAATGTGATTATGAATGATTATCGGTTCTTGAGACAGACTTGGCAGCGAGACACACGGTCCTTGAGCCCTCCAGCCTTGAGCGTCTGCGACATTGGCTTTCGGAATTGCTTGTCCTGGAATTGATATTGTTATAAGGAAAGGGCGAACTGAAGACATACCTGATCCACAATCGACAGCCAGAAGCCGTGATTGGTGGCGTAGTAGTTGCAAGTTCCTCTTCCATGACACTCAATAAACGGCACGGCGCGGAACTCCTCGAGGCACGATCCAGGGCTCTGAAGGCTCTGTCCAGTGCCCTCGGCTCCAGCGGCAGTGTGCATGACGAACGAGTAACCGTTCCAGAGTCCCGACCATCCTTGCGGGCACTGTGGCACCGAGGTGTCTTGCGAGTGCACCGCGATGATCTGGGTGGGCACTTCGCAGACGGCGCAACGGGAGATGTAGGGGCGGATCGCGGTTCCGGTAACTGGGTTCATCATCGGGGTCATCGGCTCGTCGGTGGAGAGCCAGAACGAGTAGTCGTTGCGGCTGGACACGTGGCACACGCTGTTCATGTTGCAGAACATGAATGGCATCGTGTTGAATTTGGAGAGGCACGAGCCGGGTTGACCTGGAAGTGGGAAGGTGTATCAAACTTCTGGTTCCATGGAGTCGAAACTCACCCAAATCCTGTCCACTGGCACGACCGTTTCCTTGCACGTAGAGCAGCGAGTATCCCTCCCAAAGCTGCGAAGATCCTGGTGGGCACTGTGGCACCGCGGTGGTCTGCGAGTGCTTGGCGAACGTGAATCCGCGGCTCGGCGCCCATCCTCCCGGAGCTCCTGGGTATCCTGGAGTTCCCGGTAGTCCCGGAAGTCCGCCACGTCCGCGCTCTCCCTGGTATCCCTGCTCTCCGTTGGTGCCCCCGATTCCTGGAAGACCCGGCTGACCTGGATATCCGTCCTGGCCAGGGGTTCCCGGGTATCCAGCTTTTCCTGGTGGTCCCGGAAGTCCTGAAAGAAGTGAAGGTTATGGTTACCTCGAACTAAGATAAGACTTACCATTGTCGCCTGGAAGACCCGGATAACCCTTCTCTCCGGGGAATCCATTGTCTCCTGGCGCTCCCGGTGGGTTCGGCACAATCTGGTTGAGCGGTCCTGGCCATCCAGCGGGTCCGGAACGTCCCGGAAGTCCGTCGAGTCCGTTCTGCCCTGGCAGTCCGTCGTCTCCGCGTGATCCCTTGAGCCCTGGCTGTCCTGGAGCTCCCGGGTACCCGGCGTCTCCTGAATATCCCTGTGCTCCTGGGTTTCCTGACATTCCGCGTTCTCCTGGGTAACCGTTGCTTCCTGGGGCTCCCGGGGCTCCTGGATATCCCTCGTCTCCACAGTCTCCCTCCACTCCGGGCACTCCATCGACTCCAGGGGCTCCTGGCAGTCCTGGAGCTCCATCGTGTCCGCGCTTTCCATCGATTCCGACGAGTCCCGGCTCTCCTGGGTAGCCTGGAAGTCCGGGCTCTCCTGGAACTCCTGGCAGACCCGGCATTCCGTACTGTCCTGGTGCTCCCGGCTCTCCGGCGAGTCCCGGTTGTCCCGAGAGTCCGTCAAGTCCTGGGAATCCGTCCTGTCCGGCTTGTCCTGGCGGTCCGTAGGTGTCCTGTCCTGGAGCTCCTGGGTATCCATCGTCTCCTGGTGGGCCCACTGGTCCTGGCGCGCCGTCTCTTCCGTTAATCCCAGGAAGTCCAGGCTGTCCGGGCTCTCCTCTGAGTCCCGGCGCTCCCTCTCTACCCGGCAGTCCATTGTCTCCGTTCTCTCCAGGCGCTCCTGGATATCCAACGTCTCCGGGTGTTCCGAGCTGTCCTGGTGCTCCGGGGTATCCTGGGAGTCCGTCAAGACCGTTCTCTCCCTTGAGTCCTGGAAGTCCGTCCTGTCCACGAAGCCCGTTGAATCCGGTCTCTCCCGGCAGCCCTGGGTATCCCTTCTCTCCAGCGAGTCCCTGCTGTCCTGGATATCCGGGCTGTCCCGGCGCTCCGGGGAAGCCCTCGTCTCCGCACTCTCCGTCGAGTCCCGGCTGTCCGGGGAAGCCGTCGTTTCCTTGACGTCCCGGCAGACCTGGAAGTCCGTTCTCTCCCTTGAGCCCTGGCATTCCGGTGATTCCGGGGTATCCTGGAACTCCGGGCACTCCATCGAGTCCATCGAATCCGGCGTCTCCTGGAAGTCCGCTGACTCCCGGGTTGCCTGGGTACGAGTCGCCGTTCTCTCCGCGCTCTCCATTGAGTCCGGGCAGTCCGTCTTGTCCTGGAAGTCCTGGTGGTCCATCAGGTCCTGGGTATCCGACGTCTCCTGGCACTCCTGGGTACGCCAAGTTTCCAGGCTCTCCTGGTTGTCCACGAAGACCCGGTTGTCCGGCATCTCCTGGCTCTCCTGCCAATCCTGGCAGTCCATCGGCTCCAGGGACTCCTGGGAATCCATCGGCTCCTGGCTCTCCAGCGTATCCGGGCACTCCGTCGAGCCCGCGAGCTCCCTCCTCTCCGCACTCTCCATCAATTCCCGGCACTCCATTCTCTCCGTGCTCTCCACGCAGTCCTGGGAAGCCTGGCAGTCCGTCTTCTCCGGGGAATCCTGGCTGTCCTGGAAGTCCCGGCTGTCCTTGACCTCCTGGGTATCCCTGATCTCCTGGTGCTCCTGGGTATCCATCCATTCCGTTCTGTCCTGGTGCTCCGGCCTCTCCACGGTATCCTGGAACTCCTGGAGCTCCATTGGGTCCCTGTGGTCCATCTCTTCCCTTCTTTCCATCGGTTCCAACGAGTCCACGCTCTCCTGGAAGTCCCGGCTGTCCCGGAGCTCCGTCGAGTCCAGCGTTTCCGGCCTCTCCTGGGTATCCTGGAGTGCCTGGAAGACCGTCTCTGCCTGGGTATCCGTCTTGTCCTGGAAGTCCATCAGCGCCAGTCTCTCCATTCGGTCCCGGATATCCGACCTGTCCTGGGAATCCGACGTGCTGCTCTCCTGGTGCTCCCGGCAGTCCTGGCCATCCAGGGGTTCCGTCGTCTCCATGTGGTCCACAGTCTCCATCGAGTCCATTGAATCCGACCTCTCCTTGCTGTCCACGCATTCCGGGCTCTCCGTGGAGTCCTGGGAAGCCTGGCACACCGTCCATTCCGCGCTCGCCAGGGATGCCTGGGTAGCCGTCAGGTCCCACCTGCAAGAAAATAGGTCGACAAATAGTTAAAACAAGATGATTTCATCACTCACCGGTCCCGGAAGACCATTCAATCCGTCGGCTCCACGCTCTCCTGGCATTCCAGGGGCTCCATCGAGTCCTGGCTGTCCGGCGACCTGGTTCACGATTCTCTGCGGGGCTGGGATTCCTGGAAGACCCTGAGCTCCTGGGAGTCCTGGAAGTCCATCGGCTCCACGCTCTCCAGGGTATCCCGGAGTTCCCGGTTGTCCTGGGATCGAGTCTCCTGGTGGGCCTTGGTATCCGGGCAGTCCCATCTGAAATTAGGATTAGAGCTGGACGACAATCTAAAACTAGAAGCTTACATTTCCCTGACGTCCTCTCTTTCCATCAATTCCAACGAGTCCGGGCTCTCCCTGGAGTCCTGGGAAGCCGTCTTGTCCTGGACCTCCTGGCAGACCTGGCAGTCCATCGTTACCCTGATGTCCTGGAAGTCCTGGAAGTCCACGCTCTCCCTTGAGACCAGGCACTCCCGCTGGGTTCTCCATGGGTCCGATGATCTCTCCGGCTTCTCCCTTCAATCCGGGGTATCCTGGGATTCCAGGAAGTCCTGGGGATCCAGCAAGTCCATCGGTTCCTGGCAATCCTGGCTTTCCAGGTGCTCCGGGGTATCCGCAGTCTCCATGGTCTCCATTGGGTCCTGGTGGTCCTGGATAGCCATCCATTCCTGGGAATCCAGCGTCTCCGGCGTTTCCTGGAAGTCCATCCGGACAGTATCCGCAGTCCTCTCCTCTCTCTCCGTTGTTTCCTGGCGGTCCCGGGTATCCATCAACTCCGATACGTCCTGGCATTCCAGGCTCTCCAGGCAATCCGGTCATTCCAGGTGGTCCAACTTTATTGACTCCGGTTCCGGGGAATCCCTTCTCTCCCGAGTATCCCGGGTCTCCGATGTCTCCGGGGATGCCGGGGTAGCCGTCTCTTCCGGACTGTCCGTCGAGTCCTGGTGGTCCCTGGATGTCGTATCCGGGCAGTCCATCCTCTCCGGGGTATCCGCAGTCTCCAGACTCTCCCGGGAGACCTGGCTCTCCGGCGAAACCGGGGTATCCGTCCTCTCCGCGATCTCCCTTCTCAGTGTATCCGGGCAGTCCATCGACTCCGGGCATTCCAGGGGCTCCTG
Source organism: Caenorhabditis imperialis (assembly GCA_963572205.1). Taxonomy (NCBI): domain Eukaryota; kingdom Metazoa; phylum Nematoda; class Chromadorea; order Rhabditida; family Rhabditidae; genus Caenorhabditis; species Caenorhabditis imperialis. The sequence continues at coordinate 2,347,819 of OY751541.1, forward strand.
GAGCACCGACTTGTCCTCTCTGTCCAACCGGTCCTGGGAGTCCGTCGTGTCCCGGAAGACCCTTGGGTCCCTGCACTCCATCGAATCCTTGTGGTCCGCGTGGTCCGGCCTCTCCTTTGCCCTCGCCAAAGTTACCCTCTGGTCCGCAGTCTCCCTCGAATCCTGGTCGTCCTGGGTATCCGGGCTCTCCAGCTTCTCCCTTGACACCGGGGTATCCGGGGACACCGGGCACTCCCTGCTCTCCTTGCGATCCCTTCTCTCCGTAGCTTCCCGAGACTCCGTCCTTTCCGCGTTTACCCTGGAATGGTGGATGTGGGTTGAGGTAAGGAACATCTAGAAGTGGGAACGTCTTAACTACTGATGGTTCTAAAGGATGAGTATCACGCCAGAACTTCCTAAGTTATGAAAGCATCTGAATGTCTTTTGTGTTTGTATGGATCTGTGAGTTTGTAGAAAGGTACCTAAGGCTTCTAAAATCTGTTAAACATTCTGGATTCTATTCAAGCTCCTAAAGGATGTATCTTACCAGGGCCTTCTAATTCTACTTCTAAAAGCTTACACGTTGTCCGGCATCTCCTGGATCTCCCTTCTGTCCCTTCAATCCGGGGGTTCCTGGAAGACCATCGAGTCCCAACATTCCAGGCGGTCCGACTGGTCCGTCACGTCCCTTCTCTCCCTTCACACCTGCAATCCAACAAATTCACTTCCATACTTCGATCATTCCCGATCCTCACCATAGGGTCCAACTGGTCCTTGCAACACCTCCATCTCGATCGGCTTTGACGCCCACGGATAGGATCCAGGGGGTCCTGGTGGACCTGGCGGTCCCGCCAATCCCTTCTCTCCCTTCACTCCTGACGTTCTCACTCCAATGCGTCCCTTCATTCCCGGGGTTCCAGGGAATCCGGGCAATCCGTACGGTCCGGCGTCTCCCTTGGCTCCCTTGAGTCCCGGGTATCCCGAGTTTCCAGGAAGTCCTGGCACTCCGGGCCGTCCGGATTCTCCCTTGACTCCTTTGCGACCTTGCGAGTTGATTCCACCCTCTCCTGGAGGTCCTGGAAGTCCGGGACGTCCCGGGTTTCCATTGGGACCGGAAAGTCCGGGCGGTCCGGCGAGTCCGGGGATTCCAGGGAAGCCCTGGAAAGTTGACATTGCGACTATATAGTGAGTGGGGAAGTGCAGGAGGGAGCATGACTCATTGTTACACTGCTGCCATCTCTTCCTCTCGAGCCGATGGCTATTGAGGAAGAGGTGTCAGGTTTGCTGGTCAGAAAAAAAAGCGCTGATTTGAAAAAAAAGTAGCAAAGCGGATTTGGCGGACTATATTAAGCACTGAAAAGCTAGAACAACTTACATCAGTACCATTGCATCCCGGAATTCCCTCCTCTCCCTTCAATCCAGGCAGTCCATCGAGTCCCTGAAGTCCCGGATGACCGGGCGAACCGGGCAGTCCACGATCTCCACGAGCTCCCTTCGCGCCAACGTCTCCAAAGTCTCCCTCGGCTCCGAACATGCCCGGAGCACCGACGGAGCCCTCCGGTCCGTCGAGTCCCGGGGCTCCCGGATGACCGGGCTCTCCGCCGAATCCCGGGTTTCCGCGCTCGCCCTTGGTGCCGGGGCACACGCACGGCGGTGCGCACCCCTTGCACGCGGCGGCGGCGTCCACGTGTATCCTGAAGTTTAGTTCATTGGAGCACAATTGGATTGCTTACCGATCAGTGTAGAACGACGACAGTAGCACTAAGGCGACCGTCCATCCGAGAAGCGGCGACATCGCTCCTCGTTACCCAGAGATGGTGTCGTTCTGCAAATATGCTCTATTGGTTGAAGGTACAGAAAGAAAGAGAAGAGCACATTACACTGTGCTCTCTCAATCATGTTGCGTGCGGAGCGAGAAACGATTTATAATAAAAATGGAGCGTCTTCGTCATTTTTTTTACTAAACATCTGTGTTCGCGGGCACCACGCACATGTGTGGAATCGAGCAAATAGAGAAGATGCACTGACCGGAAAAAAAATGGTGCACTTTCAGAAAAGGGGAGGGGAATGGGGATGGTCATGGAGGGAAGGGGAATAATAATGTTGGAAGGGGAGAGGAAATGCTTATGAAAAAGGGAATGATGAAAAAATGATCGTGCTTCTAAATGACAGGATGCAAACGATCATGTTACTGGGTGATGATGAACATGTTCATAATCGTTGCAATTTTAACAATCGCTGCTCATAATGACAATGACGATCATTTGGAAAATGTCAATGACTAATTACAAATGCTAATGGCAATGCTAGTGACAAATGATCATGACAATGCTTATCATTATGACAATGTCAGTGACAATGACGATAATTTTGACAATTCCAATGGTTAATGACAATGACAAATGACAATTCTAATGACAATGTCCATGACAATGCTAGTGACAATGCTAAACAGAATGACAACGCATAATGACAATGATCATGACAATGTTTATCATTATGACAATGTCAATGACAATGAAAATGGTATTGTAATTGCTACCGATGATCATTCTAATGACAATGACAAATGCTAGGGACAATGTTATTGACAATGCCAAATGACTAATGACAATATCCATGACAATGCCCATCATAATGACAAGGCCAATCTTCATCACAATGATCATGCTCATGACAATGACAATGACAATGTCCATGACAATTATCATCAATGACAATCCTAATGAAAATGCTCCACAAAACCACAATCTCAATGCTCATCACAATCCTCATTCCATTCCCCTTTCCCCCCCCCCTCACAAACCATCAACAAAACTCCACATTTCTCAAACTCGCCATGCACTTTCACTCTCACTATCAAACCCATCCGTCAACTTTTATCAATCCCCCCCCCCCCCCCCCCCGCGCTCTGCACTCGTCTTCAATTTGATTGAAGAGCTCTGATCGATCGGGAAACGCTGTCAGCAGTGTGTGCTCTGCTGCTCCTGCTGCTGCTCTGCCAACTGTGCCGAGGTCATCAAGGTTCGGCGAATGGAAAAAGGGAGAGGGAGGGAGAGGCAGTTGTTAAAAGGGGTCAGGGTTGTACTCTTGTTTGGCTCATGGCTCCGCCTATTTTTGCTCTTTTTGGGTGGAATTTTGTGGGGGTATAGAAGAGCTTGAGAGGAATATTTGGTTAGTTGGAAAGTTTGAATGAAAATTAAGGGTGAGCAAGATATAGGGACTTTAAAATTGAAAATATCTTGCTCAATTTTGATACTGATCAAGAGCAAAGTCATAGCTCTCACATCAATCTACAAGGTAAAGTACTCCAAAAAGAGCAAAAATGGGCGGAGTTTGGAGCACGAACTCAAAACTGTACACAGTTGAAAAATGCAAAAGTAGAAAGAAAACTAGAAACGATGAAAACGAGAAAATAGAAACAAAGAGAGAGTCTCTAGATGCTCCGGCGAGCTGTGTGAAGCCTCTCCGGCGCTTTACACTCGGGGCCTATATTAAACTGCCTTCAGAAGCGAAGCGAGAGGAGACGCCAACAGGCACCGCCCGTCGTCGGATCGGGCCAACTGTCTGCGCCCTCCTCGATCCGCACACTCTCTCGCCCTCTCGCAACATTCATTTCATTTCTTCACCCGGCTACTATTCTTCGAGCTCTCAAGCTCTCGGCCAGCACCCTTTTTTCAGTGTTCAGGTCAAGTACGACGATGACGTGGCAGTTGTGGAAGTGGTGTTTGGTGGTAGTTAATCTCTCCAATTGTTTATAATAAAGCTTTGTTTATTTCTTGCACTTTCTTGGCTTCTTTCCACCGAAAATCTCACAAATTTATGGAAAATTGGTGAAAAACCACGAGAAGTACAAAAAACTGAACTATGAACCAATCAGAGAAAAGGGGGCGTGGCCAAACATGTTTTGAGATGGTTTTCAGGGCTCAATGGAAGAATTTCAAAAATTCCTCCGACAAGATTCTTTGAATTCAAGTACTGAATGAAAATATTAAAAGAAATTGTGCAAAATTTGTGTGAAAATCTGGAAAAAACACGATTTTTATTGATAAAACAACAACTGACAGCTGTGTAGTTCTCGTGGACAACTCAAAACTCAATTACAAAACTAATAAAACTACAAAAATTAATTCAAAATTTTAATATCCACGAGAAAAACAAAAAACACCTGAAACTGACCAATCAGAGAAAAGGGGGCGTGGCCAACAATTTCAATATAGTTTTTCAAAGCTCATTGGAGGATTTTCGAAAATTCCTTCGAGCAGAATGTTTTAAATGTGATTTTTTATCAGAATATTAAAACAATTTACTTTTAAACTTCAAGAAAACTGGAAAAAAATGCGATTTTTTGAAAGTAGTAGTGAAAAACTAGGCCACAACTTGGTCCCGAGTTGTGTAGTTCTCGTGGACAAGTCTCAGGTTTTTGTCTGTTTTTGATAATAGAAAGAAATGTGTAACATTAATAACAAAAAAGCAAAAAAAGAAATTTAGAATTGTCCTCGAGAACTACAAAACTTTGATAAAGTTCAATGGGTGTTCTGAATGAAAACTAAATATTTTTCAGTCATTTTTCAACATTTTTCTTCTGAATTTGATAATTTTCATCGACTAATGCAACCGGTAACTGATATTCATTATATTTCTTCAAGAATTCAGAATCTATTCATATTCAGGAAATCGCCTCAATTCTCAAAGCCCTTACCTTCTTCCCAAGCCTCATTGGAATCGAAGAACCCCCATCAGAAGAGGTCACGTCTTCAGAAAAGCCATTCGGAATACCATACCTCCTTGACACACCATCCACCACTCCGCCACCATCTATTCCTATCGCCATTGGATTCTTGCTCTTTTTTATTTTTATTTTTGCAATTTTTGGAGTTGGTGTCTATTTTTTGGTGAAGCGGGTGAAGAAGAGGATGAGAAAACGGAAGAAACAGAGGGAGAAAGAGAAAAGGACAAGGATTCCAACGTGTATTACAAGTGGAACATCGAAGGAAAGGACTGAAGATGATGGTAGCTCGGTGACGTCTCCAGTTGAGAAGAAGGAGAAGAGGGAGATCAAGGAGAACAAGAAGAAGATGGAGAAGAAAGTGTACTTGATGAGAAAAATTGAAATGAAGTTATAGTTATAGTTATAGTTATAGTTATAGTTATAGTTATAGTTATAGTTATAGTTATAGTTATAGTTATAGTTATAGTTATAGTTATAGTTATAGTTATAGTTATAGTTATAGTTATAGTTATAGTTATAGTTATAGTTATAGTTATAGTTATAGTTATAGTTATAGTTATAGTTATAGTTATAGTTATAGTTATAGTTGTTCTTTTTTTCTTCCTTTTTCTGTGATGTTTACAAAACAGTATCATTATAATTTAAATAATTTATAAATTAGAAATAAATTAAAGAATACGAATCATATCAATAAAACTCTGACATAGAACTTTCTTGTATTGGGGACGGGGGAGTATGATGGACATTCCATTAAAGGAACTTACGCGATGTGCTCACATGAACACGGAAGGGCAATGATGGAAGTGGGATAGGTAAAAGGGAAAGACATAAAAACAGAACATTGAGCGATTGAAGTGAAGGGGGAGGGGAAGAGAGAGAGAGGGAATCAATTGCTAGAATAGTAGAATGAAGCGTGGAGCCGACGAAAGGCTCGTTTCAGCTCATCGGGAGATAACTTTAGACGCTGACGGCGTTGTTGGACTTGTCTTCGGTTGCGTCGATAACGGGGTCGTCGTTCATTTGGAAAGCTGAAAGATGAAAGTTGATTCCTTTGAAGTTTTAAACGATCAAGCGTCTACTAATGGAAAGAACCCAAAACATGCAAAAAACGGGAAAAGGGGGAAGAGGACACGTGCATCTTACACTTTCGTCTAACGCATGCGATGCCCTGCGTGTAGGCGATCGGCGAGCACTGGCACACTCCTGCGTGGCACATCGAGAGCCCGTCGGCGTGTCCGACGCACTCGCCGTCGAGTTGACAGCGGGCGCCGATGGGTCGCGGCGCTAGAAATTCACACGGAATGTGGAGATTCGTCTCCGTGACTTACACATCGACGAGGATCCGAAACGATTGTTATTGTTGAAGTTGTTGTTGTTGTTGTTGGAGATGGGGAACGATGGAGGCTGGCCGGGCGGGCAGCACAAGTTCAACGACTTGACGCACTCGTAGCCGGTGCCGCACGAGCCGTTCGGAAAGCAGCCGGATACGGCCGTGTCGCCCGACGGACATTTGCCTGGAATGGGGGAAGATGAGAGTGAGAAGCGGGAAAGTCTCATGCTACTTTGCAGTCCCTTCGATGATGATGATGGCGAGCAGCACTGCCCGTTCTGGCACTCGAGTCCGACGCCGCACAGTCCGTTCATGCACGCGCCCGACGAGAGCGAGCCGTCGGCACACGTGGAGGGCAGGTTCGAGAAACGAGCTGAAGAGGAAGGAAGAGATGAAAAGGGAGAAGAGGGGAGAATAAGGGGGGACCACACGATGGGAAAGAGCAACTCACGAGGCATGTAGCTGTGAAGTGGACGTCCGTAGACTGGCTTCTGCGCCATTGGTCGCGAGTTTCCGATGCGAAGACGGCTGAAGGCGGTCGTGCTGCAGCACACGCCGGCGGTGGTGAAGCAGGTGTAGCCGGTTGGGCACGTGCCCGTATCGGTGGACTGGTCGCATTCTCCGATCTGATTGGCGGCGGCGCAGATTCCGGTGGCTGCAATTCATCCATTAAAATAGCATCTTCCCCTGAAAAACTTACTGCACTGCACGTCGATACAGGTTCCCGGGTTCACACCGTTAGTGATCAGTGGGCTGTTCGGGATGTAGACGACGACGTATCCGGGCGGGCAGAGACCGTCGATGGCCGGGCCGACCTGGCACGCCTCCGAGGTGTAGTCGACGACTGGGCAGCAGTTCACCGCGTTCGAGTCGCATTGATAACCGACGGGGCAGCCGCCGTTGTAGCCGGTGCCCGTGCATGGGCCGATCGAGATCTCGTCAGAGCAGGTGAGCGCAGAGGCGCAACACACACCATTGGTGAGGGTGGTTCCAGTTGGGCAGACACCGTTGACAGTGGGCGTTCCAGCGGAGCCATCGGTACAGGTGGCCGAGCAACACAGGTTTCCTTGAACGGTGTAACCAGTTGGGCAAAGTCCATTGATGGTGGGGCCGAGTGGCTCACCGCCGTTCGGGCACGAGTTGATCGGGCAGCAAATATTTCCGGTGGTGCAAGTGTATCCCGAGCCGCAGTAGTACGACACCTGGACGCCTCCGCAGCCGTCTCCCTGGCACGATGGAATGCAGGCTCCCACGGCGTCGGATCCATCGAGGCACTTGACAGTGGTAGAGGTGCCGGCGCAGCAGAGACCGTTAGAGCAAGTGTAGCCGGTTCCGCACTGTCCGTTCACACATCCTCCGGCCGCTTGGGTGCCATCGGGGCAGACGAACGGGTTGGTGGTGGTGGTTTGTGGGCAGCAGACGTTGTTGTTGCACGAGTAGCCAGAGGCACAGCGTCCCGAGATGCAGGCTCCGACCGCGGATCCTCCGGATGGGCAGGTGTCTGGAATATCAGAGTTGCGATAGGGCGATGGGTGGAAGGTATAGGGTGAAGGGTGAAGGGTGAAAACTTACAAACTGAGATTCTTGGCGCCGAGTTATACGACGGGCAGCACTGGTTCTGGACGCACGTGTATCCGGTGGCACAGTATCCCGAGCTGCAGCCTCCCACCGAGTATCCACCTCCGGGGCACGAGTTTTGTGCTGTAAACGGAACTTTTCATTTCGTACTATTCTAGTGATCTTACGAATCGTGATGATTTGTGGAGCGTTCTGGCATCCGACGCAGTTTCCTGATCCTCCTCCGGACACTGTAAATAGCAGGGGGTCTTTCAAACATGAGAACAAAAAAGTTAATGTTGGTGCAAGTTGGTTCTAAATGGTGCAAATTGGATTATTACAGCATCCACATCCGTACGAAGAGAACTGCTGTGGCTCCTGCTCCTCATCCTCTGTCTTCTGCTTCCTTCGCTTCGTCTTGCGCTTCTTCGGATTCTTCGGATCATTCAACGGCAGTAAGAGCGGACAGCACAGGTTCACCGCAGTATCGCAATGCAGCCCAGCCGGGCACTCGGAGCTCGCCGAGCACACCAGAGCGGAGGTGAAGCCGCCGGCACAGGACACTGTAATCTGGTGGTGCAACTAAAGGGTGTCGGGGTGCTCACCACCATCGCCTTGGGCGCGAACTAGCACCTCATCGAGCTTGGCGAGATGCTCCGGGAAGCCGTACCCCGGCGGCCCGACGGGGAAATCGTTTTGCGGGGAGAGTGGGTCGTTAGCGGTTTGGTTTTGTGGTGGTGGTGTTGGTGAGGGTGTGGGTGTGGGTGTAGGTGCGGGTGCAGTGAGGTTAGTGTCTAAACTTGGTGAACATCAGGTGCTGGTGTGATGACTCACCAATAATGGCTGGCGCAGAGTTGGAGCCGCTCGAGCAGCAATATCCGTTGTTGCACGTGCCCACCGAGCACGGGTTCGAGTTGGAGCAGCTGGAGAAGGTGCACACGAGTCCGCTGGCTTGTTGACCTGTATTGGAATGGTATATGAAGGGCATAGAAAGATAACAATGATGATAGAGGGGAGGAGTTTCATGCAGTTTATTGGGTTAAGGTTAGTAATGTATAGTATGATAGAGGCAATAAGTTATTGGCAGTACTCGTCATTGGGTTGTGATCTCTGAAAAAAACCATTTATATTTTAGATTTAAGAAGACATTGCTTACATGTGGTTCTGGCTAACTGACAGCACCGTCCCCTCTGATTGCAGAAATACGGAGAGGGACACTGAAGGCTGTACCGGCAAGAGGTGCCGAACCTTGGGTCAACCTCCACCGACCCCATTGGACAGTCCGATCCCACACTTCCCGACACCACGGTGGCTGCAACTTCACCTTCATAATTAACAGGATCTTTTGATAGGGTGGTACCTGGTGTATAGCAGCAGGCAAAGTGCTCGCCGAGCAGTGTGCACTTGTGAGCGCTCGATGGGCAGGTGTCGTTTGAGTTGGATTCGCACGTGGTCTCAGGAACGGTTCCATCGGGACAGCGAATGTTGAGTCGACAGCATTTTCCATTGGTGCATGTGAAGTCGGGAGGGCACAGGGTGTGCAGGTCGCAGGTTTGCGAGGAGAGACACTTCTAAAGATTAGATGATGTTGGAGGGTCATGGAGACTTCTAGCTTACATGTTTGTTGATCGAGACTCCAGATCCTTTTTGAGTTTTCTTCCATATCTTGGTGGCGGTTGATGTCACCTCGGAGTGGATGATTTCTTGAGAGTTTTGATCCTCCTCTTCTTGCTCCGCCTGCTCTGGCTCCGTGGCCAATGGACAACACTTCCCGTACTCGCATCTCGATGCAATCGGACAATCTCCCGATAGCTCACAAGTCGAGGGAATCGTTAGAGCCATCAATCCATTGCCACACCTCGACACTGGTGGTATTTTGCAGCAGACGCTGTCAACGCATTCAGAAGACTCTGGGCAGACATTGTCGATGTCGCAGACCTTGACTCGATTGTCTATTTCACATCCTTCAACTCCATCCTTCACCACTGGCTCTGACTTGATCACCGCTAACTCGATGGTATTCGGACAGCACCCGCCAAAAAAGCAGTGCTCATTGGCACGACAATGATACTGACTCGTACACGTGAACTTGACCGTCGCCATGCTCCTCGGACACACCGCCAGTTTGCAACATCCCTGCGCGCACTTGAAGCTCGCCGGACAATCCGCATCCAGGGTGCAGTTCGCGTTGGTGCCGCCACACGGTGCTGCTCCGCCTAGAAAAGTACAGTTCTAATGCGCGTGCTTAACTCATTAGGGAGCCCCGGGGGGCTATTTACTTTGTAAACAAAAGCATCGCTCAGTCTCCGAAATACTTTAAAATGACCGCAAACAAAAGAGAGCAGCACCGTACCTGGGAACTTGTCGTCGCTGCATGCTCGCGAGGAAGTGGTGGTGGTGGTCCTCGAGGGCGTTGGTGTGATCGCTGGCGCCATTACTTCCATCGCCACGGGCTTATTGGTAGAAAATCCCTCCACTGCCGCATTATCGAAGACATCACTATCCACCTCGAAGATGGTGTTGGTGGCCTCCACAGTCGCATATCGGTAGACTTTCGGGTGGCGCAATAGCTTCCGCTCCTCACAGCAATTATTGTGACACGACATTCCTTGGGGGCACCCCTCGTTGATGGTGCAAGCCAGGGCGCATCCGCCAGACGCCTCCAGGGCGGTAGAAGGGCAGCACACCCGCTGTCCCGTACAAAAGTGTCCAGGCGGGCAGGACAGGGTGTCTTTGGCGCACGTGCCGTTTGGTGGCGAGCCATCCGAGCATAGATCTGGGTGTTAGTTGGAGAGGGGTGGGGAGGATGGTGTTAACGTACTTGAGGTGGTTAAAGGAACACATTGTCCGTTGCGACAAGCGGTTCCGAGGCGGCATTTCGAGCAGGGATGGTTAGGGGGAGCTACGGGATTTGTAGATGAGAGGTTAGAAACCCATCAAGTGGGGAAGGAAAACTTACGAGAAAGCGAGCTCATTCGCTTCGGAACGATACAGGTCTGTTGCTCAAAGTTGAACAAGAAGTTCTCCTGGCACGACTTGCGCACCCATCTCAACGTCGTCTGGTCGCACTGCAAGTAGGCCGACGGCACGTCGTTGTGCGCCTGAAGGCACGTCGCCGACACGGCGCACGCCTCGTTCTCGCGCGCTCCGTTGTCCTGCTCTGAAATTTGCTCTCGGTGAGGTTCCCTGTTCCCTCTCTGATTAATGATGAAGCGGGGGACCGATGGAGGGAGCCCCGCTTTTCGCGCAAGACAAAAGCAAAACACTTTGCGAGAGCACTGACCCCCCGTCCTGTTTGCGCTTCTCTTGGTCACGCGCCGGCGGCTCTCAACACACTGTGCACAAGTGCGCACAATAAAGACCTTTCGGACAGTGTGCCCCCCCACCCAGATCTAATTCTAAATGTAAATGTAAATGACCTGAAGCGTTTTTTTGCTACAATCTCAATATGGGGAAGAGAAAATCCAGTTGGTGGTTGGCAAATCGGTGTTTGTTTTTGTGTGTTTCGAAAGTCTTACATGTTTCCATGTTACTGTACAAACATTATATGCAAACAGAGGTAATAATGATGTAAAACTGAAAACTTACCACAAATGTTCGGCGAGGTCGGCTTGCGAGCCTTCGGATGCTGTTGTGGCTGGGTGTTCTCGGCTGGCAGGGGCGAGGTGGCGGGGGCAGCTGCGGCACGCGACTTCACCACCCACACACCTTCACCATCGGCGCTACTGGAAACAGGGGGAGTTTAGGAGGAGAAGTAGTACCAGGATAGGTACCAGAAAAATCAGTACTAGAAGTACTTGGAATATCAGTACTAGAAAATGCAGTGTTAGGATAAGTACTAGAAAAATCAGTACTAGAAAGATCAGTACTAGAGGAAGAACTAAAAGCACTACTAGAACAACCACTACTATAAAAATCAGTACTAGAATCAGTACCAGAACAACCACTACTACAAAAATCAGTACTAGAAGAATCAGTACTACAATCAGTACTAGGACTTCCAGTACTAGAACAACCACCACTAGAATCACTACTAGAACAACCACTACCACAAAAATCGGTACTAAAACTCACTCAGCAGTAGTTTCGCACTTCAGGAAGAACTGCGTCTGCTTGCCACCGATCTGCACATCAGCCGTTCCGATCTTGCACGTGCCACCGATCACTGGCGTCTGTGCGAGGCCTTGCGAGACTGAAAGCCACACACATTCAGATTAAAGATGAGCAAGACCAAATTATAGGGAGTACTTACCGAGGAAAGTGAGTAAAATGATATGGCGCAGCATTATGCTCTGTGTGTGTCTGCGGGGTGGCTATATATATATGGAAGAACTCTTCTTCTTCGTGGGGGCACACACAACTACGCTGTAAACTTGATGATAAAGAACAAAGGAAAGGTGGTGGTGGGCGGGGTGATATGCCTCCTCGACCACACGAACGGTCGACGAATGAGTCTTAGAGCGCGAGCTTCCGAGAGGAGGGCGCTTTGTCTGAGAAGAGACCCGCCCACCTTTCCCTTCTGCTTCTCCTCCCTCCCTCCTCTTCCCTCTCTTGTACTGTACGAGAAAGAGAGAAAAAGGGAGGAAGGAGACGGAGCACACCGAAAATAGAAGCTCCGCGCGCTGCCTTATGAGCACGAGAATAGAAGCGAGAGAGCGGAAAAGTACTATTGTTTCCTTTTTTGGCGGTCGGCCTCACAGGCGCAATTTATTTTCTGAGATTCCTGGGGAGGGGGAGGTCAACCTGACCGGAAAGTGTGTGTCGAAACATACATCGCGAACTGGCTCCGGGAAGTTGGGCAATGTGATGAAATGGTGGCGCGGGTTACTGTAGTTTGAAAAGTACGTGGACACGACTACAGATGGCATAGGATGGAAGTCAGGGTTACTGTACTTTGGAAAGTACGTGGACACAACTACATATATTGGATAGCAGTTAGGGTTACTGTAGTTTGGAAAGTACGTGGACACAACAACAATTGACATAGGATAGCAGTCGGGATTACTGTACTTTGGAAAGTACGTAGACACAACTACAGATGGCATAGGATGGAAGTCAGGATTACTGTACTTTGAAAAGTACGTAGACACAACAACAATTGACATTGGACTGATGTCGGGATTACTGTACTTTGGAAGTTGAACACAGAATAGTGCCTCTGAAGCTCATTGTCAGTTTAGTTTTGTTCCTGTCAAACTGGAAAGCCTTAAAAAGTACCCAGACGTTTAGAAACATGAAAATAAAGTCCGGAATCAGATTCCCTTCAAAATTTCCTTTCGAATGATACTGATTTCAATGCTCCTGGACAAAAATTAGGTTTTCCGGGTTACTGTACCTTGCGATGTTCGTATGTACTGAGCAATGCAGACAGTGCATCACATCTTACGACATTGTCAGTTTTCTATAGTTTTTGTTGATTTCTGGGGGTTTTTGAGGATGGAGAACTTAAAAATAGCAGTTAGAACTTGGAATTTGATCCTGGAATTCTGAAAATGAGATCTGCTCTTTGAAACACAGAAAATTATATCTAAACTACAAAAAACAGCAAAATAAAGTTCAGAATCACATTTTCCACCAATTTTCCTTTCGAATGATACTGATTTTAAAGCTCCTGGTCAAAAATTGGATTTTTCGGGTTACTGTACCTTGAAAAATCCGCAAGTACTACACAATGCATCACATCTTACGACATTGTCTGTTTTCTTTATTTTTTGTTGATTTCTGGATGTTTTTGAGGGTGGAGAACTCAAAAACAACCACTAAATCGTAAATTTTGCTATGGAAAACCTAAAACTAAACACTCATTGCTTGAAGCCCAGAAAACTGCTCCAAAACATTCAAAAACAGAAAAACGAAGTTCAGAATCGGATTCGCCTTTAATTTTCCTTTCGAGTGATACCTATTTCAATGCTGGTCAAAAATTGGATTTTTCGGGTTACTGTACCTTGGAAAGTCCGTAAGTACTTCGCATTGCAGACAAGGCATCCCATCTTACGACATAGTCAGTTTTCTGTAATTTTTGATGAGTTCTTAGGGTTTTTGAGGATGGAGAACTCAAAAATGACCACTAAATCGTAAATTTTGCCACGGAAAACCTAAAAGTAAGCTATCATTATTTGAAACCCTGAAAATTGCTCCAAAACATTTAAAAACAAAAAACAAAGTTCAGAATCAGATTTGCCTTCAATTTTCCTTTTGAATGATACTGATTTTAATGCTCCTGGACAAAAATTAGGTTTTCCCGGTTACTGTACCTTGGAAAGTCTGCAAGTACTACGCAAGGCATCGTATCGTACGACATAGTCAGTTTTCTATAATTTTTGATGAGTTCTTGGGGTTTTTGAGGATGGAGAACTCAAAAATGACCACTAAATCGTAAATTTTGCCACGGAAAACCTAAAACTAAACACTCATTGCTTGAAACCCAGGTAACTGCTCCAAAACATTCAAAAACAAAAAAACGAAGTTTAGAATCGGATTCGCCTTCAATTTTCCTTTCGAATGATACCAGTTTCAATGCTCCTGGACAAAAATTAGGTTTTCCGGATTACTGTACCTGGGAAAGTCCGCAAGTACAACGCATTGCATCACATCTTACGACATTGTCAGTTTTCTGTAATTTTTGATGAGTTCTTCGGGTTTTTGAGGGTGGAGAACTCGAAAATAACAATAAAAATCGTTCAACCAATCGGATTTCATTAGAATTGCAACTTTTTTTTATCAAGATCGTAGTTGAATGGGTTACTGTACCTTGGCAAGTACGTAATCACGAACAATTCATTAAAGCTTTCAATGTGAAAATCCCCAAAACCATCTTCTTCCATTTTCATCTCCAATATGACATCCAGTTCGCCCCAACTGGTCATTGTGTAATTGCGGCGAAACCATTTCTCACTATAACGGGAATGCCGTGTGTCCTTTCAATTCCCCTCTCATCCTCAACACGGAAGGGACACAAGCTGTCAAGTCTTGCAACACATCACGATGGCGACGCGCAGTGCCACTGTTTGTCCCGTCCCCCACTCTCAAACATCTTGTCATTTTTTATCAAAAAGAATGCGACAGAGGACGGCCCGACTCTCACGAGCATCTCTCCCTGTCGGAGCACAAAAAATGGAGCGCCAGGCTCGGCCAGTCTGATAAGTGCTCGTGTTTACAAGTCGGGACACTCCTTTTACTGTTTTTGGAGGTGTGCGGATGTCTGGCGTCTCCGCGGCGAGAGAGTGTTTTTAAGAGTATGTGTAACTCCGCCCCTTTTTGCTCTTTTGCTCTGAAATTTGGTGGGGATGTAGATTGATATGAGAGCTACAAATTGTTAGTTGAAAAGTTTTTGTGAAAATCAAAACTTTTATGGATTTTGCTGGTTTTTGAAAAATTGACTTTTTTGACATTTTTGACTTTCAGGATCAATTTGGAGGCTTCATAACTCCGCCCACTTTTGCTCTTTTTGTCTGAAATTTGGTGGGAATGTAGATTAATATGTGAACTACAATTTATCAGTTAAACACTTTTTATGAAAATTAAAACTAAAGAAGATATTTTGATTTTACGAAAATTCACTGTAAAACTGAAAAATTTGGAAAAACTGAAAATATCGAAATTCGTTTTGATTTTCATAAAAAGTGTTCAACAGCAAAGTTGTAGCTCTTATAGAGTTCTTCTATTTGGGGCTAGTTTCAGAGCAAAAGAGCACATGTGGGCGGAGTTATGAAGGCTCCAAAATGACCCAAGTTATTAGCATTGTCAAAAAAGTCAATTTTTCAAAACCCAAAAAATTGTGTTATTTTAACTTTTCATAAAAAGTGCTGCACTGCAAAGTTGTAGCACTCATATCAGTCTACACCTCCACAAAATTTCAGAGCAAAAGAGCACAAATGGGCGGAGTTATGAAGGCTACAGTGTACCCATCCTTTCAAAAACTGTAGATTATCAAACTCTACTTTTCCATATTAAAACTTGATCAAATAGGCGGAGCCCCCGAGCCCATGCGCTATCAAAAGCCAGTTGGCAATTTCATCAAGAGTGTGGAGAACAAATCGGTTCTGTTCGAGAGGCTCCCCCGGCCCGTCTTGAGATTGTTTTGTCTCTTCTCTTGTACAAAGGTCGTACTGACCACTCTCCCCCCAATTCCTTCGCTCTCTGGCTCTTGAAAAAGTACACACTCAAACACCGGAGCCACTAAATGACCCGAAGATAAGTGAGAGTGGTGGGAGGGAGGGGAGGTGAGGGAGAGGGGGCTTTGGAGCCACGTCAAAGAGAATAATCACCTGGAATTTCGTCATGTTTAGACATCAAATGTCATGGATTTGTCATCGGGGGTTGCAGATGCTAAGAGACGGTGAGATTTATAATCAGGATCAGCATCAGGAGAATGATAGGAAATGGAGGTGGTCTGGAAGAGAAGAGAAGATGAAAAAGAAGCATCTGGAGCACAAAGAGCAGTCTGGAAAAAGTTGATGAGCTCAAACTGAGAGCATTTAGACCTGGAGCTTGAAGTTGTTGAGATACTGGAGCTCAAACTTGGAGCAGCTAGACATGAAGCAAGATTCTGAAGAGCCAGAAGTTTTGGAGCCCCAGTTGAAGAGCTCTAGAAGTTGATGAGCTCAAACTTGGAGCATTTGGAACTAAAGCTCATGTTAAAGAGCCTGAGCATGATTCAGGGACATCATCTGAAACCGAATCAGTATTTGAAGACGTCGAAATTTAAGAGCCTGAAAGAGCTAGAAGTCTTGGAGCTCGAAGAGCCCTGATCAATTGACATAGAGCATCTAGACCTGGAGCTCCAAGTTGCTCAGATCCTGGATCTGTGAAGATTCTGCTCACCATTTTGAGCTTTTAAACTTTCAACGTCATCTGAATCTCTATCTGAAGACGTTAAAATCACAACCAGAAAATTCATACTTTTTCAGGCTCTGATTTCAGATGATCAATGCTAGCTACCTTTTTCAGGTATTGAGCACCCTAAACATGCTCCAAACTTGAACTCATGCCTTGCTTCCGAGCATCCAGTATAACAAAGAGCCCTGAACAAACGAGCCAGAACCAGCTCCTCCAACACTCTAGTCTCCTCCAGACCATCTCTTTTTGCACCCGACCATGACCAGCATCACTTTCACCTCATTATAATCCAAATTATAATTGATAAGGAATGCGGGCTCTCTTATTATTTGCTCCCACATTTTTTGGGGAGCCCTTCCGCGCGGACACGAACGACGCTGAAGAGGTCACGAAACAATCTCTTATCATTTGCGCACTCCTTTTTGCTCCCCGCCGCCCCCCTGCGTCTCTCCCGCTGTGTGCTCGCCGCGAGCCGAAAGAGTGGTTTTGACTAGTGTTTCAAAGTTTGCTCGGGAGTGATGAAAGAGGGCACAGAGGAGGATGCCAAAAGAGCACGGGAGCATTTTGGAGTTGTAGTGATGATATTTCAGGCTGTAAATTGCGTTGGAATAGCAGAAGTATAGAATTTTGTATACCATTCGATGCAGAATTTGATGCTGAACAAAATTGTAGTTGGCCATTTTTCATGAAAACTTTGTTCTGAAAAGTTATGCGCCTTTAAAGTTACAGTACCCAATTGCTGTATGTACTCATCTTTTATCTTTCATAACTCCGCCTCTTTTTGCTCATTTGCCGTAAAATTTTGTCGAGGTATAAATTAATATGAGAGCTACAAATTGTTAGTTGAACACTTTTTATGAAATTTGAAAATGAGCAAGATTTTTCGATTTTTCGAAAGGGACCTAAAAGTGAAGTTTTTCCCATTCAAATTTGAATCTTTTAAAATAACTCTATTCTCTTTGATTTTCATAAAAAGTGTTCAACTAACAAATTGTAGCTCTTATATTAATCTACAACCCCACAAATTTTCAGAGCAAAAGAGCAAAAATGGGCGGAGTTACGAGGGTTACTGTAAATGCTCTTCAACAGCCTGTTGATTTTGTCCACGAGAACTACACCAGCGACCAATCAGCGAGTTCAACGTCTCGTCCACGAGAACTACACGATGTTTTAGAAAGTTATATCATTTTCCTCGTTTTCCATGAAAACTTGGGAAAAATTTTATAAAACAGGCCTCCAGTCAAGTGGAAATTGTACAATTTTGCTTCGTTTATGAAAATTCTCACGTATTCTTGTGCTCTTTGTGCTCTTCTGTTTTTTTTTTTTTTTTGAAAAAAAGAAAGGGGGCAATAACCGAATTAGTGTCTTTTCCTAATTGGCTCGTTTTGGGAATTTTTGAAAATTTCGAAAAAAATTTTTTTAAATTTTTAAAAATTCAAAATAAAAAAAAGTAATGTTTCACCTGTTTTATGAAATCATTTTGATACCTTAGCACAATTTAGCTCATTTTTAGTGTTTTATTTTCGGAAATTCAAAAAAATTCAAAAAAAATTCAAAAATTAACACATAAATTCAAATTTCGACAAATTTAAAAAATCGCGCGCGCCCCTACCGTCCCCCTTTCTTGTACGCACTCCGAGCGCCGATCTGAGGTGTCCCCGTGGCCGAGTGGTTAGCGCGTTTGCCATTGGCGCGGAACGTTTTGGGTTCGACCCCTTGTTTCGAATTCTCGTCTTGCTTTGTTTCGACAAGAATGTTTCCCTATCTCAAAAAAACGGCTGTGATTCCAAACATTTCTTCCGGGTTCACATCACTTCCAAAACTTCCAAACTTTCTGCACAATTCGCAATCCCAGGAAGCCATAAACTTCAGACTTTTTGCTTCGTTTCGATGTACTTGATAATAAATCATCGTGTACATTTATCATATCTCATTGTAAATTCATCCACGTCATGGGTTGGGGTTGAGCCACACACACAAAAATCCAATCAAAAAGTGGGCGGAGTCGTGCGCAGGTGAAGTCATAAAAGCTCCACCCCCAATCTGGAATCTGCGGATTCTGAAGAGCCTGACGTCGTGAATTGTTTTCGAGTAGAACTGATAAGTGAATGAACGTCTACCGTAGTATTCTGAATACGAGACCAAATCAAATCATATCAATTTCCCCCCTTTATTTTCCTCTTTTCCGCCCCATTTTACCTCCCAAATCATTCCATTTTTTTGCAGTCACTCCCTTCATTCAACATGTCCGCCACGTGGATCTGGGCTCTGCTCGCCGTCGTGCTCATCGCCGAGCAGTGCGCGGCGAAAGAGTGTCCGACGGACTGCGAGCAGGACGACTTGGGCCTCGTGCTCCCGCCGGAGCTCTTCGAGTCGACGCGCCTCGCCAATTTGCTCGCGCGACCCGCGCCGCAGTTTAAGAGTGAGTTTGACGGGTGGGGAGTGGATGGGTTTGGGTGAAATTTGGAGGGAGTGTAGAGAATATTAAAAGCTATGTGTTCACAAAATTTGAGCAAAATTGAATGAGCCATTTTAAAGTTATGCTCAAAATTGTGCAGTGAGAACTAGAGGGACTAAAATTCAAATATCTTTTGATTGAATCGAAGAATCTTTCTGAAATATTACCAGAACAAAGCCAATAAGTTTCTCTCAAAGTACACCAAATTTGAGCCAAATCGAATGAGCCATTCTAAAGTTATGCTCAAAAGAGCACATGCCACCTATAGTTGATTTCAAGGTAGTATTTCTTTTCATTGAATCCAGAGATCTTTTTGAAAATTTAGCACATCGTAGTCAATATTTTAATCTACAAGCTTTCTAAATTTGAGCTCAATCGAAACATTCAATCCAGAGATATGCTCAAAAGAGCACAACCCAGAAAATCAAAATGTAGAATATCTTTTTGCTTCGACTTCCGGATCTTTTTGAAATTTCTCAGAATCATTTTGATTATCATGATCTTATTACGCGCGAAATTTTAGTCTGATCGAATGAGTCATTCCAGAGTTATTCAGATTTTCACTGATATCTCTTCCCTTTTATCTTTGTCGTGTTAAATCTACCTTATTTATGGCAGACACTCGTTGAAAATTTACAAAAAGAATGTGGGTATCATTAGTTATAATTCTTGAAAGTTTGAGCAGAATTGGATGAGGAAGTTTCGAGATATTTTAATTTTTCTGAAACTCACTGAAAAACAAAAAAAAAATTTCAAATTAATAAAGCGTTAACAATACCTCCTTTTCCTGAAAATTTTCTGGCGCGCGGCGCCACCGGCCCCCTTCGTATACTCACTCCGGACGCCCCTCCGACACCGCGCCGGTGGTCCAGTGGCAGCGCGCTCGCCTGCCGCCCCGACCCTTTTGGGGGTCGGTGGTTCAATTCCTAGCGCCGCTCAACTCGCTCACTTTCACTCAATTTCATTCGAACGAAAAGCGTTGGTTGATCAGACTTCAACCAAAAGTTATAAAATTAACTTTCTGACGAAAGCGGAAGGCTATGAGCTCTCTGATCTTTGAGAAGAAAATTAAGTTAAACCTCTACTTTTTTAAAGCTACCTTTTCACAACTTTTATCAATGATTTCCAGTGAAACGCGACTACGATTTCGTGCGATTCGGGCGATCGGCGCCGAGCAAGAAGGCGTCGTACGACTACATTCGATTCGGACGCAAATGACACACATCTTCTAAGTGACTTCCAATCTGAACTCTCCATGTGATACTCTCTCTCTCTTTGTCTCCAATAAAGCGGCCACGTTTGTCCCGAGGGCTCCGCGAGCCGCACGTTGATTGACTTTTTGTTATTGCCTACGGTAAAATGAGAGAGGCAGGTGGAAGTCTTTTTCTCACCTGCTCGTATACTTGAGCTGACATATTTTGGAGTCAAATGGGGAAATTTGGCCAGATTGTCCACGAGAACTACACAACCACCTTTTTATTATTCCAATTTTCCTGGGCTCTCGGAGCCGATATCAAAAAACGGCTTCCGTCAGTTTGTAGAGCTTGAAATTCTCTACAAAACTACGGAAACAGAATTTTCAAAAAACCCCGTTAAAACCTGAAAAAAATCGATTTAAAACTACCAGAAATCCGGAAATTGCCTTCAATTGTGTAGTTCTCGTGGAAAATGGGAATATAATCAAATAATCATCGGACAAATAGAGTTGCCAGTCATATTTCTATGATATGACTGGTCATCCTCGCTTTGTCTGATGATAAATTATTGATTTTTTGCAGAAAATAGCAGAAAATAGCCAAAATAGAAGAAACAGCGCAGAGAATAGATGTAAAACCGTACGAATGAGCCCACAATGCATAACTTTACATAAAATGCATAAAGCACCTGCGTCTCACAATACCAAACACTCTCTCGTTTAACGGCGTGGGAACCACGAAGGTTTTGGCCTTGTTGACAGTTTGAACTGGTATACTGTAGATATTTCTTTCAGTTTCAGAAATAGTCTATAAGTTTTAATAGAACTGAACTCTCGGCTTAATTTGGAGCATTTTGATACCCATATCGATGGGGTTTTGATAAATTTGAAATTTTGAAAATTTTTGGGTTTGGGTCTCGAAGCGAAAATTTTTGAAAATTGAAAATATTGCGGAATTGTGGCGATAATGGTATAAAAATGCTCCAAATTGAATGGAAAATGCAAAAATATAATGAAAACTGTAAATTTATAAAAATAAAGGTTTTCGTGGCGAGACCCAAAAAAGAAATTTTGAAAATTTTCAAAAAATTGAAAATTTACGAAACCATAGCTTTATGGGTATCAAAATGCTCCAAATTGAACGGAAAATTCGAAAATCATAGGAAAAACTAGAAATTTAAGAAAATTGAAGGTTGTCGTGGCGAGACCCAAAAATTGAAAATTGAAATTTTTTGAAAAACTCAAAATTCACGAAGCCATATCAATATGGGTATCAAAATGCTTCAAATTGAACGGAGAATTCAAAAACACTAACCAATTTAGTATATCTTCAAAGTTAAACGTTTTCGTGGTGAGACCCAAAACCAGTCGCACAAAATTTTCAGGTTTTTCAAATTCTCACAAACCCTATCAATATGGGTATCAAAATGCTCCAAATCATACGGAAAATTCAAAAACACATTCCAATTCCGGAAATTTTCAAAAACCAAGATTTTCGTGGCGAGACCCAAAACCAGTCTCACAAAATTTTCAAGTTTTTCAAATTCTCACAAACCCTATCAATATGGGTATCAAAATGCTCCAGATAACACGGCAAACTCATTTTTCATGCTCTCCACTTGCTTTCCAAGAGTTTGATCGTGAAAACCTGGAAAAACTCTAGAAACCTCCACCAATTTCTCCGACAGCACACATCGACTTTCGATAAGACTTCGAAAGGTGTTAAAATCTTATCACTGACATCAAACAGCGATGACAAAAAAACAGTGTATAAAAGGGTTGGGAATGACACATTCTTGCTCCAAAAACGTGCTCTAATCACTCATAATCTTCTTAACTTTTTCTCAAATTTTCGTCTCTAAAATTCTCCACTTTGATCTCTTCAGTGTCTTCGCCCTTTATAAAATCTCCAATTTTTTCTGATTTTTCTTAATTAAAAAAATTTTTTTTTCAATTTTTTTTCAAAATTTCCCCAAAAAATTTCAGATGAAAATCCTCATTTTCTGTCTAGCCCTAGTGGGCGGGGCTTACGGTGCTTATCAGTGTAAGGATATGAATAATAAGAATGTGGACTGGTTCGTCTTTTACAAACTGCCACATTTGTTCAATCATCCGGATAATGTGCCAATTAGCAATGGAACTGGATACATGTACTTTGATGTCAACAACAAACACTGGGTAATTAGAGGGTAATTAGGGTAATTAGAGGGTAATTAAATGCAATTAAGGTAATTAGTGTGATTTGGTGATGAGTTGATTGGATACATGTACTTTGATTTCAGCCATAAGAACTCTGTGCGGTAATTAGGGGTAATTAGTGGTAATTAGGGTAATTAGGGGGTAATTAGGGTAATTAAGGTAATTAGTGTGGTCAGGTGATTAGTTGATTGGATACATGTTCGTTGATGCCAATAATAAACACTGGGTACGGTAGTTAATGGGTAATTAAGGGTAATTAAAGGGTAATTAGGATAAATATAAGTGATTAAGGTAATTAGCGGTAACAAGGGTAGTTAAGGTAATTAGTATGGTCAGGTTTATTGGATACATGTTTGTTGAAGCCAACAATAAGCACTGGATACGGTGGTTAATGGGTAATTAAGGGGTAATTATGGGTAATTGAAGATAACTAAGGGTAATTAAGCTAATTAGGACAAGTAATTAATGTGCTGAAGGGAATTAGTAATTTAGTGTAGTCAGGTGATGGATAATCGAATACATGTACTTTGATTTCAGCCATAAGAACTCTGTACGGTAATTAAGGGGTAATTAGGGGGTAATTAGGAGATAATTAGGGTTATTAAGGTAATTAGTATGGTCAGATGATTAGTTGATTGGATACATGTTTGTTGATGCCAATAATAAACACTGGGTACGATAGTTAATGGGTAATTAGGGGGTAATTAAGGTAATTAGGGTAAGTAAGGTGATTTGGGTAATTAAGGGTAATTAAGGGTAATTAAGGTAATTAAAGTAATTAGTTTGAGATAATTAATCAATTAGTTTGGTTGCATGATCAGTTAATTCAACACGTGTACTTTTATGTCAACCATTAGCACTGGGTTCGGTAATTAGGGAGTAATTAGGAATAATTAATGATAATTAACAATAATTAAGGGTAATTAAGCTAATTAGGACAAGTAATTAATGTTCTGAAGGGAATTAGTAAGTTAGTATAGTCGGGTGATTAGATAATCGAATACATGTACTTTGATGTCAACCATAAGCATTCTGTACGGTAATTAGGGGGGTAATTAGTGGTAATTAGGGTAATTATGATGATTAGTATGTTTTAATTAAGTTGATTAGTTTATTGACTAATTAATTAGTAACAATACCAAAAATTGACTAATTGCAGCAACTGATGCCGCAAGGAATGGACGTTGAAAACAGTGCGGTTTATTACACACTTCAACAATTTTATACATCGGATAATTCGGTAATCAGAAAATTAGTATCGAGTTCGAATTCTCCGTGAAATTTGGCGTTTTTTGATACCCATATCGACCCAATTCTGAGCATTTCTAATTTTGTCATTTTCGAGTTGGGTCTCGCCACGAAAACTTTTAATTTTGAGATTATTGCATTTTTCTTATAGTTGTTGAAATCACCGTTTTATTTCGAGTTGATTGATACCCATATCGACAGAATTCTGAAAACTTTGCATTTTGAAACTTTTTTGGGTCTCGCCACGAAAAAACAAAATTTTGGTAACATAAAAATTTCAGAAATGTATGTCGATATGGGTATCAAATTATTGGAAATGTTATGGAGAACGCGAAAATATAAACAAGAATGTGGTAGCTTCGAAATTGACGGTGTTCGTGGCGAGACCCAAAAAAAATTTTGAAAAATCGAAATTTTCAAACTTATCGAAACCCCATCGATATGGGTATCAAATAACTCCAAATTTCACGGAGAATTCAAATCTAGACCTTCTCCTACATGTACAACGACGAGTTCCCGGACAGCACGATCTGGAGCAACAACTCGGGGCACGCAAAAGGTGTCACCGTGTTCGATCAGTACACCGGCTTCTGGTTGATCCACAGTATTCCAAAGTTCCCGAGCGTCGTCGAGTTCCGTTTTCCGCCAAATGCACATTATTACGGTCAAATGGGAATCTGTATCACTTTCAATTACGGCTCCCTTTCTGATATAGCAAACCAGTTGTTCTACTACAACACCTTCACCTATCATTTCAACCTTCCTCCGTTCTTCTCAGCTGCTGTTCCCGTGTTAAATCAGTTGAAGAACAATGAATCCAACACAATTCCTCCGTTGACTTCGATTCGAGTGCTCAGGTCGAGAGGAGGACAGAGTTTCAAGCATTTTGCAAAGACTGGCACGTGGGGAAAAGGTACAATAGTCCTCGTAAATCTACATCCCCGTAAATCCACACCATCCTCCGTAAACTTACACTACTCCCGTAAATTCACACTAACCAGCGCTATGAGCTTGTCCGTAAATCTACATCAAGCTTCGTAAATCCACACCAACTCCCGTGAATCGACAGTAGCATCCGTAAATCCACACTAACCTTCATCATTTCCTTCCTCGTAAATCTACATCCCCGTAAATCGACACCAATGAATCCATAGTGATTCTCGTAAATCTACACTCCGTAAATCCACACTAACCCTCGTAAATCCACACCGACTCCCGTAAATCGACATTAACCTATGTAAAGCTACAAAACTCTTTTCATTTTGGTTCCGTAAATTGGCCCTAATCTTCATCATTCTTTTCCCCGTAAATCCACACCAACCACCGTAAATCGACACATATCTTTGTAAATCCACATTGACCACTTCTGATTTTGTCGCGTAAATCGACACAGACCCCTTGTAAAGCTGCAAAAGTCTCCGTAAATCCACTAACAACCCCTATGAGCTTGTCCGTAAATCTACACCAGCTACCGTAAATCCACACCGTTCCCCCGTAAATCTACACTGATCCTTTTCAAATTAGTCACGTAAATCGACACCAACTACCGTAAATCGAAATGTTCTCCGTAAATGTGCACCAATTTCTTGTAAATCTACATTGACATCTGTAAATCCACACCGTTCCTCCGTAAATCTATACCATCCCTCGTAAATCCACACTAACCTTGTGCATTATTTTTTCCGTAAATCTACACCCCGTACATCCACACTAACCTTTTTCAATTCAGCCCGTAAATCTACACCAATCTCTCGTAAATCTCTTTCCCGTAAATCCACACCATCTCCACCGTAAATCCACACCAACCCTTTTTAATTTTGTCCTGTAAATCTACACCAATCTCTCGCAAATTTACATTGACATCTGTAAATCCACACCGTTCCTCCGTAAATCCACAGCAACTCCCCGTAAATCTACACTCACCTTCACCATTCCCTTTCCCGTAAATCAACACCTCCGTAAATCCACACTAGCCCTTTTCAATTTAGTCCCGTAAATCTACACCAATCTCTCGTAAATCCACACTAACTTCTTCATTCTCTTCCCTGTAAATCTACACCAACCCCCG
This sequence comes from Caenorhabditis imperialis, assembly GCA_963572205.1. Taxonomy (NCBI): domain Eukaryota; kingdom Metazoa; phylum Nematoda; class Chromadorea; order Rhabditida; family Rhabditidae; genus Caenorhabditis; species Caenorhabditis imperialis. The sequence continues at coordinate 2,373,423 of OY751541.1, forward strand.
TAAATCCACACCAACTTCCATTTTCCAGACCTCTACAATGACCTAGTTGGCCCGGAACTCCGTTCCTCCATTAAAGTGGAAACCTGGAATCATCAGAGTGGAGATGAGCTCAACCTCCCCTCCCAATGTGACCCTAATCATCGCCAATCGGTAATTACCCCTTAATTACCCCCTAATGACCCATAATTACCTTCCAGACCCTCAGCGCCAAATACATCCGCCTGCCATTCAACATCACCTACTCGAGCTACGAAGACCACTCCAAATTCGTCGTCGCCTACAGTGAGATCTCTTCGCAGCCGCCTATTCCGTACATTTGCATCGGAGATATTAATAGACAGGTACCATTGGATTTCCCGTGAAATTTGGAGCATTTTGATACCCATATAGATGGGGTTTCGTAAAAATTTTGAAATTTTGAAAATTTTGGGGAGTGGTTTTGGGTCTCGCCACGAAAATTGTTAGTTTTGAGATTTTCTGTGTTTCAACAGTGTTTTTGAAATCACCGTTGAATTTGCAGTATTTTGATACCCATATTGACCTATTTCTGTGAAAATTGAATTTTCAATATTTTCGTGGTGGGACCCAAAATATCGAAATTGTTCAAATTCATCGTAATCTTATCAATATAGGTATCAAATTATTCTAATTTTTACGGTGAATTCAAAAATGGAGTAAAAGCACTTAAAATCTCAAAACTAAAAATTTTCGTGGTGAGACCCAAAACCACTCCCAAAAACTGGAAAATATACAATTTTTTTGCAAACCATATCAATATGGGTATCAAATTACTCCAAATTTTATGGTGAATTCAATAAAACCAATGAAAATCCTCTCAGACGCACCAATTGCACCGTGGAGGTGGCACAATGTGCATAATGGACAATGACACGTACTTCCAGTACGCGAACGTCATCAGCGAGACGGTTCCGTGCAATCCGGCGCCTCCACCAAAGGTAGAGGCTTTGCGCACTAATCGATATCAATCTAATTGATTTTTTTGATGTTATTTTGTAAATATGTATCTGTTTTGAAGGGGCTGAAAGAAGAGAGAGAGAGAGGAAGGGCTGTAAAATATTTTCTGAAAGTTAGATTTTTTAGAAAATTAGTTAGATTATAGAAGAGCAAATTACCTACAATTTGCTGTAAAAATCAAGTTTCTAGCTCAACGGAGCACAAAATTATGAGGGGTCAAAGGCGCGGAGCCAACTGAACTTTTTGATGAGCTCATAACGTGGCTCAGGAAAGAGCTAGAAACTTGATTTTTAGCTCAAATTGTAGAGAATCTTGTGATCTAGACTAAATTGTCTAGCAAAATTTGTTCAATACACTTTAACTTTTGATTTTGGAGCATTTTAGAGCACATTTTTGAAAAAAATGAGGAAAAAAGTCAAAATTTTGAAAGCTCATAACTTTGCTCAGGAAAGAGCAACCTTAATGATTTTTAGCTCGGATTGTAGAAAATATGTTTCTCTTTGAAATAATAGCACTGAAATTCTTTTCCAGTGCAAAAAAAGACTAAAAATCAAAGAAATCAAAGACTTGTCATGGCTCTTCCGCCAAAACCAATTACCTCCCCCCCTCCTAGAATGTTTCCATGAAGCAAAGATTGGCAGTTCCCACAAGTATATCCATGTCAAACACACACTGTGCTCTTTGCTCCAAAACACGCGGAGCACATTCCCGAGCTTTCTCTCTCTTTCAGGCCCTTCCCGCACTCCTCCTCTTCTTCTTTTCGGCGATTATCGTTTCAAAGGTGTAAAACTATTCGGATAATAAAATGTTATGTTATTGCTCACGGAGCTCTATAGAGCTCTGGAGGTCCAGAGCTCCAGAGCTCATGGCTCTTTTGTCATTCACAATTTTTTTGAATTTTGAAATCTAAATTCAGAATTCAAAATTCCGAATTCAGAGAATCCTATCAATTAATCCCATTGATGCTCGGCGGAGCAAAGAGCCCCCGAATTAGTCTACCGTATATGTCGTTGAACTCTTTTTGATTTGGTTGAGTGCTCCGCCATGTTGCTCATTTGCTCCTTTCTTTTATAAGGACGCACTTTTTTTTTGTTTTTTCACGTCCACTACAAACTAAATTGTGTTGGTAGAAAGAGCACCTGCGTTTGCTCCAATTTCCTGAATTTGGAGCTTTTCCGGATGCTCGCCGAGCACAGTTCACTTTTTTGGATTAGGTTTGTTGCAAAATTGAAAAGGATGATAAAAGTTGTTATTATTATGAGCAATATCAACTATTGTTGAGCCCTCATAACTCCGCCCCTTTTTGCTCCTTTTTACTGAAATTTGGAGCACTTATAGATTGAATCTAGAGCTACAAATTATCAATTGACAACTTTTTATGAACTTCAAAATTCAGCGTGTTATTTTCAGTTTTTCAAATCTGACTTTGAAAATTGCACATTTCAGAAGACCTTCCAGAAAACTCTAAATATCTTGCTCCATATTGAATTTCACAAAAACTTGTGGACTAATAATTTATAGTTCTGATGAATATCTATACCTCCAAAAAGTTTCATCAGAAAAGAGCTTTTGTGGGCGGAGTTATGAGGGCTCAAAAATGATGGTCAATTTTGCATTTTAAATGAAATTTCAAATAATCATAACTCCGCCCCTTTTTGCTCTTTTTCACTGAAATTTGGAGTATTCATAGATGAGAACTAGAGCTACAAATTATCAGTTGACAACTTTTCATGAACATCGAAATTGAGCATGTTATTTTCAGTGCTCATAATGATACCCTTGGAAATCACAATTTTTGTGTCTTCTAGAAAACTGAAAATATCTGGCTCCATTTTGATTTTTATAAAAAGTGTTCAACTAGTAAATTGTAGCTCTTGGTTCAATCTATAACTCCACCAAATTTCAGTTAGAAGGAACATTTGTGGGCGGAGCTACGTCAAATACAATCTTTAGTACTATTTTGACGAGTTGACCATTCTTTATAGCTTTATAACTCCGCCCCTTTTTGCTCTTTTTGTCTGAAATTTTGTGGAGCTATGGATTGATATTAGAGCTACCAGAGTATTCAGAAATTTTAGATCTATGAGCTTCAAAATGCTCCAAATGTGCTCTAAAAGCTCCAAAGCATTGAACGATCAAGTTATGGAAAAGAACTTATAATCCCCTCTTTCTCACTTCCGATGTTGCTCACTTTTTTATAATCCACTCACTTTTACCCAATTTTCCCAGACGTCTTCTTCCTAATTCTTTTCTCTCTCCAGAATTTATTTTTTTATTTCCGTGACTCAAAACTTTTTTCCTTATGGACCTTTATCCAAAAAAAGAAAATTCTTCCAAAAAAGTAGATCAAAAATCATTTTTCCCCAAAATTTTTTGATCTATCACATCCTCCACGTCTTCCACTCCAGAATCATCAAACATCTTCTGAAAAATATTCTGAATTTCTCATCAGAATGTCACGTCTTCCGTGCACTAATTGGCAGGAAGTTACAAAGTGGGATGTAAATATCCCCCACTATGTTTATTTTTGTTTTCCCCGGCTCATCTGATCACAGAGTTCAAAGAAACAGTGATTTTTCGGTGGTGGCCTAACTTGCAAAAGTTAGGCCATCAAGTTTAAATACCCTTAAAATCGTCGATTTGGATACCAATCGACTCCAAATTGAACAGAGAATTCAAAATTCGAGTTTTCCATTTAGTGGCCTAACTTTTCAAATTTGAAAAAGTTAGGCCACCAAAATTAAATACCCGTAAAATGGTTGATTTTGATACCAATCAACTCCAAATTGAACAGGGAATTCAAATATCAACTTTTTGATTTGGTGGCCTAACTTTTCAATATTGCAAAAGTTAGGCCACCAAACTCAAATTGCGTTAAAATGAATAATTTTAGCATCAATCGACTCCAAATTGAACCCTGAATCCAAAAATCTAATTTTCAGTTTGATGGCCTAACTTTTGCAAATTTGGAAAGTTAGGCCACCAAAATTAAATACCCGTAAAATGGTTGATTTTGATACCAATCAACTCCAAATTGAACAGGGAATTCAAATATCAACTTTTTGATTTGGTGGCCTAACTTTTCAATATTGCAAAAGTTAGGCCACCAAACTTAAATACCCGTAAAATTGTTGATTTTGATACCAATAGACTCCAAATAAAACAGGGAATCCGAAAATCGAATTTTCAGTTTGATGGCCTAACTTTTCAAATTTGGAAAGTTAGGCCACCAAACTTAAATACCCTTAAAATTGATGATTTTGATACCAATTGACGGAAAATTAAACAGGGAATTCAAAAATCAACTTTTTGATTTGGTGGCCTAACTTTTCAATATTGCAAAAGTTAGGCCACCAAACTCAAACTGCATTAAAATGAGCAATTCTAGCATCAATCGACTCCAAATTAAACATGGAGCTCAACAATCAAGTTTTCATGTTGGTGGCCTAACTTTTCAAATTTGCAAAAGTTAGGCCACCAAAAATTTTTTTTTTCATTTTTTTTTTGGGTTTTTTTGTTAAAAACGTGAATATCTGAACTCCTAAACGCAACAATGGGTGGTGTCAATTCAATTCCGTTTGCTCCGTGAGCAGTCACTTTCAGGAGAACTTTTTGAAAAAAAATTTTTTTTTTTTTTTTTAATTTTTTTTCTACTCCGAACATTCTTTTTCCGAAGATTTCTGAGAAATATAGAGATCAGTGTGATCTTTTCGCATCATTTGAGCATTCGGAAATTCCCATAAAAAACTTGAAGTTTTACGCATTATGTAGTCTGTTTTCTGATCATCTTATGGCTTGTCAGAGGAAAACGAAGAGAATGTTTAAACTTTTTTCCCTTCAACCTTTTTCTTTTTTTCTCCCTTTTAAACTAATCAGTTTCTGGGTTTGCAACATTTTTTTTGCAGATTTCTTTTTTTTTGGCCAGGGTCTCACCACGAAAATGTTCAATTTTATAGGTACCGTACTCTTATTAAGGTTTTTGAATTCTCCATTAGATTTTGCGTTATTTGATACCCATAATGCCATATTTCCAAAAAAAAATTCAAAATTTTCAAATTTTTGGGTCTCGCCACGAAAAGGTTCAGTTTTAGAGCTACCGTAATTTCGTAAATATTTTTGAATTCTACATTCAATTTTGCGTTATTTGATACCCATATCGAGATACTTTTGGAAAATTTTCGAAATTTTCAAATTTTTGGGTCCCACCACGAAAAGTCGAAATTTTCAAAATTGACGCAAATGCATTGAAATTAATATCAAAACGTTTCAAATTGAATGAAGAATCTGAAAAACTAACTTTCACATGGATTCCGGTAAAATTGAAGGTTTTCGTTGCGAGACCCAAAAGGCCCCAAAAAAGTCATTTTTTTTCAAAAATTCTCATAACCGTAACAATATGGGTATCAAATAACGCGAAATTGAATGGAGAATTTGAAAATCAATATTAAAATTTGATATTTTCAAAATTGACACTTTTTCATCAGTATTATCACCTATTTCATCCATTTTCATCTCTGAAATAGCTCCAAAACCGCAACTTTCTCGGTGCACAAATCCCATGACCTATTATCCGCTTTATGGTTCTTTTTGAGGACGAATGACGTTTTTTTTTAAAGTTCCGCGTCATAAATCCGATACTCTCTCAAAAGGAAAAAGTGGGAGGGATTAGGTCAACTGATATCCATCAAACTATACTTTTTTCCATTTTCACTCACTTTATCTAATTTGTGACCTCTCCGTGTCACCTTTCTCTCAATTTCAACTTTTAATTTGACACACATTTTACTTTTTCAAAGTTTGTGCTAAATTGTAGGGTTTCGAGTGCCTGGCACCTGATATTAGCCTCTAAAGTTGGTTGTTTTGAAGTTTTGGTATTTTCAGTCTAATTTTTGAGTTCCCTGTTCAATTTGGAGAAATTTGATATACATATTGCTATATTTCCGGGATTTTGAATTTCGATGATTTTCGTGGTGGGACCTGGATTTGTAGTTTGTAGTTTGTAGTCAAAGGGATCTTGATTTTCAAATAAGCTGTGTCATTTGGAGTGATTTGATACCCATATCGATATACTTTTGAAAAATTTTTGAAAATTTCAAATTTTGAGGAGGGCTTATGGGTCTCGAAGCGAAAATTGTTAGTTTTTGAGCTACAGTAATTAGAGTTATATTTTTGAGTTCCCTGTTCAATTTGGAGCATTTTGATACCCATATTGTCCATATTCATGAAAATTTTCAAAATTTCAAAATTTCATGGGTCTCGCCACGAAAATTTTTTTTTCGAAAATCTTAAACTTATTCAAACCATACCAATATGGGTATCAAATTATTCGAAATTTTATGGAAAATTCAAAACAGTTATCAAAAATAAAATCCAATGACTGGTTCAAAAGTTATAAGCTCTAGAAAGCAAAAATTCGAAATTAGAGATGAGAGAGTGCCCCTAGACAGTAGACGCAGAGAAAAAGTGTAAAATTTTTGTTTTCAGTGTTATTCACTTGTTTTTCACGTTTTTCATGATTTTTTCGGATGACTGAGCATTCTTCAAACTTTTTGATCTTTTCAGAATTCATCAAATATTCTATTCTAGATTCAGAATTCAGAATTCTGAATTCTGAATTCAGAAGACGTCCTCCTTTTTTTTTGCTATTTTCTAGACTTGTAAATTATTAAAAATGTATGTGTACTTTGAGATGAAACTTTATCTTCTGAATTCTGAATTCTGAATCCCTCAGAATACCGAAAAACAACATGTTTTCAATTTGCCACGTGGATTTTCGAGTTTTCAACGCTGATCCTCTTATCAGCTCCCTGTGGCTCGGCGAGCCCAAAACGCCTTCAGAAAAAATGAATGTTTTTGCAAGTGACATATCCTTCTAATAACTCGCCTCAATTGCATTAGCAGCTCTCTCTGTGTTTTTTACGACGACGACTCCTCTCTTCCGGTTCACGTCTTCTGGGCGGTGATTCAGAATATGAAGACGACGACGATCGGGTTGTGAAATCATTCGTCCGAAAATTTTTATCTTTTTGCGGTTTTTTGGCTGGTTTTTGGTCGAAAAGAGCACTTGGGAGCAAAATTTTTGATCCTGAAATTGCTAGTTTTAAAGATAGAGAATTTTTGTTTTGATTTTCAAAATCTCCATGAAATTCTGCGTTATTTGATATTCATATCGATATGGTTATGTGAAATTTTTGAAAAATTTCAATTTCAGGGAGGGGATTTGGGTCTCGCCACGATAACCTCCATTTTTCGAGAAACCTAATTTTCAGTTTTGTTTTCAGAATCTCCGTTTAATTTGCAATGTTTTAGTACTAAATTTGATCAAATTCCATCAATTTTGAAATTTTCGCTTCGAGACCCAAAACCCCTCCCTGAAATTTGAAAAATTCGAAAATTTCACAAAACCATTTCGATATGGGTATCAAATCATTTAAAATTGGAAGGAGAATTCAAAAATCGAACTCTGATTACTGTAGCTCTCAAACCAAAAATTTTCGCTTCGAGTCCCATGAGCCTCCCTAAAAATTGAAAATTTTCAAACATTTTCCAAAACCATTTCAATATGGGTATCAAATTACTCCAAATTAAATGTAGAATTCAAAAATCAATGTCAAATTACCGTATCTTTAAAACCAGCAATTTTCGCTTCGAGACCCATGAGCCCTCCTCAAAATTAGCAATTTTCAGAAATTTTTCTTTTCTTTTTTTCACAAAACCATATCGATATGCATATCAAATCACTCCAAATTGAACAGAGGATTTGAAAATCAAAACCCCTTTGACTACAAACTACAAACTATTGAGACCTTTCACTTTTAATCACCTGGACTCTTTGAGTGACAACTTCCCTGTCACATGTCCTTTTTCCCTTAATTTTTTCCTGGTTGTCAGTAACGTCATCTGGATTTTAGATTCTAGATTCTGAATTCTAGATACTAAATTCTGATTTTTTTCAGAATTCAGAATTCCAAATTCAGAAACTCATAAATCACACCCAACTGATTAGTTTTCTTTTTGTTTTTCTCATTTCATTTCGCCCCCGAATTTATTTTTCTTCCATTTTTCAGTTCCCTATTTTTCATGTTTCCCTGTGCTCATTTGCCACGTGGCGGAGCACATGTGTGCTCTTTTCCGAAACATTCATCAAGTTGGTGTGTCCTCTAATTGAACCGCCTGCGGCTACTTTTGCTCAAACTTTTACTAGGAAAAGAAATCCAAATCGTCAATTTTTACATTTTTTAATTAGTTTCCAATGAATGTGTTAGTCGTATAAGGAACTATGCATTTCTAATGTGGGCGCCCCCATTAGAAAATGGTAATTGGTGGGTGGAATTTGCAAAATAACAAAGAAAATGAACGTTTGGTGACTAATTTCTAGTTTTTCGAGCTCTCTGTTCAATTCCGCGTTGTTTGATACCCATATCAATATGGTTTTGAAAATTTTTGAATTTCGGGTCTAGCCACGAACATGTTCAGTTTTAGAGCTACCGTAATTTTGATTAAATTTTTTGAATTCTCCGTTCAATTCCTCGTTGTTTGATACTCATATCGATCTGGTTTTCAATAATTTTCGAAAACTCGAGAAATTTATGGTTTTTTGGGTCTCGCCACGAAAATTCGAAAAATTCAACTTTCACTAACTTTTAGTTTGACTACCGAGTTCTCCTAACAATTCCGCGTTGTTTGATACCCATATCAAAGAATTTCGTAATTTTGAAAAATCTACCATTTTTGGGTCTCGCCACGAAAATTCGAAAAATTCAAATTTCACAAAACCATATTATGCATTTCTGACGAGAAGCCAGTTGAGTTCAAATCGCTGCGGTGGGTCTCGCAGCGAACCTCAAGTTCCTTTAATCTCTGTTTTTCTCGACTCTCTCGCATCGCCGCGCTGTCTCACTTTTTGGCGTCGCGAGACCCGCCGCAGCGATTTGAACTCAACTGGCATCTCGTCAGAAATGCATAATATCGATATAGGTATCAAATTACTCCAAATTAAATAAGGAATTTAAAAAACTGTTTCAAATCCTGATATCTCCAAAATTGACAATTTTCGTGGCGAGACCCACGAGCCCTCCCCAAAATTTCATATTTTCAAAAATTTTCCAAAACCATATCACTATGGGTATCAAATCACTGCAAATTTTAGGAAGAATTCAAATATGCCATTAAATTCAAGATAACTCATCAACTGAAGGAGAACATATATAATAATGAGTTTATAGTGAGCACAAAGAAAAAATCTTTACTTTTCGGTCGTTTTGGAACACAACAAAACGGGGAAATCCGGCGCATCCTTTGTCCAGTTCGCCCATGTGACTTCTCACTGAATCTTCAGAATTCCCTCAGAAGACGTCACATCCCTTTCGAACAACTCGACGACTACACCTGCGTCCCCCCATTCTTTCCAATTGCATTTCGTGCGGCTCGTTTGTTTTGCTCCTCTCCTTTTAAATGGCCCAATAATGATGCTCCTGGACACGCCCTCTTTTTTGCCGTGCTTCCTTGTATCCGAAATACGAGCTCTTCTCCTTTTAGGTCGATTTTCAGAGCAAAGATTTCTCTCTTGAAATAGGTTGGCTCCGCCCACTTGATGAAGATTCTTTTTGACGTCATCTATCTTCTGTCTTCTGCTTCTTCTTCACGCGGGGCGCGTCATAACGCCTTCTGATGATGCTCATTTAGTTCCTTCTTATTTTTTGAAAGAAATTGTATCCGATTTCGGGCTTCCCTTTTTTAGCCTTTCTCTGTGTCTCTGCTTCTTTAGAATTTTGTTTTTTTTTTGAATTCCCCAGCTAATTTGGAGAAATTTGATATCCATGTCGATAGGTTTTTGAAAAATTTTAAAATTCTAATTTTGGTTTGGGTCTCGCCACGAAAAGTGTCAATTTGATTGATATTTTGATTTTTCGTTCATTTTTGAGTTCCTTGTTTAATTTCGAGACATTTGATACTGATATCAACAACATTTGATGAAATTTAAATATTTTCAAAATTTTCGTTTCGAGACCCATTTGCCAACATTTGAAATTTCAAAAATTTCACAAATCCATATCGATATGGGTATCAAATTACTTCAAATTCCATGGAGAATTCAAAAATCTATCTTATATTTGCATTTCTTCAAAACTGAACAAATTCGAATCCAATTCCTCCAAAAAATGTTAACTTTTCGAACTCTCTTCCAAAATTGCAAATTCCAAATTCCCATCCGCCTGAACAGTCATCCGTTTTGTTATTCTCGCCGGCACGTCTTCTCCAGATTTCACGTCTTCTTGGTATTCTTCGGGCGTTTCTCGGCGGGCCCCCGAATTGGTGAATAATTTGTGCGGAACCTGCTCACCAAACACCCCACCTTTGTCTTTGTAAAAAAGTGTGCTCTTTCAGTATGGATCAAGAGCTGCTGGTGCAATTCGGGGAACGGGCGTGCAAGAATGCCGAAAATTTGACGTTGCCGGTCGAGTTGCAGGGCATTTTCTATTGTGCTCCGAGTTATAAGGAGGGAATGTGAGTGTGATAGGTGTCGGGAAAAAAATACTCGAGTATTATACCGAGACTCAATGGTTCAATTTTTCTCGAGAATATCCTCAAGTCTCATTGGTTAATGATTCGAGTAATTATACGAGACTCGTTAGTCGATTTCTCGAATAATTTCTCGAGAATTATAGGCTCATTTTTTCTCGAGAATTAATATGAGACTCGTTTCTCAAGAATCATCAGCGAGTTTCTCGAGTAATTATCCAAAACTCATTGACTCATTATTTCTCGACTTCTCATCGTTCCCACTTCAGAGCCACCCAAGTGTTCGTCGCCATCTCGTTCGTGCTCCTGATGGCGACCGCCATCATCGGCAACTCTGTGGTGATGTGGATCATCTACAAACACAAAGTGATGCACTACGGCTTCAACTATTTCTTGTTCAATATGGCGTTCGCCGATTTGTTAATTGCTCTGTTCAATGTCGGCACTTCCTGGACGTATAACTTGTATTATGATTGGTGGTGAGTTGCTCAAGAAATTTGTAGTGATTTTATATCCATGTAGATAAGGGTTGGTTCATTTTGAAAAAAAATCATTTTCTGTTTCGTGTTTTGGGTCTCGCCACGAAAATGTCAAAGTTTTCGAAAACTAAACATTCCGGGTATGAAAATACTCCAAACCATGTGGGAAATTCAAAACTATACCGTAAAATTGGATTCTTTGAAAATTGACACTTTTCGTGGCGAGACCCAAAACCATTTTTGAAAATTTCCAATTTTCCACGAAACCCTCTCGATATGGGTATCAAATTCCACCAAATTTCACCACGAATTCAAAAATCCAATTTTCCAGGTACGGCGACCTCTGCACCCTGACCTCCTTCTTCGGCATCGCCCCCACCACCGTCTCGGTGTGCTCAATGATGGCTCTCAGCTGGGATCGTTGTCAGGCCGTCGTGAATCCGCTTCAGAAGCGTCCACTCTCCAGAAAGCGTTCCGTGATCGCGATTCTCGTCATCTGGGTGCTCTCCACAGTCACCGCGCTTCCGTTCGCCGTCTCCGCCTCCGTAAACTCTTTCTATACCTACGATGTCGTCACTTCCACCGTTTCAAAAACCCATGTTTGCTCTGCTCCCGTCAACTCTTTCTTCGAGAAAGTGCTCTTTGGCATTCAGTATGCTCTTCCGATCGTCATCCTTGGCTCAACGTTCACAAGGATCGCGGTGGCGTTCAGGGCCACCAATGAGGCAACTGATAGCAGTCTCAAGAATAATCATACGAGAGCCAAGAGCAAGGTGAGTGTGATATTCGTGTTCTCAGTGAGATTTGGAGTGATTTGATATCCATATTGATGGGGTCCTGCTCATTTTGAAAATTTGAAATTTTCGTGGTCGGGCGAGTTGGGTCTCGCCACGAAAACCGTCAGTTTTAGGGTTTTTTGATTATGGTTGTTGATTTTGAGTTCTCCATGTGATTTGCAGTGTTTTGACACCAATTTTGGCTTGTTTTGGGTTATTTTCCGATTTTCGCGATTTCTGTAGTTTTTGTGGTGAGACCCTTCAAGAATTTTACATTTCTCAAAACCTTGTCGATATTGTTATCAAAATGCTCCAAATTCAATGGAGAATTCCAAAATTTTATTGGAACCAGTTCATAACTAGAATTGAAGGTTTGGTCGCTACCTACATCTACAAAATTGATATCAAATTGCTCCAAATTCCATTCCAAATCCAATTTTCTCAACTTCCAGGCCGTCAAAATGCTCTTCCTGATGGTGGTGGCGTTCGTGGTGTGTTGGCTTCCATATCACATCTATCACGCGTTTGCTCTCGAAGAGTTCTTCGATGCGGCTCACGGGAAGTACGCGTATTTGTTCATTTACTGGATCGCCATGTCGAGTTGTGCTTATAATCCCATCATTTATTGTTTCGCCAATGAGAGGTGAGGGTTATTGATCTTTTGATTTTTTCGGTATCGATTTTCGGTGAAAATTCTCAATGGAGCGCTGAAAAAACACTTTTTTTCATGAATCACCTTAAAAAATTGAGAAAATCAATAACTCCTTCAGATTCCGCATCGGCTTCCGTTACGTCTTCCGCTGGATTCCAATAATCGACTGCAAAAAAGAGCAATACGAGTACTCACAACTTTTCCCCGACAAAATGCGCTCCATGGCGATTTCACTGCAAAAGGGGCGTGTCAACTCGTCGTGCCTCGAGAAGAAAGTGCCCAAGGAGTCGTCGTCGCAAGGTGAGTGCAATCTGCGGCATGGTGGTTTTGCAAATGGGGGCGCACTTTTTTTGTAGTTGTAGAAAATTTGGTAAAATGTCTGTTTTTGTCTGAATTTTCACATTATCTCTAAAAAACGAAAAAAAAATTTGAAAAAGTACAAAAATTCGACAGAAAATATAGATTTTTGTTGAATTTCCGTCGAAAAAAAGTGAAAAACTTCAATTTTCTCACTTTTTTCAAAGAAAGTATAAAATTTTGAAAGAAAAATTCAGGCTTTCTGATTTTCAGTCAAAACTTCATGTATTTTTTAGATTTTTGCTCAAAATTTGCAAAAATTTGAAAAATACCGATTTTTCTTGTGATAAAAACGAAAAAATCACCAAAAAAATAAAAAATCGCAAAACCGCGCCGCAACTTGCAAAAATTCAAATTCCCTCCCATTCTATTGGTATTTTTGCAGATATGGCTCAATGCGTGATGCACTCTGAGAGAAACTCGAAGAAATACTCCAAAGTCCATTTGCTGAGCTGCCATGATCGATGAGAGAGCGAAACGAGTTTTTTCAATTTATTTTCTTTCTTTTTTGGTTTCAAATCTTATTATTTTTTGCACACAATTCTGCAGAATAAATTAAACTATTTCAAAAAAGGGGTTTGGCTTGAAAAAATATCTGAAAAATAATAAATAAAGCTCGTTTTGATAGAAAGAAACGGATAAAACGGTGAAAATCTTCGATTATGCAGTGGCGAGTTCGATTTTTTCGCCTTCTCTCAACGGAGCCATCTCGTGACCCTCTTCGGCAGTGAGTTTCGCCCACGGCTGCACTTCTCCAGATGCGAATATACTGAAGAGCAGGGCTCCGGCTGTCAGAATTCCTGCCGTCAGCCAAAGGACCACTTGCCACTCTTCTTGGGTGCCCTGCAAAGTGTTGGGATTGTTTAGGAGCGTGTTTTGACGCACTTGTTTTCAGAAATGCGTGTTTAGATTCGGGTTCGGAGCGTTTGGAACGTGTTCTGACGCACTACTCCCTAAAAATGCGTGTTTCGACGCACACTACTAATTTGAGCGTATTCTGACGCACTACACTCTACTAGACTGCGTTCTAACACAAAATTTCATATTGGAGCGTGTTCTGACGCACTATTCTCCATCGGAGCGAGTATTTACAGACGACACTTTACTAGGGTGTGTTTTTTCGCAGAACTGTTTAGGGAAGCGTGTTCTGATGCTAAATTTAATATTGGAGCGTGTTTTGACGCACTACACTCTTCTGGAGCGTGTTCTGACGCACTACACCCTATTGGAGCGTTTTTCAACGCACTACTCCCCAAAATGCGTGTTTTGACGCACTACTCTTTACTAGCCCGCATTTTAACGCACAAAAGCGTGTTCTCCACTCACATTAGTAGTCAAAAAACTCGTCACAGCCGGCGAAATAATACCAGCCAATGCCGAGATAGTGTTTCCAGTGCCCATGACAGTTCCCGAGAAGGGCGGCGCAATCTCCAAATAATTGACGACGAATCCCGAGTACTGAAGTCCCGAAATGGCCATCGCACAAGTGACGAACACAATGACGAGAATCTAGAAGAACTGCGAGTTATTCGTGAACTTTGCCATCGACCCACATCCTGTCCGCAGCCACAGTAACCGGAAGCCACGAGGAAGAAGCCCTGGCCGATGAGAGCCACCAACATGGCGGCTCGGCGGGTGTTCAGGGTGGAGAGGACGCCTTTCGAGCGGAGGGTGTCAGCGAGGATTCCACCAACGTTGATGGCGGCGAAATAGGCAATGTAGGGGATCGAGGCGATCATGCCGAGCTGCAGTTTTCATGTAAGGGGCGTGGCGAAGTGGGTCTCGACGCGAAAATGATGAATTTTTGCCAGTTTTCGTTGAAAATCGGCAAAAATTCAGTATTTTCGCTGCGAGACCCATATTTTTCATCAAAATTATGTCCAAGAGAGCTGAGAGCTCATTGAGCAGATTCATGGGATTATAATTTGCGGAATGCTCCAGAGCTCCGAGATATGAGCCATATCAGTAAAAAACTAACAGTATGGCTCATATCTCGGAGCTCAAGAGCATTCCGCAAAAAATAATTCCATGAATCTTCTCAATAAGCACTTATCTTGACTATAACTAGGTAGTTTTCTTATAAACGGTGAAAAACGAGCAAAATATATTAAAAAAGCGTGTTGTGCGTCGTGGAAAACGCACTACTCTTTCAAAAATTACCGAGGAAAGGTCCAATCCGAGCACATCCTTCAAGAACGATGGCAACGAGACGAGCATCGTATAAGCTCCCCAGTCACCCGCAAAATGTCCCGCCCAACACGCCCATACCGCCGGCGACGTCAGAATCTTCACCCACGGCGTCGACGGCACCTTTCCAGTGTCCTTTCCCATCGCCGCCTCCACCGACGTCACAATGTACTGTTTCTCCTCCGTCGAAATTCGCGGATGCGTTGCCGGCTTATCAGAGCTAATGTACCACCAGGCGGCGCACCAGAGCACACCCAACAGTCCAATGATATAGAAGATAGAGGGCCATCCTCCATCAAATCCATACTGGCACAAGAAGCCCGAAAGGGGGAGCACGATCACATTTCCAATCTGTGCTCCAGCATAGGTAACTCCCGTGAGCACAGAGAGCTCCAATGGGGGTCCCCAGACGGACCACATGGTGTGCATGGCGGGGAAAGTGGCTCCTTGGAGGAAGCCGATGCAGGCGCGGAGCACGGCGAGGGCGTACTCGGAGGTGCGAGCTGCGACGGGCTTAGCTAGGGTGAGCAATGCGGAGCCGAGGATGGTGATGAAGACGATGCGTTTGCCGCCGTAGCGAGAGGCGAGGTGGCCGCCGATGATCTGGCTGCCGATGTAGCCGTAGAAGAACGAGGAGAGCACCATGCCCGTCGTCTTTTTGTCCCAATCGAACTCGCCGATCACCTGTAACTAATTTTCAGTTACAGACTACGGTGTCTTTGAGAAATTGGACGAATTTTGATGAAAAAGCGATGAAAATGAGAGAAATAGACAGTTTCCGGCGAAGTGATAGATCAAAGAGCTATCGTAAAGAAGTAGTAGTGCGAACTGTTGCGTGTTTCGATGAAAGACGCAACAACGCACTGCTAGCAGCATAGAAGAGCTCTGGAGTTTTTACGAAGGCAGTATTTGGAATATCTCGCAACGAAATCTACAGTAATTTGTTAAAAATCAAGATTTATGACAAGTTACTGTAGATTTTTCTATACGTTCCTAACCTGCCAGTACTGGAGTTGCAAAGGGGCGTGGGCTGGAGGGTCTCGCCACGAATGGTACTGTAATTTTGTAACTTGTGAAATTCAACAAGAGAAAGTCGATAAAAAGAGCTATCCTAACGAAAAATAGTTAATTTCAACGACTTTACTAATTCTCGGAAACTTTGTTACTAGTGTGAATCAGTAATTTCGTTGAAATTAACTATTTTCTGTTAGAGTAGCTCTTTTAATCGCTTTTCTCTTGTTGAATTTCACTAGTTACAAAATTACCGTACTATTCGTGGCGAGACCCAGCCACGCCCCTTTGCAATTCCAGTACTGGTAGGTTATGAACGTATAGAAAAATCTACAGTAACTTGTTATAAATCTTGATTTTTAACAAATTACTGTAGATTTCGTTGCTAGATATTTACTACTGGTAGTGCGTATTGTTTCGTCTTTTATCGAAACACGCAACAGTACGCACTATTACTACTTTACGATAGCTCTTTGATCTATCAGTTCGCCGGGAACTGTCTATTTCTCCCATTTTCATCGCCTTTTCATCAAGATTCCTCCATTTCTGATCCATTACCGAGTCATTCTTATTCTTCGGCGACACCTCCTTGCCGCACCGTGACACATTCTGAATGCCCACGTCCGTCTTGTTCTCGGAGACCATGCAGACCACTGCCAGCGACATGTTCGTGCGCATCATATAAGTGACAAGACATCCGAAGAACATGACCAGCGACAGCGAGAAGCGTGTCGACGGCACCAGCCCTGCAAAAGTGTTACACTTTTAGTGCGTTCTCATAAATCACCGATGGAAAAATCGGGGGTTATCGTTTGGTTTTGCAAGCGATGTCATTGATGTGTGATTGAGATTTTGTACTTTTGGTTGAGGAGCGTGTTTTGCAGCACGAAAAGCGTGTGTTTTAACGCACCAAATGCGTGTTTCGACGCACTACAAGCAGTTTGTTGTTGTAGAGCGTGTTTTTAACGCACAAAAAGGCGTATTTTGACGCACTATAGATTGTTAGATGTGTTAGAACTTGTTTCAACATACAAGAATACGTTTTTGCATAGAAACGGCTTTATGGAGCGTATTTTGACGCACTAGAAGCATGTTTTCAACATAAAAAAGCGTGTTATTACGCACAATATGGTTTGTTGTGTCATAATGCAGGAACGCCATGCTTTTGACGCACAATTTTGCTCGTAGAGCGTATTTCAACGCACTATAGATTGTTTTTCGTAATAAAGCTCGCTCCAACGCACAAATGCGTGTTTTACATAGATACGGCTTTTTGAAGCGTGTTTCAACGCAATACTAGTCGATTGTTGTCATAAAGCGTATTTTCGACGCACGATTCTCTCTTGCTTGTCAAAACGAGAAAAATGTTATCTGGAGCGTGTTTTAACGCACAATTTCACAACTGGAGCGTCTTTATGCGCACTACAAGCTGTTTGTAGTGATGAAGCTCGTTCCAACACACAAAAGCGTGTTTCGACGCACAACTACATGTTTGTTGTTGTAGAGCGTGTTTTTGACGCATCAAAAGCGTATTTTCGACGCACAATTCTCTTTTGCTTGTCAAAACGATCAAGAATATCATCTGGAGCGTGTTTTAACGCAAAATTTCGAAAACAACGTCTCCCGTGGGCGTCTCCATATTTACTTCATAAATTCAGATCTCTGAATTTCCAAAACCCCGTTATTTTCCGCTTCTCACGCCTACATTCGAAAAACAATACTTACGTGGCTTCGAGTTGGCGTCCATAATAGTGGGCTTTGGCTCTAGCGGCTCAAACACTGAAATACACGCTGATCACAAGTCGAGAAGAGCACTCGAGGATAATTGAAATTTTAGGAACAACTCGGCAATCCAGATGACGTGAAGGATAACGACCGGAAGGGGAGGGGGAAAACAGGGAAAAGGGGGGAGGGGTTGGCACTGAGCCAAGTGTGATGCAATGTGATGAAAAAGGCTTTTTTTTTTGAATTCTGTGCACGTTTACGTGGTGGTGTCTAAAAACCATAAAAACTATGATTTTTCCATTGAAAAATTGAAAATTTCGAAAAATTTGGCCTAGAAAAAGCTAGGCCACACAAAACCGTACATTTCTGCACTTTTCCGTGATTTTCTGATGATTTTCATGAAATTTTTATGAAAATTTCAGAAAAATCATCGAAAATTAAAACTTCCTTTAAAATACGATATTCACGATGACACCATCACGGAAAAATGCAGAAAAATTTAAATTTTTGTGTTTTCACTTTTTCTAGGTCATTTTTTAACAAAAAATCACAAGGAAAAGTCAAAATCATACACGGCCTAGCTTTTTCTAGGCCATCTGACAAAACCTCTTCTAAACCCTCAAAACTCCGCCCCAAAACCACTTGAAAATCAAGCGCCTACAGACTCCGCCCACTTTTCACGTCAAAAAGAAGAATAAAAACAAAAAAAGAGAAGAAAATCACGCGACGAGAGAACAGATGCTCTTGTAATCTCACGATAAGTACACCTTTTCGTGAGTTGATACTGATAAGCGATGGTTGTTTGGAGTGGTCAGTGAAAAATGACTAAAAATGACCAAAAAATGATAAAAAATGATGGGGAATGCGCGAAAATGATGGTTTTTATGGGGTTTTTCTAGGGGAATGTGAGAAAAATCAAGAAAAGATGATTTATAGTTTGTATTAGATCTAATAACGAAAATTGACATTAGTAAGTTAAAAATAGTCATTTTATCATGTTAAAAAATGGGAAATTTTCAGTACAAATATCGAATTTTGGAGTAGAAAACATGGTTTTAAACCAAAAAGTTGCAATTTGAATCTATAAACTGTGATTTATCAATGAAAATATAATAAAATTTAAGGAAAATGGAAAATTTCTAAATTTTTTAGTATAAAAATATGAATTTATACATTTTTAGTAAAAATTGGGTACTTTTGAGGAAATCTTTAATTTTTCATTGATCTTTATGGAATAATAAAACTTTTTATAATTAGATCTAAATCCGACAATTCTACCTATTTTTCCTCGAAAAAGGTGTAAATTCATGTTGTCCAAATCAAATATTTGTCGTGAAACTATCAAAAACGAGCAGAAAAATGTTGAAGAAAGGGAAAAAGTAAAGAAATTTGATCTTTTCCACTTTCTTTACACTTTTTCTGGCCTAAAAACCTCAAAAATTCCGAAAAATCCAAAAAAAATGTCAAAAAAAAAGAAAAAATCAAGATAATTATCCTGTCAACTGCATCTGACATAATATAAATATTGTGCTCCACTGGATATGCATATCCAGTAGAGCCACCGAAAAACAAGAAATAACGGGAGAGAACGGCGCCCTCTCCCCGTCTGCGTCTCTTCACTCTCTCGCCTTCTGGAGGTCATTTCGGAGCCCCCGGAATGACGTCATGACACGTGGGGGAGAAAATAGAGTGCAAAATGATGGTGGTGAGCTGAAAAAACAAAAAAAAATGAAGAAAAATAGGAAAAAAATTAAAGTATTCGAATTCAACCTGACACCAAAATGGCTCAAAAATGCTCAAAAAACTCTGAAAAAATCGTAATTTTTTCAGAAAAATCGTAATTTTTTCAGAAAAATCGCGATAAATTTATGTTTAAATATTCACATGACAAAAGAGCCAAGAAACAATGAAAACGAGTATTTTTTCAGAAAAAAATGGAAAAAATGGGGGAAATTATCGGGAGGCGGTGCTACTGGTAGTGGTATGTGAGGAGATGGTCGTGTCGTGAGCCATCGACGCAGAGCTCTTTTTAGAACGGAGCAGTCGGGCGACAATGTGCTTGTCTCTAAAAAAAGCGGAAAAATAACAAAAAATTCTGAAAAATAGTTGAAAAACGGCGATTTTGAACGTTTTTTAGCGATTTTTTGAAAATTCCCACATCTGTAATCGCGCTCTACTGATAAAATCAGTTTTTCGACACCTGTTCAATAGAGCGCATTTGCATCAGTGGTTTCTACCGATTTTCTTTTGAATTCCGCCTATAGAACATCCTAGTTTTTGACAAAATGTCCAATAGAGCACATTTGAGCTCTCGGACATTTCGCGTCCTTTTTTGGCTCATTTTGGCTCATTTTTCTCAGAATTTTCGATGTTTTTTCATAAATTGCAGCGCAAATATACGTTTTGAACATGTCTGAAGACATTTTATCAAGTTTTTCTAATATATTGCTCGTTTTTCATATCAGATACCTTTTATTTAAAAAAATGGTGTCTGATATGAAAAATGTGCTATAAATTAGAAAAAGTCGATAGAATATCGTAAATCTTGTTCAAAATGTATATTTTGCTGTAATTCATGAAAAAACATCGCAAACTCTGCGAAAATCGAGTCAAAACCAGTCAGAAATGGCTGCAAAATGTCCAGGAGCTCAAATGTGCTCTATTGAACATCTTGACAAAATCAAGGGTGTTTCATAGGCGGAATTCAGGGAAACTTGGTGGAAAATCACCAAAAATAACTGATGCAAACGTGCTCCATTGGACAGGTGTCGAAAAATCGGATTTTTTCGGTAGAGCGTACTTGCAGACATTGGGATTTTCGAAAAATCGTTAAAAATCGCTCAAAATCGCAGTTTTGCACAACTTTTGTGCTCACTTCAGCCGAATCATGGCGGTTCTCAATCCGGGGAACTTTTTATGGCTCTTATTAGTTCCAGTGCTCGACGCGGCGGACACCGGTCGCTGATATGGCAGTGGCTGCAATTCGCATCGCTGATCGTCAAACTGACGGCTCATCTGACAGATCAACTCCATGAAATCCAGCGGCTCATCGTCCTTCTTCACCACCACCTTCTTCTTCTTCGTCGCACTCTCCAGCAACTCTTTGATGACACTCCGCCACGTCTCCACATTCGTCGTGTGCTCCAACTTGACCACAAACTTGGCCGCCGCCTCATTCGGCACCACGTCTTCAGACGCATCTATGGCGAGCTCCTGCGATTCACCCTTCTGTTGCTCCATCATCTCGTCCATCAGCTTGTAGAACGACTCGATGTTCTTCTCCACATTGAGCACACTTCCGAGCACTATAAAGTAGGCCGCCTGACGACGTCGTCCCAACGCATTCAGGCATGCGAAAATGGCGAAGAGCGCTGATTCGATGAGCGAGGGGTCTTCTTTGCGGGCGGTGGCGAGGGCGGATTTACAGAAGGCGTAGGCCTCGTGGGCGGAGCCGTGTTCGAGCAACAGTTTGCTCAGCACGATTTTATAGTCGGCGGCGTCGATGTGAGCGCCGCATGTTTCTGCGTAGAAGATGGCGGTTCTGGAAGCAACTGTTTGCAATTTGGAGCGTGTTTTAGAGTCGGAGTACGCTCTACAGTGCCCAAAGTGCGTAAAACGACAAGAACAATACAAAAAATTGTATAAAACACGCTTAATTACAGCATTGAAGCGTATTCTTACGCACTTCTCTGATTTTGGAGCGTGTTTAGCGTCAATGACGCGCCCAACTGTATTCAAGAATGCGTAGAGCGGTAATCACAATAAAGGAGCGTGTTTTGAAGCACTACACAATTTTCCTCAACTTATTTTGACAAAGTTATCAGTTTAACACCCGAAAATGTGTCTTAACGTCAAATTTTCTAATTTCAAGTTTGGAGCGTGTTTTTGACGCACTACAGAGATTTTATGATGAAAATATCATATATGACGTAGAACGAGCGTGTTCAGAGAAGACTATGATTTTGGAAAATGTGAAGGTATTCACATCAATCGATGTAAAATTTTATGAAAATCAGGTGGTCGCAAGTTATGGGCGCACAAAGTTGCAGTTTTTGTGCAAAACTTGCAACTTGGTAATCCCATGACTTGCTCCAACGTGATTTTCACAAAATTTTATATCTTCAGACATCCAAAAATCAGTTATCACCTACTCCAAAAACGCTTTTCCCGTCTAATAAAATATTTTTCATCACAAAACTCGTGTAGTGCGTCAAAACACGCTCCAAATTTGAAATTTGAAAATTGGACTTTAAGACACATTTTCAGGTGTTCAACTGATAACGGGAAAATAGTGTAGTGCGTCGAAAACACGCTCCTTTATTGTGATTATCGCATTACGCACTTTGTCGCTAAACACGCTCCAAAAATGCGTCAGAACACGCTTCAATACTGTATTTAAGCGTTTTTACACTATTTTAACCCATTTTCTTCATTTTCCCACCTGAGATCATTAATAGAAACCGCCGGATTGCTAGCTCTTAAAATAGTGCTCTCAAACAATGCGCGATGAAGAGTTTCGAAATCCTCAACGTTTTTCCCCATCTCAATGCACTTTTTGTAAATGTCATGAGCCTCCGAGCTCTTCTGAAGAGCATGCCACCTCGCCTCGAGCAAAATCGCTCTGAGCTCCTGGTTTTTGGACAGAGAAGTAGTGGAAGTGGGAATGGATTCTCGCGCCTGAGCCAAAAGAGCCGACTTCTCCTCGGGTTTTCGAGCATCGTGGGCTCCTGCGAGGCACGCCATGGTGAGGAGCACACGAGCCGGCTCCACATCGAGCTCAGATTTGTCGGTGGCGTACTCGAGGAGGCTCTCGGCGGTGCGACGAGCCTTCGAGTGGTTGCCCATGTGCATTTGGAGCTTTGTGATGCGTTTGAGCACGTCGCAAGCCGCCACGTGGTCTCCAGTGAGCCTGGAATATAGAATTTAACGGAACTTTCCGAAAAATCATCAAAAATCATCAAAATTTCTGTCTAGACTCACTGTTTCAACGCCAATTCCTTCTCGAAAAAGTCCATGGCCAATTTAAAGTCCTTGACATGCTGACAGACCTTGCCGTACCACATGTAAATCTCGCCCAACAGCTTCAGATTCCCCGTCCCATGATCGATGACCTTGTTCAGCTCGACGATGGCCGTCTCGTAGTCGCCGCGCTTCACGGTGATGAGCGCCTGCGTGAGCAGCGACTCGACGATCTTCTCTTCTGGCGATTGGATCGCCGTATCGTCGCTGCCTGACAGAATCGTCGTGTCCATGCTGGAAGAAAATCGATTGGAGTTGATGGAAAAATTTTGAAAATTTGAAATTGAAAAACGCGCGTTGAGCGGTACGGTATTCGTGGCGAGACTCAACATTGATTAGGAAGCATGTTCCTTTAACACTTTAAAAATTTTTACTTTCTTCTTTGGAAATGTTTGGAAATTTTCAGGTCTCTGGTAGTTTTTTCTTAGATTTTAATTTTATTAGCTTCAATCTAAACAAAAATAAGCAAATATAGTAATAAAATCAGTTGAAGAAAATTGGAAATCCCAAATCTCTCAAAATTCGCGCCAATCTCAACTGTCGTGCGATCTGCTGTCAAGTCCGCAATCGCTCGTCAACACCGCAGAAACCACTGCGGACAATGGATTTTTTATCGAAAAAAACACATTAAATTTGAATTTCCCACCAAAAAACCACACCAAAAACCCATTTTCCAGTAAAACTGTCATCCCAACTTCGAGCCGCACTGGCGGCCGACTCGCCAGTAGTCGCCGCGCCCCCCTCACCGACGCCTTCTGGCGGAATTTCCCTCGATCAGTCCTCCGGCATCTCAGATGCTCCGTCCTCACAAGAGCACACTGTGATCCCCTCCGAACTCGATGCAAAATCCGCGCATTCTTCGGATAGTGAAGAGGGTAATTCAACTTTTACGAAAAATCGATAATTTGCCATATTAGAACCCGTACAAAACCCTCTCCCGGAAGTGCCGCCAAACTGCGGTCCACCCACCATCCCTCTGAATATCCTGTTGGATTTCGCCATCCAACACGTCTACCATGAAATCACAGTGCTCGCGGAGCTCATGCAGCGCAAGGTGAACGATCAGGGCGAGCAGGAGCGGAAGACGTCGCTCGTCCACTTTGCGCACGCCACGCGGAGCCAGTTTGTCAAGTTGGTGGCGTTGGTGAAATGGATTCGCGTCTCGAAGCGAATGGATGTTTGTCATGTGGGTGTTTTTGGTGGAAAATTGGGAAAAAATAGTGAAAAATAGGAAAGTTAGTAGAGAAAACTGCAAAACTTTATTGATTTTGTAAAACTTCAGCTTTAAGAGTGTAAAACTATAAAATTATGTATGATCGAAATTGAAAAACCGCAAAAAATTCATAAATTTTAGTAGAATCAGTGATTTTAACGAGAAAAAGTTTTTTTCTGACCCACTAGAGCGTATTTTTAACGCTTCAACGCGTAAATGCGTGTTTTTGACGCACTACGGCATTTTTGACGTTAAAAAGCGTGTTTTCTATGCACAATTTAGGTGAAAAGCGTGTTTTGATGCGCATTTTTGATAAAGAGCGTGTTTTTGACGCACAACACCGTTTTTTAATGATAAAATGCGTGTTTTCGACGCACATTTTTGATAAAGAGCGTGTTTTTGACGCACTAGAGCATGTTTTCAATGCTTTAGATCCTTCTTAACATAAACTGCGTGTTTTGGCCTAAAATTATTGATGAAGAGCGTGTTTTTGACGCACAACACCGTTTTTAACGACAAAAAGCGTGTTTTGACGCACAATTTTCATCTAGAGCGTATTTTTGACGCACTACACCGTTTTATGTAATAAAGAGCGTGTTTGGATACACAATTTTCATCTAAAGCGTCTTTTTGACGCACTACAACGTTTTCAGCGACAAAAGCGTGTTTTGACGCACATTTTTGATAAAGGGCGTGTTTTGACGCACATTTTTCAATTTTTCAACACAAACTCCGCCTCCAATTCAAACTTTCAGTCAATCGACTACCTGCTCGACCTGCAATCCCAATACTTCATCGACACGGCCGACCGCCTAGTGGCAATGACACGTGGCGACCTGGAACTGGCACGTCTTCCAGAATACCACATAGCTCCCGCCATCGATGTGCTCGTGCTCGGCTCCTACAATCGGATGCCGTCGAAAATCAAAGAGGCCTTCATTCCACCCGCAAAGATTACCCCTCGCGAGCAGAAAAATGTAACTGCCAGATTGAATCAGTTGATTGAAACGAGGCTCTCGAGATTATCAGTTGGAATTCCTCCGAATATCAAAGAGATTCATATTGCCAACGGAATAGCGACGCTGTTAGTACCGGGAGAGTTCGAGATTAAGATCACGCTGCTCGGAGAGACGGAAGCGATTCAGTGGACTCTGTTGAATATCAAAATCCTCGTGGAAGACTACGAGCTCGGAATGGGGCTCCCACTTGTCCATCCATTGCAGCTCAATCAGTTGCACGGTGTGCTCCAGTCGCGGATGAATGTGGCGGCGAACCCGATCAAGGAGGCGTTCTTCTTCCTCCACAGCTTCTGCGTTTCTCTTCAGCTCGATGTGCTCTTTTGTCAGACGTCGAGAATGGCGGCTGGACGGCTTCGGGAGAATATTAAGATTGAAAAGTATGATATAAAGGAGAGATTGCTCACTGTAGGATACTGGGTGAAGCGGTCGAAGAGCAAGAAACTGACGGTCGGACAAGTGAAGTATGATGCTCAATACCGTGTGCAAATCTACGAGGACAAGGAGGATAAACTGGGAGGGTTGAAAGTTCGCCATTTCCCACATGCTCCGCAGCTCGGAAAAATTGATTGTGGAGCCGGAATGCTGTCGATGGATCGACTGCTCTCAGAGACGTACGTGGTGCGATGCAAAGAGCGGCTCATGCGGCTCCGGAGATCCATTGAGGCCGCGGAGCCCAAGTTGGAGGTGCAGATGACGGGGCTCTCGGTGCCGATGCTCCGGCTGCCTCTTTTGCCGGACAGTGAGGCGGAGGAGGAGACGTTGACAGTGTCGGTGAACTCGTTTTGTGGAAAAGTGATTTGTGTCGTTGCGATGCTCGGTGAGAAATGCTCCGGAAGTGGGCGGAGCGTGTTAGTGCTCCAAAAAGGGGAGCTATCTGAAAGCGTAGCTTTGAGCAATTTCACAGTTAAAGTGCTCTCGGAGCTCCAAGATATCTTGGATTCACTTAAGTTATTGACTATTTGGAGATAGGTTCAATAATGGGAAAAGTTTTCATGATTTTCACATCGTTGAACTGCTCTTATAGTGATAAACTCCGAAATTATCAATAATCAGAGCTCCAGGAGCACTTGAAAATATTGCTCAAAAATACGCTCTCAGATGGCTCCACTCATTTTTGAAGCTCTAAACTTTCTAGAAACTCCGCCCACTTTCCCCTATCATATCATTCCTATTATTCTTCCAGACACGGAGCACGAAGACGTGCTCGCATTCGGAAGAGCCCTGTACAACTCGAATTGCTCATCGGAAACCATCAGAAGCTACCTGAAAAAACTCCGGGTCGCGATAGTCATCGAACGATACCGTCGCTCAATCAAAGCCCTCCCAGTCCGAGAAAAACGTGAATCGGAGCTCAACCCCTTCGTGAAACAGGTGCTCAGCGAGAGCCCCGAAGCTCGAATGGTGCTCCAGTACCTCCGCTCGGACGTCTATTACCTGCTCGTGACTTTCGTGCCGGATGACGAGCACATTGTGAAGACCCGACTGCAGTTGCTCGAAAGCGACGACACGGGACGCGCGCAAATTGTGCGGCTGGATAATGAAGAGGAGATTTATAAAATCCCAGTTAGAGACGCCATCAGACAGTCGACGGTGGTGTTGGCTGGAGAAGATGCGAGAAGAGAGAGTTGCTCCCGGGAGCAAGCTCTCGCGTTTGCCGTAGCGACTGTGGAGGATAGAATCAATTATATGTTCTTGGCCGGAGAGCTCAAGAAGAAGGGAGTCGGTGTGGAGCTGAAGAGGGATGATGCTCATGTGCCTGGCGGATTGGCGTTGCATATTACGGAGTAAGAGCGAATATATTGAAAAGGACTACAAACTACAAAAAGCCTGAAAAGTTGAAATTTTCATCAAATGTATAACATAAATAGCCGAGAGCTCGCTGAGCACATTCATGGAATCAGATTTTGTGGAATGCTCCAGATATGGGTCAAATAAGTGCAAAATACAGTGAAAAATGTGATTTTGATCATTTTTCACTGCATTTTGAACTTATCTGACATTTATCTCGGCTCACCGGAGAAGACTCTTTCAACACTACAAAACACAACAAACTACACAAATCCTGACAAATTCACGTTGTGTAGTTTGTAGTATGCTTTTTCTTATTTCTGGGATGGAAACGTTCTAAATAAAATGTTTTATCCCAGAAATAAATGAAGGCTACAAACTACAGAAAACTTGGCAATTTCACGTTTTGTAGTTTGTTGTATTCTTTTTTTATTTCTGGTGAATGCTACAAACTACAGAAAAATTGTCAGATTTTTGTAGTTTGTAGTGTATGCGCTCTATTGACAATTTCAATATGGAAGACCATTAATTTGATGGATTCGCAATAGAGCAACACTAAAAAAACTAAAATTAACCAAATTTACTATAAACAGTACATTTATGTGCTTTTTGTAGTGTAAAATCAGTGGTTCCGTTTGACGCCGCCGAGTTCTTCAAGTGCTGCGTGCGAAGCTGTCTCCGAATCGACAACCGCAACCGCTACACCTTCCAGTTCGAAATGTGCTTCGAGAATATCCCCCTGGTGCGCGACGTTCCTCACGGACTCCCGCATCGAAGGGACGGCGACAAGGTACGTCTTCTGAATACTCACAAACGCCTTCTGATGTCGTAACGTCGTCGTCGTCGTCGGTTTTACTATTTTTCCCTATAATTTTTTTAGAGTTTTTGTTCTAGCTTTCTTTTGAAGAATTCAACAAAAAAAAAAATAATAGTCCCCCTACTAGAAAACGAATAGACGAATGCGATCTGTAAACTTATCGTTTTTTCTCGATTTTTCAGAATGCTCATGCCAATAAGGTTAGTTTTTCCATTTTTTGCACCGTTTTTCACTGTTTTTCTGATCCCAAGCATGCTTTTTTTGAAGTTGTGATGCTTTTCTTTGCTGTCGTCGTTTTTTTTTCACTAATTTGCACGTTTTGCAACTTTTTCTTTGACGTTTTTCTTGTTTATAATTAATTGACGATTTTCAAAAGAAAATGATGCTAATTTTCTATTTTATCAGTTCAAAATCAGTGAAATTGTGGAAAATTTTGTTTTCTGTAATTTTACGGGTTTTGAATTCATAATATTCAAAATTTTCATCATTATCCTTTGAAAATCTCAAAACCCGGATAAGCTCCGCCCACTTTTGCAATTCCGGTGCAATTTTGATTTTTCACAATCAAAAAGTGCCGCAATTTGCAAAAAATGGGCGGAGCGCCCCGAAAAAGTTGCAAAACCCCGGCACCAAACTGTCCCCCACCAACGCCTCTCACACCCTCAATTTGCTGGCCCCGCCCACAAATGGTGTTTCAGGACACGACGTGGGTGCAAGAGATCAGCCAGCTCAACGGTATGGGCTCGGCGCCTCCGGAGAAGGTGGTGGACGGAATTATCAATCGATTGGTGCGATATCTGTACATGTACAAAGTGGTTCATCAGTTCTCGATGGCCTATGAGAAGCACTTCAAACAGTTTTGCAATGTAAGCGATGGAATTTGGGAATTTGAAGAGATTTAACGTGAAAAACTTGAAATTCCACGTTAAATTCCACAATTATTGAGATTCCTGCGACTACAAACTACATTTTTTCACGTTAAATGGGCGTGCTTATATCAATCAACTCATAATTTCCAGTGATTTGAGCACATCGCTCTTTTTGAAAATCAATGCGAGTTTTGAGCTCTCAAAGGTGAATTATGCTCTTTTTCTCTTTGTGATTACAATTTTGCACGAAGAGCAACAGAGCACGATTCAACTTTGAGAGCTCCAAATTCGAATTGATTTTCAAAAAGAGCGATCAAATCACTGGAAATTTCGAGTTATTGATATAAAGTAGCCCATTTAACGTGGAAAAATGTAGTTTGTAGTCCTGGAAAATTCAATAATTGAAAGATTTCAAGTGGAATTTCAATGTTTCACGTTAAATTCCCCGATTTTTTGAAATTTTTATGACTACAAACTAGAAAAACTACATTTTTACACATGGAAAAAACAAAAAAAAAAGACAAAATGCAGATCGAAGCCTATACATTCCACAAACTGGTGGTCTCATACGGCGAGAAACGCGACATGCTGATGGTTCTCGCGTTCAACGTGAAAGCCCAATCTCCCGGCTCCACCGAGGACTACTTCCTGATGAACTTTGGCCAGACGATGCCGCACGACGAGTTCAACTCGACGGCCGTCGACTGGCATCAGAAGCCGCGCTGGAATCCGCACTCGATGATGTCGCAGATTCTCCGAGATGAGCTCAAGGAGACCAACGACCTCGTCTACGTCATGCACTTTTTGTGCGAGACCATTCGACCGCTGCAGGCTATTGGGAATTTCGGCCGGATCCGATTCCAGTCGCAAAAGTCGATGTCTCAGTTGCTCGGCCCCGAGGTGCACTTCCCGTTCCGGTTGAAGTTCCACCTCATCATCCTCGATCAGACGACGTTGCGTCTGATGCAGGGCAACGTCATCTTGGAGATAAAACTGCTTGAGGGGAGAAAGATCGCTGTGCGAGATGTCTCGCGGTACCGTCCACGGTGCGCCGGATTCTTGCAGTTCTTCAAGAACATTGATCCGGAGACGACGAGCGAGATGCTCGACGAGCTCGATGTGCCGAGTACTGATAACCCGCAGGCTGCTGGACCGGTTATGTGGACGCCCGATCAGTTCTTGGAGACGGTGGAGGAGAGGAGTGAGGAGGTCGATCCGCGGATGGCTGTCAGTTCGACACCCATTTTGATGTCGCATGATACCATTGTCGCGGCTTGTGATTTCAAGGATGATGGTATGGTTTTAGAGCGTCGAAACACGCTTTTCAATACGGTAGTGCGTCTTGTTGCGTGTTTCAGCGCTATTCGTTTCACCAGAACAATTTCGATCTTCTTGTAGTCCGTATTTTGCGTCAATACACGCTTTTTAGTACTGTAGTGCGTTTTGTTGCGTGTTTCAGCGCTATTCGTTTCACCAGAACAATTTCGATCTTCTTGTAGTCCGTGTTTTGCGTCAAAACACGCTTCTTAATGCTAAAAACCTGTTGAAACTATGAAAAAAGGAAATTCAGTACTGTAGTGCGTCTTGT
Source organism: Caenorhabditis imperialis (assembly GCA_963572205.1). NCBI lineage: Eukaryota > Metazoa > Nematoda > Chromadorea > Rhabditida > Rhabditidae > Caenorhabditis > Caenorhabditis imperialis. The sequence goes on from OY751541.1 coordinate 2,403,420, forward strand.
TGCGTGTTTCATTGCTTCTGTTACCTTATGAGAAAAACGATTTTTGCGCTAGAATGTAGTTTTCAAAGTGGTTTTCTTGAAGAAGTGCGTAAAAAACACGCTTTTTATTGCAAAACCTATGGAGATAGGCAGTTTACTACGGTAGTGCGTCTTATTACGTGTTTCTACGGTATTCTTCTCATAAAAACACTTTCGGTCTCCTTGTTGTCCGTATTTTGCGTCGAAACACGCTTTTTAACGCCAAAATTGCATAAGTGACTTCTGGGTACTGTAGTGCGCCTTGTTGCGTGTTTTGCTTATCAAATCTGATTCTCAACGCATGAATTGTGTTTAGTGCGTCAATAAAAGCGTGTTTCGACTCACTATTTCTCGAAAAAGTGCTTAAACACGCAACAAGATGCACTACCGAATCCATTTGCCTGATTCTGCAATTTTCGCTATACTGACCATTTTTGACGCAAAACGAGAAAACACGCAACACTACGCACTACCGTATCCAAAAACCCAAGCACAACACGCTCTCTATTCCCTTGCTAACACCTTCTATCAGCTGCAGAAGGCCGTCTAACATGTCCCCTCGACGAGTACCTCAACGCGATCTTCTACCTGCAAAGAGCCCTGCTCACACTGGAAAGAATGGAGCCGTCGCGGACGCAAGTGGTGCCCAACGGGCTCTTCCCCGGCACGGTGACCATTCTCGACGCGAAACCGGACTTTATAAAGTTCCGAGCACTCCAACTGAATGAGGAGGGCCACACGACCACCAAAATGGTGCATTACAAGATTTATGTGTGTCCCGACGCGATGACGTTGAAGATTCGCATCGAATATGGTAAAAATGAGCACTTTTTTATGCTCCAACACTTTATTTTGAATGGAAATTGGTTTTTGATAGAGTTTTGAGCTCCGAATTGTGCTCTGTTGCTCTTAGTGCTGAAATTGAGTTTCAGAGGGTTTTGATGATTGGAAATTCAGAAAATTCAGAATTTTCAATTATCATGGCCTTCTGGAACTCAATTTCAGCACTAAGAGCAACATAGCACAATTTAGAGCTCAAAACTCGATTGAAAACTGATTTTCATTCGAAATAAAGAGCCGGAGCACATTCTGAATTGCTCTTTTTCAGACGAGGGAACGAATCCGGAAGGAACCGCCGAAAACATTCAGAAAATGGGCGCGTACTTTGAAAAAGTGGTGTTCGGATGTGGAGATGAGTATGCTCTTCAGTCGTATATTCTGATGACACGGCTCACGTCGCACGGAGCCACCAAGAGTGTCGCCAACATTATGAGTGCTCAATTGGTAAGGGAAAAGTTGCGAAATGGAACTAAAAAGGTTTCAAAACCGATGAGTTTTGGATAAGTTTCGAAAAAGCTGCGAAACGTCACACACAAAGTTTCGAAATGTTAGAATATCGAAAAAGTTTCGAAAAAGTTGCGAAATGGTAGTGAACAGTTTCGAAACCGCCGAGTTTCAAAAAAGTTTCGAAAAAGTTGCGAAATGTCGTTTACAAAGTTTCGAAACCGTGAAAATCTTAACAATTTTTTGAAAAAGTTGCGAGATGTCATAACCAAAGTTTCGAAACCGTCAAGTTTTGGAAAAGTGGCAAATTGTCACTGAACAAGTTTCGGAAAAGTTTCGAAAAAGTTGCGAAATGACACTGTAGTTAGTTTCGAAACCGACGAGTTTCGAAAAAGTTTCGAAAAGTTGCAAAATAGTAGTGACAAGTTTCAAAACCGCCGAGTTTTGAAAAAGTTTCGAAAAAGTTGCGAAATGACACTGTAGTTAGTTTCGAAACCGACGAGTTTCGAAAAAGTTTCGAAAAGTTGCAAAATAGTAGTGACAAGTTTCAAAACCGCCGAGTTTTGAAAAAGTTTCGAAAAAGTTGCGAAATGTCACTAACAAAGTTTCGAAACCGCCGAGTTTCAAAAAAGTTGCGAAATGTCACTCAAAAAGTTTCGAAACCGTCGAAATTCAAAAAAGTTTCGAAAAAGTTGCGAAATGACACTGTAGATAGTTTCGAAAAAATTGCGAAAAAGTTGCGAAATGTAACTGACACAGTTTCGAAACCACCAAGTTTTAAAAAAGTTTCGAAAAAGTTTCGAAACCGCACATTTTCCCAAGTTTCAATACATCAATACCAACAGAGTTTGCAATTTATTACAAAAAAGATTCAAAAAAAGAAAAAATTGCGATCAATCGATTATAATCAGTAGTCGACCACTTCGTTGCTCCGGATTTTTCTGAAAATTGCACATTTTCTGTTTTTTGAGCCCGAAAATGCTCCAACTCACTTAAAAAGGCCGTAGAACTGGTTGCGTTTTCCCATCATTCGGAATGGCGAGAAGAACATGGAGGGAACGTCTCCGACTCCGCGAATGTTCTGAAAATTCGGAAAAATTGAAAATTTTGAGCTAAAATGCTCAAAATTTATGAAAAATGGTCTACAGTTAATATCTATCTTTTCGTTCGAAATGAAACTGCGCTCCATTGAGAATTTTCCCATTTTCCACTGTTTTATCTGATTTTCCACCATCAAAACCAAATTTTTATGAGAAAAATTGAAATATAGTCTTGATAATTCACTGAAATCTCTGTGAACTATCAAGAAAAGCAAACTATATTTCAATTTTTAACATAAATGTTATGTTTTGCTGGTTAAAATAAGATAAAATAGTGGAAAATGATGAAATTCTCAATGGAGCGCAGTTTCATTTCGAATAAAAAGAGAGTATTGGAGAACTGGAAAATCTTTGAAAATTTTCTGATTTTCCTGAACAATCTACTGATTTTCAATGAATTCTCAGTGAAAATCATAGATTTTTCATAAAAATCAACAAAATTATCATTAGAGCGCATTTACATTCCCATTACTCACTCTCGGAGCATAGGCGGCGTTGACAACAGCGCACAGTGCAACGAAGAGCACAATGTAGACGAGCAGTGTTCGTGACGACATCTTATTGTTAGTGATTCTGAATTCCAAAAAAAATTCAGAAATTCACAAGTTTTTTGGAAGCGTAAGAAGTGAGAAAAGGGAATCTCGGCGAGCAGGCGAATGAAATATTTATATGGTGGTTCACGGTCCGATGAGCCTCTTCTTTTTTCGGAATTTTTTGCTGGTTCACGCCTACTTTTTCTCGAGAAATGACTCTGAAATGTCGGCCAACTATAGATGGGTCCGGAAATAGGAGAGCTTTCACGAAAACAAGCAAAAACGCATTTTTATTTATTAAAAATGGGCGGAGTCTAGTGATGTTATTGCGTTTTTGAATTTTTATTGTTTGGCAATTGGAAATTTGAAATAGTGCGTCAAAACACGCTATTTATTGCTGGAAATTGATTCGAGACGCACGAGACGCACTTAGAGCGTGTTTCGTGACGCACAACACGCTTTTCAATGAGTGGTTTTTAACAGAACCGAAAATTCAGTTGAAAAGCGTGTTGTGCGTCACAAAACACGCGTTAAGTGCGTGTATTGCGTCTCGAATCAATTTCCAGCGTTAGTAGCGTGTTTTGGCGCACTATTTCACATTTCCAATCGGCAAACAATACATTTTCAAAAAACACAATAACATCACCAAACTCCGCCCCTTTTTTAGTGAATAAGAATGTTTCGGACACTAGAAGAATGATGATGGATTAGAGGACCAAAAAGGACAAAAAGAGAGAAACCCTTGAGATTCGTAGAAATTTTCCTTTTTTTTTCCGAAAAAAACACAAAAACACGCACGTTTAATCTCTGTCCAGTACGATTTCTAAATCGGGACCCTCTTCCGAAGTGGGTGGTCACAAGAGAGCTCCGAGAGCTCCGGAATGCGTATGACGTGTATTTTGAAAGAGAGAAAGTGGGCGTGGCCTCTTTTATTATGAGATGCAGCACCTTAAAGAGGTCAAGTGCGCTGCGAAAATTGAGCGATAAATGGAGAAATTTTGGAGGGGTTTTATGGAGTTCTGATGCGAAGACGTCATTGAAAGGTTTTTTTGAAGAGGTGAGGTTTTGAAACTGAGAAGTTTTGAAACTGCGACGTTTTGAAACTTTGAAGTTTCGAAACCTCGGAGTTTCGAAAAGATTTCATGTTGAAACAGTGAAGTTTCGAAACTGCGACGTTTTGAAACTATGTCATTCTGAAACTATGACGTTTTGAAACTATGACGTTTTGAAACTGAAGTTTTGAAACCAAGCCCTTTCGAAACCAAACCACTTTGAAACTATGACACTATGAAACCATGAAGTTTCGAAACTATGTCACTTTGAAACAGTGAAGTTTCGAAACTTTAACATTTTGAAACTGAAGTTTTGAAACTATGACATTTTAAAACCAAGACGTTTCGAAACTATTACATTATGAAACTTCAAAGTTCCGAAACTATGTCATTTCTAAACCATGAAGTTTCGAAACTGTCATTCTGAAACTATGACGTTTTGAAACTATTACGTTTTGAAACCCAGACGTTTCGAAACTATCATCGCTTAAAAAAAAACAGATATGATTTCAAAAACGTATTTTATAACGATAGCCGATTTCCCCCCAAAATCCAACAATTTAGTACATTATTTCAAAGATTAAGTGCTTATCCGTAAGCTCCATGAGCTCGATGAGCCCCACGAGCCCACCACGTTCACACGAGTCACAATGACTCGAGTGAAAAGTGACGTGACGCTCACCACGATCTTCAGAAGTCCAGAGGACGTGGCCCACCTCACCGGAAACGGGGGTGACGTTCAAAGCACACACTTCTGCTTCCTTTCTCCGCCAAAATAAAAAATTCGGAAGAAATTCGAAAATTGAGCATCGTCTGTGTGTCGTCTTCTGAAGACGTGACGACGTCGTCACCACCGGAAGACGGAAATTCAATTGTTTTCGAGTTTGCATAGGCGGGAAGACAGAGATGAATGAGAGGAGTGTCATGTGCTCGGCAATGCAAAGATATTTTAGTATTAAAGGGGCGGAGTCTCAGGGAATTAGTGAGATGTGTAATGGTTTCGAAGTGTCATGGTTGCGAAGTGTCGTAGTTTCGAAATGGCAGGTTGCGAAGTGTCGCAGTTTCGAAATGTCATAAATTTCAAGCTGAATGTTTGCGAAGACACTTCGAAACTACGACATTTCGAAACTATGACATTTCGAAACCATGACATTTCGAAACTATGACACTTTGAAACTATGACATTTCGAAACCATGACACTTCGAAATTATGACACTTCGAAACTATGACACTTCGAAACCATGACATTTTGAAACTATGACACTTTGAAACTAAGACATGTTGAAACTGTGACACTTCGAAACCATGACACTTTGAAACTGTCATTTCGAAACTATGTCATTTTTGAAACTATGACATTTCGAAACTATGACACTTCGAAACTATGACACTACAAAACCATGGCACTTTGAAACTATGTCACTTCGAAACTATGACACTTTGAAACTGTCATTTCGAAACTATGACATTTTGAAACCATGACATTTCGAAACCATGACATTTTGAAACCATGATGTTACAAATCCGTACATCTATTTCAAATCCATCGCAGACATCCGCGAGGATTAAAAGATTAAACAGATTAAAAGATATTCCTGGAGAAAGTGGGCGGAGCCAATGAGCAATCTGAATAAACGAGCCCACTAAATGCTCAATTAGTGTGCACTTTGCAGGAGGGAATGCAGGAAACGCCGCCCAAGTGCTGCCTTCAGCTGTCGCTCACTTACAACAACACGTCGACGAAGAAGCTCGCGTCGGCGACAAAGATCGACCATCAGCACAACAATATCATTATGAATGTAAGGGGGCAGAAGACGTCGGCTTCTGAATTCTGGAGATGTGCAGAATTCTGGTCAGATGTCAGAATGTTGGAAGGTTGAAGCAGCAAGAATGCATCTGAATTCAGAATTCTGATGTGAAACTTTTGAGTAATGAATCTGATGGAAGAATTCAGAATCAGAATGCAAAGTCACCTTCTGAATCTGAATTCGTTCGTGAAAAGTCTCTTCAGAATCAACATCCAAATCAGAAGACTCTATTCTGGAATCCAACGTCTACATTCTGAATTCCGATGACCTTGTCGGAATTCAGAATGCTGACGTGGAATTCAGAATAGAGCCTTCTAATTTGAATTATGATTCTGAAGAGAATTGTCACGAACGAATTCAGATTCAGAAGGTAACTTTGCATTCTGATTCTGAATTCTACCATCAGATTCATTATTCAGAAGTTTCACGTCGAAATTCTGAATTCAGATGCATTCTACTTTCCGTTCTGCTTCTATCTTCTAACATTTTGACGTCAGAGTAGAACGTCTTCAGAATTCAGAATTCAGACGACCTCGACATCTTCAAAATAATGATTCTGAATTCTGACGTCCATATTCTGAATCCCAATCATTTTCAGGTGATTCTGAGCCAGAGCCGAACTTCAGAATCGTTCACCATTCTTCGCTTCATCTACAAGATTAAAGAGTAAGCCACGCCCCCTTTTAGGCCACGCCCCTTTTCAAAATATAAACCCCGCCCCTTTCCAGCAACTACGTCTCCGTGCAATCGCTTCTGGAGCTCGACGGCTTCAAGCAGATGATAGCGGACGTGAATTCAGAAGCGAAGACGTCGGGCGAGTGCTCCGTGTGGATCCTCGTCTCACAAGTCATCCAGCGCTTCTCATCTGGAGCATGGAACATGCTCAACTGTGATGTGCCCATCATCCAAAGCGTCGCCCCGCCCCCTGACGTGGCTCCGAGCTCTGTGCTCGCCCCCGGCTCGGTGCTCGCGCCGGGCTCCGTGGCTCCGGCTCCTGGAAGTGTGATGGCGCCGGGAAGTATGATGGGACCGCAGTCGGTGAGCAGCATTCAGTACGGAATGCATCGGCAGATGGGAGGGCCTGGTCAGTGAAGTTTTGGAGCATGTTGGAGTGTTTTGGAGCATTTTTTTAAACAGTTTAGAATGTTTTGGAGCGTTTTGAAAAGATTTTAAAGCATTTTTAGAGTGTTTCAGAGTATTTTAGAGTATTTTAGTACACTTTTAGCATTTTGGAGCAATTTTTAGAGTTTCGGTGCAGTTTTTAGACATTTTGGAGCATTTTCGAACAGTTTGGAGCAGTTTTGAGCATCTTGGCACATTTTAAAGCATTTTAAGAAATTGGAGTATTTTTGAGTAGCTTTGGAGTGTTTTAGAGCATTTTTCAGTAATCTGGAGCGGTTTGGAGCATTTTTAGACAGTTTAGAGTATTATGGAGCATTTTACAGTGTTTTAGAGCATTTTTCAGAAGTTTTGTGCAATTTTTGACATATTTTTCAGTACTTTGAAGCATTTTTGAACAGTTTATCGTATTTTTTAGCATCTTGCAGCGTTTTTGAACAGTTTAGAGCATTTTGGAGCTCAAAGACTCATATCTCACTCAAATTTTCAACTTTCAAGCTCCGCCCACTTTTTGAGCACGAAAATCGTGAAATTTTATGTTAAAAACTTTAGAAAATCGAATTTTTTAAACAAATTATCGAAAACGAAAAAGTGATTTTTAAAGTTGTTGGTATTAATGTTCTGACTTTCTGTAGTCAACATTTCAAATTTATAAAACATTGTGAAGCTCCGCCCACTTTTTTGAGCTCACAGTTATCAATGCCTGACCACGCCCCTTTTTCAGGCTCCCTGCAAATGAACCCCTCCAGTGTGAACCCTGGCTCGGTGGGCGGTCCAGGGAGCATCATCAACCCGGGCTCCCACCAACAACAGAGTGCTCCACAACACCTCATAAATCCGGGCTCCGTGGGAGCTCCACAATCGGTCGGAGGCGGACCGGGCAGTGTGAATCCGGGAAGTGTGGGACACTATCCGCCACAGTGGAATCCACCATCCGTTGGTGGTGGTGGTGGACAGTATCACCACCATCCACAGTACCCACCACAGTGATTATTGATTTATTTTTGTGATTTTTTATTAATTTTTTCAGAATTTCTTATATTTTTCAAAAATTTGTCACATTTTTACAATTTTTTCTTCGGAAATTTTCATTTTTTGGGCGGAGTTTTGGGATTTTTTTTTTTTTTGGATTTTTTGAATTTTTGACAAGATTTTCAATTTTTTCATATTTTTCGATCATTTTTTTCAAATTTTTTTAAAAGTTTTTTACTTCCAAAATGTCTGAAAATCGACTGAAAATTTTGGAAAAATCTGAAATTTTGAAAAAAAATTTTTTTTTTTTGGAAATTTAGAAAATTTTTCGAAAAATTATTATTTTTTTCATTTTTAAAATTTTCTGAAATTAAAAATTGTCAGATTCAGAATTCCACTGTATTTTTTCAAAAAGCAGATTTTCCTAATCCAAAAAAAAATTCAAAAAAATCCCAAAGCTCCGCCCCCTTTTTCACTTTTACCGGGTTCTTGAATCTCAAATATTTTGTTAAATTTTCCATTTTTTTTCGCAAATTAATTTCATTTTATTGACTATTTTCCATTAATTTTCGTCTTCTTCTCACTTTGAAATTTTTCCAAAATTTTCCCAATTTTCCAATAAATTTATTCAGAAAAATTTTTATTTTTCAAAAAAAGTAACAGTAAATGGAGGTGAAAAAAAGGAAAAAGGAAAGGGTTAACAAGGAAAAACAATAAAAGAGTAACAAATAACGACAAAACGAATTTTAAAAAAATGTCAAAAAAATCACTTCTTGACCTTCTTCTTCTTGGCCCCGCCCCCTCCGCCGGCCTTGCTCCGAATGCTCATTTTGAACCGTCCACTGCTCTCCTCGGTATCATCGTCTCCGCCCATCCGTCGCTTCTTCCCTCCAGATTTCCTCTTCTCATCCATCTCCTTCATCTCCGTCTTCGCGTTCTCCATCGCCTCCTGAGTGCGCTCGACGAGCACCATCACCTCGTTCTCCACACATTTGTACTCTTCCAGCTTTTTGCCTGCAAAATCATGCGAAAGTTTCGGATTTTTTGTTCAAAAATACTAATTTTTAGTTTTTTACAGTTTGGAGTTGAAAACGGAACTATTGTTCATTCAAAAGACACTAATTTTCCATTGAAATCTAGTATTTTTAGTTGAAAACTGAACTAGAACTTTTGAAAAATTACCGGAAAAGTCAAATTTATGGAAATTTTAACAAATCGACGCAGAATATTCTATTTCGATCACTTTTTCATGCAAAAATAGATTTGGAGCATGTTATGAGCATTAAAGTAGTTGATACAGCTCATTAAATGCTCAGAATCTATTTTCGATTGAAAAAGGAATCGAAATAGAGTATTCTGCGTCGATTTGTTAAAATTTCCATAAATTTGACTTTTTCGGTAATTTTTCAATAGTTCTAGTTCAGTTTTCAACTAGAAATACTAGATTTCAATGGAAAATTAGTGTTTTTTGAATGAGCAATAGTTCCGTTTTCAGCTTCAAATTGTAAAAAAAAAACAGTGCTCTCGAAGATAAAACCCGAAAATTTCAATTCTACCGTACCCAAATGGGTCTCAATCTTCTGATAGGCCTCCACATCGTACTGAGTGACGACAGTGATGGCGAGCCCACTCCTTCCGGCTCTCGCCGTTCTGCCCACTCGATGCACATAATCCTTGCTCTGCGAGGGCATATCATAATTGATCACCATGTCGACGTGCGGAATGTCAAGTCCGCGAGCCGCCACGTCGGTGCACACGAGGATCTCGCGAGCTTTGCTCTTGAACTTGTTCAGTGAGCCCAGCCGTTTTTCCTGAAGATTTTGGAGCATTTTTGAGCATATTATTGTTGTTGAAATGGTTCGGTGATTTTTCTAGTAAAAAGCACGAAAAACATTAAAATTCGAGAAAAAACAACGAAAAAACTGAAAAAATTGAAAATTCATGGCCTAGAATTCACAATCGCTGTTTTTCTAGTCCCTCTTGACCAAATCACAGACAATGAAGGATGCAAAATAGATCTAACTGTGACAAGTTGAAATTTTCACTAAATTTATACCATAAGTAGCTGTGAGCTTCCTGAGCACATTCATAGAATCAGATTTTGGAGAATGCTGCTGAATTGGGTCACACAACTCCAAAATAACAGTTTTAGATCATTTGTTATTTTGGAGTTATGTGACCCATATCAGGAGCATTCCATCTGATTCCATGAATCTGCTCAAGGAGCTCTCAGCTACTTATGGTATAAATTTAGTGAAAATTTCAACTTGTCACAGTTAGATCTATTTAGCATCCATCATTGTCTGTGATTTGGTCAAGAGGGACTAGGAAAATAGCAATTGTGAATCCTAGGCCATAAATTTTTAATTTTTCAGTTTTTTCAATTGCTATTTTGGTTAGGCTTTGAGAATTTTTTAAAAATTTGATCACTGATAGTTTCGACGTCGCTGATTTCGAATCTGCTGTTAGAATTTCTGTAATTTATCTTATTTTTGAGAAAAGATGTGTCAGAGCCATTTTCAGTGCTATTTCAGTGTCGACATTTTCGCTCGTTACGAAATCGTAGAGAAAATAGCACTGAAAACGGCTTTGACACATCTTTTCTCAAAAATGAGATCAGTTACAGAAATTCTGACAGTAGATTCGAAATCAGCGGTGTCGAAACTATCAGTGATCAAATTTATAGAACATTCTCAAAGCCTAACTAAAACATTTACTTGTCCGAGCTCTAACCTGGCTCATCTGCCCATGAAGCGGCACCGCCTGCATGCCCAACTGTCTCAACATCACAGCGATCTGCATGGCAGTGGCGCAAGTCGCACAGAATACAATCGACGTGTTTCCAGCGTGCTCATTGAGCAGGTACACGAGATACGTCTCCTTGTACTTGTTCGGGATGAAAATGTAATGCTGTTTGAGATTGTCCACTGTCTTGTAGCGAGTTGAGATCGAGACGCGAGCCGGGTCGCGGAGAGAGGCTCTTTCCAGCTTTGACACTTTCTTGGTCATGGTTGCCGAGAAAAGATACGTCCTTCGTTCTTTAGGAATCACTTTCAGGATCTTATCCAGTTCCACCTCAAAGTCCATGTTTAAAATGCGATCCGCTTCGTCCATAATCAAAAACTTCAAGGCTTTCAAGTTGAACCCTTTCGTGTTCTCCAGATGATCAACTAATCTTCCAGGAGTCGCTACAATAATATGAGGTCTTCTGGCCAACGCCATCGCCTGCGCCGCCATATCCACCCCGCCCACGATCACCGCCACAATCAACCCGATCCCCGAGCCGAGAGCCTCGAATTGTTGCCCGATTTGAAAGGCGAGCTCTCGAGTGGGAGTGAGCACCAAACAGAAGAAGGCCTGCGGGTGGTCGAGCAGACTTTGGAGCACCGGGATAGCGAAAGCTCCAGTTTTTCCGGAGCCCGTCTCGGCGAGCCCGATGACGTCCTTGCCTTGAAGAGCGTGTGGGAGAGCTGCCTGTTGGATTTTGGAGGGTTTCAGCCAGCCGAGTCGTTGGCAGGCATCGCAGAGCGGTTGGGAGACGCCGAGCTCTGCGAACGTCTTCTCTTCGGTGATCTCTTCGAGCTCTTCCTCGTTGTCCTTGTTGTCGATCTCGGCGGGCGTTTTTTCTGAAGGAAATTGACAATTTTCGTTTTTTTTTTTTGAAGAAACTAGTGGAAAATTGGAATTTTGGAGGAAAATGGGCGAAAAAAACAGAAAATTTTGATATTTTTATACGAAAATTATTGAAAATTTGATATTTTGAGGGATAATGGATGAAAAATCAAGAAAATTTGACTTTAAATCGGAAAAAATTGTATTTGTATAGATAATTTGTGAAAAATTAGGAAAAAGTCATGTTTTTTAACGAAAATCGTTAAAAAAAATTCAATTTTAAAGCGAATTCGGTGAAAAATTAAGAAAATGTTTGATTTTTGAGCAAAAATTATAAAAATTATTGATTTTAGAGGTTATTTAAAAGAAAACTTGGAAATTTCGTAAAAACTCTGAATTTTTCAAGAGAATTTTAAGAAAAATTAATAAAATTTGACTTTTTCGACGAAATATTCCTTATTCTGAACTTTTCCTACTGACTTATTCATTTTTTAATGATTTTCCACTGAAAACCACCACTTTTACCTAATTTCCGCTCACAATTTTTAATTTTTCGATTTTTTCTTACATCTTTTTACCTTTTTTATAAAAATCTATTTTTTAAATCAATATTCTTTACTCACTTTTCGTCAACGTCTTCTTTCTCCCCGCCAGAAACTTTTGATTGTCCTCTCCGTCCGATGACGAGGAATCCGACATTTTTACCTGGAAATTTTATATTTTTCAGATTTGAGATTTTCTTCTTATCATTTTTAGAGCAAATTATGACAAAAAACCACTGGAAATAAGCGATTTGAAGGCGAAATTTCAGCGAAAAAAATCGGAAAAATTACGAATTCTGCACTTGCGCGTCGGTTCATGGGTTTCCGCACACACTTTTGTGTCGATTTACGGGATGCGCGGGACTTGACGCGCAAAGTTTTGGAAGAAGTTTGGGGAAAAACAGAGAGGAATTTCCGGTATTTTTTCAGAAAAAAGTATTATAACTGAATGAAGAAATGGTTTTTTAATCTTTAACCATATAAGTTTCCCTGGAATCATTCCAAATTTACTCAAAAATCAATAAAAATCGAGTTTTAGCAAATTACTGTAGTTTTCACTTCAAGACCCTATTTTTTACTGTACAATCCACCAAAAACAGGGAGAATCTTTATTGATTTGCAAAAAATTCCACCGACAAGAAAAAAGACGAGAGTGATAAATAAAAGTGTACAGCTATGGTGCTCGCCGAGCCCGAACTTATTCGGTGCGCTTCCGGAGCAGGTCGGCCAGATTCAGGAGGTGCGAATTCGTCATCTCGTAGAGCGGCGAGAGCTGCGCCGAGCCACCCAGACGGAAGTCCTTTGAGATGTAGAGCGGCTCTGGAAATAGGAGCATTTTCAGAGATCAGTTGGCTCAAAAATGTATTTCGAGAGGTAACTAGTGTGCAATAGAGCGAATTTGATTAATAGTAAAAAAAAACTGGAAAAATTCGCGAAATTTTCACAATTTTTGATCAATTTTTTAGATTTTGAAAGTGGCGATGGGTCTCGCCACGAAAACCACAAATTACTGTAGTTTGTATAGATTTTTTTTACAATTTGGGTCTCGCAGCGTCACGACACAGCTAAATGAGTGCTACCGTACCCCAGAATTTCAATTTTGTGGTTTTTTCTATGCAAAACTCGAAAAATCAATAATTTTCTCGAATTCTGATGGGTCTCACCACGAAAACAATAGATTACTGTAGTTTTCATTGATTTTTTGATGAAAAAGCTACAGTAATCCCTTATTTTGAAGAAAAACAGAAAAACCTCGAAAAATCAATATTTTGGGTCTCGCAACGAATTCACACAGCTGAACAAGTGCTACCGTAACCCAACATTTCTAAAATTGAAGGAACAGTTCAAAAATCGATCGAAATTTGGTAAAAATCCAGAAAATCAATACAAAATTCTTGAAAATTCAAAAAAAAAATTTTTGGTGGGTCCCACCACGAAAGGATTACTGTAGACTCACCATAGATTTTACGCTCGTACTCGGGATCGCGGTGCAAGAAGCGATGCGAGATTTCCGAGACGAGAGAGTGGCAGACGCAGAGAAGCGAGAGGAAGAGCACGATTCGCGAGATCATTTCTGTACAGGAGCTCTGCAAATGCAAAAAATAAAAGGATTTTTTTGGTTTGTGGAGCAAAAATGACACAAAATAGAAGGATTATGAAGGGAAAAAGAGCTGGAGCATCTGAAAATGGGACACAAAACCGAGAAAATAAGGATGTGTAGTTTTCAGTACTAGAGATTTTTATACTAAAATTTCAACATAATGAAATTCACAATTGGAAGTAAAATACGTCAGCAAGAATAAGTAATTGATAATTCACTTCTGATCAAGAGGAAAACACTAACGTCATTGTTTTGAGCGCCATTTATATAGAGAAAAGGTTCTGGGGAAACAGATTAATGACAAAAGGCTAAGATTAGGAACATATTGAGTTGGGCAACCTTAAGATTACTTGGAATATCATAGGTTTCTTGGTAGATACTTGTATGATTGTTTGGTCAAGTCTCAACTTATGATCTCAGGGGATGTGAGCATATAGGCACTAGTAAGGAGAACCTAGAAAGATCCTAAGATCGTAAAACCTAACTTGTTCAATTTAGGACCTACACTTTTTACTACTGGAACTAGCACTAAATGATCTTCACTAGTAATCTAAACCTATCATAGAATTGTATTATCTGAAAGCCTAACTTTTTCTACTATAGGTACTACCACTTTTTCAATATAGGAACAATCACTTTTTACTATAACTTAGTACTATATAATCTTCACTACTGAAATGAACCTATAAAGATCCTAAGATCGTACTATAGGAACAACTACTTTTTACTATAGGAGCCAACACTTTTCACTATAGAAACTAGCACTACACAATCTTCACTAGTAAAGTGAAACTATCATAGGATCGTATTATCTGGAAACATAACTTTTTACTATAGGAAAAATCACTACTTGATACGATCCTATACCCCTGTTTACCACATGATGATGCTGTTAGAAACCTATCAACTTTTTAGGTACCTGAAATTCCACTATTTCGGTTTTACTACCTACTATTACTTACAACGTTAACTAAGTATCTATGCACATCAAAACACGAACGATCTTTTAGGTACCTAAACAAAGTTATAGGTGACCTAGATTCTAGTACTTATATATATATATATATATATATATATAGATTCTACCTATGAGCTTAATTAAAAAGTCTAGTAACTTTTCTGATCTTACTATAGTCTCGCAAGCTATCATTATTAGTACCTACCTCCTGATCTAACTATGATTCTTTACTACCTTTCAATACCTAACCCAAATTCTCCCATGACCTTTCATTGCAGGTGAAAAACTCCCACTCACAATCAGCACAACTCATAACTCATAAAAAGTTCATCAGAACCTTCTGCAAGACGTGTTTTTCTCCTCCTCCTCCTCCTGCTCATATTTTATTTTTCAGATTTGTCAGCGAGAGTACTTCTGATTTCTGATGACCTATTGCGTAGATCACTACAACATATTAGCTTGATGGAAATGGGGAGAAAATAGAGAAGGGGTAAAAAAATATAAAATTGGAAGGATAATCTTGTTAACTAATAGAAAGGGAAGAGTGCAAATGGACGGAAAAAATTGGGAAGGAAGTGGAATTATAGGAAAGATAGGGTTCAAGGATCGTATGATAAACCAGTAGTAAACTTCATAGCTATTCAGTAGGATCATAGGAAGCTTCTAGAAGATCCTAGCTTTATACCGAAGCTAAGGTAAGATTTTAGAAAGTGTATAAACTCATAGTAGCTTCTAATAGTAAAGTATCCGAGATGTCAGATAGAACTTCACTAGAGCCTTAAAAAGTTTATAGTAAGATCATAGGTAGTTAGAACTTTATTAGGATTATAAAAACGTCCTAGTAGTTTCTAAGGTATCATTGGTTTTTGGTAGTATTGAACAAGTTTCTAGTAAGGGTTTCCTCTATAGTTTTCCTATAACTCTCTTTGTCTTCCCCCAATTTCAATTAACTATACGAAAATAGAACTTTCACACTTTGACCAACACCCCATTCAAGTTGCACATCAAGTACTCGGAAACGCGGATCTTATTTCGTTCGAACTCATCATTTATAGATGAGTGTGAAACTTTGAAGACGTCAATGTAAATCCAGAAAAAATGGAGCACAAATATAACATATCCGGGTGGATTTTGGAGCAGCTATAGGTAAACAAGGTCCAGAAATAGTGGGGCTCGTGTTTTTTAATGATCAGGAGTGAGGAATGGAGGGAGGGGAGGGGGAAGTGTAGTTTGTGAGGAGCAGATGAAATGTTACGACATTTATAATCGGTTAATTATGAGGTCTGGTGTCTTATGGAAAAGGGGAAAAGGGGAAGTGACCCTTTTGGCTCAGAGATCTAATGACTTTGTGGGGGAAGAGCGATTTCTATCTATAGTAAAAAATGCACAAAAGTCCGCAATTTCTCGTCATAGTGTGTACACATCTCCAGTAACCTATTTTGTGTATCAGCAGATCTAGTAACCAAAACAAGAAAATAGTAAAGGTGTGCCAAAAAAGTATTTGTATAGCTTTTGTAGTAACTTTTGTAGAGCTCATTTTTTGTAGTAAAGATATGATGCATGTGACGAATATAATTCAGATCTAACGTAAAGTCAGATTCTAGAGTAGTATAAAGATCATACGGAAGTTATCCCGCGCTCCATTGAGAGTCTAGCGAGAGACTAGGATTTCCATGGAGACGCAGAGAATCGACCTGTCTGCGTCTCCATGAACGCTGTGCTCTCTCTCTCTCTCTCCTTGGGCGCAGAGAAACGATGTTGGTAGTAGACGCAGATCATCAGAGTACAATGGAGCGCGTTATCACCAAGAAAGAACTCTACACAAAACAGATAGATATCTCGGTGCCCACTGCATAAAGTTCAGAGATCCCCGAAGTGCACTCGTCACACACACCACGAAAATTTCAAAAAACACGCCCGTGTTTTTCGTGTCACGTCAAGCGGCGAATATCCAGAGGGCGTTCCGGAAGTGTCCAGGGCGCTTAGTAATCGAATAATCAACCTTGTTTTTTCTCGACTTCATCTCATTTTCTCATTCTCACAATCAGTTCTTGTACAGAAGAAAAACGAGATTGGGTTAGTGGGAACGAAGGAAGAAAACAGGCAGGCACAAAGACAAGTCGTGAATTATGACACATTCCGGGAGAAGACGTGGAATTAAAATCTGAATGTCTGACATGGTGGAAAACAGGAGAAGACAGAGAACGTTCTACGCTCTTTTGACATTTGGTTTCGGAAACTTTGAAGACATTTGGAAGTCTCATATCCCGAAAAGGGCTTCATCTCATTTGAAATGATGAATTTTTAAATTCATGTTGTTTTAGAACATAAAGAAACACCTACGTTTGAACTTTATGTTTCAGAGATGAATAAGACCGACTAAAGTGCTACAGTAGTTCTGGAAGCTATAACTATCAGTTGTCGAAATGTAGAAGCAGGCCTTTGTGGAATTATTAATGGAATAAATTAAATTATATCAGATAGAACAACAATTTCTCTATATTTTCGTACTAAAACCATTTTTGTAGCTCGCTCCAGAGCAAGGATATGGTGTTCACAGACATCCTCTCATATCAGGACTAATCAATGGTACGGAAAATTGGAGAACGATAGGGTTTGGAAGCTGAAAATTTGCAATAGGGATTATTGTTTAGTTGGCTGGCAAGCGTTTAAGACAGTGATGGAGACTTTTTTGAGAAAATGGGTTTCAAAACCAAGTTATGATGATTTTTGTGTAGACGCAAGAACGTGCTAGCGTCTATGGATCGGAAAAGAGATGATAATTGAGACATTTCAATTAAAAAGTAGTTGTTATTTAGTTAGTTATGAAGAACTGGAAATTTTTTATCTATCGATATCAAAATTATTTCTCTAGCTCAATCCTAACTTAAGTTATGATCATTTTTATGCACACCCAAAATAGGTTAACAGCTGGGCAGGGTATATGGTTCAAAACCCGGACAATATTTGAGAATAAAGTTATGAAAAGACTGTCAATATATAATTAATCACACAGACCAGCAAATTTGCAATCTATTGGTATCAAAATCATCTCTCTAGCTCAATTGTGAGCCAAGTTATGATCTTTTTTGTGCACACCAAAAAATATGGGTACTGATGGTATAACTAAAAAAACAGAAAATAACCAAAACTAATAGAACCAAATTATTTTGCTACTTTCAAAGTCCTATAAAAAAGAAAATTCCCTATCTTTCCATACCAAAACTATTTTTCTAGCTCAATCTTGAGCCAAGTGAGCAGCTACCAGATATCTTTCTGGAACTATCCCGAAACTACTCTCCCTCTAAAAAGCAGCTTAATGCTTTCGTAGTATAGATTCGATATTTCCGGTCACGCCTTCATCTGATTACCGGAAATGCCTTCTAAATGTGTAGTCTTAACAAGATGATGAGTGATGCGGCAAATGTCAAAATATACCACAATAAGGAAAGGTGTGTGGGGTTTCGGAAGTGTTCTCTTTATAGATGGCAAGTTGATCAGTGTTCAGGCTGGTAGGGTTTCATGAGTCAAACCGTCTTGTGGGGGGGGGACATTCAGAGATCTTGATGAGTAGTGAAGAACTGGAGGTGTTCCACTAGATAGATTGTCAGACCAGAACATGTTTTATGGACTAGACAAGGCTCTTGTTGATAAAAGCGTCCGTGAGTTTGCGTCAAATCTAAAAGCAAAAACGCGATCTTAGAAACGTGACACTCCTCCAACTCCTCCACTCCCACTCAACTTTTTTCCGACTTATTGAGATCACGACTTCCGATTCGATATGATATCACCGGAGAACTTATTGAACGTCTGCTGAGGGAAAATTGTCCATAAAATGACACACATCCGTGGTATTCTAAAGAATTTACATCATCAGCGTTTTGAAAATTCATCCATACATTTGTTTCTTTGATACTACCGTCTTCTAGTTTAGAGTTTTCTTCGATTCAGGTGAAGTCATTCACATTTTCTTAATTTTAGCTCCAGAAATTTCCAACTCTTGCAGCACTTTTGTGAATCATAAAGTTTCTAATCATAAACTCCATGTAATTTACAGCTGCGTCCTTTCCCGAATGAACAGAGACCAAAAAATTTCCTGAAAAAGTGCAAAGAATGTTCAAAAATAGTGGAAAACCCAAAAAAATACGATAAAAAGCAGAAAAAAAAACAAAAAACCCCCGAAATCTCCAATCCGTAAAATCTGGTGCATTGTCCGCATTCACTCTGCGGCTACAGTAACCCGATTTCCATTTTTTCTTTCCATAATTTCTTTTTTCTCAATCACTTTTCCATTTACCCCATCCCATCTTTTTGTCATAAATAATACCGCTCTTCCAATAAAGCCCAACGAAAAACACACATCGCGCGGCACCAATTTTCTGTGCTCTCTTTTCCTCTGCATCTCTGGCGCTCTCTCCGTTTCGCGCACTCTCTCGCCGCCTTCCATCTGTTTGAGAGCTTGGAAACGGCAGCATTTCGTCTTTTTCGCAGTTCTCTTCTTCTTTTTTTTCGCTTTTTCGTTGGGTGTTTTGCTGGAAGAACTGCGAGTTTTCAGCGAATTTCCGGTAGAAGGTAGATTTGATTTGATCTAATTTTGATCGAAATTCGTTTTGTTTCTACTGAGAATATATACTCGCCGCACGCATCAGTATGTGCGCTCCACTGCAAAATGGCCGAAATGGAAGAGAAATTTGGAGTTTTCTAGGCCGCGGCCATCGATTTTTCACCGCGAAATTGTCTGAACGGTGGCGCGAATTTCGAGATGGTGGCCGTGGCCTAGAAAACTCCAGTTGTGCAGTGGAGCGCATTTACTGATGCGTGCGGCGAGTATACAGAAATTATCCAATTCTGGGTAAAAATCGCAGTTTTTTCTCTTTTTTTTAAAAGTTGACTGCATGTTGTCGCTGTGAGACCCAGTGTCGATTTACGAAGAGACTCGGTTTCAAAACAAAATGTATTATGTGCTCCATTGAGACTCGAGCAAGAGAGTACATGATTCAAAGAGACGCAGACTGTCTGCTGATCTGAAGCGGTCATTTGTAGTTTGTAGCGATCTAGAATCGTCCTGCCCACAAAACTATCATATTTTCAGACTCTCCTCTACTCCGCCACTCTTCCACATCTACAATGATCAACGTGACTCCAGAAGGGATCATCCTCATGTTCCTGCTCGCCTTCCACATTTGGTGCGTCGTCTACTCCTGATGCGCCCAACCTCTCTTCTAACATTGCAAATTCAATAGTTCGGGTAGCAAGTGTCAAAACAATTCATTGTTGTTATCAGTTTCAATCAATAAATGTTGCCGTTTGAAAATAAAGCAGGTCTGCATGCCGTCAGCATCCTCATCTTCCTAACTTTAGATGATGAGCTGACACCATCACATCAATTTGGTCAACATTAAAGTGGTTTTGGAATAAGTAAAATTGGGGAACTGTTATGGCTTTGGTGACAAGCGGGGCTCAAGAGGGTCAAGCGTCTATCAGGCGATAGATGACTCAGGTGGGCTCCGCAAAGGCACAAACACACAAAAAGACTCATGGCTTTTGGGCATTCAGCATGCTTAAAGTCGCAATTAATGGCAATTACAGGGGGGAAATTAATGCTTTTTGTGTTAAAAGGGGGTCGCGAAATTGGTTATTTGTGTTTGGGGAGAGGTTTAATTGTGCTCCGGGAGCCACTCGGTTGGCGATATCGTCCATTTCTGTAACACTTGTCTGCGTCTCTCGTTTCACTGTACTCTATTACCTGATTGTCGGAGCTCCGGCATTTCTCCACTACCGGCGGGTTGAACTCGTCTTTAGATGGGTCGAAAATGTGGGGAGAGGCGAGGCACAAGCGACTTTGCCGGTGTTGGAAGCGGCCGATCTGGAAAAGGAGATTAATCTTTAGTACTGTTTAGGGTTCGCCGGATCGTTATCAAACCAGCTGAAGCTAATTTTACCTTGCTCTTAAAATCCCAATACTCGTTCTCAAATCCAGCGCACTCTTTCAACTGGACCTGCCACTCGGAAGAGGTGTGCAGCAGCTGGGTGACGGACAGACAGAGATGCTCATCCGATCGAATGCGGCCGTCGCCAGTGTACATCCATAACTGAAGATAAAGAAGGTTATGATGATAGACGCCTTCTAATTACAACTTTCTAGTTGACTATTTTTATTGAAAATCAAAAATGAGCTCGAAACTTTTAAAGTTTCCAAAGGGACCACATGAGCTGTGATGTTGGTTTCAGAAACTTCATTTTTTCTCGCTCATTTTCCAGATTCACAAAAAGTTGTCAACTGCAAAGTTGTAGACCTCAACGTTCTCTATGTAATGCTCTTTGACCCCGCACAAAAAAGCAACTTTAAGCAAAGTTATGCCTCTTTCAATTTCAATGACCTGCCACAAATCGAATCCCAATGTGCACGGCGCGCCGAGAAGTCTCTGATTCTTCGGACCGGTGTCTCCGGGTCGAAAAGCCACGCAGTAAGAAGACGTGGAGATCTGAACGAACCTGATTCTTTGGGAACGACGCCTTCAGGCACGCGGCAGTGGCCACTGTTTTGATGCCAGATGAGCGCACCGCCCACGCCAGACAGTTTGTCGAGTTGGCAGATGACGTCATCTGAATTTCAAATAAACAACGATATTCAGATGACGTCAACTTAACACTCACTCTTCCGAATTTGTCGAGCGGCGTGGGGAGGAAGTGATCCTTGAAGACGTTCTGCAGATACCACTTGAAACTTTTGCAGTTCAGGTTCTTCCGCAACTCCACGCGGTCGGAGACGTCAATGGTTTGCCGCATATGGAACGCTTCTGAAGGTTAGAAGACGTCATTTATCAAGTGATCTTCTAGATTGACTCACGAGGCGCAATCTTATAGAAGAAGTACTTCCACTCGTCCATCCACACCTCCGCCACCCGGAGCAAGTTCGCATTGAGCACCTTGCCGCTGGATTTTCCGGGGAAATCATGAGGTGAGGACTTGCGGAAGACATGGCCGACATGCGAGCATGGAAGGATCTCGACACGACCACCGCACTGCCAGATCTAGAAAGATACTTCGAGAATTATCAAAATTATCGATTGATTTAGTTCACCCTGAAGCTCATCTCAAGATTCTCTCCACCCCAGATGTCCATTCCTGGGTCGTACTCGCCGAGCTCTTCAAAATATTTGCGATCGATCGAGAAGAGCCCTCCCGCCATGGTGGGACTTTCGATGGGACCCGTAGGGTCGAGAAGGTGGGATTTCGCCATGGTGGTGGGCATTCCGTACCATCTGGAGACGATTATTTGAAAAAAACGGGCGGTTTATCAAAAAGTTGTAGAGTTTTTGCAATTTTACCCAAGAAAAAAAGTGAAGATGCATCTTCCAACGACACTCCGAAATGACGCAGTGCTTGTTGTTTAGCAGGTAGTTTTCAAATTTTGTTTTCAAATTTTCAAATTTTTTCATGTTTTTTTTTTCATTTTTTTTTTCGCATTTTTTTTGCTAACTTCCCAATACATTTTCCAGATTTTGATCATCATCTCACCTGAACTGCAAATTCCAATTGAACCCTCCGCGAAACATCTCTATCCCTTTCTGATATTGAAACGTGTTATCGTTGATGATATCGATGATGGGACACGGCACCGCCTTCCGGTTCAACTTGATACGTGCCAACAGAGGTTCCAACCATCCTTTGGTGCATTCACAATGCGAGTCGAGGAAAGTGAGCACATCGCCTTGGGCTTCTTGGGCTCCCATCATTCGTGCTCGGATGAGCCCGACGCGTTGTTTCGAGCGGATGATTTTGATGTCCACGGGGAGGGGTTTAAGGGAGTTGTCGAGGGTTGGGTAGCGGAGGAAGGCTGGAAATTGGGGAGTTTGGAGTACGTGTGGGGTAAATATCACATCTGACGACAAGTTGCGGACCTAATATTATATTTTTCAGGGACAATGAAATTACTGTACTTCGAGAAGTCCAAGTACATCCTGACTGCAGAAAAGAAACAGTGACAAGGTTTCTGCACTTTCCAGTACCACTATTTTATTCGACGCTTCAGAATCACTTCTCCCTTCCACCCTTCCAAACTCACTTCGATTCGAAAAATCATCCACGAGAATGATCTCCTTGATCAAGTGCCGCGGCGATCGATCGATAACACTCCACACGGTTCTCAATAGCGTCGAGTACGCCTCATTGTGATAAACAATTATCACCGACGTCGTTGGCAGATCATCTGAATTGAAACGGTACTACCTTAACAACAAACAAGATTCACCTGGATACGTGATGTTTCGACACGACGGCTTCCGAATCTCGGGCAGCGATCTTCTCACCGATATCCCATCGCTGACCAACAAATTGAACTGGTTCACTGCGAACGTCGACTCGGAGAGTTTGATCTGCTCGGGAGTGAGCTGGCTCTGGCTCACGCCTCGTCCGCCCTCGCCCCACTCGTCGATGGGAGAGTAGAGGTTCGCGTTGAGCTCCGCGTCGGAAAGGTTGCGCTTCTTGTCCTCGGGCAGGTTGCCGTTGTAGTGGCCGACTACTACCTGGAATAGAGAGTGTGTGACTTGGAGAGACGCAGAGAAATAGTTCAATAGAGCGCGATCACTAACTCGCAGCTTCCAAATTTTCAGATAATCATAACTCGTCTCTAAAAAGAGCTACAGAGCTGATTTTTGGCTCAAAATATAGTGAATTTGAGGACGACTCACATGATAGTTAGACTTGGCCACCTGTCTCGCTATCGGCGCCTTCTCCTCCTCCCCAAACCAGACGTCACTCAGAAAGTAGATGGCAAGGCTCAAAGAGCACCATACCGCCAGAAAGCCGAGGAGGAGAATGGAGCCGGCGAGAATTCGACGAGATCGACGACGGGATCGGAGCAACGAGGCGAGCATCGGAGCCCAAGTTGAGATGTGATGGTTAGGTCATCTGGAATTGTTATTAGAAAATCAAGTTTTGCAAGCTCAGTTTTGATTTTCAAAGAATGTGCTCAACTACAAAGTTGTAGATCCTAAGTTTCTCTACCCAAATAACAATACTTTAAAATCGAATACAAATTCTGAAGGAAGATAGAAGACGTTGAAAAGTGTATCAGTCGTTTCGTTTCGTTTCCAAGCGATGAGAAAAGTTTAAAAGGAAAAGGTAAACGGAATCAAATGACACGAAAAGAAAACAAGACGATCTCATTTCTCCGTCGTCCTTGCGCAGTGATACGAAAGTTGTGACAAACAAGCGATATCATCAGCTTATCAATCCTAGCAGCCGATATCTGTCAATCCATTTCCAACACGTTTTGCCACAATGATTTATTGTTGGCGATGTGGGTTGAGAGAAAGGGGGAAGCGGATCGATGGGGAACGTTGTATTCAACTTTTATAGAAAATGAAGTGATCATCCGGATTAAAATGGGGAGAGTTTGCAAATTGCTGTGTGGAATTTAATGGGGGTGGTTACAAATTCATAGTTTCCCTGTTCCTGGAATTTTTTGAGGTACTAGAATTATGATAAGGTTATAGAACAAAAGATTTTCTACATTTTGATCTAAATATCAATAGTATTGCAAATTTTGGAGCAAAGTTATTGGCTCTTGAAGTTAGTGAGCTAGAAAAGAGGGTAGTTCAAACTATCATATCTCTTTATCACAGTTAGATAATGATTTGAAATTTGGCAGGTGGATAGAACAAATTATTGGCTATTTATCGATACTAAAAACAATTTCAAATCATGATTTTAAGCAGAGTTATAAGTTATAAACGATTTTATTACAATGGCCCTCCTACAGAAGTTTAGTAGTGGAACCAAAAAGTTAACTCTTTATCATTTTTGCACTTTTTATAGTCTATTTATGAGAAAAATAAGTTTACTCTAACATCTGATAAAATAATATCAGTCAAAGCTCAAAAATGGCATAGTTAAGGAATTCGAAACCCAACTGAGATCGTGGATTATTGCTACCTTACTTGAAACGCTTATATCTCAGCGGTAAGTCAATTAAATTTAGTGAAAATTGGCAGGCTAATAGAAGAATAAATTTGCTATCTTTTGGTATATAATTCATGTGAATAACATTAAAGTCAACTGAGTTATGCTCTTTCAAAAACGTTACGTTCTGATCCTTGCTTGTCTAATAAGTCTACTTGCTTTTAACTCAATTATCTCAATGCTCAAAGTCAGTAACATTATGAAAATTGGTACACTGATAGAGAATGATATTTGCTATCTTTTGGTATTAAAACCAATTTTCTAGAGTGATGTTCAGCAAAGTTACGACTTGTTAAAAATTACCACTAGTGAAAATTCAAAGTCAGGATGAAGCTTCAATATCACCATTTTTTCTGTATAAAATCTAATCCACAATGAAAAAAAATGTTCAAAAACCTAGAATATTCCAACTAGAACCAACTAGAGGTAATTTGATGTCCGAAAAAAGTAAAGTATACACACATACACATAGAGAGACACATTTGACCGTGGTATTTCTCCCCCAAGGACGCATCGGCCTTTTCCCCACATCACTGTGAAATTGTTGCAAAAATAATGACGATAGTGACCACAGACACACAAAACTACAGTAATCCCGGTTTAAATGTAAGCTCAACAAAAAACAAATAGTATTGGAAATGGAGAGGGTGGACCTGTTTTGTGGGGGATGCGATTCGATAAAAGTGAGAAAAACGGGAAATTTGAGGTGAGACGAGACTGTCTCCATATTTATGTTTGGAGGGGGGGGGGGCAAAAAGGGGCAAAAAAGTGGGCGGGGCCTTGTTATGATTGTTGCTAAAAATAAGTTTTTTTGTTTGTTACACACTTTTTTCACTTTTTTTTCACTTTTTTAATGACAGTTTGAGCAGTTTTTATAGTTGTCCACGAGAACTACACCAACGACCAATCAGGAGCTAAAGCTCCGCCCCTTTTCAGAGGAGAAACCAATTTTGAAGATTCTAAAGTTTTTGTTTTTTCTCGCCTTCTGCTTCAATTTTTCCAATTTTTTTTTCGACCAAATTTTTCAACTTTATACTTTATGCTCTAAAGAGCTCCAAGAAACCTGAAAAACTCTAGACTCCGCCCACTTTTCGCCTATTGGTCAGTGATGTACTTCTCGTGGACAAAATTTTGGAATTTGAAACTTTTGAATTGTCCACGAGAACTACACCACTGACCAATAGAAGAAAATTTACAATTCATTAGGCTCCGCCCACTTTTTGCCTATTGGTAAGTGGTGTACTTCTCGAGGACAACCATAGTTTTGACCTACCTGTCGAAAACCAAATCCCGAATAGTTAGCGGTTAAAAGAAAAACTTGGAAAATCCGAAAATAGGAAAAGGGGTGAAGGCGTGTTTCTCTCTCTCCGATTTCTCGGGATGAAAGAAAGTAGTTTCGAAAGGGCGAGAGAGTGTGGCGCGAGCGGAGGGCGCAGACACGTCTCCAGACACTGTCCGAACGGCCCTCCGAATGAGGTCAGCGAGAGAAATAGTGTGGGGAATGGAGAGACGTAGAGAAATAGGGTTGAAATTGAGAAGGGCGCGAGAGGGGTGAAGTGGTTACTGTAGGTGTGGGTTTTTTCTGTATTTTTGGAAAAAAAATTGATTTACTATTAGAAAAGGAGCAGAAATGTTTATTTTTTTGTTTATTTCTGAAGCTTCTATACATTCTACACACGCCTGCAGTTGACATCGGATAGCTTGGGAAAATTGGCAATTTTGAAAGTTGGAGTTCCCACAAACGATTAATTTTTATATCATTCGAAACCTGACAAAATGCCACTCAAGCTTTGAAATTGAATAAAAACTCGGTATGTGGATGAATGTCAGTAATTTTTACACCATTCGAATCCTGAAACGATCCTCTTTCGAATGATATACGATTTGAAGCATTTCTGGAGATTCGCAAATCGACCTTTTATCGGGGCTCGGCTTCCTGTGACTCGGAATAAGTGAAAACTCAAAGTTGGAATTTCTGGTTGATTTTTACATCATTCGAAAGAGAATTCAATTCTAAGAAACTTTTATTCTTCAACTTTTTCATGAAAATGTCATTAGACCCCCTAAAAAGCGCATTTAAAGAGAGCGAGCGAGAGAGACTGTGAAACGCGGAGGCGCAGACACTCAAACTTTGAAATTGAATAAAACTCGGTATGTGGATGAATGTCAGTAATTTTTACACCATTCGAATTCTGAAACGATCCTCTTTCGAATGATATACGATTCAAAGAATTTCAGAACATTCGCAAATCGACTCTGGGCTTCGCTCACCTTTATCACTTTTCAAACCTTAATTTTCCTTGATTTGTAGTTTTTTGTCATCCGTTGACGTTGTGCTTTGTGCTCGCAAGTCGGATAGAACTCCAGATGAGATCCAGATCTCGTGGCAAGCAGCAAACTTTCATGATGTTGAAGAGGAAGATGTTTCTGATATGAAATTCTGAAAAATCTGAAATAGGAAAAAAAGCAAGTGATAAATCAACGAGAAGAAATAGAAAGCAATATGAAACAAAAGAGCAAATTAGTTGTGTGTGTGATGGCGGGGAGTTGATGGGCCTCCGAGAGGTGATGCTGGAAGAGGCGGGGCTGAAATTATCGATAACTGTACAGCACCACATCAAAGTCATGATAATATTGAGTGTTTCTGGAGTTATCAATGCAAAATTATCAATGCAAAAACCGAAAGCTCACCTCGAATTCGTCGTCCATTTTATTTTCCATCCTCATTCACTTCTGTCGGAGCTCTTTTGCCTCTCAATGTCCTCGTTGCTCTTCATATGACGTTCTTCATTCACACCACATAGAGTCCTACAAAACAACGTCTTCATTATCACTTTCATCAAGTATCAACAACCTCTACTTCTAATGAAGACGTGGCTGGAGACGATGGGACTCATTATCGTCGCTCGAGCATTGACGGAACTTTGATTAGGTCTCCAGAATCATCAAGATGCTCCGTCTCTTTTCCTAGAAGGCGTCACTCCTTTCAATCCAAACCACCTTGACCCGCTCTTGAGGTGTTCTACTCCTTCTCGTCGTCGATCTCCAGAAGACGTTCATGATGAAAGAAACAATCATTATCATCAGAATAACAAAACCTATTATCCACAAAGTCCCAAACCCCCAAAAGGGCTCCATGTTTGAGATCGAATCCCTCCATAGAGCGGACCTCTCCTCCTTCTCCGGGTGTCCCCGTGTCACACCTATTAGGCGATGCGCCAGAGGGGGCCATTATCCGAGTCGGAGGGCGCCGAATGGTGTGAGACACCACGAGGCAGGGGGCGGGGGAGAAGGTGTGGGTGTTTGGGAGGAACGCACCTTTCGTCTTCTGATGTGAGTGATTCTGAAGACGTCATCGAGATGTTGGGAGGAGTGGTGATGGTGATGCAGAGAGCACGAGTGAGGACACTGAATCAGCATTCAAGGTAATTGATTTCGCGCCAAATCTGATCTCTACTGTTCATAGAGTGAACGAGAGAAAGAGACAAACCTCCAGGTAGATCAAAAATAACTTTGTGGAGCTAGCGAAAGAACGCGAACTGAAGTGGAGTAGAGTGAGAGAGGATCCACATATGACGACGTGGATTTGGATAGTAGTCCAGGGGGCGGAGCTCCACATGATCCACATCGAGAAGGTCACGAGAATGACCAGAGTGATGTGATTTTATCTGCAAGTTTAGAAAATGCATGTGCAAAATGGCACTTCCTTTTGAAAACCCGCAAAAAGTTCTGTGAAAAGAGAGACTGTGAAACGCGGAGGCGCAGACACTCGAACTTTAAAATTGAATAAAAACTCGGTATGTGAATGAATGTCAGTAATTTTACACCATTCGAATCCTGAAACGATCCTCTTTTGAATGATACACAATTCAAAGCATTTCAGAACATTCGCAAATCGACCTTTTATCGGGGCTCGGCTTCCTGCGACTCGCTCGGATCAAGTCAAAACTCAAAGTTGGAATTTCTGGTTGATTTTTACATCATACGAAAGAGAATTCAATTCTAAGAAACTTTTATTCTCCAACTTTTTCATGAAAATGTCATTAGACCCCCTAAAAAGCGCATTTAAAGTCAGCGCGCGAGAGAGACTGTGAAACGCGGAGGCGCAGACACTCAAACTTTGAAATTGAATAAAAACTCGGTATGTGGATGAATGTCAGTAATTTTTAAACCATTCGAATCCTGAGACGATCCTCTTTCGAATGATATGCAATTCAAAGCATTTCTGGAGATTCGCAAATCGACCTTTTTTCGGGGCTCGGCTTCCTGTAACTCTGAATAAGTGAAAACTCAAAGTTGGAATTTCTAGTTGATTTTTACATCATTCGAAAGAGAATTCAATTCTAAGAAACTTTTATTCTCCAACTTTTTCATGAAAATGTCATTAGACCCCCTAAAAAGCGCATTTAAAGTCAGCGCGCGAGAGAGACTGTGAAACGCGGAGGCGCAGACACTCAAACTTTGAAATTGAATAAAAACTCGGTATGTGGATGAATGTCAGTAATTTTTAAACCATTCGAATCCTGAAACGATCCTCTTTCGAATGATATACGATTTGAAGCATTTCTGGAGATTCGCAAATCGACCTTTTATCGGGGCTCGGCTTCCTGTGACTCGGAATAAGTGAAAACTCAAAGTTGGAATTTCTAGTTGATTTTTACATCATTCGAAAGAGAATTCAATTCTAAGAAACTTTTATTCTCCAACTTTTTCATGAAAATGTCATTAGACCCCCTAAAAAGCGCATTTAAAGTCAGCGCGAGAGAGAGACTGTGAAACGCGGAGGCGCAGACACTCAAACTTTGAAATTGAATAAAAACTCGGTATGTGGATGAATGTCAGTAATTTTTAAACCATTCGAATCCTGAAACGATCCTCTTTCGAATGATATACGATTTGAAGCATTTCTGGAGATTCGCAAATCGACCTTTTATCGGGGCTCGGCTTCCTGTGACTCGGAATAAGTGAAAACTCAAAGTTGGAATTTCTAGTTGATTTTTACATCATTCGAAAGAGAATTCAATTCTAAGAAACTTTTATTCTCCAACTTTTTCATGAAAATGTCATTAGACCCCCTAAAAAGCGCATTTAAAGTCAGCGCGAGAGAGAGACTGTGAAACGCGGAGGCGCAGACACTCAAACTTTGAAATTGAATAAAAACTCGGTATGTGGATGAATGTCAGTAATTTTTAAACCATTCGAATCCTGAAACGATCCTCTTTCGAATGATATACGATTTGAAGCATTTCTGGAGATTCGCAAATCGACCTTTTATCGGGGCTCGGCTTCCTGTGACTCGGAATAAGTGAAAACTCAAAGTTAGAATTTCTGGTTGATTTTTACATCATTCGAAAGAAAATTCAATTTTGAACAAGTTTTATCACTGACAAAATGCATAAAAATGACAATGAGGGGGTCAAAAACCCGTTTAAAGTTGGAAGAGGCTCTAGAGAGCGTGTAAAGGAAGAGACGGAGAGTTGAAATTGTTGATTGTAGTTTGTAGTTTCTAGTCTGTATGTTACTGCAATTGTAGTTTGTAGTTTGTAGTTTGTAGTTTGTAGTTTGCTGAAATTGAAAAAAAAACTTTGAACTTTTACCATTTTTTCAATTTTTTCATGATTTTTCATGATTCTAGAATTATTTTACGTAGAATTTGCAGCAAAAAAACAAAATAAAAACAAAAAAAGTTAAAATTTCCAAACTCTAAATCAGGAAGATCAAATCATCCTTTTTGATCTACCCCTCCCGCCCCCTCTCCAATCCCACCCTCACCATTGTTTTCCTTTCCATTCCACCCTCCACCATCCACCCAATGGACCTGCTCAACCTGCCCCCGAACGTCATCACCCGTGTGCTCCAACTGCTCGACCCGTGCGAAGTCGTCATCCTCTCGTGCTGCTCCACCAAAACCAAGAATATAATCCGCTCGACGGTGTTCCCCTCGCTGTGCTCTTGCAACGACCATCGATCGTGGCCTTATCTCGCCAAGATCATCTGGCCGGCGAATGTGCTCAGTTTGGAGTGTGGGCTCGAGTTGAGAAGAGATGTCGATCGACCGTTGGAGTGGACTTTCGGGGGGCCATGGCAGACTGCGTTGTACAAGAGGTTCGATTTGACGTTTGATGATCGCACTTATCGTTGGTGAGTTGGTATTTTAGTTTGGAGCATCCATAACTCCGCCCATTTTTGCTCATTTTGTCTGAAGTTTGGTGGAGTTATAGATGGTCATTAGAGCTTTAAACTGTCCTTTGAATATTTTCCATGAAAATCAAAAATAATTAAGATATTTTGATTTTCCTTTTTCTTGCATTTTAAGGTACCCCTTGAAAAACTGAAAATATCTCCGCCCACTTTGAGATTCATAAAAAGTCTTCAACTAATAAATTATATCTCTTGTTACA
Organism: Caenorhabditis imperialis; assembly: GCA_963572205.1. Taxonomy (NCBI): domain Eukaryota; kingdom Metazoa; phylum Nematoda; class Chromadorea; order Rhabditida; family Rhabditidae; genus Caenorhabditis; species Caenorhabditis imperialis. The sequence continues at coordinate 2,434,386 of OY751541.1, forward strand.
TTCTACAAGTTCCCCAAATTTCAAGCAAAAAGAGCACATGTGGGCGGAGTTACAACAGGTTAAAAATAACCCTTATTGTACTGTGAGACAGGATCAACTGAAATTATCATAACTCCGCCCACTTTCGATAATTTGGTTTGTAATTTTGCAGAGTTATAGATCACCATTAGAACTATAAATTGTTAGTTAGACACTTTTTATGAAAATCAAAACGAACTTTGATTTTTCAATGATTGAGAAAGGTTCCTAAAATTTTTTATTGTCAATTTTTAATTTTCAGTACACTTTGAGTATCATGAAAAGTGCTCAACTAACAAAATATAGCTCTAGTATCAATCTAAAACCCCACCAAATTTCAACCAAAAATATCGAAAGTAGGCGGAGTTATGAATGGTTGACATTAACAACTATTTTACTGTGAATAAGGACACACTAAAATCATCATAATTCCGCCCATTTTGATTTTCATGAAAAGTGTTCAACTAACAAAATATAGCTCTAGTATAGATCTATCCTTCCACCAAATTTCACCCAAAATTGTTCCAGCTTCACCCTGCTCGACCAAACGGACGCTGACAAGCACAGGTACATGGTGGACATCAACATGTTCTTCACGGCGCTGGACTTCATCCGCTACGTGCTCGACCTGTTCCGCATCCAACTCAGCGAGGTGCTCGCCAACGTGCACGTCGTGGACATTCGCGAGTTCCTCAACACGGAAATGCTCCGCGACGCCACCCGCATCACCCTTCACGCCGCCATTCGCGAAAACCAACTGGCTCAAGCCCTCGAGCACCATGTCCCATTATATGCTCTCAATGTGCAGTTCTGTTTCCAGGAGCAGTTTGACAGTGGCTCACCGCTCATGAACACGCCCAGTTTGTTCTTTGAACATGGGCTCTTTATCAACTTTGAGCACATTCGAAGGTTCACGGGAAGATATTTTTATGCGAAACGCTCGTTGTTCAGTTCGGTTGGGTTCATTGAAATTGTCAGGCACTGGCAGGAAAGTGACAATCGAAATCTGAGGGTGATGATGTTCGCACAATACTTTCCACTGGATAGAGAGGAGATCTTCGAGAGGTTGGATACGGTGGAGATGCAGCCACGTGGCAAGTACAAGTTGTGTGCATTGTGAGTTTTCTCTGCGTCTATTCATTCTGGGGCTTCTCTGCGTCTCTTCTCTGCCTTCTCTGCGTCTCTTCTCTCCCCCTCCAGCCGCGACGCAACCGCGCCGCAACCACTTTACTCTCCCTTAAACTTCTAACCCTCATATCTCTGCTCCCAGACCTTCTCCGAACCCCCCAATTTCAGTATCAGATTCCTCATCTCATTCCCTTTCGAATGACATATAATTTCCAGCATCAACAACCAGTACAAACCGGAAGAGATGCTCGAGCCGAGCCCTGATGACTCGAAGGACATTGTGCGGAGGGATGGAGTGACCGCCACTGTAAAAATCATTGAGAACAAGCTTATTTTGATGGTCTGGCCCGAAACTCTTTGATATTAATTTTACTTTTTTTTGTATATTTTGCTTTAATTACATTAATTGGCCACGCCTATTTTTTATGGTATCATAATAATTGAATAAAACTTGTCGCTATCAAAACTCTGTCAATTTTTGATGTTTTCAAAACTGTTCAACTAACAAATTATAGCTTCAATGTTCATCTGCAACTCTACCAAATTTCAGACGAGAAGAGCAAAAGTGGGCGGAGCTATGTGGGGTCAAAGTGACCATCATCAGAAAATGGTACTAAAATTAAAAACCCCCATAAAATCTATACTTTTTCCATAAAAAAAAGAGCTGACCACCTATAAAACTATAAAAATGGGCAACTGATAGCACAGGTCACTCATGTACTCGCTTTTTTATTTTCTACGCTTTATCACCTCGTTTGCCACGGTTTTCGAGCAGCAGAGCACTACGACTGTGAGCTGTGAGAGCTGCATTGGATCCGGGAAAGAGTAAGTGACTTCCAGTACTCTTAACATAAAGAAGGTCAAATTCAGATGGTGCATCGACACATCCTCGTGCAACTCGACCGCTTGTGATGGCCTTGTTACAGTATTTCACTTTTCATGCTTCTGAATTTGATGAGCTTTTCAGGAACTACTAAACTGCCCGCGATACCCGGAAGAACTGTACAAGTACGATGATCATTTTATGAGAAGTCAGCAAATAGTTATGACGTCCGCGGTACATTGCAATGATCCGCAGATTTGTTTCGAGTGAGCGCCCTTTACAGTTATTTATAATCATAAATCGAAAGAAGGTTTCCAGTAACCAAATCCCTACGATGCGTCATTTCCGGAAGCGAACTGTGAACTGCTCTAAACGGTATCCAGGTGAGATAATCACAGACAAGGTACCAAACAACTCTTCAACTTCAGACATCACATGCGTTGGATACACTTCCTATGATACTACCCAAAAAGTCATTGCCATAGTGTTCCGAGGATCTGATGGTCCCAACCAGGTCAAACAGCTAGATGAGAATGCCAGGAAGTTGTAAGCCCTCCCATCTCTATCACAGTACAATAGAGCGCACTTGCAGCGGACTACGCCCCTACTTCAACGGCCATGGGCGGATCTTCAAAGTTGTCTACGACTCGTTCATTCTTCTCTGGAAAGGCGGCCTTGGCGACGATTTGCTCGAGCTCAAACGAAGGCACCCTGATTTCGAGCTCTGGGTGAATGGTCACAGCTTTGGCGCCCTGTTGGCGTTCACCACTTCCTCGTTCCTAGTGACCACTGGCCTTTACAAACCCACGCAGATCAAGGTGATAGGAATGGGTGCTTCTCGCCTTGGTGACTATCAATTCGCTGATTGGTTCTCGAGAACGTTTCCCTACTCGTATCGCATCGTCCACCACAACGATCTGGTGCCGCGTACGCCAATCTTCGACCCTCACTCGGGAGTGAGAATGTGGCATCCGAGGAGCGAAGTGTGGTACGATAACAATATGCGGGCGGGCGATGCGTTCCAAGTGTGTCCCGAGGCGGATGGATACTTTTGTAGCAATCGGGTCATTGGCAATTTGAGTTTGGCCGATCATTTGTACTATTTCGATGTGAATTTGGCGAACTGGGGAAGAGATGGATGTCCGGAGAGTAATCGGACTGCGTATGCACAGCCAGTGTGATTTTCTGTAATAAAGTAGTTTGCATTATTTATTTTATCGAAAAAAACATGAAAAACAAAGAAGAAAGCAGAGAAAATCAGTGATATCTGAAAAAAATAGAGAATAGATTCAAAAAAAAATATTCTCTTTTCGCTTTGCTCGAAGAGAATATGTTTTTCCTTTTCATTACTCCGAAAAAAGTGGGGTTATTTTACAGATTTATTCTAATTAAATAGCTTTTTAACGTTGCGGTTAGGCGTTTCGTCAAAAAAGGATTATGACACTCGAATCAAGAGAGAAATGGGTTAGTAACCAACGAACATGGATATGAATAGAAACTGATATTACAAGACAACAGACATTTTATGAGAATTATGAGCGGTCCCCAATCGCGGTTTGACATCGTCGTTGATGACGTCAGCTCCCGAGGTGCTGCGGCAACCTTGTGCTTCCGGGGAGTCCTTCAAATATCTCTGAAGTCCAGCGGATGATCTCCAACGTCCTCGAGTCTGAATTTCCTCGATTGAAAGTCCAATGCTCCGAAGGTGGTTGGCGCCTCCTCTGCGGAGACAGTGGTGTGTTCCGCCGTGTCTCCCGATCTCCTTGAGCAGCTTCGAGGCGATGGCCGAAATTGAGCCCGCCGAGAGTCGAGTCGATCCCTGAAGGTTCGTGAAAACGTACGGGGTACTGGGACTTCGTCTTGCCCTCCAACGTCGCAGCAGACGATCCAGATTGTCTCCTGTGTGATACTGGAAAAACGACGATCTTCCGAGTCCCATCTGATCGTTCTTCGCCTTCTCGACGCGAATCTCAATGATGCTCTCTTTCTGGATGATACTGTCCCATTTGAGATCAGCTGCTTCTGAGGCCCTTAACATCGCGTGGAATGATAGGAGAGCCAGGAGAGCATCTCGATCACGAGCCGGACTGTTCTGACTCACTGCGGATTCTGATATTTTGTCAATATCCTCGATCGTTATCTCGACGAAACTCTTCCTTTCTCCGGTCTCTTCTCTCCTTTTCGATTTCAGAAGGTCGGCTACAAACGAGGCTCCGGTGCTCGACAACCTTCCGCCGGTTGTTTGATAAGCGGCAGATATGATTGCGAGGGCTCCGCTTCCCAAACTATCTGACTTCTCCACCAGGTAAAGGATCAGAGCGTTTTCGTTGAATCCCAAACCGTTCTCCTCGATCCACTTCTTCCTTTTTGTGTTTGCCAGGCGATACGCATGTGCCGTGGACGCTGCCTTCGATTGGAACGGGGAGTTCGCCAGTTTCGCCACTAGATGTTGCAGATTCTGTCCGGCTTCTGCCGCCAACTGCTCGGCGAATCTCTGCTTGGGGCCTTCTGAAAAAAGGGGGATTCAAGTGTGTTTACTACTGGGAGGGTGGGCTGGGACCCTTGTTTCACGTAGAATGCCGCCCGTTCACTCAGAAACTCTCCGTCGGCGCGTTCCGACGGAATCGCTGCGGGACCCGTCGCACCGCGAAAGTGGGTGCGCCTTTAATTTTCTGCGTGCCTGTGTCTCGTTTTTCTCCGTTCTTCAAAGAAAAACATATTATTGGTTTCTGGTACTGTATTAAAGGCGCATGACGGTTTCGTTTTGTTTTTCAGTTGATTTTTTTTGCGATTCCCTGTTCCTTTTACTATTTCCATAAACTTTTATGTTCCTCCCATTTTATAAACCCCATTGTTATCAGAAAAGTTCACATTCTCTCAAAATGCACCACCTTCTACTGCACTTTTTGCGTTTCATGTCAATTTCGCCATCCAGTGATCAGGATTCTTGTGAGACCTGTATTGATTCAGGGAAACGGTGAGAACTATTGAACTTCTGAATAAAATACAAACAATGAAAAAGTTCAGATGGTGTATCGAAACTTCCAAATGCGGTGTGGACATGTTCTCCTGTGTGGGATTGATCAAGGTTTTTTATACTCACAAAGTGTGCTCATCAGAAGACGCCATTCCAGTACTCATTGAACTGCCCACGTCTTCCGAGCACTCCGTACAATGACACCTTCATGCGCAACGAGCAACTGGTACTGGCAGCGGCTACCCAGGCACCGGATATACAGAAATGTTTTGAGTACGTTGATGAGCTCCAGATTTTGACAGTGTGCTCAAAAGTATGATTCCAGTATTCAATTGCCCAGTATGAAACTGTATCGACGGCTAGAAGTCAACTGCTCTTCTCGCTATCCAGGTGATTTGAATCGCGCTCTATTGAACACCTGCGTCTCTTTATAATGTGTACTCTCTCGCTCTTTCTTTCTAAAACAGTAGACGCAGACAGTTAGCCTGTGAGAGAGTGCATAGAATGAAGAGACGCACCCCCTCCCACTAGTCTTCATCTTCAGAAGCAACCTGCGTTGGCTACACCGCCTACTCCCTTTCGTCCAAATCAATCGCGATCTCCTTCAAAGGAGCCCGTGGGAACCATCTCAAGTACATCCACCAAGAGTCAGCGAGACTGTAAGCCCTACCTTTCTATCACAGTATAATAGAGCACACAGCGGCCTCCACCCCTACTTCAATGGCCATGGTCGGATCTTCAAAATTGTCTACGACTCGTTTCTTCTCCTCTGGAAGGGTGGCCTTGGCGACGATTTGCTCCAGCTCAAACGAAGGCACCCTGATTTCGAGCTCTGGGTGAATGGGCACAGCTTTGGCGCCCTGTTGGCATTCACCATGTCGTCGTTCCTGGTGACCACTGGATTGTACAAACCGACGGAGATCAAGGTGGTGGGGATGGGGATGGAGAGAATGGGCGATTATCGGTGGGCGGAGTGGCACTCGAGAACGGTGGGTGGAGGATGGTGAGGGTGAAGTGACAGAATTGGTGTAAGCAGCTGTTGTAAGATCGGCTCAGATCGGGGATGGTCTGTTGTTGGTGTGAAGTGTGCTCCATTGAGAATTGAGGGAGAGAGTGCATGGTCCAAAGAGTCGCAGACTGTCAGCCTTTCTGTGTCTCCCTGGATGTTGTACTCTCTCACCCTATTCACAATAGAGCGCACTATCACTCTTCATGTATTGGTCACCCCCTGTGTAAGCGCGCTCTATTGCGGACCAGGTGAAAGAGTTACGATCCAAAGAGACACAGACTGTCTTCCTCTCTGCGTTTCTCAGGATCCTGTACTCTATGACCCGATCCTCAATGGAGCGCGCTACCACCTCACACAGATACAATCCATCCTTATAATCTTCCAGTTCCCCTTCGCCTACCACCTCGTCCACCATCGCGACCCCATCACCCGCTACCCACCTCGCGACCTTCACTCGGGAACACGTCTCTGGCACCCGAGGACTGAAGTCTGGTACGATAACCATATGAAGCCGGGAGAACCCTTTGAAATTTGCAAACACACCGATGGACATTTCTGTAGTGACATGAGAAGGACTGAGTTGGTGATGGATGACCATGACTACTACTTCAATGTGCATATTCCGTTGTGGGGAAGAGCGGGATGTCCGTTGGATCGGACAAAGTTTGAGCAATCGGAGCAATGAAGTTTTTTTTTATTTTTTGGAACTTTTTCACATTATGCACTCTTTAACAAGTCAAATCGGTTGAATCTCATCTATCAACAATGCGGCTTCCATTTTGCTATAACCATTACGTCTTGTCGCTCTGAACTCCTCAAACTCCCTCCAGAAGGACATGCACGGAGCAATATAACGTCTCCAGAAGATGAAAGTGATGACGATGAAAAGGAGAGTTGTGAGAACACCAAACCAGAAGCCGACGGAGAAGTGGTCGAAGATACTGATGATGCATATATTGGTCTGGAAATGGGAACTTTTTGTGGTTTTGAAGAGTTTTCAAAAGGTGAATAGATATTTTCTTCTGTATTGATTTTTTCTACCAAATTTTCTTGTACTTGAGAGCTTGGAATAATCGAAACATGAGAGTTTTATTTTAAATTTTTTGACTAAAAACATGAAGATAATGCTCATTGAGCCCTGTTACTCACCAAATCATATTCACCACTGGCACTCCTCACTATCACACAATGCTTGCTGCCATCCGCCAGAAACGATACTTCGTGCTCGTATGACTCGCATGAATTCAACGTAGAGTTAGAAGACGTGGACATCAGAATCTCCTCTTTATGAGAAATAGTTGCCGTCTTTGAAAAAATCTTTGTTGAATTTTAGCATGAGCAATCGCATTTCTCTCCGACGCTGCGCCCTCTCTCTCTCTCGTTTTTCAAGGTCTCCTCATCTTTTTCTGCAAAAAAGTACGTTTAGAGTTGGAATTTGTCACTGAAAAAGATGGTGGCTGGGGGACGAGGAGGGCGAAAGTTAGGCCATCGAAAAATTTCGAAAAGTTTTCTCATTTTTTCAGTTTTTTCTTAAAAATTGATGGTTTTTCGAGATTTTTTCAATAAAAAGTGAAGAAAACTTTGGTTTTTTGTGATTTTTGAACTTATTTTTCATCGAAAATCGCGAGGAAAAATCAATATTTTCAGATTTTCAGATTAAACATTTTTCAGAATTCTCAATGGAGCAACATTGCATCATCAACGAATTTTTAAATTTTTTTTGATAATTTTTCCTTTATTTTTTACTATTTTATTGATTTTTTTGTAATTTTTATGTTTTTTAGATAATTAATTAATTTTTTTCTCTCAACTTTTTTTAATTGCAAAAATTGTTTTACTTATTTTTCCCCATTTTTATTGATTTTTCCCATGCTTTCTTTGTTTTTAACAAAATAAATTATTTTTTTTCCAATTTTTTCCTTATCAAAAAATCAATAAACTCCCATCACAAAAGCTCTCCGAAATTGCCAACGTTCCCCCCATTTCAGAACCATTTTCCGATTCCCCAAACTCCGAAACCCCGCCCTCTCCAGCGAGAGAGCACTGCGCACCGAGAGACGCAGAGGTGAAAAACGCAAGTGCCGCACGGTTGCCAGTGGGCGGGGCCAATCAATTTCAATGCCACCGCTGTGTTTTTTCGCCATTCTCCACTGATTTTATTCGGTTTTTCTGCTTTTTTCGTGGAATTTTTTTTTTGGAAGTTTAGAAAATAAAAATAGAAAAAAGAAATAGAGAAAATCGATATCAGAAGCTTTGAAAGATATTGATTTTTGAGAAAAATTGAAAAAAAGCAAATATTACAGCAATGAGTTTTGATTCTGCGCCGAATTCTGTGAAAAGTGGCAGATCCAATGGTCAAAACGACGGTTAGTTGGTGGAGAATTTGAAAAAATCGGAAATTTTGAGAAAAATTGAGAAAAATCAGAAAAAATTGGTTTTCTTCAAAAAAATTCGATAAAATTCAATTTCCCACTTGAAAAATCAATAATCCACATCATCGTTGTGCTCGTCGTTGTCCCGTATCTCCCCCCAAAAAATCAATAAACTCCCCAATTTTCCCCCATCTTCAGCCATGGAAATCTCGCCGGGCTCATCGACGACGCACGACCGCAAAGGGTCGTACCACCACCGCTCGCGGAGCAACAGTGGCTCCCGATCGCCGTCCCGTTTCTACTCGAAAAACGAGAAGCGCGGCGGCTCGCGGCTCGGCAGACGCGATCGTGACTCGAGGGACTCGATGACGCCGCCTTATAAACGGTAGGATTGTTATTTGGAGCACAGAGAGTATTGCTCTTAAACTTGGAGCAGATTTTCAGGTCATGTTTGATGAGAGAAAAAAAATTTCTCATTGAAAATTGAAGTTTTGGCTCAAAGTCATGCAATTTTCAAAAAAATGATTTGCAAAAACCATGAAATTTTCGCGAAACTTTCACCCGTCTTATAAATGGTCATATTCGTTGGGATTTTCATTAGAAAATGAAAAATTCGTCATCAAAATGTTGATAACGTCCGGAAAACTTGATTTGGAGCCCAAAAAGTTCGAAAATACGGATTTGAGATGATTTTTCATGAGAAAATGGAAAATTTGTAATCAAAATGTTAATAACATTAGGAAAACTTGATTTTGAACCCAAAAAGTTCAAAATCCCGGTTTTCAGGTGGTTTTTCATTAGAAAATGGAAAATTTGTCATCAAAATGTTGATAATATCCCGGAAACTTGAATTTGAACCCAAAAAAGTTCGAAAATACGGATTTCAGATGATTTTTCATCAGAAAATCTGAAATTTATCGGAAACGCGTTGAGAAAATCGCAAAAAACAGCAAACTTGACTCAAAACGACACCATTTTTCGGTAAAACCTCATAAAAATCAATATTTCAACTGTTAACTCTGTTTTTTTCAGTTCCGATTGATTTGGAGCACTTTTCTCAGAAATGAGCCCCAAGACTTGATTTAGAGCTTGAAAATAAAAAAATCAGAGCTCTTATACTCGGACCTCTCTTTTAGATGTGTTTTCAATAACATTAATAAAAAATATCAATGAAACATCAATAAAATCTGAAAAACTAGAGAATTTGACTCAAAATCATGAAAAATGCTGAAAAATTGTCATTTTTACCGATAAAAACCATCAAAACCATCAAAACCATCGCTTATACTAATTTTATCAGGTTTTAGTTCCTAAATTTGACTTGGAGCACAAAAATCATAGCTCCTATACTAATAGTCCCCTTTCAAATGGTTTCTCAATGAGAATAGAGGAATTTATCAGGAAAATTTTGAAATTTTTGAAAATTTGGCTCAAAAAATGATATTTTCACCGATAATAACCGTAAAACTGATTCAAAATCACAAAATTGATGGAAAAACTGATTTTCAAACTGAAAAATGCAATTTTTCTCATGATTTTGAGAAAAAAAAAACAGTTTTCAGTTCGAAAATACTAGTTTTTCCATTAATTTTGCGATTTTCAAGCTATTTGACAGCTTCTCTCCGTGAAAATAACAGAATTTTTGTCAAATTTGTATTTTTTGCGATTTTATCGACCTTTCCATTCAAAAATGCTCTCACCTGTCATAATGAGCCCACGATTTCAGTGGTGGCTCAAGTCCGTACAACAACCACCGACGAAGCGGTGGAAATGGCAGAGATCGACGTCGAAAGAGTCGGGAACGGAAGCGAAGGGACAAGGAGCGCAGAAGTCGCAGTCGGAGCAGACATCGCTCCCCGAAACGGAGCTCATCTTCGAAAAAGAGCAAACGGAGGAACTCGTCGGGCTCTTCGTCGCCTGATCCGTAAGTTTTTGGAAGAGCACGATGAGCAGATGAGCAGGTGGCTCCAATAAATGGAGCACCATTGCTCACCCCCCGCGACCGATTCGTCTTTTTTTCTCCCGTTTTCATGACAAATTCGAACGCATTTTTCTTATTTTCCGTCAGTTTGAAGAGCATTTTGGCTCATTAGTCTTCTCGAGTTTTAGCCGTTAGAATACGCTATTGTGCTTCAAAATACGCTTCTGAACGTCGAAAAACGTCATTGTACGTCAAAAAACGATGTAGATCGTCAGAATACGCTTATAATTGTCAAAATACGCTTTTGTGCGTCAAAAGACAATGAAGAGCGTCAAAATACGCTATTGTGCGAAAAAATACGCTTTTGTGCGTCAAAATACGCTTCTATCAGTCGATAAACGATTCTGTGCGTCAAAAGACGATGAAGAGCGTCAAAATCCCCAGTTGTGCGTCAAAACACGCTTCCACAAGTTGATGAAAGATTCTAATTCTCAGAATCAGCAATCATGCGTCAAAGCACGCTTCTGAATGTCGAAAGCCGGATGTTGTGCGTGAAAATACGCTTTCATATGTCAAAACACGCTCCTGAGCGTTGAAATGCGTCATTGTGCGTCGAAACACGCTTCTATGCGTCTAAGACGATTCTGAGCGCCAGTTGACATGAGTAAGCGTCAGAATACGCTTCTAGGCATCTCTAAATGCTATTTTACACGCTTCTGAATGTCGAAAAAACTGCTATGCGTCAAAAATACGCTCCTTAGCGTCAGAATACGCATCGAAACTGAAAACTACGTTTTTGTGCGTCAAAATACGCTATTTTATTGAAAAAATCATTATCCCGAATGATTTTTCAATTAAAGAGCGTATTCTGACGCACAAAAACGTAGATTTCACCCTCCAAAAAGTGTGAACTATTTTAAAAGGACTGTCGTTCAGACACCCCAAATGCTGTTCCAATAAAATTTTACGACCTTGCACTTTGCGCACGGCTCTCGCCCTTTCCCCCGGCCCCGCCCATTTTGAGGGCGATTTCAAAAACTCTCACTTTTTCATAAACAGTTCGTCCTGTACGGACGCTGCAAAGAAAAGGAAAATGAGCGATTCATCATCTCTCTCGATGATATTTTCTCAATTTCCATCCCTTTATCACTTCGTTTCCACATAGTTTTCGGCAAAATCATGAAAACAAACGATTTTCGTCGTCTTTTGAACTTTTTTGTCGGTTTTAGAAATGTGGAATGTGATATTGTAAAATTTTTGTAGATTGGAAATAGTGATAGTTGTAGTTTTGGAACTAGACAATTTCAAAACGTTAGGGTTTTGAAACAGTGAAGTTTCGAAATGTCCGAGTTTCAAAATGGCAGAGTTTCGGATCGTTGTAGTTTCGAATAGTCCAATTTTCAAAATCGGAAAGTTTCGAAACGTCATAATTTTGTAATTCCGACAGTTTCGAAACTATACGGTTGCAAAACCGTAGAGTTTTGTAATTTCCGAGTTTCATAAGGTCGCAGTTTTGAAAACCTGACCGTTTTGAAACTTTGCAGTAGCATAACGGTTCAGTTTCAAAACGACCGAGTTGCGAAACGTCGCTGTTTCAAGGCGTCCGAGTTGCGAAACGTCGCAGTTTCAATATGTCACAGTTTCAAAATGACATAGTTTCGAAACTTCATGGTTTCAGAGTTTCATAGTTTCGAAACTTCCTAGTTTTAAAACGTATTGGTTTCAAAACTTCACAGTTTCAAAACGGCGAAGTTTCGAATCATCGTAGTTTCAAAGCGTCACAGTTTCGAAACGTCGTTTTTCCGAAACCCATCAGTTTCGAAACTACCCAGTTTTTATCTGTCGCAGTTTCAAAACGATCTACTTTTTGGAACCTTGCCAGTTTCAAATTGTCGAAGTTTCGAAACATTTGAGTTTCAAAACGACCTAGTTTCGAAACGTCGTCCTTCCAAAATCCATCAGTTTCGAAACTTTCCACCTTACATCTGTTGTAGTTTCAAATGTATTCCTTTCGATACTTCCCAGTTTCAAAGTGTCCCAGTTTCAAAACGTACAGTTTCGAAACCACTTCCAATTTGGCGCCGAAATGGGGCACTTGTCGTGCCAATAACTCACTTCTTCTTCGTCTCCAATTTCCACCATCCACGGAAAAGGGCGGAGACGCAGAGAAGGCGACGTCTTCTCTCCGTCTGCGTCTCCGCCGCTTTCCCCGCTGGTCACTAGCGGCTGTCTGCCACTAGAAGACGGCTTTTCGTCGTCGCTTTTGGTGTCGACGTCGTAGTCGTCGGCTCTTCTGAATTCATCTGTGATATTCGTCTTCTTACTCTTAATTATTAATCTAATTAGAGATGCGTAGTTGTCAAAATCAGTCGGAGAGAGGAAGATCGACGAGTCGTGGTGTGGGGTGAGCGAAATTTGGGAAAATTTTGAATTTTCATTAAAAAATTCAAATTTTTCACATGAAAATTCTGAATTCGTCGCATTAGAATGCATAGAAACGCCTTCGAAAGTTGCAGAATGTCGACGTCACTGATTGGCGAGATAAAAAAGCAGCACGGCGGAGATCTGGGCTCGTCGAAGAGCAAGAAGAAGAGCCGCAAGCGTCGGAAGCACAGCAGCTCCTCGTCGAGCAGTTCTGGAGAGGTGGTGAGTCGGGCTCGCCGAGCACATCTCACTCGATGGGTTTCAGCTCGATGGACCGGCGTCGTCGAACGGAATGAACATTCCCACCGCTCTTCCGCCGCCGCCTTCCTTCAATCAGTTTCAGACGATCCATTTCAGACCGCCTGTGCCGCCGATTGTGGGTTTTTTGGGTTTAGGAGCGTTGTATGCTTCAAAATCACAAATTGTAGATGTAGAGCGTCAAAAACACGCTTCTGTAGCGTAAAAATCATGAAAATGTGTTCTAATGGAAGTTGTGCGTCCAAAAAAGACGCTCCGAATCGAAATATACGATTTTACAAGTAAAATATCTTCAAAATTGAGAAAAATCATACAAATGCGTCATAGCGGAGTGTTGTGCGTTGAAAAACACGCTACTAAACCATCAATTACGCTTTTATATGTCAAATAGCTTCAAAAATGAGAAAAATCAAGCAAAAACTCCATAAATCAAAGTTGTGCGTTGAAAAACACGCTTTTCTACGCACAATTTTGATCTGACGTACCAAACACGATTTTGTGCGTCGAAACACGCTCTAGATCACTTTAGATTGTGTTTCTCGACGCACTAAACGCTCTAAACTATAAATTACGTTTTTATACCTAAAATAGCTTAAAAATTGAGAATAATCAAGCAAAAATTCCGTAAATCAAAGTTGTGCGTCGAAAAACACGCTTTTCCACGCACAACTTCGATCTGACGCACCAAAAACGCCTTTTGTGCTTCAAAACACGCTCCAAAATGATTTGGATTGCGTTTCGACGCACAAAACGCAACAAAACCCACATTTTCATCAACAAAAACGTTATAGAGCGTGTTTTGACGCACTAGACGCTCCACAATCTTTTTTTGAGCTCTTTGAGCAAAATGAGCATTTTCCAGCCGCCCCCACCACATTACCCGTCAGGCTCGTTCGCCATGTGCCCACCACCACTACCTCCACCACCAACATTCCCCATCCCACCACCGCCAACATCAATCGATATGAGCAACATATCGCTCACCTCGATCCCGCCCCCTCCGATTCCGGAGCCGTCGAGCTCGAGACGATCGGCTCTCGACTCGCTTCCCATGCCGCCGATGGACTCGAGGAGGATAGCCAGTCGGCCTGTGTACGGAGTTTTCAGAAGAATTAGGGAAATTTTGATGAAATTAGAGGAAAATTGAGAGGAAAATGAGGAAAAACCGTAGTTTTTCATGAAAACACTGGTAGAAACTAGTTAGAAAGTGAAGAAAATATGAGAAAATTGTGATTTTCAATAAGAAAGGATGGAAATAAGAGAAACATTTGAACAATGTCAATTTTTCCCACTTTTTTATCTGAAAACCCACTTTTTTCAACTATATTTTTCCATTTTTGAATCAAAATGCTCGAAAAATAGAAAAATTGCACTTTATTCCCCATTCCAAAGAGTTTCTGTGCGCAGGAATTGCAGTGGGCGTGGCCTATTGGGTCTCACCGCGAAAGGTACGGTAACTTTGTAAATCCACCCTGTTTTTTTGCGTATTTTTGGCTATTTTTTCATGAATATCAATTCAATCGTTAAAAATTACTTTCAATTGGAAAAAAATTGGAAAAGCGGAGAAAATTAGCGAAAATTGGCAAAATTTTATCTTTTTTTGCTGATTTTTGTTAAATTTCAATGTTTTCGCTTATTTCTTCCAATTCGAAATTTTTGGAAAGTGATTTTGAATGCTGAAATTGAACTTCATGAGAAAATCACTAGAAATACGCAAAAATCAGGGTCGATTTACAAAGTTACTGTACCATTCGCGACGAGACCCAATAGGCCACGCCCACTGCAATTTTTGCGCGCAGAATCACTTTGGAATGGGAAATAAAGTGTGATTTTTTAATTTTTGAGCATTTTCAAACAAAAAAGATGATGGTTAGATAAAAAAATAGAAAATTTTTCCAATTTTTTCACTAATTTCATCTTTTTTTTGGTGAAAAGTACGATTTTCTCATGTTTTGATTGATAAATTGAAAAAAACCAAAAATTTCGAATTTTCCACCAATTCCTTAAAGTTTCGGAAACTTTTCAGGGTTCCTCAATTCAGAAACTATCAGATTTTCAAAATTTACCTATCTTCCCCAACTTCTCCCTTCCAGCTCCCAATAAATACCCTTTCCAGTATCATAACGCGCCGTGGCATTCCAAACCGAGCGATATGGGGCGACGAGGACTCGTGGTACACGACGAACTTCAGCGACTACCGAATGCTGGACCAGATTGGCGAGGGCACGTACGGACAGGTGTACAAGGCGGTGAACAAGAAGACGGGCGAGCAGGTGGCACTGAAGAGGGTGCGACTGGAGAACGAGAAGGAGGGCTTCCCGATCACCGCCATTCGAGAGATCAAAATTCTGCGACAGCTGAACCACAAGAACGTGGTGAGACTGATGGACATTGTGCTCGACGACATCTCGATGGAGGAGCTGAAGAAGACGAGAGCCAACTTTTACCTGGTCTTCGAGTACGTCGACCACGATCTGATTGGACTGCTCGAGTCGAAAGAGCTCATCGAGTTCTCCAAGGAGCAGATTTGTTCGCTGTTCAAACAGTTGTTGGAGGGACTCGCTTATTGTCATAATACGGGATTCTTGCATCGGGATATCAAGTGCAGCAATATTTTGGTTAATAATAAGTGGGTTTTTTGGATTGAAAAATGATAAGAATTAAGAAGAAAAAAAGTAAAAAAGTAAAAATTTCAGCAAAAATCTATAGTTTTGCTCGAAAATGCTCCGAAAATTCTGTATTTTCATGCTTTTTCTCGATTTATGACAAAAAAATTAAATTTTTGTTCCTAAATGAGCATTTTTCAACACTTTTCAGTAAAAATACAGTTTTTGAGCTCAAAAGTGCTCAAAATGACAATTTTTCAGATCTTTTCAATGAGAAATACAGTTTTGTGCTCCAATATGCTCCAGAATTCCGTATTTTCATTTTTTTTTCTCGATTTATGACAAGATAAAGTCGATTTTTGCTCCAAAATGAGCGTTATTCAGCTCTTTTCAGTAAAAATACAGTTTTTTTGGCTCAAAAATGCTCCGTAATGATCTAATTCTTACAATTTTTAAAATTTTTTTTGTAAAAAATTAGATTTTTGCTCCAAAATGAGCATTTTTCAGCTCATTTCTATGAAAAATACATTTTTTTGGCTCAAAAATAGTGTAAAAGCTATTTTTTAGCTACATTCAAAATTTTTGAACTAAAAATTTTGAAATCACTGAAAAAAATGCAATTTTTGTGCTCAAAAATGCTCCATGTCACATTTTTCTGATAAAGAAGTAACGATTTCATAGTTTTTTTTTTAAATTTTGAGCAATTATTGACAATTCTGTATTTTTTTTTCAATTTTCACAATTTTTAGTTTTTTTTTTCTGATAATTTTCACTTTTTTCACATTTTTTTCCACTATTTTTCCATCAAATCCCCATTTTTCCAGGGGTGAGCTGAAAATCGCGGATCTTGGATTGGCTCGTCTGTGGCAGAAAGAAACGAAGCGATTATACACGAACAGAGTGATCACTCTTTGGTACAGACCTCCGGAACTTTTGCTCGGCGATGAGTGCTATGGACCGGCTGTTGATGTTTGGAGTGCTGGGTATATCCTTTTTATGATAATTTTCAGAGTTTTTTACTGTTTTTCCCGAGTTTTTGGTTCAAAAATCAGGAAAAATAGCGAAAAATGATGTAAAATCACCGAAATAACCCGGAAAATGCAAAATTTCACTGAAAACTACCCAAAATTATTGAAAAAAATGACAAAATTCATTGAAAACCCATCGAAAACGCCTAAAACTTCAAAAATCATAATTATAACAATCCCCAATCATTAAAAGAGGCGTGGCCTGTTGATTCTCAAAAGTATGAAGATTTTTATACCAATTGATGCAGAATTTCATGCTCCACAACTCTCTAGAGCTCGTTTTCATGAAAATCATAGTTTAACATGATTTTCATGATTTTGGAGCACTGAAGTCTTGCTCAGCGTAAAATTTCGCATCGATTGGTATAAAAATCTCCGTAATTTTGAGAATTAACAAGCCACGCCCCTTTTAATGATTTGGAATTGTTATAATGATGGTTATTAGAAGTTTCAGGCTCTTTTTGTGATTTTTCAGTGATTTCTATCGATTTTCGCTAATTTTCAACATTTTCAGATGTATGCTCGGCGAGCTCTTCACCAGAAAGCCACTTTTCAACGGAAACAACGAATTCCAGCAGCTGGAGCTGATTAGCAAGGTTATTCCTTCAAATGGGCGTGTCCTCACAGGCCACGCCCCTTTTCTGACAGCTCCAAAACGTGCTCTTTTGTCAGGTGTGCGGAACGCCGGATCCGGTGACGTGGCCGACGCTGAATGAGCTCAGTGGATGGAGGAATATGCGGATGAAGAAGTCGTACATCAGAAGGATCAGGGAGGAGTTCGAACAGTAAGAAGGCGTCGAGAATTTGACGGATTCTGAAGTTGAACGTCGAGAAATTGTGAAAATGTGAAATTCAACGAATTCTGAATTCTAGAATTGAAGACGTCGTCATTTTCGCTTTGGAAATTGATGAATCTCCAATTTTGATATTAATCGACGCGGAATTCAATGGAAATTATGATTTTAACACTTTTTTGATGAAAAATCTGTTTTCAATAGAGTTTTGACGTCTTCTGAAGCTCAAAACTCTGTTGAAAATCGATTGTTCATCAAAAAAGAGTTGAAATCATAATTTCCATTGAATTCTGCGTCGATTGATATCAAAAATTGGAGATTTATCAGTTTCCAAATCGAAAATGACGACGTCTTCAATTCTAGGATTCAGAATTCGTAGAAATTCACATATTCTCAATTTCCCGACGTTCAACTTTTGAATCCTAGTGCTCTTCTGAATTCATTAAATCCAGAATTCAAAATGTAGTCGTTCTCATCCGAATCCCCCCATTTTCCAGCATAATGCCACGTGACGCCGTCGATTTGCTCGACAAAATGCTCACACTGAATCCGGATGCTCGGATTTCGGCCAAAGACGCACTTCTCCATCCGTGGATTCTCGGATTACAGCACGCCGTTGTGCAGCCGCTGAAACTGCCACAGCATCAGGTTTGCGTCACGTCTTCTGGAGGGATTCTGAAGACGTCAGAGATTTTGGACGTCTTCAGAATTCTCAAGGCTCTAGAATGATGAAGTCGTGCTGAAATTGACGTCTTCTGAGAATTCTTGGGATTCTGAAGTCGTTTATAATTGGGAACGTCTTCTGAATTCATGAAACTTTGAGGTTTTGAAGTCGTTCCCATATTGACGTCTTCTGAATTCTATAGGCTCTTGAATGATGAAATCGTTCGAAAAATTGACGTCTTCTGTGTCATTCTAGAGATTCTGAAGACGTTAGAAAATTGGGAACGTCTTCTGAACCCTGAGGGTTCTAGAATGATGAATTCGTGTTAAAATTGACGTCTTCTAGAGAATTCTAGGGATTCTGAAGACGTCAGTAAATTGGAAGGTCTTCTGAATTCCGAATGCGTCTCAATTTTAAATTAATTAGAATATTGACGTCTTCTGGGGATTCTGAAAGCTTCTGCAAGTAGGGACGTCTTCTGAATTCTCATGGCTTTAAAATTCAGAAGTCGATTAAAAAATGACGTCTTCTGATCAATCTGAAGCTCTAACGTCTTCGGAATTCTTTAGTTCATGAAATTCTTAAGTCTGACGTCTTCTGAATTCACAAAACTTCATTATTCTAACGTCTTCTTAATGACCTATCCGTTTCTGAATCGAACAATTATCAAAAGCATGCCATTTTCTATGTCTGATAGTTTTAACGTCATCTGAACCCCCACGTCTTCTGAATTCACAATATCTGAAAACTGACGTCATCTGAATCCCCCACGTCTTCTGAATTCACAATATCTGAAAACTGACGTCATCTGAACCCCCACGTCTTCTGAATTCACAATATCTGAAAACTGACGTCATCTGAATCCCCCACGTCTTCTGAATTTATCAAAACTGACGTCATCTGAATCCCCCACGTCTTCAGGACTGTCACGAGATGTGGAGCAAGAAGCAGAAGCGAACAGCCCGCCTCGGAAAACAAGCGGAAGCGAGTGGATCGAGTGGCGACAAGCCGCGTCACTTATACATAGGTATATCCATAAAAGGGGCGTGTCCTGATAAGCGGCAAAAAGTTGAAGATGCGTCGTCGCGGAGCAGCAACGGAGCATCTCACCACCACTCGTCGTCCCTGCCGCCAACTGGAAGGCCTCATGGCTCCGCCCACTTCAAATGATTCTTCTTTTTTCCTCGATTTTTTCACTTTTTCTGCGGTCAAATTCATCAAATTTCCCCCTGTTTCCTATCGTGTTTTCCTACAGTTTTTTGGTCTTATATTGGATGGGAAATTGCTCTTTTTGGGAGTTTTGGGGGGAAAATGAGCACAAAAATGCTCCAAAAAGTGAATTTTTTGGTTTTTTGAGCATTTTTCAAGGGAAAATGCTCTTAAAATCAATTTTCTGGGCTCTTTTTCAGTGGAAAATGCTCAGAAAATGTGTTTGAAATTTTTCCAAATTTTTTTTTAATTTTTGAATTTTTTTTTCAATTTTTGGAGCATTTTTGAGCTCATTTTCGCCCAAAAATTCCCAAAAAAGAGCCATTTTTCCCGATTTCTTAACGTTTTTCTCTGGTTTTTCGCCCATTTTTTCCTTGAATTTTTGATTTACAACATCATCATTGTCACCTATATTTATCTTATACATATATATTTTTCTTCTTCAATTTTTCAATTTTTTTAAATTTTTTGAAAAAATGTGGATTTTTATACTTTTTCTGGTTTTTTCAAATCTGAATTTCGGTAGATTTTTTTGGTATTTTTTCCTGATTTTCTCCACTTTGTCTTATTATTTTTTCTGAATTTTTTAATGTTCTGAAAGAATTTTTGAGGGAATTTTGGAGTTTTATGTGAAAAATGGAGAATTTGGCGTTTTTTCGGAGCACAAATGGAGCAATTTTGAGAACGTGGAGCGATTGAGCGGCAGGTTTATTTTGGATTTTTTATAAGGATTATTTGAATGGACTTTTTTGGGATTTGAAAATTTGATAAAAGTTGAAATTTTGAAAAAAAAAAAAGAAAAACTTGTGAAATTTTTGAAGAAAAAAACTTTTTTTCTGAAAATTTTAAATTTTTTCAAATTTTTAGAAAAATTTTTCTGAAAAATCTGAAATTTTCTGAATTTTTGAGACGATTTTTCCACTGAAAATTGAGAAGAAAATTTGTAAATTTTCGTCGGAATTTGTCGAAAAAAATTTGAAAAAAAAATAAATTTTTCTCAAATTTTCAGATATTTTTTGAAAAAATTTTCAGAAAATTTATGAAAAATTGTCTGAAAAATTAAGATTTTTTCTGAAATTTCAACTTTTTTTTAATTTTCAGATTTTTTTTTCAAAAAAAAAATTTAATTTTTCGATTTTCAATTACAAAAAATTCCCTTTCAAAATCATCCTGCAGCTAAATATTCCGTTTTTCCGAAAAAGATTCTGCTCTGCTTACCAAGACCACGCCCCTTTTTTCCCTAAAATCATTTTAGCGAAGCCACGCCCATTTTTACAACTTTTCCATTTGGAAAAATATACCGAAAATCAGAAGAAAAACCTAAAAATTCACAAAATTTTCCAAAAAATCAACGTTTTTCGTTCAAAAACTACTGGTATCATCATCTGTGTATATTCCATCCATTTTCTTCTGAATTCTTTGCATTTTTTCCAATTTTCCTGGAATTTTCGATTCACATTTCACCGGTTTTCACTTTTCCTTCTTCCTCACAATCAGTTTGATATTTGAAATTTGCTAATAAATTATTGATTTTTTTCCAATTTTTTTGATTTTTGATGATACAGTGCACATGAAACAATGGAAAAGAAGAAAAAACGAGACAATATTCAACAAAATAAGAAAAGATGTCATAAAATTAGGGGGATTCAGATGAGATCAACGGCTTCAGAAGACTCCACGGCTTCTGTAGTTTCCAAGAGATGCGCTCCAGCAGCTGTGAACGGTTGGGAACCACTTTGGTGTTGAAAGGGGGCATCAGAGAACTGAAAGAAGGCGATTTGCACTGGAGGGGAGTCGAACCAGCGACCCCATGGAAGCGATGGATCCAATGGCAAACGTGTGCGCCACTCGGCCACGAGTGCCAAGTTGGAGGGGAGCGCGGAGGGCGGTTATGAAGTGGGGGGAGAGGGGGGAGGGCGCCCTGGGTTTTCGAATTTGAATTTTTCAGTGGAATTTATTGATTTTCCCCCTACAAACCTCGGATTTCGCTGAAATTCCATATTCTTTCTCGTACTCGGCCTCCAATTTCTCCCATGGATTCGCCCACATTGATGGCAACATGCATTTGGCACCGTCAATTGGACCCTGAATTGGGATTTTTTGGAATTTTTATGGTTTTTGGTTGTTTTAGAGTGAAAAATTGAAAAAATAGGTGATTTTCAGTTGGAAAATCATGTTTTTTATGGGAAATTGATAAAAATTGATAGAAAATTGCAGTTTAAATGGAAATTTAGAAAATTTTTTGTGGAAAATTGAATTTTTAGTGATTTTCCTGGTTTTTCGATGGAAAAGGTTGATTTTTGCATGAAAAATGGGGTTTTTAACAAGTTTTTGAGCAAAAATAGTGTAAAAACTGAAATTTTCTAGCGAAAATCAAGTTTTTAGAGGAAATTTGGGAAATTTTGGAAAAAATTGAATTTTTAGCGATTTTTCCTTATTTTCCAATGAAAAAGTTAATTTTTACATGAAAAATGCTTTATATTATGATGTTTCAGCCAAAATTGAGTATCAAAATTGTGATTTTCAGTGAAAAATCGAAAATTTAGAGAAAAATTGACTTTTCAGCGATTTTTCCTGATTTTTTGATGAAAAAAGTTTATTTTTGCATGAAAAATGCACTTTTTAACGGTTTTTCTCACTCACAAAATGCTAAAATTGTCATTTTCCATGGAAAAATGGGTTTTTTCACTATAAACTTCACTTTTATCCTAAAAAATGGATTTTTTCAACGATTACCATGATTTTTATGTAAATTCTACCTCCTGCTTCCCTCTGCCTCGATTCCCACCACGCCACCCTCCACCATTGCCACGTGGCGCGAAGCCCCGCCCCCTGCCGCGATTCCAGTCGCCTCCACCTCCACCTCCGCCCTGATTCTGATTCTGATTCTGATTCCAGTTGCTCTGCTGATTATATCCACCCCAGCCACCACCACCACCGCCGCGCCCACCATTCCCGCGCCAATTTCCGCGATTCCCACGCCCGTATGGTCGGAATTTGTTGTCTGAAATGAAAAATTATGAATTTTTGGGAAAAAACTTGAAAAAAATAGAGAAAATAGGAAAAACTTACCACCACGAGGTTGCCAGCCACCTCGATCACCCATTTTGATCGGAAATTTTTGAGAAAATCTGCAAAAAATCGATAAAATTGAGCGAATTTCGAGAAAATTTGAACCAAAAATTGTCGAAAAATCCTCCTCTCGAACTACAAAACGCCGGTGGCCTAGAATCCGACACCGAAATTTCTAGTCCCTCGGATTTGTTTTCGCCAAAAAATTTTTGTTTTTCGGTTTTCCGCCTCTTTTTTGCTCTTTTTTCCTGATTTTTCATTACAAAAAAATCCCAAATTTTCAGAAAAATGGACCCCGAAGCGTTTAGCAGCGATACAGCGGTGGCGGCCGCGATTGCCACGCGTCGACGCTCGAATTCGGTCTCTGACGACTACTCGGTGCAGAGAACCAATGATGATGCCACCCAGTGCAAGTATTTTGCTATTCAGGTGATTCTAACCCTATTATATTGGCAATTTAATAGAGAAATATTGATTTTTTGCAGAAAGGCTACTGGAAAGACGATTTCATCGCGCGTTTCGCGAATTCCGCCTCAAACATGTCGGAAACTCGTCGATTTCCGGAAATTTCGATGGGATATTGGGCGAGGACGGCGGCGATCAAGAAATACGTCACTGAATTCGTCGGAGAGTTCGCCGGCAACGCCCAGGTCGTCAGTTTGGGTCGGTTTTATTGATTTTTCTGAAAACAAATCGATTTTTTCTTGCAGGATGCGGTTTTGACACTTTATTCTGGCGTCTCAATGTGAAGCCCGTCAAGTATGTGGAGGTGGACTTCTCCTCGGTCACTTCCAAGAAGATTCGCCACATTTTGAAGCCGTTGGGCAGTGATGGCGTGGATTTGAAGAAGAGCTTTGCGAAAGAAGGCAATTTTTAGTGTTTGCATGTCTAGAAAACAATTTTGATCGAAAAAAACCTCCAAGTTTGCAGTTTTTGGCACTTTGCCAAGTTTTGTTCGGTAGGGCGCACTTGCAGCAATGTTTTTCAACGATTCGATGAGATAGAGCATGTTTTGAAGCCTAGAAATCAGATCCCAAAAACTTTTGACTTGAAAAATGCTGAAAATACAAGATTTTAACAATTTTTTGAAAGTTTGAAGGGTTTTATACCAATCGACGCAGAATTTTATGCTGATCAAGCTTCAGTACTTTATTTTTCGTGAAAATCGAGTTTGAGCAAGTTAAAAGCAAAAATTGAGATTTTTGGAGCAAAATGAGTGTTCACAGTCTTCAAAACTGCAATTTTCGACCTAAAATTGAAGTTTTAAAAGTTTTGAGCACTCATTTTCCATCAAAAACTCAATTTCGGCTTTTAACTTGCTCAAATCTGATTTTCATAAAAAATAAAGTACTGAAGCCTTTATCAGCATGAAATTCTGCGTCGATTGATATAAAACCCTTCAAACTTTCAAAAAATTCGTTAAAATCTTATATTTTCAGCATTTTTCAGGTTAAAAGTCTTTGAAAACTGATTTCTAGTCTTCAAAACATGCTCTATCGCACTGAATCGTTGAAATAAATTGCTGCAAGTGCGCTCTACTGAACAGCACTTGGCACTGAGCCAAAACTGCAAATTTAACGGAATTTTAGCATCAAAATTTTCATTAAACTGCCAAAACATGTAAAAATCTAACTACAAACTACATTGTAGCAATTGTGTCGCACCACGCGGACCTCCACGCCGGAAACTATCATCTTGTGGGAGCCGATCTGCGTCAGTGGAAAGAGCTCGAGCAAAAGTTGAACAATTGCGAGCTCGATTACAATTTGCCGACTATTTTTGTCGCAGAGTACGGTTTTTATCGATTTTTAAAAGTTTTATTGATTTTTATCGATTTTTGGGTAGTTTTTTAATAGTTTTATCAAAATTTTCATTGAAAACGATCAAAAACTATAGGAAATGCCTGTTTTTCATAGTTTTTGCTCATTTTTCACTGAAAATAATTGAAAGTGCTCAAGCCCCGCCCACTTTCGCCTTCCAGATGCGTCCTGGTGTACATGTCATCAGAAGCGAGCACTGCTCTTCTGAAGCACCTCGTCGCCAAGTTCCGCGAGCCCGCTTTTGTCAATTATGAGCAATTCCGCACTTCGGACGCCTTCACCAAGGTCATGGAGCAGAATTTGGGAGAGCGCGGAATTCAGTTGCACGGATTGGAGATGTGTGAAAGTGCCGAGAAGCAGCAGGAGAGGTAGGCCACGCTCCTTTATGGGGAAAGGGGCGTGGCTTCGTACTGATAGTGGAATTCGAGCTCTGAGTCAATTTTGAGCATAATAATGATGGTTCTGCTCATTGAATTTATGAAAAACCAATGAATGTCCTGCTCACTATCAGAGCCTACAAAGGGGCGTGTCAACTGAATTCCAAAAGTCTGGAAATATTTATACCGATCGACGTAGAATTTTATGATGAGCAAGACTACATTGCCTCTTTGTCATGGAAATTGATGTTCAGAGCCAAAAACTCATTCAGAACACGATTTCCATGTCAAAAATGCTCTGAAATCGTGCTCATCTTAAAATTCTGCGTCTATCGGTATAAATATCTCCATACTTTTGAAATTCAGTGACCACGCCCCTTTATAGAGCCCTGATAGTGGGTGTGGCATGTTTTTTTGGTTATTTCATGGATTCAATGGGCCGAGTTATCGTTATAATGCTCCAAATTAAGCCAGAGCTCTAATCAGTACAAAGCCACGCCCCTTTTTCACTGATAATGGAAAAAATGCACTAAAATTGGAGAAAAGGAGCTACAATGAGAATCTGTCAGAAGCCTCTCCCATTTTCACTGAAAAAATATGAAATAAGCTCTATAAATGAAGCTCCGCCCCTTTAAGAGCACATTCAGTACAAACTACACTTGTCTTTAAAATTGAAGCCACGCTCTTAATGCTCCACATTAGACCCAATTAGAAACAGGCTCAAGCCACGTCCCTTTTCACTGAAAAATATGAAATAAGCTCTATAAATGAAGCTCCGCCCCTTTAGGAGCACATTCTGTACAAGCCACGCCCCTTTTACACATACCCTATTAAACGTCGAAGCCACGCCCCCCATTCTAACATAATAATAACACAACAAAGAGCTCAAAAATCCCAAATAATTTATCGTCATTTATAAAAAGAGGTTCAATTCAATCCATCCTCGTTAATGGGCTTCTTCTCACATGCCAATAGTGGACCCTCCACCCGACGTGCCACCAGAAGTGCCTCCAGAAGTGCCCGACGCTCCAGAAGTCGACGTCTCCGACTCCTTGTCCTTCTTCCCCTTCTTTCCCTTCTTCCCCTTCTTGCCCTTCTTCACCTTCACTTTTCGCGCCTTGGGGATGTGACGGGCGCGCTGTTTGACGAGCCACTTGACGAGACACACGTGCAGAATGAGGCAGATGATGCCGAAGAGCACGCCGCCGAGAATGCCGGCCAACATGGCCATCGGAATCGACTCGCCGACGACGGTGCCGGAGGAAGTGGGCGACGCCATCTGAAGATCATCAGAAGATTTTTGAAGAAGAGATTCTTGAAGAGAAGAGACTCACCTTTCAAATTCCAATAGTTCACAATGAGAATAGTAAACCAAGTAATAGAGCATCGCCACGATGACACCATCGAGTGTTGGTGGATTTGAGGCTAGGCTAGTGGGGAATGGGGGTAGGTTGACACGTGGCGGATTTATTTTTTACATTTCTTTTTATAGTTTTCACGTGAAAGTTGAAAAAAATTTATAAGTTGGCATTCAAGATGTTGGGCATAAAAGCGCGTGTTTTTACACGCACTACAATGTATGTTGAGAATTAGGAGCGTGTTTTGACGCACTAGATTTCGTTTTTGACGATAAGATGCGTGTTTCGACGCACAAGATACAAGTTAGACGATTTGAAGCGTATTTTGACGCAAAGATAACAGTTTGACGATTAGAAGCGTGTTTTGACGCACTAGATCGCATTTTGACGTACAAGAGCGTGTTTCGACGCACAAGATAACAGTTTGACGATTAAAAACGTGTTTCAACTCAAAATATAACAGTTTTATGATTGAAAGCGTGTTTCGACGCATTAGAGTACATTTTGACGATTGAAAGAGTTGTTTTGGCGCACTGAAAGAGATTTTGGCGAACAAGAGCGTTTTTTGACGCACCACCATAAATTTTGACGATCAGAAGCGTAGTTTCACGCACAATATAGTAATTTTATGCACCAGAGTGTTGTTTTGACTGAAAAGTAGCGTGCTATGAGTGAAAACACGCTCTATTGCGTTAAAACACGCTATTGTGCGTCGAAAAACGCTTCTGTGCGTCAGAAACACATTATTCTCGTCAAAAATACGTTTTTGTGCGTCAAAAACACTTTTCTACTCCAAATAACCATTTCCCATTCAAAACACGCTCCACTACGCACTATTACAGTAACCCATCCCATCATTTTCAGATTCGTCAACGCGGGTTTCAAATCGGTGAAAGTGATGGACATGAACCAGATCTTCAACACGTTCCTGGACAAAAACGAGGCGGACCGAATCCGTCGAATCGAGATGCTCGACGAGATGGAGCTCCTCGAGCAGCTCCTTGCTCACTATTGCGTCGTCTTCGCGCGAGTTTGAAACCTATCATTCTAACTTATTTGCTCCGTGTGCTCTTTTTTCCTTTAATGAATTATCATTTTCTTTTGATTGGCTCCGCCCCTAAAGGTTATGGTACCTATATATCTTCTGATTGTACATGTAAAAGTTTGACAATTAGACGTCGTGAATCTCCAGAATCTCCAGAATTCAGAATCCAGAAGACAGATGAAATGTCTCCGATGGCGATCGAATCGCAACCGCATCTACCTCTTCCTGGCTCTCTTCGGCCTCCTCCTGCTCAGTAAACAATTCTCGAGCTCCACGAGCACAATCGACGAAGAAGATGAGATTCTGGAGCCAGTGGAGCCGGAGTCAGATGAACAGAGCAAAGAGTGTGAGCCACCTGGAGCAGTAGAAACGCAGTGCTCAACGGACGGATCGAAAGTTATGAGATGTTGGAAAGATGATGAAGACGTCTACTTCCCGGTGGCCTATCTGAAGAAGCGATTCGATATGACGGGGAGGGTGGGGAAAGGTGCGGATATTGAGAAATGATGGAAGTACTCTCTAGTCACGAGAGACGCAGAGAAAATAGTGTTGTTCTCTGCGTCTCTCATGGTGAGAGGGTGTTTTGTGTTTGTCATGTGAATAAGCATAGATTGAAAGGGAATAGTGTAGATTTACGGAAGTTAGAGTGGATTTACGGGCGATATAATGTATTGAGGAGAAGGTGTGGATTTACGAGAGTTGGTGGCGATTTACGGAGACTAGTGTAGATTTACGGAAATTGATGTGGATTTACGAAAGATAATATTGATCTACGGAGTGTTGGTGTCGATTGACGGTGATTTTCTGTTCATTTACAGAGGTTTGTGTAGATTTACGGTTCTCTGGTGTAGATTTACGGGAAACGAGTGTATATTTACGGGAAACAAGTGTATATTTACGGAGACGAGTGTAGATTTACGGCGAATTTTGTGGATTTACGGGGAATTACGGAGGTTACTGTTAATTTCAAGAGTTTGGGCTGATTTCATGAGGGTTCGTGTGGATTTACATGATTTTGAGTTAGAGTGGATTTACGGAGAAGTGAATTACGAAGGTTAGTGTAGATTTACGGCGATATTTTGTAAATTTGCGAAAATTTCTGTAAATCTACGATGCCTTATGCAGCTTTCATACTCACAATTCTATTTATAATTTTCTATTGGTCTTAGCATAGGTTTTGAGCGTTCTGTGTAGATTTACGAGACCTTGTGTCGATTTACAAAGTTTGAATTAAGATTAGCGTGATTTTACTGGTTTTTGTGTTGATTTACAAAGTTCTATGTAGATTTCCCATCTTCAGATGGCTCCACATTCGAGCTCTACACATCCTACGCGAAAATGCGGAGTCCTGAAGGAAAATATGACCCCCTCGGAGCATTTGGTCATTTTTCAACGTACAGCGTCGAGACGAGAGATCGTGTGAGGTGTATCAGTGCAAAAACTGGTAGTTTTTCCAAAAAAATCAATGAAAAATCGATAATTTTGTGTCAGATGTACCGATGTCGACTCAATGGGATCCCACTCCTTATTATTACCCGATTCAGATTGCACAGTATGGACTTCAGCATTATAGTCGCATGAAATTGGGTACTTTTTAGTGATTTTTGATTAAAAAGCGTATTGTGCGTTGATAACACGCATATAACGCATATATTGAAGATTCCAACAAATCGGAAAGTGTGATCGTTGGCGAGAAATCGGCGGATTGGAAAGGAGCTGCTGGAATGCACGACACCACCGAACGGCTCTTTTTTAATGATGAGCAAATGGGAAAAGTGGTCAATATCAGTGCTGGGTGTTCGTTTTTTGAGTTTTTGGCAAAAATCATAGAAACGAGGGTTTATTAAAAAGTTGTGCGTCAAAACACGCTTCACAATGTGTTTTGAGAGTTTTTCACTTGTTTTAGAGCGTGGGAGCGTGTCGTAGTGCGTCAAAACACGATTTTTAATGATTTTGGCCTTTTTTTTTAAGCTTTACCGTTTTTCACCGCACAAGAGCAATTTTTCACTCATAAACAAGATTTAGTGCGTCAGAACACGCTTCTAAATAGACGATTCTGTTTGGAGCGTGTTTTGACGCACTATATCATGAGTTCACTCGATTTTCTATAAGTAGTGCGTCAGAACACGCTTCACAACAATTTTGAGGCATTTTATTGATCAAAACACGCTCCAAAATGTAAAATTCTGTGAAAAGCATGATTCAGCGCTAAAACTGAAGTGTAGTGCGTCAAAACACGCTCCAAAATGACATGTTCAATTTGGAGCGTGTTTTTACGAACTGCATAGTGTTTTTACCTGCTTTCTCACGAAGTAGTACGTCAGAACACGCTCTCTATTCAATTATTCAACTTGGAGCGTGTTTTGACGCACTACATCAGATAAAGAGCGTATGAACGTCGTATAGTGCGTCAAAACACGCTCCACATAGAGAAAATGCGACCGGGAGCGTGTTTTAACACAAAATTTATAACCCAGTACGTCAAAACACGCTCCACGTTGAGAAATGTGATTATGAGCGTGTTTCAGCACTAAAAATAGAGTGTAGTGCGTCAAAACACGCTCCTAAATGAACAATTCAATTTGGAGCGTGTTTAAGCGGCCAATTTACAGTGTAGTGCGTCAAAACACGCTCCTAAATAAACAATTCATTTTGAAACGTGTTTTGACGCACTACACTCTTCTCTCTCTCCATTTTATCCAGTAAAAAGTCACCAGCTCTAACCCCGCCCCTTTTATCCACAAACTCATTCAGTTTTCCAGACGCTCTTGCAAATGCAGGTGCCTACGTTTACCTGGACAAGTCGCCCGACTTGCACGTCATCTCCTTTGATTGGAAACCTCTTGATGCGAATTCATCGTTCACTGTTTTAGCAAAAGTAACCCCCCAGAGAAATGACGTCTTCTTATTCTAAAAAATCAACGAATTCAGATGAAAGAAGACGAACTTCTGGTGCTCATCAACTACGTCTTCTCAGAAGGAAATGGGAAATGTGTTTGGCAAGAAGAAGAGAAAAACAGCGACGATGAAATAATTCAGAAGCCGAAAAAAGACGGCCAACTATCGTATTCATATTCCTACAGTGCTCCGTTCGAGCAATGGAGCACAGTCACCCGAGATGTGCTCGTCGACGTGGCACGGGCTCTTTCGAGCAGCGAGCACCGCAAGAAGGACGCCAACGTGGTCCTCCATCCAGGAGACGTTCGACTGGTTTCCATCGGATTCCGAGGACAACTGACGGTTAGACAGAGGATTGTGCAGAGCAAGGAGCAGCATGAGCACGCGTTTAGAGCCTCTGCTGATTGGCTCGTGAGCCACCAGGATGAGCAGGGCGGGTGGGCGGTACCTGTGGAGAGAGCTATTGCGGAGAGGAAGTTGGTATTGGCGCCAGGGTGGAGGAGTGCTATGGCGCAAGGTTGGTGGGATGAAAATACTCTCTAGGCATTGGAGACGCAGAGAAAGGGGGTTTCTATGCGTCTCTCATGGTTAGAGAGTATTTTTGTACTGAATTTTGATAGAAAAACCTATAACAACACTCTCTAAACATAGGAGACGGAGAGAAAATACAATTTTGAGCGATTTCTCTGCGTCTCTCACAGTTAGAGAGTATTTTTGAACTGAATTTTAATGGAAAAACGTATACAACACTCTCTAGACATACGAGACGCAGAGAAACACACAATTTTGAGCGGTTTCTTTGCGTCTCTAGCAGCGAGAGAGTATTTCTGCTCTCAATTTTGATAGAAAGACGAATAAAACACTCTCTAGCCTTCAGAGACGCAGAGAAAACAGTGAAAATGGTAATTTGACTGTTTTTCTGGACCTCACATGGTGAGAGAGTGTTTTTGAACAGAATTTTGATAAATTTGCTGAAAACACTCTCTAGCCTCAAGAGACACAGAGAAAACACTTTTTTGTGCAATTTCTCTGCGTCTCTCATGGGTAGAGAGTATTTAGACTCAAAATTTTGATAAAAAGACAAAAAATGCAGTATTTTTTCAGGAAAATTTAATGAAAAACATTGAAAAACACTAAAAATACTCTCTCGCTGCTAGAGACGCAGAGAAAACAGCTAAAACTACAGTTTTCTTAGTTTTCTCTGCGTCTCTCATGACTAGTAAGTGTTTTTGCACTAATAATCATCAGAAACTGAACGAAAATCTCAATTTTCTACACAAATACTCTCTCGCTATTAGAGACGCAGAGAAAACAAAGTTTGGACGAGTTTTCTCAGTGTTTATGCTCGAAAACACTCTCTAGTCATGAGAGACGCAGAGAAATCAGTTTCCATGTTTTCTCTGTGTCTCTCACACCTAGAGACTGTTTTTCGCTTCTAATTTCAATGAAGCTTCTCTCTCGCTGCTAGAGACGCAGAGAAAACAAAAAACTCAATTTCCCCTTTTTCTCTCCATCTCTCACTCCTATAGAGCATTTTCTCACCATCTCAACTGTCTAACTTTCAGGCCACGGAATCTCGGTGCTCACTCGAGCCTACCACCTCTTCGCCGACAAAAAGTACCGTGACTCCGCCCTCTCGGCCCTCAACGTCTTCAAAATGAATGCGTCGGAAGGCGGCGTGCAGTCGTCGTTCTTCGGCACGCCGTGGTTCGAAGAATACCCGACGACTCCCGGCTCTTTTGTGCTCAACGGATTCCTCTACTCACTGATAGGCCTTTATGATCTTTCGCAGATGACGTCGTCGGATTCTGAAGATTCTAAACCAGAAGACCTGACCAAAAAGATCAAAGAAGCCGGAGAGCTCTACCAGCTCGGGCTCAAATCCCTCCGTCAGCTCCTCCCACTTTATGATACTGGAAGCGGCACTATTTATGACCTGAGACATGTTTCCCTAGGCTCCGCCCCTAATTTGGCGAGGTACGGATTACTGTAGATTACTGTACTGATGAGCTGGTTCAGATGGGATTATCATGCTGTCCACGTGTACCTTTTGAAGTGGATCGGAGGGATTGAAAATGATGAGTTTCTTCTGAAAACTGCCGAGCGATGGATTGGATATGCGGCCGGGAAACGGGCGAAACATAATTGAGTACTGTAATTCAGGGAAAACACGCATTCGGTGCGTCAAACACGCTCCTGAATTGATTTGCAGTTTTGGAGCGTGTTTTGACGCACTACACTGGATTTTTAAGCGTTTTTGCGAATGTTGTGCGCCAAAACACGCTCCGAAATTGATTGCTAATTTTGAAGCGTGTTTTGACGCACTACAATGAATTTTTGAGCGTTTTTGCGAATGTTGTGCGTCAGAACACGCTCCAAAAAGGATTCTTCATTTTGGAGCGTGTTAAGATGCACTACAATGAGTTTTTGCGGGTTGTTACGAATATCATGCTTCTGTACACGCTTTAGTGCGTCTAAAGACGCTCCTGAATGGATTTTTCATTTTGGAGCGTGTTTTGACGCACTATTTTCATGAAATGTCTGCTTCAAAACACGCTTTTTAACGTTTTTGACGCATATTTGCTCTTGAAGTGATTGAAGAGCGTGTTTTTGACTCACAACACAATGTAGTGCGTCAAAACACGCTCCAAAATAGGACATTCGTTTAAGAGAATGTTTTTACGCATTTTTATTGATTTTAAGCGTTTTTCCAAGAATAGTGCTTCTAAACACGCTTCTAAATGGATTTTCCATTATGAAGCGTGTTTTGACGCACTACCCTTCAATTTTATATGTCAAAACACGCTCCTTATTGAATTGTCAATGCAGAAGCGTGTTTTGAAGCCAGAAATTGGAGCCTAGTGCGTCTAAACACGCTACTGAATGAATTTCTCATTATGAAGCGTGTTTTGACGCACTACAAACTGATCAACTAGATTTCATCAGTTTTTCTGGAAAATAGTGCGTCAAAACACGCTCCTAATCTACCTGATCATTTTGGAGCGTGTTTTGAAGCAAGAATCGCAGTGTAGTGCGTCAAAACACGCTTCCAATTAACTTGACAAACTTGGAGCGTGTTTTGACCCACTATTTTGCATTTTCCGAGAAATAGTGCGTCAAAACACGCTCCAGAATACCTGTCTCAATTAGGAGCGTGTTTTGACTTCCTAAACTCCAATTTTTGAGTCAAAACACGCTTCCCAATTAACCTGATCATTTTGGAGCGTGTTTTGACCAGTGACGCATAAAACCGGATCGTCTATTTTTCAGATAATCTCTCTTCTACCTCCGACGGGTACATTTCCAATATTTCATACTTTTTTCCAGTTTTTTGTCACATTTTTATAATCGTGCATAAATTAACCCCCTGCCTCTCAATGTGTGATATACTTTCTTGTCCCTTTGTATTGTATTGATCTCTTTTTTATACAAATTATGATTTTTATAAAGATTTTCATCAAAAAATCGATTTCGCACACAGAAACCACTTGAATGAGGAAATACGGTTGGATCGATGAGCTCCGCACCTTTTTCCCCACTATTTGGCTCATTTTGGCTCCGTTGATTTTGAGCCCACTCACTTTTTATGGACAGGCACGTTTTGGAGCGTGTTTTGACGCACTACACGCTTTTTTGATGAGTAGTGCGTTAAAACACGCTTCTAAATAGGAAAAATGCGTGTTTTTGACGCACAATATGCTTTTTTGATGACTAGTGCGTCAAATTACGCTTCTAAATAGGAAAAATGCGTGTTTTGACGCACAATACGCTTTTTCAATGAGTAGTGCGTCAATACACGCTCCTAAAGAGAAAACACGCATTTTTGACGCACAAAATACTGTTTTAATGAGTAGTGCGTCAAAAACACGCTTCTAAATTGAAAAAATGCGTGTTTTGACGCACAATATGCTTTTTTGATGACTAGTGCGTCAAAACACGCTTCTAAATAGAAAACACGCATTTTTTAACGCACAAAACGCATTTTTATCGAATAGTGCGTGAAAAACACGCTTCTAAATTGGAAAAATGCGTGTTTCAACGCACACAACGCATTTTTCTCAAATAGTGCGTCAAAACACGCTTCTAAATAGAAAACACGCATTTTTGACGCACTACACCCAATTTTTGCGCCAAATCCTTTAAAAAAACCTTTTATCTGATGATTTTCAGGCAGGAAAATGCACATTTGTGATTCTAACAATGTCGTGCTATTGGGTGGCCGAGGTGGTGCCCCTCGCCGTCACCTCCTTCATCCCCATGATCGCCCTTCCGTTTTTGGGCATTTTGAGCATTAAGAATGTGGCTCCAAAGTATTTTGCGGTGGGTTTTGGAAAATAGAAGTGATTTGCTATGTTTTGGTGTAAAGATTATCGATTTTCGAGTTCAGCGAGTTGAGATATTGGAGTTTTTAAAAATGTCGATTTTTTGGGGATGGTAATATTTTGAAATGAGCATAACTTTGCTCATTTTAGAGCTACAAACTTGATTTTTATATCATTATGTAGAAAAACATGTTTTCTATCTATATGCTGAAATTCAAGTTAAGCACTGAGTTTGGAGCAAAGTTATGCTCATTCCAATAGACAGAGCATCAAAAATTTTTTCAGCTAAAACTTTAGAGCACCATAACTTGGCTCAATTTTGAGCTACTAATTTGATTTTTGCATCAAAGTGTAGATAATTCAATTATCTATCATTTGATATAAAATACATAATGTTTCCAATATGAACATTGTGACTAAACTTAATTTTTCAAACATCACTTAATTTTCAACACTGTATCTCTCTTTCTCTCTCAAAAAATGACAAAAACTGATTTAAATCCGATTAAATTTCAAAGTAACAAAGTTTTCAAATTGTGACAGAGATCAGACAACCAAAAAACACTCTCTAACCATCAGAGACGCAGAGAAAACTCGAAAAATGACTATTTTCTCTGCGTCTCTCATGGTGAGAGAGTATTTTCTAGCAAAATATCATTAAAACTCTAATTTTTACACAAAACTCGATGAAAAATAAACAAAAAAGCAAAAAAAAAACACTAATAACTGTAAAAATCGAAAAAATAAGGGAGCATGCGCCTTTAAATTGAAGGAGTTACTGTAGAAATAGTTTTTTGAGGTTTATGCTTGTCTTACTGGATGAAATTGGATGAAAGTTAGATATTTGGAATTAGTGAAAAATTCTCTATCGATTGATATAACAATTATTGATTTTTGGTAGAAAAATTTTTCCACAAATTTTCAAAAAAAAATTTCAAAAAAATTTTTTTTTTCAAAATTTTAAATTTTTCTACAGTAACCCTGTATCAATTCCAGGACACCAACATAGTATTTTTCAACAGTTTGATGCTCTCCCTGGCAGTTGAAGAGTGTCAATTGCACAAAAGAATCGCTCTGAAAATGTTGACCTATGTGGGGACACGCCCACATTGGCTCATGGCCGGTTTCATGATTATCACTAGCTTTATGTGAGTTTTTAACTTTATGAAAAATATGTTTTAAAAAAATCAATAAAAATCATCGATTTTCTGTGTTCAGATCACTTTGGATCTCCGACACGGCTTGTTGTGCTCTAATGGCACCAATTGCCTATGCTTTATTGGAAGAAATTATGATTCCAAAAATGAACACAAAAAAAGAAGAGATATCGATTGAAAATACGGAAGAAAACGGGGAAATTGAGAGGTATGCGCCTTTAAACGGAACGGGTTACTGTAGCGAGACAAAACTTGGATTTTCACCAGAAAAATTGGTTTTTATAGCAAATGATTATGATATTCGGAATCAGCGTAAAATTTCGCATCTGATGATATAAAAAATTGGCGCGAAATTTGAAATTTTGATTTTCATTGATTTTCACCCATTAACCAAATTTCCAAAATTAAGCTTTTTTGAATTTCATCATGATTTTTACATCATTAGAAAGAGACAATTTTTCTGATCAAGAAAATATAACTTTCAATTGAAAATAATGAAAACTGACAGAGTTAGGAAGTGCATGTCCCTTTAACCGGAACGGATTACTGTATCTAATAATCAATTTATAGTTTTCTTATGTTATATCAGTGCATTTGGGTTGAAAGTTATATTTTTGAAATCAGTGAAAAATTCTCTATCGATTGATAGTAAATTCGATAAATTTTGAAAAGTTTTGAAAATTTTCGAAAAAAAACATTTTTTTCAAATTTTTTTTTTAATTTTTTTTTTCGAAAAATCACTAATTTCCAGTGCCCCAAAACTCGACGCGTCTCGACTATCGCTTCGAGACCATGGAATCTGCAAGTGCATGATGCTCCTGGTGGCTCACGCCTCCTTAATTGGCGGAACTGGAACTATCAACTCGACTGGACCCAATTTGATATTCAGGGATAATTTGGAAAAGTTTGTGTTTTTGAGATTGTTGAAAAAAAACAGAAATTGTATGAAATTTTCAAAAAAAAAATTTTTTTTTCGAAAAATTTTTGAAAAAATTTTTAAATTAAAAAAAAAACATCACATTCGGCGTAAAAATCAATAATTTAGCTTGATAAAATTGTGCAAAATAAAATTCTAAACCGAATAGCAGAAAGAATTTTCAAAAAAGCTCACCGGAGCCCTGAAAAACACAAAAAACCATTTTGCCTTGTCCTCGAGAACTACACAACTAGCCAATCATCGATTTTTTGCATTTTTCGAGCGGTAGAGCAGTTTTTATTGATTGATTTTGATTTGAACAGATGGAGAATCGAATTCTGAACAGAATAGTCGAAGGAATTTTTGAAAAAGCTCCAGGGAGCTTTGAAATAGGCTGAAATATCTAAAACTGGTGGAATATTGTCCTCGAGAACTACACGACCTACCAATCAGCGATTTTTCGCGTTTTTCTAGCTGAATTTCAATATTCTTACTATAAAAACTTTATAATCATGTTTATAATCAAATTAAGTACCGAATTATCAAAAAAATCTTTCAAAAACCCACTTGTCCACGAGAACTACACAACAAAAACGTTTCCAGAAACTTCCCCAATGAGAATACTGGAATCTCCTACCTCTCCTGGATGGCGTTCGCAATTCCTCCAATGATATTCTACATGTTCTCCTCGTGGTTCATCGTCCAATTGCAATTCTTGGGCCCACGTCATCTGATGAGCATCTTCAGAAGACCGACGGAGGAGGAGAAGAAGGAGGAAGAAGTGGCGAGGAGGGCGGTGTGGAAGAACTACGAGCAGTTGGGGCCCATGACGTGGGTTTGAAGATTTTTGGGAAAAATTTTAAAAAATTTTGATTTTTTTTCGGAATTATTGATTTTTCCAGACCTCTCAACAATTTTTTCAAAAATCTGTTTTGACAGAATTGTAGAGAATAAAAAACTGAACAAATTTGTCAAAGGAATTTTTGAAAAACCTCTTCTGAGCCCTGAAAAACACAAACAACCATTTCACTTGTCCTCGAGAACTACACAACTGACCAATCAATGGTTTTTCCTGTTTTTCGAGCTAATAATTGAATTTTTGACAATTTTCTTTTAGTAAAAAGATAAAGAATTAAAAACTAAACAAAATGGTCAAAGGAATTTTCGAAAAACCTTCTAGGAGCTCTGAAAAATGCAAAAACAGTTTTACTTGTCCACGAGAACTACACAACTGACCAATCGCCGAATTTCGAGCCAAAACACCGAGTTTTCAACGTTTTTCTTCAAATTTTTCCCTGAAATTTTGTAGTTCTCGTGGATTTCCACACATTTTCAACATCATTTGACAAATTTTTTTCAAATTTTCCCTTCCAGATGGGCAGAAAAGAGCACACTTGTGATATTCCTGCTCGCGGTGCTCTCCTGGATCTCATCGGACCCGAAAGTGGTGCCTGGATGGTCGGAGCTGTTCAAAAGAGGCTATGTGACTGACTCGTGCTCCGGATTGGTCGCCGTCTTTTTGCTGTTTGTGTGGCCGAAGAAGAAACCGGATTTTCGAGTGTTTAGGAAAGGTAATCAGGGAAATTATTATGATTTTTGAAATCAGCATGAAATTCTGCGTTAAATGATATCCATATCGACTATCTTTGGTGGAATTTCGAAAACCAGTAGAGTGCTGCCGCAGAGAGCCGAAGAGCGCGCACCGAACGGACAGTTAATTTTAAAGGCGCATAACTCCGTGGAAAATCAACACTTTTAGATGATTTTTATATCATTGAAATCAGGAGGAAAATCTCTATCGATTGATATATAATTTAACAAATTTTCTAAACATTCTCAAAATTTTCAGACAAAAACCGTCCATCTGTCCGTCAGGAACCACTGATTGATTGGGATTGTGTAAGGCGAAGATTCCCCTGGTCTATTATTCTACTTTTGGGTGCAGGATTTGCGATTTCGGATGCAGTGAAGGTTGGTCTGGTAGTTTTGTAGTCTTTGTAGTTTTTGTAGTTCTCGTGGACAATCTCGCCAATTTTTCAAAGATTTTCTATTATAATTTTGTTTAGTAACTTGTCTTTGATAAGTTTTATTAAGAAAAACCGTGGAAAATGTGAAAAGGACACTAAAAACAGTGAAAAATTGTGGATTGATGCTGATTGGTCAGTTGTGTAGTTCTCGAGGACAAGTTTTCCATATTCTTGGAGATTTGTGTGTATTTCAGAGCTCCCTAGAGCTTTTTCAAAAATTCCTTTTGCTATTATGTTTTAAATTTAATTTTACATCTTCTCAAATCAAAATTATCTTATAAAAACCGCTCTATCGCTCAAAAAACTCGAAAAATCGCTGATTGGTCAACCGTGTAGTTCACGAGGACAATTTTCCAGGTCTCGGGCCTCTCGAGCCTAATCGCGTGCAGTCTCAACTCGACAATCTCCTCCCTCCCCTTCTTCGTGATGCAAGTGATCCTCTCCGTGGTGGTGGTGGTGATGACCGAGTTTTCCACAAACTCGGCCACGGCCTCCATCTTCATCCCGATCTCGTTCACGATGGCCGAGTCTGTTGGAGCACATCCGCTGTACTTTTCGATCCCTACTGCCATCGGACCGTCGTTTTCGTTCATGCTGCCCATGGCCACACCCGCCAATGCGATTGTTTATGAAACGGGCACGATGCGGATGATTGATATGGTGAGAATGTGATATCAAGGGATAGAGCTTGAGATGGTGGTTTTAATGATATAAAAATCATAAGGAATGGTTGAGTTTTGGCAGAGTTATGAGGGTTAGAAGTTTTGGTGTGGTGGTGCGCGCTCTTTGCGGCAGCACTTCGGGTTTGCAATTTGAACAGAATGTGGTTGATATGGATATCAATGGACGCAGAATTTTGTGCTGATTTCAATGATATAAAAACGATGAGAAATGGTTGAGTATTGGCAGAGTTATGGTGATTAGAAGTTTTAGTGCTGTGGTGCGCGCTCTTTGCGGCAGCACTTCGGAATTGAAATTTAACTAAAATTTAGTTGACATGAGTATCAATCAACGCAGAATTTTGTGCTTATTCCGATGATGTCAAAATCATCGGGAAATATTGAGTTTTGGCAGAGTTATGGGGGCTAGAAGTTTTGGTGTTGTGGTGCGCGCTCTTTGCGGCAGCTCCTATTGGAAATATTTTTAAAGATAAGTGATATGGGTATCAATCAACGCAGAATGTTATACTGAATCCATTAGTATATAAATCGTGTAGAAAAATTGACATTCAGGGAAGATATCCGCCTTTAAAGTTTCTTCGGCTCTCCACTTCCGAACCCACCCCCCGTTATCCACTCTACATTCAGAAACCCTACTCAAACCCCGTTTCAATCCTCAATATATCCGTATAACAGTGTCATATGCTACATATCCATTCCAGAAGAGAGCTATCTGGGGGTAATATGACAGTCTTTCACAGTGGGGTGCCCCTCCGTCCCAATAGATCGAAAAACGATGACGTCATCTCGACAGACACGCCAACAGAAGTCGAGAAATGAGCAGACATTGCGTGCTCATATTCTATTTGAATCCAAGATTAATTAAGTTGATTGAATGATTGTGAAGCCAGTTATTTAGGGCCGAAGTTGCGTATCGATTTGAGTCAGTGTATGGGGAGGGTTTAGGAAAATTCAAATTTCGCGCGCATTTTCAACGAAAATTAAAAACTTGCTTTCATCAAATTGTAGTCCTCAGTTTCATCTACAATTTACAAAAAAATTCATTTTGATCCGATTATTCTGAAGCGAGTTATGAAGCGTTCAAATTTGTCTATCGATTTCAGTCAGTGCGCGATGAGGGTTTAGGAAAGTTCAAATTTCGCGCGCATTTTCAACTATAATCACATCATTTTTATAATAGAATTGAAGTGCTCATTTTTATCCACAACTTTTAAGAAAAATCTCCCTGATCCGACTATTCTGAAGCAAGTTATGAAGCGGGAAACATTTCCCTACCAGCTAGTACAGACCACTATTTTGAAACCCTCATAACTCCACCCATTTTTGCTCTTTTCAGCTCAATCTTTTTGTAAGTTGTTGCTCACTACAAGGGCTACAACTTACTAGTTGTCAACTTTTTATGAAAATCCAAACCGAGCAAGATATTTTAGATTTTCAGAAACTCCCTTCTATCATAAACAGCTCATTCTTTTCAGGTCTCATGCGGCATCTTCCTCAACGTCTTCTGCATCATTATCACCGT
The DNA here is from genome assembly GCA_963572205.1 of Caenorhabditis imperialis. Taxonomy (NCBI): domain Eukaryota; kingdom Metazoa; phylum Nematoda; class Chromadorea; order Rhabditida; family Rhabditidae; genus Caenorhabditis; species Caenorhabditis imperialis. The sequence goes on from OY751541.1 coordinate 2,474,811, forward strand.
TATCAATATGAATACCTGGGCCTACTGGCTCTTCGACATGTCCACATACCCTGAATACGCTCTTCGCCACGCCACAAATATCACTAACTTTAATTCAACGATGACTTGTTTCTAATGTATATAAATCTAAAATAAACGTTTTCTCCAGATGACGTTCCCCCTTCAGATGACATTACACTGTGAGTTGCGCAACTCGTCTGCGGCTCACCGTAAGCGGCGGCTCCGCCTCTCCCAGTTGAACTAGACGCACGCGACGCGACACACAAACGCATTGGGCTAGAGTGGAAGGGTGACGAGAGTGACGCGTTGAGCAGAGACGCAGAGGAAGAGACAGCCATCATCGCATTCTTCCATTATTAACTTTTATGAATACAAAGACTTGCTTTTCTTCCGTAGTTTGCATTGATTTTCTCATTAATTCTCTGGTTTTAGAAATGGTCAAGATTCGAATACGTTTGGTCGGCGAAGAAGAGGCTCGAATGTTCGACAGGATTGAGTTGGATCCACAGGTTTTTCGTTTTATGGTTGATAATAATTGATTTTATGTGAATTTCAGATTCATGTTGATGACCTGGTGAAGCGTATTGAGACTATTACGAAGATTCCGCCCGACTTCCAAGAAATCCGATTTCGTGGCGAAAAAATACTCGTTGTGGAGTATCCTATTCAAGACATACAGTTTGGCGAGGAACTCGTTGTGGTAAGTTGAATTTTTACATTTTAAAATTTAATTTACTTTGAAGCGAGAACTAATTTTTTTCATTTTTCCTTTTCAAGTTATCAAAGTAGAATTTTGTTTTTTGAGATTCGAAAAAGTGAGATTAGTATCATTCGAAAGGTCTTTTTGTGAGGATTTCAAAACTGTTTTCCATTTTTGCTGAATGCCACTTTGAGCCGAAATATGGAGATCAAAAGGTTGAACTAGTGCATTTTTCTCCTGACGTCGCTTTCGGAATTGTGTCAGCGTACACGTTATGAACCTTTGAGCCACATCATTTTAAAGCATTTTCTACAATCTGAACAATGTTTTCTGTTCGGGGAAATGTTTTAAATGGGTCAATACTAATACACTTTTGGACTTGTTTTATTTTTTGAGCGTAACTTCAAAGCTCCATATCTCGGTTCAAAGTGTCATTTAGCAAAAATGGAAAACAGTTTTGAAATCCTCACAAAAAGACCTTTCGAATGATACTAATCTCGTTCTGAAAAGCCAACTTACGTGTGGAACATTCCCTAGTTAGTAAAATTGTTAATTTTCAGACACATTCTGAACTTTCACGGTGGACTGCGTACAAAAAATGTCTGGATTTGGTGCTAAAGAAGACGGATGACAGAAAAGCAAATGCAAGAGATGCTGTCAGACATCACGATCTTCTCATGAAATGTGGATTCTTCGATGTCTACCTCCAATTCGACGACTATCGAAAACAAAAACATTCTAAAGTCGCCTCTTGGACCGATGGGGACATCAATTTGATTCGTGATGCGGCAGAACAATACTTCCATCGTCTTCATGATCTGAAAAGAGGAAACCAAGAATCCGATTTTATTTGCAACTTCGAAGACAAAGATCTCGAATTAGGAGGCACATCTACTGGTACATTGCATTTGTTCGGATCCATGGTGAAGACTTCGTTTCGAAGTTCTACATCAAGTATGTTTTCGATTCATTCATTCAAGATCCGTTTTTTTTTATTTAGGGCCGAAGTTGCGTATCGATTTGAGTCAGTGTAGGGGGAGGGTTTAGGAAAATTCAAATTTCGCGCGCATTTTTGACGAAAATTAAAAACTTGTTGTTATCAAATTGTAGTTCTCAGTTTCATCTACAATTTACAAAAAAATTAATTTTGATCCGATTATTCTGAAGCGAGTTATGAAGCGTTCAAATTTGTCTATCGATTTCAGTCAGTGCGCGATGAGGGTTTAGGAAAGTTCAAATTTTTAGCGCATTTCCAACTATAATCACATCATTTTTATAATAAAATTGAAGTGCTCATTTTTATCCACAACTTTCAAGAATAATCTCCCTGATCCGACTATTCTGAAGCAAGTTATGAAGCGCGAAACATGTCCCTACCAGCTAGTACAGACCACTATTTTGAAACCCTCATAACTCCGCCCATTTTTACTCTTTTCAGCTCAACATTTTTGTAAATTGTAGCTGAAAACAAGAGCTACAACTTACTAGTTGACAACTTTTTATGAAAATCCAAACCGAGCAAGATATTTTAGATTTTCAAAAACTCCCTTCTATCATTATTTTTATCGAAATCAAGATTGATCTGTAATGTTCAGATGTCACCATTTTGGACCAAATAGCACAAGCTCGGGCCAGCCTCCGGACATCAACGAACTATACTGCTACAAGCTGTTGGAGCTGATCGCCGTCGGACCAACATGCCACATTGTTCCACCCATCATCACTACTGGAACAGAAACAAGCGTGTAAGGATATATACATAGTATAGAAACTGACTAGCTCGCTTGGGCCGGGCGAGAGCTTTCGAATGAACTAAGTTTCATCGTGATCCGACAACTTTGGGCCGAGTTATGAGCCTTTGAAGTTTTGCACACCTAAAGTGGTTGCAGCGCGGTCGCGTCGCGGCAGGGAGAGACGCAGAGAGAAAGGGGGAGACACCACGCGCAGGCGCGCGCGCTCACACGATGGAAGGTGAGAGACGCAGAGAAGCGAGAGTAATTGAAAGGGGGACCTTGACCATTTGTAGGTACATTGCTACAAAATGGGACGACAATTTTCAACTCATGGAGCACGTTATCCAAGAGAATGGTCTTACCGCTGATTTAGCCGTGCAGCTGGTTTTGCTGCGGGTGTTATTATTCATTGCCGACCTTCATCTACAAAACTGCGGTTTGTTTCAAAGTCTGAAAACCTGAATATTTATAAATTTCAGGGGTCTGGAAAGGGACCAATAACATTGCAATTGTTGACTTCGCACCGGAAAATGAGATTACAGTTCACGATGACATCAAAGCCCAACTGTTTACAACTTTTCCACATCCAAGATGGAAAGAAGAGTTCAAAGCAGTGAAAAATACATTGGACGACAACTCGTGGTTGAAGATAGCCAAACAGAATTTGGACAAGTGGGATTTGTCTCGGAAGATCGAACTGGCTCAAGAACAACTCGATCCCACAAAAGACGTTTTAAAAGGAATGGAACATCAACTGAAACAATACGTCGATACATTGAACAAGAATTTAGAAAATCTTCAAATTGTTTTGAATTCCACATAACACTAATCTTCGTCTTGCTGGGTTGTACTTGTGATCTCAGAACCATAAATAAAGCGTGTACCTCACATAGTATCTTTCAATTCTTGATTTCCAATACTTTGATTAAAGCAAGGAGTTCTTTCTCTAGCTTCATCATTTATTTACTAGGGAATGTTGGTAGGTTGGCTTTTCAGAACGAGATTAGTATCATTCGAAAGGTCTTTTTGTAAGGATTTCAAAACTGTTTTCCATTTTTGCCAAATGACACTTTGAACCGAGATATGGAGGGCAGAAGGTTGAACTAGTGCATTTTTCTCCTGACGTCGCTGTCGGAATTGTGTCAGCGTACACACTATGAACCTTCGAGCCACATTATTTTAAATAATTTTCTACAATCTGAACAGAAGACATTGAGGAAGATGCCGCATGAGACCTGAAAAGAATGAGCTGTTTATGATAGAAGGGAGTTTCTGAAAATCTAAAATATCTTGCTCGGTTTGGATTTTCATAAAAAGTTGACAACTAGTACGTTGTAGCTCTTGTATTCAGCTACAATTTACAAAAATGTTGAGCTAAAAAGAGTAAAAATGGGCGGAGTTATGAGGGTTTCAAAATAGTGGTCTGTACTAGCTGGTAGGGACATGTTTCCCGCTTCATAACTTGCTTCAGAATAGTCGGATAAGGATGATTTTTTTCGTATTTTGTAGATAAAATTGAGCACTTCAATTTTATTATAAAAATAATGTAATTATAGTTAGAAATGCGCGGAAAATTTGAATTTTCCTAAACCCTCATCGCGCACTGACTGAAATCGATAGACAAATTTGAACGCCTCATAACTCGCTTCAGAATAATCGGATCAAAATAAATTTTTTTGTAAGTTGTAGATGAAACTGAGGACTACAATTTGATGAAAACAAGTTTTTGATTTTCGTTAAAAATGCGCGCGAAATTTGAATTTTCCTAAACCCTCCCCCTACACTGACTCAAATCGATACGCTTTTTCGGTCTTTCGTAACTCGCTTCAAAATCATTCAATCAACTCAATTTTTCTAGGAAAATAAAGACAAAATCCCAAATTTACAAACCTTTATTTTTTTCCTGACACCCTAATCAACCCAATCACCAATTTCTCAAGCAACACCCCGCCGTCTACAAAATTTTCAAAACCCGAACAGTATTTGACCAGAAGTTGTCACACACTGTTTGATATTGCATTCAAGTAGAATATGAGCCCCCGCGCAATGTCTGCTCATTTCTCGACTTCTGTTGGCGTGTCTGTCGAGATGACGTCATCGTTTTACGATCTGTTGGGACGGAGGGGCACCCCACTGTGAAGACTGTCATATTACCCCCAGATAGCTCTCTTCTGGAATGGATATGACACTGTTATACGGATATATTGAGGATTGAAAAGGGTTTTGAGTAGGGGTATATGTAGAAAGAGTAATGTGTAAAGGTGTACAGAAAATCAACAGGTTTGAATGGTTTGGTATGTGTGGGTGTTGAGGAAAAGTGAAATATCCCGACTAAAACTTAAGATATCTGGGAGAAATTTGGCAAGGTTATAGATAACATACTAATATATAATGTATCAAAATTTCAATAAAAAACAATGATTTTGAAGAGAGTTATCAATGATTTGATTTTGCATTGTCAGAAAATTTGAATGTTGAAACATGGTTTTCAAAATTTTGAATTTCCCGCGTAGTTTTTGAGGTAGATCAACAATTGTTTGCACATCTGAAGTTCTATTAGTGATTTATTATTTGCAAAAAAATTTACCTGGATCCCATTATTCTGAAGCGAGTTATGAAATGTCCAAATTTGTTAATCGATTTTGTTAAAAATCTAGAGTGGGTTCAGGAAAATTCAAATTTCGCGCTCATTTTCAATCATAATCAAAAATTTGTTTTTATCAAATTGTAGTCCTTAATTTTATCTACAATTTACAAAAAAATTTACCAGGATCCCATTATTCTGAAGCAAGTTACAAGTCATCAAACATTCACTTCCCCATTTCCTATCCCCTAGTAATTGAAACCCTCATAACTCCGCCCACTTTTGCTCTTTTCAGCTCAATTTTTTTGTAAGTTGTAGCTAAATACAAGATCTACAAATTACTAGTTGACAACTTTTCATGAAAATCAGAACTGATCAAGATATTTCAGATTTTCGGAAACTCCCTTCTATCATAAACAGCTCATTCTTTTCAGGTCTCATGCGGCATCTTCCTCAACGTCTTCTGCATCATTATCACGGTGATCAATATGAATACCTGGGCCTACTGGTTGTTCGACATGTCCACCTACCCTGAATACGCTCTTCGCCACGCCACAAATATCACTAACTTTAATTCGACGATGACTTGTTTCTAATGTATATAAAATAAACGTTTTCTCCAGATGACGTCCCCCCTTCAGATGACATTACACTCTGAGTTGCGCAACTCGGCTGCGGCTCGGCTCACCGTAAGCGGCGGCTCCGCCTCTTTGACCGCCTGTTGCGAGGCCACGCCCACCAGGCAGCTCGCTCTCGCTCATTCTTTTGCTCTCTTTTGCTCGCGAGCTCTCCAGTTTTTTGCTCTTTTCTTCTTCATCTACTTCTGTATCTGATTCTTCATCTGATTCTAAATTCAGAATGGAGCCCCCTGCATCACCTTCTAAGAAGGCGAAGAGCTCCTGGTTGCTCTATGCTCTGGTGGCTGTCATCGTTGGAATCCTTCTGTGCGCTGGAGTCATCACTTGGTTGACGTTGCTGAGGTCTTCTGGAGATGGCCCGGAGTTCTTGAATTCCACGTCATCTGAAGTTGTCACGACGACTTCTGCTTCTACAACGACGATGGAAACGACGACGCCAATCACTACAACTTTGACGTCTTCTGAAGCAACGACGATGTCTTCTGAAGCTCCTGAAGCCACCACGTCATCTACCACGACGTCTTCTGAAGTCACCACGTCTTCTTCTGAACCTACGACGTCTTCTGAAACTACGGAAGCCCCAACGACTACAACCCAAGCTCCCGAAATCGCAATGCCAGTGGACATTGCCTCGATTCTTCAGGAAAAGAGCAAGGAATTCGAGGTGATTCATCTTGCCACGTGTCTTATCATTATGATAATATGATAATTCATCATTTGTAGAATAACAATGAGAGAGCAACTAGATAAGATATCCGATGACTCACCATTACACTAGCCATCAAGAAATGGGGGCCCTCTGCACATTGAGTCATTTGGAATTTTTGGGGAAACATGTGAAGAAATATAATAAGGAGATAGAGAGAGGATTGAGCCAATTTATAGGTTTTCTTCAAGTGCTATGGAGTTAGCTGTAATTGGGAGCTCATTACAAGGGTATTGAGTAGGTAGAAGTTTTATACTGAAGAGAAGATCATTTTGAGCAGATATATAGTGGATTGGACAGAAAAAGAGTTCAGAAACACACAGAAACTTCAAAAAATCCACTAGAAAACTGAAAAAAACTGAAAAAAACACTTTTTCCATCAATTTTCCATCAGTTTTGATATCAGTTGATGAAAAAGTTTGAGGGGTCATAACTCGGCTCTCAGAAATGGTAGAGAAGTGGTTTTTATACCAAACTGTAGCCAAATTGGTGTAAATTGCAGTAAAATACATCAAGTTTCCTATATTTCGGTATAAAATACAATTTTCTAGGGTTTCTCAGAGCGGAGTTATTATCACTTTAAGATGAGGAACCTTTTGAAAAAGTGATCATAACTCGGCTCTCAGAAATGGTAAAGAAGTGGTTTTTATATCAAATTGTAGCAAATTATCAGTTCTTTATGTTAAAAAATATTAAATTTGCAGCGATTCAGTGTAAAAATCACTTTCCTAGCTTCTCTGAGAGCAGAGTTATGAGCTTTTCAACTTGAGGTGCACTTTGGAGGAATGAGTATAACTCAGCTCTCGAAAATGGTAGAGAAATAGTTTTTACACCAAAATGTAGCAAATTATCTGTTTTTCATATTAAAAAGCATATTATTTGCTACATTTTAGTGTAAAAATCAATTTTCTAGGGTTTCTCAGAGCGAAGTTATGATCACTTTATGTTGAGGTGAAAATTGGAAAAGTGATCATAACTCTGCTCTCATAAATGGCAGAGAAGGGGTTTTTATATCAAAATGTAGCAGAAGTGACGTAATTTGTAGTAAAAAACATTAAATTTCCTACGTTTTGGTGTAAAAATCAATTTTCTAGCACTTTTGAGAGTCGATTTATGATCACTTTATGTTGAGGTGCACTTTGGAGGAATGAGTATAACAAGGGAACGACATTTGGAAACCAACCCTTTTTGCACTTTTTATTGCTTCTAAAAATCGCTCATAAATCCAGTATCCATAAACAAAAGAGCAAATCTGCTGAAGCGACCTGGTTTTCGAGTTATGATTTTTTGAAGTTTGAAAAAATCCTATTTTTTGGTAAAATAGTGTATAAATAACCCATAAAAACGAACTTTGAGACGTTCTTTTTTGGCAAAAATTCAGAAAAAGTAATTTAATGACAATCCTAACAAAATCAAAGTAAATCGAAAGAAAAAATTTTTCAATGGATTTTCTAAAAAATTTTCCGTTTTCCGATTTTTATACCAAAATTTAGCAAATAATTTGAATTTTATGTTAAGAAGTAAAAAATTGGCTACAAAATGGTGTAAAAACCATTGCTATATCATTTTTTAGAGTCGAGTTATAGTCCCTTCAATTTAAGGTAGTCAATTTTGAAAAGCTATCATAACTCAACTCCTAGAAAAGCTAGAGACCTGATTTTTACACCAGAATACAGAAAATCACTCCATTTTCATCAATACACCGATCCCATTCCCATTTACTCAAAACCAATCCCTTCCAGATCATTGAAAAGTGCGCCTTGATCACAGCCCTCCCAGTCCAGTGCAACGCGCCCACCCAACCGATCACCCTGTCCGCGGAGGATCCCGCCAAATTCACACCCCTCCACTACACCCTCAACATCACCATCCGCGACACCCGGAAGCCCGTCCTCGAGGGACACCTCCAATTATTCGCCCGCGCCGGCGAGCAACTGCAGGCCGTCTCACTGCACGCCGCCAAAATTCACAATCTGGAGCAGCATCGGATTCGCGTGGTGAATTGCGACTCGGGTAGGTGTGAGGAGAGCACTTGTTGCTCTTCTCGTTTTTCGTTTTTTTTACACTTTTTGGGTGAGCAAGAGGGATGGGGGGAGATGACAGGAGGGAGGGGAGGAGCGTGTTTTATGTGTGACAGGTGAGCCAAGACAAATTGGTTTTGATAGGGAGGAGGGTGGCCAGAGTTTTGAAATGGTGGGGAGCATGGTGTGGAGGGTGTAGATTTGAAAAATTGGGAGCTACAGTAGCGAAAGGGGAGGATTTTGAAAAGAGGTCATAACTCTGCTCTCAAAAGTGCTTCAGAACTGATTTTTATATCAAAGTGAAGAGAATTTCATTAACTTCAGCACAAAATGCACTTTATCAGCTACAATTTGATATCAAAACCAGGTCTCTAGCATTTAAGGGAGCCGAGTTATAAGCTTTCGAAGTGATGGGGGTACTTGATTTGGAAAGGGTCATAACTCTGCTCTAAAAAATGCTCCAAAATTGATTTTTATATCAAATTGTAGAAAATTTCACTGGCTTCAACATAAAATGCATTACAATAGCTACATTTTGATACAAAAGTCATCTCTCTATCATTTAAAAGATCCGAGTTATACGCTTTCAAAGTGAAGGGGTACTTGATTTTGAAAGGATCATAACTTTGCTCTCAAAAATGCTCCAAAACTGATTTTTATATCATATTGTAGAGAATTCGACTAGCTTCTATATAAATTGCACCTCATTAGCTACATTTTGATACAACAACCAGGTCTCTTGCATTCTTAGGAGCAGAGTTATACGCTTTCAAAGTGAAGGGGTACTTGATTTTGAAAGGATCATAACTTTGCTCTCAAAAATGCTCCGAAACTGAGAGTTATATCAAATTGTAGAGAATTTAACCAGCTTTAACAATAATGCATTTGATTGGCTACATTTTGATCTAAAAACCAGGTCGCTAGCATTTTTAAGAGCAGAGTTATGAGCTATCAAAGTGAAGGGGTACTTGATTTTGAAAGGGGCTCATAACTCTGCTCTCAAAAACGCTGGGAAAGTAATTTTTATATCAAATTGTAGCAAATTTCCTGTTTTTCATGATGAAATACAACAAATTTGCTACAACTTGGTATAAAAATCATCTTTGTACCATTTTCGAGAGCCGAGTTATGAGCTCCTTTTCAAAACCAACGCTCAACTTCGAGGGATCATAACTCGACTCTGAAAAATGCTCCAGAACTTGTTTTTATACCAAATTGTAGCAAATTGCATGTTCTTTAATTAGCTACATTTCGGTATAAGAATCAGTTTTCTAGCACTTTCGAGAGCCGAGTTATCAGCTCCCTTTCCCCAGGTTAATACACTCATAACTTGACTCTCAAAAATGCTAGAAAAATGGTTTTTGTACCAAACTATAGATTTTTTCATAATGTTCATCATTAAGACTATCAATTTTCCTACATTTTTATGTAAAAACCACTTTTTCCTGATTATCCATCATCGAGTTACGGCACCATTCACTTCCCAGACTTTTAGAACCATAACTCAAAAATCCTTCTGTTTTTTTGTTATAACTTATAAAAACTACAGCTGCTCTCTATTAGTGTGCTCAACTCAAAAAGAATAACATAATGATGCACTTATCGTATATACTTTTTGCTAAAAGCCTCTCCCTCTCCGTTCGTCATTTGCTCACCAGCTCCATAGCTCATAACTATGCGTTTCCTTCTGGCCATCGCCCAGCAGCTGTTCTTCTTCCCCGGTCATCCAATACTTTCTGTGCTCTCTGAGCCCCCCGACTCTCCTCCACGTCTAAATGTTTACGACCGACCGACGCCCTCGATGCGCAAAAACTGACTGGGGGTCAGCCGGGGAATAGAAGTTGGCTCTTACTGATTGGAAAGTTATGAATTTGGTATGAAAATGTGGAGAATGAGGTGGAAAATACAGTGAGCAAGATGAAACTGTTGAAATTCTGATGAAAATTTGGGTTTCAAGGGGTTTTTGAAGGGTAGTGAGATCAGGGACTTGAAAAAGAATGAAAAGTTTGAAAGAGCACATCTCGGCTCAAAGTGCTCCAAAATAGATGGATTTAGTATCAAAATGTAGGAAATTAGGTGTAAAATACAGTAATCAATTTTAAAATGTCAAAATTCTGATACAAAACTGTTTTTCAAGAGGTTTTTAATGCCCTGTTCTATTTGGACACGCTGTTATGACTGTAACTTGGAGAGTGCTTCTAACTTCACTCCAAAACATCGGATAGTGATGAATTTTAGATCAAAATGTAGATAATTTAGTCAATTTCATGATTATGTCAATTAAAACACTCTAAAATCAATGTGAAAACCAAAAAGTTCCAAGGTTTTGTCACCGCACCCCAATTTGACAATTTCACTATCAAAGGATAATGTGGCTCCTAAAAATGCCGCTAATTAGGTTTTTTAACGCAGAACTTGCAAATTGTATGTATTGTATTGGAATTGAAATCTGATTCTCTACATTTCGGTATAAAAACCACTTTTCTACCATCCTGGCGAGCCGAGTTATGACTTCTCCTTGTTCAGGTGAATTTTTAACATTTGAGCATAACTCAGCTCTTAAAAATGCTAGAAAACTGATTTTTACACCAATATTTAGCAATTAATGAGTACTACACTACAATCTTCACATTATCCTCTACATTTTGGTATAAAAACGACTTCTCTATCATTCTTAAGAGCAGAGCTATGAGCTTTTCAATTTTCGAACTTTCCAAACTTCAAATCTCACAAGAATACTTTGGTGCTCAAGGTCAGTGCTCCCGAACCCGATATCATATGTGGCCTCTCCACTAGTCATATTTCACTCGGGTGTCACCACACACCGCAACTGCTCCGCGAGCAGCCCATCGTAAATAGCGTAAACTAAACGGCGGCACCTTCTAGAAGAATGGTTTTTTATTAATCGGGCAACAGAAGACGTCAAGAATACTTTCAGGCGAAACAATCTGCGTGTCACGCATCCAGCAAATCGCCGATGTGGTGCACTTCGAGCTCGCCCAACCGGTCGCACCATCCACCAACCTGCGCGTCGACATCGACGGCTTCATCTCGGCCGACTCGGGACCGCACGTCTACAAACAAGTCCCCACTGCAAAGTGGAGGGTGCCACAAATGGTGGGCACCATCTTCGAGCCCACCTCAGCTCGCCATGTCTTCCCTTGCTTCGACTTGCTCCACCAAAAGGCTACTTTCGCATTGTGCATCAACCATGGAGCTCAGATGTCCGCCATCTCCAACTCGCCACTCAACACCAATGTATCCACCACGGGAATCAGTTGCTTTGAAAAAACAGTGCCACTCACTGCTCAACAACTCGGATTCGTTGCTTTTGAGAAGTCAAACAATCTGTTCCACAACACAACAACTGTGGATGGAGCCTATCTCCCGGAAATTGATATGATTTTCAATCTTAATGCCAAGAATTTGCAACAGTACGAATGGATCTACACCGAGATGACGAGGGTGATGGCGTTGATGTCCAAGTGGTCCGCTTTTTCGTATCCGTTGAGCCGGATGGAGGTCGTGGTGGCACCTGTGATGGCTGGACATTCTGCACTTGGAGTTATCACGCTTCCGGTAAGCATGGGGCGCTTTTCCTGAATTTCCCGGGGCTACGGGGAGCTTTTCAAAAAATTCTTTCCGTCAGTTTGTTCAGTTTTTCATTTTCTATCAAACTGTGGAAGTAAAATTTTTAAATTTTGCCTCAAAGCCTCGGAAAATTTAAAACACCACATCGAGCTCTATTTAACTATGCAGTTAAATTGGGTGATTTTGGAGCTCCTGTCCGCTTTTTCCAAAAATTCTTTCCGCTAGTTTGTTCAGAATTTAATTTTCTATCGAACTGTGGATCTGAAATTTTCAAATTTTGACTCAACGCCTCGGAAAATTCAAAACACCAAATCGAGCTCTATTTAACTATGAAGTTAAATTGGGTGATTTTGGAGGTCCTGTCCGCTTTTTCCGGAAATTCTTTCCGTCAGTTTGTTCAGAATTACATTCTCTATCGAACTGCAAAAGCAGAATTCTCAAATTTTGCCTCCTAGTCTCGGAAAATTTGAAAAACCATTTCAAGCTCTGTTAAGCTGTATACTTTTAGTGACCAATTTCAGGGCTTCTGGTTGCGATTTTCGTGAAATTCTTTCTGTCATTTTTTTAAAAATTTAATTTTCTATCAAACTATGGAAGCAAAATTTCAAAATTCAATCTGTCAGTCTCTGAAAATTCAAAACACCACATCGAGCTCTATTTAGCTGTATACTTCTAGTGGACAATTTAGGAGCTCCTATCCGTTTTTTCCAGAACTTCTTTATGCTAACTTGTTTAGAATTTAATTCTCTATCAAACTATGGAAGCAGATTTCCCATGTTCTGCCAAAAAACTCTAGAAAATTCAAATTTCCAATACATGCCCCATTTTCAATTTCCTGATCTTCCCAAAGTTCCCCACACCTTTCCCCACGATTCATTTCCCTTAATTTCATTATATCCCAAATTTCCAACTCATCATCTTCCAGGCCCAAGCGATCGCCTACCAAAAGCACACATCGACGCACGAGACGCTCATAAAAGAAGTGATCGGACAGTGGATGGAGGGAGTGGTGACCACCGAGCACACGTGTTTCGAGGTATAGTAACCGGATCCCGACTCGCCCGCATTGTTAAAACACATGTTATGATATTATTGGATTGGGACGCCGCCGTGTAATCCATCATAAAATCGCCAGCTTTTCACTTGCCGGATTGTAATAGTGGCGGTTTTGAAATACACGGGTGTAGAGAAATTACACGAAATGTGGGGATTTGGGAAGGGATGATGGGGGCGAATTTCGTAAAAAACGAAAATTTACGAAAAATCAATAAAATCCCAAAACCCTATCACATACCTCACTTTCCCATTCGAAAGGTACTCCTCCCACCGCCGCTCGCCTCCCCACCGCGCTCTTGTACGCACTCGGGCGCCACCCGCAGACACGCACGGATGGCCGAGTGGTCTAAGGCGCCAGACTCAAGCGCGTCACGCTTGCCTCAAGTTCGAGGTCTCCTGGGTGTTCTGGTACTCGTATGGGTGCGTGGGTTCGAATCCCACTTCGTGCAGATCTTTTGGTGCGCTAATCCACTGCAAACAGGTAATAAAGGCGGCTGTCTTGTATCTCATGTTTCGCGGAGGTTCTCAGAGGGCTCTCAGAAGGGGATAGGTTTACAAAAAAACGCGAGCAATTGCGCAATGAGGAACAGGCGGTCAACAGACGCAACAAATATACAATTTACGATTACACAAATACTGTTTAGAAAGCGCTCATCGCATATCTCGAGTGGAAGATCAACGAGGAGCTGCAAATTGTGAAAAAGACGAGGAAAATGGAAGTGTCGCGGATTCGGCCGAGAAATTTGAACGAGACGACGAGCGAACTGCGAGTTATTCGGCAGGTTGTGCAGAAGCCGACCAATTTGTGCTCGCCGCGATTCGTGGAGGTGTTTTACACGTTGGATGAGACTTATGGACAGGACACTGTCATTGGAATGATTCGAGTGGTGAGTGGAAGGGCGTTGATTGGGAGGTGGTGTAGTTCGAGAGGAGAAACGGGAGAAATTGGGGGTTTGAAGGCTTTTTGGAGGTTTTTTTTCGAGATTGCTGGACTAAATTGTGGAGTTTTGATTTTAAAGTCGAACTGTAAAAGAAAAATTTGAAAAGGTTCAATAAAAGAGCTGAAAAATTTGAAAAATCGTAGAAATAGTGCTGATTGGTAGGTTGTGTAGTTCTCGAGGAGAAGAAAATCAGTTTTTTGAATTTTTCAGGCCTTTTTTGAGTTTTTTCTGAATTTCCTTCGACAGTTTGGTTCAGCTTTTGATTTCCTATCTTCCTGACAAAACAGAATCATGAAAATTTTACTGAGCGCGCTGGAAAATTGAAAATACCGCGATAAGTGGAGAAAATTGTGGTTTTTTGAGTTTTTTCAGGGCTACTGGGAGCTTTTTTTGAAATTCCTTCGACCAATTTCTCCAGTTTTCAGTTTCCCATCGTTTTGTCAAAACAGAATCATGAAATTTGCACTGTTAGAGCGAGAATCTCTAAATTAACAGAGTTAGAGCGCTGATTGGTCGGTTGTGTAGTTCTCGAGGACAAAATCAGTGATTTTTTAGTTTTTCTGGACTCCTAGGAGCTTTTTCTGAAATTCCTTCAATCATTTTGTTAAATTTTTAATTTTCCATCTTTTTGGCGGAACAGAATTCTAGAAAATTCACTTTGAGTGCTAAAAAATTCAAAATTTTCCTTTTTTTCCAGATTTTTCCAAATTTTCCACGATTTTCTCCCTTTTCTCCATTTCTACAACACAAAAATCAATATTTTGCTTCCAGATCTTCGACAAATTCGCCTTCTCCACCGCCACCATCGCCGACTGGTCCTCGGCCGCCGAAACCGCCACCAGCCGTCCAGAAGCAGCCGCCCTGATCCGCGAATGGTTCCGACCGACATCCCTCACTCGCCCAGTCCTCCGCGCCGTCGTCTCCTCCAACTCGATCGACTTCCATCAGCTCACCGAAGAAACTTGGACAGTTCCCCTCGAAATCAGCGGCTCCACCGGCACCCAGCTCGCCGTCATCAGCGACCGCCAGCAGACAGTTCCGTTCGTCTCCACCGACTATGTGGTGGTGGACGCGCATCGCAAATCGCACGCCTTCGTGGTGTACGATGCGGACACGTATCTCCGCCTGATTCGTTGCTTCGGAGACTCTCGATGTCCGTCGAAGGAAATTGGCGGCATTTTCGCGGATCTCGGGGCGGCGTTGTTGGCGAATATTCTGCCGAAGCCTGAAAATCGGGATGTGGCCAAGTGGAAGTCGGTTTTTAAGGTTGGTTTTGGTTTTGGTTTTGTTTTTTTCTGAAATTTGGAGGGGGCGACTAGAAATATCATGGGGAATTCTAGGCCAACAGTTATTTTTTCTTTTTTTGAAAATTTGACTTTTTTTGTGAAATTTACAGTTTTTCCGAGTTTTTCTACAGATTTTCCAAGTTTTCTCACATTTTAATGACAAAAATAACGAAAAAAGAAAAGAAAATCGATTTTTCTAAAGAATTTCAAAGTTTTGGCGGGAAAAATCATGAATTTTTTGAAATTTTCTGAAAATTTTCCATTTTTTCACCGATTCCTGCCTTTTTCTGTACCTTTTATCGACATTTTGGATAAACGTGACCTAGAATTAACACTGGAAATTCAAGGCCACGGGTTTCTAGGCCACTTTTCGAAAAAACTGGTTTTCTTCGATTTTTAGCCTCAAATTCATTGTTTTGCATAGATTTCTTGATGATTTTTGTGATTTTCTAGCACATTTCCATCAGAATAGTGTTTATTTTTCTGAATTTCACTAAACTATTCATTTTTCCCGCTGAAAGTTCGAAAAACTTGCAAAAACATGACTTTTTCACGTTTTTTGTAGTTTTTGTAGTGAAAACGTGAAAACCTCATTAAAATCATTAGAAAAACTTTAAAAAACACCCCAAAAACCGTAAAATTCACGAAAATTCCCTAAATTTCACCAATTCCCACATGGCCTAGAATTCCCACTATTTTTCTAGGCCACCACCCCCTACAATCCCATAACTTCAAAAAACATGTTTCTCGAAAATCAATCAATATCAATCAATAAAACCCAATTTTTTGCAGTTCATGGCGCAACAGAATCTCGTGGAAGGAACCGCCGCGTGCTGTGTGGAGCACGCGATTCGGGAAATGAGAAAGTGCTCCTACTGGGACATCCAAGACGTGTGCACCAAGATCGACTTCAACACGGTGCTCGCCGCAGTCGCTTAAATTTATAAAAAATTTGAATTTGTCAAGAGATTTTATGCTGATTTGTGTCTAGTCTTTCGCTGAATTGGTGGTTGATTTTTTGATAGCTTGTAACTTTGCATGGAGTTGGAATTTTGGGATTCGGTTTTTTGCATTGGGTGCAGAAAATTAAGGGCTACAACTTTGTAGTTGAGCATTTTTCATGAAAATTCAAAATGAGCTCAGAAATTAGAATTTTCTGAACCGAGTTTAGCAGTGCTAAAAACGAGCTTCAGAAAATTCTATTTTCCAAGCTCATCTTTAATTTTCATGAAAAATATTCAACTACAAGGTTGTAGCCCTTAATTTTCTACACCTAATGTAGAAACCAAAATTTCAAAATTCCAATTCTGAAGCAAGTTAGAAGACGTCAAACCAACCACACCAACCTTCCCCATTGTGATCCTGTTCATAACTTTGCCCCGCCCCTTTTAAGGCTAAAGAGTACATTTTACCCATGTCTGTCCCTCCCTTTCCTCGATACTCATTTTCCTAGTACTTTTTTCCGTACAAAATGCTCAATTTATCTTGTAAAATGCTCATCTTCCGATTCTACCTGTGTCTGAATCCTTCCTTTTTTCTCTATTTTCAAGAGAAATTCTCACTTTTTTGAGAGCTTCTTTGTCTGTTTCTCATGGATTTTATGAAATTGTAAATTTTTTAATACGAAAATTGATAATAAAGATTTTAAAAATATTTCAAACAATTTTTTTGTTGTTTTTAAGTTTCAGAGCTCAATTTTTATGTTTTGTCTGAAATTTTAGAGCTAGAATCAAGCTACACATTGCTCTTCAACTAAAAACTTCGAAAAAAATGTGGTTTTTACTCAATTTTCCATTAAAAATGAGCAAAAATGAGCAAAACAGTTTAAACTTCGAGAAAAGAGCATGGAGAATAGAGAGACGCAGAGAAAAATGCAAGTGCGCTCCATTGGACTTGATTCGAAATTGCGCCGCGAAAATTTGAAATTTGGCATTTTGTGAGCTGAAAATTATCAATTTTTGCTCTTTTTTGGTTGTTTTGTGAGTTTTATTGATTTTTTGTATTTTTAACAGATTCAGAGTATTGATTTTTGTCAGAATAACTGGTTTGTGATGAAAAATTATGGAAAATAAGGGAAAATTCGAGGAAAATGGTTTTTTCCTGATTTTTCTCTGTTTTTTCTCTGATTTCTCTTGATTTTACTTGATTTTACATCAAAACCCATCAAAATCTTCAATTAATTTTCAGAAAAAAAAGAAAATCAAAAATGGAAGACCGCAAAGAAGCGATGCTGAAAAAGCTAGCAGCGCGACACGAACAACGTCTTCTGAAGACCGTCAATCAGCCGCAGAAGAAGATCGACCTGAAGGCGACGGAGAAGGCGTTCCTTGACGCCACACCATCCACCCACACCCCCACCCGACCCGCCACCATTGAATCCACCGACTCGCCCATCCTCTCCTTCGACGAGGCCGCTGAGAAGCAAGTGGTGGCGTTGTCCACATGGTGCAACACCATGATAGGCACAGATCAGACCGAGGAGGTGGATCTGGGTGCAACTAAGGCGGAGGCGTGCAAACGCATTCAGAATATGCTCACCAAGAAGAGCTCCGAAGAGCCCCAAGAAAGAGCCCCTCGGTTTCACAGACTGTTCGAGACAAATGACGCCGTGAAAATCAAACAAAAGTGCCAGAATATTCTGATAGACTCGGGCGTCGATGAGTCCATCAAAGAGCTGCTCTCCAAGGGCTTTCTGGCGGTGCGAAATGAGCTCGCGGTGTACTCTGACCTCACTGTGCACACCTCGCTGCTCCGCATCTTCCTCTCGTTCCATCCGGTGTGGCTCAAAGCTGCTCTCGAGGCGATTTTCGATGTGAGCATCGCGAGCCGCAATCTGATTGGGAATTTGTCGAGATTGCTTATTGAACGCGTTTTTTCGAATCCCAGAATGCTCAAGAACAAGAAGTTCGCGCAGGGATCTGGAAAGTTCGTTTTTTGCTCATAGTTTTTCATAATTTTCATTTGAAAACTGGATTTTTGAAGTTTTCTAGTGAAAAATCATTGAAAAAAAGTCACATTTTGACATGAAAATGTGTTTTTTTCCACAATTTCAGTTCGAATTTGCTCAAAAATAGAGAAAAATCATCAAAATTATGATATTTTCAATAGAGAAAATGAAATTATCGCGATTTTCAAGAGACTGACTGCTAATTCCAAAAATATCGACATTTTTATATCAATTAACGCAGAATTTTATTCTGACCATGAATTCAGTAACTATCTTTCATGAAAATCACTTTTTTAACGAGTTTTGAGCCATTGAAACCGTCAAAATGTGATTTTCTGTAAAAATACCTACTGAATTCGTGATCAGCATGGAATTATGCGTTGATTGATATAAAAATCTGAATAGTTTTAGAATTAGTAGTCAATATTTTGAAAAATCGCGAAAATTTCAGTTTCTCTGGAGAAAATTCATGATTTTGATGATTTTTCTCTTTTTTTTGAGCAACTTCTAACTGAACCAATGAAAAAAACCAATTTTGATGCAAAAAATGTGTTTTTTCATGATTTTCCACTTGAAAACTACATTTTCAGCTGAAAATTCAGTTTTTAAGTGAAAAACTATATGATTTTCACCATTTCCCCCCAAAAACTGCAAAAATTGCAGACCAATCGTGACAGCGGCTGGAAAAGAAGCCCTCCACCGTCACTTTCTTCTGATTACGATGAAACTGATGTTCCTCATCGAAACCGCCCATTCGCAAAAAGTGATTCCGAATTTGACGAGAATCTTCACCAAATCGTCGACTTTCAAGTCTCTTGACGAAATGTGCAGTGAGCTCACCAAAGAGCTGCTCTCCGGAAGCTCCGCCCCTTTGAAGAAGGCGTTTGTGAAGATTGGATTCACGCCTTCTTATGTGCAGTCGTTCTTTGAGAACTATGACTATCAGGCGAAAGGGTTCAGCGATTTTCAGGATGGACTTATTCTTGCGTTAGTCGGCTCTTTCGGTGTACTTCTCTCGGAGAAGGGGCGTGGTCTAGCAGCGAACACTTTATGTTTTTTTCCTGATTTTCGTTGATTTTTAGTGAATTTTTTCCAGTTTTTCCGTTGGAAATATGCTCAAAACCGATCAGACACGCTCACGACAATCCACGTACTTTTCAACTCGATTTTGATCTACCTTTCCCAAAAATTCACTGATTTTCCTCGTATTTTGCTCATTTTCAGTCATTTTTCCCTGATTTCAAGTAGAATTTCATGAATTTTGGGTTAATCCTACAAAAATGTCTGAAAAACAGAATTTTCAGAGATTTTCATTCGGATTAACCTGAAATTCATAAAATTCTACCTGAAATCAGTGAAAAATGACTGGAAATGAGCAAAAATCAGGGGAAATCAGTGAATTTTTGGGAGAGCTAGATCAAAATCGAGTTGAAAAGTACGTGATTTGTCGTGGGTGTGTTTGATCTGAAAATTTGAGCATTTTCGCTGCAAGCCACGCCCCTTGTCCACGAGAAGTACACAAAAAAAATCAATTATTCCAGAAAACTCGTGGAAACAGTGGGCGAGCTAAAACACGGCGAGCTCCTCCTAAAACTGCGCGACCCGCAAGGCGACCGCATCCGAAAAGTGAACAACGTGAAAGTGGTGCTCCAGAAGATGTCGGAGCTCGGAATCCACACGGAAGACGTGACGCCGTCGTGCATTGTGGCTGGAAAGAAGGCGGAGATTCTGGCGATTCTCTGGTCACTTGTAGGCGTGCGGGTGGCCAAGGAGAAGAAGATCAAGGTGGTCAGAAGTCAGGAGGAGGATAAAGAGAACCCTCAGAAGTCACGAAGAAGATCGGCGATCCATGATGACGTCTCCAGCGAAGTTCTGAAGACGTGCAAGGAATTCGGAAGAATGTGGGACATCGAGGTGCTCGACTTGGACTCGCTTCTTGATGGACGTCTTCTGGCGAAGATCTGGAGCACACATGCTCCGAACGAGGCGCCGATTGAGATGTTCGAGGGGCGGGGCCTGTGGGAGAAGGTGGTGACGGCGGCGGAGACGGAGCTGCACATCAGAAGAGGGCTCGATCAGAATGTGGCGCTGTTCGCCAAGGAGTTTATCAGAAGGGCGCAGTTGGTGAAGATGTATAATGAGAGAGCGGCGGTTATTCAGAAGGCGTGGAGGGGATATGCTTTTAGGAAGGTAATAGAGTGTGAATTTCACGATGAAAGGAACGAACTGGTGCGTGTTTTGACGCACCAAAAATTATAGTTATAGTGCGCTTGAAGTTAACAGTTTCGGGATTTCCTCCGTTTTCACTTCACTCACAAGGAATGTGTTTTTGGTTAGGCTTTGAGAATTTTATATAAATTTGGTCACTGATAGTTTCGACGTCGCTGATTCTGAATCTGAAGTCAGAATTTCTGTAATTGATCTCATTTTTGAGAAAAAATGTGTCAAAGCCATTTTCAGTGCTATTTTCTCCACTATTTCGTAACTATCGAAAATGTCGACACGTGAACACGTGAAAACATGGAGGAAAATAGCACTGAAAATAGCTTTGACACATCTTTTCTCAAAAATGAGATCAATTACAGAAATTCTGTATTCAGATTCAGAATCAGCGACGTCGAAACTATCAGTGACCAAATTTATAGAAAATTCTCAAAGCCTAACCAAAAACACATTACTTGTCAAATAATTTTTGAGATTTTTTGTTCAAAAATTGCTGTTTTCAGCCCTTTTTGCTCAAAAAATCACAAAAAACCCACTGAAGCGTGTTCTGACGCACTAAACGCTCTTTTTTTTTCCTATCAAATGCCTAACATAGACCATCAAATATCCCACGACAAACCATACACTGATATACCAGTCTATCGCTGAAATTCATTGATTTTCATTGAGTTTTGCTCATTTTCAAGCGATTTTCACTGATTTCGGATAGAAAAAAACGAGATGTCGTTGAATTCTACTTGAAAACAGTGAAAATCGCTTGGAAATTAGCAATTTTCAATGGAAATCGATAAAATTCAGTGGATGATCAGTATATGATTTGTCGTGGGGTGTTGGGTGGTCAATTTCGGCAATTTGATAGCAAAAAATGTGCGTTTAGTGCGTCAAAACACGCTCCAGTATGTTGTCCAAGACAACTACAAAACACTCATCTTTTTAGAACCCTCCAAAACTCTACTCGATCGTCCTTGAAGCCGTCGAGCAACGACGTCGATCGATCACGTCTCCAGAAGCGCGTCTCTCCACCTTCAACGACGCCACCTTCACCATTCCACGTACTCCTGGAGCCGTCTCCGAGAGAGATTCACTCTGCGATTCCACTTTCACAGTCTCCAGGGATTCTGTCTCCAGTGGCTCTTTCAAAATGCCACGTACCCCCGCGAGAGTCACCTTTGCCAGTCAGACGATTCAGAAGGTCATCGTCGAGGAGGAAGAAGACGATGAAGACGTCACCATTGTGCCGAGCACCGAGAAGAAGAGGAAGATGGGAGGGGTGAAGGTTTTTGAGGAGGAGGAGGAGAAGGAGGTGAAGACCGAGGAGATGCTCGATGAGCCAGAGCTTCGCGAGGTCTATGTGGAGGCTCCTGAAGACGTCAAGAGCTCTGAAATTCTTGAAAAGTCCATGCTCAATGAGCCAGAGCTCCAGGAGATTAACATTGATGCTCCAAGTGCTCCAAATGCTCCAGAAGACCCTGAAGACGTCAAGAGCTCTGAAATGCTCCAAAACTCGATGATCAATGAGCCAGAGCTCCACGAGGACAACATCAATGCTCAACATGTTCCAGAAGATGTGCAGAACTCGATGCTCAATGAGCTCGAGCTCCAGGACGGCAACATCAATGCTCCACAATCCCCAGAGCACATTCAGAGCCCCCAAATGCTCCAAAACTCAATACTCAATGAGCCCGAGCACCACGAGATCAATCATGATGCTCCACATGCTCCACAAGACCCTGAAGTTGTCCAGAGCACCGAAATGCTCCAAAACTCGATGCTCAATGAGCCCACCCATCACAATGCTCCAGAACACCTCCAAAACCCCCAGCTGCTCCAGGAGCTCCCACCGGCCACCGAAGACGCCTCGAACGACTCGATCGACAACTCGATCACCCAAGGCCATCTAGTCCGCCGAGCCAAAGAGCTCAACGTGCTCCGCCGCCACCAACAAGAGTTCGTCGACTCTCACCACCTGGACCTTCCATTGGCTCACGACGAGCAGGAGAACATTGACGATCTGCGTCGGTTGCTCCGCGAGACGCGCGAGTTGAAGAAGAAGCAACTGAAAGTGGTAAGCCACACCCTTTTATAGATATATTAAGTCTCAAGGAGTTACAGGCGAGCAACTTGCGGCAGCTCGAACGACAGGCACTTGCCAATTGTCGCTCGGGAGCCGGTCTCGATGAGGCGATGCTCGAGAGTGAGCAAGAGTCGTCTTCAGTTGCTCCAGATGCTCCAGAAGCACCAGAAGCTCCAGAAGAGCTCATCTTCATAAAAACCACCACTGTCACCATTACAACGTCTTCTGAAGTCGTCGTGATCCCATCTCTAGAATCCCGTGCCGCCCTCACCATCCAGAAGGCCGTTCGAGGCTTCCTGGCACGTCGTCGAGTCCGTGGAGAGCTCGAGGAGATGCGTCGACGCATTCAGCTCTATCATGATGCTCTGCTCCATGAGAACGATCAGTTGGCGTCGGTTGGCAGCTCCGCGGAGCCCTACTCGAGCTCCATCGAGTCGAAATTGAGGAGGGCGGCGATGCACGGGCTCACTAGTGATAATTTGCATTTTGTGCATCTTGGAGCCACTATTATTGGTAAGAGTGGAGTTTTGAGCAAGTATATTTCACTCTATAAGTGCTCCGAGCTCATAACTTGCTCAGCATAAAATTCTGCATCGATTGATACCAAAATTCCTATAATTTCAAGAATTCAACCCATTATTTTTTATCCCTTATCAGTAACAAGCCCCGCCCCTTTTTCCAGACCGCATAACGGAGCTGGTGCCATCGCTGCTCGAAAAGTTCGTCGTGGAGCTCAACGGCATCTCGCTGATCTACGACATTCTCCGCGTCGCCGACCGCGGAATTCCCTACAAAACGATCCTCCAGCCGCTCTTCAGCATCCTCCACAAATCGTTCCGCCACGTGTCCAAAGAGCACATGGAAGAGCCCGTGGTGCCTCTGCTCCCGAAGCTCACTGGCCGGCTCGCCGAGATGCTCCTCATGTATTGTGGCGAGAAGGAGAATTGTATGCGACTCGCCGGTGTGCTCAACACGATTGGGAGACGGTGGCCGAGCAAGAAGAGCACGCGACTTGATAAGGCTGCATATTTTATTGAGAAGTCGATTAAGTTAGTGTTGCGGAATTTGAAATTCTAAGTTTTTTTGGAAAATTTTTGAAATTTCGAGAAAAATAGAGTAAATTGCTCTCAAAATTCGAAATTTCGAAAAAATGCGGTGTAATTCTCGAGGAAACCACTTTTTCCTTATAAATCCGTGATTGCACACTTTTCAAGCTACAGTAATCTGCGAAAATTGGTAAAATTATCAAAATCTATCCGAAATGCATTTGGCTTTTGAATCCTCTCTGGGTCTTACCGCGAACTTTGAATTTTTGATTAGAACAATCAAAAATTCAATTTCCCCGGTAAACCCCATTGAATTTTCAAAATCCCCAATGTTTTTCGAATAGTTCTGATAATTTTTACAGTTTTCCCGGTTACGGTATCTTGAAAAATGTGCAATCACTTTGACGCGGAAGCTATGCTCAAATTTTGCAAATTTTCTCAAAAACTAAAAAAATTTAACATTTCCAGAAAAACGAGCGATCCGGAGTGCCGTCAAGAGCTGATGTCGTTGAAGACGGTGTGCGATCTACTCGTCTGAATTAAGCCCCGCCCCCTTTCATCATACTGAAACGTGTAGAATAATATGCATAATTTCTCCTTTTTTTTGTTGTAATTATCGTCGTGGCCCTCCATTTTCATTGATGACCTCTGGATTTTTATTCGAAAAATTTAAATTTTCCATTTATTTCCGAGTTTTGAATTCGACAATTTCCCAAAAATCTAATAATTTCGCAATGGAAAACAAGGACGAATCGAAGAAGGGTTATGTGGAGAAGTTGCTCTGTCCGGGGCTCCGACACGATGAGCTGCTCACGGATGGACCCAACAACTTCAACCAGCAGATCGAGACGGAGGAGACGACCGAAGTGCGCAAGACGTTGGGAATGGGCGGAGCTTCCGGTGCTCCGGGAGCCGTGGAGACGATTACGACCACTGTCAGCATGAAGAGATATCTTTATGTTCATGGGCATGAGTGAGCTTTTTTTTTAAATCTTTTTTTAATGTTTTTTTTTTGTTTTTTTACTCCGCAGTGATTGCTCACTTTTCAAAATACTTTTTTCCCGGGAATTTTGAAAATTATCAAAATCTTTATGAAAAGCATTCTGATTTTCAATCCTCTTTGGGTTTTACCAGGAAATTTGAATTTTTAATAGAAATTCAAACTTCCCCGCAAACCCCACTGAATTTTCAAAATCCACAATGCTTTTCAAACTGATTTTGATAATTTTCCGATCTCCTGGTTTACGGTATCTTGAAAAGTCCGCAATCACTTTGACGCGGAAGCTATGCCCAAAATTTCCAAATTTTTGTCCACGAGAAGTACAAAAACTGATTTTTTTCAGGACGATTTTCGAGTTGTTCATGCCGCACATCCTCTTCACATTCTCCGCCATTTTCTTCCTCCAATCCATCTGTGCTGCTGTCGTCATTTTTTCATAAATATTGATTGATTCTCAATAAAAATATTTTTATTGATTTTTTTTTAGGGAGGATTTTTTCCGGCTCCAAATTGTAGGTGGCAAGTTCTACATACAGTTTAAAGAAATTCAAGCTTTCGTTTTTGCATGCTTGTTCAGAAATCCCAACGTCTCTTGGTGGCAAGGTGGTGATGATGGTGCACTGCAGATTGACGTTATCCTATCAGTATAACGAACTATTCAAGAATCTTCAGGAATGCATCTGGAATTGCCCTGTGCATCCAACTATCGCAAAGCTGATTTTCTGATTTTCCTCTCCGTGCCAATGAAACAAAAAAGAAAACCATGAATTAAAGTTTCAACAGGTTTATTATTATTTTTTAATTATTAAACAAAAAAAAAATACAAGTTGAAGACTCGAAAAAAAAACAACACAATTAAAAGCAATTAATTAAACGCGGGAGACCACGTAACTTGGAATGTATTTGGCAATCATCGCCATGCTGATCTTCGCGTCCTTGTTGTTGCGCAGCTCCTCGGGATGGCTGTGGATTGTGGCAATCAACTCTCGGCGCTGCTGGACGGTTGCAAAGTGGAACACGCGTTGCACCGCGTGCTCCGCCTCTGCCGTCCCAATCATTTGAATCAGTTGGGGGAGCGATCTGTAAGAAATATGTTTAGTTTTGTTAAAATATTCTGATTTTCTGCTATAAACACACCTTTTCTCCTCCTTGCACACTGCGCGAATCAGTATTCCCTTCTGGAAGTTGGTCGTCAGCATCAGGCACTTGTCCACCACGAAAGACGCGTGCTTCTCCATCGCGTACTTTGACCACTTTGGCGCGATGCCCGTCATGATCTGCTCGCGGTGTCGATCCGTTCCGTACTCGAGGCAGCATCGGAGTGTGTGCGTTCCGAACGAGTTGTCCATCAGGAAGTCAAAGTGCTGCAGGATCTTTGGAATGATTTCCTCCAGTTGATCCTTGGTGCCGAGCTCGAGGCAACATTGGATCACGCGGTTTCCGAACTGATCGGAAGCCACGTCGCGCACGGTCTCCGAATCCACAGCGATGTCGTCGAGGATTGCTTGGAGAAAGTCGGGTCCTGCCACTCTGATTGCTTGTTGGATGGCATGGTTCCCGTGCTGGCTCTTGATCAGCTCCATGGAGTGTTTGCGGAGCGCCGTGCAGATCTCCTGCACAAGTTGAGGGTTGATGACGTCAATCGCTTTCTGGATGACTCGGGAGGCACGGTTTTGGGTCGAGTTGAACTTGACGTCCTCCAGAATCGCCATCACAATGCGCTCGTTGTAGCGCTCATTTCCGAGTTCGAGGAACTTTTGGACCACGTAGTTGCCATAGACATCGTCCAAAAGTGTTGGGAAGTGGCGGTAGAGCTCTTTGAACACGATATCCGTCTGCTGCTCGTTGCTCGTTTCCAATTTCGTCTGGATGAAGAGTGCTCCTTGTGGCGACTGCGCGAACTGGAGCATCGATCCACGGATGTTCTCCAGCTGCAGCTTCTTGAAGCAGTACGGCTTCTCGTTGTACTTCTCCACCAGCCTGTAGTTTGGCTGCTTCGCTCTCCTGCATCTGTTGTTCTGCGGAAGCATTGGTGGCTGCATCTCATCCTGCATACTCTGGATGACCATCTGTCGAGCGAGTTCAGCTGCCTCCCTGAAGTTCTCCTCGAGGTAGAGTCCTTCAAAGTCCAGCTCAAAAGGCCGCACTGGAAAGAGGCCTTCGTGGCAAGTGCACCTGAGGTGTGCCTGGCAGGTGGGAGGTGGCACGGATCCCATCGATGGCATTGGAGTGGCCGGCACGATCACAGCTGGTTGTCCATAACTCATGAAGTAAGGTTGGGGGTAGACAGACGCAGCATTCACGTCCGCATGGATCTGGAAACAATTGGCTTGTATAGATAATAAACTCTATCTTTACTATTACTAACGGACAAATTCTGTGTGTCTGTCGGTGTATCTGTGAGTAGCGGACCCTGGAGAAGTCCCTAGAAATAGGAATGAGCCCAATTTTCGGTTACGGCCCTTATTTGGTGTCGCGATGATGCCCGTCCAAACTAGAAGTTGATAGCTTTAATTTGAAGGGTACTTTACCTAAAAATTTCTGAAAATGGCCCTGCGAGGGGTCCCAAAACCGCGTGCACATGTACGCACCTGCGCTGCCCCTTTCAAGTGTGTCGGGGTGGTCCCGGCGGTTACGCGGGCGGATGGTGTGCAGAGGGTCAGGGGTTCGATTCTTTTCGAGTCAAAATTTTTTTGCTTTTATTGGGAAAGTGTATTAGGACATTTAGGCAAGTTCCCGGCCCCATAAGAAGCCAGCCGAAGAGCTGCGCAGCAGCTCGACCGGCTGGTAGACTATAAAACACTTTTAAACTAATAGTAACTCACCATTTGCACTTGGGCAAAGTCTCCTTGAACAAGGCCATACTGTTGGCAGAGCGACTCAGCAGAGTTGTTGAACATGATGAACTTGAACGTGTTCTGAAACGAGTTGGTAGAAAAGTGGAGAGCCAAGAAAAGACGGAAAAAGGAAGAGAAAATATAAGCGACCATTCAAGACCGATCAGAATGGACCGAATGAAGAGGATGGGTGTGCAAGGGGGCGAGTCAGATGGGGGCCGTAAGAGGGCGTGGCTAATGGTCACTTTGCAAAGGTGGTGATGATGGCATACGTGGCAAATTGTAACGTATCGTCATGAGAAAATGAACAAGACTTTCAACTGTATGAAGCAATGCTTCTGTAAACTTTGAAATATGAATGAAGACTCACACTTCAACACAGCAGACAAAATAAGCAAATTCATGGTTCTGTTTGTTCCACACATGAAAAAAAGAGAAAAAAAAACAAAAGACTTCCAGCACTGTGTAGTTTCCATCAGAAAATCAGCTAGGGTGAGCGCCATGCAGATAAACAGAATTCATTCGTTAGTAGTATTAAAGATACTTTCAATATTTTAGAGCATACTGCTTTTTGTTTCAGAAACCGGT
This sequence comes from Caenorhabditis imperialis, assembly GCA_963572205.1. Taxonomy (NCBI): domain Eukaryota; kingdom Metazoa; phylum Nematoda; class Chromadorea; order Rhabditida; family Rhabditidae; genus Caenorhabditis; species Caenorhabditis imperialis. The sequence continues at coordinate 2,502,782 of OY751541.1, forward strand.
TGTTTATGCTTCGGGGTCATACTGAACAGGTAAATCAGTTTTGATTTGAAGATTTTATTGTGAGGTGTGCATTATTGTTTCAAGACTTCCTTCCCATCCCCTGTAAAGCAAAATATGATGCTCCAAAGATTGGTTCAAATCTAAACACAATTGTTCTTTGATGAAATACGCTTCAAATCTTATGTCACTCAACTACAAAAAATGGTTCACTGTTTCATTTTTGGGTTACGTTCAGTCTTTATCAATAAATAAGTCAATATCCCATGTCAAACCAATTTGTATTTTGTTGTGGAGCATTTTTTCCGGTTTAAAGAAATTCAAGCTTTCGTTTTTGCATGCTTGTTCAGAAATCCCAATCCCAGGCAGGTGTCTCTTGGTGGCAAGGTGGTGATGATGGTGCACATGTCGAAATGTTGTAAAGTGTTGTCCAGGTGCTAACCACAAAAGGCATCAGGGCAACTTTCTGTCATATCCGGTCATTGAAGATAGGTGGAGATGATGGTGCACCCTGTGACATGCGAGTGTTCTTTTAGGAACACAATCCCTAAATATTTGTAAAAACGTTACAGTTTACTGCTCTAGATACGATGTTACAGTCATAAAAAGGTTGTAAATGCTCACAATTAGGAGAATTTTTACAGATATGTTCGTTTTCAGTTTTGCTCTGTCTGTAGAGAATTTCAGGATTAGTTTATTTGTGCAGAGATGCTCTTGTATTTGAGGAATTAACAAAAAAACATCTTTTTGATTAAAAAGACATACATAGTTAGTTTAAAACCATAATTTTTATCCTGACCCTGCACATTTTCGACTTTATATAGTACTCCACCTGCCAATATTTCAAAGTTTACATAAGCATTGCTTCATACAGTTGAAAGTCTTGTTCATTTTCTCATGACGATATGTTACAATTTGCCACGTATGCCATCATCACCACCTTTGCAAAGTGACCATTAGCCACGCCCTTTTCCGGCCCCCCATCTGACTCGCCCCCTTGCACACCCATCCTCTTCATTCGGTCCATTCTGATCGGTCTTGGGTGGTCGCTTATATTTTCTCTTCCTTTTTCCGTCTTTTCTTGGCTCTTCACTTTTCTACCAACTCGTTTTTCAGAACACTTTCAAGTTCATCATGTTCAACAACTCTTCTGAGTCGCTCTGCCAACAATATGGCTTTGTTCAAGGAGACTTTGCCCAAACGCAAATGGTGAGTTACTAGGGAATGTTCCACAGGTAAGTTGGCTTTTCAGAACGAGATTAGTATCGTTCGAAATGTCTTTTTGTGAGGATTTCAAAACTGTTTTCCATTTTTGCTAAATGACACTTTGAACCGAGATATGGAGGGCAGAAGGTTGAACTAGTGCATTTTTCTCCTGACGTCGCTTTCGGAATTGTGTCAGCGTACACACTATGAACCTTTAAGCCACATCATTTTAAAGCATTTTCTACAATCTGAACAATGTTTTCTGCTTGGGGAAATGTTTTAAATGGGTCAATACTAATACACTTTTGGACTTGTTTTATTTTTGAGCGTATCTTTAAAGCTCCATATCTCGGTTCAAAGTGTCATTTAGCAAAACTGGAAAACAGTTTTGAAATCCTCACAAAAAGACCTTTCGAACGATACTAATCTCGTTCTGAAAAGCCAACTTACCTGTGTTTTATAGTCTATAGAGTTTATTATCTATACAAGCCAAATGTTTCCAGATCCATGCGGACGTGAATGCTGCGTCTGTCTACCCCCAACCTTACTTCATGAGTTATGGACAACCAGCTGTGATCGTGCCGGCCACTCCAATGCCATCGATGGGATCCGTGCCACCTCCCACCTGCCAGGCACACCTCAGGTGCACTTGCCACGAAGGCCTCTTTCCAGTGCGGCCTTTTGAGCTGGACTTTGAAGGACTCTACCTCGAGGAGAACTTCAGGGAGGCAGCTGAACTCGCTCGACAGATGGTCATCCAGAGTATGCAGGATGAGATGCAGCCACCAATGCTTCCGCAGAACAACCGATGCAGGAGAGCGAAGCAGCCAAACTACAGGCTGGTAGAGAAGTACAACGAGAAGCCGTACTGCTTCAAGAAGCTGCAGCTGGAGAACATCCGTGGATCGATGCTCCAGTTCGCGCAGTCGCCACAAGGAGCACTCTTCATCCAGACGAAATTGGAAGCTTGCAACGAGCAGCAGACGGATATCGTGTTCAAAGAGCTCTACCGCCACTTCCCAGCACTTTTGGACGATGTCTATGGCAACTACGTTGTGCAAAAGTTCCTCGAACTCGGGAATGAGCGCTACAACGAGCGCATTGTGATGGCGATTCTGGAGGACGTCAAGTTCAACTCGACCCAAAACCGTGCCTCCCGAGTCATCCAGAAAGCGATTGACGTCATCAACCCTCAACTTCTGCAGGAGATCTGCACGGCACTCCGCAAGCACTCCATGGAGCTGATCAAGAGCCAGCACGGGAACCATGCCATCCAACAAGCAATCAGAGTGGCAGGACCCGACTTTCTCCAAGCAATCCTGGACGACATCGCTGTGGATTCGGAGACCGTGCGCGACGTGGCTTCCGATCAGTTCGGAAACCGCGTGATTCAATGTTGCCTCGAGCTCGGCACCAAGGATCAACTGGAGGAAATCATTCCAAAGATCCTGCAGCACTTTGACTTCCTGATGGACAACTCGTTCGGAACGCACACACTCCGATGCTGCCTCGAGTACGGAACCGATGGACACCGCGAGCAGATCATGACGGGCATCGCGCCAAAGTGGTCAAAGTACGCGATGGAGAAGCACGCGTCTTTCGTGGTGGACAAGTGCCTGATGCTGACGACCAACTTCCAGAAGGGAATACTGATTCGCGCAGTGTGCAAGGAGGAGAAAAGGTGTGTTTATATCAGAAAATCAGAATATTTTAACAAAACTAAACATATTTCTTCCAGATCGCTCCCCCAACTGATTCAAATGATTGGGACGGCGGAGGCAGAGCACGCGGTACAACGCGTGTTCCACTTTGCAACCGTCCAGCAGCGCCGAGAGTTGATTGCCACAATCAACAGCCATCCCGAGGAGCTGCACAACAACAAGGACGCGAAGATCAGCATGGCTATGATTGCCAAATACATCCCAAATTACGTGGTCTCCCGCGTTTAATTAATTGCTTTGAATTTTGTTGTTTTTTTTCGAGTCTTCAACTTGTATTTTTTTTTGTTTAATAATAAAAAAATAATAATAAACCTGTTGAAACTTTAAACCATGGTTCTGTTTGTTTCATTGGCACGGAGAGGAAAATCAGAAAATCAGCTTTGCGATAGTTGGATGCACAGGGCAATTCCGGAGATGAGTTAATTCCTGAAGCTTCTTGAATAGTTCGTTATACTGATAGGATAACGTCAATCTGCAGTGCACCATCATCACCACCTTGCCACCAAGAGACACCTGCCTGGGATGAGAAAGTTGGGATTTCTGAACAAGCATGCAAAATCGAAAGCTACAATTTGGAGCCGGAAAAAATCCTCCACAACAAAATACAAATCAGTTTGACATGGGATATTGACTTATTTATTGATAAAGACTGAACATAACCCAAAAATGAAACAGTGAACCATTTTTTGTAGTTGAGTGACATAGGATTTTCATCAAAGAACAATTGTGTTTAGATTTGAATCAGTTCAATCTTTGGAGCATCATATTTTGTTAATCATGGGAAGGAAGTCTTGAAACAATAAGACACACCTCACAATAAAATCTTCAAAACTGATTTACCTGTTCAGTATGACCTAGACCGAATCAGATAATTTGAAAGGTGAAAGTGGTATATTCTGAATCAGCGTGAAATTCTCTATCGATTGGTATATAAATTATCGATTTTTCCGGAAAATTAGAAAATTTGATTCTCCACTTTTTGTGGAAAAAACAATTGTCGTCAATGTTGAATTTTTCTCTTTTTTCTAATTTTTTTTCTCAGAAGAATTTTCTCTATCGATTGATATAAACTTTATTGATTTTTCGAAAAAAAAATTTTCGAAAATTTTCAAAAAAATTTTTTTTTTGAAAATCTTAAAAATTTTGATAAAATCTGGTTAAAAATCATCTTCTGATTATCTTGTCGAAATTTGAGCTCACTATCTTCAAAAATAAGCGAGTTATAAAGTTTTCAAATTTTGAAAAATTGCATGCGCCTTTAAATTACGAGTTACTGTAGGCTGTCAGTTTTTGTGATTTTCTGGGTCTACAGTGGGGTTTGAAAGGTGAAAGTGGTATATTCTGAATCAGCGTGAAATTCTCTATCGATTGGTATATAAATTATCGATTTTTCCGGAAAAATAGAGAATTTGATTTTTCATTATTTTGTGGAAAAAACAATTGTCGTCAAGTTTGATGCATTGTCCGTGAGAACCTAAAAAGAAAAAGGGAGTGCACTATGATCAATGGAACAACATTTTGAACGTTTGATCTCTAATGAAACGTTGACTTTTTGTCCTTATCAGTAAGAATACGTTGACTTAAACTTTTTTTTTAGTTAAAAAGGTTTAAAACCGCATTCAAAACCATTTTTCTTGAGTTTCCAATTTAGAATTCAACTTCAGATGACCGAATCCACGTCAGCAATCGAGAAGCTGTTCCTGGAGAACTCGTTAGATTCCGATGCGATTCTCCAGAAGGCCATCGATTTGGGCGTCGACTTTCTTGGTGGTAAATGGCGAAACACCAAGAAAGAAGAGGTGCACGTCTCCAGAATCACGTTAGTTTCACGTCTTCTATCTTCAGAATTCTTCAGAAGACGTTGAAAAATTTGCAGAGGTGGTCAATCCAACCACATGTTCCACGTGACGACGTCATCTGGAGCCACCCAGTACCTTCTACGAATTCATCGTCAGTTGGCGAGTCACGTCTTCAAGGACACGGTGAATTTCGCCGTGTTCTCGGAGAGAGGGTTGGGACCCAAGTTGTACGGATTTATGGAGGGAGCCAGGATGGAGGAGTTTCTGCCGAGTCGGACGCTGGATCGGGAGGGGGTTATGGATAAAGGGTGAGTTGGTTTCTCTGCGTCTCTCTCTGGAGAGAGTGTGTAGGGTGGAGAGACGGAGAGATAGGGAGGGGATGGAGAGATAGGAGTTAGAGAGTAGACGCAGACAATAAAGAATAGAGAGTGTATAGGCAGAGAGGCAGAGAGACAGAGGGATAGGAGTTAGAGAGTAGACGCAGACAGTGGAGGGTAGAGAGTGTGTAAGACAGAGAGGCGCAGACAGTTCACTAGAGAGCATTGGAGATAGAGAGAGGTAGAGACAGAGAGACAGAGAGACAGAGAGACAGAGAGACAGAGAGACAGAGAGACAGAGAGACAGAGAGACAGAGAGACAGAGAGACAGAGAGACAGAGAGACAGAGAGACAGAGAGACAGAGAGACAGAGAGACAGAGAGACAGAGAGACAGAGAGACAGAGAGACAGAGAGACAGAGAGACAGAGAGACAGAGAGACAGAGAGACAGAGAGACAGAGAGACAGAGAGACAGAGAGACAGAGAGACAGAGAGACAGAGAGACAGAGAGACAGAGAGACAGAGAGACAGAGAGACAGAGAGACAGAGAGACAGAGAGACAGAGAGACAGAGAGACAGAGAGACAGAGAGACAGAGAGACAGAGAGACAGAGAGACAGAGAGACAGAGAGACAGAGAGACAGAGAGACAGAGAGACAGAGAGACAGAGAGACAGAGAGACAGAGAGACAGAGAGACAGAGAGACAGAGAGACAGAGAGACAGAGAGACAGAGAGACAGAGAGACAGAGAGACAGAGAGACAGAGAGACAGAGAGACAGAGAGACAGAGAGACAGAGAGACAGAGAGACAGAGAGACAGAGAGACAGAGAGAGACAGAGAGAGACAGAGAGAGACAGAGAGAGACAGAGAGAGACAGAGAGAGACAGAGAGAGACAGAGAGAGACAGAGAGAGACAGAGAGAGACAGAGAGAGACAGAGAGACAGAGAGACAGAGAGACAGAGAGACAGAGAGACAGAGAGAGACAGAGAGAGACAGAGAGAGACAGAGAGAGACAGAGAGAGACAGAGAGAGACAGAGAGAGACAGAGAGAGACAGAGAGAGACAGAGAGACAGAGAGACAGAGAGAGACAGAGAGAGACAGAGAGAGACAGAGAGACAGAGAGACAGAGAGAGACAGAGAGAGACAGAGAGAGACAGAGAGAGACAGAGAGAGACAGAGAGAGACAGAGAGAGACAGAGAGACAGAGAGACAGAGAGAGACAGAGAGAGACAGAGAGAGACAGAGAGAGACAGAGAGACAGAGAGACAGAGAGAGACAGAGAGAGACAGAGAGAGACAGAGAGACAGAGAGACAGAGAGAGACAGAGAGAGACAGAGAGAGACAGAGAGAGACAGAGAGACAGAGAGAGACAGAGAGAGACAGAGAGAGACAGAGAGAGACAGAGAGAGACAGAGAGAGACAGAGAGAGACAGAGAGAGAGAGAGAGACAGAGAGACAGAGAGACAGAGAGACAGAGAGACAGAGAGAGACAGAGAGAGACAGAGAGAGAGAGAGAGACAGAGAGACAGAGAGACAGAGAGAGACAGAGAGAGACAGAGAGAGACAGAGAGACAGAGAGACAGAGAGACAGAGAGACAGAGAGACAGAGAGACAGAGAGACAGAGAGACAGAGAGACAGAGAGACAGAGAGACAGAGAGACAGAGAGACAGAGAGACAGAGAGACAGAGAGACAGAGAGACAGAGAGACAGAGAGACAGAGAGACAGAGAGACAGAGAGACAGAGAGACAGAGAGACAGAGAGACAGAGAGACAGAGAGACAGAGAGACAGAGAGACAGAGAGACAGAGAGACAGAGAGACAGAGAGACAGAGAGACAGAGAGACAGAGAGACAGAGAGACAGAGAGACAGAGAGACAGAGAGACAGAGAGACAGAGAGACAGAGAGACAGAGAGACCGAGAGACAGAGAGACAGAGAGACAGAGAGACAGAGAGACAGAGAGACAGAGAGACAGAGAGACAGAGAGACAGAGAGACAGAGAGACAGAGAGACAGAGAGACAGAGAGACAGAGAGACAGAGAGACAGAGAGACAGAGAGACAGAGAGACAGAGAGACAGAGAGACAGAGAGACAGAGAGACAGAGAGACAGAGAGACAGAGAGACAGAGAGACAGAGAGACAGAGAGACAGAGAGACAGAGAGACAGAGAGACAGAGAGACAGAGAGACAGAGAGACAGAGAGACAGAGAGACAGAGAGACAGAGAGACAGAGAGACAGAGAGACAGAGAGACAGAGAGACAGAGAGACAGAGAGACAGAGAGACAGAGAGACAGAGAGACAGAGAGACAGAGAGACAGAGAGACAGAGAGACAGAGAGACAGAGAGACAGAGAGACAGAGAGACAGAGACAGTCACCTATTTCTAGCCTCTAACTTACTCAAATCCAGTTGATTTTTACATCAATCAATTCAGAATTTTATGCTCAACACGATTTTAATATTTTTCTTTAATGAAACTTCAATTTGAGCAAGTTCGAGGCTGTCAAAATAGGCACCCTCCAATTTGGGGAACTTTGACAGTCTATAACTTGCATGGCAGTAGTTTTTATGAAAAGTAGACAACTGCAAACTTGTTCGCAATAAAATTCTGCGTCGATTGATATAAATATCATCATGTTTCGAGTCAATTGGGTCCTGCAACACCGTGAGACCGAGAGATAGGAGCTAGAGAGTAGACGCAGACAGTGCAGCTTTAAAGGCGCTTCTCAACCATTGAGCATCCAACTGATAAGATGTAACCTATATTATTTGAAAGCTCATTTTATGAGGATTCAGAATCTGTATTTAGTTCTTTCAGAATGGGTCTGGAAGTCGAGATACAGGGGAAACTCAAAAAATTGGGATTTTTGTAACACTTTGAGCGTTCACAACTTGCTTTGGAATTGATATTGTGAAAAACCAAGTATTGATTCTGATTTCCTTTTGAATTTTGCATCAATTTATCGGAATTTTAAGAAAAATTGGAATATATATTTGGTTTTTTACAATAACCATTCTGAAGCAAGTTATGAACACTCGAAGTATCGCAAAAAAACCCTTGTATCTCGACTCCCAGAACCATTCTGAAAAAAACCAAGTACAGATTCATAATCCTCATAAAATTAGCTTTCAGATGATATACATTACATATATCTTTCTTCCAGCATCTCCCGTCAAATCGGCGCCGCCTTCCCCAAATACCACTCGATCGAAATGCCCGTCTCCCGAAGCCGTCGAGCCCCCCAAGTGATGAGGGAGTGGCTCGAAGAGTACAAGAGACTCGGCGGAGGGGAATATCACATTCGACCACGCACTGTGACTTTCTCGGACCATCCGAAATCGATCTCTGTGGAGGGAATGCAACGGGAAATTGATTGTTTTGAGAAGTGGGCCAAGGAGATCTATGAGCACACGCTGGTGTTCAGTCATAATGATCTGGCGGTGAGGAGTATCATTCGAAAGCTCTTGTTTTGAGAAGTTTGGAACTGTGTTCTACTTTTGGAACAGAGCTCTGTGAGCCGAGATATAGAGCTCTGAAGTTGAGTACTGAAATCTGAAAAATGAACAAGTTCAGAAGTGTAATAGTGTTGACCTATTAAACGAATCTTACAAAGCATTTTATCTAGTCTATATTAAAGATATTGCTCTGAAACAAGTTGGCCCAAAATAACATAGCATTTTGCCAACTCGTTTTTGATTTGAAACCCAAAAAAAAATTTAAAGTGAGAAAAAATTTCAGTTCAAAATTTGAAGCTCCATATCTCGGCTCCCAGATATCGGAAACAAATTCAGAATACAGTTTTGAACTCGTTAAAGCAAGTACTTTAAATGATATAACTTTCATTAAGAAACTCCAAGAACTCATCAGACTATTCCCTTCTGAATACATTCAAAAATATTCGTAATAGTTCAAAATTGTAAGCTTCATATCTTAGCTCTCAGATATCGGAATCAAATTCTGAATACAGTTTTGAACTTGTTAAAGCAAGAGCTTTCGAATGATATAGGTTTCATTAAAGAAATTTAAGGGCTCATCAGATCATTCTACTTTCAGAGAAATGAGCAATAGTTAAAACTTGCAAACACTATATCTCGGCTCTCAGAAGTCCTTACCAAATTCTGAATACAGTTTTGAATTTCTCAAAACAAGAGCTTTCAGATGATATACAACTCATTGGAACATTCCAAGAACTCATCAGACTATTCCCTTCTGAATACTTTCCAGAAATTCGAAATAGTTCAAAATTGTGAGCTCTATATCTCGGCTCTCAGAAGTCCGTACCAAATTCTGAATACAGTTCTGAATTCCTCAAATCAAGGGCTTTCGAATAATATACGTTTCATTAGGGAACTCCTGGGATTTATCGGACCATTCCCTTGTGAATTCTTTTCGGATTTTGATCTAGTTAAAAATTTTGAGCTCCATATCTCGGCTCTCAGGAGCCCGTACTAAATTTGAAATACAGTTTTGAATTCCTCAAATCAAGAGCTTAAAAATGCTACCATGTACCCTTCCAGTGCGGCAACGTGCTCCAACTCACCACCGGCGACATCGTGCTCATCGACTGGGAGTTCGCCACGTACAACTGGCGTGGATTCGACCTGGCGATGCACCTCGCGGAGACCGGAATTGACTACAATGTGCCAGCTCCCGGAGCCAAATTCCTCCAGGAGCTCTGCGAGAACCATCCGAACACCCAACTGTTTTGTGAGGCATACGTAGACGCTGATAATAAGGTGAAAAAAATTGCATAAAACCCTGCCGCAGATTGCAATTTTTCCAGCTCAAAGAGCTCACTCCAACGGTGCAAGATCGTGAGCATCAAGTAGCCACTTTGATCCAAGAGCTCGAGTTCTTCTGGCCATTCACAATGCTCTTCTGGACGTTCCAATCGCTGATGTACAAAGAGCTCGAGTATGATAATGGTGTGGATATGGATGTGGTGTGCTCCGATCGGCTCGCTGTGTATTTCCATTTGAAAGCGAGATCGGAGAGGATTTATGAAGAGTTGAGGAAGAAGCAGTGACCGTCATGAATTCGTTGAATTTTAAAATTTTCCATTTGCGATACTTTGTGATATAAATCGATAAAACCTTCTCTTCTGATTATTCTGTGAAAATTTGAGCTTTCTATCTTGAAAAATAAAAGAGTTATAGGCGTTTCAAGTTTTTGTTGTTCGTGCATGCGCCTTTAAAGTTATCAGGTTACTGTAGGTCGTCAGTTTTTGCGTTTTTTTAGCGTTTAGAGTGGATCAAAAAGAATGTGAAGAATATATTTGAAATCAGCATAAAATTCTCTATTGATTGATATAAAATTTATAGATAAAATTCTTTATTATGATAATGATAAAGTTATAAAAACATTAAGTAAAAAGAGCCTAAATGAAATGTGGAGAAGTAAAGTAGAGAAAAGGCAGGTGGGGTGGGGTGAGGACGAACCGTAATTTCGATGGGAATTCTGAATATTCTCGAATTTTTCGATAAAAAATTTGGGCAAAAAGAGGGGGTAAAGCTAACTAAAAAACGGGGGAAAAGGGGGAGGAGACTAGAAGGCTAATTATAATGACAACTTGGAAAAAAGGATAAAAATTTGGGGAAAAAGGAAAAATAAAAAATTAAGAGACAATTTTGCAGCTGTTCGAAGTTGGTGAGCATTCCGGGTAGAGCTGGAATAATGGAAATTTTGAGAAAAATTCAATTTTCAATAAGGAGCGTGTTTTGACGCACTACAAGCTGTAGAGCGTCAAAACACGCTTCTCAATGATATATTGACGTACTACAGTAATCCACGACTCTTTTTGAGTGTTCGGAAGATTGAAGATCGTGTTTTGACGCACTAATTTAGGATTACTGCGTCAAAACACGCTACTGAATAGTTTCTCTGGGAAATCGTTGTTAGGATTACTGTAGAAATTTGTAGTGCGTCAAAATTACGCTTGTCAATGGTAGATTGACGCACTACAGTAATCCACAACTCATTTTTGTGTCAGGAAGATTGAAGAGCGTGTTTTGACGCACTATGGTGGGATTACTGTAGGCACACATTTGGTAGTGCGTCAAAACACGCTCCTGAATAGCTCTTCAATGAAAATTGAGAAAACACGCTTTTCAATGTCAGATTGACGCACTTCTTTTGGATTTCAATAGGATCAACGCACTACAGATAGAAAACACGCTTTTAAATGAGAATTGACGCACTACGGTAGTCGATTGAGTCATTTCAGGTGTCAGGAAGATTGAAGAGCGTGTTTTGACGCACTATGGTGGGATCACTGTAGGCACTCAGTAGGTAGTGCGTCAAAACACGCTCCTGAATAGCTCTTCAAGGAAAATTGAGAAAACACGCTTTTCAATGTCAGATCGACGCACTTCTCTTGGATTTCAATAGGATCAACGCACTACAGATAGAAAACACGCTCCACAACGCACTATTTCATGAAACTCGAAAAACACGCTTCTCAACAGTGGATTTACGCACAACTATACCAATTTCAACATTTTTGTGCACTTCTTCACATCGTTTCATTATTTTTACAGTATACATTTTTGCGTGTCAGATTGCTATAAGATTTTGACGCATAACACGCTCTTCAAATACAATTTTACGCACTACAATTACAATTTTCACATCTTTTCATTATTTTTCTCATATAAACTTCTCAAAAACCCTACCATAAGATCAGGATGATCCAAATCTCCTCGATTATTCGACGCTTTCACCTCCTCCGCCCCGGACACCCCTGGTCCAAAGTTCTTGACACACGCACACCTAAACTTGTTGGTGTTCGGCTCGACGAGCTTCCGTGGCACTCCCGCCCACTGCCTCTCGACTCCGCCACTCTTCGTCGAGCACCACACCCTGCCGCCATTGGCGTTGTACTCGCTGTTGCACGGCGGGAACACCTCGATCTCCACCGCCTGCGCCTTCCGGTACTCGTTCGCCTTCTCTATCCTCGCGAGCACATCCGTGAGCTCCGCTGTCGGTTGACCATCAGTATCATAATAGAGATCGGCGACCACGCCCACTAATGGGTACTCTTTTTCGTAAAATGACACCCAGTCGCGAATTGCTGCAATTTTAGCCATTTTTCGATGGAAAATGGTGGAAAATATGGTTTTTTGTGATAAAAATTATGAAAAATGATATGAAAAAGGGGCGGAGCCTAAAAAATGTGAAATTTCGGTGAATTTCATGAGAATTTCCACTAGAAGATGGGGAAAATTGGGTTTATGTGATAAAATTCTTGAAAATTGATATGAAAAGGGGGCGGAGCCAGCTAACTTTGATAAAAATTGTGAAATTTCGATGATTTTCATGAGAATTTCAAGTTTTTTCACAGAATTTTACAAAATTGATGAAATTTCTCGATTTTTCTCCAATTTCAATCAATTTTTGTGAAAATTGATAAATTTTGATCAGATAACCTTGAAAATTATTGGAAAACATCGAAAATTTGAATTTCTGACGATTTTTAGCATAAAAATGTCAAAAATTTGGTAAAAACTGAAAATAGTCAAAAATGGGCGGAGTTTCGATTGAAAATCAGTGAAAAACCCTAAAAATTTGAATATTTTGTTAGGCTCCGCCCACTTTTTTGTTTCAATATTTTTGACGATTTTTATACAAAAAATATTTGAAAAATTCGGTAAAAATTGAAAATAGTCAAAAATGGGCGGAGTTTAGAGTAAACTCTGCTTATTATTTTTTTCATGAATTTTGTGACAAAAAGTTGAAATTTGAAAATTAGGCTCCGCCCACTTTTTGCAATTTTTCCGCACGATACTTTTTTTGTTTTTCACTTCAAAAAGTGCAATTTTTAACGAATTTCGACTTTTAAAGACAATTTTTACATTTTGAGCTCCTTTAAAAGGGAATTTCGAGCATTTTATCTGTTTTTTTTATAAAAGAGCACAAAAACTCACAAAGAAGCTCATCATGAGACAATCCATGAGTAGTAGCCACCAATCCGTTCTCCGTGAAGTCTCCAGTGGTGAATGCCCTCGTGGCGTCTCTTCCGGCAAAGTGATGATAGGATTTTCCCGGTCCGTAGTACTCTTTTTTGCCCTCCACGTTGTATACACGGCCGAGGATAGCCAGGTAGCATGGTCTGTAAGTTTATGGACTTTTTTAATCGGTTTTTTTCAAAAATTCAATTATTTGTCATATGAAAATTGCAATATTTTCAATTATCCGTGTCATTCTCGAGGAAAAACCTTGAAATTTTGTAGATTTCAATGGTTTTTGTTTGAAAAATTTATATTTTTCTAGTCTTTTCATCTTTTTCGATATGAAAAAACCAGCTTTTGATTAGTTTTCACATAGAAATTACAAAATATCTTGTTTTTATGTACTTCTCGTGGAAAAACCGATGAAAAATTATAGCATTGTCCAGGAGAACTACACCAAATCGAGTTTTCAAGGCGAAATTCGCCAGATTTTTATGATTTTTTACATGAAAATCGCAAATTCCCCCATTTTCCCGTGTACTTCTCGTGGAAACTCTCACTTCGAATCCCTCGTTCCATCGAAGAAATGAAGTTGTTCCTTTGTGAAGACGTGCTTTCCTCCGTCGGCCACATCCACTTCTGGATTGATCGCCTCAATGTTCTCCGCTTTTCGACTCGGAATCGCCACTTCTTGCCACGTGGCATCCCAGGATGACGTCATCCAGTGCTTTGTGGATTTGTACGTCTCCGACTCTTCCAGAATCACGTCGATGGTTGAGATGACGTGCGAGAAGGTGATGTCGTAGGAGGAACAGATGAAGGCAGTCAGGAATGTCTGGAAAAAGTTTCGAAAAAGTTGCGAAACGTCCTATTTTCAAAAAAATTTCCAAAAAGTTGCGAAATTTCCGATTTTCAAAAAAGTTTCGAAAAAGTTTCGAAATGTCCGATTTTTCAAAAAGTTTCGGAAAAGTTGCGAAATGTCGGATTTTCCAAAAAGTTTCGAAAAAGTTGCGAAATGTCCGATTCTCCAAAAAGTTTCGAAAAAGTTTCGAAACGTCCGATTTTCCAAAAAGTTTCGAAAAAGTTGCGAAATGTCCAATTTTCCAAAAAGTTTCGAAAAAGTTGCGAAATGTCCAATTTTCCAAAAAGTTTCGAAAAAGTTGCGAAATGTCCAATTTTCCAAAAAGTTTCGAAAAAGTTGCGAAATGTCCAATTTTCCAAAAAGTTTCGAAATGTCCGATTTCCAAAAAGTTGCGAAATGTCCGATTTTCAAAAAAGTTTCGAAAAAGTTGCGAAATGTCACATTGTCAAAAAAGTTTCGAAAAAGTTGCGAAATGTCCGATTTTCCAAAAAGTTTCGAAAAAGTTGCGAAATGTCCGATTTTCCAAAAAGTTTCGAAAAAGTTGCGAAATGTCGGATTTTCAAAAAAGTTTCGAAATGTCCGATTTTTGGAAAAGTTTCGAAAAAGTAGCGAAATGTCCGATTTTCGAAAAAGTTTCGAAAAAGTTGCGAAATGTCGGATTTTCCAAAAAGTTTCGAAAAAGTTGCGAAATGTCCGATTTTCGTAAAAATTTCAAATTTTTCTTACTAAAAAAGCGAATCCAGCCAGTGTTTTGGTCATTAATCCCGCCTCATCCTTCCTTCTTCCCTTCCGCTCCATCTGAAAATATTGATTTTTTGAAATTTTAGAAAAATGGAAAATTGATCAGGAATGTTGGAAAAAAATTTTAAAAAATTAAAAAAAAGTTTCTAATTCCAGAAAAATCTGAAAAAAATCATGCAAATATTCAAAGTCTTTTAACATTTTCCATTTTTTTAATCCAAAAAAATTGAAAAAAATCTTTTTTTCCACAAACTCTTCATAGAAAATCATAATAAAAGAGCAAGAGCCAAAAAGAATTTAATAAAAGTGAAAAAAAGTAAGAAAAATGTTAGAAATCCAATTTAAAAATTGAGAAAAAAACTAAATACACAATATATATATAAAAGTGGGCGGGGCTTGTTGGGAGCGGCTCATAATAAATTGATTTTCCGTTTGGCTCTTCTTGTTTCGCAGGAACCCGTCGAGTGAGAGAAAAGGAGGGAGAGAGAGAGAGCACACGGATCACGGAGGGTGCAGACGGTTAGACGGATATCGAGTGAGAGGAGAGGGCGCAGACGACGAGAGAGACAAGAGATGAAAACAAAACGACTTTATTCACAAATGTGTTTCTTTGGGGAGATAAATTGGGAAGATGAACAGAAGAAGATGAAGATTTTGTGGCCGGTGACTGATGGTTTTCTGAAAACAAGGTTACTGTAGTGCGTCAGGAGCGTGTTTTTGATTTGATGGAATTTCAGTTGCGTGTTTTGACGCACTGTGCATTCGTAAATTTATGATGCGTCTAAAAAAAAAAAATTAAACTTTGTAGTGCGTAAATCTTGTATTAGGAAGCGTGTTTTGCTTTTTGGACGCATCGAAGCTCTACGATTACAGTAATTTTGAAATATTGCGTTAAAACACGCTTCTCGATCATTCGGAACAAAAATTCTAATTTGTAGTGCGTAAATCTTTTATTAAGAAGCGTGTTTTCCTTTTTGGACGCTTTGTGATCACAGTAATTTTGAAATTTTGCGTCAAAACACGCTTCTCAATCATCCGGTACAAAAATTCTAATTTGTAGTGCGTTAATCTTTTATTAAGGAGCGTGTTTTTCTTTTTGGACGCTTTGTGATTACAGTAATTCTGAAATATTCGTTAAAACACGCTTCTCAATCATTCGGAGCAAAAATTCTACTTTGTAGTGCGTAAATCTTTTATTAAGGAGCGTGTTTTCTCTTAGTGCGTCAAAACACGCTGCTCAATGTTACAAAAAACTATAGTGGAGCGTGTTTTGACGCACTACATTATCAAATCAGTAATACGGGTTACTGTATTGCGTCTATCTCTCTTTGAGGAGCGTGTTTTGACGCATTAAAATTGTGAGCTTACAGTAATCCTAGAGTAGTGCGTCAAAACACAAAACACGCTCTAATATTGGTCACCGATAAAAACTGACTAGTTATCAATATTAGAGCGTGTTTTCAACGCACTACTCTGGGATTACTGTAGATGAACAATTTTAGTGCGCCAAAACACGCTTCATCCTATTAAAAAGCGTGTTTTTGACGCTCTACACGCTCCTCAATCACTTTTCCATTAAAAAGCGTGTTTTTCGACGCACTTCTCTCAATAATAATTTGGCTGCTCCATGGGCTCATCGATTCCGGCTTTCGCCGGCTTCGGGTAGTTGAGCTCTTCACGACAGTGATCGACGAACTGATCGATGAGCACAGGCCACGCCCCCTCGTCATCATAATCGGAAAGGTCCGGTTTGCTGAGCAAGATAAAGTCCCAGAAGAGGTTCCACGTGTCACGGGTGATCCATACTGAAGGATTTAGGATAAAATAAGGGAAAATGTTGATTTTGGGTGGTTTTTGTGATGAAAATGGGAGTTTTGATATTGATGGTTCAAAAAAGTGTGAAAATTTCAGATTTTCGTTTAAATTCGTGAAAAATCATGAAAAATTATGAGAATAGCAAAATCACTATAAAAATGCTTCAAGATCATAAAATATGCAACAATTTTCAGTAAAAACTTGGTTGACATTTGATGAAAATTCACTTTTCTGATAGATTTTTCATTATTTTTGAGCTGAATATGTCTAAAAATCGTTAAAAATCTGAAATTTTCATCAATTTTTTCAAGATTTGCAGTTCAATTTATCGAAATTCAATGAAATTTCTCCGAAAAATCATAAAATTCCGATGAAAACTACACTTTTTTCCAATAAAAAGAGCACAAACCCGATTTCAACAGCTTCCCATTTTCTCCGAGCTCATTCTCCAGTTTCGCAGCTCCCGCCTTCTCCTGGGCGAACAAAAAGTCGATCCACTGTGACATCATCGTGGATCGTGGTCCGAAGAGCACATCCCAGTAGCAGATGGCCGTGTCCAGGTCCAGCGATCGGCTCGACGCCGGCTTTCCGTACACGTAGGCGAACACGTACAGCTCGCGGAACTGGAAAGACATCGAGCTCGTGGAAATATAGAATGAGCACGGTTGACGATATTTATACCAATCGACGCAGAATTTTACGCTGAGCAAGACTACAGTACATTGAATTTATAAAAATCTAGTTTAAACGAGTTATGAGCATAAAAAGTTGAGTTTTGCAGTGAAAAATGAGTTTCTCGATGTTTTGAAACTCATTTTTCACGACAAAACTCAATTATTTATGGTCATAACTCGTTCAAACTATATTTTTATGAATTCAATGTACTGTATTCTTGCTCAGTGTAAAATTCTACATCAATTGGAATGAATATCGTCATATTTCTCAAATTTTTGAATACGCCTCTTTTAACAAGGGATCTACTTGAAGACGTTGAACTTTTTACCAAATTGATACCCCGGGTAGAATCGAACTCCCTGTTTCAGAATCTGTGATAAAATTCATGCGGATTTCTTCTGTGCTCCGAGATATGGGTCACACAATACCAAAAATACAGTGAAAAATGGCAAAACGTGCACTTTTTCACTGTATTTTTGACATTGGGTAACCCATATCTCGGAGCACAGAAGAAATCCGCATGAATTTTATCACAGATTCTGAATCAAGGAGTTCGATTCTACCCGGGGTATAAATTTGGTAAAAAGTTCAACGATTTCAAGTAGTTCCCTTGTGAATTTCCATGACAATTAAAAACTGCATTTTCTCGAGGGGCGGGGCTTATTTCTGTTAGTTTTGCAGTTTTGCGCTTTCACACTTAATTTTACAATTTAGTGAAGGAATACTGTAAATTTTTACAAAAAGTATTTTTTCTCAAAATTGACAGTATTTCTTCACTAAATTGTAAAATTAATGAAAAACAATCATGAAAATGAGCAAAAATTGCAAAATTTGAAGAAATAAGCTCCGCCCCTTGAGCAATTCAGAAACAATGCTCTTCTCTTGTCAAGTTCAGCTCCCAGTTCTTCTCGAGTTTCTCGCCGACAACAAACCTTGGCTCGATCCGAATCGATTTCCGAATTGAGCAAATCGATTCGCTGTTTCAATCCCTGCACAGTGTCCACTCCGAGGGACGTGAATCCTTGGACCCACTCTTCCAGCGAGAATTCGCATTGTGTTTCCGCCTGACAATGATAGTTTAATGATCAGGCTCCGCCCATTTTTGCAAATTGCCGCATGGTTTTATTAAAATTTCACTTGTAGTTTGACTCCGCCCACTTTTGCAATTTTGGGGCATGGTTTTATGCAATTTTCACATGGCAAATTGAGAATTTTCAGGAAAAACGAAGGATTATTATCAATAAACTCATATTTTCCTTGAAAATTCTCACTTTCTTATGAAAAATTGCACAAAAACCATGCCGCAAATTTGCAAAAAGTGGGCGGAGTTTAATTTTTCCACTTTCTAGTGTGAAAAATGCTCCAGAAACGTTATTTTTCATCCATTTTCTTCATATTTCCACCCTCGAACCTTCAACTTCCACGCCAAAATGAGCACACGACGATCTACTGGCGAGTAGCTCAGATCCTGAAGGAGGTGTGAGATGCCGTGTGGTCCGATTCGTTTCTCGCCGACTGTGTCGCGTTTGTCGACGTACTGATAGAATTGCTGCTCGATCTGCAGCATCTTCGAGGCGTTTAAATGTGCTCACGGAGCTCTGGTGCTCGTGGAGCTCAATTCTCATTGAATGGCTCGAAATTTCTATGTTTGTAGTGATTTACGAAAGAATTATGATTTGTATACCAATTAACATAGAATTTTACGATGAGCAAGACTGTGTGCTCTATTTTTCATGAAAATATTGACTGAGCGAGTTCTGGGCTCCTAATGTGCACAAAATTGGCCCGTTTTGATATTGATAACGTTTCATTTAGATACTATAAACTAGAAAACGTGAACTCCGAATAGGTTTCACGTTTTCTAGTTTATAGTATCGAAATGAAACGTTTTCAATATCAAAACACCCCCATTTTGAGCAAATTACGAGCTCACAACTTTCTCAAACATTATTTCCATGAAAAATAGAGCCCAAAGTCTTGCTCAGCGTAAAATACTATGTTGATTGCTATAAAATCATAATTCTTTCGTGCAATTCCGAGCCATTCAATCAGTGAGCATTGAGCACATTGCTCACCTTATTTCTGTCAAAGCTCGGCTGCGCGGGCTGACCCGAAAAGAGGTGTGGATTGTCGAAAAAGAGCGTCATTGCGTATTCAATGTTCCAGTTGGCTTTGGTGAGATAGCTGACTGCCGCCGACTCGGACGCCTGCGTCCACTGGACGAACTGGCGGAGCTGCAATCGATTTTTAATTTTAGAATGAGCAATTATCAATTATTATTGCTCATTTTAAAATTTAAATTTTCAAAAATTCAATCGAAAGTTTTGAAACTCCAAAAAACAACATGAAAACCGCCGAAAAGTAGAGATAAAAAGATGAAAAACAAAAATTCGTGGCGAGACCCAATCGATGGCCTTTTGGCAACGTGCCAGGTGTCCCCACAGGGGGAATTAGAGCGCTAATGACAACTCGAGACCAGGTGACACCCAAATGGAGAAGTAATTCGCATTTTTTTCGTGATTTTGAGTACAATTATTTCAATTTCGGATTTTGCCAATAGGAATTGGTGGCAGTGAGTGATTTTCTAGGTCATTTTAGCGTTTTTCCTGAAAATTATAGCTCAAGTACTCGGGAAATGTGAGAAAATGCAAAAATCGTGTGAGATTTTATAGAGTACATGGAAAATTGAGACTTTTAGGCGGGATTTTATGAAAAATCCCGTTTTTATTGCATTTTTTATAGATTTTGCAGATTTTGGAGAACAAAAACTTTAAAATTCATGAAAATTAACTGAAAACTTTAGAATTGTGCAGGGGGTTTTTGATAAAATTGCTGGAAAAACAAACTTTTCAGCAATTTTATAAAAAAATCTTTCGTAAACATTACATTTCTACAGTTTTCAGTTAATTTCCATGAATTTCAAAGTTTTTTTTCCAAAATCTTCAAAATCTATAAAAAAAATTGCCGAAAAACCTCAATTTTCCATGTATTCCATGAAATCTAACACGATTTTCGCATATTTTCACATTTCCAGAGCATTTGAGCTATAATTTTCAGGTAAAACGCTAAAATGGCCTAGAAAACTCTCACGGCCACCGTTTCCGATTGATGGAATTG
The DNA here is from genome assembly GCA_963572205.1 of Caenorhabditis imperialis. NCBI lineage: Eukaryota > Metazoa > Nematoda > Chromadorea > Rhabditida > Rhabditidae > Caenorhabditis > Caenorhabditis imperialis. The sequence goes on from OY751541.1 coordinate 2,522,981, forward strand.
GAATTTCGTGTATTTCTAGTGTATTTCTCGTGGAATTCAGTGAAAACCATGAGAAATTTGCAATTTTCATTGGAAAAAGCGCTTTTTTTCGTGTACTTCTCGTAGAATTTGAAACTTTTATTGAAAAAGAAAATGACAGCCTTCACGGCTGAGCCCAAGGTGTAATTAGTACTTGAAAGAGCACCTGGCTCATGGAAAAGAGCAAAAGTGTCATTAATGCTCCAAATTTTTGTACTCCTCGTGGACTACAATGACACCTGGCACCCTGCCCCCCTCGATTTCGTGTACTTCTCGTGGACAACAAACTCACGCGAGTCTGAGTGACGTCAGTGTGTCTAAAGCTACTTTCCGAGCGTCGCCTAGTTTTCACACCCTCCGCATCACTCTCCTCGTCGTGGGCTCGCTTTCGACAACCAACCTTGGATTTCTGCTCGGTCTTCAGACGATTCATCGCGCGCGCGCTCTTCGCTGCCGATCAACGTCTTCTGAAATCGACGCGACACATTATTGATTTTCTGACTCACGGGGTGGCTTTTGAAAACGGAACGAAATGTGGAAAGTGAGAGAGAGCGGCGGGGGGAAGAGGGCTGTCACTAACTGCGCGCGGTTTAGCGGACACTGTGGAGTGTCGTTGGGAAAGTGGAAAAGTGTTTTGAATTCTGCGTCTTGTGTTGGCCTTGGCCGTCGCCGCCGCACGACAATTTGGCCCGTTTTATCAGACTTTTTATCATTTTATACGCCGAATTTTGATTAGTTTTCTCTTAGTTTGTCAGTTTTTAGTTGCTGAGTTATGAATTTTATAGGAAAATTTGATTGTTTGAACTTTAAATGGAAACATTCAATTTTCCAGTTTTCTAACATTTTTCTACATTTTCTTTTTGTTTTTATTGAAAACACTATGAAAAATATGATTTTTCGTCATTTTTTAACATATTTCACTGAAAAATTTATGAAAAAATTCTAAAAATCGATTAAAAACTGAAAATTCTGAAATTTTTCAAAAGCAAAATTTTTTTTTCAAAAATCAAATTCAAAATGTTTGCACTCTCCCTGTCAATTCGCTTCAAGACCCACTTTTCCCAGGCTAAAACTGTATGCGCCTTTAAATGTTCGCAATATTTTTGAAATTTTCCCTCGAAAATTTGTCATTTAAGTTGCATTTTTCCCGGCAATTCGCTTCAAGACCCAACATTTTTAGGCTAAAACTGTATGCACCTTTAATTTTTTTTTTCGATTTTGAAATTTTTTGTGTTTATTTTTCGAGATTTTTCACAATTCTTCGCGAAAAAAAAGAAAAAAATCAGAAAAATCAATAAATTCCAGGAAAAAAAAATGAGCGGAGATGTAGATTATCCACAAGGCTGTCTTCCGATTCTCGACTCGCCAAAAGCGTCAATCTCCCAGCAAATCGAGCGATTAAGAGTGGGACCACACCCCAAAAAACAAATCATAAAACAAAAAAAATTCCAGCAACTCGCTGACTGTCTGTACGACTGTAAGCCGAACAACGATGACGAGGTGAAGCAGCCGAATCGGTTCCGCAAACTCTTCGTGCACCTCTCCTCCGATTATTTCCTGAGCAACTCGAATAGCGATTTTAGAATTTATTTATCAATCTGTCTAGCCAACATTCTACGCGTATTTCTGCCAGAGATACCCACAGTTACTGCATTAGATTTAAAAGTGAGCATTTCAAGAATTAATCGATAAATCGATAAAAAAATCAATAATCTGTGCAGGAAGTCTACCTCTACCTCTTCCGAACCCTCCGCGGACTCGGAGAAATCACCACTGACAGTCCGAAATTCAACAACTACTTCCATTTGATAGAAGCCATCGAGAAGATCCTCCATCCGATGTCCGAAATGAAAGACCACGATGAAAAAGAGGCGGTGCCTGTGTTCAGAACACTTATCAAGGAGATATTGTACATTCCGTGTGGAAAAGGGTGGCAGAAGAGTGTGGAGAGCGCCAGAAGACAGGAAGAAGACGTCGAGGAGGAGGACGATGAGGATGAGGAGGCCGGGTTGAAGGTTTGATGGAAATGATGAAAAATCGATAAGAAATAGAGGGAAAATATAAAATTTTCCGATTTTTACATCAAAAAAGTTGAAAATTAGTGATTTTTCTCAAAAATTCCAACAAAAAACCAAAAAATAACTGATTTTTTATCAATTTTATCATAAATTTTCAATTATGGACCAAAACCTGTAAAAAATCAGAAAATTATGATAAAAAATGATAGTTTTCATCAAAAATGCCTCGAAAATCGATAAATTCTTCAATTTTTCCCCTTATTACTATAAAAATGTGCTATAATCAGTTTTAAATCCTCAAAAATCTCAATTTTTTACATTTTATGACCTAAAATTCGTCAAAATCAGAATTCTAGGTCATAAACTGTAATTTCTAGCATAAAATAGGGATTTGAACCAAAAAAATGTAAAAAATGTAATAAATCATTAATTTTTCATTGATAAAAAGTGAAAAACATGAAAAATAGCAAATTTTCACCAAAAAACATTGAGAATCAGTAAATTTCACTGAAAAATGATCAAAAAGTCATAAAACCAAGTTTTAGATAATTTTTCTCACTTCTTTATCAAAAAAAGTGGAAAAATTGCAGTTTTTATTGAAAAAGCCACATTTTTTGACTTTAAACGTTAAAAATTGAATTCTACTCCTGAAAATGACAAATTTTTAAGTTTCTTCCTCGAAAAATCCCTAACAAGTAATGTGTTTTTGGTTAGGCTTTGAGAATTTTTTATAAATTTAGTCACTGATGGTTTCGACGTCGCTGATTCTGAATCTGAAGTCAGAATTTCTGTAATTGATCTCATTTTTGAGAAAAGATGTGTCAAAGCCATTTTCAGTACTATTTCCCTCCATGTTTTCACGTGTTTACCTGTCGACATTTTCGATAGTTACGAAATAGTGGAGAAAATAGCACTGAAAATGGCTTTGACACATCTTTTCTCAAAAATGAGATCAATTACAGAAATTCTGACTTCAGATTCAGAATCAGCGACGTCGAAACTATCAATAACCAAATTTATAGAAAATTCTCGAAGCCTAACCAAAAACACATTACTTGTTAGGGATTTTTCCAGGAAGAAACTTAAAAATTTGTCATTTTCAGGAGTTGAATTCAATTTTTAATGTTTTAAGTCAAAAAAATGTTGAACAATCAAAAAAAAAATCAATATTTTCTCAAAAAAAAACAACACAAAGTCCTCTTAAATCCCAACTCTCCTCTAAATTCCATAATTTCCCCCTTTAGATCCGCAACAAACTAGTCTCAATCGCCTGCTCCGCCCTCTCGGAGCTCGAAGTGATTCCCAACGAAGTGCTCGACGTGCTCTTCTACCACATCATCTCCCCGCAACGCTCCAATTTCGTAGAAGCACGTCTTCTCGCAGAAGACATCATCAGGACGTGTCGCATCGAGGAGAACAACAGTCTGACCTCGAACATTCGAGAGCTCGTGGGCTCTTTGGTGAATCAGGCGAAGCTGCCAGATGAGTTTGAGCTCACTGGCTCGAATAGTCGGAAGAAGTACTTTGAGCTGCTCAAGTGCCTCCATCATATTGACTATCAGTTGGTGTCGAGTGCTGTGGAGGCGTTGCTCTTTTGGTTTCAAGTCGCCGAGCCGGCGGATAGAAGAGAAGCCGTCGAGATTGTGGGAATGATGACGGCTGACAGGACGTGCGAGTTCGGGAAAGAGTCCAATAATAAGGACACCTGGGCCGCGTTTTTGTCGGCGTGAGTGGGAATTAGATCTAACTACGAATGAAGTAGAATTAACTATGAATGAACTAAATCTAACTACGAATGAACTAGATCTAACTACGAATGAACTAGAATTAACTACGAATGAAGTAGAATTAACTACGAATGAACTAGATTTAACTACGAATGAAGTAGATTTAACTACGAATGAAGTAGATCTAACTACGAATGAAGTAGATTTAACTATGAATGAAGTAGATCTAACTACGAATGAACTAGAATTAACTACGAATGAAGTAGATCTAACTACGAATGAACTAGAATTAACTACGAAAGAAGTAGATCTAACTACAGACTTATTTAAATGAAAATTTCACACTTATTACTACTCCAACATTTCTCATAAAAATAACTTTGAAGCAAGTTATGAGCTCTTAAAGTAGCATTTTTCCATACAATATCTTCTATATCGAAAATTCAGACAGCATCGTCTGTCATCTAGTCGAAATGAACTAGGAAAACGGCGATTTTAAACCAATTGGATTCGTGAATTATTGAATTCCTCGATTTTTAAAGTTTTTCTTCAGTTTTTGATGTTTTTTGACAAACAATTGTTCAAAATCATCGAAAAAATAAAGAAAAACTCAAGGAATTGAAATTTTACGAATCCAACTGGCTTAAAATCGTCGTTTTTCTAATCCGTTACGACTAGATTACAGGCAATGTGTCAGAATTTAGTATATGGAAGATTTTGAATGGAAAATGCTACTTTAAGAGCTCATGAGCGTAACGGACTAGGAAAACAACGATTTTAACCAAAAAATCTTCGTAAATTGATGATTTTTTCAATTTTTCAATTTTTCGAGTTTTTTCTTCTGTTTTTGATGTTTTTTGACAAAAAATTGTTCAAAAACATTGAAAAATAAAAAAAACTCGAAAAATTGAAATTTTACGAATCCAACTGGCTTAAAATCGGCGTTTTTCTAGTCCATTACGACTAGATCACAGGCAATGTGTCCGAATTTTTGATATAGACGATATTGGATAAGAAAATGCTACTTTAAGAGCTCAAAACTTGCTCCAAAGTGATTTTTGTGAGAAAGTAAAGTGTTGGAGTTGTTAACAGTGTGAAATTTTCATTTAAATAAATCTGTAGTTAGATCTTCTTCATTCGTAGTTGAATCTAGTTCATTCGTAGTTAGTTCTAGTTCATTCGTAGTCGTGGCCACGCCGCTTTTCTCTTTCAGTGCCAACGATGATGACGTCAGTGTCCGTTTAGAATTCGTGAAACAATCGAGAAATGTGATCACCTCGAATCACACCCACCTCCGCGGCCATGTTATCAGTAAGCCTTCCCCATCCTTAATGCTCCAAACCCCGCCCCTTTTTCTCCAGACTGCCTAATCCGTCTCGCAATGGACAGCGACGATGAAGTTCGCGCTGAAGTCGTGCGTTCCGTCACCGACGTCGCCAAATACAAACTGGAGAATCTGAGTGATAAAATACTGCGAGCCTGTGCGGATCGGATGAAGGACAAGCAGCCGACGGTGCGAATCTTTGCCATAAAATGCCTCATGGACCTCTACTGCCACGTCATGACCGCCTCGCCCCTCCCCTTTTATCCGGATCAGAGGAGCGATGGCTCGGCGGTGTACACAGAGTCTGATAAGCAGTGTGTGCGATTTATTCCCACTGCGGTTTTCTATTTGTATCGATTGACGCAGAGGAACCCGAGCTATCAGGATTCGAGGTTTTTATTGATTTTTTATCAAAATTATCGTTTTTTTCTACACTTTTATCATCGGAATAGGTCTTACAAGAGAACTTTTTACCAAATTTATACCCCGGATAGAATCGAACTCCCTGATTCAGAATCTGCAATAAAATTCTGCGGATTTCTTCTGTGCTCCGAGATATGGGTCACGCAATGTCAAAAATACAGTGAAAAATGGCAAAACGTGCACTTTTTTCATTGTATTTTTGACATTGCGTGACCCATATCTCGGAGCACAGAAGAAATCCGCAGAATTTTATCGCAGATTCTGAATCAGGGAGTTCGATTCTACCCAGGGTATAAATTTGGTAAAAAGTTTTCTAGTAAATCCCTTGTTAAAAATTCGTATTCAAAAATTTGAAAAGTATAACCATATTTATACCAATTGACGCAGAATTTTACGCTGAGCAAGAATACGGTATTTTGAATTCATAAAAATCTGGTTTAAACGAGTTATGACCATCAATTTTTGAGTTTTGTAGTGAAAAAACATCGAGAAACTCATTTTTCACTGCAAAACTCAACTTTTTATGCTCATAACTCGTTTAAACTATATTTCATGAATTCAATGTACTGTAGTCTTGCTCAGCGTAAAATTCTGCATCGATTGGTATAAATATCGTAATACTTTCAGCCTTATTCTGATGATAAAACTTTGAGAAATCGATAATTTTTCATTAAAATCAATAAAAATACTTATTTTTCAGACTGACGATCGAGCGATATGTGCAATTGCACTTTGTGCCGTATCGAGTGGAGGCAAAGAAGCGAGTGAAAGTGATGATGGACTTGTTGAGGAATTTGGATGATATTGGAGTGTTGTAAGTTTCGCAACTTTTTCGAAACTTTTTGGAAAATCGGACATTTCGCAACTTTTTCGAATTTTTTTGGAAAATCGGACATTTCGCAACTTTTTCGAAACTTTTTGGAAATTGGACATTTCGCAACTTTTTCGAAACTTTTTTGAAAATCCGACATTTCGCAACTTTTTCGAAACTTTTTGGAAATTGGACATTTCGCAACTTTTTCGAAACTTTTTGGAAAATTGGACATTTCGAAACTTTTTCGAAACTTTTTGAAAATCGGACATTTCGCAACATTTTTGAAACTTTTTTGGAAAATCGGACATTTCGCAACTTTTTCGAAACTTTTTGGAAAATCGGACGTTTCGCAACTTTTTCGAAACTTTTTCGAAAATCGGACGTTTCGCAACTTTTTCGAAACTTTTTGGAAAATCGGACGTTTCGCAACTTTTTCGAAACTTTTTCGAAAATCGGACATTTCGCAACTTTTTCGAAACTTTTTGGAAAATCGGACATTTCGCAACTTTTTCGAAACTTTTTCGAAAATCGGACATTTCGCAACTTTTTCGAAACTTTTTTGAAAATCGGACATTTCGCAACTTTTTCGAAGTTTTTCGGACATTTCGCAACTTTTTCGAAACTTTTTGGACATTTCGCAACTTTTTCAGAATGTTCGCCGACGTGATCAACCGTTCCGCCCAACTCCGTCGAGCAATGATCGCAATCCTCTGCCAAATCTCCAACTCCTCGAACTCAACCCTCCCGGCCACCGAATTCAGTGCCGAGATAAAAGAGCGAATCCGAAGAATAGTGAAGATCTTCCCAGAAGCCGTGGTGCTCGAGAAGGTCATGATGACGTTCGTGAATCAGATGTCGGGCGACGAGGAGATGTTCCGCGCTGTTAAGCAACTGATGGCCGACAGTTATCGATCCAAGGAGATCTCCGACGCTGCTCAGACCATCAAGAAGCTCATGGGAAAAAAGATCACAGCGAAGACCCAAATAACCGCATTTGCTCATTTCATCGATCGAATCTCCCCACTTTCCTTCGATGTGCTCGCAGCCAAAGAGCTCGTGGAAACAGTCTGCGAGACAGTGAATCAGAAGCTACAGATGAAAAAGTGGGCAGAAGAATGCGTTGATAGAGATCTCACAGTGCTCCGGATATTCACCGAGCATTTTGGACACCTTTTTGTGGAGCAGGACATTGTTGAAAAGATCAGATGCTCCATGCTCAATACGGAGGAGCCCGTGTCGGTGGAGGCGGGGCTTGGAGCTCTATTGAAGATCTTCCAGAATTCGACATTTAGGAAGAAGCTTCAGGATGAAGCGACTAGGAAGGAACGATGGTTTTTGGCCCTTGTGAAGAATCTGAAAGACTTTGTGATGAGAACCGACCCATTCTACCGGAGAAGTTGCAAATTATCAGCACGTCTTCTGGTCAGAATGCTAGATTCTGAAGCTGTCAAGTCATTTTTCACCGAAAACCTGCCTTCCCTCATGTCCCGCCTCTCGTTAGAAGCAGAAGGCGCTGCGAACGCGTTCCAAGTGCTCGGCGAGCTCTTCGCCTCTGATCAGAAAGAGCACCTCGGCCAAATGCTCGATTTCCTGGAATCCGAAGAGCTCGAGCAGTTGCTCACATCACCGGCGAGCTCTGACGACGATCCGGAGGAGTTCAATGAGCTGGTGCACATTGAGAAACAACCCTGGCCAAAGTTCACCATGGCGAAAGTCTACGCCGCCAAATTCGCCACCAAAGTGATCACGAGTTTTCCATTGGCAGGACTTATCGATAAAAAGCGAATGGAGAAGATAAATGGGAAATTGGTGGAGGCGTTCGGACAGATTCTCCTTCACAAAGGCGATTTGGGTGGAAGACAGTGTGAGCTCGAGAAGGCGCGGCTCCGCGCGAGCTCGGCGGCCTGTTTGCTCAAATTGGCGCAAGTTATCCAGTTCCGAGTGGCCATGGACACCACCTTGTTCCGCAATTTATCGTATCAAATCACTGATGAGGCGTACTGTGTCAGATTGCATTATTGTCATCGTGTCAAGAAGGGATTGGCTCAAAAGTGAGCATTTTTTGGGCTGGTCAAAACTCCGCCCCTTTTTTGCTCTTTTTGATCAGTTTTCTTAAAAGTTACTACTTGATATCAGAGCAACAAGCTATCAGTTGAGAACATTTCAGTAAAATCAAAATATCCCAGTTTAATTTGATTTTGATGATCAGTGCTTAACTGATAATTTGTTGCTCTTATATCAATTAGTAATTGTAATAAAAATTGATCCAAAAAGAGCAAAAGGGGCGGAGTTAGAGCATCTTGTCGATTTCATTCTAAAATTGTGCAATTCCAATCTGGAGCCTTTATAACTCCGCCCTTTTTTGCTCTTTTTTGAGCAATTTTCTTTAAAGTTACTACTTGATATCAGAGCAACAAGCTATCAGATGAGCACTTTTCATGAAAATAAAAGTAAACGCAGATATTTTGTTTTTACTGAAAAACCCATCAATTTCAGTGAAGTCAAAATATCCCAGTTCATTTTGATTTTTATAGTCGGTGCTCAACTGATCATTTGTTGCTCTGATGTCAAGTAGTAACTTTAAAGAAAACTGATCCAAAAAGAGAAAGAGCAAAAAGGGGCGGAGTTATGAGGGCTCCAAACTGAAATTGCACACATTTTTCAATGAACTAATTAGCTAATTAGTGCTAATTACTAATTACAGACTGCCCATTGAATTCGGCGCCTGTTACGGCCTCGTCAATCTCTGTCAATCCGACGAGGAATCCGACACGAAATTCGAAAATTTCAAAGCAATTTGTTTAAACCACGCACAACAAGCCTTTGCCGAAAGGACGGAGGAAAGAGCCGACAAGCTGAAAGTGTCTGGATTCACGAGAGCCATGTTCTGCTGTGAATCAGTGGTCGCCTACGTGGTTTGGCTGCTTGCCAACTACCCGAAACTCGAGAGAATCGAGCCGGAAGTGGAGCGAAACGATGAGGAAGAGGTGCTCGAGGAGAAGTGCAAGAACGTCAACTTGCTCGCCGAGCTCCAGGAGTCGTTGTGGATGGTTCTGGAGGCGTTGAAACACGCGAATTGCAATATGCAGAAGGTGTTCAAGGTGTTGGAGAAGTTGAAGACGTGCGGGGATAGGACTTTTAAGAGCGAGCAGAAGGCGTCGAAGGAGGAGATTAAGGAGCAGAATAAGGTTGGTTTTGAAGTGTGGTGCGTGGAAAACACGCTCCGAAATAGCAGATAGTTGGGGAGCGTGTTTTGACATTATGGTGCGTGAAGTGGAGCGTGTTTTGCTTTCTGGGTACATTTTTCTGCAGTTTTGCTTGAAAAGCGTGTTTTAATGCGTCAAAAACACGCTCCAAAAAGACCTAGGAGCGTGTTTTGACGCACTATTCGCTATTGAATGCTTTTCAGCATTGAATTTCGCGCATTTTTATTATTTTTCACCGTTTTTGTCAGAAGAACTTGTTTTGACGCACCGTAGTGCGTCAAAACACGCTCTCAAATTGACACTGCAATTTAAGAGCGTGTTTTTGACGCACCACGCTCATGTAGTGCGTCAAAACACGCTTCCAATTTGACACTGCAATTTAGGAGCGTGTTTCTGACGCACTACTGTCAAATTGGCACTGTTATTTGTCAACGCTTCAATGTTTGACAAATAACGTTCTCAATTTTACTGTTGTGCGTCAAAACACGCTCCTAAATGATCAGAATCGTTAAAAAGCGTGTTTTCAACGCACTACGACTGTGGTGCGTTAAAATACGCTTTCTAGATGACAAACACTGTAAAAATAGCACAATTCAATGCTCAAAAGCGTGTTTTGAGAAATCGTGCGTCAAAACACGCTCCACAATAGTTTCGACTATTCTGGAGCGTGTTTTTGACGCACTACTATCAGGAACAAGCTTCTCAGAGATCAATTGATGCATTACATCTGTAGTGCGTCACAAACACGCTCCATAATAGTTTCAACTTTTTGGAGCGTGTTTTTGACGCACTACTATCAGGAACACGCTTCTCAGCGCTCGATTGATGCATTAAATCTGTAGTGCGTCACAAACACGCTCCATAATAGTATTTACTATTTTAGAGCGTGTTTTTGACGCATTAAACGCTCCAAATTGCAGAAGCTGTGGGCCCTTGCCGATCTCGGCATCCAGATGATGACGTACCGCGCGAAGGTGCGAAATGAAGACGTCGAGTCGAAGGAGGACGGCTACAACCTGCAGTTCTTCTACACGTGCACCGCCAAAGAGGGCCTCGACCCGTCGAACGTCTTCGCACCGGACATCCTCATTAAGGATGAGCAACAGCGAGGGGGGCGGAGTCCGAAGACTGGAAGAGTGTTCCACGTGGCAGATCTCATTGCGGGTTTCACACCGCCTCCGGTGAACGAGTCGGCCGGATCGACGACGTTGAAGAATGTGTCGACGGGCTCGAAAAGGGGCGGAGTCAGGAGCACACCGAAGAAGAGAAAGAGGAGAGGAGCACAGAAGGAAGAGGAAGAGGAAGACGATGAGGAGGAGGTACGTTTCGCAACTTTTTCGAAACTTTTTGGAAAATCCGACATTTCGCAACTTTTTCGAAACTTTTGAAAAACGGACATTTCGCAACATTTTCGAAACTTTTCGTCCATTTCGAAACTTTCAGGAAGTGATTCCAATTTCGAAACGTCGTGGTGCTCCATCCACGTCATCTGCAAACGGAACAAGGAAAAAGAAGGCGTCAGAAGTGGACGTCGAGGATTCAGAAGACGACGACGTCGACGATCCGAACATCTCTCTCGACAAAATCGTGCTCTCCCCGATTCTCGACGACACCTCCGGAAGGGTACGTCTTCTGAATTCAGATGACGTCATCTAACATCATCTGATCATTTTCAGACGCGTCGAAGTGCTCGCAACATCACCCTGACGTCTTCTACCCCCATCGTGCCCCAGAAACCGAAGACGACGAGAAGAAAACGACGTCAGGATTCTGAAGACGTGACGATGAACTCGGATGAAGACGTGGAGGAGGCGGAGACTTCTGAAGTCGTCAAAGGCTCCAGAAGACGTGGAAAGGTGATGACGCCGAAGAAGAAGACGTCGGAGTCGCCGACGAAAAAGAAGACGAAGACGTCGCCGAGCAAGAATCGATATGGATTGCCGTTGGAGGAGGACGAAGAGGTATTCAGAAGACGTCAGAATTCAGAATGTTGAAAGTGTCATCTGAATTCAGAAGACGTAAAAATTCAAAATTTAACGTCTTCTGAATTCAGAAGACGTCAAAATTGAATGTTCCGAATATAGTAGAAGTTGAAATTCAGAATCTAACGTCATCTGAATTCAGAAGTCGTAAAACTTCGAAATTTAACGTTATCTAAATTCAGAAGACGTCAAAATTCAAAATCTAACGTCATTTGAATTCAGAAGTCGTAAAACTTCAAAATTCAACGTCATCTGAATTCAGAAGACGTAAAACTTCAAAATTTAACGTCATCTGAGTTCAGAAGACGTCAAAATTCAAAATTCAACGTCATCTGAATTCAGAAGTCGTAAAACTTCAAAATTTAACGTCTTCTGAATTCAGAAGTCGTAAAACTTCAAAATTTAACGTCATCTGAATTCAGAAGACGTAAAACTTCAAAATTCAACGTCATCTGAATTCAGAAGACGTAAAACTTCAAAATTTAACGTCATCTGAGTTCAGAAGACGTCAAAATTCAAAATTCAACGTCATCTGAATTCAGAAGTCGTAAAACTTCAAAATTTAACGTCTTCTGAATTCAGAAGTCGTAAAACTTCAAAATTTAACGTCATCTGAATTCAGAAGACGTAAAACTTCAAAATTCAACGTCATCTGAATTCAGAAGACGTCAAAACTCAAAATTTTAACGTCATCTGAATTCAGAAGACGTCAAAATTCTGAATTTTCCGATAAAAATCTCAAATTTTCAGCCAAAATCGCCGCCCAAACTGAAAACGCGAACATCGGCTCGACTCTCCAAAAAATAATTTTCTTCAAAAAAATTCTAACTTTTATTGATTTTTTCATTTTTTCCAAAAAAATTTCGAAAAATTCCCCATTTCCAATGGATCTCCCTCTTAAATTCGCCTCGATTTACTGTATATGCGCCAATATTCTTTCAACTTTATATTGTCTATGAATGCATTTCTCACATGAAAAAACGAGCAATATTTATTGATTTTTATCGAAAAACGAATCCTAACCCGCTCGACTCCGCCCCCTTTTTCTCCGGTTACTTGACGAGAGCATGATCGTGGAGCTCGTGCTCGTGCTCCAACTTCTCCTTCTTGAGCATCAGTTTATGGTGGACGGGGTCCTCGACAATGTGCAGGTAGTGGTGGTTCACGAAACGGCCGAGTTGGGCTCCCTGAGCACTGAAGTTGGCGAGGTGGCACGCGAAGAGCAGCAGGTTTCGGGGCTGCACGTGCCACGCGAATCGCATGAATACCGACGAGTAGATCAGAAGGGCCGACGTCATCGGGCCGGAGATCATGTCCGGGTTTTTCTGAAGAAAATTCATCTTTTTGTTTGGAGTGGTGCGTCAGATGCGTGTTTTGTAAATCATTCTGATGGTTTTTGCATTGTCGTGCGTCAAAATACGCTTTGGAGCGTGTTCTGACACAAATAGTGCGTCAGATGCGTGTTTTGTGCGTCAAAAAGACGCTTTTTTCATGGTTTTTGTATTTGGGAGCGTGTTTTGTATTAATTTGCGTCAAAATACGCTCTTAAATACACAAAATCTGTTGTGAGGGTTATTCTGACCAAAATATGAGAAATAGTGCGTCAGATGCGTGTTTTGTGCGTCGAAACACGTTTTTTCTAATAGTTTTCGTATTCTGGAGCGTGTTATGTATCATTGTGCGTCAATATACGCTCTTAAATACACAAAATGTGTTGTGAGGGTTGTTCTGACCAAAATTTGACGAATAGTGCGTCAGATGCGTGTTTTGTGCGTCAAAAAGACGCTTTTCACATGGTTTTTGCATTTAGGAGCGTGTTTTGTCTTATCGTGCGTCAAAATATGCTTCTAAGTACAAGCAATCAATTTTGGAGCGTGTCCCTATACAAATAGTGCGTCAGATGCGTGTTTTTGACGCACAACACTAGCCAACTAATAGTAGTGCGTCAAAACACGCTCCACAACACATACAATGCTTGAAAACACGCATCTAACGCACATTATCATAACTTTCACGTTTAAAAGCGTGTTTTGACGCACAACACTTTAATTGTGCGTCAAAAACACGCATCTAACGCACAATATCATGATTTTCACGTTAAAAAGCGTGTTTTGACGCACAACACGCTGATTGTGCGTCAAAAACACGCATCTGATGCACATTTTCATGATTTTCACGTTTAGAAGCGTGTTTTAACGCACAAAACTCAATTTATGCGTCAAAACACGCATCTGACGCACAATTTCATGCTTTTCACGTTTAGAAGCGTGTTTTGACTTACAAAACTCAATTTATGCGTCAAAAACACGCATCTGACGCACAATTTTTTGCTTTTCACGTTTAGAAGCGTGTTTTGACTTACAACACTCAATTTATGCGTCAAAAACACGCTCTTGACGCACTATAACCTAATTTTCTTTGTTTTAAATCGTTTTCTTTCAAATTTTCCGTAAAATGCACCTTCAAATCGCCGAGAGCAGCGAGAGGAAGTCCCCAATTGGCGACGGGGCCCCAGAAGTGGGTGGACAGGAAATAGTGCTTCCATTCGGCCGTCGAGTGCTGTTTGAAGTACGTCGTCACACGGGACACCAGTCGGGAGGACATCTGGAGCGATATCGATCGGTTTTTGGGATGGAAAATGGGAAAAATTGGGAGAAAAGGGGTTTTTTGGTGGAAAATTTGGTGAAAAATTGAAAATTGGTGTGGAAAAAAGGTGAAAAAATTTAATAAAGATGTTTTTTTGAAAGTAAATTTGATAAAATTTTCAAATTTGTAAAGTGCTATAGTGTTTTTAATAAAAAAAATTTTTTAATTAAAAAAAAATTTTTCTTAAATTTTTTTTCAATTTTTCAAAAATTTTTATTTTTTTTTCAATTTTTAAAAATTCAAATTTCAGTTTAAAATAGCTCCAAAATGCTCCAAACCAATTCAAAAAATTCAAAAAAAAAATCCAAAAAATCGCGTGATAATAAAAATAAAAACCATCCGATTGATAAGAAAAACTGATAAAAATTGGTAGTTTTCTGTGATTTTCTTATCAAAAAAATCACAGAAAACTGGAAAAAATTAGCGAAAATCACAGAACAAATTGTGAAAAATATCTTCTTTTTTCGTTTTTTGATAGGAAAAATAGAAAAAAAAATCAATTTTTTGCAGTTTTTAATGGAAAAAATTGGAAAAAATACTGAAAAAAATCTGTGAAATTTGGAATAATTTTTGCAAAATTAAAAAAAAATTAATTAAAAAAAAATTTTTTTTACAAAAATTCAAAAAATTACTGAAATTTTTTACAGAAAAAATTCAAAACTCTTCAATTCCCAATTGCTAATGATAAAAAGATAAAAATTTGGGTGCAAAAATGTGACCTCAGGTTCAGAAAGAGTCAAAAGTCGGCGGGAAAAAAGAAAAATAGAGAGTGGATTTGGGGAGAGACGCAGACGAAAAAGGGACTTTTCTGATGACAAACACTGCCTTTTCTCTCTCAAACATCACTTTTCACTTTTGGAAAATGGAAAATTGAACCGAGGTTGATCTGTTTTCATTGAGAAAATTGGGAAGAATGACATGATAATGCTTGAAATGCAGTAAAAATGTCAAAAAATCATTTAAAATGACAAAGTTTCATTCTGAACCGTCAAAATGATTCTAGAATGTCACAGATGCATTCAAAATTATGAAAATATATTCAGAACGTTGAAAATGCATCTGGAATGTCAAAAATGCATTAAAAATGTCAAAAATGCATTTAAAATGTTGAAAATGAGTTCAGAATGCTAAAAAATCATTCAAAATGTCAAAAAAAGGCATTCTGAATGTCAGAAATGCATTCAGAATGCCAAATTTTTATTCTGAATCGTCAAAATGATTCTAGAATGTCAAAAATGCATTCTGAATGATAAAAAATCATTCAAAATGATACAGATGCATTGCGAATGTCAGAAGTGCATTCAGAATGTGAAATTTGCATTTAGAATTCGAAAATAAGTGGGAAGAATGTCAAGAAAATGCTCAAAATGGATCAAAAATGAGAAAAGTGCATTTCAAAATGTTAAAAATGAATTCAGAATGCTAAAAATCACTCAAAATATTAAAAATGCATTCAGAATGTCAGAAAAATGCATTCAAAATATCAGAAAAAGCATTCATAATATTGAATATGCATTTAGAAAATGCATTTTGAAAGCTAAAAAAGCATCTTAAATGCTCCGAATGCATTCAGAATGCTAGAAATTGTATTCTGAATGTCAAACGTTCATTTTAATATCAGAAATCCATTCAAAATGTGAAAAAAGCATTCTGAATGTCAAAAATTCATTCAAAATGCCAAAATTGCTTTTTGAACGTTATTTTTGCATTCAGAATGTACTCAGCATGTCATATATGCATTCTGAATGTCAAAACTCATTCTAAATGCAAACAATTCATTCAGAATGTCATTAAATGTCAAAAATACTTTTTCCCCTTCCAAAACATGACAAAATAGACATTTTCAATGGAAATCAACCATTTTTAGCTTCAAAAACCTCAAACAATACTCAAAATTGAAAAAAAAAACAAATTTATGATATCAAAAAATAAATTAAACGGCAATGGAATGTAAAAATCAACTAAATTCACTTTCTCTTCTCTTCCCAATCGTCCTCATCTCCATTCGACTCATCCGAAGTTCCCTTCCGTTTCTTTTTGCTCTTTTTCGATTTCTTTTGCGATTTCTTGCTCTTTTTCTCCTTTTTCTTGTCCTTTTTCTTGTCCTTGCTCTTTTTCAAGTCTTCTTGTAAAAGTTTGAGCACTGTCGCCGAGGAGAGCGTTTTCGATGGTGGGAGAGCTGGTCCATAAGATGTTGAGGGCTGAAAATTAAGGGAATTTTGATGGGGAATGTGAAAAGTTCATTTGGGGTGCTCAGAAATGTTGAAAATGCATTTAGAATGTCAGAAGTGCATTCAGAAGGTGAAATTGCATTAAAAATGTCAAAAAAGCGTCAAGAATGCTTGAAATGCATTCAGAATGCTCGAAAATGCATTCTGATTGGCAATGTTGCATTCAGAATGCTTACAATGATTCCAAAATGTTTGAAAATGTCAAAAATGCATTAAAAATGATGAAGATGCATTGAGAATGTCAGAAGTGCATTCTTAATGTGAAAATTGCATTAAAAGTGTCAAAAATACATTCAAAATGTCAAAAATGCATACAAAATAACAAATTTGCATTCAGAATGTTAAAAAGGCGTCAAGAATGCTCGAAAATACATTCAAAATGACAAATGTGCATTCAGAATGTCAAAAATGCATTTAGAATGCTCCGAAATGCCAAAAATGGATTCTGATTGCACAAATTCATTCCAGAACGCTTAAAATGAATTCAGAATGTTAAAACTGCATTCAGAATGTCAAAAATGCATTTAGAATGCCAGATATGCATCCAAAAGGTAAAATTGCATTAAAAGTATCAAAAAATGCATTTAAAAGTTCAAGAATGCTTTCAGAATGCTCGAAAATGTCAAAATTGCATTAAAATGTTAAAAAGGCGTCAAGAATGCTCGAAATGCATTCAAAATGTCAAATTTGCATTTGAAATGTTAAAAAATGCTTTCAGGATGTCAAATATGCATTCAAAATGCCAAATATGCCTTCAAAATGTCAAAATTGCATTCAGAACGCATTCAAAATGCTCCAACTGCTCCAAGAACCAACCTTAACAACCTCATCGACAATCTGAATCTCATCGTCCTCCTGAATTCCCTTCTGCTCTCTTCTTTCCACAGCTTCCCTTTCCTTCTCAATCTTGGCTCGTTCCTCTTGCTCTTTCTGCTCTTTTTCGAGAGCATCCTTTCGCATTTCTTCTTCCCTCTTTTGAAGTACAGCTCTTCGCTCCTCTTCTTCGTCCTCACTGTCTTCTTCAGCGTCAGAAGATTCTGCAGACGAGGGTGCTCCGAAAATCACATCAAAGAATGATTTCGGTGCTTTTTCGACTTTAGGAGCATGTTCTGGCTCCGATTCCGAGCTTGAATCGGCGTCCTCATATTTTTCTTCATCTGAATCATGATCCTTCTTCTTTGAAGCTGCTGCTCTTTGAGCCTTGGCTTTGAGTAGCCGTTCTCTCATCTCTATCTCATTCGCCGTATTTGGCATTCCAATGCCCGCCCCCAATGCTCCCAGCTCTTCCAGCGCATTGCTCTTCTTAAAATTGCTCTTCTGAAGAGCCGGCACCCCTATCATTTCTGCTCCAGGATAGGGATGTGGGACATTGAACCGTTTGCACAGAAGAGCATCCGGGTACCATTCAAAGCTCATTCTCGTCCGCTCCCCGAACATTTCCATCTTGACGGCGGCCAGCTTATCCTCATCCTTTTGTCCAACTCTTAAATCCCCCGCAGCTTCCTTCACAAATTTCGA
The DNA here is from genome assembly GCA_963572205.1 of Caenorhabditis imperialis. Taxonomy (NCBI): domain Eukaryota; kingdom Metazoa; phylum Nematoda; class Chromadorea; order Rhabditida; family Rhabditidae; genus Caenorhabditis; species Caenorhabditis imperialis. The sequence continues at coordinate 2,540,888 of OY751541.1, forward strand.
CGCCATCGCCTCGAAGATCGGAGCCGCGATGGCGGTCTTCGCAAGCGGCTGAGCTCTCGACTGCACCTCGGGGAGCATTCCTCGCTCTTCTGAAGTGAGTTTCGACTCGAACTCCTTCTTCTCCCACTCCCATTCCCACACCGTCAGATCCGTCGGCTGGGGGTAGGGAAGGCCGCGGCGGAGGTAGTGGAGGAACTCTTTGAAGCGGGACTGACGTTGCGGCTCGTCGGGGAACTCGATGCGGTTGCGGAGACGTCGGTCGCGTTCTTCGTCGGCTTCGCCACCGCGTTCTGGAAATGTTGAAATTGCTTTCTAGTTCTAGAGGGGGTGAAAGTCATGTAGAATGTTGAAAATGCATTCTGAATGTCGAGAAAACATTTTGAATGTAATTTTTGCATTTAAAATGTCAGATCTGCATTTATGATGTAAAAAATGCATTCAGAACGTCTTTTTAACATTTAGGATGTTAGAAATGCATAGATAATGTCAAAAATGTTGAAAATGCATCCTGATTGTTATTTTTGCATTCGAAATGTTCAAAATGCAAAGAGAATGTCAAAGAAGCATCCTAAATGTCATTTAAATGCATTCAGAATGTTAAAGATGAATTCAGGATGTCATTTTTGCATTCAGGATTTTATTTTTTGCATTCAAAATGTCTAAAAAGCATTTTGAATGTGAAAATAAGTCAAAATCTTAACATTGCATTGAGAATGTCATTTATGCATTCGGAATGTTAACGATGTATTCAAAATGTCATTTTAGCATTCTGAATGTCAAACATTCATTCAGAATGCTAAAATTGAATTTTAAACGTTACTTTTGCATTTATAATGTACTCAGCATGTTATAAATGCATTCTGAATGACAAAAATGCATTCAGAAAGAAACCTTTGCATTTGGAATGTCAAAATTACATTCAAAATGTTAAAAATGTATTAGGAACGTCTTTTCTACATTCTGGATGTCAAAAATGCATTCAGGATGTCATTTTTACATTCAAAATGTCACAGACGCATTCAGAATGCATTCAGAATACTAAAAAATGATCTTTCTTCACAATTTGAAAACCCCTACCTTGCTCTCTCCTCTCCACCTCATTCGCCTTGATATCCCATCGACTCCGCCTCTCTTTCGGCTCTTTTTTCGTCTCCTTCTCGTTTTCCAGAGCTCCCTGTCGATCTTCTCCGAGGAATCTGAAAATTGCTCATTTAGAGTAAAATTTTATGTCGTTTCAGGCTGATTTCAGGGGGAAACTCCAGAAAAGCTCAGGCAAAAAGATCAAAAAGGGGCGGAGTTTTGAGGGCTCCAAACTGAAATTGCACTAACTAATAAAACTCGTACCTTGCTCTCTGCTGAGCATTCATCTGCTTCACATCCTCCTTCATCACCACCGGCAACCTCGTCAAATCCATCGCAATCGGTTTGTGCTCCGCTCTGAAATTCGATGGCACTCTGGGCGGAGCATAGAACTTTCTCGGATTCAGTTTCCTCGGCTGCAACTCGAACGCCGTGTCCAATTTGAGCTTCTCCGTTCTCGACTCCTCGGAGCCCGTGACATCAAGTGAGAAATCAAACTGAGAGAGATCATAATTCGAATAAACGCTCTCATCCTCCTCCTCGAATGCTCCAACTCCGAAAGCCTGCCCCCTGATCCCTTTGCTCTCTTTTTTCCCACTTTTCAGAGCCAACGTCTTCTTTCCATACGACTCATCGAGCACCGTGGACTGGCGGAGCCCCTGGTAGCCGAGTCCGTGTGCTCCGGTGAGTGGAGTGAGCTGTTGGACGAGAGCATCTTCGTTCGCAAACTCGTAGCTCGGAGCCACTTTCGAGGCTTGCTCACGGTCGAATTGAGCTTCTGCGGTGAGGCCGCCTGGAAAAAAAGGGTAAAAAAGGGGCGTGGCTTCGATTTCAGTTGGTTTAGCATTGAAAAATGCAAAAAATGGGCATTTTTCATGGAAAAAAGCTTTAAAAATAGTGAAAAATGTCATTTTTCTTTCAATACTCATATAAAACTTTTCAAAAAGGGGCGTGGCCTACCTCTCAACTGTTTCTGTTTGACATTGGCCAGTCCCACTCCTCTTCCCTCTCTCCAACCCATTGAACGAAGCATTCGGACGCCGATCGAATTGCTGAAATGTGCTGATTGGACGGTTGTGTAGTTCTCGTGGACAATGTGTTTTTTTGGGTTCTTGTATCAATTTCTCACTGTTTTTTTTGAAATTCTCAGAATTTTATTGATTTTATCGATTTTCAGACATTTTTTGAAAAATTTGTGGAATTTGCATGGAATTTATATTTCTTTATATTTCTTCAAAATTCAGAGTGTTTATATCAATTTTTGTCAAAAATTATTGATTTCAACTGATTTTATCGATTTTTATTGATTTTTTGGAATTTTAGAGAGAATTCGTTGAGTTACTCGTTTCTTTTCGGATTATTTGAAATTTCATCAATTTTTATTGACTTTATCGAATTTTCTCGAAAATTATGATTATTTTAAACAAATTTCAACTGTTTAATCGATTTTTCTTAAATTTTCATAAGATTTTCAGAAAATTCAATCGATTTCTATACAATTTTTTACATATTATATTTTTTTTCGTCAAACTTCATCAATTTTATCGATTTTTGTATTTTTTGTCAAATTTTAACCGCTTTTCATTGATTTTATCAATTTTCATGAGAATTATGGTAATTTTGGTGAAAATTTGTGAAAATTTACAATCTTTTACATTTTCAGAGATTTTTCTATATTTTTTTCACAATTCACATAATTTCTAGTCATTTTTTACAATTTTGATCGATTTTCAATGTCATTTTCATTGAAAATTCAGAATTTTTTAGAATTTTTTCAGTTTTTCAATGAATTTCACTATTTCTTTTCAAAATTTTTCAAGTTTTCTTGACTTTTTATAAGATTTTCTCAGTTTTCCACTAACTTTTTCGATTCTTCATCAAATTTTCTCACTTTTCTCAGTTTTCTAATCAATTACCAACCTCACAGGCTTCACCACATCTTCAAAGAGCTGTCTGACATCATCAACCCTCTCCCATGCCATCTTCCTCTTCTGCACGTCTCCAAAAACAGCCGTCTGTTTGATGCTCCTATTCCCAATTCCGAATTCGCCCAGATCCTCGGCATCCATGAAATCCTCTGCCTTCTGCTTGACGGCGTCTCCCCTGGCCCCCCTTGAAGACGTGAACTCCTGAGGCACCCATCCGTGTTTCGAGCCCACCGTATTCCAGTATCCGGCTGAAAATCCTCCGGTGAATGCTCCGTGGAATCTTCGTTTTCCTCTTTCATCTGTGGCGATTTCCTCGTGAATTTGGGTGGGTTTCTTGGAGACTGTGGAAGATTCGTCGTCCTCTTCGAACTCTTCTCCGTAGATTGCCAGTTTTTTGCGATTCATTGTGATAAGGACTGGAAATTAAAGTTTTTGTAGTGAGTGGTAGTGAGTGGTAGAGCGTGGTGCGTCGAAAACACGCATTTATAGCGTTTTGAAGAAAGTTGTGCGTCAGAAAAGCGTATTTTAGCGGTTTTGTGCGTCAAAATACGCTGCAATTTCGGTTGTGCGTCACAGAAGCGTATTTTAGCTTTTTACGCATTTCGGAGCGTGTTTTGAGCGATAAGTGCGTTAAAACACGCTCCAAATTGAATTGTGCGTCAAAATCCGCATTTAGAACGTTTATAATAGAATTGTGCGTGAAAGCAGCGTGTTTTCGCGGTCTAGTGCGTCGAAACACGCTTTAAATCGATTCGTGCGTCAGAAAAGCGTATTTTGATGCTCTTTGAGTACTGTAGTAAGGGAAGACCGTTTTACGCATTTCGGAACGTGTTTTGAGCGCATTGCATTATCAGCATCAAAAAAAGTGAGTTAAAACACGCTCCAAATTGAATTGTGCGTCAGAAAAGCGTATTTTGAAGTTCTTTAGGTACTATAGTAAGGCGAGACCGTTTTATCACATTTTGGTGCGTATTTCAACGCACTACAGTATCCCATTCGAAACTAGTGCGTTGAAAACACGCTCTAGATTTAGATATGCATCAGAGAAACGTGTTTTGGACGCACTACAGTATCCAGATCAGTACTTATACTGTTTTTACGCATTTTGGAGCGTGTTTCGACGCTCTACAGTATCCAATTTACTGTTGTTGCGTCAAATATAGGCTTTTTAATGAGTAGTGCGTCAAAACACGCTCCTAAACTATTCAGCATCAGTTGAGCGTTTTTCGGCTGATTTAGAGCGTGTTGTAACATATTTTGATCGATTTTCATGAAAAAAAAGAGAAAAAGGAGGAGAAAATGTGTGTGCAATATTTCCAGGAACATTGTATCCAAGTGCTTATCATCAAAGTTGACAGAGGCGAATGATGATGATGAAAAAGCCAACAACGAATGAAATCTATCTTTATTTACTCATTTATAAAATGAAAATCTCAATCAAAGAGGGACTAAAAACGGTGGTTCGAGTTGTCAAAAGGGAATCTACTTGTTGACCTTGTTGAAGTATTCCTTCGAAGTGGCCACTCCCGGCTTGATGGTCGGCGAGTCCTCGTGCCAATCAGCAGGGCACACTTCTCCGTGCTTATCCGAGAACTGGAACGCCTTCAGAACTCTCAACGTCTCATCGACAGATCTTCCAACCGGGAGGTCGTTGCAAGTGGTGTGACGGACAGTTCCAGACGGGTCGATCAAAAAGAGCCCACGATAAGAGAGCCCCGAGTCCTTGTCGAGCACTCCGAACGACTCGGCGATCTTCTTGTTGAAGTCGGCGAGCAGCGGAATGTCCATCTCGCCGAGCCCTCCGTCCTTTCGCGGCGTGTTCGTCCAGGCGAGGTGCGAGAAGTGCGAGTCGCAGGAGCACGCCACCACCTCGGCTCCGAGAGCTCGGAACTCTTTGGCTCTGTCTCCGTAGGCGATGATTTCGGTGGGGCAGACGAAGGTGAAGTCGAGTGGGTAGAAGAACATGATGAGCCACTTGCCCTTGTAGTCCTGGTCGGAGATCACCTGCAAATGGAGCATTTTTGGAGGAGCTGGAGATGGAAAATGAGCATTTGCAGTGGATTTTGGTTGAAAAATGAGCATTTTTGTAATGGTTTTAGATGAAAAATGAGTAATTCTGGGGGATTTTGAATGAAAAATGGACTTTTTTAGTGGATTTTAGATTAAAAAAAAAGAGCAATTTTGGAAAATTTCCGTAGAAATTGAGCATTTTTGGGTGGTCAAGGATCGAAAATGAGCATTTTTATTAGATTTTGAATGAAAAAATGAGCAATTTAGGGGATTTTTAATGAAAAAAATGACCATTTTTCAGATCTTTGAGAATTTTTAGAGGTATTAGTGGGAAAATGAGTGTTTTTACTAAAAATGAGCATTTTTGGGAGAGTTTTTGATGAAAAATGAGCAATTTTGGGGGATTTTGGATGAAAAATGAGCATTTTTGATGAAGTTTCAGTTAGAAAATGAGCCATTTTAGTGAGTTTTCGATAAAAATTAGCACTTCTTCGAAAATGTGCATTTTGTTGAAAATTGTGAAAATTATTGAAATTTTGATCAATTTCTTCGAAAATTTGCTCATTTTTGTGCATTTTCATTCGAAAATTATGAAAAATTTAGAGTTTTTGATAATTTCTCTGGAAAATCAATTTTCAACCGTTTTTTTTCATCTTTTTCGAAAAAAATCGCTCAAAAACCAATTTTTCACAACTTTCTCTGTTCTTTTTAAATAAAAATCCCAGTTTCCATCATTTTTCTACCTTAAAATCGCCATCAACGACGGCGGTTCCCTTGAAAGCCGGCACGGTGTTTTTTGGTCCAAGTGGGCGGAGCGAGAGCATCGAGCTCGTCGTGTTGAACTGACGAACATTTGGAGCCGCGCGGCTGATCGAACGGATCACTGACGAGAGCATCTGGAGCAACATTTTGAGCATTTTGAGCAAAAATTTCAATGAAACATGCAAGATATTCAAAATCGTTCCTTTTCGGTACAATTTCTCATTGAAATCATCAACATTTTCAAAAATTTGGAAAAAAAAATTAAAATAAAAGTGCTCTTTTATTGCAAAAAGAGGTGGATAAAAGGAGACCTTGAGAACATACCAAATTGGAAGTGGTCCTCACAGAAAAAGTTGAAAAATTGAGGAATAAATAAAAATAATAAAATAGTGGAGAAATCGATAAGGGGAGAAATTCGCAATAAAACGTGTAACAACGTGGAGAAAAATTTGTGAAATTTCTTGATTTTCAGCGTTTTCCAGCAGATTTCTTTCCTTTGACAAAGCACCAGTCGACCTTCACATTCTGGCCGAGCAGATCCGTGTCGTTGCTCTTTTCGATCGCCTCCGTTGCTTCCTAAAACGAAATTTCCGGTTTTTGCTCAATTTGTGCTCATTCTGACAATATTTTGGATGTTTCTATCATAAAAATTGTCATTTTCACAAGGATCAACGCTAAAATAGGTTCTAATCAAGATTTCTCATTTTCCCGATTATGAGCCCCAAAATGCTCAAAAAATGGGCGGAGCCAAAACTGATCGGAAGCTCATTCTTTGAATGATATAAATTGTGATAAAACAATTGTAAAATTGCTGATTTCACTGAGAAAACACTGTTTTCATCATGAAAATGAGCGAATTCGGTGGAGACATTGATTTCACAAGTTTTTATCATAATCCAAAAATCCAAGAAATGAGCATTCGATCAGTGTTGGCTCCGCCCCTTTTTCGAGCATTTTGGGGCTCATAACGAGTGTTTATAGGGAAAAACTGACTGAAACCTTGATCAGGGTCAATTAAAACGACGATTCGTGTGAAAAAACATTCGAATTCACGAAAAAGTGAATACTTTTATGAAATAACATGAAAATCTCTGAATATGAGCAGAAAATGCTCATTTTTGAGATTTTTTAAAGAGAATCATCTGATTCCTCGATTTTCAGATATTCAATTTGAAATTTCAGTGAAATCTCAAAGAAATCATCAAAATGAGCACAAAAATGCTCTTTTTTCCAAATTTTGAGAAAATCTCTGAATATGAGCAAAAACGCTCATTTTCTTCAGATTTTCTCTTTTTTTCACGAGAATCATCTGATTCCTCGATTTTCAGATGTTCAACTTGAAATTCCAGGAAAATCTCAAAGAAATTTTCAAAATGAGCACAAAAAATGCTATTTTCTCCTAATGTCGCTACCTTCTGCGTCTCATACTCGACGAGCGCGTATCCCTTGAGGAATCCGGTTCTTCTGTCCAAATTCAGATGCACGTTCTTGATCTTTCCGTACTCGGAGAACTTGTCGTGCACGTCGTCTTCGGTGGCCTCCTCGTGGATGTTCGTCACGAACACGATCCATCCCTCCACGGAGCGCTGTGGTCCTCCGCCGCCGGTCGACGTCTCCTCGTCGACGACGTCGTACACAATCTTCTCGCGGTTTCGCGTCTGTGATCGATAGAGTCACTGATAAAAAGGGGCGGGGTCTGGTTTTTGATGTTTAACTGGTAATCAGTAAACATTTGCAGGAAAAGTGCGTGAAAACACGCTTCAAAACTTGAAAAATCGACTAGACTCTTACGAAAAACGCTCCTGACGCATTACACGCTCCACAACTTTTCCGTACTTTTTCACGTTGTTTTTCATGGATTTCTCATAGGAAAACAGTTCGAAAAATAGGATTTGTGGTGCGTGTAGTGTATTTCGTAGGGGTCAAGTCGAATTTTGTGATTTTTCACTCACTACATTGTAGTTTGTGTCGAATTGTTCCAATTTTCATTATTTTTACGTGGATTTTTGCGTAAAAAGATGACTAACCGACGCGAGACCTCTTCCCTTCGACTTTTCGGCTCCAGCCACCACGTCCTCCATCTCAACGTCGTTGTCGGCCATCTTCTGAAATTTCCCACATTCATTCATTGTTATAGAACCGCCGCATGCCGTGAGCAAGGGCAGTTTGTACAAAAAAGAGCACAACGAGCACAAGTTATCAATAAATACGGTAAAAAGTAAATACAAAAGGCGGAGAGAGATCGATGCAAAATTAAAAATCAATAATTGAATCCGCCGCCAACGAGACGACGCATTCGTCGCGTGTTTCTGTCCTGATCGCGCATCTTCTTCTCGATCTCGGCGTCCGTCAACGTCTCCAGGAACGGACCCCACGAGTCGACTTCAGAAGACGTGCGGAACGGACAGTCGACGGTGGCGAGCGGCGATTCCGAGAAGGCGTACGTCCGTTGGTTCCATTGCAGTTGTCCGCGGATCGAGTAGGCGATTCCAGAGGCAAACTCTCCGCCGAGCCCGAGCTCTTTGCAAATGCTCCGAGCAAACTCTTCCGGGTTGTTGTTCGGGTCGGACATGTCCCATCTGGAACAGAATTTCGTTAAATTATAGAAAACGACATGGAAAATGAGCAGAAAAAGTTCAAAATGCTCAAAAAATTCAAATTTTATAGTTTTTCGCAGGCTTCTATTATTTTGACATTAATTTCTCGAATCTAACTTTAAAAATGCTGCGATTTTCAAATTTTTGCAAAAGTAGAGCTCTGCATCAATGCTCCAGCTCTTACTTCCTACAAAACTCACATTTCCCTGATAATGAGTTTCAAAATGCTCAAAAAATGGGCGGAGCTAGCTCTGACAGAATGTTCATGCTCTAGATGTGAAGGATTATGATTCAGTACACTGAACTTTCCTTGGATTTTCTCAATTTCCGTTTTGAAAATTGAAAAAATCCTGAATCATAATACTTTACATCTAGAGCATGAGCATTCTGTCAGAGCTCCGCCCATTTTTTGAGCATTTTAAAACTCATTATCAGGGAAATGTGAGTTTTGTGTGGAAAAACGGATGAAAAACATAAAAAATGCATATAAAACGCCAGGGAAAGCTGAAAAACGCAAATTTTCGAGCCAAAAAGAGCAAAAATCATGCTCTTTCAACTCACTCAAACTGATCCACCAAACTCTGATTGCCCACATTAATATTCAACTTGAGGATCGCCCGCTGATCACTGATATTAGTATCAAGGGGCGGGGCCTCAGTGGACGCCTCCAGCTGCTGATTAATGGCCGCCGTGATCGCAGGCAGGAAAATCGCCTGTGGGAGCTCCAAATCATCGCACATAATCTCCGCGATCATCTCCGGCGTGATGAGCTTCTCGTTCCTATTATAACTGAAGGTGTCCCTCAACTTGACGCCGTCGAGCTCCATGTCGAGCCGGATCGGCACGAGGTCCTCGCTCTCCTCCGCGTTCTCCATCACCCGCTTCGCCATCTCGAGGTCCTCGGCAGAGTACACCAGCTCGCGGTGCTTCATCCTCCCGTGAGCATGAGCAATCGGACAGGAGCACGGCACCGATTCGAGGTGGTGGGAGCCGCTGGTGACTTGTTGGCCCGCCCACGCGGTGGCCGGCGTTTTGGCGACGGTTCGGGTGGTGCCTTCGGCTCGCGGAGTCGAGGCAGATGCTCCGGCTGCTCGGAACTTCTCCTCGTTGCCGTCGAGCAGCTCGTCGACTTCATGGGCTCGGAGCAGCCTGGAAGAATGGGGGAATTGGGGATTTGGGATGATTTTTAGGAGTTTTTGGGCTTTACAGATAATGTGTTTTTGGTTAGGCGTTGAGAATTTTCTATAAATTTGGTCACTGATAGTTTTGACGTCGCTGATTCTGATTCTGAAGTCAGAATTTCTGTAATTGATTTCATTTTTGAGAAAAGATGTGTCAAAGCCGTTTTCAGTGCTATTTTTTCCACTATTTCCGTAAACACGTGAAAACATGGAGGGAAATAGCACTGAAAATGGCTTTGACACATCTTTTCTCAAAAATGAGATCAATTACAGAATTTCTGACTTCAGATTCAGAATCAGCGACGTCGAAACTATCAGTGACCAAATTTATAGAAAATTATCAAAGCCTAACCAAAAACACATTACTTTATTTTTTATGAAAATGTCATTGAAGTGCTCAAAATGAGCGTTTTTCAATATTAAAAGCGTCCAATTCGTCTAATGAATTGGTATTGATTTAGAAAACGTGAATACTCGATGTCTTTTAGATCAAAATCAATCGATTAGACGAATAAAAACACTTCCACCTCCAATAACGCTCATTTTAAGCACTTTAAGAGCTTATAACTTGCTCAAATGAGATTTTCATGAAAAATGAAGCACTGAAGTCGTAATCAGGGTGAAATTCTGCGTTGATTGGGCAATTTTCCGATTTTAACATCAAAATCGCATTATTTTCGATAAAAATTTCATTTTGAGCAAGCTACGGGCTTTCAGAATGCTCAAAAGGGACATAAAACGTATTATATCGATTGGTTTTGATATAGAAGACGTAAAAAGCGCTTTTTACATCAAAACCAACCAATCCAAACCGTTTCACTTACCCTTTGAGCAATTGGAGAGCTCTTAACTTGCTCAAATGAAATTTTATCGAAAATAATGAGATTTCAATGCTAAAAACCGAAAATTTGCGCTCTCAGAGCTCAAAAAATGCTAATTGCTCATTACTAACATAATATTAGTGTGCAAGAACGCGTTTGACATGGCGATCTGCTTCAACTTGTCCTTGTCATCTGGCGTCGCCACTTTCCGCCACAACAACGGATACTTTTTGTAGAGAGTTCCGCGGTGCAAACGCAGATAGGCACCTATTTCCGAACCGATATAATATCGTTCGCCGCTCTCATCGAGACTGAAACTTTGTGGGCGTGGCCCGTAGGTTTGAGCCAGTGTTTTTGTGCTCGATGACATTGGATTTGCTGAAAGTTTAGTTGGAAAATGGTTGAAGGGTGGAGAATTATAGAAAAAGTGAGAAAAAGTATTGAAACCCAATGAAAAATGACATAAAACTCTATTTTTCAATAAATTTCTGTTATTAGGTGATGAATTTTCGATTACTGTTGAAGTTTAGGGTCCATTTAACATGATTTTCACTATAAAAACTTGAAATTCTTCCAAAAATTGACAAAATGTGCATTTTTCTGTGGAAATTCAATAATTCAACCAGATTAACCAGAAATTATCATAAATTTGTGGAAAAATTAATGAATAACACTGAAAATTATGAACATCCTACAAAAATTACCTAGAAAGGGAAAATAATAATAAAATTAGGTTTTTTCAGGGAAATAGGATATTTAGTGTTGATTTTTCGGTTTTTCCAGTATTTTTCCGCCTAGTTTTTATGGTTTTCACGTTATTAGCATAATAATAACATAAAAATCATAGAAATCTACAGAAAATTGACAAAAAATCATTTTTAATGGAAAATTGCTTTTTATCGACAATTTTCCCAATAAAATTAACAAAATTCTGTTCAAAATTAATAATATTCAATCAATAATTTCAGAAATCATGAAAATTTCACAAAAAAACCTGAAAAAAAACAAAGAAAAATCATCAGAAAAATCCAAAAAAATACCGTTCAAAATTCGAAAATTCTTCTCATGCGTCGCGTGCGCGCGTCGCGGTCGCCTTCTCAATGGAGCGCACTTGCACCACCATCTGGAGGCCTTAGAGCCCCCCAAAGCCACCGTAATCACCATGGAAACCGGGAAAAGGGACCAAAATGAGCAAGAGCACAATTTATACACATGCAATTCACAATAATATGCAATATTTTGCTGTTTCTCGGGTGTTACAAACTATTTGGAAACTGGGAGGTGCCAATCAAGCTGAATTTTGACCCTTTTAAAGTTGTCGGTGGATTTCCGACGCTAATTGACTCGTTTTTCGAGACAAATGTGGAGAAGAACTTTAATTTTCAACAGGACCCCATCCCCGAGCCAATTTTCAAGGAGCAACCTGAACGGTAATAGATTTTTTCTTCTTTTTTGTACTTTTCGCCTCAATTTTAAGAGTTCTCCCCTGGAAATGCTCCATCCTTGAGTCCAACTCCCAATGCTTCTCAATTCTAACGTCTTCTGACTGTCTTCCCGCTTCCCAGTTCTCATTCAGCTTTTGGAGCACAACTGAGAGCTCCCAGTGTTTTCATCAATCCAAAGGAGCTCTGGAGTGTAAAACTCCGTTTCAAACTGGCAATTTATGCGAAAATGTCGTCGTTGGAGTTCAGAAATTTGGAAATTCCACCATTTTCGAGCTTTCTGATGTTTTGGTAATTTTTTTTTTGAAAAATTCAAAAAATTTTCGCGCGCTCTCCAAAACCATCGCGCTTATCACCACCCTCCCGACCGGCGCGCCGGTCTGCACGCGTGGTGTAGTGGGAAGGCGCTCGTCTATGAATCAAAGGGTCTAGGGTTCGAGTCCTCCTCGGTGAAAATCGTTTTTTCTTCAGGTAAACACTCAATTCGTGCAGAATTATGATGCTTCCGAAGTGCCGAATTCTGAAGACGTGACTTCTGAATCCATTAGTCAATGTACAAATTACACCCTCCGTGAGATGGTGCTAGCCGGCGGGGAGAATGATACAGGTTATTGATTTTTTCATTGAAATTTTTAAAATTTTCTAAAAATTTTCAGATCTAATCCAACTTTTTCCATTCGGCATCAATAGCACCTTACAGGTTTATGGAAATTTGGTAATTTTTCAGATTTTTTATTTAAATTCAAGACAATTTTTCAAATTTCTAAAAATTCCAGGATTGTGCTCCACCATTCCCATCAGATATCATGTTTTGCAACTGTAAAAATGCTCCAGAGTGTGAAGTGCCCATTTTGTGAGTTTTCGAAAAATTGCAAAAACTCATGCGGCAATTGCAAACTTCAATATCAATTTTAAATATAAAATTCTACAGAAAAATCGAAAAAAACCTCCAAATCTTCAGAAAATTTAGTTTTTTCAAAAATTTCGAAAAAAGGAAAAACGCGCCGCACTTGCAAAATTACAAAAATCGTTTGTTTTTCACCGTTTTTTCTCAATTTTCTCGCTGAAAACACGATTTCCGGTCAATTTTTCATGAAAAACTCAAATTATCGATTGAAAATTTGCAAAAATCACTAAATTTTTCATTTTTTCCAGCAAAAAACCCCCAAATTTTCCAGATACTCCTCCCAAAACGCCACATTCTGCGGTCCCACAATCGTCACAATTTCCCACCACCACGGCTTCATCTATTCCGTCGTCGTCACGTCATCTGAATCAACGTCTTCTACCTCCCAACAGTTATCCGTCAATTTTTTGAATTTGCCGCCAAAAAAGACGATTTCCAATTTTGGCGCGAAACGCGGTCGCTTCCACTGTCCATCGGAGCGCAGTTGCATTCTCGAGATTTTCTACCCTTTTCGATATTTGAATTCCCTCGATCTCCCCCATCAAATCGCCGTTTTTGTCTTTTCATTGTTCATCGGTGTCATTATTGCAAATTTGCCCAAAAACTCGTAAAATTCCGCAAAAACCAGCTTTATTAAATTATGAGGAGGTGGAGGATAATGAGAACGAGACGAGGAGAAGGTGGGAGGAGCGTCGCAATCAATTAATAGAATAAAATTTGGTTTTGGATAACTTTGGAAAAACAAATCGAATAGAATAAGTTTGAAATAAAAAGAGAGAAAGGGGGGAAAAGCATTTATTTTACAAGCGACGACGACGGATCGAATTGGATGAGAATAGTGGAAAGAAAAAGGGGCGTGGTTTAGAAAGTGGAGATGGTTATGACAATAAAAAAGAAGGGAATAAAAGTTTAGTCGTCGCGCATCGGACCGAGCAGATGGGCTCCTCGGTTGCGAGTCATGTGGGCGGCTCGGGAGAGCAGCGGAGTCGCGGGGGAAGTGGTGACAGGGCCCAGGATGCTCCGATCGCACAGAGCAACTTCTTGGCGGACAGTTTCGATTTGGTTGGAGGTGCCGGCGGAGATTCCGAGGAAACGTTGCCAGTAGACCTAGAATATCGTCATTTTTGAATTATTAGTATTATTCAGTCAAAATGATAACATGCTCTATTGAGTCTCGATTGAGAGAGTACACGATCCAAAGAGACGCAGACTGTCAGACTGTCTGCGTTTCATGGGATCGTGTACTTTTTCAACAGAGCCACAATGGAGCCCGCTTTCACTTAACGGATATTATTCTATGATAGAATTTTTTACCAAATGATACCCAAATTTACCGAGTGCTCATTGAGCACATTTTGAAATTAAACACTGCAAAATGCTCCAGAGCTCCGAAATATGGCTCACATAAGTGCAAAAATAACAGTGTTTTTTTTGCACTAGAGTGACCGAGATTTTGGAGCTCCGAAGATTTTGCAGTGCTTAATGAATGCTCAAGGAGTTCGGTTAGGGTATTATTTGGTAAATCTATCGAAAACAAATGATCTCACGACAAATTGCGGACCTGAGTACTCAATTTGTCGTAGAATCACGTGTTTTCGACTCCACAATATTAAAAGGAAACGAAAAAAGAAAAAAATATTTTTAAAAAATGCGAAAAACGAACATCATCAAACGAGAACAAGGCCTGCATGGTGCGAATGCAGTCCTGCACATCGCGAGTGGCGACCGCGTGCGACGCCATCGCCATTTTGGGCGGGCCCATCACACAGGGCGCGAGCACCGTGGACATGTTATCCACGTTCATGTTATTCCTGCTGGAGAGCACAATGACACGCCTCCAATGGAGGAACAAGTAGGCCATCGTGTCGCGATTCGCTTGTGGGAGCTCACAAATCACTCGATTCATCGCCAATCGCCCATTATCCGGATCTGAAGTGTAAACTGCGGCGGCAGTGATCAACTCCTGACGCGACGTCTTCGGCACCAACGGATCCTTCAGCTCGCGCAAGAACTTTTTCAACGTCTCCGTGATGACCTCCTGATCGTTGAGCGACACATCCGGCACCGATTTGGAGCGGAGCTCGTCGAGCAGCACGGTGACAGTGTGTTTGGAGCCGGGCACTCGATAGAGCCCCTCCTGGGTGAGCCCACGACGCTCCAGAGCCACCACACAGTGAATCACAGCTGATGGGATCATGGGTTTGGCAGAAGTGCAAAAGTCTTGGAGGCGGAACTCGGGCTTATTTCGACCAGCGGATTTCGGGGTCATCGGTACTTTGGGACGCGGTATGCAGGGGAGGTGGAGTTTGGAGCAACACGATTTGTGCACCACCTGATGACAGTCTTTGCACTTCATCGAGTTGGCCAGCTTCAGCGCCGTGTTGCATTTGTCGCATTTGCGCATCTGGAATCGGAGCATTTTTAGGGTTTCATGGTTTTAAGGGGGCGTGGTCATTCTCTATTTTATCCATTTCCGACGGAGTGATAGTGCGCACAGAAATTGAAAGTGGGCGTGGCCATTAGTCTCGCCGCGAACGATACAGTAATTTTGTAAATCGATCCAGTTTTTCGCGTTTTTCCGGCGATTTTTGGAAAAATTCCATCTTTAAAAATTAATTTTTTCAATTTTAGATTTTTACAAAATGGAAAAACTGAAAAATCCAACGAAAAACGGCGAAAATTCGAAAATTACAAAAGTTTTCGCGGCGAGATCTTTGGCCACGCCCCCTTGCAATTTCTGGGCGCACTATCACTCCGTCAGAAATAGATAATATCAATCGGTACAGAATTCGATGCTGATCACGACTTCATTTTTCATGAAAATCTCATTTTGAACCAGTTATAGGCTTTCAAAGGTTCATTTTGTGTTGTAAATCAAGAAATTTATTACAAAATGCAACTTTGAAAGTTCAAAACTGTTTCAAATGAGCTTTTCATGAAAAATAAAGTGCTAAAGTCGTGATCAGCATGAAATTCAGTATCGATAGTGAAAAACTATGAAATATGAAAAAAAAAAAGATGACCATTGTTCCGCTCAGAAAATCTGTTTTTACAACATGGAGCTTGAGACGGACGCGTCTCTTCATGATTAGCATGATTCTCGATCATCGCGGAGCAAATGACTTTCTCGAATGCTCACAGAGCAATTACTAACCGCCTTAATACCAGCATCCACAAAAGTGTGCGGTCTGGTGGCAATATCCCTGCTGGATCCATTGGTCCACGCTGGCGTTCCCCTCTTCATGGTGCGAATGTCCAGCGTGCTCTTCGTCATGATCGACATGCCCATTCCATAATTGGCGGTGGTGGTGTGTCCGGGTGTCTGATCGCAGGAGGGCATACTGCCGACGGAGAGACTGCGGCGGGTGAGTTGGCGGTGGAGCGAGGGTGGCTGCTGCTGTTGGCGCGAGTTGTGCACTGTAGTGGTGGTCGTCGTGGTGGTGGTGGTGGTGAACTCGGGTGGCGGGGGCGAGGAGGAGGCGCCATCGTCGCGGTGGCGTTTTGGTGGGGTGCCGCCCTCGTTCTGAAACTGGGCGAAAGGGTTTAGTGGTGTATTACGGTACGCTGTTGTGCGTAACGCACTAGACACTTCACAAAAAGGATTTTATTCATTTGTTTCTCGATTTTCTCACAAGTAACCAGCCTGCTGGGGCGGCTCACGCCGCCTCAGCATGGCTGGGAAGTTATTCAGAAATATTCACGTGAAAATGTTTGTATGGGTGGTTCATTCGGTAGCACGTTTGTCTATCGTTCAAAAGGTCGCTGGTTCGACTTTTGTCTACTTCACGTTATTTCTTTCGTTCCCCTACATGCACAGAGTTGACTACTCATACATACATACATACATACATACACAAACATCCCCCAACAGGATTTTAAATATAAGAAAGATGTGTTTTTGGTTAAACTTTGAGAATTTTCTATAAATTTGGTCACTGATAGTTTCGACATCGCTGATTCTGAATCTGAAGTCAGAATTTCTGTAATTGATCTCATTTTTGAGAAAAGATGTGTCAAAGCCATTTTCAGTGCTATTTCTCTCCATGTTTTCACGTGTTTACGTGTCGACATTTTCGATAGTCACGAAATAGTGGAGAGAAATAGCACTGAAAACGACTTTTACACATCTTTTCTCAAAAATGAGATCAATTACAGAAATCTGACTTCAGATTCGGAATTAGCGACGTCGAAACTATCAGTGACCAAATTTATAGAAAATTCTCAAAGCCTAACCAAAAACACATTACTTGTCAGTTTCTCTAAATTTACGAGTCAAAATTACAGTTTTTGGTTGGAAATATTGATTTTCTCAACTATACGAGCATTTTTGAATGATTCTACAATTTGAAGGTTTTCTATGAGGAAAAACCTTCAAATTCGTGGAAATTCACATTTTTCAATCAAAATTGTGATTATGACTGAAAAATGTTACAAAAACGGAGAAAATAGAAGAAAAACGAGGAAAAAACATGGAAATTGAAAACGTAGTCAGAACTACATATTTTTGAAGCGTTTATTGCGTTTCACAATGAAATTTTGTGAAAAATAGTGATTTGGTTCTACTCAGATATCCGTTCTATTTTTGCAACATGGATGGTGAGACTGACGAGTCTCTTCATGATTAGCATGATTTTCATCACTGTAGAACCAAAAATCCAGAAATCTTCTGAAGTTGTGCTCCAAACTCACCGGCTCCTCATCAATAGTGGCGGCCATGACACGACTTCTGCTCCTCTTCGAGTTGACGGCGGCTCCAGCGTGCGCCGACGCGCTTCTCCGCTTCGCTCCGCCCACCGAGCTCTTTCTGAACTCCCTGCCATTCCGCAGCACCACCACATCATCCAAACTGTCCATGGACTCGTCGTAGTCCACCTCGCTGTCGTCCTCGGCGTCCTGTGTCTCCTCCATCAGGTGCGGATGTCGTTGCTGAACGCGTTTCGAGTAGGTGCGCACCAGAGGCTCTCTGAGGAACGCGAACTGGTCGCGATCCTCTTTGGTGAGGCTGTCGAATGCGCCGTTCTTCATCGCCTCCTTCAGCTGCTTCTCGCGCGTCTCGAACACGTTCAGGTCGAGCTTCAGCGCCTTGTTCTCCTCCATCAGCGCGCGCATGTGCTTTCGTGTGTCCTTCACGTCCATATCGAACCATTCCAGCTTTTTGCGCGCTTTTCTGAAAGGGATTTCCTTTTAAAATTGATAAATCTTCTAATTTTTAAATTTTTAAAGACTTACGCCAACTCCTCCTCGGTCTCCCTCATCTCCACATTCAGCCGCTTCTTGGACTCTTCCGCCTCTTTCCACAGCTTCCGGAGACGATCAATCTCGTCGATAAGGTGATACATTCCTAGAACATCATAATTTGAGTTCTATTTTCTTCTGAAAGGAAAAGAATTCGACCCACCAATATCTTTAACCGACAAGCGGGTTTTCTGAGTGTTAATGAGCATATTGTACATTTTCTGTGAGCTTTCGCTGCATATTTTCTCTTTCGAAGTGCTAGACTTCATCTCTGGAACTGATTAAAATCGATAAAACTGCCAAATAATTGGAAAAACCACGAAAACCACGAAAAACAGTGCACCCGGGTGCCAGGGGGGTCAGTAGAATTCGAAATTCGCTGCGGTTTTTGGCACGCGACGCGACACGCGCGCATCTCACTGGAGCGCGTTTGCAGCGGGGACTAGGAGGTTTCTAGTCCCCCATCGTAGGATTTTGAAATTTATTTTTGTTTTTTTCGTGGTTTTTCTTGTTTTTCTTTATTTTTTGCCTATTTTTCAATAATTTTTTATAATTTCAGGCATGTCGAATGCCGTTACAATATTAATACAAGATAGAAAAACGGGTCAGCGCAAAAATCTAACGCTAAATGTGAGTTTTTCAAAAATTATTGAAAAAATTCAATTTTCCAGGTAAAAAGCAATGAAAACATTGAAGAGCTTACTAAAAACGTCGAGAAAATCACACAGATTCCAAGTGAAGAATTGGAAGTGGTATTTTGTGGGAAAAAATTGGCAAGATCCACAGTTATGAAGGATCTTTCACTGACTCCAGCGACGTGAGTATAAATTGAGGAAAATCGATTGAAAATTTTTGAAAATCAATAATTCCAGACAAATAATGCTGCTCCGTGCGAAAAATGCCATAAAAATCGATAAAAAGAGTGAATCTTCAAGCTTTTCCGCCGATTCTTCGATTCTGGGAAGTTTTTATGTTTGGTGCAAGAGCTGTGATGACGTGCGCCGTGGAAAACTGCGAGTTTACTGTCAAAAGTGCTCGTCGACCTCGGTGCTCGTTAAACAAAAGCCACAGAACTGGGCAGATGTGCTCAAAAGGTACTATCGGTGTGCAAATGCGCTCTATTGATAAGGTTGTGGCGGGAATTTGAATTTTTGCGTTTTTTTCATGCTAAAAAGTGATTTTTGTTTGTTTTTTTTTTGTTTTTTGTCAGGGAAAATAATTTTCCCTGCTTATTTTCAATTTTCTGTTCAATATATCATTTTTATCCGCCAATCTCAAATGTATGCTCTTCAACTCGTTTTTCTACCAATTTTTAAGCTTTTTCACAAAATTTCTAATATGCTATCACTGAAACCATCCTTGATCTGGAAAAAACATGCAAATTTTAGCAAATTTTTGCAGTTTTTCTTAGATCTACGACATTTTCAGTGTTACTTTATCAGAAAACCTGTGAAAATGCCTAGAATTTAATAGAAAAATGAATTTAAGATCAGAAATTTGAACTAAAATTTGAAAAAACTACGGGTTTCCCATGAAAAACTCAACAACACCGTTAAAAATTCAAATTCCCGCCAAACTCCCAGCCATTATCAACAGAGCGCACTTGCATCACTCCCTTCAAACCCCACCCAATCCTCCCATTTTCCGTCCAGCAAACGAATACCAGTGAGCTGCGAGAACTGTCAGAGCTCCGGAATGTTCGCCGAGTTCAAGTTCAAGTGTCTGACGTGCAATGAGCTCGGCGCGGCTCTGACCCATGTGCGTGGCAACTGGCAGATGGCCGAGTGCTGTATTTGTGACGGAAAAGAGCAGATTGTGCTGGATCTCGGGTGCAATCACATCACCTGCCAACAGTGCTTTAGAGCCTACCTTTTGAGCACACTGGAGATTTTTTCGTTCAAAAATCTGCCGCCCTATGGGTTCACTATCAGTTGCCCGGTTTCAGGATGCTCGAGTAGGTGCTAGATGCTCTTTTTAAGCTCTACATGGCCTAGAATGCGCGGAAAACTCGGTCATTTTTATTTTTTTTTGAAGAACGTTTTTTCGCAAGAAAAATGTTATTTTTCCACGTTTTCTATAACTTTATGAGTTTTCAACTCTCAGAAATTACGCTCTAATGATAATGTCAATAGAGCGCACTTTCTGAGCGTTGAAAACTGATGATCGATGGCCTAAAATTCTAAATTTTAGGAGTCGTCCAAGACGTCCATCACTTCCATTTAATGGGCTCCGCCCCCTACAGTGACTATCAGCGAAAAGCCACTGAGAAGTTGATTCTGCTTGACGATGAAGGCGTGACGTGTCCGAATGCCAAGTGCGGTCAGAGCTTCTTCTGGGAGCCCTACGATGATGATGGACGATCTCAGTGTCCTGATTGCTTCTTCTCGTTCTGTAGAAAGTGCTCGGAGAGAGAATGCGTCTGTCATAAACAAGATGATTTGACTAAAGTTACAATTGAGGCGACTACGAGGTGATTCTGATGAAGAATCTGACGTCAGATTATCCAAATCTCATCGGATTCTGGAGCTGTGATCTTCTTGAACAGAAATTGCTTGAAGAGCATCTAACTTTATGATTTTCTACAAATGCTGCAAATTCGGAGAAAATCATACACGATTTCATTGAATTCTGGAGTTGCGACCTTCAGAAGCAGATGAAATTACCTATAATAGAGAAAAGTAGAATTTTAAAACTATGAAAAAGCTTGTAACAATCATATTTTCAGCACTTTTTTTCATGAAAATCATTATTTAACTCATCCAAATGATTTTCCTGAAAAATAAAGTACTGAAGATCTGATTCTCACAATTTTCTTCACAGTTTTGAAATACTATTTTTACTGGTCAAAGTGAATTTCATCTGCTTCTGAAGGTCACATCTTTAGAATCCGATGAGATTTTGAAAAATTGACGATCTAATGCGTTCTGAATGCAATTTTGTCATTCTGAATGCATTTTTGTCATTCTGAATGCGATTTTGTCATTCTAAATGCATTTTTAACATTCTGAATGCAATTTTGTCATTTTGAATGCATTTGTAACATTCTGAATGCATTTTTAACATTCTGAATGTAGTTTTCGCATTCAGAATGCGATTTTGTCATTCTGAATGCAATTTTACCATTCTGAATGCATTTTTGTCATTCTGAATGCATTTTTAACATTCTGAATGCATTTTTAACATTCTGAATGCATTTTTGTCATTCTGAATGCAATTTTGTCATTCTGAATGCGTTTTTGTAATTTTGAATGAAATTTTGTCATTTTGAATGCATTTTTTGTCATTCTGAATGCAATTTTGCCATTCTGAATGCAATTTTGTCATTCTGAATGTAATTTTGTCATTCTAAATGCAATTTTCTCATTCAGAATGCGATTTCGTCATTTTGAATGCAATTTTAACATTCTGAATGCAATTTTGTCATTCTCAATGCATTTTTTTGCTCTAATTGATATTTGAGCACATTTTGAGCATCACTGTCGTCTTTTTGAAGATAATTGCGATGAAAAATGCTCAAAACGTTCTCAAGTGTGAAATAGAGCATCTTTTTGCTCTTTTTGAGCTATATTTTTGCGTTTTCCTTCCAGAAAATGCCCTCGTTGCTCCGTTCCAACTGAAAGGAATGGTGGTTGTGCTCACATCCACTGCACATCGTGCGGCATGGACTGGTGCTTCAAATGTGTGGCCGAGTGGAAGGAGGAGTGTCAATGGGATCACTGGTTTTGAGTTGGCTCGGTGCCAAGATGTATATATTGTAATTAGTTGCTCATTTTTTAGATTGATTCTAGTTTGTTCCTTATCCGGTAAAACCAAATTTACGTGCCAATATGAAGATTTTGCTCAATTTTTATCATTTTTTATTGAATTTTCATTGTTTTCAAGAGTTTTTTACTCTTTTTGTACCTTTTTATTTGGATTTTCTTCTTTTTTTCTAAGTTTCACAAAAAATGCTCAATTTCATTCAGATAAAAACCAGAGAAACCGAAAAATGTCGGCGCCGGGCGGACAGCAACCAAATATGACACCACAACAAATGCAGGTTAGTTTCTCTGCGTCTACTGTCAAAAAGATGCTCTCTAAATTTTGCACTCTGCGTCTCTAGCTCTCTAACTGTCGGCGTCTATAGGTTTTTACTCTAGTTCTCTGCGTCTCTAACCATATAATGTTCTCTAGTCGTCTGATCTCTGACTGTGTTTCTCTGCGTCTCTAGCTCTCTAAATGTCTGCGTCTATTCTCTAGGTTTTTACTCTAGTTCTCTGCGTCTCTAACCATCTGTTGTTCTCTAGTCGACTTGTCTCTGCGTCTCTAGCTCTCTAGTTCTCTGCGTCTATTCTTTAGGTGTTTACTCTAGTTCTCTGCGTCTCTAACCATCTAATGTTCTCTAGTGGCCTGCTCTCTGTGTCTCTAGCTCTCTAACTGTCTGCGTCTATTCTTTAGGTTTTTACTCTAATTCTCTACGTCTCTAACCATGTAGTGTTCTCTAGTCGTCTAATCTCTGACTCTGCTTCTCTGCGTCTCTAGCTTTCTAGATGTCTGCGTCTATTATCTAGTCGACTTGTCTCTGCGTCTCTAGCTCTCTAATTATCTGCGTCTATTCTCTAATCACACTCTCTAACTCTGTCTTTCTCTGCGTCTATTATCTAGTCAATTACTCTGCGTCTCTAGCCCTTTAGCTGTCTGCGTCTATTATTTAGTCGTCCTGTCTCTGCGCCTCTAACCCCCCTCACCTTTCTTTTCCTCCCTCTCTCTCCATTTCTCTGCGTCTACTCTCTAATCACACTCTCTCTTCTTCTAGGCCCTGCAACAGCAGCAACAGATGCGTCAGCAAATGCAACAGCAGCAAATGCACCAGCAACAAATGCTCCAACAACGACAGCACCAACTCCAGCAACATGCTCAATCGGTATTCTGAATCCACTGAATCCCCTCAGAATTCAATCTACGTCTTCAGCCATTCCCCCGAGCTCTGACTCCCCAGCAGCTCCAACCGCATGGCTCTCCGGGCTCTTCACACCTCCAGATGCACCAACACCTTCAGGGACACCATCAGCCGCGATCGCCATTGGTGGCTCAGGGCGGACCGGGCTCTGTGGGCAATCCGGCCACTCCGCAGATGATGCAACAGCCGATTGGCATGAATGTGAGCAGTTTGGAGCAAGAGAGCTCGAAAAAATGAGCATTTTATATCAATTTGCACAAAATTTTATAATGAGCAAGACGAAAAGTTGAGAATTTTGATGGAAATGAGCACAATTGCACACTGAATATGTTGATAACAATGATAACGAATTCAACGTCTGTACTTTTTACAGTTAATCTTCTGATTCTGAAGACATAACGCCTTCAGAATTGAATTAACACTTGAAAGCGTATCGGCTCCAAGTGTTTATTTAATTCTGAAGTCGTCATGTCTTCAGAATCAGACGATTAATTGTAAAAAGAACTAACTTTGAATTCGTTATCACTGTTGTCAGTATATTCGATGTGTAATTGTGCTCATTTTCATCAGATTATCAACTTGTTATATTGCTCATTATAAAGCTTTGTGCAAATTGATATAAAATTAAGCTCCCGGACATTTCGCAGTCGTTTTTGGCCTATTTTGGCTCAATTTTCTCGGGGTTTTCGATGTTTTTTTCATAAATTACAACAAAAAAATACATTTTGAACATAATTGAAGATATTTTATCGATTTTTTTCTAATTTAATGCACATTTTTCATCGCGGACACTTTCAATCTTCGAAAAATCACGAGTTTCCTTGAAATCCATACATAAATTATACTCAGCGTATATTTTTCATGTTTTCTATTGTTAATCAAGCTTAATATGTATGAATTTCAAGGAAACTCGTGATTTTTCGAAGATTGAAGGTGTCTGCGATGAAAAATGTGCATTAAATTAGAAAAAAAGTCGATAAAATATTTTCAATTGTGTTCAAAATGTATGTTTTTGTTGTAATTTATGAAAAAAACATCGAAAACCGCGAGAAAATTAAGTCAAAATAGGCCGAAATGTCCGGCTGCGAGATGTGTGGGAGCCTAAAATTATCATATTTTTGAGCGTGACGAAGCATAAAAGTGTGCTCCACCGAAACTCTGAGCTCTCTGAGCTCCAGCTCATCCCCCCATGAGCTCTTCATAATCCCACCTTTCCAGCAACCGATGTCACTTCCCCCCTCCACCCTCTCCCGCCCCGCCTCTGTGGCCCCGCCCTCCTCGGTCCCCGTGAGCATGCTCAACTCGCAAGGTGCTCCGCAATCAATGGAGCAACAACCTCAGCAGTACCCGATGCACCTCCAACAGCCGCCCTCTCGTCCCGGCTCCCAGATGAGCCAGAACCCTCCCGTCGGAGCCAACTCGAGCTCCATCCAACGTCCTGGCTCGGTGCTGGCTCCGGGCTCTCACGGCGGTCCATTGTCTCACGCGGGCTCCGTGTACGGCCCCGGCTCGGTGCAGCCGGCGTCGGTGCAACCGCCGGGCTCACAGCAGGCGCCGCTCTCCGTTCAGCAGCCGGGCTCTTTTGCTCCGGGCTCCGTGCAGCCGCCGCCGAGCAATCAGCCGCCTGCTTCGGTCCAGCCGCCACCGTCGGCTGCATCGTCAGTGGCTCCTGGAGCCGGGAAAGTGGAGCCGTTGAAGCCGAACGAGGAGCAGATTCGAATGGTGCAGGACCCCGTGGATTTGGTGCGAAACTTGGTGACCAAAGACTTGAGGAACTCGCTTGTGGTTAGTGTTTAGTGCGTTAGAAACACGCATCAAAATGATCATGTATCATTAAGAAGCGTGTTTTGGCGCACAATATGCTTTCATTGAAAGCGTATTGTGCGTCAGAACAAAACACGCTTATTATTGCGTCAAAATTCAAGTTTCAAGCGCTGGTTGAATTGAAAAGCGTGTTTTTGCGCATAACACGCTCCAAATTAAAATCGTGCGTCAAAATACGCTTCTCATCCTGGAAAAGCGTGTTTTGACGCACTTTTATTGTAAAAAAGTGTAAAAAGCGTGTTTTTGGAGCACAACACGCTCCATATTGAAATTGTGCGTCAAAGTAGGCTTCTTATCCTGAAAAAGCGTGGTTTGACGCACTATAATCGACAAAAGCGTGTTTTGGGTGCAAAACACGCTTCTCAATCTTTAAGTGCGTCAAAACACTCTTCTCATCCTGGAAAAGCGTGTTTTGACGCACTATTCTCGGAAAGAGCCTGTTTTGTATGTCAAAACACGCTCCACATTAAAATTGTGCGTCAAAATACGCTTCTCATTCTGCAAAAGCGTTTTCACGCTCCTCAACTCAAGAAAGGCATTTTTGACGCTCCACAATGGAAAAGGGTGCTGATTGAATTGAAAAGCATTTTTTGACGCACTAAACGCTCTAGATTAAAATTGTGCGTCAAAACACGCTCCTCAACTCAATAAAATCACGTTTTGACACACCATGATAGAAAAATGCGCTGGTTGAATTGAAAAGCGTGTTTTCGTCGCAAAACTCGCTTCATTGGAAATTGGGCGTCAAAACACGCTCCACATTGAAATTGTGCGTCAAAACACGCTTCTCATTCTGGAAAAGCGTGTTTTCACGCACTTTTCTTGTAAAAAACAGTAAAAAGCGTGTTTTCGACGTAAAACACGCTCCATATAGAAATTGTGCGTCAAAACACGCTTCTTATCCTGAAAAAGCGTGTTTTGACGCACTTTTCTTGTAAAAACTGTAAAAAGCGTGTTTTCGACGCAAAACACGCTCCATATTGATATAGTGCGTCAAAACACGCTCCTCATTGAAATTGGGCGTCAAAACACGCTTCTCATCCTCAAAAAGCGTGTTTTGACGCACTTTTCTTGTAAAAATTGTAAAAAGCGTTTTTGGGGGCACAAAACGCTTCCTAATCAATATTTGCGTCAAAACAAGGCTCCTGAACTCAAGATAAACATGTTTTGACGCAACCTAATGGAAAAGTGCGCTGGTTGAATTGAAAAGCGTGTTTTGGGCGCAAAACACGCTTCATATGGAAATTGGGCGGCAAAACACGCTCCACAAGAAATTGTGCGTCAAAACACGCTCCTCAATTCAAGAAAAGCGTGTTTTGACGCACTTTTCTTGTAAAAAACTGTAAAAAGCGTGTTTTCGACGCAAAACACGCTTCAAATTGAAATTGTGCGTCAAAATACGCTTCTTATCCTGAAAAAGCGTGTTCTGACGCATTATTATCGACAAAAGCGTGTTTTGGGTGCGCAACTCGCTTCATAATGAAATTGGGCGTTTAAATACGCTCCTCATCCTATAAATGCGTGTTTAGACGCACATACTTTTGAAAACACTCTCCTCAATCAGCCCTGACGCACAATACGCTCCATAACCTAGTTGTGCGACAAAACACGCAATACCCACTCCACTTGCAGGAAATGAACAAACGAGGCGCGGAGTTGGTGAAAAAGAAGGCAGAGCCCGAAGGAATCACTGACGCCGATAAGTCGCAATACAAAAGAGCGGCGAACGACTTCAACGCAGTGTGCGATGAGATCAATCGGACGCTGACGACGGTGTTGGAGACGGCGAAACAGCTGAGCAAACTGGACAAGGTGTTCCTCGACAGGAACTCGAAGGACCTGAACGGAGAGGCCATGGTGAACTGTGTGCAGCAGTTCGTCGACAACACGGAGATTGTCCAGCAGATGTTCGATGGGACGATTGGGAACGTGACGGCGGCGATGGAGAAGATCAGAAGACGTCAGAAGAAGTGGGAGGAGTTGGAGAAGAAGAAGAGGGAGGAGGCTGAGGAGATGGCCGAGTGATACTTTTATTTATTGATTTTCTTGTTAATTTTTCATGATTTTCTCATTTTTTTTCCATTTTTTGTCCATTGATATTGAAATTAAACATTGAATAAATGCATGCTTTTCTTTTTCAAACGTTTTTTCTTTCAATTTTCACTATGAGGACTTCTGGATTCCCGGATCTCAATTCTTGAAAATTAGACACAATTTCAGCTTGAAAAATGCTTTTTTGACAGATTTAGAATGCGCATGTCCCTTTAAACTGATTAGAAATTACTGTAGCTTTTTTGAGCAGGCTGAAAAATCTTCAAATTTGAATTCACGTGATTTCAACTACATATTCAGAATCATTGTAAAATGTTCTTTCGATTGATATAAAAATCAATACGAAATTTGTAGTTTGTAGTTTTCACATTTTTCTAATCGGCATCCTCACAGCTCGAGGCCACGATAAAAACTGGAAATATGATTTCTTCATTTCAGGATGATTTTTATATCATTCGAAAGAAAAAACATTACTGATTCAGACCTGCTAATTTGTTTTTGAAAATATGGAGAAGTGTCGGAGTTATGCAGCCAACAATATTTCAATTCAAAAAATTACTGTAGCTTTCTTGAGCAGCTTTAAAAATCTTCAAATTTGAATTCACGTGATTTCAACTTCATATTCGGAATCAGCGTAAAATTCCCTTTCGAATGATATGAAAATCAATATGAAACTTGAAGTTTGTAGTTTTCACATTTTTACCAATCGGCACCTCACAGCTCGAGGCCACGACAAAAAATTGAAAATATGATTTTCTGATTTCAGGATGAATATTATATGGTTAAAAAGAAAAAAATTTACTGATTAAGACCTGCTAATTTGTTTTGAAAAATATTGAAAATTGACCGAGTTATACACCAAACAATATTTCAGTTTAACAAATTACTGTAGCTTTCTTGAGCAGCTTTAAAAATCTTCAAATTTAGATTTTCCCGATTTGAACAATATATTCGAAATCAGCGTGAAATTCTCTTTCGATTGATATAAAAATCAATACGAAATTTGTAGTTTGTAGTTTTCACTTTTTTCCAATCGCCAACCCAACAGCTCGTGGCCACGATGAAAAGTGAAACTATGATTTTTTGATTTCAGGATGATTTTTATATGGTTGAAAAGAGAAAATTTTACTGATTAAGACCTGCTAATTTGTTTTTGAAAATATTGAAAACTGACGGAGTTATACACCAAACAATATTTCTATTCAACAAATTACTGTAGCTTTCTTGAGTCGCTTAGAAAATCTTCAAATTTGAATTCACGTGATTTCAACTACATATTCAGAATCATTGTAAAATGTTCTTTCGATTGATATAAAAATCAATACGAAATTTGTAGTTTGTAGTTTTCACATTTTTCTAATCGGCATCCTCACAGCTCGAGGCCACGATAAAAACTGGAAATATGATTTCTTCATTTCAGGATGATTTTTATATCATTCGAAAGAAAAAACATTACTGATTCAGACCTGCTAATTTGTTTTTGAAAATATGGAGAAGTGTCGGAGTTATGCACCAAACAATATTTCAATTTAACAAATTACTGTAGCCTTCTTGAGCTGCTTTGAAAATATTCAAATTTGAATTCACGTGATTTCAACTACATATTCGGAATCAGCGTAAAATTCCCTTTCGAATGATATGAAAATCAATATGAAACTTGTAGTTTGTAGTTTTCACATTTTTACCAATCGGCACCTCACAGCTCGAGGCCACGACAAAAAATTGAAAATATGATTTTCTGATTTCAGGATGAATATTATATGGTTAAAAAGAAAAAAATTTACTGATTAAGACCTGCTAATTTGTTTTGAAAAATATTGAAAATTGACCGAGTTATACACCAAACAATATTTCAGTTTAACAAATTACTGTAGCTTTCTTGAGCAGCTTTAAAAATCTTCAAATTTAGATTTTCCCGATTTGAACAATATATTCGAAATCAGCGTGAAATTCTCTTTCGATTGATATAAAAATCAATACGAAATTTGTAGTTTGTAGTTTTCACTTTTTTCCAATCGCCAACCCAACAGCTCGTGGCCACGATGAAAAGTGAAACTATGATTTTTTGATTTCAGGATGATTTTTATATGGTTGAAAAGAGAAAATTTTACTGATTAAGACCTGCTAATTTGTTTTTGAAAATATTGAAAACTGACGGAGTTATACACCAAACAATATTTCTATTCAACAAATTACTGTAGCTTTTCTAGAGCAGGTTAAAAATCTTCAAATTTGAATAAACGTGATTTCAATTACATATTCGGAATCAGTGTAAAATTTTCTTTCGATTGATATAAAAATCAATACGAAATTTGTAGTTTGTAGTTTTCACATTTTTCCAATCGCCATCCCAACAGCTCGAGGCCACGATAAAAACTGAAAATATGATTTTCTGATTTCTGGACGAATATTATATGGTTGGAAAAAGAAAATTTTACTGATTAAGACCTGCTAATTTGTTCTGAAAATTATTGAAAATCGACCGAGTTATACAGCAAACAATATTTTTATTTAACAAATTACTGTAGCTTTCTTGAGTCGCTTAAAAAATCTTCAAAGTTGGATTTTACCAATTTCAACGATATATTCGGAATCAGCGTAGAATTTTCTTTCAAATGATATAAAAATCAACATGGAAATTGTAGTTTGTAGTTTTCACAATTTTCCAATCGACAACCCAACAGCTTGCGGCCACGATAAAAACTGAAAATATGATTTCTTCATTTCAGGACAAATATTATATGCTTAAAAAGAGAAAAATTCACTGATTAAGACTTGCTAACTTGTTTTTGAAAATATTGAAAATTGACCGAGTTATGCAGCCAACAATATTTTTATAATTTTTTCTGCTGCCCAAGAAACTGTGTAATTTTGATTTACTGTGATAAATTTTACTTTTAGTCAACAATATCAGTATAGAATTCAAGTCGCCGTTGCCATGTGCATAGCCCTCTTGGTCAGCTCGCGCGACTCCAAAATGTCAGCGGCGGTGAACTCGCCGAGCAAACTCGACAACTCGCTCCTCTCCGTCTTCCCCTCGTCTTCAATCGGCTCCAATGAGCTCGACACCATGATCACCTCCATCAGTTTCCTGATCTGATCGGGAATATGTCCCAGTGACTGTGCAACAAACACGAAGAGAATGTCCTCGGGCAGTTCCAAGCTCTTGTTGCGATAGCAAATCTCCTTCTCCTCACTTCTCATCAGAATCTCGTACATCTCCGGCGGCGGCACTTTCGTCACGTTGAAAAAAACGGACGGGAAGATCGAGTAGACGTGTTTGGGAAGCAACGACGTCATCTGCGAATCGCGCCACGTCATCTGACTCATATCGAGATAGGTGGCACCGGGGAGAACGACGCGGAGGTTCGCCATGAGGACTTCTGAATTGGCGGCGACGAAGAGCGGGAAGCGTCGGGCGGTGCGGAGGGTGCGGAGGATGCGGGCGATGACGTTGGAGGGAGAGGCGACGGAGGGGTCGAACGAGATGTGTTGGGTGTGGAGGTGGGTGGTGCACATCGAGATGCTCATCTGGAAAGTGAATCAGTTGGAGGGGTGCTGAAAACGAGAATGGTATCGATTGATTTATGGGGTTCGTAGAAACAGGTCAAAAATCTAGGCGGGAAATTTTCGTTTTGCTTTTTTTTAGAAATCAATATTTACTTTTATACTAGGCGCCGCTGTAAGTAAAATGAAAATACTGGAAGAGAAAACCTGAGTTTTTTAGACCAATTGGCTGGCCAAGATCGGGGGTAAAAGTCAAGTTCTCTCTTTCATTCTCATTAGTTTGCATTGAAGCTCACTTACTGTAGCGTGAGATTATTGCTTTTGATAAAGCTCTGAAAACCGAGACAACTTTAAAAAATTATTTTCTACCCATCGTAGTGAGACCCAATGACAAAAACAATGATGCGCCTTCAAATTTCTCTTTCCCATTCCCCACCCTTACCGATGCGACACCCCTCTCCTGACACAACAAATGTGCTCTATATATCGAAAAGAGCAACGTGTTCCCCACGAGCTCATTCTGTCGCTTCTCATTCTGTCGCAACTGCGTCTTCCATCGCCTCCTGTGCGGCTCCAATGCATTCAACATGTCGCCACTCCTCAGTCGGTAGTCACAAAGCCGTCGATCGTTCGCCAGGGTCTGGTCGTTTTCGCGGATGAGAATGGTGAGTTTCTCAACGTCGCTTTTGAGCTCCTTCATCTCCTCCGTCTCTTGATTCCATTTTTCTTCGGTCTGTCGGATCTGCTCTCGTAGCTCTTTGCCTTCTTCCACTTGCTCCTCCATCACGCGGAGTGTGCTGGGTTTGAGGTTTAGTGATATTGAACATGCTTCAATGAGAACTGGGAGCCGTGTAACGAAAGTCCGCAATTTTTCGTGGTAGTGTACTGAAGCAAATTTCAAAATGTGAAGTTCGAAAAGCTGCGAAAATTCGATTAAAATTTGAAAAAGGAGTACTGTAACCCATTGTGTGCATACACCGCGACGACACCTTGCGGACCAAATTCAAATCACTGTTTTTCGGCTCCCAGTTTTTCGATTTTTTTTCTTTTTTTCATCTTACCACGCCAACTCCAAAAACGCGCTGATCCACCGGCACAAACATGCGCAGACCACCGACTCGTTCTCAATCTTGTTCGCATTGAACTCGGTCCGCTCCACGTACTTTTTCAGAATCTTCATCTGATCCACCGTGAGAATGTCGGCGTCGCATGTGGCGAGCTTGATGAAGAACGTCTTGTCGGCCACGAACTTGATGGATTCTTGCCATGTTTCTGCTGCGTGACGTTCTGAAGAAAGTGTTAGAAGATGTGTAGTCCTTGTGGAGTTACTTGGCTTGAAGTTGGGCTCGAAGATATGGCGGAGCATCTCACAACACAATCGGATTCCTACAGATGGCTTGGTGATTTTTGAAAGTGTCTTGATGTCGGCGTTAGAGAACTTCAGGAGTTCTTCAACGCACTTGCGGAAGTCTTCTTGGGGTGTCTGAAAGTGTTACGTGCAATATCGCTCCATTGAGAACTCTTACCGCCACCATTGCCTCCACTGCACCCTTCAACGCCTCCTCCTCTGCACGCATCGTCTCCAAGTTTGACGCCTTCGACGTCACCAACTCGGCGAGCACCTCTATCCTAGCACTTTTCAAATTCCGTTCTTTATTCTGTCTGTTAAGCAGCTCTTCCTTCTGCACGATCCTCCGTTGCACCGCCTCAATGTCCACATCCTTCCCGATCTCTGCCAACTTTTCAATCTGATCGCACGTGTGAAGCGCTTCCTTGAGTCGTGTGCCTTCTGCCACTAGTTCTCTGAAATGTTAGGTAATTGTAAGACGGAAGTTATTTTGTTATTGCCGCCACTGGTAGTTATCTTCAATTTTTCAGGGACGCGCATAAAGAAAGGTTACACACGGTGTGGAGAGTGTGTAAAACCGTCTAAGGCGGAGAGAAGGGGGAGGGGAGAGGCAACGGTATAAAAGGACGGACGGTGGCCGTGTTTGACATCTGCCCCTGGAAATGGAGGAGAAACAGCGTCTTCAGGCCTACCGCTTCGTCGCCTACTCGGCCGTCGCTTTCTCGACTGTTGCCGTCTTCTCGGTAAGCATCTAATTTACAATTAGAGGAAGTCCCACATCTAACTGATTAACTTTCAGCTCTGCATCACCCTTCCATTGGTGTACAACTATGTGGATGGCATCAAGACCCAGATCAACCATGACATCAAGTTCTGCAAGCACTCCGCCCGCGACATCTTCGCCGAGGTGAACCACATCCGCGCCTCGCCAAAGAACGCGTCCCGCTTCGCCCGTCAAGCCGGATACGGAACCGACGAGGGAGTCGACCAAGGAAACCAGGGAGCTCAGGGAGGCTCGTGCTCCGGATGCTGCCTTCCAGGAGCCGCCGGACCAGCCGGAACCCCCGGAAAGCCAGGACGTCCAGGACGTCCAGGAGCCGCCGGACTCCCAGGAAACCCAGGAAGACCACCAGCGCAGCCATGCGAGCCAATCACCCCACCACCATGCAAGCCATGCCCACAGGGACCAGCCGGAGCTCCAGGAGCCCCAGGACCACAGGGAGACGCCGGAGCCCCAGGAGCCCCAGGACAGGGATCCGGAGCCGGAGCGCCAGGACCAGCCGGACCAAAGGGACCACGCGGAGCGCCAGGAAACCCAGGACAGGCCGGAGCCCCAGGACAGCCAGGAGCCGACGCGCAATCCGAGTCGACCCCAGGAGCCCCAGGACCAGCCGGACCACAGGGACCACCAGGACCAGCCGGATCTCCAGGAGCCCCAGGAGGACCAGGACAGCCAGGAGCCCCAGGACCAAAGGGACCATCCGGAGCTCCAGGACAGCCAGGAGCCGACGGAAACCCGGGAACCCCAGGACAGCCAGGACAGTCCGGAGGTGCCGGAGAGAAGGGAATCTGCCCCAAGTACTGCGCCATCGACGGAGGTGTCTTCTTCGAGGACGGAACCCGCAGAAAGTAAATGCGTCGTACCTTTTACCAATAAACCATTTTGCATTTCAAACTTTTCTCTTTTTTTCTGTTCTGTAGTTTGTTGTCCATCTCTTCTCGTCTAGCAGTGTTGGTAACGTCGTAAGCGTCGGCAAAATGGGATATTGAGAGAGAAGTGAAAATCGGAAAAGAGTGAAAGTAACTGTCGTGCCATTTGAAAACCTATTCCAACATTCCACTGGGTGTGTCTTGTGGCTTCTTGACGTAAATTCCAGGTTGCTAAACTAAAGTTAACCGTCGATTGACAGTTTACAGTTTACAAAACCCATTGACAATTAGGTGAATGCCACTTAACAATCACTTTGTTAGACATTCTTGAAGATGAAGCCAATGACCAGTGGCATTGAAGCGGAAGGGTTTACACTGGGGGTGTGAAGTGAACACAAAGGGAAAAGGTGGATAGACACATTGATGGTGTGTATCAAGAAGGGTATCTGATGGGTGTTTGGTACTGGAAAAGCTGTACAGATTTTGCAAGGATGAATAAGGGATGTCACTGGAAGGCTCTGTCATTTGAGGTTTCGATTTTTGAGCATTCATCACTGTCCGAGAGGATTTCTATCCAACTCTTCACCTTCAGAACATAGAATCATGTCAACACAAATCCGTGATAAACTACTGCTAATCCATTTCTTATCACAATTAAACGATAAAACGCAACAGTTCATGGTCAGTGATACTGCCATTCTCCGAGTAATTCCCTAACAAAAAAAACGAGAGATATTTTTCTTTCCACTTCCTCCTTTCTGTCTTCTTATCTCTCAATGCCAACTGATACCGTCGACCGACGGCAAGCGATTTGTGAACAGTTTTACTGCAAACCTACGTTCCCGCCCACTCGGTGTAAACTTATCGTTTCGCCTTTTTCACGATCACGGGGGAGTATATAATGGGGACGTTGAGTGGGGAATAGTGCGCACTTGCCCATCTTCATTGCAATGGAGGAGCAACAACGTCTTCAGGCCTACCGCTTCGTCGCCTACTCGGCTGTCACCTTCTCCGTGGTTGCGGTGTTCTCGGTAAGCATCTATTTTACCATTAGAGGAAGAGAGGAAGTCCAACATTCAATATTAACTTTTAGCTCTGCATCACCCTGCCAATGGTGTACAACTATGTGCACGGAATCAAGTCTCAGATCAACCACGAGATCTCCTTCTGCAAGCACTCTGCCCGCGACATCTTCGCCGAGGTGAACCACATCCGCGCGTCGCCAAAGAACGCGTCGCGCTTCGCCCGTCAAGCCGGATACGGAACCGACGAGGGAGTCGACCAAGGAAACCAGGGAGCTCAGGGAGGCTCGTGCTCCGGATGCTGCCTTCCAGGAGCCGCCGGACCAGCCGGAACCCCAGGAAAGCCAGGACGTCCGGGACGTCCAGGAGCCGCCGGACTCCCAGGAAACCCAGGAAGACCACCAGCGCAGCCATGCGAGCCGATCACCCCACCACCATGCAAGCCATGCCCACAGGGACCAGCCGGAGCTCCAGGAGCCCCAGGACCACAGGGAGACGCCGGAGCCCCAGGAGCCCCAGGACAGGGATCCGGAGCCGGAGCGCCAGGACCAGCCGGACCAAAGGGACCACGTGGAGCCCCAGGAAACCCAGGACAGGCCGGAGCCCCAGGACAGCCAGGAGCCGACGCGCAATCCGAGTCGACCCCAGGAGCCCCAGGACCAGCCGGACCACAGGGACCACCAGGACCAGCCGGATCTCCAGGAGCCCCAGGAGGACCAGGACAGCCAGGAGCCCCAGGACCAAAGGGACCATCCGGAGCTCCAGGACAGCCAGGAGCCGACGGAAACCCGGGAGCCCCAGGACAGCCAGGACAGTCCGGAGGTGCCGGAGAGAAGGGAATCTGCCCCAAGTACTGCGCCATCGACGGTGGAGTCTTCTTCGAGGACGGAACCCGCAGAAAGTAAACGCTCAGGAAGAACCAATCGTAGTCATTTGTCTAGTCATCTTCCAAATAAACACTTTCTCATTCCCAATTTGCTTGTCTTGTTGTTGTGTGGAAACTGTTTTCAGAGGTAGAGGAAGATAGGGTAGAATGATAGTTCTCTTGATGCAAAAGGGGTTGCGTCGTGATGTGAACTTGTCAAACTCTTTATAAAGAGGTGGTGGTGAGAGAAGGGAACTTGGTGCACTTGGTGGTTGTTCTAGTGATGTTAAATCTACAGAAGAAGGGAAGTCGTCATGTGCGGTACTATGATGACTATGATCATTTGAAAAACTGAAAAGTTGATCTTGTTTCCAAGAATCAATGATCACAAAGCACTTTGTCACATGCACAGAATCGCAAACACCTCGTAATTGGAAGCTCATAGTCACTATCTGAAGCAAGGCGAAATTAAAACATGTGACCTCGAGAACCATCTATTCAAACATTCGTTCAGGAAATCTATAGAAAAACTTCAACATCATCAAAAAATCCTACTCAACAGCACAGATAACATTCCAATGGTTCCTAAGAAGTTTCTCTTTCACTTTCATCTGTCGATTGTCAAGTGCTTCCAAACTAGCATATGAGCTTGAATTTGTCAGCTAGCACTGACCCTCTCAACAAAGTATGGGCGGCTCAGAACTGCGAGCAAGATGGATATGGATCAACGGAATAACCATGTATGGATTCACAGTTTCGGAATCAATGAAAAAGATGATAAGGTTGTATCTTTCCGTGCAAAGCTATTACGAGCTCCATCGTCTAGAGAGTACACGATCCAATGAGACGGAGACAGGTAGACAGTCTGCGTCTCTCAGGATAGTGCACTCTCTTGCTCTGGACGCAAGAGAGCGCTTGATCCAAGAGCTTTTCACTAATAACAGCCATTAACTTCCTTGTTCTCATCCACCTCTTCATTACCCACACTTAATTCTCACTAATCAGTAACCAGTAACCCATCTACTAGTCGGATCTTCATTTCTGCCAAGGTTAACCTGCCGTTCCGTTACCCTTTGTCCACTGACTTCCTTGTTCCCCCCACTCTTTCATATCACACAAATGACCCCCTTTTTGTAGCGCTTTACAATATTGCGCACTATGTTTAAACTTGCAATGAGGGTATAAAAGAACGGGTGGTGGAGTGAGAGAACATCATCCACTTCATCATGGAGGAGGTGCAGCGTCTTCAAGCGTACCGCTTTGTCGCCTACTCGGCCGTCACCTTCTCGGTGGTCGCTGTTTTCTCGGTAAGACTTGAAGAGTATAGGAGCCGCATTGATTGATTAACTTTCAGCTCTGCATCACCCTTCCATTGGTGTACAACTATGTGGATGGCATCAAGACCCAGATCAACCATGACATCAAGTTCTGCAAGCACTCCGCCCGCGACATCTTCGCCGAGGTGAACCACATCCGCGCCTCGCCAAAGAACGCGTCCCGCTTCGCGCGTCAAGCCGGATACGGAACCGACGAGGGAGTCGACCAAGGAAACCAGGGAGCTCAGGGAGGCTCGTGCTCCGGATGCTGCCTTCCAGGAGCCGCCGGACCAGCCGGAACCCCAGGAAAGCCAGGACGTCCAGGACGTCCAGGAGCCGCCGGACTCCCAGGAAACCCAGGAAGACCACCAGCGCAGCCATGCGAGCCGATCACCCCACCACCATGCAAGCCATGCCCACAGGGACCAGCCGGAGCTCCAGGAGCCCCAGGACCACAGGGAGACGCCGGAGCCCCAGGAGCCCCAGGACAGGGATCCGGAGCCGGAGCGCCAGGACCAGCCGGACCAAAGGGACCACGTGGAGCCCCTGGAAACCCAGGACAGGCCGGAGCCCCAGGACAGCCAGGAGCCGACGCGCAATCCGAGTCGACCCCAGGAGCGCCAGGACCAGCCGGACCACAGGGACCACCAGGACCAGCCGGATCTCCAGGAGCCCCAGGAGGACCAGGACAGCCAGGAGCCCCAGGACCAAAGGGACCATCCGGAGCTCCAGGACAGCCAGGAGCCGACGGAAACCCGGGAGCCCCAGGACAGCCAGGACAGTCCGGAGGTGCCGGAGAGAAGGGAATCTGCCCCAAGTACTGCGCCATCGACGGCGGAGTCTTCTTCGAGGACGGAACCCGCAGAAAGTAAACGCTCAGGAAGTTCTTGTAGAAATAAATGCATTTTTCTTACTTCTTCTGCTGTCCGAACACTATCTGAAAGCAATCGGCGACCTCGAACAGTTGACTGAATACGGTTCCAGGCAGCGCGATGCCAATCGATTGGAGATAGTTTTTCACTGAAATAAGCATCTCTAATTGTAAGTCAGAAACTTTAAAATCGAAGACAGTGAACTTCATACCAATGAAAAACGTAGAAATAATAACCGGCGCCGCCTTCTCCTCCACCTTACAATCCGCGATTATCTTGGTCACCTTGGTCAGCCAATTCGTCTTCTCAATTCCCGGAATATGGAAGATT
The DNA here is from genome assembly GCA_963572205.1 of Caenorhabditis imperialis. Classification (NCBI taxonomy): domain Eukaryota; kingdom Metazoa; phylum Nematoda; class Chromadorea; order Rhabditida; family Rhabditidae; genus Caenorhabditis; species Caenorhabditis imperialis. Next base: position 2,578,576 of record OY751541.1, read on the forward strand.
GTGCACCACGAAAAGTCCGATTTGAACTGTGGATCCACTAGAAACATGAAATGAAGGGCGTCAAAGATTCGGGCTTCTAGAACTTTCCGTAGAGCGGAGGGCTCTTTGAGTGTCTCCACTGGAAGGTACTTGCACATTCGTTGGCTGAAAACTGCGATATGCTTTGAAATTGGGTTGATTCATTAATAGATTTGAGTTCTTTGTAAAATTTGGAGTGATTTGATACCCATATTGACTATATTCGGAAAAATTTGAAAATTTTAACTTTCGCGCCCATTTTCAGATCGGAATTGGGTCTCGCCACGAAAACCCTTGGAACTTGTTATTTTCTGAGTTTTTCTTTAGAATTCAGGTTCTACATCTAATTTGGAGTAATTTGATACCCATATTGCCTATGTTTTGAAAATTTTTTTTTTCGCGCCCATTTTCAGATCGGAATTGGGTCTCGCCACGAAAACCTGTTAAACTTGATATTTTTCAAGTTTTTCTTTTAGATTTGCATTCTATATCAAATTTGGAGTAATTTGATACCCATAACGCCTATATTCTGAGTATTTTGAATTTTTCAACTTTTCAGGTCTCGCCACGAAAACCCTCCCAATTCAAAATATTCAGAACATAATCAATATAGGTATCAAAACACTCCAAATATTACGGTGAACATGGTACCATTAAGAAAACGTTGAAAATCTCAAGTTTCAATGGTGTTCGTGGCGAGACCCATATTTGATCGAAAAAGCGCGCGAAAATCAAAATTTTCAAAATATAGGCAATATGGGTATCAAAAAGCGCCAAATTTTATGGAGATTAAGAATCTGACAAAAATAAAGTTTAATAATGTAGACTGATGGAGAAAACAGTAAAATTACGAACCCTGGCAATCTCATGCCAACAGTTTGCATTTGGGTCGCCAAATTCTTCTCACACTCGATGAGTTGCTCCCCCATTGCATGGAGTTGTTCATCGGACACCAAGTGCTGTGTATTGGGACACTCGATCCACAATTTGATCTGCTCCATCCATCGCGGCTCCACTTTTTCGTACTGTAAGGGATCTTGAGCTCCAGTGCACATTGAGCACACTTACACAAAAGTCCAAATGGCACAAAATGATAACATGTTGATTTGTATTAGCAATAATATTGATGGCTCTCGAAAGAGCATATTCCCAGCGAGCAATAAAAGTGTCGTAGCAGGTGGCGTCCACTTGCATGTGCATCATCTGAATTTTGGAGTTTTTATTGTTTTTCTCAACGGATTCAGATTCCTTATGGAATTAGGAGTAATTTGATATCCATATTGCCCATATTTGAAAACTTTGATTTTCGCGCGCTTTTTCAGGTCAAAGTTGGGTCTCGCCACGAAAACTGTCAAAACTTAAGTTTTATCAAATTTTCTTAGTAGATTCGTGTTCTCCGTAAAATTTGGAGTATTTTGATACCCATATTGTGTATATTATGATAATTTTGAATTTTTGTGTTTTTTCAGGTTTCGTGGCGAGACCCAAAAAAAGTTTAAAATTTCAAGATGCTTGGAGTATAGCCGATATGGGTATCAAATTACTTCAAATTCGATGTAGAACTTGAATCCAACAAGAAAAACAAGAAATTTTGAAGTTTGAAGATTTTCGCGGCGAGACCCAACTTTAACCTCAAAAATCGCGCGATAATCAATCTTTCCGAATATAGTCGATATGGGTATCAAATTACTCCAAACTTGATGTAGAGCTCGAATTCAAAAGAAAAACGCAGAAAATGTCACGTTTTGAAGGTTTTCGTGGCGAGACCCAACTTTGAACTCAAAAAGCGCGCGAAAATCAAAATTTTCCGAATATAGTCGATATGGGTATCAAATTACTCCAAATTTGATGTAAAACTCGAATCCAACAAGAAAATCAGAAAAATTTGAAGTTTGAAGGCTTTCGTGGTGAGACCCAACTTTGACATCAAAAAGCGAGCGAAAATCAAAAATATCAAAACATAGTCAATATGGGTATCAAATAACTCCAAATTTGATGTAGAACTCGAATTCAAAAGAAAAACTCGGAAAATGTCTTGTTATGAAGGTTTTCGTGGCGAGACCCAACTTTGACCTTAAAAAAATCAAATTTTTCAGAATCTGGTCGATATGGGTATCAAATCACTCCAAATTTTACGACGATTCTGAATATCTCACCGTCGCATTGCACGCGACACACGCCGCCTTGACAATCTGCGTTCTTCCACTATTGGGTGGCGCAGTGAGCACCATGTGCTCCGACGCCTGTCGCACCACCCGCATCACCCTCTGCACCCATCCACTCGTCTCCCAGTCTACAAAAAGTCTGATTCGATCCTTGGGATGATTTCGATGATGCTCGAAGAGAAAATTCTCAATGCTCCGTTGAAACTGCACCCGATCGACTACAGGCTCATAGCTGAGCCCGTCGACAACATCGTGAGCATCCACTTCAGAATATATTAGGTCAAACATATCGATCGCCATCGGAGCTGACTCGGGCTCATCCTCATCCTCGGCGGTCAGTTGAGCAATGTGCTTGAGCACCGCCTGTTGGCTCGTCGAAAAGTTTTGATCTACGAGCTCTTCGAGATCCCGCGCGAATTGTGCTCGGTGAGCCGGCTCGATGGCGTCACCAATCACGCGAGCCGCCTCGTGGATGAAGAGCCGGAGCAACGCGTCCGGGTCGGGACAGTTGTCCGGGAACGCGAAGAAGAAGGTCTTGGCGAGCCTTGTGGCCAGAGACATTGAGGATAGGTTTTTCTGGAATTGGAAGGCTGAAATTTGGAAATCTAATCTGACAGTTTTATTCTACGTCTGATTCTCTACAAGGTGGTTTTTAAAAAATTTCGAAAAGTCAACTTTGAAGCGTAGAAAATTGAAAAGAACGCTCTAGAGTTAAGCCCCGCCCCTTTTCTCTGATTGGTCGGTAATGTAGTTCACGTGGACTGATAGTTTTATTCTACGTTTGATTCTCTATAATATGGCTTTTTAAAGTTTTCGAAAAGTCAACTTTGAAGCATAGAAAATGGGGAAATAAGCAAGCCCCGCCCCTTTTCTCTGATAGGACTCACCACATAGCTCTTCTGCACAATCACCACGATACACGAAGAGAAGGCGTCGAGAATGTGATGGTATTCAGAGCTGAATGACCTGGAAATTTTGGGAAAATTAAAAATTTTTTGATTTTTTTATCATCCAAACTTTGCCGTGAAATTGGCGGCGATCAAACTCTGCACAAGTGTCTTCTGAAACCGTCCAGAAGACGTCATGGCGATTCCGATGAACGTGGCGGCCAACGCCTTCGTCTTGTGGAGCCACGCGTAGTCCTCCTCGTCGGTCACTATTATCATCTGAATGTCATCGTGTGTGTGTGTCTGTCTGTCCGACTCACTCGAATCTGCGCGTCCGATTTGCACAGTTTTCCGTCTTTCCAGTACGTTTTGTGGTCGACGAAGAACTCAATGATGGGGAGGAGCGGCTCGGTGAACGAGAAACGGTCGATTACGATGTACTGGAAAATGGAGTACTGTAGCTATGGTAGAGGGGGGGGGGGGGGTACTGTAGAAAGGAATACTGTGAATCGGGTACTGTAGATTGGGGTACTGTAGATTGGGAGTACTGTAGGTGAGGATTACTGTAGTTATGGAGTACTGTAGTTTCGGTATTATGGTAGGAAGAAGGGGTACAGTAGATTTGGGTACTGTAGGTGAGGATTACTGTAGCTAAGGTAGTTTTGGGGTACGGTAGTTATGGAGTACTGTAGGTGTTAGAGATTACTGTAATTTGGTTGCAAACTGAGGGGTACTGTAGATTGGGGTACTGTAGGTATTGGTGGATTACTGTAGTTAAGGTAGTTTTGGGGTACGGTAGTTATGAAGTACTGTACGTGTGAAGGGATTACTGTAGTTTTCGGGATTATGGTAGGAAGAAGGGGTACTGTAGAAAGGGGTACTGTAGGTGAGGATTACTGTAGTTATGGTAGTTTATGGATTACGGTAGGAAGAAGGGGTACTGTAGGTATTGGTGGATTACTGTAGTTTAGGGATTACGGTAGGAAGAAGGGGTACTGTAGATTGGGATACTGTAGGTGAGGATTACTGTAGTTATGGTAGTTTTGGGTACGGTAGTTATGGAGTACTGTAGGTGTTAGAGATTACTGTAATTTGGTGGCAATTTGAGGGGTACTGTAATTATGTGGTAAGGTAGGAAGGAGTACTGTAGATCGGGGTACTGTAGTTAAGGTAGATTGGGGGTACGGTAGTTATGGAGTACTGTAGGTATTGGGGGATTACTGTAATTTGGTTGCAAACTGAGGGGTACTGTAATTATGTGGTAAGGTAGGAAGGAGTACTGTAGATTGGGGTACTGTAGGTGAGAATTACTGTAGTTATGGTAGTTTTGGGGTACGGTAGGAAGAAGTACTGTAGAAGTAAAGTAGATGAGGATTACTGTAGTTTATGGTTGCACATTGGGATTACTGTAGTTTTGGGGTATAATGAGAAGGAGTACTGTAAGCCAAGAGATACTGCAGTTTGGAGAAATTACTGTAGGTTGGGGATTACTGTAGTTTATGGTTGCACATTGGGATTACTGTAGTTTTAGGATACGGTAGAATTTTAGTGCTCCAAATGAGTATTATTGTAGTTAGGACTACTGTCGATTGCGGGATTACTGTAGTTTTACAGTCTGTCATAAATTACTGTAGTTATACTGTAATAGTTTTGACAGTTTTCTCGACGATTACTGTAGATCCATTCCGGTATACTTTACTTTACACTTTCATTTACTGTAATAGGTTTAGGATTACTGTACCCTCCTACACCACATAACTTTCCAGATACCGTAACCCAGTGAGATTACTGTACCCTTACCAACTGTTTGCTCTGATGTGTCCTCTCGCACGTCTCCACAATGTCCGCGAACTTGTTCTGTGCCACATCATTTCCCACTCGACTCTTCCCGTCCAACCACAGAAACTCCACGTCGCCAGAGGCGGAGATCAAAAACTTGGAGATCATTTTGACGAACATTGTCTTTCGCGAGTACGGCGGACCGTGCACCAGAATATTGTGACCGGAAGTGAGCAGACGGATACTGTAGAAAAGGAGGCGGTCCATGTCGGGGGTTACTATCTGCAAAATTTTAGAAAATGGGTTTTTCTGGTATTATTTCAAAAGTTTTCCTATTTATGTTTTGATAATCTTGTAGAGAATTAAAAACTCTATAGATTTGTCGAAGGAATTTTTGAAATCGCTCCAATGAGCCCTGAAAAACGCGTGGAAGAGTTTGCAAAACTTCGGCCACGCCTGTTTTTGGAGTTTCTGCAGTGCTATTCGAATTTTGTTTTTACAAATATATTTGTTTTCTGATTGTCTACAATTTAATCAAAACAGAATTCTAATATTGTCCACGAGAACTACACAGCGGACCAATGAACACATGACCTAATTTTTTTCGCAATTTTTTAGCTTATTTTGAACTGTTTTCAATAAAATGTTTTTGCAGTTCTCTTCAGTTTTCAATTTTCTACAAATCTATTAAAACAAAATGTTGGTTTTGTCCTCGAGAACTACACAACTAGCCAATAAACTGATGGCCTAGGTTTTGCAAACTCTTCCACGGGGTTTTCAGAGGTCCTAGCAGCTATTTTCAAAATTCCTTCGACAAATATATAGAGTTTTTAATTCTCTACAAAGCTATCAAACCAGAATTTTGATATCGTCCACGAGAACTACACAACTATCCAATCAAAAATTGCTCACCATAATATCCCCAATAGCGCTGTCCTTATCAATGGAGCTCTGACAAAATGGCTCCTCCTCCCATCTCACCAACTTTGAGGCGTCTTGATAAGAGATCTTCCAATTGCAAACGTCTTCTGGAATCTGAATGGAGAGCTTCTCCCTGATCGCCACCAACGCCTTCACCATCTGCGTCTCCACCCTCTTTTGTTCCTCCACGAAAATCGATACGAAATTGGCGGTCGCCAAAACTACAGTAATCCTGAGAGAGTCGTTGACGGAAGTGGTGCGAGACATCGGAAGCACTTCGGTCAGGTCCATGTAGATCACTTGGAAAAGCATCGACGGCCAGAGGAATGTGGTGCAGAAGGTGGCGGACATTGGTGTGATTATACGGTCCACCAACTCATCCATTATTTCCACCAAAGAAATTTTCTGAAAAAAAAAATTTTTTCAAAATTTTTTTCTCATTTTCTTCAAAAATCTTCAATCAATCTCCAATCTCTCTTTTTTATCTTAAACTCCTTATTTTTCTGATCATACCCTGAAAATTTCAGCTCGAAATCTCTCAAACTGACAGAGTTATCGATTTTCTGGCATCCATGCGCCTTTAAATTACACGAATTACTGTACCTACCTTCTAACCTTTTTTTCACCCCTTATACTTGATTTTCATGAAAAGTGTCAAGAGACTTTTCTGTTCAAAATAAAATTTTCTATTCAATGATACAAAAATTTTTGGAAAATTTCAAGTTTTAGATTTTTGGCTTTTTGGCTCCGCGAGCACGAAATTTTTGAAAGTTTCAAAAATTGAGGCCATTAAAAACAACTTTTTTCCCTGATTATTCCCTAAAAAATTGAACTCAAAAGCTCTTAAACTGACAAAGTTAGCCTAAAAAATGCACCCATGCGCCTTTAAATTTCACGGATTACTGTAGCTATCTTCTAACCCTGTTTTCACCCCTTAAACTTGATTTTCATAAAAAGTGTCAAGAGACTTTTCTGTTCAGAATAAAATTTTCTATTCAATGATATAAAAGTTTTTGCAAAATTTCAAGTTTTAGTTTTTTGGCTTTTTGGCTCCGCGAGCACAAAATTTTTGAAAGTTTCAAAAATTGATGTCATTAAAAACAACTTTTTTCCCTGATTATTCCCTGGAAATTTGAACTCAAAAGCTCTTAAACTGACAAAGTTAGCCTAAAAATGCACCCATGCGCCTTTAAATTCAACGGATTACTGTAGATTTTACATTTTCCCTCATATCTCGGCTCTAAAAAACGCGACAACGTTCGTTTTTTCACAAAATCGTAGATAATTTAGTGATCTATCATCCTATTCACAAAAACTAACATTAAACAATTCGGAAAACTTTTTGTGCCACGTCTTCCGCCAACTCCTCGCCACATCCATCTTCAAGTTCTCGCTGACGACTTGAAACGGAATATCGAACTTTTTCACCGTATTCAGATGATAACCCTCTTCATCAGGGATGCACATCAGAAATTGAATGTTTTCCTGTGGCCAATAGGTGCTTCCATCGTCCAGTGTCAGAAATGGCGACGATTGGGCGTCTTTTTTGAGGAAAAGTGGAGAGATGAATGGGAAAATGTTCCAGAATTGCGAGAATCCGTAGAAAACCACTATTGTGTTCACAGAAACTGAAAAAAGTATGAAAATTGAGTGAAAAACAGCGGAAAATTGAAAAGAGGCGTGGTCAATGGCGCTGATTGGTTGAAATTTGTTTTTCTGGTTTTCTTAGCTTGTTTTTAGAATATTTAAAATTTTCTTTTGATAATTTGATTTAGAATTACAAACTACACATAATGACAAAAAGAATTTTTGAAAAAAATTGAAAACTAGCTGAAAACTAGAAAACCTAGGTTCCGCAAACACTTCGGCTTAATTTTTTGAGCTCATTGGAGCAATATCAAGAATTCCTCCGACAGTTTTGCAGAGTTTTTGATTCTCTATGAAACTGTCAGAGCAGAATTGTTGTATTGTCCACGAGAACTACACAAACTACGAGTACATGTGATGGCCTAGGTTTTGCAAACTCTTCCACGGGGTTTTCAGCGGTCCGAAGAGCTTTTTTCAAAATTCCTTCGACAAACTTGTAGAGTTTTTGATTTTCTACAAGATGGTTAAAACAGAAATTTGAAAACTTGCAAATTAGCAGCGCAAAAACCGTTTTTTCAAAATTGTAAAATTTCTAGGCCATGCCCTGATTGGTCGGTGGTGTACTTCTCAAAAACGAGACTATCACAACAAAGTTAAACCCACCAGAAGACGTGGAGACCGTAGAATGATAACTTCTTTCACTTTCATCTCCCGAAACCTGCGCAATGCTCGGCGAGAGCACTTCGAAGAGCAATCCAGAAGGCGTCGCGGCGAATTCATCAGAACGATTGACGAGTTGGTCCCTGATGAAGACGTCCACATATATCCAGATGACCTTCTCCGCGAAATGGTCGAGTGTCTCTTTGAGCGACGTCTTCGCCATCGGACCCACGCATCCGGCGATCTCTCTGGAAATAGGTGAAGATGTGTGGTGGTCGGAACCCGCGAGATGTCCGCCGCAGGAGAAAGGGGCCTTATATAAGACACCCTCAAATTTCAGAGAAACGTCCGCGATGATCGAGGATCATGCTAATCATGAAGAGACTCGTCAGTCTCACCCTCCATGTTGTAAAGAAGAACGGATAGCTGAGCGGATATTTTGTAGTTTAGAAAGAATCTATTTTGATAGAATTGTAGAGCATCAAAAACTGTACAGTTTTGTCGAAGGAAATTTTGAAATCGCTTCAAAGCGCCCTGAAAAACGCGTGGAAGAGTTTGCAAAACTTCGGCCACGCGTTTTGTACCTCTCTCATACTAGTTATCGCATATCTGTTTTGATAGATTTGTAGAGAATTGAAAACTGTACAGGTTTATCAAAAAAATTATTAGTATGTGGCAGTGGAAGCCGAGAAAAATCATATGGTGCAAAAGCTAGGCCACGTATTCAAGTCTCATAGAAAATTTCAGAGTTACAGACTTAAATACTTTATAATAGCTTTTTTCGAAAAAACATCAAAAAATTTAAAAAAAAACAAAAAAAAAAAATTTTCGTGGCCTAGCTTTTACATTTTCCCTCTTCCATCACTTTTTCTCCATTTCTAGAAGCTATTCTTTAAATCCTTTTTAATAGACTTTTTTGTCTTTCAATTCTCAACAAAACTATCAAAACAGAATTTCGAAAAACACTCCACACGAGCTACAAAACGCGTGGCCGAAGTTTTGCAAACTCTTCCACGCGTTTTTCCGGGCTTATTGGAGCAATCTCAAAAATTCCTTCGACAAAGTTGTAGAGTTTTTAATTCTCTACAAACCTATTAAAGCAGATTTTTATGAATCATCAAAAGAACTGAGAAAAATTGATTTGAAATTTTGAAATTTTGAAACACAAAATCAAACCCATACCGACTTCTAATCCTCGCGCCAATCTTCTCCAGGAGCACTGCATGTGGAGAAGATGGTGGAGGAGCCACTGCGACGGTCGGCAATCGAGAAGGCGTCGGGATACTGGAAGACCTCACAGTAGAGATGGGCGTGGTCTCAAAATGGAAAGGAGATGCTTTGTGCTCCTCGAGCTCCTCGACAACCGTGAGCTTCAGATGCTCCACAGCAATAGTAACGGGGAGTTGATTCTTGATGTCTTCCGTCGATGAGAGAAACAATCTGGGAAAGGGTGTGGCCTGTGCGGAGAGCATTCTGAACAGATTGAAGAGCAACTGAGTGCTCAACAAGTCCACATTCTCCAGGAGCACAAACCAGCTCGCCATCGACACACACTTGACGAGCCGGCTCAAAATCGCCGGCTCCAGAAGATCGTGAGCATTTACAAGGCGCAAGTTGGAGCACAGTGAGCTGGCGAGCTTCAATGCAAACGCTCGCGTGTGGCACATCTCGCCGACCATCAGAATGAGCCGGCCGCTGCTCCAATTGTCGGCGAGAGCTCGCGGGATGAATCGGGAGGGCTCCGTGGAGTAGACAAAGTCCACGGTGAGCTGCGATTGACGCTGGATCGCTTTGTGCTGCACGTAGAACCCTTTTTCCTGCAAAGAAAACTCAATTTTTAAAATTTTTCAATTTTTTGTAAACATGGTGTCAGGAAAAGCGTTACAACAATTTTCTAAAAACTATTAACTATCTGATTTTTCGTGTCAAGAAAATACTGCAAATTCTTTATCGATTGGTGTAAAAATCATATTTCCAGTGCAATTTTGAGCCTAGTTATGAGCATTTGAATTAGGCTCCGCCCCTTTTGATCTACTTAAAAAGAATTGGTTATATCTCGGCTCCTAGAAATCAGAATGCTTTGATTTTAATATCATATGATAGATAATTTTATAGGCTTTTTGAATAAATAAACCAATAAAATATTGATCGTTATCAAAAAATGATAGAAACGTTTCAACTTCAACATTCCCCATTGCCAAAATGATGCTCTCAAGAAAATTAAATTGAACACAACTTTTTTCTTCTATATTTCCAAAATTCGAAATTTTTACACTACAAACTACATTAAATTACCTACAAATTGATATAAATATCATTGTTCTAACCCACTTTTGAGCTAAGTTATAAGCCTTTGAATTAAGCCCCGCCCCTTTTGATCTATTGATCATAACTCAGCTCCTAGTATTCGAAAAAAAATTGATTTTTATACCAATCGATAGATAATTTATTAGACTTTCAAACTTTTTATATCAAAAAATAATTAAAAATTCACAAAAAGAGTTACACGGTCTAACAAATAACATATCAGATTTTGAAAATTTTTTTTCTTTTTTCAGATCTCTTTTCCCGATTTCAGAGCATTTTTATCAATCGCTATTTACTGGAACACAATAAACATCTACTCTAATCTAATTCTATTACAATTCCCAATTTCAAACCATCAATTTCATCACTTTGTGCTGCACATAGTAGAGCTTGTCCTGCAAACTTTTTTCCATATTTTTTTGAATTTTTTTCAGATTTTTCAGAATTTTTTCTGAATGACTTTCTACTTCTACTTCTATTTCTACATCTATCTATCATAAAAACTTTAAAAAAAATCAACAAAAAATCGATAAAAAATCAATACCACTCTGCTCAAAAACAATGGATCCAGTGATTGTCGAGTCTCGATGAGCTCTCCGACATTTGCTCCGATCCGGCTTGCCGCTTTTGAACGGTCTTGACGTTCGTATGTTATTATCTGAATATATCAGGTTATTCTGAATTTTTGAGAATTTTTAGAAGATGTGAAATTTCGAATTTTCAAATTTTATGCTCACTTCAAAAAAACTAAAAGTGCCGTGCTCATACAATCCAGAAACTTGTCAATTTTTATATCACTTGATAGAGCTTTTCATTCTGAACACAATGATATACTTAAAATTTCATAAAAATCAATATCCACCGAGTTATGTGCCTTTAAAGTTGCACTGTCTGCGTCTACTCTCTAGCGCGCATCTCTCGGTGTTGCGAAATTCAAACTTGCTTAAATCTAGTTGATATTTATATCAATCGATTCAGAATTTCATTCTAAGCAAGTTTGTAGTACTTGATTTTTTATAAAAGCCATGTTCAGAAAAGTTATAAGCTCGTAAAATGAAAAGAATGTAAAAATGTAAAAATTATAATCCGGCAAGTTTGAAAGTGACTCGCTCAAAACAATTTTGATCTGATAAAAGTAGTAAAATCTTGTTCCGAATCTGATTCTGCATCTATTGATCTACATTTCAGTAATTTTGAATGAAATTTGAGTAAATTAGAGGAGTTGCAACGACTCGAGGACAGTGCAACTTTAAAGGCGCATAACTCGATCAAAATTTATTTTCCTATAAAGTTATGTACTTCATTGTTTTCAGCATGACATTCTGCGTCGATTGATATAAAGATCATCACGGTTTGAGTAAGTTTGATATTTCGCAACACCGAGAGACGGGCGTTAGAGAGTAGACGCAGACAGTGCAACTTTAAAGGCGCATAACTCGATCAAAACTTGTTTTTCTACAGATTGGTGTACATCATTGTTTTTAGAATGAAATTTTGCGTCGATTGATATAAATATCAATATGATTCGACCAGATTTGAGATTTCACAACACCGAGAGACAAGTGTTAGAGAGTAGACGCAGATACTGCAACTTTAAAGGCGCATAACTCCGCTCATTTTGATTATTATGAAAATTCAAGCATATCACCGTGTTCCCCATGAAAAACTCTATTACATCAGTAAGCTTCGATGCAAACGCCACTTCGATACTCCTGATGAGTTCGCACGGGTCCTGTCCTTCAATGTCCCCCTTCACCAACTCGACGACAATCTTCTCCCCATTCGCATCCACCATCTCCAACTGATTTCTCCTGTTGAAACACAATCTTCTCAACGATGGGAAACAGTCCTTCAGAAGCAACTTCAATCGAGTCTCCACCGACGTCGTCGAGAAGAGACTGAGAAGATGGAGCTCCGAGGAGAGGCACAGTCGAGCGTTGTTCATCCGCATTCGCTCCAGAAGCGACCGCACGCCTTCTATGATCACCGTCACCATCGAGTTGACTTTGTGGAGCCAACAGGGAAGGTGCGGGAGTTGAATGATACGGTAGATGGTCGGGTCTTTCAAAATGTTACGCTCGATTTTTATCCAGTACTTGGCACAGGTTCGCAGGAGATCGTATTCTTTCTGGAAATTGGATTAATGGAAAGAGAATAATTTTTAACCTATACTGTAAAATTTTCAGCTCGAAATCTCTTAAATTGACCGATTTGAGGGGTGCATGCGCCTTTAAATTTAATGGATTACTGTAGAAAATTTTAAACTGGATTTTCACCCGTTCAATGGCGTTTTCAGTAAAAGTGCTAACAGTCTTTTTTGTTCAGCGTAAAATTGTCTATTCAATGGTATAAAAATTGAATTAAAATTCAAGTTTTTTTTATGGCTCCGCGAGCCTACTTTTTCGAAAGCTTTTTATCACCATCAAAAATAACACAATTTTCTTTTTTCTCTATCCATTCAAAAATTTTCAGCTCAAAAGCTCAAAAACTGACAAAATTCACTATTTCAAAACACCCATGCGCCTTTAAACTAAACAAGTTACTGTAGCTTTTACAATTTCCTCTTTATCTCGGCTCCCAAAAGTGCTAGAAGCTTGGTTTTACTACCAAATTATAGATAATTTTTTGGTCTACAAAATACAATTAAATTTGAGTTAATAACCTGTAAAGTATCTCGGCAGGTGACAAAAATGTTGGCGACTCTCATCCATTTCTGTTGCGTTTCACACCATTCACGGAGTATCGTTTCAGTGCGGCACGTCCATTCAATCCATTGCCTTGAAAGGGATAATTAGGGTAATTGAGGTAATTAAGGTAATTAAATGTTAATTATAAGGTAATTAAGGGGTAATTAACTTCTAATTTGACATTTTAATTCATTGCTATTAAATTTCACTATCAGTAAAAGGCAATTAACTCCAAATTATGAGTAATTTACTCCTAACACTTATCAATAAACCTTTAATTAAAGCCAATTAACCCTAATTAACTCCTAATTAACTTCTGATTAACACCAATTAACTCCTAATTAACACCAACTAACACCTAATTAACACCAATCAACCCCTAACTAACACCAATTAACACCTAATTAACACCAATCAACCCCTAATTAACACTAATTAACTCCTGATTAACACAAATCTACTCCTAATTAACCCTAATTAACTCCTAATTAACTTCTGATTAACACCAATTAACTCCTAATTAACACCAACTAACACCTAATTAACACCAATCAACCCCTAACTAACACCAATTAACACCTAATTAACACCAATCAACCCCTAACTAACACCAATTAACACCTAATTAACACCAATCAACCCCTAATTAACACTAATTAACTCCTGATTAACACAAATCTACTCCTAATTAACCCTAATTAACGGCAATTAACCACTAATTAACATCAATTAACTCCTGATTAGCAAAAATCTACTCCCAATTAACACCAATTAACCCCTAATTAACACCAAATTAACACCAATGAACCCTAATCAACATCAACTAACCCCTAATTAACACCAATTTACCCCTAATTAACACCAATTAACCCTAATTAACACCAATTAATCCCTAACTAACACCAATTAACCAATAACTAACCCCTAATCAACCCTTATTAACACCAATTAACCCCTAATTAACACCAATTAACCCCTAACCAACACCAATTACCTCTTATTAACCCCTAATTAACACCAGTTAACACCTAATTAACACCAATTAACACCAATTAACCCTAATCAACCCCTAATTAACACAAATCTACTCCTAATTAACCCTAACTAACACAAATTAACCACTAATTAACACAAATTAACACCAATTAACCTCTAATTAACACCAATTAACACCAATCAACCACTAATTAACACCAATTAACCACTAATTAACACCAATTAACACCAATTAACCCCTAATTAACACCAATTAACGCCTAATTAACCCTAATTAACCCAATTAACTCACGGCAACGAGTCATCAGTAATCTGCTCGACATTCGTCATATGTCTCAAAACATTTATATCGTTCTGCACCCGATGATGGAGCTCCTTGAGCCGCACCGCCAACGAGAGCTTCCACTGCACATAACAACGAGTCTCGATGTGCTCATGGCTCCAAAAAGTGACAATCGAGTGGAGCTGGTCGGCAGCAGTGGCTTCTCTCTCTGCGGAGAAGGCAATTGGCTTGAGCTGCTGGAGATGAGCCTCGAGGCCGAGCTCACAGATCTGAGCAATCGAGCTGTTCGCGTAGGGGGTTAGGTCGAATCCTGGAATTGAGTTGGCGTAGGCAATTAGGAAAAAGGGGCGGGGCTTACGATTTCAATGGAGGGAGACCTGTTTTTATGGGTTTTTCTTGATTTTTCTTCGGTTTTTCACTGTCCAATTTTTTGCGTTTCTCTCGTTTCAACTATGAATTACTTGAACCGGTAACGTCTTCTAACTTGTTTTATCTTTCGAATATTACGAAATTGTCAACTTTTAATAAAATCATAGTATTCAGTATGAAATTCTGCGTCGATTGATATAAATATCATTACGATTCGAGTCAGTTTGACATTTCGCAACACCGAGAGACGCGCGTTAGAGAGTAGACGCAGACATTGCAACGTTAAAGGCGTATAACTCGGTGAAATTCAGTTTTTATCAAAATCTAACTAGATTTTTGGTTTTAGCATAAAATTCTGCGTTGATTGATATACATATCAACTATATTTGAGTATATTTGATATTTCGCAACACCGAGAGACACGCGTTTGAGAGTAGACGCAGACACTCTAACTTAAAAGGCGCATATCTCCGCCCATTTTGACTTTCACAAAAATTCAATTATATCAATGTTTTCAGTATAAAATTCTGCGTCGATTGATATAAATATCATTATGATCTGAGTCAGTTTGACATTTCGCAACACCGAGAGACGCGCGTTTGAGAGTAGACGCAGACAGTGCAACTTTAAAGGCGCATAACTCAGTGAAATTCAGTTTTTATCAAAATTTAACTAGATTTTTGGTTTCAGAATGTAATTCTGCGTCGATTGATATACATATCGACTATATTTGAGTATATTTGATATTTCGCAACACCGAGAGAAGCACGCTAGAGAATAGACGCAGACAGTGCAACTTTAAAGGCGCATAACTCGGCCGAATGTTATTTTCCTTCAAATTCATTAATATCATTGTTTTCAGCATGAAATTCTGCGTCGATTGATATAAATATCATTATGATTCGATTAAGTTTCAAATTTCGCAACACCGAGAGACACTCTTTATAGAGTAGACGCAGACACTCTAATTTTAAAGGCGCATAACTCCGCCCATTTTGATTTCCAGAAAAATTCAATTATATCACTAGAACCACCATCAAAAACTCTATCAAACACCCACCAACAATCTCCGACATTCTCAACCAATGAGCATCCAGCAGCCGTCTACACGACATCACCTCGGCCACCGCGAAGTTTTTCTTGAAGCCGTCCACCTCGTTTCTGGCGTACGCGATGAAATGTTTGGCGGCTCTGTGAGTGGTCAAGGAGCCCTCGAAAATCGATAACTGGGTTGTGAACTGTTCGATGAAGTTTCGGCTCGACTCGATGTTCACCAGTGTTCGACGCGATTCGAAGAAGGCGCTGGAAAAAATGATGATTTTGTGAAATTTTGTGATGTGAGTTATATATTCTGATAGAGAATTTTGCGCTAAAGACAATGATATAATTGGTTTTCTGTAAAAATGATTTTGAACAGAGTTATGCGCCTTTAAAGTTGCACTGTCTGCGTCTACTCTCTAACGCGTATCTCTAACTATCACAAATCTGTAAACTATGAGGAAATCTTATGATATTTATATCAATCGACGCAGAATTTCATTCTGAACACAAAACTATTTTCAGATTTTTTGTAACCCCATTCCTCACAGAGATATGCGCCTTTAAAGTTACACTGTCTGCGTCTACACTCTAACCCTTCTCTAACCTTTCTCAACGAAATTTATATCAATCGACGCAGAATTTCACGGCAAATTCAACCAACTCACTTTACATGCTTATAATAACCACTGGTGGCCACAAACAACGCTTGAAGTGACTCGATCTCCCCCACAAACTGCTTCATCTTCGTCACATCCGACACTTGGATATTGACAGCTTTCTCAAATTTATTTAAATCCTCAATTTCAGTAATCAAACTGTCTAACATCGGTCGCAGTTTTATCATTTGCGCTAAATACGAGTCGACTTCTTGCGGATTCGCCATGGTTTGCACGATTTTCAACTTTTCCATCGCCTTTTGCACGTTTGTCGTCACTTTTGATTGTTTTTTCTGAAAAGTATTAATGGATTCGTGTTCTCCATAAAATTTGGAGTGATTTGATACCCATATCGAGTATATTTGCATGACTTTGGAGGTTTTCGTGGTGAGACCCAATATAGGCAGGGTCTCGCCGCGATGTGCCTTTAAAATTGGACAATTTCAAAGTTTACTACGATAACTGCATTATTCATAAAATTTGGAGTAATTTGATACCCATATTGACCATATTCTGAGGAATTAGATATTTTCGTGTCGAGACCCATTTTGGGTCTCACCACGAAAACACTCAAAATCAAATTTCATCCAAACCTAGTCGATATGGGTGTCAAATTACTCCAAATTGCATGGCAATGACAGTTCTAACTATAAAAATTTGAAAAATCTATTTTGCACAATTTTTATTTCGAAAATGGGTCTCACCACGAAAACCTCAAAAATCATGGAAACCTAGTCGATATGGGTGTCAAATTACTCCAAATTTTACGGAGAAAACGAATTTCAACACTATTTTAAGTTTCAGCTCACATTGACGAATTGCAAAAAAGTTGAAATGCGTTTGTTGAAAAAGTGGGCGTGGTCATTGATGCACTGTGGAAGGGAAAGACGGAGAGAGGCGATTTGAAGCAACGTGTCTAGTTGGGAAGTGTCCAGGGTTATGTGCTGAAAAAATCAATAAAGAAACCAATTAATTTCAATGAAAAACCTGAGTGATCTCGAAAACTTTGTCATAAGTCTGCACAAACTGTCTTGCACTTTCCCCGATTTCATTCTGAAGCATTAGATCTACTAGAGCCTTGTTATTGAGCATCATAGACGGGTCGATGGATCGGTACTGGAGGACACGGTCGAATTTTCGGAAATCGTGCAGCAACTTGTTCAGGTGACTGGGAAATAACGATTTTTCTTAGGGTTAACGAGTATATTTTCAAATTCTGATTGTTTTATCGTTTTCAGCACAAAAAACTGAACAAAATAGTCGAAAGAAATTTTCAAAAAGTCTGAATTGGAGCGAGAAAAGCGCGTGGAAGAGTTTGCAAAACTTCGGCCACGCTAGAAAACCCGCTATTTCAGCGCTCCTTTGAGGAATTTCAAAAATTCCTTCGACAATTCTGTTCCATTTTCAATTCTCTACAATCTTATCAGAACAAAATCTAAAAAAAACCGCTCTAACGTCGTAAATTTCCTTCGAATTGCCATTTTCAACTGATTCCTGTAGCTCCGAATTCTCCTATCCATTTCGATCCAAACATTTTCCAAACGGAGTACAAAGCATCGGACTGTGAGTGATTTTGAGACTTTTGTGAGGCGGATTTGGAGGTGTGTCGAGTCGTCGTACATTTTGATGAGCTCTTCTTCATTGTGCTTCGGTGATACCTAGAACATGTTGGCTCCGCCCCTTTTCTCTGATTGGAAGGCGTTGTAGTTCTCGTGGACAAGTTTTAGTATTTGTTTGAAAATTGTTCGAAAAACTTCGAAAAAAAACTGTAAAGAACTGAAAAACGAGCCAATCAGTGAAAAGTGGGCGGGGCTTAGAGGAAAGTTGATTTATTGATCTCTAATTTGAGAATTTAGAAAATTCCTTCGACAAAGTTGTTCATTTTGATTTTTTAAACAATGTAACAAAAGGAATTTTCAAAAAGATTCCTTAAAATCGAGAAAAATTCAAAATAAAGTTGGTCTTGTCCACGAGAACTACACAGCTGGCCAATCATCGGTTTTCAATGATTTTTTAGTGGTTTTCTTGGTTTTTTCTCGTTTTTTCTTTGTTTTCACTGAAACTATGATGAATTCAACTTCTAAAAACTTGAAAAACTACAAATTTCCTACTTGTCCACGAGAACTACACCACCAACCAATCACCAATTTGCTCACCTTATAATCCTCTATCAAAAACGCGTAGGCATTAAGTGCTCGGTGAGCCACAATGTGCTCATGGGAGAGCACATCGACCATCTGAGCAGCGTCCTCTTGCCACGTCTCACAGTCCTCTGACGCCATTCTCACGTTCTCCAGGGCGCACATGTTGGCGATGGGCTCTTTGAGCAACTGACGGGTCTGCTCCGAGTTCACCCATAGCTTTCGATCCACTATGAGACAGTCGATGGAGAGGAAAGCTGGCTGAAATTGAAAATTTTCCACGAGAACTACACGAAAAATAGTGGATTTTTGAAATTCTGATTGGATAAGCTTGTAGAGCTTTAAAAACTCTACAAAATGATATAAAATTCAGGTTAAAAGCATCAATAGCAAGAGAGAAAATCGCGTGGAAGAGTTTGCAAAAGTTAGGCCATCACTTGAAAACCGATTTTTTCAAACCTCATTGGACGAATTTCAGAAATTCCTTCGACTGTTTTGTTTTATTCTTTATTTTCTACAATCTGGTCAAAACAGAATTTTGTGAAAAGCCACGTGGAATTAGAAAACTCTTGAAAACCAAATTCACCTGAAAAAGTTAGGCCACCGAAAAAATGTTTTCCAGTTTTCTACTTCTCTCGGTTTTTTATAGTTTTCAAGTTGTCCACTCGAACTTCCCCATCCACCAATAAGAAAAAAGGGGGCGGAGCCTACCTTATGTCTCAAAGTCTTCAAATACGCCTGAATCGTATTGAAAGCAGCGTTCGTCGTCTCTTGAACCACACAATTGTGCACTATATTCCGTTTTTTCTCGTTTTTCCAGTTCTTTTTCAATAAACTGAATACATATTGCTCATCTTAATTTCAAATAGAACTGACTTATTATTGATTTCATATGAAAATTCCAAAATCTTGGTCAAAACCGCCTCTCGAAACTTTTTGATCGCCACATTTCCAGTCAACGGGTCCACCAAATCGTTCACATCGAAAATGAGCCCCTTTCTCTGCTCGAAAAAGATCCGAATTTTCATCGCCGCCAACGACTGCGATCTCAGCAGAATGTCGCGGTTTAGGTGCAGTTTTTGGTGCCAGTTTTCGATTTCTGCAAAATTTTCTGGTTTCATTGGAAAGAGCGTGTTTTGTTTGGTATGCTGTAAAAATTTCAACTCGATAGCTTTTAAACTGGCAAAGTTAGCTGGTTTCTGGATGTCATGCGCCTTTAAAATTCATGGGTTACTGTAGCTCTATCTTTAAACTTGATTTTCACAAGTTTAACGGGATTTTTATGAAAAGTGTTAAGAGACGTTTTTGATCACCTTGAGATTGTCTATCCAATGATATAAAAATTGAAGCGAAGTTCTAAAATTCAAAAGTTGAGCTCACGGAGCACACTTTTTTGAAATTACTAACTTTTTTTTATTGATCTCATAGGTCAATGTTTATTTGTTATACCTACAAACTTTCAAATCAATAGCTCTTAAACTGGCAAAGTTAGCTGGTTTGAGGATACTATGCGCCTTTAAATTTAATGGATTACTGTAGCTCGACACATTTTTGCTCGTAACTCGGCTCAAAATAACGCTAGAAAGTTGATTTTTTCACCAAAATATAGGAAATTTTTTGCTGATTAGAATGGCTCACTTCTCAATTTCTGGAGCTCCAATTTCAGTCGTTTCTGATATCCATCCGTCAAATGCTCAATAATCGCATATCTCTCGGCGCAATCCATTAATTCTTCAAATTCCTGAGCAATCCGTTCATTTTTAGAGCTCAATCTAAAAAAATAGTGAAAAAAAAAGAAAAATTGAGGCAAAAGCCGCGACGCGACCGCGTCGCACCCACTTGTGAACTCGCTGATAGCTCCACTCGATTCGCGGTTTTAATGGGTGCTTTTTCAGCACATAATACCATTGTTTCTGAAAATTTTCAGTAAAATTTATACTTTTCAATAGAAAAAAGAGAAAAAAATTTTTCCAAAAATTTTCAAATTTTCAAATTACCGCCACAAAAATGCTCTCATCCAGGTTTTTGCTCCTCAACCTCCCAAACTTTTTCCTCGCCTCCCACTGCTCCAGATGCCACTTTAAAAACGGCCTCCGACATATTTTTGGGATTTTCCGACTCTCCCGCCGCACCCTCTCCTCGTACGCCAATTGGTGCCATGATTTGTCATCGACAACTCGGTGAATCGTCAGGTAACGGGTGTGTTTTCTCACTGAAACTGAGTTCATTGGAAAGAGCGTGTTTTGTTTGGTATACTGTAAAATTTTCAACTCGATAGCTCTTAAACTGACAGAGTTAGGTGGTTTGGTGTAGCCATGCGCCTTTAAGGTTAACGGATTACTGTAGCAGTTTTTAAATTGCGATTTTTGAGCGTTTAACGGGGTTTTCAACAAAAGTGTCAAGAGACTTTTTTGCTCAGCTTAAAATTGTCTTTCCAATGATATAAAAAACTAAATCAAATTTCAAAAAAAAAAATTTTTCAATTTTTGAAAAATTCAAAAATTATTTTTTTAACAATTTCTAAAAATCTTTAAACTTACATTTAAAATGCTCTTGTTTCAATGGACACATAATTATATTATGAACGAAAATGAGGGAAAGGTGCCAAAAGGGGGTGCAGTCATCGAGGTGGAAGTCCTGTTTGTGCTCGCGGAGCACATTTCCTAATCCTTTCTAAATGTGAACACTTGTCCATGAGAAGTACACGGATGACCAATCTACAATACTTAGTTTTTAAAGGTATGTCCAAAAACGCCTTTGGAAGCTTTAAAATTGAATTTTTGAAAGAGCTACAGTAATCTGTTAAACTTAAAGGCGCATAGACATTGAAAATTAGTTAAATATGTCATTTTTAGAGATTTGGACCTGATAATTTGGAGAAAGAACTGAAATTAGGTAATCATTGTTTCCCTAATTTAAAACTTGAGATTTGAAAAAATTGTGCTCCGCGAGCAAAAATTCTGAAAATCCGAATTTCGGGTCAATATTTATATCATTGGAAAGATAATTTCAAGCTGAACAAAAAAGTCTCTTGGCACTATTCTCAAAAACGTCGTTAAACGGGTTAAAATTAAGTTTTAAAATTTGCTACAGTAATCCATTAAATTTAAAGGCGCATGACCATTTCAAATTAGCTAACTCTGTCAGTTTTTAAGCTATCGAGTTGAAAATTTCAGATTATATCAAGAAAAATACGCTCTTTTCAATGAAACCAATTTCAACAAGAGAATTCGCCTGCCAAGTAAGGATTTGCGAGGTTTAGAAGACGATAACGCCTTTTTCAATTATCTGTTGTCAAACACCATCTTTATTGGCCAATTGTGAATCATACATAAATAGAAAGGATAAAACAGTGAAAACCAAGTAAAAAAGAAAAACTGAAGAATCAGAAGCTTTAGAAGCACTTGCGATGAACAATGGATGGGCCCGACTCGTCGTACTCTTGCTTCGAGATCCACATCTGTTGGAAGGTGGACAAAGAGGCCAGGATGGAGCCTCCGATCCACACAGAGTACTTGCGCTCTGGCGGAGCAATGATCTTGATCTTCATCGTGCTCGGCGCCAAGTGCTGAATCTCCTTCTGCATGCGATCCGCAATGCCCGGGAACATGGAGGTTCCTCCAGAGAGCACCGTATTGGCGTACAAGTCCTTTCTGATGTCCACGTCGCACTTCATGATGGACTGATACGTCGTCTCGTGAATACCGGCTCCCTCCATTCCGATGAAGGCGGGCTGGAAGAGCACCTCCGGACATCTGAAGCGCTCGTTGCCGATGGTGATGACCTGACCGTCGGGCAGCTCGTACGACTTCTCGAGAGAGGAGGAGGAGGCCGCCGTGGCGAGCTCCGTCTCGAAGTCGTGGGCCACGTAGCACAGCTTCTCCTTGATGTCGCGCACGATTTCGCGCTCGGCGGTGGTGGTGAAGGTGTAGCCGCGCTCGGTGAGGATCTTCATCATGTAGTCGGTGAGGTCGCGGCCGGCGAGGTCGAGACGTTGGATGGCATGGGGGAGGGCGTATCCCTGGAATATGGTGTGGTTGAGGTAAAGGGTGTGGAAGGTGTGTACTGATCGTGTAGGATGAACGTTTAATGGGGTCAAAATTAGATCTAGATTTGTATGGGAGCTACTGCAAACCTATAGTGAGAATGTCAAGAACATGTACTGGTCGTGAAGTTTAGTATAGTGAGCTTGTAGTGGAGAAAGAACCAGGTACAGATCTTGAGTCATAGAACTTCATGTGGTCCTAGACTTGTACAGGACCTATACAAAACCTATAGTAAGAATCTGGTACTATACTGGAAACAGTACATGTACTTGAGAAAACTACCCTAAAACTTAGAACTAGATGCCTAGCATAAGCCTAACATAAGCCTATAGTAGATTAGAATGGACCTGTAGTAAACTTGTAGTTAGCCTTCTAATAAGGATCGTAAGCCTAACATCAACCTCTGACAAGATCCTAGAAAGTTCTGTACTGAAGGCAAGTACCTTAAATCTCCTATGAGTCATCTAGATGTCTACTAGGTACCTATAGTAAGATGGTACCACATGGTCCATAAGTAGATACTCGTCTATAGTAAGCCTAACGCTATTCTATACTTGACCTAATCTTACTAGTTAGGTTAGAATAGTCCAGTAGTAAACTTGTAGTGAACATGTAGTAAGTCTAACAAAAGCTTTGTAGGCTTATCATCGACCTTAGCTTAGATCTAGGCTAAGACTAGACTCTAGTACAAGCTTACCATTACTCTATTTTTGACCTAAAATGAACTTTTACTGATCCTATGATCTCGACCTTTACTTGTACTAGGTCCTTGTACTCTAGTACTCCTTCTACTACAACCCTATCACTACCCTATTTTCGACCTAGACTTGTACATCTACTCACCTCATAGATTGGCACGGTGTGAGTGACACCATCTCCGGTATCCAAAACGATACCAGTAGTTCTTCCGGACGCGTACAACGAGAGCACCGCCTGAATGTTGACGTACATGGCTGGAGTGTTGAACGTCTCGAACATGATCTGCGTCATCTTCTCGCGATTGCTCTTCGGGTTCAACGGCGCCTCGGTGAGCAGCACCGGGTGCTCCTCCGGGGCGATACGCAGCTCGTTGTAGAACGTGTGATGCCAGATCTTCTCCATGTCGTCCCAGTTGGTCACGATGCCGTGCTCGATCGGGTACTTGAGCGTGAGGATTCCTCGCTTCGACTGGGCCTCGTCTCCGACGTACGAGTCCTTCTGGCCCATGCCGACCATGACGCCCTGATGGCGGGGACGTCCGACGATCGAGGGGAAGACGGCGCGCGGGGCGTCGTCTCCCGCGAATCCGGCCTTGCACATTCCGGAGCCGTTGTCGACAACGAGGGCGGCGATTTCGTCTTCCATTGCTGGAAAATGGTGGTGTGAGGGTGGTGGAGAGAGTGGTGGATAGGGGTGAGGGTGGAGGCGAGGGTGTAGAGGAAGAGGAGAATGGTGGATGATATGGGTGGAGAAGGAAGAGGGGTAGAGAGAAGTAGGGATGGATAGTGTACTGTTTACTGCTACTAGGCTTCTTGTACCTAATGATCTATTAGTGGTACCTAATGATCTAGTACTAGGATTCACATCCTCCTGTACATCCTACCTTTTCACTACCTATCCACTCTAACCTATACAGGACAATCTTATGGTATGCAAGATACCACTAGTACAAGTTGGACCACTACTAGGGTCTGCGACTTTCATAGGATCCTAAGATAGGTACCAAAGATCTCTACAGAGGTAGCGACTTTCTACTACTAGGTTCATAGTCACTAGTACCCAATAGTTCACTACCTAAAGGCCTAAAAATGCGACTATAGTACCTATGAATGAACCTATGTGTAACCTGTACTAGTGGTATCTTTCACAGTAGTAAGAAGCCTAAAAAGGTTAGGGCGGATAAATACTACTACTAGATCCCAAGTTTAGGATCCTAAGGTACCTAGTACCTACTACCGAGTCACTAGTACCCTATAGTTCAGTACCTAAAATGCAAAATAGGAAGTACATGTTCTATACATGTGAAAAGTTCATATAGAACTTTCTACTACCTATAGTCTGTAGGCTATGTTACTAACCTTCTAACCTTCTTAGGACCCATGTTACTAACCACCTTCACAAGGTTAGATCCCCTTTTCTGTAGCTACTATTTTTCTACCTATTCTACTAACCTGTACAGAACCTGCTACTACCTACTCCCTACTACCTGAACTATCCTTACCTGTACCAGATACCTCATTTCTGTACTAGACCCCCTTTTACCTGTACTAGACCCCCCCCCCCCCTCTCTCACTCTCTACAAAAGGTTTTTCCATAAAACTAAAACCACACATTGTTTCAACAAAAACCGGGACAAACTGCCACGACGCGCACACTCTCACAAAATGCAAATCGTTATCAGTATGTGGCCGGGCGACTCGATGTATATATGTGGCGCTTGATAACTCCTCTCTCGTTCTAGGAATCGTACGTGTGTGTACACATCGCGTCACACACAGAAAGAAGAGAGCACAGTTTGAAATTGATGACGATAAAAGGGGCGGGGCTTGGAGGGAAGGGAAAGTTGCCAAGTTTGGAGGAGAAGGGGGAAATGGAAAGGGAGGGAAGATGGAGTTGTTACAGATTTTAAAAATAGCATGTTTTAAGACAGTAGAGCGTGTTAAGAAGCGTGTTTTGAAATAGGAACTGTAGTGCGTCTAGTAGCGTGTTTTTGAAATGCGGAAACTGTAGCGCGTTTAGAAGCGTGTTTTGATGCACTACAGCACATTCAGAAGCGTATTTTCCAGCTCAACGCGCTACTTAACATTCAGGAGCGTATTTTGACGCACTACATCCTGGAGCGTGTTCTAACGCACTATCAACACATTGAGAAGCGTGTTTTCACGCACTACAGCACAATAAGAAGCGTGTTTTTCAGCTCGACGCACTACCAACATATTCAGGAGCGTGTTTTTACGCACTACAACACAATGAAATGCGTATTTTTCGACTCGACGCACATCCTAGCATTTAGGAGCGTATTTTGACGCACTAAATCTTAGAGCGAGTTCTAACGCACTACCAACACAATGAAAAGCGTATTTTCCAGCTCGACGCACTCCCTAACACTCAGGAGCGTGTTTTGACGCACTACTCGCTCTGAACGCACTATAGAGCGTCCAGAAGCGTGTTTTCACGCACTACAACACATTCTAACAATCAGAAGCGTGTTTTGACGCACTACACGCCCAAAAAAAAGCAGTGAAAACATGATAGTTCTCCTGCCACGGGCTCTTTTAATAGTGTGTCCGGTATGGAAGGCATCCGCCTCCAAAACGATACTGGGAAAATGAGTCATTACTGATAAGCTAGGTGTGAATCACTAGTTTTTTTTTGTTTTTTTAGTCTCCATTTTTTGTTTGGACTAATTTTCAGTCTTCACTCTTCTTCTTTTTCTTGAGGTCGGAATGTGAGCTTCTTGGGCTCAAAAGTGCATTCTAATTGTGAATCCGGAGTTCTGATGGGACTGAAAATCATCGTGGTGCACTACTTATCAGTGAGCACGGCGAGGTGACCGCGGTGAAAGACGAAGAATCGAAGAGCAGGGGGGGGGAAGCAAAGTGTGCATTGGAAAGGGTTGTAACTTTATGCAGGAAAATGATCGCTGGAAACTGATGATGTTATGATGATCAGCATAAAATTCTGCGTCAATTGATATCTATAACGTCAAGATTCTGAAAAATTTTTTAAATTTAGAAGGTCTGCCGCAAGGTGCGCCCACCAAAACTTTGATGCACCGTATCTCCTCTCAACTTTAGTTTCTAGTAACGATAATTATATATTCAAAATCCTCATAAAATTGTACGTTGATTGATACTAATATTGTTTGGTTTGAATTTAAGATGTTTCGAAAAATTGAGAGTTCTACCGAAAAGAGCTCACACTGAAAACTTCGAAGCACCATATCTCAGCTCAACTTAGACGTATAACTTTGAAAAGTATATATTCAAAATCCTCATAAAATTTTGCGTTGATTGATACTAATCTTGGTCTGATTCCAAAAAGTTTTGAAAAATCCAAAGTTCTACCGAAAAGAGTGCGCACCGAAAGTTAACAAAACTGTAACTCGGTGGAAAATGGGTTTTCAGAAAAGATTGTTATATTTTCAGAATCAGCGTAACAATGCCTATCTTTTCATTAAAGAAAATTTCAGAAACTTTGAAAAAAAAATTTTTCAAAAATTTCCAAAAAAAAAATTTCGAAAAAAAATTCAAAAAAAAAAAAAATTTTTTTTCAAATTTTTTTTTCCACAAAAACCGTTATTTTTTCACATTTCTCACTTCATCCCATTGTCCACTACAAACTACAACCAGTGCCACGTGGCACCCAAAAATCAATACCAACCCCCTCTCCAATACACATTTCCATAATCGGCACCCGACTCGTGCTGTTTCATCATTTCACTTCTATTTTATCACACACTTTTCATTCCAAGAAACCCTTTTCTTTTTGTTTGTTATCAGTTCATTTATCAGTAATGAGAATTCATGTTGGCATCGACATCGGCACGAGTTCGACGAAAATTTGTGCGAGGAAGGGGGAACGGTGCGTCAAAAAGAAAAACACGCTTTTTATTGATAGTAGTGCGTTAAAACACGCTCTTGTGCGTTGAAACACGCTTCTAAATGATATAGTGCTTTAAAACACGCTCTAGCGCGTCAAAACAAGTTGTAGTGCGTTAAAACACGCTCATTTTTAACAATGGTGCGTCAAAACACGCTCTTGTGCGTCAGAACACGCTTCTAGATGATGTAGTGCGTCAAAACACGCTCTTATGCGTTGAAATACGCTTCTGAATGATGTAGTGCGTTGAAACACGCATTAATGCGTCAAAACACGCTCTGATTAGTTAAAACACGCTTTAATGACTGTAGTGCGGCAGAACACGCTTCTGTGCGTCAAAACACGCTGTAGTGCGTTGAAACACGCTTCTAAATAATATAGTGCACCAAAACACGCTCATTTTCCCCCAAAACTCCGCCCATTTTCAGAATAATCTACGAATCGAAATCCACGTACCCTGACGATGTCGACCATCAGAATTCAGGAATTCAGAATACCAAAATGATTCTGAAAACGGCGATGGAAGTTCTGAAGACGTGCAAAGGTCATCTGGAGTCGGAGAAAATCGACGATGTCTGGGTGTGCGGTCAGATGCATGGAATCGTCATGTGGAATCAGAAGTCGATGATTTTCGGGAATATTGGTGGGTAGTGCGGTAGAAAACACGCATCAATGACGCACTACAGTAGGGTTGGGGGTGGAGGAGCGTGTTTCGAGAAATAGTGCGTTAAACAACGCTATTGTGCGTCAGAATAGACTTTATTGTGTTGAAATATGTTGTAGTGCGTCAGAACACGCTCTTTTGCGTCAGAATTGGCTGTAGTGCGTTGAAACACGCTCTAATGCGTCAAAACACGCTCTAGTGCGTCAAAACACGCTTCTGTGCGTCAAAACACGCTCCTGTGCGTCAAAATATGAGGTTGTGCGTCAGAATACTCTCGTGTACGTTGGAACACGCATAGATGACGCACTACAGTAGGGTTTGACGTATTGAAGCGTGCTTAGAGTATTTGTGCGTCAGAAAACGCTCCAGTGCGTCAAAACACGCTTCTAAATGGTGAAGGGCGTCAAAACACGCTTTTGTGCGTCAAAGCAAGCTATAGTGCGTCAAAACACGCTCTTTTTAACCATGGTGCGTCGAAACACGCTCTAGTGAGTCAAAATACGCTCCAATATCTCAAAACACGCTCCCCTTCCAGACTCCCTAATCTGCTCTCCCCTCTACAATTGGACGTACACCACCCCAACCACCCCCAACTTCCTGAAGACCCTTCCCATCTGGAGCGACGGCGTCGTTCACCCGGGATTCGGAATCGCCACTCTCGCCGAGCTCTTCCACAATGATCCGGAATCATTAAAAGTACAAAAAGTACAGTAACCCCAGACTACAGTAATCCTTTCAGGCGTACACAAACTGTGGCACCATAATGGACCTCTTCGTCACTTTCCTCACGTCTTCTGCCGACGCCTTCATTTCTCATCAGAATGCACACAGCTGGGGGTACTGTACCTCTTCCTCATCCTCTGAATTTGCCACGTGGCAATCCGAAATCGCTGACTTTCTACCGGAGTGGATCCACTTACCTACAGTAATCCAGGAGGGTACTGTAGTTGGAAGTTGGCACGGTGCCAAGTGCCACGTGGCATGTGGCGATTTACAGGCATCGGTGGCCTCGTTGGATGTGGAGGGAGAGAAAGATGTGGCGTGTGAGTTGTGCGTCAGAACACGCTTTTTGATGCGTTTTTGGGGCGTTGAAAGTGGAAAACAGGTTTTTGTGAGTTAGAATACGCTCTAGAGCGTTAAGACAAGGTTTTGTGCTTTTGAACACGCTTTTTGATGCATTTTGTGCGTCAAAATGCGTTTTAGTGCGTCAAAACACGCTTTTAAATGCGTTCTTGTGCGTTGATGCGTTAAAACACGCTCCAGTGTGTCAAAATACGCTCTTGTGCGTCAAAACACGCTTTTCAATGCGTTTTTGTGCGTTGGTGCGTCAGAATACGCTCTTGTGCGTCCAAATACGCACTTATGCGTCAAAACACGCTTTTTAATGCGTTTCTGTGCGTTGGTGCGTTAAAATACGCTCTATTGCGTCAAAACACGCTTTTAAATGCATTTTTGTGAGTTAGTGCGTCAAAACACGCTCTTGTGCGTTGCAACACTCTTCTAAATGATGTAGTGCGTCAAAACACGCTCCAATTTGTCAAAACACGCTCTAGTGCATCAGAAGACGCTCTAGTGCGTCAAAACACGCTCCAAATCGTTAAAATACGCTCTAGTGCGTCAAAAACACGCATCTCACGCCCAACTCTCCCCAATTTCCAGTCGTAATCCTCGGCACCTCTGCCCAATTGTGCTGCCTCGTCCCCCGTGACAAAATCCCGCCTACAGTACCACCTACAGTAGTCCAACTACCGTACTCCTCGAGCCGACGGCTGCTCGCCGCGTGCTCGATGAACGGTGGCAATGCACTGGAGGCGGTGCTCCGACTACAGTATCCCGAGGGGTACTGTAGTCAGAGATTAGTGAAATGGCTGGAGGAACTTGATGGGAGTGGTGGGTTTTTTGGAATTTTTTATTTTAATTTTGAAAAAAAAATTTTTTTAATCAATAAAAATAAATTTTCAGCTCCAAATCCACCTGGATTGCTCCAAATCGATCCAATTTTCATAGAAGAACGAGGAATTTCAAAAAATTTGAAAATCTCCGGATTGAGCTCCGAAACCAGCGAGTTGGAGCTGCTCGAGGCCACCCATTCGGGAATCGTCCGCAATTTATTCTCCCTATTTTCAGAGAGCTTGCTCCAAGTTTTAAAAATCAGAAAACTGGCTCTGATTGGAGCTGCTCAATCGCCACGTTTCAAGCGGCACATTGAGGAGCAATTTCCGAATTTCGAGCTCACCATCCCGAGCTCTCCGATTTCAACACCATTTGGCGCCACCAAATTCTAAAAACGAGAAGATTCATTGGGTGGGAGAACGGAGAGAAGGACCGATACAAAAATAATGATATTGGGGGATAAATAAACGGAGAGCAATACAATAAATTCATCTGTTTTGAATTATATAAATGTGCGATGGGCTCAATCGAGGTCGGGCTCCGGAGCCTTGCGTGGAGCTCCGCACGATCCTCCGGAGCAGCCGCTGTCCGGGCAGCCGCCTCCTGGAGCTCCGCCGAATCCGCCAGGCACTGGAAAATGTCAATTTTTATCAATTTTTAGATAATTTTTCAGTATAATCATCATTTTTCGATGGTTTTTCGTAATTTTCAGTCAAAATTGATGTAAATTTTCTGCCAAAAACATGAATTTTTCAAGTTTTTTCGATGAAAATGACTGAAAAAACTGAAACTGACTGCCAGCTCCTCCCTTGGACTGCAACTTGGAGATGAGTTTGGCGACCTTAGGATTGTTGATGTACTTCATCATGTTCGCCGGATTTTTCATGATATCCATCAGAGCCGGGAGCACTTCCGGATCCTGAATCGCGGCGGCAATCTCCGGATCGCTGAACAGCTGGTCCAACCCGGCTGGCATTCCACCGCCGGCTCCTCCGGCTCCTGGAGCTCCGGGGAATCCACCGGGGAAGCCGCCTGGGAATCCTTCGTCTCCTCCGAAGTCGAATCCTTCCGCATTGCGCTGCGCCTCCTCCTCGGCCGCCTTTCTGTTGGCTTCTTGAGCACGACGGACGCGTTCACGACGTTCCGCCAGCTCAATCTCCGCCTTTTGACGTTCGACCGCACGGTTGTACTCTTGGATTTTGTGGGCCTGGAAGAAATCATTCGATAATGTGTTATGATTCATAAAGAGGGGCGGGGTTTCAGATTTTGATACAGAATTTCATGATTATGATGGATTCAAGTCTAATTTTTGATGAAAAACATGGTGAAAAGCGATTTTGTGCTGATTTTCACAACAAGACGCTTTTCAACATGATTTTCATAGAAAATTCTGCGTCAGTTGATATAAATATCTTCACACTTTTCTGTTACAGCCAAATATGAAGATACTAATAGAAATTTATGCAGAATTTTATGCTGATTCTGATTTTTCACGAAAATCACACTTTCAACACGATTTTCATGAAAAACAACGTAAATATTGAGATTTTCCCCTAATTTCTCAAAATTCCGACACTTTTTGTTTCTCTTTATACTGATCCCGCAACTTTGTAACAACTTTGTTCAAACACCGCCGCATATCATTGCACAACAGAACAAACACGACCCCCGACATTTTTTGTCTGGCAATATGTGTCAAAACCACTTTCGCCAGGGCTCCGATGCTCCGATGTCCGCAATTTGATAAACAGACGGAAGAGCAAAGGTGCAAAGAACAGAAGCTCGCCGAGCCAATGGCACCCAATAAATGAGCTCAAATAATAGACTAAATATTTACCAAAAGATTAGAGCCCACTGGAACGTCTTTTGCTCATTTTCCGAGTGACAGCGGTTTTCAGGAGACTGACAACTTGACAATCGTACTGATACACGTCCAATGGCTCTCTTTTTACTTTTTTCTCTTCATGCTCACAAAGTGTACGTGTTGTGGAGGAGGAGGGAAACAACAACAGCTGCGTTCGATGGGAGAACAGAGAGAAGAGCAAGCGAAAAGAGCAACACGGAAATCAGAGGCATTTGCTTCAGGATGCGAGGAATCAGAGAAAAAGAGATAAGAGATGCTCTCGGCTCCCCGAGCCCGTATCATCACAACTCGGCGGGTCCCCGAGAAAACTGCCGCCGCCCGTCTCCAGAATTCAATATCCTCCTCCGAAAACGAACTGCGCGATTCGACCACCTCTTTTTTTGCTCTTCTCTATTTACTCTATCCCGAAATCCTAGAGAGATAACAAAATCTCGAATTTTATTTGCACTGGATATCAATATCAGTTTGCCCCCACACACAACCACAACATATATGAGCCGCTAGATGCTCAACTTTTATTCACTTTTCCTTTTATTGCTCTTCGCGAGCTCCGGATACGGTACGTCTTTGGAGCACAATTTTTGCATTTTGAGCAAGTAATTTCAGCCGGTCCAACTATCCTGATCACCGGCACGGACTCGGCGGCAAAACTCAAATTTCTCGGACGCCTCAACGTTCCAGAGTCTGTTGTGAAAAGTGAGTGAGTTGGTAGTAAACTCTTACAATGCGCGCTCATAACACATCTGTTTGCCGCCCACGGGGCTCGCCGAGCACAAGATGATGATGGGAAGAAGATCGAGAAGAAGAAGAAGAAACTAGCAAAAAGTAGTGCGTCACTTACACACACACCCCAAACAATCAATCTTTTTGACAACTTTCAAGTCGAAGAAACTTCTTTCAGATGTCGACACTTGCTCATCGAGCATCATCATCTTCAATCGGGATGACACCCTGGAGACGGTCATTCCCGAGTCGAGCAGTGTCTGCCAGTACGGTGACATCGATCTAGTTGGAAAGGTTTCCACTGTGGCACTCACAACGGATAAAGTGAACACTCTTCGGAACGAAGACCTCGACGCACTCAACACAGTGCTCAGAACCACGCGAGCCGTGTTCATCGTCGAATTCGGACCAAGAGAGCCCGTGCTCAGAGACTTTGCCGATTGCTGGGCGACCGCCACAATCGAATCCGACACGGAGAACACCGTTTACTTTTGCAACAAGGTACTAGACGCCTTCATTTTCAGATTCCAATTGTTTCAGAAAACCGACGAGGTTCCATTCGCACTGAAGACCGAAAAGATCCCATTAGAGCCGGAGCCAACTCTCTACGTCTCTTCCACCTTCTACGTCAACGCTGCTACCAAAAAGTATCGCGTTGATAAGAAAAAGGTGAGCCGGGCTCACCGTGAGCTCGCGAAAGGGGAAGTGTTAAAAATGAGCTTTTTCAGATGGAAGAGCAACTCGAAGACGAGATTCAGGACATTGTGGAGGAGACCATGAAGACCGTCGAGAAGAGGAAGCAGGATGATGATGATGACGATGATGACGACGACGATGATGATGAGGGAAGTGAATTTGACAACAAGCACGACCCGAAAAGAGATCACCGTCTTCATTGCAAATACCGCAAGTCGTGTTATGATACGGGAAAGCGAGGGCTCATCGAGCCATACGACTTCTCCCTCGATCACATCTTCCACTTCTGGCGGGCGCCTGAATCCCAACAGCACCATCTCCCAAAAACCGTCGACGCCGATCAGGACGGAATCCCCGATTCTGAAGACGATGACGTCGATCTGGTCGACAGAAAATTGGTGTGCAAGTACCGCACAGAGTGCTACAAGAAGCACAACATTCCGCTGAGCGATAAGCTTCAGGAGAGAGAGCGGAGCTTTATGAGTGCGAAACTGCAGGCTCCGCAGGGCAAGAAGAGAACTTTGAAGGATATCGCGAAGAAGGCGGTGAGCGGAGTGAAGGAGCGAGAGGAGGAGGTGAAGACACGGCCGATTCCAAAGTCACTGATTGTCGAGAAGAAGTTGCAAGAGATTGAAAATCAGCTTCAGAAGAAGCTCGATTGCAAGTACAGAAGATCATGTTACGAGACTGGAGAGCTCCCCGAAATCGATGATTCTCCAAGCTTCACAATCCCATTCTTCTCATCATCCTCATCTGAATCCAAAAAAGACGACGACGACAATGACGACGATGAAGATCAGAAGCCGTTCGAGGAGATGGAAGACTTGGAGAAGAAGCACTATTGCAAATACCGCAAATCGTGCTACAAGACCGGAGAGAAGCCCGACATCGAGAGTGAGCTCGTCGTCGAATCGTTCCGCGACATTCTCGAGGTTCCTGACCTCGTGGAGACGCGAAAACTGACAGTTCAAGAGAGATGCAAGTACCGCAAGTCTTGCTATGAGACCGGCGTCATTCCCGACTTGAGCCGTGACGATGAGCACATCGAGAAGGTTGCCAAGAAGGAAGTCAGCGCAGTGATTCCATCCACTGTGCAGGACCTGAAGACGTTGTGCAAGTACCGCAAATCGTGCTACGAGGAGATCAGCGAGGCGCCGAGTGTCGAGATCATTCAGACGATTCGGAAGCGTCGTCTCATCGAGAAGGAGGTGCGGAAGAGGAGGACTCGCCGTCACCGACGTCTTCATAAACGCCGTGCTATGATGAGCAGGTATGGAATGACAACGGCTCCGTCGAGCAAGTACGAAAAGGTTGAGAAGACCAAGAAGGAGCTCCAGGATATTGCCGATGCTCGTGAGAT
Organism: Caenorhabditis imperialis; assembly: GCA_963572205.1. Classification (NCBI taxonomy): domain Eukaryota; kingdom Metazoa; phylum Nematoda; class Chromadorea; order Rhabditida; family Rhabditidae; genus Caenorhabditis; species Caenorhabditis imperialis. Next base: position 2,612,900 of record OY751541.1, read on the forward strand.
CCGAAAAGAAGCGCCCGCTGTGAAGTCGGTCAAGAAGCACATCAATAAGAAGTCGTCCAAGGTCGCCGAAGCGGTGGTTGCTCAGGAAATTGTCGAAGCGGTCGCAGCTCAGCCAGATAACGATGATGATGATGATGATGAGCCGGTGCCAGAGCCAGAGCCAGTCAAGAAGAACAAAAAGAGCTCGAAGAAAGTGAAAGAGCCAGAGCCGGAACCCGAGGAGCCAGAACCAGAACCAGAGCCAGTGAAGAAGAGCAAGAAGAGCTCGAAAAAGGTGAAAGAGCCCGAACCGGAACCTGAGGCAGAGCCGGAGCCAGAGCCAGTCAAAAAGTCGAAGAGAAGCTTGAAGAAGGTGAAGCACGCCGAGCCGGAGCCAGTGCCAGAGGAAGAGCCAGAAGAGCCCATTCCAGTGCCAGTTCCAGTCATTGTGAAGACCAGCAAAAAGGAGCCAGAGCCAAAGCCCGATGAGCCCGTGAAAAAGAGCAAGAGCGCGAAGAAGGTGAAAGAGCCGGAGTCGGAAGAAGAAGACGTTCCTGAGCCAGTAGTTGTCAAAAAAGTGGAGCAAGACGATGACGATGATGATGACGAGGGAAGTGAATTCGACAACAAGCACGACCCGAAAAGAGATCATCGTCTTCACTGCAAGTACCGCAAGACGTGCTACGAAACTGGAAAGAAGGGGCTCATCGAGCCGTACGATTTCTCGCTCTGGCACATTGTGCACTTCTGGGCGGCGCCCGCTTCTCAACAACATCACAACTACGGAAAGTTCAAGGATTCTGATGGAGACGGAACGCCGGATGTTGAGGACAAGGACGCGCTGATGGCAGATAGAAAGCTCTCTTGCAAATATCGTCCGTCGTGTTACACCGAATACGGTATCCCGGTCGGAGAGAAGATTCTGGAGCGCGAGGAGAAGAGGACTGTGAAAGGCGATTCAGAAGAGGACGACGATGATGATGACGATGACGATGTGAAGGAGAGAAAGATCGACGTCAACGCCGCCGATCGCCGCCTCGAATGCAAATATCGTAGATCATGCTACGATAGTGGCGTTCTGCCGACAATCCAGCAGTGGAGCGAGGCGCCAACTCTCTCCGAGACCATCGAAGTCAGCTCGAAGCACGCAAAATTCCAAAAGTGCAAGTACCGCAAATCATGTTACGCCGCTGCCGGGATTCATGACAAAGAAGATGACGTCGAGGAAGAGGAAAAGCATCACAAGGAGACACTGAAGCCCTCTGAGCCAGAAGCCACCCATCACCACCACCACTCAAAACACCACGGAAAGAAGAAGCATCAGGAGCCGAAGAAGAGCGACGATGAGGACGACGACAATGATGATGACGATGATGGTGACGATGAGGAGGAGGAGAAGCCAAAGAAGGCGAGAGAGGAGAAGAAGGCCGACGCGGAGAGTCACAAGCAGTCGGATCAGGAGACGTCGGGCAAGGAAGTTCATTTGACGGTGGCCGAGAAGAGCTGGTGCAAGTACCGCAAGTCGTGCTACTCGTCCGTCGAGCCAAAGGCTGCGAAACAGGATCACGCTGGATCCATGGCGAGGAGAGGTTCGTTACGACTTTTGCATTGCTAGGCTAGTTTCTCTTCAATTGTCATGGTTTTTTTTGTGAAAAAATCACGGAAAATCATGAAAATTGAAGAGAAACTTTTCAAGTCCTTTCGACTAGATCTTATGAAACGGCGGAGAAAATTCGAAAAAAAAACTCAAAAACTGCTCTAAAAGCAGGAATATGATGAAATTTTGACTCAAATGAGACTTTGTCATACTTTACGCTTTCTTTCCGTTATTGAGCACAAAACCTGCTATTTTGGCTCAATTTCGCCTATAAAACCAACAAAAAACTCCATTTTTGCAGCTGGAAGCGGTCAAAAGTGCCATATTTATTACTTGTCGTGCCGCGAAGCGCTGGGATTCGCTCCCAAGGAGAAGGCGCCGATCGGACCCAACGGCAAGCGATTGTGTCGCAAAGTGAAAAAGGACTGATGTGCTCTCCGATCTCGTTTCCCAGCTCTTTTAGCCATAGATCGACACTTTATCGGTCGATTTTTCCCAAGCTTTTTGTGTTGTTTTCATACAAAAAGTTCCGTAGTTTTGAATAAACCACTTTTCTCTTTTTCTTCTGCTTATTCCACAACTCACATTCGGCTCCACCTCCTTGAGCCACTCGTTGGCCACATCGTCGTAGTCGAGCTTGCACGCCGTCGCCAGATCCGTCTTCGCCTCGACCCACTTGCCGAGAAGACGTTGAGCACGTCCGCGGAACTTGTAGCCCTGCGCCGAGTCCGGGTTGATCGAGATGGCTTTGTCGCAGTCGGCGATCGCCGCGATCGGGCGCTTCAGCTTCAGGAGCACGCTGCAAATATGGAGCTTTGTGCTCTTTTTGCGTTGATCAAATTTGGGAAAATTTGCACGTAAATCTATGAACAAATGACAGAAATTATCAGTTTTCGGCTCAAAAATGCTCGAAATGACTGTGATGAATGAATCAAGCTGATCCTAGTGTGCATCAGTGGCTGGGGGACAAAGTCCATGGCCGAGATTGAAAAGCTAGGCCGGCTGAAATTGTAAATTTCTAGACTTCTCGAGTCTTCTCGATTTTCTTCAAATTTGATGATGTTTCGAGTTTTTTATTGTCGGCGCAAAAAAATGAGTGCAGCGGGAGGGGGTCTGCAAATGCGCTCCATTGAACTGGGGCCCTTTTTCGAGTTTTTCCAGCTTGCGTTATAAATTAAATGACGGAAGTTGGTTAAAAATAGTCAATTAATGTCTACAGATTTTATATTCGAGGCAAAAAATGCGAAAAACCCAATATAAAAGCATCGATTTTCCCATTTTGTGCAAGTTGGCGCCAATTACTGCGCAGACACCGTGCACTCATTTTTTGCGCCGACAATAATTCTCGCAAAATCATCAAAATTGAAGAAAGTCGAGGAAACCCGAAAACGCCTAGAAATTCACAATTTCAGCTGACCTAGCTTTTCAACCTCGGCCACAGACCTCGTCCCCCAGCCACAATTGCACGACCGCTTCAGACCACGCCCATTTTGAGCACTTCCGAACATTTTTCAGCTCATTTGGATCGATTTTCTTGGAATTTTCTATGTGTTTCCATAAATTACTTCAAAATTATACATTTTGAACATGATTGAAGATAGAAAATATGAAAAATATGATATATCTATAATCTATAGCACATTTTTGATATTTTCTATATTTAATCCAGTTCAAAATGTATAATTTTACAGTAATTTATGAAAAAAACATCGAAAATCCCGAGAAAATCGAGCAAAAACAACTGCAAAATATCAGCCTTGACTCCAGAAGAATTTTCTCCCTTACTTGGCTCTCTTCGCGTGGAGCATCGCGGAGCCGGGGTTCGCCTCGATGGCGGCGGTGAAGTGAGCAAGCGCCGCGTCGAAATCTCCATTGGAGAACGCCTCCTGAGCCTTTCCACGCTCCTCGGACGCCTTCTCAACGTCTTCGTCAGATGGGCTCTTGTTGGAGTCGCCCATCGGGAGCTCGGCGGCCTCCTCCGGCTCGATGACGCCCTCATTGTCAATCTCCGGGTACGGAATCTCCTCGGGCTTTGGCGCCTCTGGCTCCGGAGTCTTCTCGGCCTTGGGCTCCTCGGCTTGCGGCTCCGGGGCCGGTTTCGGCTCCGGCTTCGGTGGAAGAGTGGCTCCGAGACTGAATAATGGAATGGGGAATCGGTTTTTAGTGGCAAAGTGGGGAATTTGTATATTTTTGATGGGAAATGAGCTATTTTCAGTTATTTTTCATTTAAAAACTGCAATTTTCAGCAATTTCGAATGATATTTAGGGGGAAAGGCATGAAAAAATATGAAAAATGGAAAAAAAAATGGATTTTTGCAGATTTTCGATAAATTTCAGCTTTTACATTGCAAAAGCGCTGAAAATCGTCAGAATTGCAAATTTTCTATAGTTTTTCAGCGAATTTAAACTAAAAATCGAACAAATCTGATAATTTTTGTTGATTTCAATGGATTTTTATCAATTTTCAAAGAAATTGATGATAAATCGCATCAGAATAGCTGGCAAATCGAGAACTTTCACTATTTCCAGATTTATTCGATGCAAAATACGATTTTCTGGCAAAAAAGGCTGAAAACCGGCAATTTTTGACTAAAAATGCTGAAAATCGGCTCATTTTTACTCAAAAATGATGAAAATCTACAATTTTCCGCTTTTCTGGAGGATTTTCGCTGAAACTCTTGATTTTTACATTAAATTTATTTTATTCCACCTGAAAATCAAACAAAATTCGCAGAAAAACCTATAAACCCCCAACATTTTCCCTAAAAACCGTTTTTTTCACCCACGAAGTCAAATAATCTCTGAAAAATCCGAATTCGGGTGCGTGGAGCACCGCGGGGTTCGACTGGCACATGCCAATGAATTGCTTGAGCAGAGCGACGTGGTCCATTCTGACAATTGCAACAAATTAGATGATTTTTTGTTTGTCAAGAGAAGGTAAATAAAAAGGAGGGAATTTGGAAAAAAGTTCGATTTTTCTGTTGATTTGAGAGAAAAATGACGAAAATTGGGGAAAAAAATGGGAAACGAACATCATGTGATGTTGTTTACGACCTTGTTTCGCGCCAATTTCAATGTCTTTTTTGGATTTGCGCGATAAAATTTTGAAAAATTTTGAATTTCAAGTTTTTCAGAAGAGCCGCCAAAAAGTTTTTCAGAAATTTGGAGAGAAATCTGGCAGAAAATCATCGAAATTCTAGAAGTTTCGCGAATGAGAAGAGTCTCGAAAAATAATTTCAAAACACCGCAAGTCTGCATTTGCGCGCCGGTTCCCGCGTATTGTGCAATCAGCGAGAAGCTCTGGGCACTGCGACTTTTTTACGACGAGGCCGAGAAAATCCTCTTCCAGGACATTTTGCGCCACAGTGATTTTTCACAACGAGGGCCACTTTTGGGGACTCGTTTCGACTTTTCTCGGCTAAGAAGAGGTTTTTCAAAAATCGCCCCACACATCCAAAGTTTCAATCGATGCTTAACAATCTGTTCAGACCAGAATTCCACCAAAATGTCCCCAAGTGCTGGAATTAAGGATAAGCCATTTTAGTTTTTTGCGATTTTCTCCGAGATGAGGACATTAATCAAAAAACGGCCCACACATTCTAACTAATGTCTCTATATCTACATATCTGTCAAAAAGGTTTGCATGATTTTGCCCCCATCTTCTGGAATTAAGGATGGCCTAGTTTCTAAAATGCCACCCGACACGGCGCTTGGTTTTCTCTTCCAGGCCGGCGATTTTCTCTTCCATGTCAATTTTTCAGCCGATGGAAAATGAAAATATAAAAAGTATTCCGACTAAAATTTTATAAAGTTGTGTTCAAATAAGTTCACCGAAGGTTTTTCGAAAATCTTGCTTCATCCCGTTGCAAAATCAAACTTAAGGCTTTAAAAACCGTGCGAGGGCCCTGCGACAAACCGCGCCACAGTTTGCAAAAGGCTGACCACGCCCACTTTTTCTTTGGCTTGACCGTCGGAAAAAAGTCGGAGTGCTGGGGATTCTGGAGTTTTTTGAAGAAAAGAAGGGAAATTAATGTTTTTAAAATTGATTTTCCAGGAAAATATTATTAAAATAATAAGAAGCCGTTGGGTGGAGCTTTTGACAGAAAAAATATCAAAATTTCCTCAAATTAAAGATTTTGCTCCAAAAAACAAAGCAAATGGTAATATTAAAAATGGTAATATTAATAAAAGAGCATCTTTTGAAACCTGAAACCTATAAATCCGTTTTCAAAAACTGATTTCTAGATCTGGAAAATGCTGAAATTCCATCATTTCAAAATTTCAGCCCAAACTCGAAAAATTGACGATTTTCTCATTTTTGAAGCAATTTCGGAGCACATGTACAGGGTACAAAATGCTCCAAAATGATGCTCCGTAACTAAAATATACGAAATTTATTCATTTCAGCAGTTCTTTGAGCAAAAATTAAACTTTTTGAATTTTAGAAAAAAAATTTTTTTGCTCAAAAACTAGCTTTAACGTGCAGATTGAGTATATTCAAGTTACAGAGCATCATTTTGTAGCATCCTGTATCATTTCAATGTGCTCCAAAAGCTCCAGACATGAGAAAATCGTTAATTTTTCGAGTTTGAGCTGAAATTTTTAAATATTGAAATTCCATCAGTTTCCAAATCTCAAGAGCAGTTTTTGAAAACTATTTTCTAGGTTTCAGATAATGCTCTTTCATTCCATATGTTTTGTTTTCCAAAAGCTCCAGCTCTCTTTACTCTCACTTTCTCGGTGAGCTCGGAATTAAAAAACGGACATTTTGAAAAATTTAGAACATTTTTATAGAGTTTACAGCTAAATTTAGATCCAGTAAACCAAAATTTAAACAAGGTTTCATGAAGCTACAGTTCTTTTTCATTCAGGTCCGCAGTCGACCGTGCGGTGTGGCGCACTGTGCAATCATCAGCTGTTATTTGAATTTGGCGCCCGTTTTTTCTCATTTTTCCCTTCTTTTTTTTTGAAAAAAAATGCATGATGTTATTGATTTTTTCTCGGACTTCGAGTTTTTTAATGAATTTTTTATTAAATTGATAGAAAAAATGTTGAAAAATTGAGCAAAATTACACAAAAATGTAGAAATCATCAAAAATTCAAAATTAGAAAAAAGACAAAAAAAAACAATTTTTTCCAATTTTTCCCAGAGCCCCCTTTAAATTCCTCTCCTTCCATTCCAACTGATAAAAATCTCCATCCTCTCTCAGTTTTCCGTGAATTTCCGACACCGAACAACAAGAATCCGGACACTTTGTCGTCGGCGTCTCCTCGTTTCGAGTGCTCTCTCGCTCTCTCCTCGACCCGAGTATGATTCACATGTAGTCATTGCGAAACGGACGACCAGCCCGTTTTCGGTCGCATTCGTCGTGTGTTCCCCACTATTCAAATAGACTATTCCATCGATCGATTTTTGTTTTCTTGCTTTTTGTTTTGGGTTTTGCGTTTTTGTGTGTGTGTTTTGTGAAGGAAATTGTGAATTGCTTAGTTTAAATGAGTAATTTTATAGTTAGGTAAAATTCATGAATAAATATGGAAAATCTTTTGATTTCGAACATAAAGTGAAAATTTCCATTATAAGGCTTTCAAAGCGCACTTTTTCATTGATATTCAGTGAGAAAACTGTCAATTATGAGTTTTTCTCAAAAAAATCAAAGAAAACTAACAAATTCTGTCGAAAAATTGACAAAATCTGAAAATCTGAGCTATTGTGCTTGGAGCCGCACAATTTTTCCGTTAAAACAAGCTTTTTCCAGTTGAAAATCAGATTTTTCTCTGGATTTGTGTGAATATTTGCGTTTTTAGTCACAAAATGACCGATTTATAAAAGAAAACTGTTTATTTTCCAAATGTTTTCATCAAAAACTCCTAAAATAAGGTATTTTTAAGCCTAATCCATCCAAAATGTCCCTAAAACTTTAGTTTACCGCTATATTTCGGAAATATCAGCTAATAGTCTATCTGTAAAGCTTTTTCGTGGAAGTTCGAAAAAATTTAACGAATTTCTTCGAATTTACGCTCCATTTTGATCGGATAGCGACGAAACACGCTCTTGTGCGTCAATAATGGTTTAATATGGAGCTTGAAGTAGATTTTAGTAGTTTTTCTTCTTTGAGGTAGAAATTCATCGATTTATGCAGAAAACTGTGGTTTTAGTGAATTTTTCATCAAAAACTAACTGAAAAACTTGAAATCAGACTAAAAATCCGTATTTTCTGTAAATGATAGCCATTTTATAGTATTGTGCGTTAAAACACGCTCTTGTGCGTCAGAAATCAGTCTATCTGTAAAAACTGTTTATTTTTGTGAAAAAACTAGCTGATCTCAATGACTAAATTACAATTTCCGCAAAAAACACTTTTCCATCGTCAATTCCTCTCATTTTCATCCATTTTCATATTGTCAAAAAAATATTCTTGCGACACCGGGCGAGCGCGCGAAACCGAGCGAGTTGAAAAAATAGGCCCCGCCCCCTCGGGTCGACACCGCGCCGCACTTTCTTGATACCGGATTTTTGGTAATTTCTTGAATTTTTCGTAACTTTTTCCTGAATTTCCCTATTAGGAAATTAATTCTCTTGGATTCGATAAGAAAAAATCAAAGAAATTTGCGGTCGTCATCAAGAAAATCAATTTTTAAAAACGCGCGCCGCAGCGGTGCAAAAAAAGGTGGAGCCTATTTTTTGAAATCGCTGGGCTTCGCGCGCTCGTCTCGTGTCGCATCTTTATTTTTTTGACAATACAATTCTTCAAAAATCATTCGTTCAGCCACTCCCCTCAATCTCTCGAAAATGGACGATTTGGCGGATTGTCGCGAGGTGTTCGCCTACTTTGACAGCAAGGGCGACGAGCGCATCTCTGTGCAGCAGGTCGGCGACGTGCTCCGTGCTCTCGGTCAGAATCCGACAGAGGCCGAGATCCACAAGTGTGTGGGCAGCTTCGACAAGGAAGCGCGTCTCTCGTTCGAGGACTTTGTCCCCATCTTCCAGTCCGTTTCCAAGAATCGGTACGGGTTTTGTTGACTTGAAAATTCTATTGGAGCAAGTTTTTTGCTCTCGGATTGTTGTAAAAGGGTCTAATTTTGCTCAATTTGGAGTATTTTAGCCGCTTTCAGCACCATTTTCTCCATGATTTCGTAACAAGCGATAATTATAGGGGAAATAGTGCTGAAAAACGGCTTTGACACATATTTTCTTGAAAAAGAGATTATTTATAGAAATTCTGAGTTCAGATTCAGAATCAGTGACCAGAATCAGCTAATTTCAAAAATATGAAGTTTTTTACATAGATCGACGCGGTTCGTGGCTGCAGATAGAACTCTAGTACATTATTTTTCATAAAAATCAATTTGAGCAAGTTATCAGAGCACAAAGTGCGCAAAATGGGCGGAGAATAGATTGATCGATTTGTCCATTGACGTGGAAATTCCGAAATAGGTTCACGTAAACTACAAAATGCACAATTCTTCCGTACACTGAAAGGTGTGCATTTTGTAGTTACGTAAACCAATTTCGCAATTTTCACAAGGGTCAAATTGACAAATTGACCAATCGACGCTTTCTCCGCCCATTTTGCGCACTTTGAGCTCCAACTTGCTCAAAACTGATTTTTATGAAAAATAATGTAGAGTTCGATCCGCAGCCACGAACCGCGTCGATCTATGTTAAAATCTTCATATTTTTGGAATTAGCGGATTCTGGTCACTGATTCTGAATTTAAATTCAGAATTTCTGTAATTAATCTTATTTTCAAGAAAATAAGTGTCAAAGCCGCTTTTCAGCACTATTTCCCCTATAATTATCGCTCGCTATAAAATCATGGAGAAAATGATGCTGAAAACGGCTAACAAGGGAACTACTTGAAGACGTGAGTTGAACTTTTCCCCAAATTTATACCCCGGGTAGAATCGAACTCCCTGATTCAGAATCCGCAATAAAATTCTGCGGATTTCTTCTGTGCTCCGAGATATGGGTCACGCAATGTCAAAAATACAGTGAAAAAGTGCACGTTTTGCCATGTTTCACTGTATTTTTGACATTGCGTGACCCATATCTCGGAACACAGAAGAAATCCGCAGAGCTTCATTGCAGATTCTGAATCAGGGAGTTCGATTATACATAGGGTATAAATTTGGTAAAAAGTTCAATGCTCCGAAAGCGCGTTTTTTCACATTTCTCTCTTGCTCATCCTAAATCTGCAGTGAAAAGCACACCGTGGAGGAGTTCGTGGAGGGCCTGTCCCACTTTGACAAAGAGGGCAACGGAATGATCAACGTGGCCGAGCTGCGACACCTTCTGACGACCCTCGGCGAGCGTCTGTCGGATGAAGACGTCGACCAGCTGCTCGCCGGTCACAACGACTCGCACGGCAACGTCAACATCTCCGACTTTGTGCGCGCCGTCATGAACTCGTGAAATGTCTCCTATTTATTGATTTTTTCCCCATATAATTGCCTTCCTGCATAACCCCTTCCACACAATTCGACTTTGTATTTTATTGCCAATATTCATTAAAAAATCTCCCGATATTATTTGTTTTTTTCCACATTTTTAATGCTATTTCGCATTTTTATATCTTTTTCTTCTTAATAGTCCAGAAATCCTCCAAAAAACCAAAAAAACATCAGATGACGGATTCTGGAGACAAAGAAGCGGACACGTCTTCGCAGGAAGGACAGTACAGCAAGGAAGTGGCGGCGGTTGTTGGGCTCCTTTCAGAGTGCGGAGTCACCGAGTACGATCCGCGAGTCGTCTCGATGCTTATGGATGTGAGGAATTCGTTGGAAAAATTGATTTAGAACGAAAAACTGATAAATTGAAAGAAAGAATTTGAGGAGCGTGTTTTGGCGCACAATTTTTGGAAGTTGTGCGTCAAAACACGCTATTTTCAGTTTAGTGGGTTGGAAGACGCATTTTTATCAAGTTGTGCTTCGAAAGTGATGAGAAGCGTGTTTTGACGCACAATTTGAGCCTTAAACACGCATTTTTATGAATTGGTGCGTCAAAACACGCATTTTATGGGAGCTGTGCGTCAAAACACGCTTCTTACCACATTTTCATCAAAAAATTCGTCGAAAGTGACAAGGAGCGTGTTTTGACGCACAATTTGTGAAAGTTGTGCGTCAAAACACGCATTTTATAGATCTTGTGCGTCAAAATACGCATTTTATGAGAGTTGTGCGTCGAAAATGATCAGAAGCGTATTTTAACGCACAATTTTCAAACTGTGTGTGTCGAGACACGCATTGCAGTAAAGTAGTGCGTCAAAACACGCTTCTCATCAGAATTTTTCTCCAAAACAGTGTTTTCTTAGAGTTGTGCGTCAGAACACGCATTTTGATGATTTTGTGCGTCAGAATACGCTTTTTAACCATATTTTCAGCAAATTGTGCGTCCAAAATGATGAGAAGCGTGTTTTGACGCACAATTTCGGAAGTAGTGCGTCAAAAGACGCTCCTTATCGCAATTTTGCGTCAAAACACGCTCCTCATCAGAATTTAGCTTCAAACCCCACCTATTTATGAAAATGTGCGTCAAAACACGCTCTCCATCTTCCAGATCCAATACTCGATCACATCAAAAATCCTGGAGACCGCCGGTGGACTGTCACGTCATCAGGACAAGCAGCGCATCGATTCAGAAGACATTCAGATGGCGGCCGACATGATCGGAGTGCTCGGGAACCAAGGGCCGAACCGAGAGAAGTTGCTCCAGTTGGCTCAGGACAAGAATGCTCAGCCGCTGCCGGCGATTCGACATAATTACGGGCTCAAACTGCCGAATGACAGGTTTTGTCAGTTGCAGCCGAATGTTGTGTATAGAGCCGAAGAGTTTGGGTTAGTTTTATTGATTTTTTACTGATTTTTGAAAGTTTTACTCAAAGAATCGATAATTTTGAGCCATTTTGCAGAGCCCCCGCTCCTCAACACCATCCCCACCCATCTCATATCATTGAGCCGCCGACTGGCGTTTATCGCAATGAGCAAGTGCAGAATATGCTCAAACGAAGGGCTCCTGAGGATGATTTCGACTCTTGAATGCTCTTTTTCTGCCATTTTTCAAAGATTTACGATTTGATCTCATTTAAAGTTTTATTGGTACATTAAATTTTTATTTTTTCACCGTTTTCTGGTTTTTTTTCCAAAGAAGCGTCGAAAATTATGAGGAGCGTGTTTTGGCGCACAATTTTGGAAGTTGTGCGTCAAAACACGAATTTCAAAGAAGTTGTGCGTCGAAACACGCATTTTATTGTTCTTAGTCGTCAAAACACGCATTTTAGAGAAATTGTGCGTCAACACACGCATTTTATTGCAGTTGAGCGTAAAAATTGATAAGGAGCGTGTTTTGACGCATAATTTTTGAAAGTTGTGCGACAAAACACGCATTTGATGAGAGTTGTGCGTCAGAACACGCATTCCAGAGAATTTGTGCGTCGAAACACGCATTTTGTGGTAGTTGTGCGTCGAAAATGAAAAGGAGCGTGTTTTGACGCACAATTTTGGAAGTTGTGCGTCAAAACACGCATTTTATAAATCTTGTGCGTCAAACGACGCATTTCAAAGAAGTTGTGCGTCGAAACACGCATTTTATTGCAGTTGTACGTCAAAAATGATAAGGAGCGTGTTTTGACTCACAATTTTGCAAGTTGTGCGTCAAAGCACGCACTTTAATGCAGCTGTGCGTCAAAACACGCATTTTATAGATCTTGTGCGTCAAATCACGCATTTTATAGATCTTGTGCGTCAAATCACGCATTTTATAGATCTTGTGCGTCAAAACACGCATTTTATAGATCTTGTGCGTCAAATCACGCATTTTGCGTCAAAACACGCACTTTTTCAAAAAAGCAAAGAATTTTATTAAAACTTGACATAAAAGCAAGGAAACTTGGCATCGTGCCAACTGTCAATCAGTGTAGAATGGATATTTCGGCGCGAAATTGGTCTCGCCGAACTGCGCCTGCTCCTTCTCCTCTGATATGTCGCTTGGGCCGAAGAACGATTCTCTGAAAATCGATTTATTGATTTTTTCGAAGCCACGCCCCTTTTTATCGTTTTTTGTAATTTTTTTGACTATTTTCCAACTTTTTTGCTATTTTTTCAGAAAAAAAAGGAAAAAACTTTTTCAGAAGAGCTCACTTATAATAAGGACTTGGCATCGTCGGATACAGCTCACTGAGGATCGACGACGGCATTCGGACGCGTTTTCTCGCCGAGAGCAACGCCTCCATCTCGTTTCCGAGCTCCTCGACCAGCTGACCACTTTCGTCTGTTATTGTTACCTATAAATTTGTTTGGATTAATGATTTTTTCGATTTTCTGAAAGATTTTTGAATTTTTGTCCACAAGAAGTACAAAAGATCCAATTTTTTGTACTTCTCGTGGACAAAAGTGGTGTAGTTACTGACCTGAACACAACTCTCACTGTCCCACTTCGGTGGACTGTCCTTGATGGAGCTCTTCGGAAGCGAGCCGTTCCCGGTGCTCTGCACGGATTGTTTCGAGTGGACGAGCAGCTGAGAGAGCTGTGGGATGGAGCCGATCACTATTGGACATGGCACTGTTAGTGTTTGTTCGACCTGGAAAAGTGGAAATTGAAGAAGTTGAAAAATGGTGTGATTTTGGTGGAAAAATGCTTTCAAAATTGGAAAAATATAGATTTTTAAAGCCTACAACTTTCTAGAAAGTCAAATCGGATCAGGTTGCACCAAAATTGCACCAAATCAGAGCAAGATCAGTTTTTCACACCAATAACACAACACCATTGCACCAAAACTACACCAATGTGGCATTAAAACGGCACAAGGGAGAATGTCACCAAATTGCACCATAATCACACCAATAAAACGAGTTTCAATAGTTTGCACCAATATTGCACCATTATCACGAGTGACACCAAGCTTGCACCAATATTCCACCAATGCAAAAGCTACTTTTTTCAGCACATTGTCACCAAAAATCAAAGTTGCACCATAAGTTCACCAACACTAAATTGGTGCATTAGAAAGGAATCGAAAAATGCGTAAATCACACCAAAAGCCTTATTAGCGACTAGTTGCACCAATGTTGCACCAAAGTTCCACCAAAAACACCAAATCGTTGCAAGATTTTTTTACACCAATAACACAGCTTAATTGCACCAAATTTGCACCATAATTTCATCAACACCAAGGTAGCGCCATTGAAAAATATCAAGTGTTCACATCAAAAGTCTCCCGATTAGTTGCACCAAAATTGCACCAACACTTGCACCAAAATACACCATTTCCACTATTTGCACCAACGTTGCACCAAAACTTGCACCAAACTCTCACCTCCAACTCAACCGCATACGACACCGACAAAATCTTGCATTTGCCGAGCCGCGGCGGCAGACTGGGAATCGAGATGCTCTCCTCACACCAATCGATGGTGGTGCCGCCCGCCACCTCGCCCTTGTCGATCTTCTGTATCACCCGAACGACGTTCTTGATGTGCTCGTGGCCGGCGAACGTCTTCGCCTTGTATGTCGTCATTTGCACGAAGCGGAGGAATGTTTGGCGTGCTTTTGAGCTCATGTTGATCACTCTGAAGTTATGATAAGAAGGAGGTTTTGGTGTGGAGCAACTCACTTGTAGCTCACATCGATTTTCTCTCCGGGGGTGTATCCACACTTTGCTATTCGGATTTCACCGGTCACACTTCCAGAAGAGCGACAGCAAAATGTGACGGCGTGATTCGACTCGATACATGATACCGGCTCATTGAGCTGAAAACAGAAGAAGTTGGCTATATTTTGATGATAAAATCAACAATTTTGAGCAATTTGGAGCGAAGATGTGGTCTTTTAAAGATCGAAAAGCTAGAAATTGATATTTTGAGCCATTTTTCAAGATTTTCACACCGAAAAGCTTAAAATGCACATTTTGAGCAAAAATGTGCTCTTTCAATGATTCACACCAACCTTAGCATCCGAATTGATGTCCTCGATGCCGACGACAGTGAACGCTTTCCGGCTGACGATGTCAAAATCCCATGGTCGTTCGCAAATCGCTTTACATGTGTAGCGAATGTGACCGAATTCGCCCTCGAATGAGGAGGGCAGTGATTTTGGAAGGGTGTACGAGAAGGGCACCTGAAAGAATGATTTATAGATCGTGAGATGCGTCAAATATTGAAATTGTGCGTGAGAAGCGTGTTTCGTCGCATTATGGGATGAAAACACGCTTTACAATCGAGTAGTGCGTCAAAACACGCTTCAGAATGCGGAAAAGTGTGTGAGAAGCGTGTTTCAACGCACAACGAGATCTAAATACGCTTCACAATCAAATAGTGCGTCAAAACACGCTCCCAAATGCATAAAAGGGCTCAAAAGGCGTGTTTCAACTCAAAACAAAGTGAAAACACGCTCTGCAACCAAATAGTGCGTCGAAACAAGCTTCACGTTGAAGTAGTGCGTCAAAACACGCTCCATAATGTGAAAAACACGAAGAAACAATCTTCACATTGAAATAGTGCGTCAAAACACGCTACTAATGCTTGATATCTGCCAAAACACGCTTCAAAATGTGAAAAAGCGTGTTTCAACGCACAACGAAATGAAAACACGCTCCAAAATGTGAAAAAACAACTTTAGAAGCGTTTTTTGACGCACTAGTGCGTGCAATGCGTGTTTCTACCTGATGAATGCCAGCAGGCAGAATACGCTCCTTCTCCTTGCCATCCTTGACGACGCTGAACTTGTGCGTGTAGCCCGTGTTGAATTGCTCCAAAAAGTAGGGCTCCGAGTGAGAGCAGTGCTTTCGAGACTTTCCTGAACGTATCAGAAAGAATAATATGGCTCATTTGGAGTTAAAGTATAAAGTACCCGAGTGCTTGGTCCAGTACGTTCTTGCTCGTCCCTTGAGCTCCAAAAGTATCTCGTTCACTTTTTTTGGCTCCTTGTTCTCGATTATTACCTGGTTTTTGAATGTTATTTATATCATTCGAAAGCTCTTGTTCTGACGAGTTCAGAAAAGTGCTCTATTTGTACCAGGGAGCTCTGTGAGCCAAGATATGCTCCAAAGTTGTTAGTTCAAGCAGCTAAAACTTTGAAGCTCTATATCTCGGCTCACAGAGCTCATTGAGGAAAATAGAGCACAGTTCTGAGCTCGTCATAAAAAAAGCTTTCTATTGATATAAAAACTAACTTTTCCCGAAATCTCCTGTCCGGCAAAATAGGCCTCTTCGGGATTGTTAAACACAATTTCGAATCGATCCAATTGCACCATTTTTGCCCTTTCAGTCGGTTTTCATTCCCTCTGAAAAAATATTTGCAACTTTTTACAAAACTCAATGAGCAAGAAAGAGGAGAGAAAAAAGAAAAAGAAGGAGGAGAAGGAGAATGAGCAAAACTGGACGCATAATTGGCTCCGTTTAGCCTGCGGGCGAAATGCACGTGAAACCACGTGACATTACGTGACATTCTACCTTTGCTCAACAAATTGGCGGCTTTGTGAGTGCCGAGCAACGGGTTTGGAGCATTTGGAAGGAGCACATAATTATCTGTTAGTGAAGAAATTATTGGAAATTTGTTAAATGCTCATAACTTGGCTCACCAATGAGCTATGGAGCTCATCTTACTATTAAAATGTTGATAACAAGTTGCTCTTTAAATTGAGCACAACTTTATGGCCAATTTGAACTCAAAAAATGAGTTACAGAGCTCATTTCTTAGCAGAGTTATGATAATTTTCGAAATTTTAAAAATTTTTTGAAACGCTCATAACTTGGCTCAAAAAAGAGCCACAGAGCTCATTTTGCTATCAGAACAATGATAATAAGTTGTTCTTTAAATTGAGCACATGATATTGCAAATTTGAGATCAAAAACTGAATGATCGGGCTCATTTTTGAGCCGAGTTATGACTTTTTTTTTTTGAATTTTTTAAAACTTTAGAATGCTCATAACTTGGCTCAAATAAGAGATATTTAGCTCTTTTTAGTATCACAATGATGATAACAAAATGCTCTTTAATTGACCACAATTTGTCTTATAATTGAGCACAAAACAATGAAATACATGGCTCATTTTTGAGCCGAGATATGATGTTTCAAAAATTAATGAAAACATTTTTTGAAGTGCTCACAACTTGGCTCGAAAAAGAGCTACAGAGCTCATTTCACTATTAAAATGTTGATAATAAGTTGCTCTTTAAAATGAGCCTATATCATCATGAACTTTAGCTGAACAAAATGAATGCTCGAGCTCATTTTTCAGCCAAAATATGACTTTTTGAAAAATCATGCTAACATTTTTTAAATGCTCATAACTTGGCTCGAAAAAGAGCTACGGAGCTCATTCTTCTATCAATATGATGATAATAAGTTGCTCTTTGAAATGAGCCCATATCATTATGACCTTGAGCTCAACAAAATGAATGCTCGAGCTCTTTTTTGAGCCAAGCTTAAGTTAAAAAAAAATTTTTTAACTCATAACTCGCCTCAAATTAAAACTCCAAATCTGCTTTTCACATCTTTTTTTAACCAATTTATGCTCTATCCCATAAAAACAAAAACATGCTCAATGAGCCAAGATCTAACGGATTGGGAAAAAGGTTGAAAGTGCGCACTCCGCAATCTGTGTGCAATTTTGCGTGAAATAATGTGCAAAAAGTATAAAGGGCGGGTAATTGTGTGGACAGACAGACACACACACACATAAGAGAAGAAATTGAATTGAAATGTATTCGGATGGACGACGAAGAAGATGGAAAGAAGAGGAAAAAGGAAGGAGGGGAAGATGGAATGGACGAAAAGAAATTGGTTGGAAAATACGAGAAACAATTTCTTTTTTCTTGCTCATTTTGAAACCAGATGGATTAGAGTTTCTACTTTTGAAAAAAAAAATTTTTTTTTTTTGAAAAAATATTGATTTCTCCTAATTTCTTCAATTTTTCGAAATTTTTGCTGATATTCTTTTTCCCCATCAAAAATACTACATCTTTGTCGAAGGAATTTTCAAATTACCGCGTTTTGGCGCCAAAAACTGACCTGGAAACGAAAATTTCAGTTTTGTACTTCTCGTGGACAATCCAATACACTTTTCTAAATTCTGTTCTGAACATTTTGTAGGAAATTGAAAAGTGAACAAATTTGTCAAAGGAATTTTTGAAAAATCTATTCTAGGCCCTAAAAAAGCAGAAAAACCATGATGGCCTAGAAATCCAACTCGGCCATCATTGTTTTTTCTATTTATCTCGATTCTAGATAGGTTTTTTTTGAAATTCCTTCGACCAATTTGTCAAGAAAGTTGTTATCTATGATTCTATCAGAAAACATTTGCAAAAAATGTTTCCTTTCTCTCAAAAAATCGTCCACGAGAACTACACGAGGTGGTTTTTCTAGGCCACCGCTGTTTTCTGTCGTTTTTAGGGCCAATTTGAGATTTTTCAAAAATTCCTTCGATGATTTTGGGTAGTTTTTCAAGGAGAATAAGATGGTAATATTGGATTTTCAAAGTTTTCGTGGTGAGACCCAATAAAACCAATTTTTGGATGAAACTGCAAAATTTGGAGCATTTTTTGGAAAAAGGAGAGCTCAAAGGATTGCGTGGTGGTCGAAAGATTGTGGGGTGAAAAGAGGAGGGGACCAATGAATTATTCGACACAATCTTTTTCTCTTCTTCTTCTTCTCCAGATGAGAGAGAAATTCTGGAGTCT
Organism: Caenorhabditis imperialis; assembly: GCA_963572205.1. NCBI lineage: Eukaryota > Metazoa > Nematoda > Chromadorea > Rhabditida > Rhabditidae > Caenorhabditis > Caenorhabditis imperialis. The sequence continues at coordinate 2,631,151 of OY751541.1, forward strand.
GGACGTCTTCTGAAGGAGGAGGAGAAGAATTGGAGACAGGAAAAAATAGAGAAGAGGGTGAGAAGACGTCGTCATTCTTTTGACGTCAAACAGATTCTGGAGATTTTTCGAAAAATAAACAAATGTTTTCTAGTTTTTGTTGTTTCGAAATTTGAAATTTTGAAAATTTTGAAAATCTGGGTCCCGTAACGAAAATTTTTACAATTTTGAAGTCAAAATCTTTTAAAATGAAAAAATGAGCAAATTTGTCGAAGGAATTTTCAAATTACCACATTTTGGCGCCAAAACTATCCTAAAAATGAAAAATTTCAGTTTTGTACTTCTCGTGGACAATCCACAAGACTTTTCCAAATTCTGTTTTGCACATTTTGTAGGAAATTGAAAACTGAAAATATTTGTCGAAGGAATTTTCACAAAATCTATTCTAGGCCCTAAACAACCAGAAAAACCATGATGGCCTAGAAATCCAACTTGAAAATTCTAGGCCATCATGCTTTTTTGTAGTTTTTTGAGTCTCAGAGCAGGTATTTCAAGAATTCCTTCGATAATTTTGTCAAGAAAGTTGTTTTCTATAATTTAGTCGAAGAATTTTGAGGAGATTGTTAATTTTTCTCGAGATATTGTTCACGAGAAGTACACGAGATGGGTTTTCTAGGCCACCAGTTTTTTTTTCGGTTTTTGAGCTTTTTTCAACTTTTCTGGGTAGTTTTTTATGGAGAAAAAGGAAAAATCAACAGATTTTCATGAAAATCAAAGAAAAAAAGCGAAAAATCAATAAAATCGTGTTTGTTATTGTATGAAATGTGAGGAAACAAGCCGCAAAACGGATCGATCATATCAAAATTGCGAGTCATCGGAGAAGAAGATGGGAGGAGGGAAGGGATAGCGGAAGAGCAACTGTTCCCGAGGGGCTCAGGCCACGCCCACTTTTTGCTCTCATTTTCATATTAAAGTTGAGTTATACGACATCATTTGCATACTTATTGATTGGAAATTTTGAAAAAAAAAAAATTTTTTTTTTAATTTTGTTTTCAAAATTTTTTCAATTTTTTTTTTGCATTTTCTCCCAATCTATTCTAATTTTGCCAATATTAATGAGCAAATATAAATGCAAATACGCTCTATTGACAATTCACACGTCACTTTGTTTTTCCCTTCAAATTGCTCATCACAAAATTTGAAAAAAAAATGGAACAGGTGCTTCAAAATGTAAAAGATTTGAAGGATCAGTGATTAATTGATGAACAGTGAAAAATGAGGAAATAATTTTTTTTTTTTTGAATTTTTTGAATTTTCCCAATTTTTTGGGTCCTACAGCGAAAATTTTCAAATTTCAAACTTAAAAACTAATAGAAAACAAGATAATAAACATTTTTGTCGAAGGAATTTTCAAATTACCACTTTTTGGCACCAAAACTAGCTTGGAAGAGAAAACCACAGAAAATTCCAGTTTTGTACTTCTCGTGGACAATCCACAACACTTTTCCAAATTCTGTTCTGAACATTTTGTAGGAAATTAAAAACTGCCCATTTTTGTCGAAGGAATTTTCGAAAAACCTATTCTAGGCTCTAAAAAACCAGAAAAACTATGATGGCCTAGAAATCCAACTAGGCCATCACTGTTTTTGCGATTATTCTCGATTCCAGATAGGGTTTTTGAAATTCCTTCGACAAATTTCTTTTAAAAGTTGTTATCTATGATTCTATCAGAACAAATTTCAGAAAAAAATTTCCTTTCTCTCAAAAAATCGTCCACGAGAACTACACAAGATGGATTTTCTAGGCCACCGCTGTTTTTCGTCGTTTTTAGCGCCACTTTGAGGTTTTTCGAAAATTCCTTCGATGATTTTGTGTAATTTTTCAAGGAGAACAAGCTGGTCAGATTGGATTTTCAAATTTTTCGTGGCGAGACCCAGAAAATCAAGTTTTTTTTGAGAAATTAAAATTCGGGAAAAAATGAAGAAAAGAGCAATGGGGATTGCGAGGCGGGCAATAAAAACATGTCAAACTGGACACTGGCCCCGTTCTTCTTCTTCTTCTTCTCGAGCTCCTTCCTGCTCGCGGAGCAAACGAGACATTTGCACCGCCCATCTCTGCTTTTCTGCCAATCAAAAATTATTTTTCGGAGGATGAAAAAACTTTTTTTTGCTTTTTTTTGCATTTTTTGTTGATTTTTTCGAAATTTTTCGGCTTTTCGGAACGTAACAAAATCTTCATGAGAATCCGAAAATTATGAAAAAGTTGAAAAAAAAATTTTTTTTCCGAAATTTTTTTTCTGTTTCAAATTTTTTGCGAGAAATCGTAAAAATGCAAGTAAAACTGAACATAAAAACGAAAAAAAGAAAAAAAGGAGATGAGGGAATTAGAATGAGAAAATAATAATTCGAAAACAAAAAACAATTTTTTATTTACGCTTTACTCCTCCATAAGGATTCTCACAATCAGGAATTATTCCGATTTTCATGGGAAAATATTCTGAAATTCGAACTGAGCACAAAATTTTGTATTTATCGATATAAAAATCGATAAATTTTGAGAAAGTTCAATTTTTGGAAAAAGTGCCAAATTTAAAACGCGATTTTCTCAATGGAGCGTGGTTTCTGAGTGATGAAATTTATATATTCGGAATCAGCAGAATAAGGGCTATCAAATGATGTAAAGTTTTGAAAACTTTTGAAAAAAAATTTTTTTCGGAAATTTTCAAAAATTTTCAATTTTTTGGAAAAAAATTGGAAAAAAAAAATTTTCAAAAAAAGTCCAAAAACTAGAAAAACGTAGATAAAATGAATGAATGGGAGAGTGGCTCTCTCCGGGAGCAAAAGAAAAGAGAGGAAAGAGCACACATAGGGACCCTTTGAAAAAGAGACACTAGGCATTGAGAGCAAACTTTTTCCCACTTTTTTGCTTTTTTATATAGAAATTATGAAATTTTCGGGTTTAATATGATAATTTTGATTTTATAAGTTCTTTGAAAAGACTTTGTTAAATTTTGTAGAAAATTTTTTTTCAAAAAAAAAAGAAAATTTTTTTTTGAAATTTTTTTTCGAAAAATTTTGGAAAAAAAATTTCTCAAAAATTTTTCAAAAAATTTCAAAAAATCAATAAATTTTACATTAATCGATAGCTCTTTTCCTGCTGATTTCAAAAATATAAAGTTCATCTCTCAGAAACCACGCTCCAATGAGAAAATCGTATTTCAAATTTGGCGGCGCTTTCAAAAATTTTTCAAATTTCATCGATTTTTATATCGATCGACGCAGAATTTTGAGCTGAATTCAATTCTGAGCACTTTGAGCTCAAATTCCTCATCTTAAAACATAATTTATCCAGAACTACAAAAAAGTCACGTCTAACCCCGCTGAAAAACGCGGAAAAAAGTAGGAAGAAACTCTGAAATTCCGGAAATTCGCATCGGGGAGAGAAAAAAAGGACGTCTTCTAATTCATTGACGTCAATTTCATTTTCTTCTGGAAAAAAGTGAAAAGAAGCGAAGGGAAATTGGATTCGAAGGCTTAAAAAAGCATTCAGAAGACGTGAATGATGATTGGCACGTCTTCTGGAGGTCTTCTGGAAATTGCTGGAAATTCTGGAATACCAGGGTCTTCTGGAGTCAGTTTGAGGCTTTTAATGTCTTCAGAAGTCGTTGAGGGGTCATCAGAATGCTTCAGAAGACGTCAGAAAACTCCAGAAGTTTCGAAGTGAATTCCAACGTCTTCTGGAGTATTCTGAAGTGTTTCATTGTCTACAGAACGTCTTCTGAAAACGTTGAAGGACTTCTGAAGTCTTCTGAAGCATTCTGACGTCATCAGAGGTCTTCAGAAAGCGTCAACGTCTACTGGAGTGTTCAGAAGACGTTATCATACTTCAGAAGTCATCTGGACCATTTTAACGTTATAAGAAGTCATCAGTATCCTTCAGAAGACATTTTTATTCTTCTGAAGAACTCCAAAGTCTTCAGAATTCATCTGAAGACGTTAGAAAGCTTCAGAATAATCCAGAATAAACCTAGAAGTATTCAGAAGCATTCTAACGTCATCTGAATTCAACAGAATGATTCTGAAGACACGAGAAGAACTCCAAAGTCTTCAGAATCCACCAGAAGACGTGGAAACCTTCTGATGGATTCTTGAAGAGTTTTGAATCATCGAAAGTCTTCAGAAGACTCCAGAATACTCCAGAATACAACTAGATGTACTCTGAAGAATTCTGGAGCATCTTGAATTTAACAGCTTTAATATAACCTTCAGAATCTTCATAATTACCATGAAAACGGGGAAAAAATCAAAATAAATTAATAAAAACAAAAATAAATCAGCTCATAAATTCAAGCGCCTCCCACACATTACTCATAATGAATATTCAAATGTTTCACCGAAATGCACATATTATTATTATACATAAATAAATATAAAGCTCGCAAAATCGAATTGGTCCAAAAGACCAAGAAAAAAAGAGCGAATTGAAACTCGAAACTTTTCGTGAGCAAATGAGCCGGAGCTCAGTCGACGGCGAGCTTCTCGCGGAGCTGCTCATCGTCACAACACTCGCTGGGAGTGAGCCCATCGGCGTCCAGAGCTCGACGGTCGGCTCCGTGCTGGATGAGCAGCTCGGCGAGCAGCGGACGGTGGCATTGGGCGGCTGAAATGATGAGGGTACAGTAATTGGGTGGGTTTTCGTGGTGGGACCCGGATTATTGATTTTTCGAGTGAATTGATGGAAAATTTTGAAAATTTGGTAGATTATTGATTTTTTGGTTAAAAAATTTGAAATTTCATCGATTTTTGGCTGAAAAACTGTGAAATTATAGATTTTCCGGCTTTTTTTTCAGGAAATTTCGAAAAATTATCGATTTTTCAGCCAAAATTTTTTGTTTTTATTGATTTTTCAAAGTTTTTCAACAAAATGTTGAGAATTTAACCGAAATTGTCAGTTTTTAGCGTTTTTTTTGTCAGGAAAACTGCGATTTTATCGATTTTTGGCTGAAACATTGTGAAATTATCGATTTTTCAACCGAAATTTTCAGTTTTTTATTGATTTTTCAATGTTTTCTTTTTTTTTTTCGAGTGAACATTCGGCTTTTTTTTCTCAAAATCGATCAAATTTCATCGAAAAAGTTGATAATTTAGTGTAGTGCGTGTGTTGCGTGTTTCCTTGACGCTCAACACGCTTCTTTATCAATTTTTGAGCATTTTTCCTGCTTTTCCTGCAGTTCTTATCCAATTTTCGACGATTTTTCATTGAAAATTGGCAATTCACTCAGTAAAAAACTATAAAAATAATAAAAAGCGTATTATGCGTTTTAAAACACGCATCAAACGCTCTACCCTACCAAAATGAAGTGCCGTCTGCAAACATCCATCCACTGCATTCACATCCGCCCCCTTTTCCAGTAAAAACTGCACAACTGTATCGCATCCCAAATCAGTAGCCCATAGAAGCGCAGTCATCTGCAAAAGGAGCGTATTCTGACGCACAAAACGCTTCCCAATACCGCCAGGTGCTGATCCTTGGCCTCCAGAAGCGTCGGATTCTCCTCTAGAAGACGTGCCATCTCGTCCACATCGCTCGCACGCATCGCCGCGAACCACTGCTTCTCGAGCTCGGTCTCCAGACGCGTCGGCTCGTGGAGCACCACGTCCTCGAACATCTCCGGCTCGATAGTGCCCATCGTGCTCGGCATTTTGCCCCACATGCCGCCGTGGCTCTTTTTCGAGCTCACAGAGTTCGGATCCCATTGTTTATCAAAGTGAGCCATCATTTCGATGTACTCTTTCATTGCGTCGGATCTAGATTTAGAGCCGTTTGAGAGCCACGAGTTGAACTTTTTTCGAGCCACTGTTTCGTACCATCGCGGGCCTTTTGAGGGGTCTGGAGTGTGAATTTTTGGGTTTTTGAGCTATTTTCAGAGTTTTTTCAGCGTTTTTAAGTTAGAAATTGTCTTTTTTCCGATTTTCTGTGAAAAATACACTGCATGTATATATTTTGAGCTATTTTTCAAGCTTTTTGGTTTAAAATTGTTTTTTTATTCCCGATTTTCCGTGAAAAATGCAGTGAAAATCCTAAAAATCACTTCGAAAAATCCCAAAAACCATTGCGAAAAATGATGCCGCAGTTTGCAAAGTGGGCGTGGCCTAGATTTTCGACTATTTTTTCGAATTTTTCAGTGAATTTTGAGTGAGTTTTTCGAGTTTTCAATCATTTTTTCTAATTTTTTTCGCGAAAATAAATTATTTTACACTATTTTAAACAAAATTCCCTGAAAAAATTGGAAAATTTGAAAGAAAAAACTATGGAAAACTCAATTTTAGGCCCAAAACCAAATTTTCCCTAAATTTACCTGCCGCTCCCTCCACAGCCTGCTTATAAAGCCCATAAAACTGCAAAATCGTCTTCTGATCCACCGTCGTCAGAATCGCCGGCAGTCTCGTGGTGGCGGCGTCGAATTTCGCCTCGAGGAGTGGGTCGATGGATTCAGAAGCAGATGACGTGGCACGACGGGCGGGAGTGAGGAACCAGTGTTGGAAGGATTGTGTGGCCCACGCGATTATCATCTGATGGGATTTTAAGAATATTCAGAATTTTTTGATATTGAAGGAATGTACAATAGGACAAGGACCTGATTGAGAATAAATACCGAAAAATTCAAAAAAAAAATCAATAAAAATCTTCATTTGAGCAAAATAATCAATTTGGAATCAGGTCTGCACATCCCTGACGGTCCTCCGCCGTCATTCGCTCCCACTTCTCCGGAGAGTAGGCACTGATTGTGAGAGCATGAGTTTCTGGCATTATCGGAGCCATTGCGGCTTGCACCAGACTGAAATTTCAGAAAATTATTCATTGTTTTTCTAAAAAATCAATAGTTTCCCTACCGATGACTGGCCAATGTTGTCTTCCCATTGAAAGCGTCGGAGACGATGAGAATTCTGAATTTGAAGCCCTCACAGCTTCCGGTTTCTTCTTTCACGTTCAGAATTTGCTGGGAGGGGAACGAGTCGGCGAGCAATTTGATGGCTCTGTCGCTGGGAGTGGTCATCTGGAGAATTTATTGACTTTTGCATGGTAAAATGTAGAATTTTTCTTCAAAAATTCGAAAAATTTTAAAAAATTTCGAATTTTCAAAAAAAGTGTGCATACACCGTCACGGCAGAATGCACTAAAATCAAAATTTCGAAAACCAATTTTTTTTTTCAAATTTCTGGCCTAAAATCCCCAATAAAAGTATCGAAAAGTCAATTTCCAAACTGTTTCTCATCTCAGAAATTCAAAAAAGATTCAAAGATCTTTATTAAATCCAGGATGATGCTCCTGATGCTCGACGGAGCCAATTCGAATGAGTTTCAGTCAAAAAACAACAAAACAAGGAACGAACAAGTCAATAAATTGGAGAGGGCGAGGGTAACAAGTCAACACAACAATGAGGTATCTTAAATGGGGGCGGGGCTGAGAAAATAATGATTCCTACAGGTGAAAAAGACAAAAAATCGTGGAAAAAAGACAAAATTGGAAAAAAATAGAGAAAATAGTGATTTTTTGTAAAAACCACTCGAAAATCAATAAATCGCAACAGTTTTCGGTCATGCGGACCTTTCCGACGTCGTCTACCCGAACAGCTTCTCCTGACGCTTCCTCGTCTCCTCCTCTTCTTGCTTTCTGCGAGCTTCGAGCTGCGAAGCGTCCGTGGTCCGTGGCTTCAGATTCAGACGGGGACGTTCGGCTGGTGGAGCCGATGGTCCGTCTTCTGCAAGGGAAATTGCTCATTTTCAATGATTTTTTCGAATTTTAACATTAAATTTGATGATTTTACGCATTTTTTTGGCGTTTTTCACAGATTTTTCAGTTATTTTCGTGTTAAAAACCGAAAAAATTTATTGAATTCCACCTTAAACAAGTGAAAAATATCTGAAAATGTGCAAATTTGGCTCATTTACAATGATTTTTGTGTCAAAAATTGAAAAATTCGTTGAAAACTCCGAAATTCACTGAAAAAGTGGGAACTTTTCAGTAATTTTAGACGAATTTTGTTGAATTTTACGATTTGCAACACTAAAATCATTGCAAATGAGCCAATTTAGCAGATTTTAAGGTATTTTTCACTTGCTCTAGGTGGAATTCAATGAATTTTTCGATTTTTGACACGAAAATGATTGGAAATACGGGATTTCGGTCATTTTCACTTGAATTCTGTGAAAAACGCATAAAATTGAGCAAGAAATGCTCGAAAATTTGCAAAATTCGGGAAAAATCAATTGTAAATTGAAAATTTTCGGATTTTTCGCCTTTCTGGAGGATTTTTTTCATGAATTTTCAGTTTTTCAGAACGAAAATGACTAAAATTATAGAATTTTCAGCCATTTTTCCAATGAAAAACTGAACGAAAACCTTAAAAATCATGAAAAATCCTTCTGAAATCCCAAAACCCCACTCACTCTCTTCACTCTGACGTGGCTGACGGTGTCCGTCCTCATGATGACTTCCAGCGTCGCTCTGATTGCGCTGACGGAATCCACCGCGACCTCCGCGGTGTCCGTCGTGATGTCCGCCGTGATCTCCACGGCGGAATCCACCACGACCACCTCCACGACCTCCACGGTCGCCTCCACGATCACCTCCGAATCCTCCACGGCCACCTGGAAAGTGGGCGTTTTGGGGGGTTTGGAGTGGAACTGATATGTTTGTGCTATTTTTAATTGTAAGGGATTTGGGGTGAAAATGAATGTTTTTTGCTATTTGTAAGGGATTTAGAGGAAAAAATGAATGTCGATAGCAATGGTTCAGCTGTATGGAGCAAAATTGGAAGGTTTTTGCTGTTTTGAGGGATTTGGAGAAAAAATTGAGGGGATCCGCCTATTTTTTAGTAATATAGAGCACTGTTGTATGGTCTTTTACTATTTTTGAGTAATATAGAGCGAAATTGACTAGTTTTTACTATTTTTGAGCAATTTAGAGCAACATTGGCTGAATTCTATCAATTTTGAGCGATTTAGAGATCAGCTATCTGGCTCAACCTATTGATGAGCAATTCGGAGCAGCATTGGCTGAATACTATCAATTTTGAGCGATTTAGAGATCAGCTATCTGGCTCAACCTATTGATGAGCAATTCGGAGCAGCATTGGCTGAATACTATCAATTTTGAGCGATTTGGAGCTCAATCATTTGGCTCCGCCTATTTTTCCACAATTTAAAGTGAAATTATCTGGCTACACCCATTGATGAGCAATTTAGAGTACAATTGAATGGTTTGGCCTTTTGTTGAGCTATTTTGAGCACAATTAACTGGCTCAACCTGTTGATGAGCAATTTGGAGCACGATTACATGGCTGTTACTATTTTTGAGCAATTTAAAGCCAAATTAACTGGCTCTTATCAATTTTAAGCGATTTAAAGGGCGATATTCTGGCTCCACCCATTGTTGAGCGATTTGGAGGACAAATGAAGGATTTTTGCTACTTTTGTGAGATTCTGAGCAAAAATGGCATTCTCCTTTCAATTTTGAGCCATTTGGAGCACAATTATCTGGCTCCACCCACTTTTTTCACATTTTGAATCCCAATTATCAGGCTCCACCCATTTTCCCTCCATTTTTAACACAATCAAAGCAAAATCCACCATCTCCACCCATTTTCCCACCATTTCTCCGCCATCACTCACCTCCACGACCGCCTCTATCATTTCTGTCTCTCGCCTGAGCCCGGTTGACCTTAAGCGTACGGCCGCCGTACTCGACGCCGTTCAACTTGTCGCAGACGGCGTTCAGCTGCTGCTCAGTGGGAAAAGTCACGTAGCCGAAGCCCTTGAAGCTTCCAGAATCTCTATCGTGCACCAGATGGATGTCGAGCTCGCGGATCTGTGATTTTCCTTATTTTTCTATGAATTTTCTTCGAAATCTCACGTCTTTCTCGTCGAACTCGCAGTGCTTCAACAGGTCCTCGATGTCGCCGGCGACCGCATCGAAAGGAAGTCCACCGACGAATGCCTGCAATTAAATTATTAATTTTTTCCATTTTTCTTCGATTTGCTCACTTTAAATCTCTCATCGGACATTGTTTTTTCTTCCAAGTTGAGGTCGGTCTGCAAAAAATCCAAAAAATCCAAAAAATCAATAAAAATTGTGTGGAATCGGTGAAAAATCGATGGGAAATCGAGGAAATTCGGAAAATTAGGAAGAAAAATTAGAAAAAAATCCAAAAATTACGGGGTGGCCGCCGGTTTTCTAGGCCATTCGAAGTTGCCAACTTGCAATTTGGTTGAATTGCAGGTTGGGGCATGGGTTTTTGCAAGGAAAATTTTAGATTTTTAGAGAAGGTTTCGGGTTGAAATCGGAAATTAGAATTGTTTTCAGGAGAAAATTTATAGAGAAAATATGAAAAGTTAACTGATAAAATTGTTTTAAATGTAATTTTTAATATTTATCGTGTGATTCTCCAGAAAAACCTTAAATTTTGATGAATTCATAGAAATTGAGTAAAACTTGAATTTTCAAAAACTCAAATTTGGAAATTGTTGACTTTCTTCGATGAAATTGTCTGTTTTTCTAGTTTCAATTTAACCATCAGAAAATATCAATGTTACTGCAACTGAAACTCTCTGAAAAGTCTGTAACTATAGATTGAAACTGTTTGGGTTACTGTAGCAATGATTCAACCTGTGTCAAAAAATTTTTCTATGCGAAATAACAAAAAACTCATGAGTTTTGAATAAATATCATAATGAAGTTAGAAAACAGCTGAAAAATGTGGGAAAATTGAACAAAAATTAAAAAATATATAAAAATCAAACAAAAATAATATCTACCGTAATCCAAATCTACAGTAATCACAAATTTCTTGTCGAGACCCAAAATGATCCCCCACCGTATCTCTTTTCATCTCCCCATTCAAAATTCCCTCCAAAACCAAGTTGACCCCCCGGGTGCCGCCCCGCAACAGGCCGTCAGTTCCTGCGCATTGGCACTCTGCCAGCGAGACGCAGAGAACGAGAGACGCGCTCTGCGTGTGTGCCCCCGTCAGCACACCCCACAGTGCTGGAGGGGGCACACACGCAGCCTCTCGCGCGGAGACGCAGACACTCTTGGCACGCTGCCAACAAATCGATACAAAAGAGGCGTTCCCGCCCTTTTTCGAACTATTTCCCAAGAAATGGCGCCAATTTGAACCCAATCTTTGGTTTTTGAGCGCGGGAAATCTCTTTTTTGGGTGTTATTAATTGAAAAAATAAATTTTTTAGCTCACTTTTTCGACACTTCCTACTGTAACCCCCATCGATTTTCAGTTATTCGTCGCAACAAAACTAATTTGCCGACTTTATGAAGGTACACAGTAACCGACAATGATTGTGAGTGCCTCTTCCTTATTATAATGGAAAGAGCCCATGTTTTTTAGTGCATCGAATGCGGCGGAACCTCTTACAACAATGCGGAGATCTGCGAGAACTGTATGGAGAGCAATGGGAGCGGGGCTCTCAGCATGGCTCGTCAGTCGAGCTGCGCCGCGTGTCAGAGGATGATCACCACCGACTCGCAACAGTGCAATAGTTGTGGGAAGTGAGTTCAAAAGAGTATAGAGGGGGTGGGGGTTCGAACTGGGGACCCTTGTGCGGCGGCACAGGTAAACCGCGGACGACGCACGATGCGTCCATATGGACGCATATTGCCTTTTGGATGCACATAGGACCCTATATGCGCGCATATCGGAATTTTGGAGTTTCTGCGGTGTCGGTGGGGATTTTTGAGGATCGCGCGTGGATCATATGTGGATCCCTCTCTCGCGGCCGCGTTTGTGAATCGCGCGTGACGCATATAGGATGCGCCGTGGGTGAAAATCCGGAGGAAAACGTAAGATTCATCCTATATGCGTCCACCGCTTCCCAAACACTTGTACTTTATTTTTTTTGGTGACTTCCACAGTGATATCCATGGGTTTCGGTGTGTTTAGAAGAAGCCACGGCCCCGAAAATAGCGTTTATGTCTTCATGAGAAAATTCGTACAGCTGGAAATGGACACTGTAAAGAAAATTTTCGACTCCTTTTTCTACTGTGTGAACTATATCAATTTGGGAATGTGGAGCAACTACATCTTACAAGGGAACTACTTGAAGAAGCGAGTTGAACTTTTCACCGAATTTATACTTTTTTTCTGATCAAGAAGCTGCATTCAAAATCCGCAGAATTTTTTTCAGATTCTTGCTCATCGAGTACTCTTCTACCTGGGATATAAATTTGGTAAAAAGTTCAACCCGCTTCTTCAAGTAGTTTCCTTGTAAGATATAGTTGCTCCACATTCCCAATTGTGGTAACAGCGTTGCTAAGATAGTCGAGCAAAATGCCAGAAGTTTGACAAGCCACAGATTTAAAACATCCATATTATCTCGTTTTGAAAAAGCAAAACAGATTCGAGATGACGTTTCCCATCATTGTTGTTCTAGCGTTGGAATAATAAACCCAGAAAATTATATTCCCTATTAGAGTTTGAAGGTCAGGCTGGACGCATTCAGTGTCACTAGCTACGAAAAAAATTAAGCTTCGCCAAAATAAATGCACCAATCTGATAGGTTATTTACCTCTTTTTAATTTTTCTACTCTCCGTACACGAAGGTTGCCAATGCGCTCCACCGAGCGCGATGCGGTCGAGGCGTGCCGCGAAAATTTTTTTGAATTTTCGAAATTTTAATTTGATCTCTAGCCGTTTTTTTCTTGATTTTGGGGCAATTGTCATCATGAAAATACAAGAAAAATGGCTAGAGATCAAATTAAAATTTCGAAAATTCAAAAATTTTTTTCGCGGCACGCCTCGACCGCATCGCGCTCAGTGGAGCGCATTGGCAACCGCCATGTACGGAGAGTATTATCGTTGTCTGAACCGCTGCACGTTGCGGTGGGCGGGGCAGTGGGCGGGGCAATGGGCGGAGCCATGGTCTTGCCACGAAAACGACGCGTTTTCAACGTTAAATTTGATACGGTGGCACTCATTCGACTGTGTTTTCCAGAGGCCCCGCCCACCGCAACGTGCAGCGGTTCAGACAACGATAATAGCTTCGGTGTAATGAATCCGGGCATTATCACTGATTATTTCAACTTAGTTTGTCATCCTAAACCCTTTCACATTGATGCAATGTGCATCGCCTTCCCCTTTCAGTCATGTCTCATCACTGACATAACGCTTACGCCCCTCGCGTCGGCCGCCTTCGACACAGCAGAGTTGTCTTCGCGTTTCACACTCGTCCGCGCACGCGCACGGATGGCGCAGTGGTAAAGTTCGGGACAAAAAACAAGGATCGCACATGGGACGGATATGGGTGGGGCATGGGTCGCGGATGGGACGGATATGGGTAGGGCATGGGTCGCGGATGGATACCATATGCGTCCATCCCCCGCACATTTTTTCATTTTTCGGTCCGCTCATCTCGGGCGCGGTGGACGCATTGTGCGCGCATAAAGGGAGCACATAAGACTCCTATTAGTTCCACGCGCGACTGACAAATGGGTCCGATGTGCGTCGTTCGCGGTTTACCTGTGGGGCAAAGATTTTACCACTCGGCCACCGACACCATGTTCGGCGGTGGTCCCGAGGCAATATACAAGGTTGGCGGGCGCGGGGGCTTCCGAGTAGGGGCGTCAGGGGGGATGGGACTGTGTTAAAAATTGAAAATTTAGCGAATTTTTTGAATTTTTCAGAATTTCTTAAATTTTTATGGAATTTTATGGTATTCTGAAGGGTTTCGAGCATTGTAGATGTCAATAGAGTATTCAGAATATCAAGAAGAAAACCAATAACCTCTTCAGAAACTTCCACAACTCTTGCGAATCGTTCGACGGCTTCACCTGTTCACAATGTCGTCGTCGGAATCCGCTGCTCTCCGACGACGTGATGCTCTCCGCATCCTCTCGCAGTGTCAACGCTCCACTCTCTCCGTTCGGCGACCCATCTCACATGGAGAACCTTCAGATGCCCGACTTTGGGGCGGATATGTACTCGCAGATGACGTCGTCGGGGGTGTCACAGCTTCAGCAGCAGATGATGGCCACGCAGTCGCAGTTGTTGGATGAGATTAGCGATGGAGGCGCCACCAATGACAGCGATCGGAACAGCAGTCCGTTCTATCAGGAGGCGTCAGATTATGATGAGGATTTCATTCCTGTGAGGTGCGTGAGATGCGTGTTTTGAAGTAGAGCTGCGATTAGGAGCGTGTTTTGACGCACAGCTTTGATCAGGAGCGTGTTTTGACGCACAAGTTCGATAGGAAGCGTGTTTTGACGCACTACTTTGATTAGGAGCGTGTTTTGACGCACTACTTTGATTAGGAGCGTGTTTTGACGCACTACCTCATTGGAGAGCGTCTTTTCAGCGCACCGTTTTGTTTAGGAGCGTGGTTTAACGCACATTTTCATTTTGGAGCGTGTTTTAACGCACTACTCTAATGATGTCCGTGTTTTGACGCACTACTCTATTCTAGAGCGTCTTTTGAGCGCACAATTTCAATTTGGATACACCATTTCATTCTAGAGCGTCTTTTCAACGCACAAATCTAATGAGGAGCGTGTTTCAACGCACTACTCCATTCTAGAGCGTCTTTTCAGCGCAATATTTGAAGTTAGACCGTGTTTTGACGCATTACTTCTTTGTGGAGCGTCTTTACTCACCCCTAACGTACAAAACACTGAAAACAATGAGTAGTGCGTCAAAACACGCTCCCAACGCTCCACTCGACCTACAGTAACCCCCAACCCTTCTCATTTCAGCACCCGCGGCCGTGGCCGAGGATCCGGCAAGAAGAAGCCCGGTCGTGGCCAATCGACCTCCCGTCGCTCCACCAACCCGCCACCCTCCTTCTACTCGGCCACCTCGTTCCACCTCTCCATGACCTCCATGTCATCCACCAACACCACCACCACAACAGCGCCCACGACGACACGTGGCAAACGTGGCAAACGAGGCTCCGCCCCTTCACGACCATCGGGCAAGGGGCCTGGAAGGGGGCGTGGCCGTGGCCGAGGAAACGCGGCACAGGCGGCCGCCATGCTCCAACAGGTTCAATACGGACAGCTCCCCCAGCACTTTCAGTTCCCGACCGCTTCCGCCATCCCACCCACCAATGTCGTCGTCGTCCCGCCCATCCCGCCGCCCACCGCCACCAATCCCACCATCATCACCACGAGCTCCACCACGAGCTCCACCACCACCGCCAACATGTCGTCGACGATACCCGAGTCGATTGTGCCGAATTTCCAGCCGACGGCGCAGGTGGTCGCCATTCGCGAGGTCGACGAGTCGATGATGGACGACGAGAACTCGCGACAGTCGGGCGGCTCGCGTTCCGATGAGCCCGAGTATATACGGACGGCGGTCGTGTGCAGGATTAATGACGAGTTTTTGCAGAAGGTGAGTTGTGTAGTTCTCGAGGACAAGATGGTTAGGGGGTACCAGCCGGTCGAGCTGCTGCGCAGCTCTTCTGCTGACTTCTTTTGGGGTGGGAACTCGCCTAAATGTCCCAATACACTTTCCCAATAAAAGCAAAAAATTTTGACTCGAAAAGGATCGAACCCCTGACCCTCTGCACAACGTCCGCCCGCGTAACCGCCGGGACTACCCCGACACACTTGAATGGGGCACCGCAGGTGCGTACATGTGCACGCGGTTTTGGGACCCCCTCGCAGTGCCTTTTTCAGAAATTATCAGGTAAAGTACCCTTCAAATTAAAGCTATGAACTTCTAGTTTGGACGGGCATCACCGCGGCACCAAATAAGGGCCGTAACCGAAAATTGGACTCATTCCGATGGCTGGGGACGGCGCTAGGGTTAGCGCCACACAGACACACGGACAAATACACAGAATTTGTCCGTTAGTAATAGTAAAGATTTTCTGGGCTCTCTGGGGAGAAATTTCAGGATTTTTTTGACAAAATAGTAATACACGATGTTCTCTACAATGCTATCAGAAGCCCCGCCCCTCTAATCGCTGATTGGTTGGTTGTGTAGTTCTCGAGAACAACTTGCTTCAAAACAGTTTTTCTGGGCTCTTTGGGGAGCTTTTTTGAAAATTCTTTTGACAAAATTGATCTAAAGAATGTTCTCTACAAAACTGTCAAACTAGATTTTAGAAAATTCACTAGCCCCGCCCCCTCTGCTCTCTGATTGGCGTGCTGTGTGGTTCTCGAGGACAAGATGCTTTTTTTGAGCTTTTCTGGGCTCTCCGGGGAGCTTTTTTGAAAATTCCTTTTACCAATTTGCTCAGTTTTTGATGCTCTTCGAAACTGTCAGAAACACCGCCCCCTCTGCCCCTTGATTGGCGAGCTGTGTAGTTCACGAGGACAACTTGCTTTAAAACAATTTTTCTGTGCTCTCCGGAGCCCGATTTTGAAAATTCCTTCGACTAATATGCTCAGTTTTTTATGCTCTTTAAAACTGTCAAATTAGATTTCCAAAAACTGCACTCTGAAACCTAGAAAATCACCAAAACCCCGAAGCCCCGCCCACCAACTCCACCAAGCCTCTGATTGGTTGGCAGTGTACTTCTCCTGGAAAACCACTAGCCCCGCCCCCTCTCCTGTGTACAACTCCCTTCTTTCCAGGCCTGCATGTGCCTCGTGTGCGGCTCCATCGGCAAAGGCGCCGAGAGCTCGATGGTAGCATGCTCCAACTGCGCCCAAACGTACCACACGTACTGCGTCAACCTCCACGACAAGCTCAACTCGGCGGTGCTCCAACGCGGATGGCGTTGCCTCGATTGCACGGTGTGCGAGGGGTGCGGAACTGGAGGCGACGAATCGAAGTTGTTGCTCTGTGACGAGTGCGACGTCTCCTACCACATCTACTGCATGCGTCCGCCGCTGGACAAGATCCCGCAGGGTCCGTGGCGGTGTCAGTGGTGTTCGCGGTGTCGACGGTGCAATCACAAGGCGGCCAGTGGGAACGATCTGACGTCGCAGGGGTGGTGTCATCCGTGTGCGTCGTTGCGAAAGTGTCCGCAGTGTGAGCAGGGATATCAGTTGAACGACAAGATCATTCGGTGCAGTCAGTGTAGCAGGTTAGTGAGATGCGTGTTTTTGGGGCGAGCGTTTAGAGCGTGTTTTGGAATTGGGAGCGTGTTTTAGTGCCTAGTTTCAATGAGAAGCGTGTTTTGACGCACTTCTTCATTTGAGAGCGTGTTTGGACGCACTACTTCAATTGGAAGCGTCTTTCAACCTTAACTTCTTGAGAACAGGAAATAGTGCGTCAAAACTCCATTCTAGAGCGTCTTTTCAACGCACCACTTCATTTTGGAGCGTCTTTCAGCGCACAACTCTATTTAAGAACGTGTTTTCAGCGCACTACTCTATTTTAGAGCGTGTTTCAACGCAATACTTCAATTGGAAGCGTCTTTCAACCTCAACTTCTTGAAAACAGAAAGTAGTGCGTAAAAACACGCTCCTAATCGTCGAAACACGCTTTCAATTGGAATACTGCGTCAAAACTCTATTCCAAAGCGTGTTTCGACGCACCATCTCATTCTAGAGCGTGTTTTCAACGCACTACTCTATTATAGAGCGTCTTCTCTACGCACTACACCATTGTAGAACGTCTTTTCAACGCACAACTTTTGAGAACAGGAAGTAGTGCGTCATAACACGCTCCTAATCGTCGAAACACGCTTTCAATTGGAAAACTGCATCGAACACTATTCTAGAGCGTCTTTTCAACGCACTACTCTATTCTCCATTCTAAAGCGTATTTTCCACGCTCTAAATCAATTAGAAGCGTCTTTTCTACGCACTACTTCATTCTAGAGCGTGTTTTGACGCACTACCTCATTCTAGAGCGTATTTTCAGCGCACTACCCTCTCCTAGAGCGTCTTTTCCAACCCACCAACACCTACAGTAACCCCCATTCTTCAGATGGCAACACGGCACGTGCGAAGGTCTGTTCACCGACGAGCAACTCGAGCAGGCGGCCACCAACCGAATGCGTTGCTCAACGTGCCGTCCGAATCGCGCCCAGAACATTGGCTTCCTGGACGCCGACAATGTAGTCGTGTGTGACAACGTGGCACTGAACAAGCACGCCGACGAGATTCTCAAGTCCAAGTACACACCGTCGGCGCTCAAGCATCATGTCATGGAGGCGTATGGTTATCGCGAGTCGTTTGATCATTGTGAGCAACTTTCTATTATAACTATAGTTTTGAGTTGCCCATCATTATAATAAGAGTAAAAACCATGATCTTCCAGACGACGAAGACTACAACGCCGACGACTCAACTGAAACCGTCGCCCCACCAATCGGAGTGACACGGGGGCGTGGCCGCGGAAACCCCGGCGGACGTCGTGGAACGAATCGCATCGGCGTCGGCGGATTCTACGCGAAACTTCCACGTCATCGAATCATCGCACTCCAGGAAGAAGCCGCCGCACTCGCCGAAGATGACGATCAGAAGAAGACGAAGCGCCCACGGAAACCTCGCCGGTCGCAACTCGAGGACGCCTACCCGCCCACTATTCAGGAGGCGTTCTTTGGCGCCAAAGCGGTCGAGGGGAAGACGTTACTGGATCAAACCGTCGATGAGCCACTCCTCGGGGAGTACAATGAGAACTGGAAGCGACCTGTTTTGGGGATGCGTCCCCATGAATTGGCTCGCGGTGCTTCGGAGATGCTGCGAAATGATATCAACGAGAACGCGTTCCTGGACAACATGGACCTCGGCGACATTGACGCCAACATCAACCTCGACGACATTGACTTCTCCATGTTCGACGAGGACGACTTCACCGACGAGCTCGAGGACAGTCTGCAGGGAGAGCTTGATGTGAAGCCGCCTGGCGACCCGAACATTGGACCCACATCCTTCAACCTTGAGCAAAAACCCGGGTTCACCGAGCAGAAGACGGCAAACATGGCACAACACGCACCAGGAATACGAGCAGCGACCACACTCTCGAGGAGTGGCAGTCAGTCCACTGACGCGCCAGAACGGTACGCCTTCTCAGAGCGTTGGGAAGAAGACGAGCCGCTCGGCCTCCAGGCAACCACTGCAGCGGTCTTGTATGCGAATGAGAAGCACGACTACCTGAAGCAAGAGCATCCAGAGTGGACGGATCGTGTGAAGCACATTCAGAAGCTCTGGAGGACGTTGGGCTCCGAGGAGCGACAGGAGTATGTGAACAGGGCCAGGGATAATCGGACGAGTCGCGGGAGAATCCCGAGACAACGAAGACAGAATGTGTCAGTTGATAGTCCGACGGTACAATCCCCAGCGCCCCATCAGCTCGGCTTCAAAGTCCCAGTGAACCCCATCGACCCGCAAGGCCATCCACTCTCCGCCCCGGGACCATCGGAGCCACCCGCACAACCCAAACAAGTGCGCATCATCTACCATTTACCCCAGGAGATCCTCCAGCAGTACCAGGAAATGAAACGGGTTCTTCTAGACCGCTCGAACCTCGTGATCTCGTTGGAGCAAGAGCTCAACAAGCTGCGAAAACAAAAGAAGAACCTGGCGGCCAAGAAGCGACAACTGCAGAAGACGGCGCAGGCCGCCGAGGGGTACGATGGGCGAGAGGTGGACCTCAATGAGCCCGATCGACAGGTGCTCGCGAGCCTCACCGAACGGATCAAACAGGTGCAGACGGATGCGGAGAACTCGAAGCGGGAGATGAAAAAAGAGGAGGCAGCGGTCAGAGAGTTTGAAGTTCGCAACGGCATCCTGCGCAACGAGTCGGAAGTCACCCCGCAGATGATTCAGCAGTCGGAGATTCGCAACCACCAGTTGGCTCAAGTCGAACAGCTCCGTGCTCAGCAGGGCATGCAGATGGGCGCCACGGGACTTGGTGGGCCGCCACAGCACAGTCTCCAGTTGCAGCAACAGCAGCAACAACAGCTTCAGCAGCAGCGGATGATGCAGATGGGCATGCGGGGGCCGCAGGGGCAGATGATACGAGTGGTTGGTGGGGCGCCCGGACAGATGATCACACCGCAGGAGATGCACAGGAGGATGATGGTGAGCTCTTTTTTTGTGTAGCTCCGCCCACAATTGCTCTTCTGCTCAAAAATTTTCTGGAGATGTTAATTGATATTAGAGCACTATCTCCACAAAATTTCAAACCAACAGAGCAATAGTGGGCGGAGTTATTAGGGTTCGAAGTGACTGCGCGGTAGTGCGACGTCGCGCGACATCGCCTTGCGTCAGTCAACGTTGCTCCTTCATAACTCCGCCCACAATTGCTCTTTTTGCTTGAAATTTTCTGGAGCTGCACATTGATCCTAGAGCTTTAACTTTTCAGTTAACCACTTTTCATGAAAATCAAAATCCACCTTGATATTTGCAGTTTTTTGAAGGATAGCCTTGAAAACTATCATTTTCTATGTCTAGTTCAGAAAACCAAAAATATCATGCTCCTTTTTGGTTTTCATGAAAAGTGATAAACTGACAATTTGTCGCTCTCATATCAATGAACAACTCCAGAAAATATCAGGCGAAAAGAGCAATTATAGGCGGAGTTATGAGGGCTCAAAGTGTCGACTCTAGACCGCGCGACGGTGCGATGTCGCGCGACGTCGCGCGGTGTCACTCATGTTTGATCGTCTATAACTCCGCCCACAATTGATATTTTGATCTCAAATTTTCAGGAGTTGCTCATTGCTATATTCTCTCCCTATCCATTCTATTTTCCAGATCCACCAACGCCGCATCAACCGATGGCCAGTGATGGGCGGCGTGCGCTACGACCAGATCACCGACCCGGTCTTCAAAGAGGTGTACGAGTTTCTCGACGAGGTGCTCCACGACATCACCGTCCACCTCGACAACCCGGAGCTCGCCGCACAACAACAACGCCAACAGCAGATGCTCGTGCAGCAGTACGCCGCACAACAGCAACAACACCAGCACCAGCAGCAACACCAAGCCCAAAACCCAATGCTCAAAAGAGCCCTCCCCCCGGCTCCGGGTGCTCCAGGAGTCCATCTCGTCATGCCAATGGGTCTCCAGCCAGGACAACAACCCCTTCCACCACAACAGCTCCAACAACTCCAACAACTCCCACCGCAACCCGTCAACATTGCTCCACAGTTCCCCGACGACGGGCCCAAACCGAAAAAGAAGCGCACTGTGCAGAAGAAGCCGACGACGTCGTTCGCGGGCTCTACTGCCGAGTACGAGGCGTGGGTCGACAAGATGCGGTGCTGCTTCCGGCTCATTCCGGAGCTCCCGAAGAAGCAGAGGGAGCCACGGTTGAATCGCGCCGGCAGCGAGTTCATTCGCCATGGGATGACGGAGATGGCGGTGGTGGACGGGAGGAAGCCACTCAAGGGGAAAGGTTTTGGAGCCATGAAGGTGAACAGGGGTACTCGGTTGTTCGGCAATGAGGAGCGTACTCGAAACACCTTGGTGTTTGATCAAGTCTCTCTTTATCATCACGCCGACCCTCCGATTCGCATGGTCGCTTTCTATAACAATCAGAAGCCCTCGACGTCTTCATCTGATGACTTGATTCGTGACGATCTTGATTTGGAGCCCCAGATTCTGAACCCCAACCAACGAATTCATAGTCTGCTGCAGAAAAAACGAGGAATCGTGCACCACCAACGAAGCCTTGCCAAGTACATTGACGAGCCGCGAGCCCCTCTCGAGCCAGAAATCTCAATGTTCTACGAGGAGCCACCGGAGCCCGAAGAAGACGTCACCATCGAGCTCATCTTCAACACGTCCGACCTCGCCCCGGAGTGCACTTCCGACGAGAAGGCGGAGATGATGAGCAAGTTCTCGGAGCGCATCGACGAGCTGCTCAAGATCAAGCAGGAGGACGTGTGGCGGCAAGAGTGCACCCCGCCAGACTCGCCCGCGCCAAGTTCCCCGGCACCATCTACCACTGGCGGTGGCATTTCGGAAGTTCGACCCACCCACTCCACATCTCGCGCCCCTTCGACATCGGTGGAGAAGGAGATCAAGCGGGAGGTGGAGGACGAGGTGGAGGTGAAGGTGGAGAGGTGCAAGCACTGCCAGAAGGCGGTGGAGAATGCGAACTCGGCGGTTCGTCTGAAAATGGACAAGCTTGGCATATTGCCTGCCGAATCAGAGGATCGTGAGGAGATGGTAACATTCTGCACCCGCAAGTGCTACTACGAACTGATGGCCACCAGCAGAGTCTCTTTGAGCCATGAAGAGCTCACCGCCGCCGAGCAACATGTCGATGAGGAGACCTTCAACCGGCTCAAACTGATACACTCGGACAACATTGTCAAGGCGGTGAGCCAAGGAAAATCCAAACTCCCCTGTGCTCCATCAGTAGCGTCTCTGGCGAATGGCGAGGTGCTCACCTCACCCCGCGACACCCGGTACATGATGGACGAGGGCAAGAAGGAGCACGTCTCCATGGTACCTGTCTCCTCGCTCATCGGAGCCGTGGAGCCACCAAAAGAAGCACCAGCGCAACGCCAAACCGAGGACTGGAAGCCGTACGACCAAAGCGTCTACGAGTCGTTCATCAACATGTACAACCAACATCAGCAGTACGTGTTGTCCGCCAAAATTGGTGTGCCCCACGCACCATACGCCCTCGACAAACGCCTATGCGTGTTCTGCGGAGGCGTTGGCGACGGAGAAACGTCAAAGTGTGGACGGCTCATCTCACTGACCGAGTACTATTGGGTGCACGTGAACTGCGCGCTGTGGAGTTCAGAGGTGTTCGAGACGCAAACGGGTGGGCTCGTCTACGTGGATCGTGCGGTGCTCCGTGCCGCGCAGACATCGTGCGAGCATTGTCGGCAGCCGGGAGCGAGTGTGAAGTGTTATCGGGTGAACTGCGGAAAGAACTATCATGTGTTGTGTGCGATGCAAGGAAATGGGCACTTCTTCAAGGATCGGGTGAGTGTGCTGATTGGTTGGGTGTGTAGTTCTCGTGGACAAGATGATTTTGTCCACGAGAAGTACACCACTGACCAAACAATTACTTTCTAGAGGCTGATTGGTTGTCTGTGTACTTCTGGTGGACAACATTTTGAAATTTGAGTAGAAACAGTTTGCACAATGTTCTGAAGCTCCGCCCCTTTTTGATTGCTGATTGGCTGGTTATGTACTTCTCGTGGACAAGTTCATTTTGTCCACGAGAACTACAAAACTGACCAATCATCGGTTTTCCAGATCTAAGCCCCGCCCCTTTGTGATCGCTGACTGGTTGCTTGTGTACTTCTCGTAGACATGTTCACGTTTGTCATTGTCCGCGAGAAGTACACGACTCTCCAGCAGAAACATACCGTAGTCCACGAGAAGTACACCACTGACCAATCAGCAACTGTCTAGACGGTGATTGGTTGATTGTGTTCTTCAGATGGAAGTACCGCCCTTTTTTCTGATAGCTGATTGGTTGACTGTGTACTTCTCGTGAACACTCACCCACTCTGAACCCCAGTTGTCCACGAGAAGTACACTGCTGACCAATCACCACCCCCTTCACCCTCTCCCCCTCCACTCCTCCACCCACCCACAACCCACCTCCATCTCCTCCATCTCCACCATCTCTAACTCTTCTCTTCCTTCCAGACCTTCGTCTGCAAACTGCACGACCGCATCCCGCCCGAATCGTGCGTCTCCCGGCTCGACGCGCTCCGTCGGATCTACGTGAAACGCGACGAGAACACCCTCCTCATGCGGCTCTTCGACCTATCCGAAGGCGATCGTCTCTGCCTTCGCCTTGGCGCGTTCACCTTCTACCGCCTTGGCGCAATCCACCCGAAGCAGCTGAAGCGGTTCCACAACAAGGAGTACATCTTTCCCGCCCAGTACCGAGTGACGCGTCTCTTCTGGTCGCCCAAGAATCACAAAGAGCGAATGATGTTCGAGTGCTTTATTGAGGATCGGAATGAGATGCCGTCCTTTGTTGTCAGGAGTCTCGAAGATCCACAAATCTCGTTCCGCGCGAGCTCGGCGACGAAGGCTTGGTGGCCAATCTACGAACGGGTGAATCAGCTTCGCGAGCAGCACGGAGAGTCGCTCAAGTTCTTCGGCTCGCAGATCTCGGGCGAGACGTTGTTCGGACTCAACGAGAATGCGATCGTGAAGATGACCGAGTCACTGCCAGGCTTTGACACGTTGTTCACCTACAACAAGAGAAATGATGTGATCCCGGTGCTCGAGCTTCCATTGGCAGTGAATCCGATGGGGTGCGCGAGGGCGGAGCCCCGGCAGAGAAACGTCGGCAATCACTTCCGCACGCGACCGCAGCCGATGGGCGGCACCTCTCACCATCAGCACGGCATCATTGGCTCGGCGACAACTTCCTCTTCTTCTACTACAACCGCCCCCTCCATGCCCATCCCATCCGCCGCCCCTATCACCAGCCTCGACACCAAGGCGCCAACCGGTCGGACACGTGGCATTCGCAACTACTACACGGAGGAGGCCGCTCGCACCGCGAGAACTTTTGGCATCTGCGCCGAGCTCGCCTCGTATGCTCATCGGATGGAGCCGGGGCCGACGGCACAGCTCGAGTACACGCAGTACCAGAAGATGCGACGGGAGTGGAAGGAGAGGGTTTATTTGGCACGCTCCAGGATTGCTGGACTCGGATTGTATGCGAAGAATGATATTTTGATGGGAGAGTTTATCATTGAGTATAAGGTGAGTGTTTTGGTTGGGATAACTGATAACTGGTTAGGTTATGGTCAGCCGGAGTAGAGAAACCGGAGTATAGAACTGATAGCCGTTATTTGGGTACCGGTCTAGGGTAGATGAAACCGGCAAATTGGCTAACAGTGACCGGTTCTTGACTCCGGCTAGCAAATATGTTGTACTCCGGCTAACAGTTACCGGTTTCTCATCATTACCGGAGTAGCAAAACCGGTCATTACTAGCCGAACTTGACTCAGGTCACTATTAACTGGTTTTTTGACTTCGGCTAGCAAGCAAATTGTACTCCGGCTGACATTGACCGGTCTTTTCACTTCGGCTCATATTTACCGGTTTTTTCGACTTCGGCTAACCGGCCAATTGTACTCCGGCCAACTGACTGGTTTTTTGACATCGGCTAACAATTACCGGTTTTTCACCCTAGCCGAAGTGTCAAAACCGGTCAAGATTAGCCGAACTTTCACTCCGGCCTATAATAACCGGTTTTTGTTCCCCGGCTAGCAAACCTTTTATACTCCGGCTAACCAATGACCGGTTTTTCAACTCCGGCTAGCAAACCATTTGTACTCCGGCTAACCAATGACCGGTCTTTGTACTCCGGTTAACAATTACCGGTTTCTTACCACCGGAGTTTCAAAACCGGCCAAAACTAGCCGAACTTCACTCCGGCCAACCATTACCGGTTTCTCATCATAGCCGATATTCCAAGACCAGTCAAAACCAGCCGATCTTAACTTCGGCTAACAATTACCGGTTTCCCTACAGCCGTTCCAAAACCATCCACACACCTACACCCAACTCCTAATCTCCACCATTCTTCCAGGGCGAAATAATCCGTTCGGAGGTGTGCGAGGTGCGCGAGATCCGCTACGTGGCGCAGAACCGCGGCATCTACATGTTCCGCATCGACGAGGACTGGGTGATCGACGCGACGATGGCGGGCGGACCGGCGAGATATGTGAACCACTCGTGCGATCCGAACTGCTCGACGCGCATCATGGACGACAGGTCGGGCGCCCGTGAGAAGAAGATCATCATCACGGCGAACCGACCGATTAGTGCTGGCGAGGAGGTGAGGATGGTCCCCATTCTGTTAAAATGGGGATGAATTTTTTGTTTTTCCAGGTCTATTTTCGAAAATTTGCCAAGATACTAAAACGCTTTAGGGCGAACCGGGGCAAACCAATTTCGTGACGGGGGGCAATAGCTTTTTTATAGATGAGCATGCGCATCAAAACACTTGACCATCTTTTTTTCTAGTACTGGCATTTTTTATAGTGCTTTCTCTCTATCAACTCTATCCACACCCCTCCTTCCCTCCCCCTTGTCTACGCACTCCCGACCGCCCTCCTCCTGTCTCTTGCTGGCCGAGTGGCTAGCGCAATTGCCCATGGATCCGACGGTTTTTGGATCGAACCCCAATACCCCTCTACCCCTTTTGCCTTACCTATAAACTGCTTGCAGCTCACCTACGACTACCAATTCGAGCTCGAGGACTCGACGGACAAGATTCCGTGTCTGTGTGGAGCGCCCAATTGTGTCAAATGGATGAATTAGTATATTTCCTTTTTTACTTTTACTTTTTTGTATTTCATGTCAATACCGCTGGCCGGTTTGCGCGTTGGCTCTCATGCCACGCCCCTTTTTTCTCTGGAGCTCTCTCAATTTTTTTTTTCGTTTTATCAATACCCACATTGCCAAATAACACTTGTTTGTATAAAATGACATCCCATTCTCTCTCACTCTCTATTGATATTTCGAGGTATCATGTTTTTTTTCTTTGCTCTCTTTTTCTTTTGTAAATTATTAGCACAAGTTTTGAAAAGTAAATGTTTTATTTAGGACAAATTGAACTGTAACAATATAGAAAATTTAAAAAATTTGAAAAAAATAGGCAAGTTTTGGTCATTAGTTGGTCTTTTTCGCCTTCTTCTTCTCGGCCTTCTTCTCCTTGGCAATCTGCTTCTTGACGGCGTCCTCCCCGAGCGAATCCCAGTAGGCACTGGCCATCCAGCCAATTGTTGGAGCAATCTGCAGATGATTTTCTTCATTTTGGTGCAAAAATCGTAAGATTTGGAGCATTTTGAGCATAGTTACTAGGGTTTGAAGTTAGGCCACGCCCATTTTATAGTTTTTGAGGTGTAGTTTTGCTCGGGAATGTGGTAGGAAGTTGAATTTTATATGAAGTGATAGGTAATGAGATGTTCTAGAAGATGGTGAAAAGCTTTTTAGAAAAAGTTGATTTGGAGCCGAGTTATGAGGGTTTTAAGATAGGCCACGCCCCTTTTTTAGTACTTGAGGTGTAACTTTCCTCAGGTTGATGGTAAAAAGTTAAATTTAGTGTCAATTAATAAAAAATAAATTTTCTATGAAGCTGTAACAAAAATTTAACAGAAAGTTGATCTTGAGCCTTGTTATGAGCTTTAAAAGTCATTGTCTGCAGTAAAGATGTATGTACCTTCATTTTAACAGGCCATAACTCGCTCCCAAGTTCACTAAAATCAGATTTATTTTACCATCTTATAGAAAATCAAATTATCTATATTTTGACCTAAAAACCATTATCATATTGTGAAAAAAAAATTCCTGCGACATCGGGCGAGCGCGCGAAAATTTGAATAGGCCCCGCCCACCGAAATTCGGAAATCTCCAGGTTGTCGATATCTAGGAAGGTGGATTGCTTCAGACGGAGACATTGATCGTGAAGTCACACGCCGAATCCAAGCAGGATGGACAGCATTCCATGCCTTGAAACCGCTCGTGAACTCTCTCAACCAGAAAGAGAAAATTCATATGGTCAAACAGAACATCTTTTCCGCGCTACTCTACGCGTCGGAAACATGGAATGTCACCGCGAACACCTCCAGACGCTTGCAGTCAGCCGCCAACTCCATCACCCAAGCCTGCGGCATAACCAACTGGACAGCCAATATCCGCCAACTGCTCTTGGCACGAAAATGCAGATGGGCAGGCCACCTGGCGCGTTCACACCCGCTCAGATGGTCGAAACTGATCACCGAATGGCAGCCAAGAATTGGCCAGAGATCGAGAGGACGCCCTAAGAAGAGATGGAGCGAAGACGTCAGGGAAGCCCTAAAACATCATAAGGATGTACTCTCCCGAACAGTTGGAACCGTTGACGGAAGAAGGAGACGTGGAATACTACTACCCAACACCACCTGGTCCACCGAAGCCAGGAAAGACCGATCCAAATGGGCTGATTTTGTCCGCAGCTGTACAAGCTCGAAACCAACGGACATCTAAGTATCTAAGTAAGTAAGTACCTTCATTTTAACAGGCCATAACTCGCTCCCAAGTTCACTAAAATCAGATTTATTTTACCATCTTATAGAAAATCAAATTATCTATATTTTGACCTAAAAACCATTATCATATTGTGAAAAAAAAATTCCTGCGACATCGGGCGAGCGCGCGAAAATTTGAATAGGCCCCGCCCACCGAGCGGTCGGCCGACGCCGCAGTGGTGTTTGTGTGGGAACCGTCGGCCGACCGCTCGGTGGGCGGGGCCTATTCAAATTTTCGCGCGCTCGCCCGATGTCGCAGGAATTTTTTTTTCACAATAGCTCTATCTAGAGCCGAGATATCTCATTATCAAGTTAGAAAAAGTTTAGGCTCCGCCCACATTCTTCAAACTCCTCCTAGAAACTTGATTCTACCACCAATTTATAGCAAATTTTCTCAACAAAAGCCCACCCAGTAAATGAGCATAAAGTGCTGGAAGCTGAGTCCACGGCATCCATAGAAGAGAGTAGAGGCCACCAGTGGGTCCAGCGCCTGGTCTCCGACGTAAGTTACCGCTGAAAAATTATCGATTTTTCTAACTGAAAATCGATAATCGATTAATTACTCGCTGTGAACACGGCGGCCATGAAAAACGCGGGGAAAACGAAGCGGACTCTCGAGTCGCGAGCATCGGAAGTGGCTCGAGAGAGCACGTGGCGGACGATGAAAGTGCCGATGAGCTCGAATGCCACGTGGTAGTAGAGGGGGTACTGTAATTAAAGAGGTATTGATTTTTACAAGATTATCGATTAATTTTGGAAGTTTTCCTCACCGGATGATTGAATCCACACGACTCCATCATTCCGAGAATGTCCGAGTGAGCATCGGAGGTGCTGTAGGCTCGGAGCCAAATGTTACGGGCGAAGGTGAATGCCAAATAACCCGCCGAGAACTGTGCGACAATGGTTTGAAGCAGTTCGGAGAATCTGGAAGGTTTTGTGTACTTCTCTATTTTTGTGGACAACATTAGAAAAAAACTTAACATTGATTTTTCGACTTTGTGGTTAGACATTTCAAAAATCCGCTTTGACAGTCTTCTTCCCCTTGAAAAACTGCACAAATTTGTCGAAGGAATTTTTGAAATATCTTCAACGAGCGCCAAAATACACAAAAAAGCAAGGATGGCCTAGAAAACGCACTGATGGATTTCTCTTCCCCGTGTTTTTCTCGAAATCCAGACGGTATTTCAAAAATTCCCTCGACAGTTTTGTTCAATTTTTCATTCTGAATCGATCTATCAAACCAATTCCACCTAAAGACCCTTCCCAACCCTAATAAATTCCAAAAACTCACTTCAACTTGCCAAACACAAACTGCTCGAGTGGCGCGAGCGGTGTGATGAAAGCCGTTCGGTTGCAGAGCGCAAAAACGAGCCCCATCGAGAAGAGGGTGAAGGCGAACGCTTTGCGGCCGAGGTGGATGTCGATGACGGCTGGAATCGGGTTACTGTAGGTGGGTGGGGGTACGCAATGTGTCGTGAGGTTTGGTGTAAGGGGGAATAGGTGAAAATGGAGGTTTCAGCTGGGGATTTTGAAGTTTCCGGGGTTTTGGAGGTCGTTGATTTTGAATTCAATGTCAAAAATGGAAAATAGCTAATGGAATCGTATGAAAGTGCAGTTTCCAGGTGAAAATCTGGTTTCCGATAGTTTTTGTGCTTTTTTTTGGAAAATAAAGAGGGAATAAGAATAATTTAGAGGACAATTTTGTTTTTTATCATTCTGCTTTTTAGATTCTGCTTTTAAATTTCTGAAAAATCAATGAAATTTAATAAAAAAAATCAATAAAACGAAATTTTAATTTTTTTACCATGCAATTTCAACATTTTCAAAAATCTCAAAAATCCACCTCTCCCCCTTTCCTCCCCCAGCTTCACCGCGCACCTGTACCCAATCCTCCCTCTCGCCGAACTATCCCCCGTGGCCGAGTGGCGCATGCGCTTGCCACTCGCTACGCACCTCCCCGGTTCGACCCCCTTTACTTCCTATTAGTTTTTGCTCACTACCCACCATTCTCATAAATCGTCGTGGTCACCTGGAGGGTGCCGATGAACTCGATGGCCATTCGGTGCGCCGTGCCTTTCCGGTCCAACACGGCGTCTGCCACGTGACGGAGCGCCTCGCAAACGACGATCACAGTGAAGTAGTAGATGACGGCGTCTGCCAGCTCACCCGGTATTTCCATCTGTAAGTTTGAATAAAAAAGAGAAAAAGTAGGTCAAAAATAGTATGAATTTTTGTCACGATTTATTTGTAATCAGTGATGACTAGAAACTAGAAGATAACAACGGAAAGAGAGAACTGATAAGAGAGAAAGGGAGACGCAGACAGCGAGAAATGTTGAAATGGCTCGTCAGGTGGCGAGTAACAATTATCACATTAGTGCAAGTGCGCTCTAATGCTAACCTTTAGATTTCATTAGTTTTTGAGTAAAAAACTTATGAAAATCCACCTGAAAGTGAGAAAAACGAGCGAGAAAAGTGAGGGAGAGACGGAGAGAGAGTGACACATGAAAAATGCATGTTTGTTTTGGTAGGTCAAACTATACATATGCGTCTGGGAAAGTATACAAACAGTTTTAGTGAAAAAATTGGAAAAATTCGAAAAAAGTGGAAGAAATTGGAAAAAATAGGAAAAAATCAATAAAATCCGAAAAATTCAAATTTTTTAACGTTATCCAAATTTTTTGAAAAATTTCAAGTTTCCAATTCATCTCCCCTCCCCCTCCCGGAACACCGCGCTTATCACCGCCCTCCGAACGAGCTGCACGCTGTGGCAGCGTGGCCGAGTGGCGCACGCAGTTGACTTGCGCTCGGAGGTGCCCTGGTTCGAGTCCGCACTATGCAACATCGGTTTTGCCAGCCGAGAACGTGACTGTGGGCACGGCCAAAAATTGTTCCTGATTCGATTAGCGGCCAAAAAAAATTGTTGGGGGACAGAGAGAGAGAGAGAGAGAAAAGTGGAATTGATTGAAAAATGTGTCATCTCATTTCCAAAAACAAAAAGTATCCGAAAAAGCAAAGATGATAAGAAACGCAATTATAGGCGTTTCCGGGGAAGAAGAATTGCCAAAAAAATTTCGGGAATTTCGGCCATTTGCCACGTCATAAAATTTAATGGAATTGGCGCTTGTTTTGCGGATGGAACACGAAATTTTACGACTACAGTAATCCCCTGATGACGTCATTTTATTTTTTCCAAGTTTCAGCTTCATCTGAATCTAAAAATCTAAAAATATTACATATTGTGACAAATATTTCTGTTTCTTCGATATTTCTTCGCGGGATGACGTCATTTTTGTCTGGGATGAAATCCTTGAAAAAAAAGTTCCTTGTTTTGTGGATTAACAGATAAAGTTTGAAAATTTTAAATCTTTATTATTATTATTTTCAGAAAAATTCAGAAAAATCAAAAAAATTCAAAAAATTCAAAAAATCCCAAAAATTTAACACACACTCCAAAACCGCCCCCTCCTCGCTCGGACCATCGGCGCTCCCCGCCGACACCGAGCTTATCACCGCCCGCCGCCCCCTCCCCACTCGTCTTCCCGTGGCGCAGTGCGTGTGGGCGCCCTCCCTCGATCCACTGGTTTTTGGTTCGACCCCTCTCCACTCCAATTCGGTTTTGCCTCAATTCCATCACTTCTTGACGCACATGTGATCGACTTCTGACAAACCCTTCTGACATTTGTGAGGGATTATTTACGAGTTTAATCATAGTGTTTCGTAGTTCGCATGATTGCAAAAAGGGTATGGATGGACTGGAAAATAGTTGAAATTGTTTTTGTGGTTTTTTTCGCTCGCTAAATTTCCTGTTTTCAAAGAAATTGGTTGCTCAGTGAGTGTTTTCTCCACGAGAAGTACAAGAAGAGGAAAATAGTGTTTTTCCACTCAAAAACTCGAAATTTCAGCCCAAAAAACTACGAGGACTAGAAAAATCACATTTTGTATTTCTCGTGGACAATTATCTCGGCTCCCTGGCAAAATTTCGAAAAATCCTTCGACCAGTCTCTGAAAAATCTCATTTCAAACCATTTGCTCGAAGGAATTTTCAAAAAACCTCACAAATCACGAGAAAAACACAAAAAAGCAAATCGACTTGTCCACGAGAAGTACACAAATTTGGGTTTCTCTTCCATGGCGTTTCCGGCACAAAAATGGAGGAATTTCAAAAATTCCTTCGATGATTTTGTGCAGTTTTTCATGGTGAATACGATGGTAAAAACAGATTTTGAAAATATTGAAAACTGACGGAGAAAAACTCAAAAAACCGATTTCTCAAAATGTCGATCCCTTTTTCCCCGAAAAAACTACCGTACTCCTGGTTTCCACCATATTAGTTCAACTAATTGCTCATCCAAAGTCAATTGTCTCCAATATTGTTCGGTCGGCGCCGACATTTGAAATTTGACACTGCACCGCACCTCGTACCTACCGTAATCCGCCCTAATTACCCTAATTATCGGTCCACTTTGTTCAAGTGGAAGCGAATATGGATTACTGTAGTTTTTGAAGAGACTACAAACTACAAACCTACTTTTTTCATCTGATCGTAAATGTATCCTGAGGGGTGTCCGGATTAGGGCCTTTTTACGTGACGGGTACATCCCAATTTTTTTCAATTTTTCCAATTTTTTGCGGGGAAAAACAAATAAAAATCAAGGAAAAGGTTAATGGGTGGGTTTTGCAAAAGAATCTGCAAAACGGCTCGTCCAAAAGAAGTACACGAATGGTGGCCGTGGTTTTGCAGGTTCTATTGATTTTTCTCAATTTTCATTGAGAATTTCACAAATCTATTATATACATCTTGTAGAACATCAAAAACTCTACAAAATTATCGAAGGAATTTTGAAAATCGTGAATCTGTGAGCTGAAAACGACGTGGAAGAGAAATCCAAACTTGTGTAGTTCTCGTGGACAACCCTCTCTATTTTGAAACATTTTTTCTGATCAGACTTTGAAAAATCTATAGAAAACCTAAATTTCCTTTACAAATTCCAGAAAAACCTTCAAAATCTCGTCAAAAACAGGGAAAAACCTGGTGGCCTAACTTTTGCAACCTCGTCCCCCGGTTTTTCTCTGTTCCTAGGGGCTATTTCAAAAATTCCTTCGACAAATTTGTGTAGTTTTTTATGGAGAATCTGGTTGTTTATTTGATTTTGTTTTTTATTTGAAACTTGTAATTTCTTAAGATAAAACAGTTTGAAAACTTTTGAAAGAAAAACTACGCCACCAGTTGTGTACTTCTCGTGGAAAAGTGAATTTCTTAATTTTTCTGGGGTTTTTTTGAGTATCAGGTTAGAAATTTCTGAAAAACTAGAAAAAAAGGAAAATAATTGAATTTTGAAGGTTGTCCACGAGAAGTACAAAACTGTGAACACTTTTTTTTTAGATTTTCAAACAATTTTTTCACAGTCTTATTCAGATTTTCACGGAGATCACGAAAATCATATTATTTTTCCAGAAAAACCAACAAGAAGCTTAGAAAATCACCTCCAAAATTTCGAATTTTGTGTACTCCTCGAGAACAACACCCCCATTCTCTCAATTTCGCTATTCCTCTGATTTATGTCTAATCCCAAAACGGAGCCCCCCAACTCTAAGTCTTCACACACCCATTTCACATTTCGGCTCAAAAAGTGGGCGGAGCGGCGAGCCCCCTCAAAACGAGCTCCGCCCCCAGCTCGCCGAGCCGTCCATCGTCATTTTGAAAAAGCGCGGAGCCTTCTGAATTCCGTCATGCAGTCCGTTCACCTCTTCCGACTCGCCCTCGTCGCCGTCCTCGCGTTGGCAGTTTTCGCAGGTAGGTCAAAAAATGGGTTTTTTTGGGAATTTTTTAAAATTTTTCAAAAATTTTCAAAAATTTTTTAAAATTTTTCTGAAAATGTTTCGACCATCAGGAAGTCGTCCTTGATGGTCTGTTACTAAAAAGTGTCTGTCCGACACATTCTGATCCCTGTCGCCTTTGCATTACTCATTATTGTGCTCTCGTGTTCACCCCCCACACACTCACATTATGAATGCATACTTCTTGAACCTATTTCCGTTTTTTTTGGTTTTATCAGTTGTTAATTAGTGTTGTTAGTCATTTCTGACTATATATAGAAATGAGCACATTTGAGCACATTGGAAAGTGAGTCAAGGGGGCTGATTTAACTGATTTAACGGTCATCACTAGTCCTTTTACAAATCGTCTTGAAAGTTAAACTCAAACGTTTTTAAATTTAATCAATCTACACCGTTCTATGGTCCTTTAAATTATCTATCCATTGATAGTAAAATCAAAACTCTAGCTCATTTGAGCCCTGAGATATAACCTGTTTGAGTTTGGCCTTTTTCATTGCTCTCATCACCTTTTACAAATCACCCTCAAATCTATAGCCAAAGTTGTCCGTTTGTTTTGAAATTTTGAAGTCTCATAGTTCCTCAAATTTACTATCTTTTGATAGTACAACTGAATCCGTAGCTCAACGGAGCCCTGAGTTTTCCCCTAGCAAAATTCACTTTTATCTCAAAACTTTGAGGCTTCATAACTCGAGTCTACCAAATGCGAATAACTTGGTTTTTAGATCAAAATGTGGAGAACTTTGTGTTTAACAAGGATTGAACTGATAACGTTTTGAATTTTGAATCAAAACACTGCTTCATTTACATTTTGATATCTATCTTCAATCCACTTTTGAAGCATCTGAAAAGTTATTTTTTGTTCCAGTTTTTAAAACTGACATAACTTTTTTTCTAATCATGATGAACATTTTGTTTTTATACCATTAGATAGACAATTTTGAGCTCCATTTGATCAAAATAAGATTTAAAATATACAAACACAAAACTCAGAGTCCTAGCCGTTTCCCTGAGGCGCACTGTCAATGACATGGCGCGGCGCCTCAAAACTTCAAATACTGGTATCTCGTTTCAAACTTGAAGTACAAGAAAGATTTTACTATCATTAGATAGACCATTTTTTGCACTATCATGTTGCCAAATTTCATGAAATTTGAAAATATTAACTTGAGGTAGAGGGCGATTTGTAAAGGGCACCTTGCACACTGGGCGCCGTACCTCAAAAAATGAACCCCTCATATCTCCCCTCCCCATCATCGCACAATAATCATTTTACTATCAATAAATAGCGCATTTCCTGTTCTATCATGCCACCAAATTTCATACCAACTGCACATCAACCAACCCCAATAGCCCACAAACTGTGACCAGAACTTTCAGTACTAGACGCTCCACTAGTGAAAATCGCCACTACAGTACTCCCTGACTTTCCTCATTTGTCACGTATCCGCATCCAATAGAATAGATCATAGCCCACACGTTGAAACTCTGACTTCCGGTGTGAAAAGTGAAAGTTCAGCGATCCGTAAAACTCACTTTTTGTGTGGGGACCTCAACTCTTTCAAGTCACCAAAAGTAAGAAAGGGCTTATAGGGAACAAGGTGACAATGATGAATTGTATGATTTGAAAAACGGATGACGTGGTGAGGAAATAGAAGACGTTAGAAATGGATATGGTTGTGAATAGTGACGTGTGGTGTATATGGTGAACTTTCATGGTGTGAAAGAGTGGGTAAATATCTCATGACTAGCCGAAATTATAGGCTAACACTGAAAGTTTATCCCATTTTTCGTACACCCCACTGAATTTGGCGAATTCCGTGTCACTTTCAGATTCGTTTCCTTTTCGCATTTCGCCATAAATGTGTCCAATTAGTCGGTGCTCAGAGCCCCAAAGAGCCCGAGCTCCCGGAGCACATCTGGCCACTAAAGTTTCGAATTAAATTCCACACATGAAACCCCTGATGGATTGGATTATGTCATGAGGACGTCAGAGTTCGGTGGTAGTCGTCACACTTGAAATTCTTTTGTCTCCTCCACCTACACCCAACAACCTTTTGTGAATTCGTCAAGAAGCGGACGAGAAAAAACAAACTGCACTAGAGGGGACTCGAACTTAGGTCCTCTGCCTGACACACCAACAATTTACCACTAGACCACAGACCCCACAAAACAAAGCGCGGGGAGGGCGGTGATATACTTGGGGAAGAGCGGGAAAAGGAGGTCAAAAACTATAAAAAAGGTGTCGAATTTTCAAAATTTTCTCACCCTTCACATAAAACATTCATAAATGGAAATGAGGAAAAACGGAAATACACATATTTATTCACATCTAGGAGGGTGGACAAACTTTTGAATTCGTCACTTTGAAGGGAGCACAAATCTTCATAAAGCTCAAAAATAAAAATATTAAAAAAATGAGAAATTCATATTTCAGAGTACGACGATTACGCCGGTGTGCTCCCGGTGGCTGTCGACGTCGACATGTTCGGCAATTGTGAGTTTTTTCTTTTTCTTTTCTTTTTTTTTTTTTTAATTTTGAGTTTTTGGGGGCTATGGTTGCGTAAAAGGTAAATGAATGTTATATCAATAGAAAGAGCTCAATTTGCTCTATCGATTGATAGTAAAATCAACTTTGTAGCTCAAGAACTCATGGAGTTGTGACCTGTTGAAATTTCAGGCACATCCAGTTGTT
The DNA here is from genome assembly GCA_963572205.1 of Caenorhabditis imperialis. NCBI lineage: Eukaryota > Metazoa > Nematoda > Chromadorea > Rhabditida > Rhabditidae > Caenorhabditis > Caenorhabditis imperialis. The sequence continues at coordinate 2,667,585 of OY751541.1, forward strand.
AAAGGGGGTGTACAAAAATGAGCACAACTTGGCTCTAAATCGAGCATTTGATCTGAAATCGAATACTGGGAAGATAGCGCTCCCAAAACACATGTTCAAAGAATCCTCTTTTCTTTCTGAAATAAACCTGAAAACTAGTTTTTCTGTGTTTCAATGTGTAGAGCAACAAATTATCTACCCATTGATATAAAAATCTAGTCCCAGGAACTTATTTGAGCAAAGTTATGCACTTTTCAAGTTTCCAGTACAAATTTTCGGGTAGAAGTGGACCTCACATCTTTAACTGAGCATAACTTCTTTCAAAATTGCTCAAATTATAGAATCTTTTCACCATGACCTCGAGCACATTGAGCTCTATCCATTGATAGCAAAAACTTTCCCAGAGCTCTATTCCTCAAATAGTTATGACGCATTTTGTGAACCCTGTTTAAGTGTCACTCTATTGCTCATCATAACTTTCTTTATAACTTTCTTCATAATAGTCAGAATTCTATGATCTTTGTACCAAAATCAAGCTCATCATCTTCAGAATCCCCCTATCATTATCGCTATTCCTCAATTTGATTTTCAGACGTGAAAAAAGGCGGCCCGCAAGGACCAATGCGTTTCGGCAAGCGACGCGGCCCATCGGGTCCACTGCGATTCGGCAAGCGCTCCTATCACGCCGCTCCAGAAGACGTCGTCGCGTGGTATCAATGAGAAGAATTCCATCTATACCTTCCTTCTTTATTCCATTCTCGACTGTGCTTGTGTTTCTATGAAATAAATGATGATTTTGTTATATCCTGTCCCCTTTTAGTACAAGTGTCGCACTTCACACCTCTCGGACTGTCCAAACAAATGTGTTTCCGTTCCTAATTGAGTACCGTAACCCTTTCACTCTTTTTCTCTGCGTCTCTTTGTTTTTCTCTCTCTCATTGTCTCTCTGCCTTTGATTTTCCGAGAACAAGAGTGAGAATATTTCAAAATCCGCTAGATATCAATCAGAAGGGGCCTAATGAAAATGAGTTAATCAAGCGTGAAGACGTCGTCGTCGTCGCGAAGAAGACCTCGAAAGCTGTCGAAGGAGAGGAAAAGATAAATCGAGTCGTAAAACTGTCCTTTGTTTTATAGTTTTTTATAGTCCCCAAAGTGCCTAAAAGTGGAACGCGTCGATAAAACAAAAACGAGTCGTCTGGGGGATCTCTACATTCATTTTAGGTATTCTGAAGCGTTGTTACTAAATTCAGAATTCAGAATTCGGAAATCTGATTCAAATTCTGTATAAGAACTGTCTGTATAGCTGCAAAACGATGTTCCAACCACCAATCTGTCGTACAAAATTGAATGCGTCATAACTCGCTCCAAGATTATTGTAGAAAGCTGATTTTTCCATTGATAGACCGAGTAACATGAGATGTACAACTTTGCAGCAGACAACTTTTTATGAAAACCAAAAACAGCGCAAGAAATTTGAATTTTCTGAACCGCACTTCCCGTACATCATTCAATTTGACTAGTGCTAACTTGAATGCTCCATAACTCTGCTCAAAATCATCATAGAGCAGTGATTTTGCTACCAACAGACGGAGCATCATGAGCTCTACAACTTTGCAGTACACCCCTTTTCATGAAATTCAAAAACAACGCGGGAAATTTGAATTTTCCAAAAGACACATTCGTACTGTTATTGGCGGTTTTCAAATGTTCCACTCCTCTCTCTTGTTTTCGATTTCTAGATCCGTACAGTACAAGATTTGTCATGTTTCTCTTTTCCTCTTTTTGTATAGAACATTTAAAATTATTTTAGTGCGAAGCGGAATTTCAGAACTTCGGAGGATCGTACCAACCATCTGTACGATTATGGACCTTTTTAGGAGTGTTAATTAACTCCTTTATAACTCGCTTCAAAATGATCATAGAATGTTGATTTTGGTGATGATAGATAGAGAAACATGAGCTCTACAACTTTGCAGTACATCACTTTTTCTGTAATTTGAAACCAGCGCGGAAAATTTAAATTTTCTGAACCGCACTTTCAGTGACTTTAATGAACCTTCAAGAATTTCAAAAACTTCCCAGCTATTCTCGAATTTCTATTGCTCTTATTATAACAGTTTGATAGATTACACACTTTTCCATTTCTCTATACAGTGGTTAGCAGGATAAACCCCACCACAGCGGAATCCCGGAGCATCGTTCCAACCACCTATCTGTCTAGTGTCAGGTGCTAACTTGAATGCATCATAACTCTGCTCAAAATCATTATAGAGTATTGCTTTTTTGAGTGATAGATGCAGAAATTTGTCTTCTACAAATTTGTAGTTGACAACTTGAAAATAGCGCGGGAATTTTAAATTTTCTGAACCGCACTTCTAGTACATCGTTCAATCCGTCTCCAGTTAATTGGAAAGCCTCATAACTCGGCTCAAAATCATCATTGCATATTGATTTTTCTACCAGTAGACGGAGAGAAAAGAGCTCTACAACTTTGTAGTTGGCAACTTTTTACGAACGTTCAAAATGCGCGGGAAATTTGAATTTTCTAGTTCCTATTCAAAAAAGCAAAAAAGCGAAAAAAGTAGCAGCTCGAAATCTGAAGAGAGCGACTCCATGACAGCACGATGCTCCACCGGGACGAACTGTCAAAGGACGGCTCTCTTCAGCTTTGTCGCCGTCTCAAACTCACCGTCCTCTTCTTCTTCATTGAACGTCTTCCAACTTCCAACTTCCTCCATATTCGAAATCAGAAAACAGGGAGAAAGAATAGGTTGGGGGTGCGCGCGAATGGAGTGAGTGAATGAGACTGTGAGAGGAGGCCCGAAGGATACAGGCAGAGTGGGCGTGGCCAAGGGGGCGGCGCTTCGGCGGGAGTTAACAAGCGTGACGGGGGAGGTGAAAGGGAGATTAGGAGTGGTACGGTAGGTCTTCTGGATATAGATAGGTGAATTCAGGAGAGTAGAATATGATACTGACAATGAGTTTATTATGAGCTCACTATGAGCTCACTCTCAGTCTCGCGCCAAAAAACCCTTGGCACGCTGCCAAGTCCAATAGAGCGCATTTGCATCACCACAATCCCTCTGATTTTCAGTTCCTCATAACTCCGCCCATTTTTACTCTTTTTGAGTGTAATTTTTTGGAGAAACACATCGATTTTAGAGCTACAAGTTGCTAATGGAATGAGCATCAATTAAACTTGAGATAACTCCGCCCATTTTGATATTCATTCTATTATCAATTTGCAGCCCTAGAATCGATGAGTATTTCCAGAAAATTTGATCCAAAAAGAGCAAAAATTGGTGGAGTTATAAGGAACGGAAAATCAGGAGAATTGTGGTGATGCAAACGCGCTCTATTGGACAGACAGGACTTGCCATCGTGCCAAATTGAAAAACCACACCAATTTCTGGCCTAGAATTTCCTCTTCCACTATTCAAAACCTACTCCTATCTGCGCCTCCTCTCTATCTCATCCCTCTGATCTGCGATGTACTCGTCAATCAAAACACTTATCGAAAACCCTCCTAGTGATCGGTATCGTCTGGTCGCCAGCAGAAATGGATACTTTTCAATTCTCTCCATCTCGAACACATCAAAAATCCTATTTGAATTGCGAGTGCGAAAACGGAAGGAGCCCCTCTCCCGTGCACACACACACAGTGTACATTGAATAGAAGTGAAATGAAAGAAATACATGGCGAATACAAAAGACGGCCGCGAGAACAAGAAGGAGAAGAAGGAGGTGTTTGTTTGGGGGAGGAGAATGACAAAGTGTCTGTCGAGTGTGCACTTTTGCTACTGTAATGTTTTCTTGTGTGGAGGGGAGAGGGTGATGACGAAGAGCTTCAGCGTTTGGACTGTACTTTGTGGTCAGAGAGTCGGAAAAGAGCAAAGATGGGGTCTAAAATTAGCAAATTTTGAGATTTCCTAATGGTTTGATAGACAAAGAGCATCTTCATCACACTTAAACTTCAAATGAGCATAACTTTGCTCCAAAAAGAGCAAAATTTCCCACTTTCAGAGCATTTGATAGCCAATGAGCGTTTTCATCAAATTTTGACTTAAAAGTGCACATTTGGGCTTTAAAATGAGCAAAAATGGCAATTTTTGTAGCATTTGATAGATTTATTCAGTTTCAGAGCATAATTGGGCTCCAAGATGAACAAATTTCTCAATTTTTAGAGCATCTGATGGACAATGAGCATCTTCATCATACTGAAACTCTAAAAGAGCACATCTCGGCTCAAAATTGAGCTGGAGCACTGAAAACTGGAGCTTATTAACTCAATATTCATAATAAACTAATAAAACTGTATTCAGTGTCAGTTTTCGAGATCTTTCACTAAAAATATCCAAATTCTTGTACGTTTCAAAAAATGAGCACAACCTGGCTCCAAATTGAGCTCATTTTCTCTAGTTTCCAGTGTAAGAGATACTATCAATTTGTTTCTGAAAACAAAACTCCTAGAATCTAAATATGCTCCAAATTCACGATCTTTTCTGCTTTTTACCAATCTCTATCCCCCTAACATGCTCATCTCTGCTCCAAAATGCTCCAAAACCCCACTTTCCTCTACCATACCATTCACACTCTATTCAAAAAGCGAAAAAGTTCACCAAAAGTGCAACGGCCGTGTTCCCATATTACTCAAAGTGTCCTTTCCCTCGGCCCGTTGTCTCTCTCTTTCAAAAGTGTGAACCCGACAGTGTTTTGTCGGAAGAAGAAGAAGTGGTAGTCGTCGAAGAAGGCGTCAAATGAATAAACGGTCACGGCTGTGAAGTGAGGGCAAAGACCTTGGTTATATCGCCTAATTGCCAACATTTATAGTCTCGCGCTTCTCTCGCACTCTCTTCTCGCCGCCGTGCTAAACGGACGGCTCTCGTCGATCGGTGTTAATGGTTGGCCGCAATAAGGAGACCGTCTCGAGATTGGAAGAAGAAGACGTCTAACAAGGAAAAAGTAGAAGACGTGGGATAAAATGGGGATTTTATCAGGAGACAAGTTCATGTTTTGAGCCACTCGTTCATCCAGTCCAACAGTCCGCCACGTCTTTTCGGTTTTTTCACGATTCGCGCCACTTTTTTGCCGGTTATTCTGCAATTTCTTTTTAATTTTACAATTTTCAGATAAAGATGGAATAGGTTTTTGGAGCATGTTTTGAAACAAAAATGAACAAATAGTGCGTCTAAACGTGATTATAGAGCGTGTTTTCGAGAAAAGTGCGTAGAAAAGCATGTTTTTCAACAGAAAACGTTCCTAGAAACGTTTAGTGCGTCAAAGTTGGAATATGGAGCGTGTTTCGGATAGAAGAGCGTAAAAATTGTGTGGAGCGTATTTTGACGCACAAATGGGTATTTTGACGCACAAGAGCCTGTTTCGACGCATAAGAGCGTATTTCAACGCACCAGAGCGTATTTCAACGCACAGAAGCATATTTCGACGCACTAAAGCGTGTTTTGACGCACAGAAACGTATTTTCAAGCACTAAATCGTGTTTTTCCGCACAAAAGCGTATTTCAACGCAAAAGAGCGCGTTCAGACGCACAAAAGCGTACTTCGACGCACAGGAGCGTATTTCGACGCACAAACGCATGTTTAAGCGCAAAACAGCGTGTTTCAACGCACAAGAGCGTATTTTGACGCACTAAACCGTTTTTCAACGCACAAGAGCGTGTTCAAACTCAAAATTCTCTCAAATTCCACCAACTTTCCCATGTAAATCGGCAAATGTCGATGATAATCCCAGAGAATTGCACAAAACGGGAACGTCACAATTTCAGTGCTCAAATTGGTCGGCACCGATGAGTGCTCTTCAGTGTCTCTGAAATCATCATTCTCAAGTCTGTTGCGAGTGAAAAATCAATAAAAAGGTATTACTCAGTTTTCGGCGTATTATAAAAGTTGAGGTACGAGAACTGCTGAAAATGGGAGACGTCGCGATCTCCACCAAATTGTGGCACCGCCGCGTCGTTCGCCAAATCGCCATAGCCACCTTTGCCGAATATCTCCTCCACGTCGGCCACCTCCTATTGATTTATTGATTTTGTTCTTTTTTTCATAATTTTCTTAAAAATCACCCTCAAAAACTCGGCCACCCGACTCGGCCCAAAATCATCTTCATTCCAGTGCGGATAGTAGATCGAGCTCTTCTCAATGTCCGCCGAGCCGACTCGTCGCACAATGCACGGGCTCTTTTCCACGTGAAGTCCGATGTGATCGCGGATCTGGTCGAAGGAGCACAGGGTGCGCGAGAAGTCGTAGATGAACACCATGTGCAGATTGGGGTGCATTGTTGGCAGGATTATCGTGTTCCACGCTGGAAAAGTGTGTTTTCCACGAGAAGTACACGAGTGGTGGCCGGAAATCGTCCGATTTCTACTTTTCTATGAATTCAGGTGCAGTTCTCATGGATTTTGAGATGTTTAACATTGAATTTTGCTCTTTTTTGCTCACTTTTCGAGTTCTTCTTTTTTAGATAGTGAATATGAGCTCATTCGTGCAATCTGTCCAAGAACAACGAATAAAATGTGAAAATATGAGAAGTTAGGCCAGTTCGAGTGCAAATTGCCGATTTTTCTCAATTTTCGACGATTTTTCTTCAAATTTTATGGTTTTTTCGGGTTTTTCAGTTAAAAACCCAAAAAAAGCATAAAATTTGAAAATAAATCGGAAAAAATTTGGGAAAATTTGAAAAATTTTCAACAGTAGTTGGTCTAACTTCTCCAACTTTCACATTTTCATCGTATCTCCAGGCAAAATTGAACGGATTCAAAACCGTGTACTTCTCGTGGACAATTTTGCTTATATTGCAAAAATGGTCAAAATTCTCAAATCCGATAGGATTTTTTGTGTATTTCTTGCCAAATATTGAAGATCCGACTTTGGAGTTATTCGAAATCGTGTACTTCTCGTGGAAAAGTCAATATTTCTTTAATTTGTGGAGATAGCTCCGAAATTGTGAATCTTTAATAATTTTGTAGTGTATTTCTAGTGGAAAACTGATTTTTCTCAATTTTTCTCCATATATCACTCACGCATTCTTCCTTCAATATTCGGAAACGTGGTAGCCGTCTTCAATGGTGTAATCCTGTAGTAGTACTTTGCCTGGTGCAAATAGAGCCGTTGTGCGTCGAAAATCTCGGGCATCAGTGCCACCATCGCACTTCCCACCCACACCAACAACGGCGCCTTTCTCACAAACTCCCGCTCCTCGTCATTCTTCCCAGGTTTTGCCTTCCTGTCACTGGTGCCTCTCGACAGATCCTTTTTCTCCTCGTCCCACCCGTTGAACACCTCTCGATCTTTGAACGCGCCCATCATATTATCGTCGGCCCACACACGCAACTCTTTTGCGCCGACGAACAGCTTCATCTCCACCTTGTGACTTCTGAAGGCGGTGAGCGTGTCGAGGTGGAAGAGCACGATGCTCTTCGGATGGCACACTACGCGACGGGAAGTCGTGATTTTGCCGGGAAGGGTGTAGTCGGTTGTTTCCTCGCGCCACTTTTTGATGAATTTGACAGTCGAGTCCAGTAGGGCTTTGTACTGTTAATTGGCTAATTAGGGTAATTAAGCAATAATTTAGTGGTTTGAGCAATTTTGAGCAAAATTTAGTAAAAAAATGCTCGAAATTTCCTCTTTTTTGCATTTTCTCCACAAATTTCCCTAATTATGCAATTTACCCTAATTATCTCCAATTAATTCCAACCTGCATGTGATTGGAGACCTCTCCGGCGCTCGCATTCCACCCGAATTCTCTCCTCAATCCGATCGTTTTGTCGGGACAAACGGACAAGAGGAACGAGAGTTGCGAGATGAATTGCGATGTGCTCAGGAAGAACGAGTGATCCGAATCGAGCATTGCTCTGTGAATAGGGGGTTGTGTAAGTGCTCAAAAGTGGGCGGAGCTTGATTGAAAAATGAAATTTTTGCGATAAAAATTTCTTGAATCCAAGAAAACTCCGCTCATTTTTGAGTACTTTTTGAGTGTTCTTTAAAAATGTTAGTTTCAGAAGATCGTGAAAAAGTTTATCAAAACTCGTTAAAAATTTTAAAAATTAAAGATTTTCGTTGAAATTCGTGTCCTTCGAAGCTCCGCCCATTTTAGAAGATCTGGAATAAAGCCTACCCATAAAGTCGATAAGAGAGCTGCATCCATCGATTGACAAACTGAAAAGTTGAATTTTTCCAATTTTTAGTGAAAACTTTCAAAAAATTTGTAAAAAAAAAGTTCAAAAATGCTCAAAAAGCATGAAAATCTTGAGAAAAAAGAGCAAACCGAAGCGGAAAGAGCTCCAGCGTTCAGAATATCGTCAAACGGATCCGACGGCGTTTTCATCGGCACCAAATCGACGCGCTCTTCCGCCATTCTCCCACCAAAATGCCAACTTTTCCCCCCGAAAAAAAACGACACGTCATAGTGGAATTACCGTGACCTCGCGGGTCACGTTTATTCTTCGTCTAGTGCACGAGAAAAAACAAAGCGTGAAATGGCACAGTGCGCATGGTACTGGATGGTTAGGGGAACATGTAAATATATGCAAATATAAAGTTTGAGGGGGCGTGGCCAGGGGGCATATTAAAAGCAACAATAAAACATCGGCACGTGAAGTGTGTAGTGGGTCGTCGTTTTGAACGCGTCGCACACGGCTTCACGGATTTCGCCGTCGTTGGTGGAGGACGCGATGAATTCCGAAATGGAGGTGAGCACGTCTTCTATCATTCCAGAATCACGACCGTCGTAGAACATTTGAAGACACTTTATCAATATTTCCGTTTGGACCACATTGGCTTTTGGCTGGAATTTTGGAGATTTTCAGTGAAATTTATTAGAATTTTGTTTTTCGCTGGAAATGTGATTTTGGGTTTAAAAATTGAAAAATCCAATGTGAGAAATCGTGAATTTCATGGGATTTTGAAGAATTTACATGAAAATGTGATTTTTTATGTAAAATCTGCGGAATCATGCATTATTTTCATGAAATTCAGCTTTTTTTTTGTAAAATTTTGTATTTTCTTGGAATTTGAAGGATTATCACTGGGAAAATGTGATTTTTTCGAATTAAACTCGATAAAATCAGTTAAAGCACTCATTTTATGAAGAAAATCTCGAATAATCGCATTTTTCAGTGATAATCGTAAAAATTCCGAGAAAAACATTAATTTTCGGGAAAAAGCTGAAAAAAATACAAAATTTCATACGAAAATTTCACTTTTCTAGAAAAAAACAGAGAAAAAACTCTAAAAACCGCAAAAATCGTCGCCGCACCTTTTCCGGAACAAAAATCGCGGTGACATCCGCAATTTCGTGCGTCTCATCCATCTGCTCGCTCTCGGAGCTTTCTTCCGCCGGATCATTGCGCTCCTCAACAACTCCGTCCTCATAGGGCGGAGTCGCCGATCTGAACGACTCGTTGTGAGCCTCCTGCTCTTTTTGCTCTCCCAACTCGACAACGTCTTCATCGAAAGTGACGACTCGCACTGACACCGGTTTCGAGACGGATGTCTTGCTTTGAGTGGAGGATTCGGACATCACGGAGCCGCCACGTGGCGATGGAGCATTGTTCAGAATGAGTTGAGCCACTTCGAGTGAAAGGACTTCGAGCTCGTCGCTTTTCTTCATTTTGCCAATGTGCTCTGGAAGGAAAATGATGATTTTGACACGATCTGACGAAAAATTGCAGACTTGATGCTCAAAATGCTAGTTTTTGGCACCGAATCAGTAATTTATCGGTGTATCGGTCAGAGATTACTGTAGACAGTTTTGTATTTCTTTCGGACAATCTAGCCTCGATTTTACCAAATTTCTACATCAAATTACGGTATTCAATAACGATGTAAACGCGCTCTATTGCGACAAAGTGAAAAATTTGATTTTTTCACTTTGTCACAATAGAGCGCGTTTACATCGTAACTGAATACAGTAATTTGATAAAGAAATATGGTGAAATCTAGGGTAGATTGTCCGAGAGGAGTACAAATGTTTACAGTAATCTTAAAACGTAATAAAACCGAAAAAAAAATATTCGCTGCTTTTTGGCGCGCAAAATCGAACCTTTCTGCACAAACTCAAAGTCCTGCGCCCTCTGCTCCTTTCTCACATAATCTTGCAGCGTGTCGCGGATCAAGGCCTGATAGGCATCCACCGACTCCTTGGCGAGCTCCTTCACATAGGAATGCGCTTTGACGCGATTCTCCTCCATCGTCTGGATGAACTTCTCCACTCGCTCTTTTTTGGACATCCATTCAGAACACGTCAGAGAGCTTGACAGGTAGTCTTCGAATTTGGGCTGGAAATTCGATTTTGGCATTTCCACATTCGAAAAAGCTCTTAAAATGCTCAAAATGGGCGTGGCTTGATATTGAAATCGTCAAATTTGAATAAATTGATTTTATTCTAGAAATTGTGTCACTGATCTGACACCGCTGATTCTGATTCTGATGCTGAATCTAAATCTGAAGTCAGAATTTCTGTAATTGATCTCAATTTTGAGAAAAAGTCAAAGCCGTTTCAGCACTATTTTCCCCCATCTCTCACTATGAAAAGGTAGAGAAAATAGTGCTGAAAACGGCTTTGATCCTTTCTCAAAAAAGAGATCAATTATAGAAGTGCTGACTTTAGATTCAGATTCAGATTCAGAATCAGAATCAGCATCAGAATCAGCGGTGTCATATCAGTGACAAAATTTGCTAGAAAATGCTCAAAATGAGCATTCCTTATCAGATTTACTAACAATATTCAAGTCTTCCGTGTCAAATTCGCTCTTCATGACAAAATCCATGAGCTTCTCCTGATCGAGATGAGCCGTTTTGGTGTACCTGGCAGTGAGGTCACGAGCCGCCTCCACACTGGTCGTGGAAATGGCCAATGGCAACGCCTGCTTCATAAACTCTCGGTGCCCACAGTGACTTCTATAGTTGGTGCACTGCCCGCAAAAGCGTTTCTGTGCGTTGAAAAAGTGCGTGGGCGTGCCGAACACCTCGCCCGACTTGAGCGCGTACTCGCAAGACGCTTTGGAGCACACGGAGAGCTGGCTCTGCGGCACCATCGTGCGGCAGGTGGAGCACTCGGAGGCGTCGAGGTTCCACGCGGAGATCTTGTCCTCTCGCCACATGGCGGTGCCCTGGGGAAGTGGCGCCGGTTTTGGCGGGAGTTCTGCCTGGGGCTCTGCGGTTTTGGGGCGGGTGGACCAGTTTCCAGGAGTGGTGTTCAGCTTGGACTTATCCATCGCTGGAAGAGCAAGTTTTTTGGAAAAATTGGATAGAAAAGTGTGAAAAAATCTTGTAAAATAGGTAAAATTTCATTGGAAAGTGGAAAAAATGGTGTAAAATTGGGAAATTTTCATTGAAAAGTCGAAAAAATGGTGTAAAATTGGAAAAATGGAAAGAAAATGGAAGAAAACCTGTAAAAAAAGCATTTCCTGATCGAAAATCAAAAATTCGCGGGCAACACTTCTAGAAATTGAGTAGATCAAAATTTTCAAAATTTCAATTTTTTCCTTTTTCTTCAATTTCAACAGATTTTTTTCATCGATTTCTGCTCAACAACCCACCTTTTTTTGATTTTTTTTCAAAAAACTTCAAAAATCCTGAAAAAAATCCTGAAAAACCAACAATTTTAAGCATTTTTCGAGCAAAAAAATTCCAAAAATTCGCAAAAAAAATTTTTTTTTTCAAAAAGCCTCGCGTCCAATAGAGCGAACTTGCAGAGTGTGCAGTTTGCCGTGATCGTGTTTGCACAATTTTTCAAATTCTACCGTAGTTTTGGGATTTTTTTTTTCAATATTTCGGCCTATTTTTCAAATTTCCAAAGTTAGATGCGAATTATTTATTTAAAAAGTCAATAAAAAATTGATAAAAATCGATAAAATCAAGAAAAATCAATGAGAAATTGAGATCTCCCGTTTTCACGCGGAAACAGACTAGCAAAAGCACTAAAATCGGTCAGATATATACAAAAATCGTGGAGAGAGAGAATATGTTGGCCAGCCACCCGAACTGTCAATTTTCATCATCCATCAGCATCAACTCCGAGTTTCAGTCAGGTTAATGCCGTTCGCCGTGTAGATCTCCATTCGCTGCTCCACTTTTTGCTCGACTGGAAGGAAAATCGAATATCCAAAAAGAATTGGAAAGGAAAAGGAAGAGCTCACCCATCAAATCAATTTTCCTGCCAAGAGCCAATGAAAAGGCGACAAGAGCCAGCGAGAGGAGCGTCATCGCCACCGCCACGAATCCCACCACTCGCTTCACCCTTTTCTGGTTGTGCTCCTGAAAAAATATGAAAATTGTTTGGTTTCAGTGAAATTTTTAGATTTTTGTGGGAAAAATTGACATTGGAGCACAATTGGAGCACCAAAATGTCAGAAAAAGTGGGAATTTTGCTTAAAATTTCGAAATTTTCGCTCAAATAAAGAAATTTCGATGAAAAATCGATTTTTCATGAAAAATTGTAATTTTTCTGCAGATTTCGTAAAAATTTCACTTTTTCTGTTCAATAATTGAATTTTTCATGGAAAAAACATCAAAAATTGCAAAAAATCGAGTAAAAACAGCAAATTTCCATAATTTTGACTATTTTTCAAGTAAAATTGCGATTTTCACTCCATTTGTTTGAAATTTCCACTGAAAAGTACAATTTCCACCTAAGAATACGAATTTATCGCTCAATTTTGTTCAAAAATCGAAAAATTGACATTTTCCATTATTATTCCGATTGATGGAAGCGTATCGCGCTCCACTGTACAAAAAAAGGCGGGAAAACTTTAGAATTTTAATTTTTCTAGTGAATTTCTATGAAAAATCGGATTTTCAGTAAAGTTTTAGCCAAAATCTTCAAAATTTTCCAAAAAAAAATTCAAAAATTTCCTTCGAAAAACACGAGCACATTTCGTGCTCGCATAAATTAGCGCTCTCAGATTTTGACGTCTTCCCACACCGGAATTCGCATGTTTAATTCGATTCCATCATTAATTCACTCGACTTTTGACCCAAACTTTTTCTTCTTTTTTTTTGCTTTTTTTCTCATTCCCCTCAAATCAAGAGAAAAAAAACAAAAAAGACATAAGGAAACGGGGCCGGAAAACAGATGTCAATCCATTCTACGCCGGAGGCGAATGGACAACAAAAATCTCTTCAAAAAAAAAAGAAAAATTTCAAAATGTTTAAATAATGTCTCAGGTAATTTTTGGCAGCTAGTGGGCATCGTAGTGGCCAGCTGCCCACGAAATCGGCCAGTTGCCCGTCTTTTGGGCAGATCTGCCCAGGGCATCTATAAGGCCGGGCGTGGGCTGCTTTTGGGCAGCACTATGGCAGCCAGTGGGCAAGCCACTTGAGGAGGCGGACCATGGCCTAATACAAAGTATAGCGGTGGTCGGAACCCGCAAGTTGTCGGTACACAACTTTATTGACCTCCCACCGCCTCATCTGCTTTCGGACTGAAATTGAGGTGGAATCACCGCTCATAAATACCAGTCTGGCCTCGCGCACGTTTGCAGTTCAATGCATGCAACATGATTTTTGTAATGTTTTTCTCCCGAAAACAAAAATTAGAATTTTTAAAGCTTGAAATTCCCTATTTTCTGAAGTCAATTTTCACAAATGGGCAGGATGTGGGCAGCCATTGGGCAGAGATGAGGCGGAACTTGGGCATGCCCAGCGGCCAGCTGCCCGCAAAAGGGGCCGGCTGCCCAGAGAAAGGGCCAGTTGCCCAGCAAAACGGCAGCCATGCCGACTGGCTGGGGCCCGCCTGCCGTTTTTCTGGGCAACTGGCCTTTTTTGCGGGCAGCTGGCGCAAAATTACCTGAGGTTTCCTAAAGATTACTGTAAGTTGTTATTTCCGTGTGTGCAAAGTGTTAATCCCATCAGTGGCCGGAAAAAGCAGCAAATAATCCGGTTAACCAGAGAGACGCAACTTCCGGCACTGGATTACGGTGGTTTCTCACTTGTTTCAGGGTCTTGGAGCGAAAAAATTTCGAAAAACATCGAAAAATTGAAATTTTTAGTTTTGTAGTTCTCGTGGACAAATGAAAACCGTTTTTCGAATTTTTCTGCGTTCATTGATCAAAATTTCAAATTCTGTTTCGACAGACTTTTAGAAAATCAATAAATCAATAAAATTGTCCAAGGAATTTTCGAAAAATCGATTGAGAGCCCTGGAAAATGGGTGGAAGAGAAATGGTTTTCTAGTCCCCGCGTTTTTCTCGGCGCTTGATCCGAATTTTAAAAATTCCTTCGACAGTTTTATTGATTTTTTGTAGTTCTAGACAAAAAACCTTTAAAATTTAGAACATTTAGCTTCAAGAGCGGGAAAAATAGAAAAAAATTAGTTTGTCCACGAGAAGTACAAAAAACAAAAATTGCTTTTTTCGACATTTCTTTGCTCGCCGAGCATGTCAAAAAAGGTGGTTCTTTGTTCCCTTAAACGCTAAGAGTGAATACACACTTTCCAACCTACAGTAATCCCCCAACTTTTTAATTTCCCGGTCTCTGATTTCTGAACCTTTCTTCTTTTTTTCCTTTTTCCTTTTCTCTCTCCGTGATCATCGCAAATGAGAATCCATTTCCCCTCTCCTCTCCTTTTTTGCTCTTTTCTCATGTGCTCACGGAGCCAAGTGCATCCTTTTCCGTCATCCGATATGGGGTGGAAAACGAGAAGGATACATGACAAAACGAGGGAAAAAAGTTTGTTGGGGGCTGATGAATATGCACATTTTCAAGTTGCAAATATGCTAATTTAGGGGTTCGAATGCGCGGTTTTTTTGCTGAAAACATGTAATCTTACGACAATTTGCAGACTAACAGTAATTTTTGAACAAAAATCAATAAATACGCGAAACTCCGCCCATTTTTGATTTTCATGCGTTTTCTGCAGTTTTTCGGCGAGTTTTTTTGGATTTTCCGCTTAAAATGTGTATTTTCTGTGAGAATTCAGTTAATTTTAGTGTTTTTTACCATGAAAATGGATAAAATCGTCCAAAGTCAACAAAATTTAGCTAGAAAACTGCAAAAAACTAAAATTTTCACTGAAAAATCAAAAGTGGGCGGAGTTTCGCTAATTTATAGATTTTTGTCCGTAAATCGTCGTAAAATGTCGTGTTTTCTCAAAAAAATGTAAAAAATCAATAAATCAGCATTTTCATGGTAAAAATAACGAAAAAATCATAGAAAACTCAAATTTTCACTGAAAAATCAAAAATGGGCGGAGTATCGCTGATTTTTCTATTTTTCTCCGCAAATTGTCGTAAAATGTAGTGTTTTCTCGAAAAAATATTGAAAAAATGCAAAAATTCGCTGATTTTTTAGGTAAAAGTCAAAAGATTATGCAAAAAATAACGAACAATTCATAAAAGCACTAATTTTCCGTAAAAAATGCAAATGTGGGCGGAGTTTCGCTGATTTTTCGATTTTTGTCTGCAAATTGTAATAAAATGTAGTGTTTTCTTGGAAAAAACATCAAAAAATCACCGATTTTTCATTTTCATGATAAAAATAACGGAAAAATCATAGAAAACCATAATTTTCACTGAAAAGTCGAAAAATGGGCGGAGTTTCGCTGATTAATCGATTTTTGTCCGCAAATTGTCGTGAAATTTCATGTTTTCTTGAAAAATTTTCAAATTTTCAGATAAACATACCTTCAACTGTTGAATCTCCACATCCGTCAACTCGTATTCGGCGCCGGCGGGTTGAAGTGCCTCGAAATTTGTGGTTTTTTGAATATTCATCCCTTTTTTTCTTGTTTTTCTGCGAAAAATTGACTATAAATGTGATTTTCAGTCGGAAAGAGCAGCAAAAACATGTTAGAGCACGGGAAAATGAGCAAAAAAGGGGAGGAATAAGAAGAAGAAGTCGGAAGAGTGGAAGAGACGACGCAGGGCAAAAACAAGTCGGCGGCGAGCAGAAAAAAAAGCGGGAGGGATTGGCAAGAAGTGGGCGGAGTCGGAGAGCATCGCATTCTGATAGAGATTTGAGCAACGAGATAGAGAGTTTGGAGGCTCCGCCCCTTGCAAAGTGTGATTTGGTCGGGTGGAAGAGAAAAAGTTAGGCCATCTGGACTAGATTTATACCGCTTTTCGTAAATTTTGATGGTTTTCTATGATTTTTTGACTAAAAATCATTAGAAAGTTCATTTTTTGTAGTTTTTTCTAGGAAAAACTCGAAAAATTGTCAAATTTAAAATCTGGCCTAACTTTTCCTCTTCCACTTGCTGAAAACCCTGCCGCAGTTTGCAAAAACTCAAAATTTTCCACTTTTCCATATTGTATTGTCAAAAAAATAAAGATGCGACACGAGACGAGCGCGCGAAGCCCAGCGATTAAAAAAAATAGGCTCCACCTTTTTTTGCACCGCTGCGGCGCGCGTTTTTAAAAATTGATTTTCTCGGTGACGACAAAATTTTTCTTAGATTTTTTAACTTTGAATCCAAGAGAATTAATTTCCTAATAGGGAAATTCAGGAAAAAGTTACAAAAAATTCAAGAAATTGCCAAAAATCCGATATCAAGAAAGTGCGGCGCGGTGCCGACCGGAGGAGGCGGGGCCTATTTTTTCAACTCGCTCGGTTTCGCGCGCTCGTCTCGTGTCGCATCTTTATTTTTTTGACAATAGAACAGTTTCTGAACAAATATGAACAAAATAAACTCCTCCAGTAACTCCAAATATTGAAAGGATCGTAACTCGGCTCAAAAAAGAGCTAGAAAAATCATTTTACCACCAAATTAAAGCTTTTTTCCATTGAACCATGATAAAGATGAAGTTTAGCTACAGTTTGGTGGTAAAACCATGCTTTTATCATTATTCTGAGCAAAGCTACGACAATTTTGAATTTGGCGGGTAGAAAAGATCAAAACTTTGAAGCTAATGTAACTCGGTCCAGAAAAGAGCTAGAGAAGTGGTTTTACCATCAAAATATAGATATTTTTGTTTGGAATCTTAATAAATCAAGTAATCAGCAACATTTTGATAGTAAAATCATGATTTTCCTATTTATAAGAGCAAAGTTACAACTATTTCAAATTTTGAGCTCAAAATAGCATAACTCGGTTCAAAAAACCGCTAGAGAAGTGATTTTACCATCAAATGATAGCCTTTTTTGTAATTAATCATGATAAAACAAGTAATTATCTACAAATTGGTAGTAAAATCATAAATTACCCATTTTTCAGAGCAAAGTTATGACAATTTTAAATTTGGCGGGTAAAAGATATAAAAAAACTTCAAAGCACTGTAAATCGGTGGAGAAAAATGATATAAAAGTTATTTTACTATCAAAATGAAGCTAATCATTTGTTGTTCATTATGGACTGCAGGGGATGTGATCGTGGTTGGGGGACGAGGTTGAAAAACAGGAAAAACCTAGGCCATCTAGTGAAAATTTGGATTTTTCTGGTTTTTCTGCATTTATCATCAATTTCTACATATTATTGTACTATTTTTTTGCAACAAAATATAAAAAACTACTGGAAAACTACCTAGAATCTGGAAACATTATCAAATTAAGCCAAAAAACGTGGTTATCCTTACATGGCCTAACTTTCTCAACCTCGTCCACCCCAAGGTTCAACAAATCACGAACCCCTGCAGATCAAAAAAAGAGCATCGTCCGCCCTCAAAAAAGGCTTCTTCCACTTGAAGTCATCGGACGACGGCTCATCATCTCCCACTTCATATCAACGGCGTCGAGCAGCCGCCGGAAGAGGGGGAGAGAAAAAGAGCAGCACAATTTGTGACGTCGTCCATATATATCCCGTGAGTGTCTCTCTGTGTGTGCATCTTATTGGCTGGGCTCCGCGAGCAGCCTTTTCTGGAAATGATGAACGGAGCAAGTGGGGGGTTGAGGAGTACAATTTTGTGCAAAATCTTTGGGTCTTTTGGCTCCTGGAGCTCTTATTCGTATAAAAAACAACAATATTTATCAGAAAACACACAAAAGCTCCCAAAAGCATCCAAATTCGTCGAAAAAACCGAGAAAAACAACATTTTCATCTCGTGTAGTTCTCGTGGACAAGTCAAAACCGTTTTCTTCATTTTTCCAGCTTGCCAATCACAATTTCAATGATCTAACTCGATAATCTTATTCAAAATTAAAAAATAAACATTTCTGTCGAAGGATTTTTCAAAAAACTCACAGAGGGCCGAGAAAAACGTGGGGACTAGAAAACCATTTCTCTTCCACGCGGTTTTCAGAGCCCCTTTCAGGTTTTTCAGAATTTCCTTTGATAAAAACGTTTATAACAAGTTTTTTGATAAGACTATCAAAAAGAAAAACTTTGAAAACCATTAAAAACGGAGAACAATCAAGAAAACTGTTTTGACTTGTCCACGAGAAGTACAAAATGGGAAATCCCTTGTTTTTTGAGTTTTTTCAAATTTTTTTTTGAAAAATGTATAGTTTTCGATGGAGAAGAAGAAAATAACAGTTGAATTTTGTGGAACCTAATAAAAATACAAAAAAAAATGAAAAAAAAAAATTTCAGAAAAAAATTTTTTTCAAAAAATTTTAATAACAGCATCTGACTCAAAACATTGGGCTGAAAGAAGTTTCCAGTGAATACTGAGAAATATATACTAGCTCTGAGAGCTGTAATTACATATGCATAGCTGTGGGAATTTCTTATTTTTCCGCATAAAAGCATTTTTTCTCTCATTCTCACAATGAGTTTGAGTGACATGATGGAACATGGGGAGGAACTGTTCATATTCAGAAGACGTATGAATAGACGATGTGACACGTGTCTTAACGATGTGTCTGAAGACGTCATATCAGAAAACGTAAAGAAACATAGCTATGAGTGACAGTGACTGTTAATTCAGAGAAGAATGATACAAAAACAAAACAGTTTATTGAAATGAAGGAGATTGAAAATTGAAGGTTTTTAAAGCTGCTCAAGAAAGCTACAGTAATTTGTTATCCTGAAATATTAATGTCCCTGTAAATCCGTCAATTTTCAATATTTTTCAATAAAAATAAGTGCATCAGAATCAATAAATTTTTCTCTTTCCAACCATATAAAAATCATTCAGAAATCTAAAAATCATATTTTCAGCTTTTTTTCGTGGCCACGAGCGGTTGGAAAAATGTGAAAACTACAAACTACACATTTGATATTGATTTCTTCATCATTCGAAAGAGAATTTTACGCTGATTTAGAATATCATATTCAATTTGCACAGTTCGTAATTTGAACAATTTTAAGGCTGCACTAAGGAAGCTACAGTAATTTCTTATCCTGAAATGTAAATTCTGCTGTAAATCCGTCAGTTTTCAATATTTTCAGATCAAAAAAAGTGCATAAAAATTAGGAAAACTTTCTCTTTCCAAAATGAAAAGCAAACCGGAAAGCCAACAAATTTCCAGGTGAATCGGAAGACGTTGCAAGGAGTGATAAAACTAGTGGTAGAAAAGTTAAAGTTTGAAAAAATGGGTTTTACATTTTCAACTACAGTAAATTTTTATGCTAAAATAGTGATGTTCCTTCAAACTTTTGATCATCTGAACTTTATTACTTTTCCACTCTTTATGACTCTTTTTCTCGCATCCTTAAAACGATTTTCTCTGGAAAAAAAAGGAAATGTGTTTCGTGTTGAATGTCGCTAATCAATCTATGTATCATTTGTAATATGTTTCCATTTTCTTTTCGTTTATTGCCTTTGTTTATACGATGATGTGACCATTGGCCCAACCAGTCCGTCCTTATAAACATTCCACACCCTCCGCTTCTCATTATGTTTCACTTTTTTTGGTATTCTTAATCCTCATTTCATTTTTTGGTCTTTCGACCCTTTTTGCTCTTTTTTGCTCGATTTTTGATGATTTTTCGGATTTTTTCTAATTTTTCTCAATTTTTATCAATTTTTTGCATTTTTCCTCACTTTTTCTTTGAATTTTTTGAAAAACATAAAGAATTATATACCATTCGATAGAGATTTTTACGCTGAATCCAAAAATATAATTTTCTTTTCATTTCACCCACTCCCCATTGAGTTATTCACGTTTTGCTAATCCATGGTGCGCGCTCTCTGCGGCGGCACTCTCGCTGTCTGCGTCTGTTACGAAAAGTACAAAAATTGTTGAGATTTATATTATTCGATGCGGAATTTTGTGTTAAATTTGAATATGATAAGAGTTTTGTGAGAAAATTGAGAAAATCTGGAGAAAATTAGAAAATTCCAAAAAATTCAAAAAAAAATTTTTTTTTGAAATTTCGAAAATCAAGAAATGCTGGAATTGACCTAAATTTAATATCATTGGATAGAAAATTTTACGCTGAATTCAAAAATATAACTTTCTCCCATTTTCACCCATTATCCACTGAGTTATGCACGTTTTGCTAATCCATGGTGCGCGCTCTCTGCGGCGGCACTCTCGCTGTCTGCGTCTATTATAAAATACTCAAAAATAGTTGAGATTTGTACCATTCGACGCGAAATTTTGTGCTAAACATGAATATGATAAGGATTTTGTGAGAAAATTTTGAAAATCTGAAGAAAACTTGGACATTTTCAAAAAAAAAATTAAAAATTTTTTTTTTCGAAAATTTGAAAATCAAGAAATACGGAAACCAACCCAAATTTTATATCACTAGATAGGAAATTTTACGCTGAATTCAAAAATATAACTTTCTTTCTTTTTCACCCATTATCCACTGAGTTATGCACGTTTTACTATCTCGTGGTGCGCACTCTCTGTGGCAGTACCTAGCAATTTTCAAAATCGTTCCAACCCCATCAAATTTTATATGAATTGACGCAGAATTTCATGCCTTTTTTTTCCTTTATGGTTCTGGACAATTTTTCTTTTATCCTTATGTTCAACCCCAATTTAGTTGTATTCTTCCTGCTTTTCTGATTTCCAACTACAGTTTCCCATTTCATCATTCATTTATCTCATTTCCATTCGTTATCAAAAAATCAAACAGCAATTTCTCACTGTATTATCATAATGAATTCAACGTCACTGTATCAAAAAACAATTGAAAAGGAAGGCGTTGGCTCTGAAAATTCACTTTTTCTACAGAATCACCATCTGAAATTCTTCATTTTTTAGAAGTAAGTGTGTCATCATTTTCTTCATAAAATTCTGCGTCGAATGATATAAATATTGTCAAGGTTTTCGGAATTTTGATTTTTTCAGAAGTGCTGCCGCAAAGAGCGCGCACCAAAGTTGAAAACTACTCAAATTTCATAGAAATTTATATCACTAGATAGAGAATTTCACGCTGATTTCAAAAATATAGTTTTCTCCCTATTTCAACCACTGTCCTTAAAGTTATGCTCAATTTACTAATTCCTGGTGCGCGCTCTCTGCGGCAGCACTCTCGTTGTCTGCGTCTATTGCGAAATACTCAAAATTTGATGAGATTTATATCATTTGACGCGGAATTTCGTGCTGAACATGAATATGATAAGGATTTTGAGATAAATTTGGAAAATCTGAAGAATAGATTGACTTTCAACAAAAAATTTTTTTTTTGATAATTTGAAAATTTTTAAAAAATCATAAAATAAGCTAACCTATTTCCATTTTATATCACTAAAAAGCAAATTTTACGCTGAATCCAAAAATATAACTTTCTCTCCAATTCATCAACTTCCCTCAAAGTTATCCACGTTTTACTGCTCCATGGTGCGCGCTCCAAAGTTGAAAACTACTCAAATTTGATAGAAATTTACAAGGGAAGTGTTTGACCTCAAGGGTTGAACTTTTTACCAAATTGATACCATAGGTAGCCGAATGCTCCCTGAGCAAGAATATGAAGTCAGATTTTGCGGAATGCTCCCGTGAGCCGAGATATGGGTCACGTAAGTTTTTACATCTTGCATATCTTTGCAAATAAATCAGCGAAAAAATGTGGCCGAATGGTCGAGGGGTTATCACGTGAGAACAGTAGTAGAAATGCTAATGGTTCAATCTCTCCTTCTTTTCATGATTTTTTGCTAACTTTTTCGGAGTTCCAGAAAACACTGTTTTTGTCACACAGTCTCTCGTTTTCGATGCAAATAGATCAAATAACCATTTTCGAATAACTTGCCGAAAAAAAAATTTGCAAAATTTTTGATCAGTTTCCCCCATAGAAGGCATGACCATTTTTTTGAAAAATTTTTGAGAAAAAAAATGTGATTAATAGAAGCACCTATTAAATCACAATACAGTTTCTGCTTTTTTTCAAAATGCTTCTCGTCTTTTTTTCTGGAACTCCGAAAAAGTTAGCAAAAAATCATGAAAAGAAGGAGAGATTGAACCATTAGCATTTCTACTACTGTTCTCACGTGATAACCCCTCGACCATTCGGCCACATTTTTTCGCTGATTTATTTGCAAAGATATGCAAGATGTAAAAACTTACGTGACCCATATCTCGGCTCACGGGAGCATTCCGCAAAATCTGACTTCATATTCTTGCTCAGGGAGCATTCGGCTACCTATGGTATCAATTTGGTAAAAAGTTCAACCCTTGATGTCAAACACTTCCCTTGTTATATCACTAGATAGAGAATTTCACGCTGATTTCAAAAATATAGTTTTCTCCCTATTTCAACCACTGTCCTTAAAGTTATGCTCAATTTACTAATTCCTGGTGCGCGCTCTCTGCGGCAGCACTCTCGTTGTCTGCGTCTATTGCGAAATACTCAAAATTTGATGAGATTTATATCATTTGACGCGGAATTTCGTGCTGAACATGAATATGATAAGGATTTTGAGATAAATTTGGAAAATCTGAAGAATAGATTGACTTTCAACAAAAAATTTTTTTTTTGATAATTTGAAAATTTTTAAAAAATCATAAAATAAGCTAACCTATTTCCATTTTATATCACTAAAAAGCAAATTTTACGCTGAATCCAAAAATATAACTTTCTCTCCAATTCATCAACTTCCCTCAAAGTTATCCACGTTTTACTGCTCCATGGTGCGCGCTCCCTGCGGCAGCACTTCAAAATTTTCACATTTGCTGAAACCCCATTGATTTTTATATCAATCGACGCAGAATTTTATGCTGAACCTGAATATATTAAAAAATCTGAATGAAAATCAATATTAGAGTAAAAAATAGCCACCCGTTGTGAAAAGTCCTCATGCTCTTGCTCTTGGTGCAAGTCATCTTTTGACGTCACAACAAAAACCTCATTCTAATGAATACTAAAGCGAGAAGAGCTTGTTTTTTCTGTCGGGTGTTTCAGAGCGTTCTGGAGCTCCGAAATGTGCATTTTTGTGAGAAAAATGGGGAAAAAAATTTTTTTTTTTTTTCAATTTTTTTCAAATTTTTTTTTTTCAAAAATCAATTTTTCTAAATTCAGAATTTTATTATTTTTTCATTTATTATTATAAAAACTGATTGCAAAAACTCTATAAATAAGAAAAAATGGTAGAAAAAGTAATAATAAAAAACAGGATGTTATTTTGGCCAAACTGATTACATTTTTCACTTGATTAGGTACTATTTGCACGCGTTTTCTCTGGTTTTGTTGATTTTTTGTTGGTTTGGAGCATTTTGGAGCATTTTCAGTGGAGTTTTCAGTAAATTTTAGTGATTTTGAGATAGTTTTGAAGAAATTAGAGCGAAAAATGAGTATTTTTGATCATTTTTCATAGGAATTTCAAATAAAATGTAAGATTTTTTTTTAATTTTTTGGAGCATTTTGAGACGATTTTTTGTGCAGTTTTCAGTAAATTTTAGTGATTTTGAACTGAAATAAAAGTTAAAATGAGCATTTTGGAGCATTTTTGAGCATTTTTAGTGGATTTTACGAAATTTTTCGGGTTTTTTCAGTGAATTTTTGTGATTTTGAGCGGAAATAACAATTAAAATGAGCATTTTGGAGCATTTTTGGTGGATTTTTCAGCGATTTTTTCAGTTTTTTAGTGATTTTGAGCTGAAAGGAAAGTGAAAATAAGCATTTTTCGTCAAAATTTACTAAAAATATCAATTTTTTCGAGCATTTCGGAGCATTTTCGGTGGATTCTAAATGATTTTTCGTTAAATTTTAGTGATTTTGAGCATATTTTGATCATTTTCAAAGTTTAATTTGATACTTCACTGAAAATATAAGGAAAATTCCACTTTTTGGAGCATTTGGAGCATTCAGAATGCTCAAAAATGCTCCAAAACATCACTTCAATCTTCTGCTTCTTCATTCTCATTAACAAATTCCAATTCTATTCCAAAATGCTCCAAAATGCTCCGAAGACTGTGCCATCTTCATCAATTTCCCACCCAGCTGTCCTTTTCCTTTTCCATTTTCTCCCCATTTTTCGCGCGAAAAATTCTCAATAAAGTTCAATAACGTTCCTCATCTGAAGAGGTCAATTGACAGATGTCGAGTGGTCTATCTTTTTCGAACAAAAACTTTGAAATTTCGAGCTTTTCTTGATATTTTTCACGTTTGAAGCCCTAAAAAGCTTGAAAAGTGTTAAAATCCAGCATATTTACAATCAATAGATAGAGAATTTTACGCTGATTTCAAAAATATAACTATCTTTTTATTTGGACGGCTCTCCGTTGAGTTATGCACGTTTTACAATTCACTGGTGCGCGCTCCTTGCGGCAGCACTCTCGCTGTCTGCGCCTATTACGAAATAGGGTGTTTTTTATATCGATAGGCACAGAATTTTGTGTTTAACATGACTATGATAAAGATTTTGAGAGGAAATATTGAAAATCTGAAGAAAAATTGAAAATTTTCAATAAATCGGGAATAATTTTTTTGTTGAAATTTTTGAAAATTTCGACTGTCGCAAATCAAGATAAATGATTGAAATTTTATATCAATAGATAGAAAATTTTACGCTGAATTCAAAAATATAACTTTCTTCACATGTTCTCCACTCTCCACCAAGTTATCCTTGTTTTACTATCCATTGGTGCGCGCTCCTTGCGGCAGCACTTCAAAGTTTTCAAATTTGCAGAAATCCCATTGATATTTATATCAATCGACGCAGAATTTTATGCTGATTCAGAATATCGTAGTAATTTTTTTGTCTGATGAGGAAAATCTCATGAAAAGTTGAAAAAACTGAATGGCAACAACAATCTCTTTGTTTTCATTTTCATTTTCGCTTGTTTACCCCCTCTCGCGGTCAACATGTGTTTCTCGTTGCCGCGCACGTCCTTCAAATTGTTTCCTCCATTGTTTCCCCTCGAAAAATTTCAGATGAAACGCTACTTGTTCCTCTTCACCCTTCCATGCGTGCTCATCATCCCCATGATCATGTGGCAGACCGACTCCACGGAGCCCAACGATGCTCCGCAGTACTTGAAGCGATCGGTACGATGCTCCAGAATCGTAGTTCATTTTTATGTCTCCAACAGGTCGAATCAGTGTCTTGTGAAGCGAGAATTGCTCGTCTGAACACCACAGTGCCCATTTTGTTGGTGGATTTGGAGCTGTTGGAGCAGATTGACAAAGAAGAGTGTTTGAGGGATACTGGAAGAGCTGTCAAGGTATTCTGAATCTCGAAAATGGTTTCAAATTATAAGGAAATTCAAAAAAATCCAAGAAAAATGCAAACCCGCCGCTTAAACACGCACATCGCTCTCTTTTCTCGGGTGGCCTAGTGGTTAACACTTTTGACTACCGTGCAGAAGGTCACTGGTTCGACCCCTCTGACCTACCAAAGTCTTTTGCCAAGTATCGATGACAATTCTAACTCATTTTCACTCGATTTTCTTTCATTTTTCGCCTTTCTAATCAATTCCAATCAATTTCTAACCGATTTTTTCTCAATTCTCTGTGTTTTCAGATCGGTGTAGACGTGAAGCATCTTGGAGAACACCATCTGCTTGAAGATCCTCGCTTCGAAGTTTTGTATTTCACCAATGACACCAAAAATGACTACCTGGACTTTCGCACCGAGCCGAGAAGGATTATTCCGAAGTGAGCGTATATCTTGAGGAGTATTGATTTTTATAGTGAACGAGTTAGATTTTTGAAATAAGCATGAAATTCTGCATCGATTGATATAAATATCGATTGAATTCGCGCAGTTTTGAGAATTATGTGGTGCGCTCAAAGTGCTGCCGCATGGAGCGCGCACCATTTGACTTAAAACGAGCATAACTCTTGAACCACTGAATGTTATAAAATATAAGTTATAGTTTCAAAATCAGCATGAAATTCTGCATCGATTGATATGAAAATCGATTGATTTCGCGCTGTTTTGAGAATTATGTGGTGCGTGCGAAGTGCTGCCGCAGAGAGCGCGCACCATTTGACTTAAAACGAGCATAACTCTTGAACCACTAATTGTTATAGAATATAAGTTATATTTTTGAAATCAGCATAAAATTCTGAATCGATTGATATAAGTATCAATTGAATTTGCTCAAATTCAAGAGCGCGCAAAGTGCTGCCGCAGAGAGCGCGCACCAATACTCTTAAAACGCGCATAACTCTTGAATCACAAACTTTCATGGAACAAATGTTATATTTTTGAAATCAGCATGAAAATTTCTATCATTCTATCTAAAAATCTATAAAATTTCTTCCAGAAACTTCACAACCCGTTGGATTTCTCGAGTAGAAATCCCCACGAACTTTCCGATTTTTCAAGGCTTCTGGAGAAGATCAAAGTTCATCGAGTGTATGAATCTCTATATTCCAAGACCTGGAGCAAAGGTGATTCATTTTAAATCGATAAAAAAATCAATAAAAATTCCAGGTCCGAATGCAAGCGCGCCCCGCCGCAAACTCATTGGCTCGCCTTCGCGATGAGCTCGTTTCTTTCGGAATGTTCCCATTTCTGAACGGAGGAACGATGCTCGGATGGTACAGAGAGTGCTCCGTCATCCCGCACACTTCTGATATGGATGTGGCCGTGTTCAGCGAGAACTTCAATCATCAGTTCGTCGAGCGGATGCTGGCGAATCAGACCGAGTTTCGGTTGAGCAGAAAGTTCGGAATGGTGGGTTGGAGACTGGTTTTTGAGGGTGGAGGTTGTGAAATTCGAATTCAGCGTGAAATTTGGCGTTGAATGATACTGATATTGACCATATTTAGTGGTTTCACTGATTTGGGAAGTGCCACCGCAGAGAGCGCGCACCATGGCATAGTGAAACAAGGATAACTCAGTGGATAGTGAAAGCAATTCAATGCAAATTATATTTTCACAATCACTATAAAATTCTGCGTTGAATGATACCCATATTCACTAGTTTTAGCAGTTTTTCTGAATTTTGGAGTGCTGCCGCAGAGAGCGCGCACCAATTAACTTCCAACGCTCATAACTCTAGAACCTTTGACTTTTACGCAAAGAAAGTTATGGTTTCAAAATCACCATGAAATTCCGCGTTGAATGATACCCATATTCACTAGTTTTGGCATTTTTTCTGTGGTTTGGAGTGCTGCCGCAGAGAGCGCGCACCAATTAACTTCCAACGCGCATAACTCTAGAACCATTAATTTTTACGGGAAGAAAATTATATTTTTGAAAACAGCATAAAATTCCGCGTTGAATGATACCCATATCGATTGAGTTATTCGTAATAGACGCGACAACGAGAGTGCCTCCGCAGAGAGCGCGCACCACAAACTTCAAAAGCTCATATCTCCGTTCAAAATCATCCAAATCCAATGATATTTATATCATTGGAATAAGCATAAAAAACTCTATCTACATACATTTCCAGGTGAACGACTCGTTCGAAATGACAGTGGCGCCACGTGGCGGCTACAAAGTGTTCATCGACGTGTTCGTAATGTACAAAGCAGTGGAGAACGGCACCGAGTACCATTGGGTGGGCGGAGTCGGCGGTTCGTGTCGATTTACGGGGGGCGATGGGATTACTGTAGTTTTTTTTACAGGCGACGGCACAAAGTACAAGTTCTCGTATCCGTTGTACGATCCGTGGTGCGCGGCGGATTTGTTGGGACACGTGTTCTGGGTGACATGCACGCCAAATGTGAAAGTTGTGGTGAGGGATTACTGTAGGACGGGTTACGGTAGGATTATTGTAGGGGGGGGGGGGGGGGGAGGTGTGTGGGGTACTGAAGTTGTAAAAGGGTTACTGTAGACTAGAGAATACTGTAGTTTCAAGTTTCAACAAATTACTCTACATCAGTTAAACTGTAAATGTGATGGGTTACTGTACCTTGCAAAGGACTACTGTAGTGTTCTGTTTTTTCTCAGGATTACTGTAGTTTTGGAAGGGTTACTGTAGTTTGAATACTGTAAATCAAATATGGACTACTGTAGGCTAAATTTGAATCCTTGTACCTTTAACTTTTCCTGGATTACTGTAGACTTTCGTTTTTTAGAGGATTACTGTAGTTAAAGCACTGTAGATCAGAAATGGATTACTGTAGATATCCCTAGCATACCGTAGGTCAAATATGGATTACTGTAGATTATATTTGAGTTACTGTACCTTTAACTTTTCCTGGATTACTGTAGCCTTTCACGAGTAGATCAAAAACAAGTATTGTGGTTTACTGTAGCATTGACTGTAGATCAAAATGATCTACAGTATCTTGTGAAGGATTACTGTAGGTTACTCAGGTTACTGTAGCTTCATCTAGATTACTGTACCATTCACGAGTAGATCAAAGCCTTCCCCCTCTTTATTTCTTACAAGGGAATGGTCTGATGAGTCCCCGGAGTTCCCTAATGAGACTTATATTATTCAAAAGCTCTTGTTTCAAAAAATCCAGAACTGTAAACCATTTTTCCTACCGAGCTCTGTGAGCCGAGATACAGCCGTCCAAAGATCAGAAAATGTGATTTTTGTGAAACTTTGAGCGTTCATAACTTTTTTCGGAATCAATTTTGTAAAAATTTAACTATATATTCAAGTTTGTCTTTAAATTCTAAATCGAATAATGCAACAATCGGAGAGATCGAAAAAACTGAAAAAGTTTTATGAGTATTTTAAAGTTGGCTATATTCACACGATTATGACAGGAGCTTCGCTTCTAGTGAAAAGTTTATAATTACATTATTCGATTCAGAATTTTGAGACAAATTCGAATATATAGTTAGATTTTTACAAAATTGATTTCGAAAAAAGTTATGAACGCTCAAAGTTTCACAAAAATCACATTTTCTGATCTTTGGCCGGCTGTATCTCGGCTCACAGAGCTCGGTAGGAAAAATGGTTTACAGTTCTGGATTTTTTGAAACAAGAGCTTTTGAATAATATAAGTCTCATTAGGGAACTCCGGGGACTCATCAGACCATTCCCTTGTTAACATTACTGTAGCCTTCCACTTCCCTTACAGTACTTTGACTGTCGGATTACTGTAGCTTACTGTACTTCAGAACGAGTACGGTCAACTGTGGTACCGCGACCATCCGACGAACAAGTACGCGTGGAACTCGTCGGGGAAGAATGTGAAAAAGAATGGCAAGTGGAGCAAGGAGCAGATGAAGACGGTCTACAATGTCTATGGATGACTTCTCCTTTTTATTGATTTTTTTTATTGATTTTTCAATTTTTCCAATTTTCCCATTTTCCCAAATTTTCAGGTCGTTTCGGGTTACTTCTTCATCTCTTTCGTCCTAATTCTAATTCTAATTAATTATCCTTAATTATCCCTAATTAACAATTAATCATACTAATTATTCATAATGTTTATTTCATAAATTGTTGATAATTACCATAATTAAATAATCAATGCAATTAATTAGGTTGAGACCAGAGCACAAGAATGGCGGAAACATCGAATATACACATACAATTGTACCTATTACGGTGTAATTGGGGGTAATTAAGTAATTAAAGGGTTAATTGGGTAATTAACAGGGTAATTAAGTAGTTAATTGGATGCTTAATTGGGCAATTAAGTAATTAAGTATCATAATCCCAAAATCGTCAAATTTCAGTTTTAGAAAGGTGTTCTTAAAGCAGTTCGATAATCAAGAGATAATTGCCCAATTAACTACTTAATTACCATGGCTAATTAGTCAATTAACCAATTAAACGTATCGATTTCGATCAAATGTTCGCATAAAATCGGCGAGTCGCTCATTGGTCGGCGGCACTTCCGAGTGGATCGAACGGATTGAGCCAAAGTCCTGTAATTAGGGGGTAATTAGTGAGATAATTGGGGTAATTAAGTAATTAACTAATTAACCAATTAACGAATTGCCCGAACAGTACAACCCGAGAACGAAAAAACTTGATAGACACGAAAAATAGGAAAAAATTCAAAAAAAAATCAGAGAAAAAAATGAAAAAAAGAGAATAATTTAAACTTACAGGTCTAGGTGATTCTGGCTGAAAATTTAGAAGAATTTTAGATTTTTTTAATTTTCGAAAAAAAAAATTTTTTTCAAAATTTTCGAAAAATTTTTCAAAATTTTTTTTTTCATTTTTTCTGAAATTCATCGTCAAAAATTTAAAATTTTTTATGAAATTCATTCAAAAAATTGATAATTCTATCGAAAAATCCGAAAAAAAGTCGGAAAAATTAATTTCAATTTTTGACGTCTTCTAACTTCATTCAGAATTTTTCTAAAATTCTGAAAAATTCTGGAATTCTTCTTTGATATTAGATCTTCAAGGTGAATGAAAAAAATTAAGAAAAAGGACAAAAATCAATGAAAACTGTGGTTTTTTCAAGTTCCCCCACTGTTACATACTCTCTCGTGGTGAGAGACGCAGAGAAATCACTTTTTTCCGGGTCTGTCTGCGTCTCTTTGTCTCTCTCACTCTCTAGCTGTCTCTAACCGTCTGTCTCTCCACTCGATGCACAGTAGCTCTTCCTCTGTCTCTCTGTCTCTCTGTCTCTCTGTCTCTCTGTCTCTCTGTCTCTCTGTCTCTCTGTCTCTCTGTCTCTCTGTCTCTCTGTCTCTCTGTCTCTCTGTCTCTCTGTCTCTCTGTCTCTCTGTCTCTCTGTCTCTCTGTCTCTCTGTCTCTCTGTCTCTCTGTCTCTCTGTCTCTCTGTCTCTCTGTCTCTCTGTCTCTCTGTCTCTCTGTCTCTCTGTCTCTCTGTCTCTCTGTCTCTCTGTCTCTCTGTCTCTCTGTCTCTCTGTCTCTCTGTCTCTCTGTCTCTCTGTCTCTCTGTCTCTCTGTCTCTCTGTCTCTCTGTCTCTCTGTCTCTCTGTCTCTCTGTCTCTCTGTCTCTCTGTCTCTCTGTCTCTCTGTCTCTCTGTCTCTCTGTCTCTCTGTCTCTCTGTCTCTCTATCACTCTCTAGCCGTCTATCTCTCCACCCTACACATTATCTCTCTCACTCTCTAACTGTCTAACCGTCTGCGTCTATAGCTAAAGCTCTCTCTGTCTCTCCCTACCTGTCTCTCTCTAACACTCTCTAACTGTATAACTCTCTGCGTCTATTACTAAAGAACTCTCTCTCCCTCTGTCCACCAGAGCGCATTTGCATTCCCACCTGCGACATAGAAGAAGACGTCGGCTCGGAGCACGTCGTGGCGGTATCCGATCCATCCGCCAAATTCCTCGAAATCACCGAGATCGCCACGATGGCGGCGATGGCGACGAGAGCCACAATCCAGAAGAGATAACTCGACGCCATCGTCTGCAGCACGTCTTCCAAACTGTCCGTGGAGCCCGTGCTGAGCCCGACTTTGGTGGAGAGCGCAGAGGTGAGCGCTTCTGAAGTGTGGATAGTCAGAAGATGAATAGGAAGTAGAAGACGTTACCATCCACCGAATTCTGACCCTTGGCGAGTCGCTTGGTGAGCAACAGTCCCGACTTGTTCGTGTTTCCGCACGATGGCGGCTGAAAATTTCCTTAAAGTTTTGGCAATTCAAGGATGAGCAAGTTACCGTGACACCTTCACAACCATCTCCATCTCGGGTACAGAGAGACAGCTTGCACACGAATTTCAAAGAGTCGGCGTTCTGAAAAATCACAAGTGAGGTTTGTTATATCAGGTGTAACTTCAAATTGAGACATGATTGTGATTTGATTTTTGGATATGTTATAGAAGAGAAAATTTGCTATGTTTTGGTATAAAATTCAATAACTCTTATGAGAGCTGAGCCAGAAGGGACGGAGCAACTCCGCTCTCAATTATGAAATTGAGTGCCCCATAACTCGGCTCTAGAAAACGCTCTGGAAATGGTTTTTGGACTAAATTGTCACAAATTTTGTGTATTTTTTGTTGAAAAAACATGAAATTGTTATTATTTTGACATAAAAACCATTTCTCTACCATTTTCTAGAGAAAAGTTATGAGCCAAAAAAGAAAGGGCCGATTAGTTTTGAGCGCCAGTAACTCAGCTCCAGAAAACGCTCTGGAAATGGTTTTTGGACTAAATTGTCACAAATTTTGTGTATTTTTTGTTGAAAAAACATGAAATTGTTATTATTTTGACATAAAAACCATTTCTCTACCATTTTCTAGAGAAAAGTTATGAGCCAAAAAAGAAAGGGCCGATTAGTTTTGAGCGCCAGTAACTCAGCTCCAGAAAACGCTCTGGAAATGGTTTTTGGACTGAAATGTCACTAATTTTGTATGTTTTTTGTTGAAAAGCATAAAATTGTTATTATTTTGACATAAAAACCATTTCTCTACCATTTTCTAGAGCAAAGTTATGAGCCAAAAAAGAAAGGGCCGATTAGTTTTGAGCGCCAGTAACTCAGCTCCAGAAAACGCTCTGGAAATGGTTTTTGGACTGAAATGTCACTAATTTTGTATGTTTTTTGTTGAAAAGCATAAAATTGTTATTATTTTGACATAAAAACCATTTCTCTACCATTTTCTAGAGCAAAGTTATGGGCCAACAAAGAAAGGGCAGACTAGTTTTGAGAGCCCGTAACTTGGTTATGGAAAACGCTAGGAAATTGGTTTTTGAACTGAAATGTCACAACTGTTGTATATTTTTTGATAAAAAGCATAAAATTCTTTACAAATTGATTCAAAATTCAATTCTCTACCATTTTCCTGAGCCGAGTTATGATCTCCAAACCAAGGTGCTCTCTACTTTTGCCATAACTCGGCTCTGAAAAACAGTAGAGACTCAGTTTTAGTACCAAAGTAATTGTAATTTTGTATATTCTACGATAAAGAGCATACAATTCTCTACATTTTGATATAAAAACCGTTTTTCTATCATTTTTCAGAGCCGACTTATGATCAGTTTAAAATCCACAATGTCTAGATAGCTTGATCTGGAAACTATGAAACTTTAACACTTCCAATTAGATCTAACCAGCCGGTCGAGCTGCTGCCGCAGCTCTTCGGCTGGCTTCTTATGGGGCCGAGTGTTCGGTAAAATGTCCTTATACACTTTCCCAATAAAAGCAAAAATGTTTTCACTCAAAAAGGATCGAACCCCTGACCCTCTGCACACCGTCCGTCCGTGTAACCCCCGGGACCACTCCGACAGACTTGAAAAGGGCAGCGCAGGTGCGTACATGTGCACGCGGTTTTGGGCCCCCGCGCAGGGCCATTTTCAGAAATTTTCAGGTAAAGTACCCTTCAAATTAAAGCTATCAACTTCTAGTTTGGACGGGCATCATCGCGGCACCAAATAAGGGCCGTAACCGAAAATTGGGCCCATTCCTATTTCTAGGGACTTCTCCAGGGTCCGCTACTCACAGATACACGGACAGATACACAGAATTCATCCGTTAGTAATAGCAAAGATAACTCCACAAAAAAAAGAAGAAGACCCACATGAACACTAAAAACATGACTGGCCGCCCAGGCAGTCAACGAGTCATCCGCATAGTGCAAATCGGAAAGCAGCGTCAAATCAGAAGAGCACCCATTCGGATCCACGAACGCAAACTTTCTCTCGACATCATCGCTGGCATAGCAACTGTGCACCTGTATCCCGTACGCATTCGTCGTCTCATTCGTCCCATCGCAGTCCCATCTGTGATAGACCGTCTGTCCCACCACCGCCTTCGCCACAATGCTTCCATCAGGCGAGTCTCGACGGATCGAGTAAGTGCAGGTGGGCGGGAGGGTGCTCAGGGAGATTGTTTCCGCGATGGCGAGCTCCGATTTGACGACGTCGAGGTTCGTGGAGAGCTCCGTGTCTTCTGGAGTGCCGATGAAGCACTGGAGCAGGTAGGCGCGGTCCTCGTGGGTGTTGAGGTCTTTGTCGTGGAGCAGGTGGATGACTAGGGAGGAGTTGAGGCCGTTCGGCTCGAAGGACTTCACTTGGGTCACTCCGCATTCTTCGTTTGATATGAAGAGGTTCGCTTCTCCAGATGATGTGGCCGTCTGGAGATGTGAAAGTGTTGGGTATATTGGGTGTGAAAAAAGGAAAACGTTTTTGGCTGACCACCACTGGGATTGATCCAGTGACCTTTTGCATGATAATGTAAAACTATATTCTCCACAAGTTTGTCGAAGGATTTCTTAAAATACCTCCTAGGAGCCGTGAAAACCTTCAAAAATCCATAAAAACCTTCAAAACCCCATTTTCTAGTCCTCTTGGACAATTTTCCAAGCTCAAACCCTGATTTTTAGAAAAATAACCTCCTATTAAGATAAAATAAACAGTTTCCTACATTTCTATAAAAAAAAAACCATCAAAAACCCTGTCCAGCGGCGAGAAAAACGCGGGGACGAGAAATTCTCTTTCTACATTTCCTAGTCCCCGCGTTTTTCTCGGCCATAGAGCAAGATTTCCAAAATTCCTTGGATGAATTTGTTAATAACATCATAACAAACTTATATGCAAAATATGGTTTATCAAAACCTTCTGTAGCCCCAGATACTTGTCCACGAGAACTACACCGTGCGATTTTCTAGGCCATCTCGGTTTTTGATGGATTTCTCGGCTCCTAGGGGGCATTTTAGAAATTCCTTTGACAAATTTGTAGAACATAACATTTTGAACTACCAAGCAAGAGGTCACAGGTTCAATCCCCGCGGTGGTCGGGAAAAATTTAGAAAAAAAAAAAAAAAAAAAAAAAAAAAAAAATTTTCCTCACCGCCTTGCACCTGGCATCATCCTGATACCCCTTCACCACTGCCACCCCGCGGAATCCCTCTGGCGGGTTCACCCGGATCTTGAATCCATCGCCAACGCACTCCAAATGCACGATTCCCTCGTTCTCACTCTCCACTCGATGCGGAGCCACAGTGGGCTCATTGACAATGTTCGGGTGGATTGGTGTCAGGGTGCCGATTGGTGTGGGTGTCGCCAAAGTGGCGGAGGACTCGCCAATCCGCTTCGCCAACTTCCACGAGAGCTCCTTGTCCTGCTCCTCGAGCCCGAACAAGTTGTGCTCTTTGTTGCCGGCGAGCTCTTTCACAAACTGCTTGTCGGCTCCAATGGTGCTGATAACGAGCACCGTGACGTTATTCTGAAGAGCCAGTCGGGTGGGCTGTTGGATTCTGTCAGATGAGGGACCATCTGTGACGATGATCAGCACGTTTTCAGCGTCCGGACGGTCGCCCTGCAAATTAAATGGTTAGCCACGCCCCTTTTCGCTGATTGGCCAGTGGTGTAGTTCTCGTGGACAACTTACTCGTTTCTTGGTGAATGCGAATTGCGAGACTTTCTCGAGAGCCTTTTCCAATTGGCTTCCTCCCTGAAAAATGAGTTAATTGGATATGATTAGTTAATTAATTAATTGGGGTAATTAACAGGCTAATTAAGCAATTAAGGGAGTGATTAATTATCGCGGTAATTACCTCGGTAATTACCCAATTAATTAAATATTTAATTAAACAATTATCTCAATAACTATCAAACTAATTGGCTACCATCCTAATCCCCTTAATTGATCCCACTAATTATCACATCACTAATTGCCTAATCATTTCGTTAATTACTTTGTTAATTAGGTCACTAATTACCTTATCACCCCTAGTGTCTTGATTGCTCCATCACTAATTAACATCCACTAATCACCT
The DNA here is from genome assembly GCA_963572205.1 of Caenorhabditis imperialis. Classification (NCBI taxonomy): domain Eukaryota; kingdom Metazoa; phylum Nematoda; class Chromadorea; order Rhabditida; family Rhabditidae; genus Caenorhabditis; species Caenorhabditis imperialis. The sequence goes on from OY751541.1 coordinate 2,703,341, forward strand.
TCTTCTAATTACGCTCTACTAATTACCCTCCACTAATTATCCTCCACTAATTACCCTCCACTAATTACCATCTACTAAACACTAATTATCCTTCATTGATTGTCTTCTACTAATTACCCTTCGCTAATTACGTTTCACTAATTACCTTATGCTAATTATCTTTCACTAATTACCCCTACACTAATTCCCCTCCGCTAACTACCTTCTACTAATTACCCTTTACTAATTATCCTCCCTTAATTGCCTTCTAATAATTACCCCTACACTAATTACTCTTCACTAATTATATTCTACTAATTATCCTTCTCTAATTACCCTCCACTAATTACCCTCCTCTAATTACCCTCTATTAATTATCCTCTACTAACTACCCCCATCAAAAACATTGCTAATTACCCTCCACTAATTACCCTCCACTAATTACCTTCTACTAATTACCTTCTACTAATTACCCTCTACTAATCACCCCCTCCACTAATCACCCTCCTCTAATTACCCCTTCCCTAATTACTCTCAACTAATTACCCACTACTCACCGTCATGTACTCAGTGTCAGCAATATCGTCCAACAGGTGCTTCTTGCAGTTGTGTTTCCTCAAAGAAAACTCCAAGTAGGGCTCATCGTTGTACTGCACCAAAGACACCTGCACCCCATCCGGTCCGAAATTCTCGAACTTGCTGACAGTGTCCCCGACGAGTTGGAGGGCTCTCTGGAACTTGTGCTCGTCGAAGTCGTCGGAGGAATCCAGAAGGAAAAGGACGTCGGTACGGTTGCGGTCGGATGGGTTGTTCGGGGTGGGGCATGGACCGTTTTGGAGCACCACGTTCGGTTGGATCTCTTCTGAGGAGGAGATTGATGGCTTTTTGGTGGCCTGGAAGAGGGTATTTTAGATTTGAAAGAAATTGGTTGTATTGTTATGGGGTTCACGAGAACTACACATTCAACCAATCAGTGGGGCCTAGCAACTCTAACTTGATTTTAAAGTGCTTTTTTCTATCTTTAAAGTTGAATTTTCAAAGTTTTCTTTTGGCAGTTCTGTAGAGCTAAAAATTCTATACAAAACTGTTGGATTACATTTTTGAAAATTTGTTCTTATAGCCAGAAAAAAGTGGGGACTAGAACATGACAATTTTGGGTTTCTAGTCCCTTTGATTTTCCAGCGTTCTACTGAATAGTAACCAAGATTTGTTCTGACAGTCTTGTAGAGTGTTAAATTCTCTACAAAACTGTCAAAACAAAAATTCAAAAATCCGATTTGAAGCCAGAAAAACACGGGGACTAAAAAATTTGGGTTTCTAGTCCCCGCGATTTTCTAGCTTTCTATCAAATTATTATTAAAATTTGTTTTGACAATTTTATAGAACTTTAAATTCTCTACAAAACTGCTAATTTAGATTTTTTAAAAATTGTGTTTAAAGCCAGAAAAAAGTGGGGACTAAAAAATTTGGGTTTCTAGTCCCCGCGATTTTCCAGCTTTCTACTGCACTATCATCAAAATCTGCTTTGACAGCCTTGTAGAACTTTAAATTCTCTACAAATCTATCAAAACAAAATCTCAAAAATCTCAATTTGCAAATCCTAGGCCACGCTCTGATTGGCTCACCGTGTAGTTCTCGTGGTCAACTTCAAGGTAAAGATTACAATGTTACTATTAGTACTAGAAGCCAAAGTAGTCGTGCTAGTAGTAGAAGTAGAAGTGGTGAGTGGGATGGCAAACTCGTTAGTGTAGTCATAGTCCTCATCCATTATCATTACACTCGCCGACGTCTTCTGGGTGGTCACGTCTTCTTCGGCCGACGTCGTCGGATTCCACTCGATGCTGCTCGTCGAGAAGAACGGCTCCTCGGTGTATTTGGTGTGTGGTGGCACCTCGATCTTGGTGCCAGAAGGCGTTGGGGAAGTTGTGGTGGATTCAGAAGACGTGACGTCTTCTGGAGGCGATTCAGAAGACGTTGGTGGGTTGGTGGATGGTTGGGTGGATGGTGTGAGGTCTTCAGGGCGGAACGAGAAGGGGTCAGATGACGTGAGAGTTTGAGAAGTTCGAGTGACGTCTTCAGTGCTGGGTGATTCAGAAGACGTTGGAGAAGTGACGTCATCCGTAAAGTATTCAGAAGTTAACGGTGCTTCAGAAGACGTGGTAGATGCAGAAGACGTGGTAGAAGGCTCAGTGAAAGGCTCAGAAGGCAGGTTGAATGGTTCAGAAGACGTGACGTCATCTGGTGCTGAAGACGTTACCAATGGAGGGCTGAATGTCGATGGATGCAACGTGGCAGCCGCTGCTGGCTTTGTCGGAAGGTTTTGAATCGCTGTGGAGCGTTCTGGAAGGTTTTATTGGTTATTGATTTTTGAAAAATTGGTTTTTCTCAATTTTCTCGTTTTTGATAATATTTTTCGAAAAACTATGTTGAAGAAAAGATAGAAAATTAAAAACTCTACAAATCTGTCAAAGGAATTTTTGAAATACCTCCTAAGAGCTCTGAAAACCAGAAAAAACAAACATGGCCTAGAAAACTCACTATCTTTGTATTGTTTCTAATTTATCTCAAGAACTAAGACAGCTATCAAATTAAAACTTACACAGTTTTGTAGACAATTAAAATTTCTACAGTATTGTCAAAGGAATTTCTGATAAATCTCCTCCCAGCCAAGAAAAACGCGGGGACGAGAAAACGCCGAGGTGAAAATTCTAGGCCACGCTGGTTTTTGCGCTATTTTGGGGCTCATTGGAGAAATTTGAAAAATTCCTTCGCCAACTTTGTAGAATTTTCAATTCTGCACATTCTGGTCAGAACAGAATTGTGATAAAACTTCTGGGTGAAGAGAAAAATTCAAAATATTCAAAAAAAATTAAAAAAAAAGACCACAAAAAAGATAATGAACTCACGCGTAGTGTACATGCTAACCGGGTGCGAGGTGACTGTCTTGGTGTAGTCCTCCTCCTCATTCGACTCCAAGTTCACTACACCATGGTGTGGCACCATCGATGGCGACACCTCCACCATTGGTCGGCGGGTGGGCAAGTTGTGGGTGGCCTGCTGCTCCGGTTCTTCGGGGGCGAGTGTCACCGAAGAGGTTGGTGGATGGTAGGGTGACCGGGTGGTGGTGGTGGTGGGTGTTGGTGTGGTGGAGGTCGTGGTGGAGGTCGTGGTGGTCGGTCTAGGCGTCGTTGTAGTCGTGGTAGAAGTTGTGGTAGTAGAGGTCGTCTGAAAATGTTCAAATTTGGTGGAGGGATACTTATTGGTGTGATTTTGCTCATCATAAGGTTTTGGAGCACTTTTGAAATTGTGCATTTCAAAAAAAGAACACTTTTTTTAAAATTGCACAAGAATTGGAATTTTTAACATTATCGAAAACCTTCCAAAAATCCGCGCGCATCGCTCCCCGGCCCTCGGGTCCCCCCGACACCTCTACTCAATCCGGCCCCTTGTGAAAACTGTCACCGGTGGCCGAGTGGATAGCGCGTTTGCACAGGTAAACCGCGGACGACGCACATCGGACCCATTTGTCAGTCGCGCGTGGAACTAATAGGAGTCTTATATGCTCCCTAAAAGCGCGCACAATGCGTCCACCGCGCTCGAAATGAGCGGACCGAAAAATGAAAAAATGTGCGGTGGATGGACGCATATGGCATCCATCCGCGACCCATGCCCTACCCATATCCGTCCCATCCGCGACCCATGCCCCACCCATATCAGTTCCATGTGCGATCCTTGTTTTTTGTCCCGAACTTTACCACTGTGCCATCCGTGCGCGTGCGCGGACGAGTGTGAAACGCGAAGACAACTCTGCTGTGTCGCCGGCGGCCGACGCGAGGGGCGTAAGCGCTATGTCAGTGATGAGACATGACTGACAAGGGAAGTATTTTAAGAAACCCTTTTGGACCGTTATGAAACTTGGTCCATAGATAAAATCGACCATGCTGATTCTAAATCTGCATTTAAAAACAGCGGGTTTTGCCTCTGAGCCGAATTATGAGGGCTCAAAGTTGGCAAAATTTCCATTTCAGTGCTATTTGAGCAATTTTTCGGAAATTTTAAAGGCTTCCAACTGCTCCAAAATTTTGTGACGCATTTCATAAGAACTCAAGCTATACAGTCCAGCGATTTTTCTGAAAATCAAAAAAGTTGAATTTTGTTCAAAAAATGTTGGAGTGTATAGAGCAAGTTTTTCTGAGTTGCGTAACATAACTTTGGAGCTATCTGAAGCTCTCTAAGTGGCCGAAAAATTGCTCCAAAGGTAAAAAATCGTGATTTTTGCCAACTTTGAGCTCTCATAACTCGTCTCAGAGGTAAGAGTCGCAGTTTTTGACTTCAGATTTGGAATCAGCATGACCGACTCTATCTATACACCAAGTTTTATGAAGTTCCAAAAGGGTGCCCTAAAATACTTTCCTTGTGAAAGTGGAAGGCAATGCACATTGCATCATTGTGAAAGGGTTTAGGATGACAATGTTTTAAATTTGTGGTTTTGCCAAACTGCTGGAATTTTTTTTAAACATCTCGATTTTACAATGAAATTTTTAGTCTGTAAACTTCACCACAATCGGGAATGTGGAGAAATTATATCTTACTGAACGGGATAGTTCACATAGGAGAAAGAGGAGATGAACATTTTGATTACAGTTTCCGTTTCTAGCTGTGTGAATTCGATCATGAAGACATTAATGCTATTTCCGGAGTCGTGATTTCTTCTAAACACACCGAAACCCTGGTTATCACTATGGAAGTCACCAAAAAAATAAAGTACAAGTGTTTGGGAAGCTGTGGACGCATATAGGATGAATCTTACGTTTTCCTCCGAATTTCACCCACGGTGCATCCTATATGCGTCACGCGCGATCCACAAACGCGGCCGCGAGACAGGGATCCGTAAATGATCCACGCGCGATCCTCAAAAATGACCACCGACACAGCAGAAACTCCAAAAACGCGATATGCGCGCATATAGGGTTCTATGTGCATCCAAAACGCAATATGCGTCCATATGGACGCATCGTGCGTCGTCCGCGGTTTACCTGTGTGTCTGGCGCCCACTCGCCCCCAAGTTCGAGTCCCCTTTGCCCCATTTGATTTTTGCTCACCTCGGTGACCCGAATTCCCGGCATGACATGAACGTGTTCGGGTCGTGTGGTGGTGGGTCTTGGCGTCGTAGTGGGTGTGGTCCACACCCTGGTGGTGGTGGGACTGGTAATCACTATACGTTTTGTAGTAGTCGTAGTTGGTGGGGTTGTTGGAGGGGTTGTTGGTGGGGTTGGTGGAGACGTCAACGAGATATCCTCCGATTCTCCCTCGGTGAAATAATCGTCATCGTTGCTCTGCTCGGTCACCAAGTTCGTCCACTCGGCTGTGGTGGTGGAAGCTTGGGTGGTGGTGGGTCTTCTAGTAGTTGTTGTAGTTGTTGGTCTCCTAGTAGTGGTCGTTGTAGTAGTAGAAGTAGTGGTAGTAGTGGTGGTGGGTCTCGTAGCGACTACCGTAACCACCGGTCTTCTCGTCGTCGTTGTAGTCTCTCCCCTCGTCACCTCCTCAAAGCCCTCCTCGATCAACTTTGACAAGTCCTCCTCGGTGATATCGGTATTATCAATAGTTTCACCCAAATTCTTCGCCAATTCATCCACCAACGCCTCCTCGAGCTCCTTCCTCATCCCGTTGTCCATCGTCATGGTGCTTCCACGCATTCTGTCCATCACCTTCGGAATCGCCTTGTTCAGCTCCATGTTCACCGCCTGGTTCACCGTGTTTTCGAGCTGGCGGTTGGGTGTCGACACCGTCGCCTTCACCTCGATGATGTTGGAGGGGCTGTTCAGTTGCTGGAATGATGATTGGTTGGTGGTGTAGTTCTCGTGGAGAAAATGTGGTTTTAGAGTAGTTTTCAACCAACTATTTTGGGTAGTTCGCTGATTGGTCATTGGTGTAGTTCTCGTGGACAATTTTGATATATTTTTTAATTGTTTTTTCTCGAAAAAGTGTTTTTCTAGTCTTTTTTCAATCAAAAACTACGAAAAACTGCAAAAACCGTAAAAATCGCTCAATTTTTTGCTGATTGGTCAGTGGTGTAGTTCTCGTGGACAATTTCTTCGATTTTCTCGCATTTTTTTCAATTTCTGTATTAAATCCTCGATGAAATTACTCCAAACCACTAAGAATAGCAACTTTTGTCTACGAGCACTACACCAACCAATTTCCCGCCACCTTTCCAACAATTTTCCCTGATGGCCTAACTTTTGCAAACTCGTCCCCGCGTTTTTCAGGGCTCCTATGGGGTATTTTGGAAATTCCTTCGACAGAATTGTTCAGTTTTTGATTCTTTACAAAAATGTCAAGATGAAATTAAGAAAAACTGGGTTTCGACAGAGATAATTTCGAAAGAAGATGGAATTCGAAGCTCCGCCCCTTTTCGCTGATTGGTGGACAATTTTTGTCAAACAATCGAAGCTTGTCCTCGAGAACTACACTATGGACCAATCATTGCCCACCCACATTCCTCATTGGTCAGTGGTGTAGTTCTCGTGGACAATATGCCCTGATTTTCTATGACTTGATTACCGGTTGTCCTCGTGAACTACACCACCGACCAATCATAGTCGCTCCTATATCCCGCCAATCTTCCTCATTGGCCAGCAGTGTAGTTCTCGAGGACAATCACTCTCATTGTCCACGAGAACTACACCACCGACCAATCACAATCCCCTCTCCCGCTCACTTTCATCATTGGCTGATGATCCCATAATTCTCAAAATCTTTGTCCACGAGAACTACACTACTGAATAATCCCTGTTCTACCCCGCCCACTTTCCGCATTGGTTAGCGGTGTAGTTCTCGAGGACAATCACTCTCTTTGTCCACGAGAACTACACGCTCAACCAATCAGCACTCACCGCCGCCTGTCCCGCATCCACAAACTCCAACGTGTCCCTATCGAAATCCTTGGTGATCACAATGGGATCCGAGTGCGATCCGGGACCTCCGTGAGAAGTTCCGATTCCAAAGAGTCCATGGACTGGAGTCTTGATCTCGGCGTGCGACATGCGATCCTTCGAGTTGAGATACAGGTGGATGATGATATTGTTGACGGGGTCCAGTTGGCCGTTCTGAAAAAAAATGAAGGTGAGAAGAGTTTGAATAGGGAATGGTGTGGGGGATGGTGTGTCTAGGGTGTTTTAATGGTCTAGGAAATGTAGATCAAAAGTAAACATTTCGAATATCGGCAGGTGCCACTTCCACTTGTGTCTGTTTCCTGAGCGTCGATGAGGTGGGGATCAAGATTTGACGAGTGTTCTGGAATAAGTTTGAAGAGGTCCAGGGACAAGGAATACATGACGATAGGATAGAGGAAAAGACAATAGATACAAAGAGCACAAAGTACATTATTATCCATTTCGAACATGTTGATAGCTACTGGCCTAGAAAACGCATGGCCTACATTTTTTTACATGGCCTAACTTTTCAGCTACAGGTTTCTAGGCCACAACTATCAAAATTTCTCACGACGATGTAAAATAAGTACAACCAGCAAAGACAGCAAAGAAACGTTGATAACGAGCATAATCAAAACAGTAATATACAACAGAAAGGACAAAAATAGAAAAGGTACAAGGAATAGGGTGCAAAAGTAAATAAAATTTGAAAAAAAACGAGGTGCATAAACAATTCCAATTTCCAAACATCATCATCCTTATCAGTTCCAACTTCCAGTACAACCGACTAAAACCACTACCAGTACAGTACAACATAGTAAAACGGACTTTTCCAACACTTTTTACGTATAGTTTTTACATGTTTTCTGATAGAACAGATAATTATCTACATTTTGGTGTAAAAGTCAAAATAGTAGCAGTTTTGAGAGCCGAGTTATGAGCTGTCAAAGGAAGAGCACAAAGGGATGTTGAGACAACTTCAAAACTATGGAGGATTTTGATTTCATCTTAACTTTTTTGAAGTCAGTCACATATTGAATTGTAGAAGAGATTTTAATCTACATTTTGGTACCAAAATCAAGTCTCTAGCTCAATTGAGCACAAAGATATGGGCTCTCAAAAAACCAACTCAAATTTTATTGACACACCAATAGTAGGCTCTAAAGAACACCAGAAAGTTAGTTTTTACACTGAACTTTATTTTGTTTTCTTAATTCATTGTCATAGCTCTCAATTTTACCAACATTTCGGTACTAAAACCGATTTTAAAGCTCAATTGAGCACCAAGCTATGAGCTCTCAAAGTTCCGACCTCCATAACTCTGCTCAAACCCATTCTACTGACTTGATTTTTACACCATTTTGTAGCTAATTTCTTGCTCTACCATAACACACTTATTCTAGAAATTCACAACACCCACAATAACCACAAAACTCACAAAAGTAGGAATTTGTCCGGGAGAGCCTCCTCTGAAGTGATCTCTGGGCGGCGGTGGTGGCAAACGTTGTGGTGCCTGAAAATCATATCATTATTTTGGAAAAAAACCAAAATTTCTAAAACAGTACCTGTGGCCTAGTGATCTGCTGGAATCTCTGCGGATGTTGCTGTTGAAGTTGTTGCATTTGCCAATTAAAAGGGGAGGGGCGTGGTCGATTATCGAGGTTCAGACTGGGTTGTCTGAAATTCGGATAGCTCCGTGGGGGCTGGAATTGTGAAGGTCGGGGTGGCGGTTGGTAGCCTCTGGCGATCTGTGGCGCGGGCTCTTGGCGGGGAGATGGTGGTGGGCGGAAGATTGGGCGGCCGATGGGTACTGCATCGTAAGTTTGGGTGGATACCTGGAAAAATGAACTTTTCTAAATGTTGTCAAGTTTAGTACAGTTGAATAGAAAATTAAAAACTGATCGAAAAAGTCTCTTGACGCATTTCATGAAAATCTTGTTAAACCCCTCAAAATCGCATTTTAATTTTTTAGAATGAGCGGTGCGCCTTTAAGTTAACAAGTTACTGTAGACGGATCTTTAAACTTGCATAAAAAGCTTAGTTTTAGAGATTTAGCGCTGAAATTTTCACAGTTAACCTGAAATGTTATGTTCTATCAGCATCGGGTTACATTTTTCAACATTTTGCAAAAAAATATATTTTCGAAAAAAATTTTTGAAAAAAATTTTTTTTTGAAAATCAAAAATTCTAACACCATTCGATAGCAAATTTTTCACTGATCAAAAATGTCTCTTGACACATTTCACCAAACCTTCATTAAACTCTAGAAAAACGCGTTCAAAGATGTGAGCTCTAGCTATGCGCCTTTAAATTTACAAGTTACTGTAGGGACACCTTAAAACCACTGTAACTTTCTTCAAACCTCGAATTTTTCAGTTTTTCTTTCATAGCGTTGTTCAGTTTTCAATGCTCTACAATCCACCAGGTACTCACCAAAACGGGCAACAACAGTCCTATCAGCAGTATCGTGGGACTCCGCCTCCTTCTCATGATGCTGAAACTCTGAAACTGAACGAAATCGATGAAAAAAAGAGAGAGAGGAAAGGAATGCCAAGAAAAAAGGCGATTGAGTGAATAGAAGGGGAACTTGATTTTTTCATCCGTTATCTCTGGAAAGCGAATGGCTAATGATTGGAGAGAGTGTGGCGAGTGGAGAGACGCAGAGGGGGCGATTGTTGCGTACCGAAAGCTGATTGTGGGTGGTCGCAACTTGGGAAATGAACGAGGAGGAGGGGGCGTATTTTGGCAACTATTTGTCATAAGGGATATAAAAAGAATAGTGAGGAAGTGATAAAGATGAGGTGATAAAGAGAAAGGGGTAAGGGGTGTCTGTACTGAAATAGTGATATTTTGGTACGCAGTCGATGGATTTTGTTGAAACTTTGAGAATTGGTAGTTTTCAGTTAGATCTTGAGTCCTATGAAGTTGAAATTGTTAAAACTGCAGGTAAAAGTTAATAAAATCTACTTTTCAAGATTGCTCAAAAAGATAGTTTGGTACCCTGTACGGAAACGCTAATTTCCTGGTTCATTGTCGATGGATTTTGCTAAAATTTTGGATATTGATAGTTCTTGATTTGATCTTAATCCCTATGCAGGCAAATTCTTGAAATTACATCTAGAAATCGAAAAAAATCGCTGTTCTTTTTTTGCTCCGAAACCAATCTAAATCACCTTTTATGAAAACTGCATTTTCTCGGCTCTTTTTCGATGGATTTCTGAGAAATTTTGTGGATTGGTAGTTCTTGATTTGATCTTGGTCCCTATACAAAATGAATCTCAAATTTACATCTAGAAATTGATAAAATTCACTGCTCTTTTTTGCTTGAAAATCCAATCACACCTCCCTATGCTAAAACTGCGATTTCTCGGTTCGTTTTCTATGGATTTCTCTAAAATTTTCAGGTTTTTTAGTTTTTAGGTTGCTCTTTAGAATCATGAAGTTAAAATTTCACATTTACACATAGAAATTAACAAAAATCACATTTTCCGATCACCAATACTACCTGTACTACATCTTGAATTTCTCGAATGTCGCTGGACAAAATTATCTGAAACTTGAAGGATAGAAAGTTTTCGAGTTTAACTATATGACTATAGATATAAAAGTCAGATTCTACCACTGAAAACATGTGAAAACATCAAATTTAACTTCAACTCATGTCATAAGTGCACAAACTAACACCACAAAACTTGAAAACCGGCGCCCACGCTGTGGGGAACACCGAACACATGTGCGCAACCAGAAGACCAGCCCGGTTGTCCGGTGTGGCCCACACAGGTAAACCGCGGACGACGCACGATGCGTCCATATGGACGCATATTGCCTTTTGGATCCACATAGGACCCTATATGCGCGCATATCGGGATTTTGGAGTTTCTGCGGTGTCGGTGGTGATTTTTGAGGATCGCGCGTGGATCATTTTCGGATCCCTGTCTCGCGGCCGCGTTTGCGGATCGCGCGCGACGCATATAGGGTGCACCGTGGGTGAAATTCGGAGGAAAACGTAAGATTCATCCTATATGCGTCCACCGCTTCCCAAACACTTGTACTTTATTTTTTTGGTGACTTCCATAGTGATAACCAGGGGTTTCGGTGTGTTTAGAAGAAATCACGACTCCGGAAATAGCGTTAATGTCTTCATGATCGAATTTACACAGCTAAAAACAGAAACTGTAATCCGTTTTTCCTACCGAGCTCTGTGAGCCGAGATACAGCCGTCGAAAACTCACAAGGGAATGGTCAGAGCAGTCCCCGGAGTTTCAGATAGAAACGTATATCATTCAAAAGCAAATTTTATGAGGATTCAGAATCTGTATTCAATTTTTTCTGAATGGCTCTGGGAGCCGAGATACAGCCGTCCAAATCTCAAATAATGTGATTTTTGTGAAACTTTGAGCGTTGATAACTCTCTTCGGAAATTTTTTTGTGAAAATCCAACTATATATTTTGATATGGCTTGAAATTTTGCATCGATTCATGCACGAATTAACTTTTTACTAATAACGAATCTCTTGTCATCATCGTTCGAAAGTTGTTAAATTCGACATGGTCGTAAAAGATGTCCAGAATTTTTGAAATTTGAGTTTTTTGCATGAATCGATGCAGGATTCTAAGCCATATCGAAATATATAGTTGGATTTTCACAAAAAAATTTCCGAAGAGAGTTATGAACGCTCAAAGTTTCACAAAAATCACAATTTTTGAGCTTTGGACGGATGTATCTCGGCTCACAGAGCTCGGTAGGAAAAACGGATTTCAGTTCTTTTTTGAGTTTGATTTGCAGTCCTACGCGCATTCTGTGTCAAAGATTACAAAATGAACTAAAAATTCGTCAAAATAAATGCACCAATCGAATCGGTAATTTTCCTCTCTTTAACTTTCTAGCTTCAGTGTTGGAATTCGGACATTATCACTGATTAGTTTGTCATCCTAAACCCTTTCACATTGATGCAATGTGCATCGCATTCCACTTTCAGTCATGTCTCATCACTGACATAGCGCTTACGCCCCTCGCGTCGGCCGCCGGCGACACAGCAGAGCTGTCTTCGCGTTTCACACTCGTCCGCGCACGCGCACGGATGGCACAGTGGTAAAGTTCGGGACAAAAAACAAGGATCGCACATGGGACGGATATGGGTGGGGCATGGGTCGCGGATGGGACGGATATGGGTAGGGCACGGGTCGCGGATGGACACCATATGCGTCCATCCCCCGCACATTTTTTCATTTTTCGGTCCGCTCATCTCGGGCGCGGTGGACGCATTGTGCGCGCACTTCGGGACCACATAAGACTCCTATTAGTTCCACGCGCGACTGACAAATGGGTCCGATGTGCGTCGTCCGCGGTTTACCTGTGCAGTGGCACAAGGCGCGCGTTTTGTGCTGCGGGCATGGGTTCGAGGCCCAGCTAGTGGGAAAGTGTTTTGCGAAGGTGAATTTGAAAGGGGAATTGAAGAAATTGAGGGAATTGAAATAGAAAATGAATTTGATAATCTATCGCTAATGATTATGAAACAATGGAGGCGGCTAGCAGCGAGAATTATGATAATCTTGATTATGAATGAGATAATAGAAAGGATGAAAGAAAATAATTATTCTAAATGATGCTAAATCGGAAAAATGGTGGGTTTAAATCACCAAAACTTTGCAAGTTTCTCTGAATTTTTTCCCCAATTCTAATGGGTCAATCCGTCAAAATCATATGAAAGGTGGCAAAAGTGAACACGAAAAGGAGAACATCCACCTCGTAAAATCTTATCATTTTTATCTCTCTTGGCAGACAATTATCAAGCGGCGGGAGGAACTCGGGAAATATTGGGGTTTACGGCTCGCAAAATGGGAAGTTTACGGTTGGGGATATAAAGTGTAAGTGATAAGGGATATGATAACTGTTCGTTTGATAGTTTGCCAAGGGGAAAGGGATGAAACAAAAGGAAAAGGGAGAGAAAAAACGGGTTTGGTGGGGGGGGGGGGGGGGGTGAGGGAGGAACCTAGGGGTGGAGGAGATATATTACCCAATTAGAGGAGAAGCTATGGGAACACAAGGGGTTTGAGGGTTTTGTGAAAAAAAAATTTTTTTTTGAAAATTTTTTTTCGGTTTTTGAAATTTTTTTTTTAAATTTCTTACTCTAACTCAATAGTTTCCAATAATCCTTTTTATTATGGTTTTTGAAATAAAAAACTGCACATTTTGCTCGAAGGAATTTTCAAAAAACCTCAAAAGAGCGCTGAAATCGGCGTGGAAGAGAAATCCCAATGGTGTACTTCTCGTGGACAATTTTCTGAGCTCTACAGTAATTTTACTTACAATTTGATTAAATATTATTGTAGCCCATGTAAAGCTAATCATTTTTGTCAAAGGAATTTTTAAAATCGTCGGAAATAGCTCTGAAAACTGCGTGGAAGAGAAAACGCAGTGGTGTAGTTCTCGTGGACGATTTTCCGGGCTTTAGAGTGATTCTACCTCAAATTTAATAACATTATCTTGTAGTCCATGAAAAACTACACAATTTTCTCAAAGGAATTCAAAAAATAATCAAAACTGCCCAAGAAAAAGGCGAGGGACTAGAAAACCACACTCAAATTTACAAATTTTCCGGTTTTCTAGCTTTCTGGGTGAAAAAATTCGGGATTTTTTGATTTATCCCTATTTCTTACAATGAATAAGGCATTTTAGTCAAAAGAAATTCCAAAATTCCAAAAACCCAACGAGAAACAAAGGGGGACGAGGAAACGCATTGTCCACGAGAAGTACACAGATGGAAAACATGGGTAAATATAGTTTTTGAGCGTTTTTGGGGCGGAGAAGAGGTATTTCGATAATTCCTTCGGTGATTTTGTAGAGTTTTTGATGGGGAATAAGATGGTTAGGGTGGATTGGTGGAAAATGGAGAAAAATTGAGAAAAAGAAGACAAAATGGAAAAAAATAGAAGAAAAGGAAGTGCGCAGTGGTGTAGTTCTCGCGGACAAGTGACAAGGGGTTGTAAAACGTGTCACTATTCATAGGGGGGTCTTAAACAGTCTACAGTATACCATAAGTATACCATACCCCAATTTGTAAGGTACAGTATACCCACAATAAAACTACAGTATACCAGTACCTCAAATAATGAGATACAGTATACCTACAGTATACCATGACTATTATACCTACCCCAAATTGTGAGATACAGTATACCAATAGTATACCTACAGTAATCCCCAAACAAGTACAGTAACCCAAACATCGAGACTAGGTGTTCACTGATAAGAAAAAAGAGATAAAAAGTGATAAAAAGTGAAAAGAAAAAGAACCTTGGTCATACTTTCGTTTGATGTATTACCATATCCTCTTGGCAAGTTTTTCCACTGTAATCCCCTGCACTTTCCACAAGAAAATAAGATCAAGTAGACGAATCAAAGTGCCACAAGTGTCGCGACAAGTAGTTATATCAAGGTTAATCTCGCGCCGAGGAGGACAAGTGTTCCCTTCACGACACAACAACTTATTGATAAGCGCGCATTTTTCACATTTCATTGCGTTTGTTTTGGGAGAGGGAGTGCGGAATTTTAATGAGGTTCATTGGGGTAAGTTTTACTAGGTTATTGTCTTAAAAATTAGGATGACTTCTAGTAGTAGAATGCAAATTTTTATTATAATTTGTAGCAAATGGAAAGTTAGCTACTTTATACTTTTACAAAGCATTTTTCTTGATGAATTTTCATATAATTCTACTTTATATTCGTTTTCTCCATGAAGCTTTGCTATATTTGCGCCATTTTTCAAAAATTTGCAGTTTTCTATGAGTGCTGCCGCAGAGAGCGTGCACCAAACTTTGAATTTTCATAACTCTGCCCAGACTAACTTTCATTAAATTTAAACTATACCACTGTTTTCAGCGCAAAATTCTGCGTTGAATGATACTAATATTAAAAAATTTGAACATTTTTCAAAAAACCTAGGAATTCTGCCACTGGGAGTGCGGACCAAACTTCAAACGCTCATAACTCTGCCCAGACTAATTTTCATTGAATTTCAACTATACCATAGTTTTTAGCTTATAATTCTGCGTCGATTGATATACATAACACCTATATTTCAACAATTTTCTTAAAAATTCGCAACTTTCTATGAGTGCTGCCACAAAGCGCGCCCATCAAATTTCAAACGCTCATAACTCTGTTGAAACTCAATTTCATTGAATTTCAATTTACATCATCATTTTTAGCACAAAATTCTGCGTCTATTGATATATAAACCATACCAATTAGTTCCGAATTCAACTTTTTATCTATACCTTTATTTTCCAAACCACATAATCACACAATCCCCACACAACACCACAGTTCACTATCAACCCCCTTCAAATCCCCGAACAAGTTGAGCATCTTGATATCCCATTCACATCACAAAAAGAGCATTTCAACTGGAGTCCGAAAAGAGGGCGATCCAGATGACGACGACTTCCATGACACACCCGACACACCACGTAGCCACGGTTGCCGCATTCGGAGCATGTTGCTGATGAAGTCTGGAAGATAAATAGTTGAAATTATGAATAGTGGGGTAGAGGAGAAAATTTGGAATGTTTTGGTGTCAAAATCAGGTTTGGAGTTGCTCGGGGAGCCGAGAAATGTTGATTTGAAGAAAGGGGGAGGGGTTGGGAGGGTTCAGGAGGTGATAACTTGGGTCATAAATGTGGGAGAAGTGTGATTTTAGTATCAAATGATAGATAATAATGTGCTCTATTTGATAATAAAAAGAAGTTGTGAAAAATCTCAATTGATATTGAATTGGGACGCTTTTTTTTTTGAAATCCGTCAAAAATGTGCAGTACTTTGTTTCCGAGCTCATAACTCAGCTCCCAAAAGCGATAAATGCATGATTTATATATCAATTGATAGATAATTAAATTTTCTACTCAATGATATAATGAAAAACTAAAACTTGTGACGGGAAATACGTTTGGAAAGCTGTTCATGAAGTCGAGCTGAAAAGTGAGAGTGTTCTATATTCTGGAGCTCATAACTCTGCTCCTAGATGAGCAAAATGTAGGATTGTTATATCAGTAGATAGATAATTTGATTCTCTACGTGATAAGCTAAATGAAACCTGAGTTGTGTTACAGAAAATCAAGCTGAAGAGCTGTTTCTCAAATCTATTCAAAAGGATAAAGTGCTCTCTGTTCCGGAGCTTTTAACTCTGCTCCTAGGAGAGCGAAACTTATTATTTTTATATCAAAATATAGATAAACAGGTTGCTTTCCTGATTATCACAATAAATTTTACAGAACAACACCTATAACTTACAAAACACCGATTTTTCTGCCCACTAAACTTCAAACTGCCCCAACTCTCCTTTAAACCTCCCTGGAGCCCCCATTTTTCCACCAAAACCCTTCAAACTTCCACCACCTTCTCACCTTAAACTTGCACAACATCTTCTCCAACTGCTTCCCATCATTCAACTCAATTATCGTCTTCTCATTTCCCAGAAAGTGACCATCCACGTACACCAATGGAAGGGAGTCGAAGATGAGATCCTTTTGCAATTCTTCGGATAATTTTAATTTTTCGGAGAGTTCTGTGATGTAGAAGGTGGAAATGTTGAGGTCTCGGACTTGGAATTTGATGCGGTAGGCTTCGAAGAGTTGGGTCTAAAAAAAGTTAAAAAAAAAGTTTTTTTTTTCCAAAAAAATTAAAAAAAGTACCACAATTCTACACTTCTCATAGGATTTCCGTAGCACCCCACAAGAGGTCAGGTAGACCACCACTCCGACCTCCGAGTTATTCTTCAACTTGTGCTCACTGCTCATTTTGAGCAACGCGTTCTTCACAAGGTTCTTCCGTCCTCGAATGCTTCCGTTTCGACAGACCATCACTTTTTGGAGCGTGTTGTTGTTGAGGTCGGCGATGAACTCACTGCAGCTGTCCTGGAAATTTGAAGGGAGTTTTAGGTGGGTTTTTGGGGATTTTGTGGAATTTTGTGGCGTCGTTTTGTGGAGTTTTTTTGGGGATTTTGGGGATTTTTGGATTTTTCAGAAGTTGTTTTGGAGTTTTTTGGAAATTTCATGGATTTTTTTTGTTGGAATTTTTGAGAATTTTTTGGGATTTTTGGAACTTCATTTTGGGTTTGGTTTTGGAATGATGTGGAGTTTTTTTTAGAATTTTTAGGATTTTTTAGGGTTTTTATAGGATTTTTTGGAAAAATTTTTCAATATTTTTTTTTGGGAATTTTCTGTCTTTTTTCTACTTTCTCATTTTTTTTTCTAATTTTTTGAAAAATTTTCTGATTTTTTTTTCAGAATTTTCATGATTTTTATGATTTTTCTAAAATTTCCAGAATTAAAATAATTTTTGCGAATTCTTTTGGGAATTTTTAAAACATTTTTTCCTGTTTTTTCTCAATTCCTTTCATTTTCTACCTATTTTTCCCTATTTCCCCCTATATTTTCTTATTTTTGACCTACCAATTGCAACTTCATCTGATGTAGCTCTCGGAGCATCTCCAGACATCTTTCTCTCGTTATTCCACCCATTTTTTTTCTGAAAAAGCCTTCAAAATGAGAAATCAAAAATAGAAGAAGTGTGATATGAATGATATGCAAAACAGAATGAAAAGGGGGGCAGAAGGAAGGTAAATACGGATGACAGGGGGTGCGGTCATTGTGTGTACCCATATTGGAGGGGTGAAGTAACAGAACATTTTGAATAGAAACTATTGAAAAGCGCTGAATAATGGGAATTATATACTTGTAATGACTATCTGAACATTATCAACCGAAAAAATAGAGTGAGAAACATAAAAAACAACGAGAGGAGCCATCAGCGCTTTGATACTGTTGGGATGTTCAGAGAAACAGTGAAATATGAATTCCACATCACAATTTTAATGGATTGATGCAAATTATGTGAAAAACCATCTGATTCTCTGCAAATTGATATTAAAATCATAATCCTATCATTCTTTGAAGTGAAACTATGAGCTTTCAAACTTAAGAAGCCCAAGATGGTTAGCATGATCTTAAAACACTGTGAAATATGGTTTTCAGGTTAAAATTGTTGGAGAACGTTATATGCATGTGAAAAATCGTGAAATTATCTTCAGTTTGGTATGAAAACCATACTTCTATCATTCTTGAAATCCGAGTTATGCGCCTTTAAAGTTGCTGATGGCTTGGTAGGTGTTGTTTCCTGAAATTACGGTCGGATATGACTTTGTGCTGATAAATAACTAATTTTGAATTGTTTATGTAAAAAACCATCAAATTCTCTTCACTTTGATATTAAAATCATATTCCTATCGTATTTTGAAGTCCAGGTATGTGTCTTGGAAACTTACACCGCTTGCATCGTCAGAATGAGCTTAAAAACACGGTAAAAATTAAGTTATTGAGTTTAGCCGGGTAAAAAACGTTGTATTTGTGTAAAAGATCATGAAATTCTCTTCAATTTGAAATAAAAACCATTCTTCTATCATTTTTCAGCGTCGAGTTATCCATCTTCAAAGTTACCTATGATCAGTACATTTCAATAACACTGTGATATCTGATTCCCTGAGCAATTCTGACAATTGCCAACCAATCCTTCTAAAAATCTATCCAATTATTATTCAATTCATATAAAAATTAATCTTCCACTCTTCCCACCACTTCAATCATAGGCTCTCTAACAAAACCCCAACTTCAAATCATTTTTATCAATGCCCTTTCCTGATTGGTCATTCGTGTAGTTCTCGTGGACAATACCCCCATCGTAAACACCTTCCAAATTATCGATTTCACCTGAAAAGTATCCCATTTTACGACGTCCCCCCTCCCCCTCCACAATTTCAGTGGTATACTTTCCAAGCCCCACCCCCTTCTTAACTCCGCCCCCTCGACTGTAACGGATTCTGAATGCAAATCGGATTCATTCTGTCTTCTGACTCATCTGGAGACATGTCTTCCATCACTGTCCAGCTCGCCAACGCGATACTATTCCACGAGTTTGCTCCAGAGCTCAACGAGCAAGTGCTCACCAGAAATGGCCGTTGTCAGTTTCCGGAGCCCATGTTTAAGATTGAGAATCTTGACAATGATATTCTGTATGAGCTACGATTGAAGTTCTCGGTCGCTTCCAGTCAGTGAGTACCTTTTTTTTGAAAATTTTGAAAAAATTAAAGTTTTGTGCATTTTTGGAGCATAACTCCGCTCAAATGTGCTCTTTTTGGCTCAAATTTTGTGGAGTGGTAGATTAATATAAGAGCTACAAATTGTTAGTTGACAACTTTTTATGAAACGTAAAAATGAACGAGATATTTTCAGTTTTCTAGACCTTGCTTTGAAATTTTGTAATTTTAAGGTACCCCTCACAAAATTCAAAATAACTCAACCAATTTTGAGTTTCATAAAAAGTTGTCAACTAACAATTTTCAGCTCTTGTATCATTCTATAACTCCAGAAATTTTGAGCCGAAAAGAGCAATTATGGGCGGAGTTACAAGGTTTCTAATATTACGCCTTAATTTTTGTCCACAAGAACTACACTGCCGACCAATAGGCGATTTTCATCGCTTTTTACATCATTTTTCCCCTTTTCAATACTAAATTTTTAGATGCACGTACCGCGAAAACAAATGGATTGTGCCAGAAAATGATTTGGAGCAGCCGGACGTGTTCCTCTATCACTCTGCCGGACCGCAGTTCGGAGCTCGATTGAAGAAAATGAAGTATGGAGTGGCGTTCGATGCGAGGCTCACGAACAGTGGAGAGGTCAAGGGAAAGACTATGGTGAGTTATTCGAAGTTTGAAAAGGTGATGATAATTTGGATTAGGGTGATTATCAAGGGCCCTAAAATGGGTATGATGACAATGAACTGGCTCCTGGAGATTGTCATCATTATGAAAGTATTGAGATATGTTTATCAGTCGACGCAGAATTACATGCTGAAAACAGTAGTTTAATTGATTTTTGATGAAAATGAGTTTGAACCAAGTTATAAGCAATAGAAGTTAGGTGATTGTTATCTTGGACAGAATTCAGAAACGGTGTTGCGAAATTTTGAAAAACTGTTCAAAATTAGGTAATATTTATATTAATCGAAGCAGAATTTTACGCTGAAAACAGTGATGTAGTTTAATGTTAGTAAAAATGAGTTTGAATCAAGTTATGTGCGCTAGAAGTTAGGTCATCGCTCACTTTGGCATCATTCAGAAAGGGTGTTGCGAAATTTTGAAAAACTGTTCAAAATTAGATGATATTTATCTCAATCGATGCAGAATTTTATGCTGATTACGATGAAAATACTAATTTTTAGTAAAAGTTAGATCTGGGCAAGTTAAGAGTGCAAGTAGGGCCCTTTAGTAAATTGTGGAACTGTGCTAACTTTTCAAGCTTATAACTCGCTCAAACGAAGTTTTCATGAAAAATAAAGTACTGCAATCTTGTTCAGCATGAAATTCTGCGTCGATTGGTATAAATATCATGATACTTAATAGGGTATTGAGAGTTATTAAACTTCGACTCTTTGTGAGCTCGTCTCACTTCACCTCTACTCAAATTTTCACCAAAAACTCAACTTTTTTTCCGAAATTACACTATGCTTACCTTTGTCACTATCAACCTTATCTTTTAACTCAATTTTAATCACAAAACTCCCTCCCACCCCTCCCATTTCCAGGTCCAACTCCTCAGCCTGCACAAGTACTCAACCTCCCTTCAAATCCGTCCAGTCCGTCTCGACATGAACGGCTGCTACTACCCAATTGACAACTTTTCCGACTTCCCCTTCACCGAGCTTGACTTTATCACCACCACCAAGTACAAGAACTCGAAAATCACCAAGTTCAAGGCGGACAACAACAAGTTCTCATGCACCACTGCAAAGTCAAAAAGGAAGCGGAGCTCAACGTCTTCTGAACCTTCTGCGAAACGCTCTCCGAACAGCTCGATGTCTTCTGAATCCTCTGGAGGCTCTTCGTGCTCCGGCTCTCCGATGGTTGCTCCTTCTTATCCAGTTGCTTATAATTTCAATCAGAATGCCACGTGGTACTCATGGCAGATGTTTAATTGTGCTCCTGTTGCTCCTTCTTATGGTTATTATCATGGTTTCAATGGTTACAATGGATTTAATTGATTTTGTTTTGTAGTTTGTAGTCTTTTTGGGATTATCGATTTTTTGTGTGATTTTTTGTGATTTTTTTAAATTTTGTATTGTTTTTTTGTGTTTTTGTATTGATTTTTTTGTATTTTTTGTGTTTTTTTTGTAATTTTTTGTAATTTTTCTAATTCTTATTGATCTGAAATAAAATTTTTAAAATTCAAATTCAAATTATTTTCAGCTTTCCAAAAAAAAAAGTAAAAAAATTGGAAAAAAACGAAACAAATTCGAACAAATACAAAAAAATTTTTCCAATTTTTCCATCAATTTGGGAATTTTTAAAAAATTCAAATTTATTGATTTTTTGAATTTTCAAAAAATCCGAATTTCAAAAATTTCACAACACATTCAAAATTTCCAAAAATTCAAATTTCCGGCCCTCTCCCTCCCCCTCCCCCCGCGTTCCTCTACGCACTCCCGACCCAAATTCGCAACTGCCGCGGTGGCGCAGTGGCTAACGCGCATGTTGCCGCGCGCCCCTTTTGGGTTCGACCCCTCTCACCTCCCATTCTCTTCTGCCTCGCTTGAATTGCTTCGGGAAGCGGTAAAAAACCAAGAAACTCGAAAAAAGCAGAGAACCTTGTCAGAAAACCATCCGAAACCTAAACATTTCCGTTCCTCTTCTTCTTACACTCTCATCTGTTTGCCAAGACGAAAGTGATGAAAGAGCAGATAGACGCAGACAGTGAGAGCACCTCCCGTCGGTTTCTGCTCACTTTTACGATTTGTCAGCGGCTCGAAAAATGTGAATAAAATAACGATGGGAAACTATAAATCGCGCCCATTGACATCGTGTTCAGGTAGTTCTTTTTTAATGAATTTTGGAAGAAAATTTGTGTTCTCTGTGGTAAAAAATCAGTAAATTATCGATTATTTTGCAGATGAATTGAAAAAGAAGATCTCGGAGGGGTATTCTGTTGTCAGAAGTCGGTTGAGTGATG
The DNA here is from genome assembly GCA_963572205.1 of Caenorhabditis imperialis. Classification (NCBI taxonomy): domain Eukaryota; kingdom Metazoa; phylum Nematoda; class Chromadorea; order Rhabditida; family Rhabditidae; genus Caenorhabditis; species Caenorhabditis imperialis. The sequence goes on from OY751541.1 coordinate 2,725,318, forward strand.
ATGTCAGATCGAGGACGAATTCTGGATGGAGTGATGTGCAAATTGCCGCTTTGTGAGTTGATTTTGGTCAAAAATTGGAAAATAATGCATTGAAATTGAGAAAAATGAGCAAAAACTTGTAAAAACTATGAGAAAATGAAGGAAAATTATTGAAAAATCAAAATTTTCCACGAGAACTACACCGCCGACCAATCAGCGATCGCGGTCGTCAATTACCGGCCACTGATTTCGCAGTTTTTCTCATTCCCAAGCTCGATTTTTTTGGATTTTCTTTTAATAATCATGTTCCTCTTGAAAAACTGAACAAATTGATCGAAGGAAATTCCGAAAAAGATCACAGGAGCCCGAAAATTTGAAGAAAACAAAGATGGCCTAGAAAACCAAACTTGTCCTCGAGAACTACACAAATTTAGCGCTTTTTGGAGAGATTTTCTAATAGTTTTTTGTAACAAAGTGTAGAAAATTAAATTTAGAACGAAACTGTCGAAGGAATTTTCGAAATAGCCCTCTGTTGCCGAGAAAAGTTGACGGACGAGGTTGCAAAAGTTAGGCCATGACAGTGTTTTGTGTTTTTCTCGATTCTCATTAGGAATTGTAGAATTTTGTTCTGACAGTTTGATAGAACGTTAAAAATGGAAAAAATTCATCAAAGGAATTTTTGTGAAAGCTTACAGGAGCTCGAAAATTTGAAAAAGAATAGATGGCCTAGAAAACCAAATAGCTTTAAAACCTAGCTATCTAGCTGCCTAATTACTTAATTATCGCCCCAATCAACTCTTTTCTTTGCAGTGAAAAATCGCTCGACGACTTCTCCACCCTGCTCACACCAGAAAACGTGGACACCCTCTCCACCCAATCGCTCACCCTCCTCCACATCATCTGCGCCGGCCATGGTGAACACCAATCCGAGAAACTCGCCAAAGTGCTCTCCACCATCCACCCAGACCACAAAAAGTCACTTCTCTCCGGAATATCCACCAACGGCTTCACCGCCCTCCACATCGCCATCTACAAGGGTGAAGTCACCTTGGTGAAGGCGTTGATTGGCGGCGGGGTGGACTTGGATCAGTCGGGACGACACCAACTGCCACCATTGCACCTGGCCGCCATGATTGGCGACGCCGAGATGTTGACGGTGCTGTTGGATGCGGGAGCGTCGATTCATGTCACTGATTTTGTGCACTTCACAGCGTTGCATTGTGCAACGTATTTTGGACAGGAGAGTGTGAGTTGTTTACTTGAATTGTGCGTCAAAACACGCTCCAATGCGTCAAAATAGGATGTAGTGCGTCAAAATACGCTTTTCAACTTTAAATTAAACTGTAGTGCGTAGAAACTGATTGTAGTGCGTCAAAACACGCTCCTATGCGTCAAATCTAGCAATAGTGCGTCAAAACACGCTCCTATGCGTCAAAATAGGATTTAGTGCACCAAAAGACGCTTTTCTGCGTTGAATCGTACTGTGGTGCGTCAAAACACGCCCCTATGCGTCAAAATACGCTTTTCAACTTCAGATTTGACTGTAGTGCGTAGAAACTGATTGTAGTGCGTTAAAACATGCTCCCATGTGTGAGTTCGAACTGTAGTGCGTCAAAACACGCTTCTATGCATTAAAACACGGTATTGTGCGTCAAAATAGGATGTAGTGTGTTAAAACACGCTCCTGTGCATCAATTTAACTGTAGTGCGTCAAAATACGCTCTTATGCGTCAAATCTAACTGTGGTGCGTAAAACACGCTCCTATGCGTCAAGACTGACTGTAGTGCGTCAAAATACGCTTTTCTGCGTTGAATCGTACTGTAGTGCGTTAAAACACGCTCTTTTGCGTCAAGACTGACTGTAGTGCGTCAAAACACGCTCTTTTGCGTCAAATGTAAATTAAGTGCGTCAAAACACGCTTTATGCGTTAAAACACGCTCTAGTGCTTCAAATCTAACTGTAGTGCGTCAAAACACGCTCTACTCCGCACAACACGCTCCCCTCCATCCCACCAATTCCTCCACCAACTCCTCCACCAACATCCCCACCATTTCCAGGCCGTCCGCACCCTTCTCTCCCGCTCCGCCAACGCCAACCTGGGCGGCGCCGTCAACGACCGTCCCATCCACCTCGCCTCCGCCAAAGGTCTCACCACGATCACCAAAATGCTGCTCGAGTCGAAAGCGGATCCACTGCTCGCCGACGACGAAGGCAACCAGGCTCTTCACTACGCTTCTAAATCGGGAAACTTGACGATCCTCAACATGCTTCTGAAGCACGTGAGAGGGGTGAATGATAGGATCTGTGCGAGGAATCTGTATGGGGACACGGCACTTCATTTGGCTTGTTACTCGGGACGATTGGATATTGTGAAGGCGTTGTTGGAGTGCTCGCCGACGAATGTGGTGAACATGGAGAACGTGTTCTCAGAAACTCCTTTACATGCTGCGTGTACTGGTGGGAAATCGCTCGAGTTGGTGTCGTTTCTCATCAAGTTTCCCGGAGTTGATCCTAATTATCAGGGACAGGATGGACATACTGGTAAGGAAAGAGTATCAGAATGTGAAGAAGAGTGTTAAGAATATTCCCTGAAAATTTCAGGTCAAAATCTCTCAAACTGAAGTCTCTAGGCGCTTTTTAAGATCCTGCTACAGTAACCTTGTAAATTTAAAGGCGCATAGCTTACTGTAAAATTTTAAAATGCGATTTTGAGGGGGTTAACGGAGGTTTGGTGAATTGTGTCAAGAGACTTTTTTGATCAGCTTGAAATTTGCTATCGAATGGTGTACAAATCTGATTTATTTGGAAAAATTGAATTTTTGCTCGAAAAATTGAGTTTTGTCAAGCAAATCTGATAGAACAAGCTTTTATCAGTACTCTCTAAAATTTTCAGCTTAAAATCTTTAAAACTGAAGTCTCTACACAATTTTTTCTAATCACCTACAGTAACCTTGCAATTTTAAAGGCGCATACCTCATTGTCACACTTTCAAATGCAATTTTGAGGGGTTTAACGGAGGTTTGATAAAATGTGACAAGAGACTTTTCTGATCAGTATTAAATTTGCTATTTAATAGTGCTTCCAGAATTTTTGAAACTTTTGATTTTTCTATTTTACAAAAAAAATTTTTTTTTTTGAAAAATTAAGTTTTATCAAGCAAATCTGATAGAACAAGCTGTTATCAGTACTTCCTGGCATTTTCAGTTAGAAATCTCTAAAACGGAGGCCTTTATGCAGTTTTTAAGATCCAGCTACAGTAACCTTGTAACTTTAAAGGCGCATAGCCTTTTCCCAAATCTTTGAAATGCGATTTTCTGGGGTTTAACGGAAGTTTGGTAAAATGTGACAAGAGACTTTTCTGATCAGTTTTTGATGCTCTATTCAATCATGTCTAAATCAATACAATTTTAAGACATTTCCATTTTCAGCACTTCACTCTGCCTGCTATCACGGCCATCTACGAATCGTACAGTACCTTCTGGAAAATGGCGCAGATCAGTCTCTCGCCTCACGGGCATTCGAAGGCGGTGCATTGAGACAACACGCGGGAACCAGTGAGTTCTTTTTCGTGTACTTCTCGAGGAAAACCCTTTCCAGACACCACACGTCCCTCCAAAGTGGCCTCTGCCATCATGGCGCTCAACCGCTCCGACACGCCCTCCTCGAACGCCTCCTACAACTCAACGGTCTCGCTCGACGACCAACAGACCCCCGTCATCTGGGCGTACGAACGAGGCCACGACTCCATCGTCGCACTTCTGAAGCACTACGCGAGCCGGACGACGGAGGGAGACGTGTGCAGTGAGTACAGCTCGGGAGAGTCGTCGTACACACCATTGCCATCGCCCATGGGCAGGTTGACGTCGTTGACGAGGGATAAGGCGGAGCTGTTGCAATTAAGGAGTGCGCTACCGGCGCCTTTTCATCTGTGTTTGGCGGAGATTGAGTTTCAGGTGAGGGAAGGTGTCGCGCGGTGTCGCAACATCGTGTGGCTGTATGGTGGTTTTGACGCGCGACGTCGCGCGGTGTCGCCTGGTGCTTGTTCCGTTGTCAAGCAACTTGGCAATAAGATTGCGCGATGTCGCGCGATATCACGTCCCTCTTGCGTTGTCATCGAACAATGTGACAGCGGCGTCGCGCGACGCCGCAATAGCGTGTTGTTACATGGTAAACTTGACGCGGCACCGCGCGACGTCGCGCGACACCGCGACACCGCAACACCGCCTACTTCCAGGAATCCATCGGCAGCGGCTCGTTCGGCAAAGTCTACAAAGGCACCTACCGCGGCAAACTGGTGGCTGTCAAACGGTACCGGGCAATGGCGTTCGGGTGCAAATCGGAGACGGATATGCTGTGCAGGGAGGTGTCCATTTTGTCGCGACTCTCGCATCCGAATGTGGTTGCGTTCGTGGGCACGTCGTTGGATGATCCGAGTGTGAGTTTTGGTGGTGGGGGAGAGGGTGATGGTGTGGGAGATGATGTGAGGGAAGAATGGATTGGTTGGTTTCAGCAATTTGCGATCATCACCGAGTTTGTCGAAAACGGGTCATTGTTCCGGCTACTACACGAGGAGAAGCGGTGAGTGAAGGCGATGTCGCGCGGTGGTGCGATGTCGCAGCGTCGCGTTCAGTCGCAGAACACTGTATTGTGCGGCAATGCTGTGCCGCGCGACATTGCGACACCGCGTTGTCGCACTCAGTCGCAGAACACCGTACAAGGCGGCAAAGCGATGTCGCACTGTCCCACTAAGCCAAAGGAAGCTGCGATGTCGCACTGTCGCGTTTAGCTGCAGAACACTGTAATGTGCGTCAATGCGATGCCGCGCGACATCGCTTTGTCGCACTTCACCATACGATTCTGCGACACCGCGCGGCACTGCGACATCGCTTTGCCGCACTTCACAACACGATGTAGCGACACCGCGCGACATCGCACCTCCGCTATCTCCGAATTCCCTTTACTCCCCTTGATTTCAGAGTGCTCGACGCTTCCTTCCGACTGCGAATCTCGCTGGACGTCGCGCGCGGCATGCGATATCTGCACGAGAGTGCCGCCAAACCGGTCATTCATAGGTAGGTCAAACCATGGGTTACTGTAGTTCCTCTCTAACCCCCTCTAGCTGTCTGCGTCTCCTACCTTCTGGGAGCTTGCCAGTCTTTCCTCTATAGCATCTCTCATATTTACTGTAAACCCATGATTATATATACCATTCGATAGCTCTTTTCAAGGCGCATATTTTGGTCTTTTTGTTCTTCTTCTATCTCTAACGGCTCTCGAGTTGCAGAGATCTCAACAGTCACAACATCCTCATCCACGCTGACGGACGAAGCGTCGTCGCCGACTTTGGCGAAAGCCGATTCGCCAGCCAACGAGACGATGAGAACCTCACCAAACAGCCAGGGGTAACTTCCAACGTCTTCTATTCTATCGTCTACATTATCCGACTTCAGAACCTTCGCTGGATGGCGCCCGAGGTCTTCTCCCAATCCGGCAAGTACGATCGGAAGGTCGACGTCTTCAGCTTCGCCCTCGTCATCTGGGAGATTCACACCGCCGAACTGCCGTTTTCGCATCTGAAACCGGCTGCGGCAGCCGCCGAGATGACGTACAAACGGGGACGACCGACGCTTCCGAATCAACCCACTCCGCAGTTCCCAGCGCATATTTTGAGTTTGATTCAGCAGGCGTGGAATGCGGAGAGCAATTTGAGACCCGATTTTGGACAGGTTAGGGGGGATTTGTGTTAAAAGTTCAAAGAAAATCTTTTGATTATCGAATAAAAAAATGAATAAAATTTTGGTGAAAGGGGGAGGGGGTGGAGCCTATTCTTATATTGATCATAACTCGGCTCTCCGAGGAGCTAGAAAGATGATTTTGGAACCAAAATGTAGAAAAGCAAAGTACTTTTGAATAAAGTATACTTAACATTTTGAAAAAAATTAAAATCATGAAAAAATTGCATTTTCGGGAAGCGACTTCATGAAATCCATTAGATCAGAAATTTTGTAGACACTATTCTTTCTAGCTATCATAACTCTGCTCTAAAACATGATAGAAATATGGTTTTTATATTAAAATGTAGAGAATCACTAGGACTTCTTTCTTACAACATTAAATCGAAATGGCTCACCTAGAAGTAGGCTTAGGCTCATTTCAGAAATGCTCCATTTTCAAAAACTGGTCAAAATTGAAGTTTTTTCAATGCTTCATAACTTGGCTCAATTAGATGATAGAGAAGTGATTTTTATATCAACATGTAGAGAATCACTAGTATTTTTTATAAATTAAACATCATCTGAATAACTGGACTTGAAGTTGAGTTCTGCTCATTGCAAAAATGCTCCATTTTCAATATTCCTTGAAATTGTCAGTTTTTTCAATGCTTCATAACTCGGCTCAATTTAACGATACAGAAGTGGTTTTTATATCAAAATGTAGAGAATCACAAGGACTATACTTTTACAATACAAACTTTTAACAAACCAATGTTTGGTTCCAGTTCCCAGCTGTTTCAAGTTACGCGCTCATCTAGGTTCATCAAATTCAACAATTTTTCAACTCCTCATAACTTTGCTCATTTTAACACTACAAAAACCATTTTAGTACCAATAGATAGCCCCTTTCTTCTTCTTTCTCCTACTCCACCTCAACAATCCTCTCCATTTCCAGATCGTCCCCCTGCTCGAACCGCACGTGGAGACCCTCCACACCGACATCAGCGCCCCCTCGACAGTCTCTCAACTCAAATCCCAGTGGGAGCAGTTGAGTGTGGCTCCGCCCCCTCGACAACAATTCGTTCCTATCATTTCTGGAAGAATGGCGGCCACGGGGACGGTGGAAGAGCTGCGGCAGCGGATTGATAATAACGGTTATGTGATGAATAAGTGAAGTTTATTGATTTATTGATTTTTATTGTTTTTTTTGAAAGTGATTTATTGAATGTAGTAAAAGTGTAGTCATGAAAAAAGGAAGACGAACCTAAAAAAAATTTCAAATTTTTCGTCATATTTACACATCCATCACTTTGAGCCATTTTGGCAACAAGTCGAAAAACGTCTCGAGGGGCGCGCCCGGAAATGGAAAATGCCTTTGTCTTTTTACTTTTCTTTTCGAGTTTTCACACTTCTCCAGAATTCAGAAAGAATTCAGAATTCAGAATTCCAAGACGTCACGTCAGTTATTTCAGTCCATTGCGCCGATTTCCGGACGGAGGCGGTTTGAACATGCCTAGTACAACTTTTCTTTGTGACATTCTTCGCCTTCTGCTTCTGCTTCTGAATTCTTCAACGTCATCTGGATCTCGGAATGTGCAACTTTTAATTTGGGGCCGACTCAACTCTTTGACATTTCTCCGGAACATGGATAATTGGAGAGGGAGGATGGGGAAGAAGCAATTCCAATTTGTTTTACACTGAAAATAGAAAAGAATTGCTCTCTCCTTGTCGTACTCTTGAGCCCTTACTCCAGTTTGATCTGGAAAGTTTAAAGTTTGCATTTTGCTCCAGTTGAGTTATCGTTTTTTTCAAATTTTCCAGACTCCGCGATGAGTTTTCTCGAATTTTGTTTTCACCATTTTGTAGAGCTTAAAAAACTGCACAAAACTGTCGAAGGAATTTTTGAAATACCCCCTAGGATCCGAGAAAAGTTGGGGGACGAGGTTGCAAAAGTTAGGCCAGGACAGTTTTTTGTGTTTTTCTTGTTGCTCAGGAAGTTTTTAGGATTTTTGTTTTGTCAGTTTGATAGAGCTTAAAAAACTACACAAACCTGTAAGAGGAATTTCCGAAATAGCCCTCGGGAGCTGAGAAAAATAGGGGGAAGAGGTTGCAAAAGTTAGGCCATCAAGGTTTTTGCTTCCGTAGAACTTCTGGACAACTTTTTCACCGTTTTCCTGTGAGTTTAGTTAACTTACTATTGTTATTGAGGTCATAAGCTTCAAAAATTCAAAACTCATCCTTATTTTCCACGAGAAGTACACGACTTATATCAGATTTTTAAACGTTTTTGAGTAGAACACTTCAGATTTCACTCCTACACGTACTTAATAATAGAAAATTGGCTAAAAACCCTAAAAATCGCTTTAAAACTGATGGCCTAACTTTTGCACACTCAAGTTTGGAGTCAATTTTCTCGCCGATTCCATTAGTTTTTCAAAAATTTATTCCGAACAGATTGCTCCAAATTTCAAGCTCTACAACCTCTTCAACTAATTTTTCTGAAATCATAACTCCCCGCCCCAAAAAACAAGGGGGACTAGAAACCCAAAGTTCGGCCATCACCCAAATCACCTCATTTCATCGCGAAAACACTCTTTCTGGGTTCCTACGTGGGTGTAATGACAAAATGTGTGTTGGTCTTCCTCCCCCAGTCGCTCCTTTCAATTCAGGGAGCAGTGGGGAGGGCTAGAAGAAGTGAAATCAAATCAGTGAAATGAGAGTTGTTGGGCAGGCACATTTTTCGAGTGAGTGACTCTCTTTCTCTCTCTCAGTTTATTCAGAAGATTGAATTCAATGATTGAGGAGTGGAAAAAAACGAGTATCTCGATTTAGAATCGTTTAGGTTCGTCTTCTGACTCATTTCCTCGTAGGCACTGTTGTTTTTCGATCGATCTTGACTTCTTTTCTTTAGTTTTTTCTTCTAGTTTCTTGAAATTCAACTTCTTGGGGTCTTCTGAATATTCTCACAGCTTCAGAATACTTTTAAAATTGAGAATTCATCGAGTTTTTTGAAAAAGTACAGTTTTTTCATTTTTTTAACTTTTTCAACATTGGCCCTCAAAAATGGGTTGGGTTCCCCGAAAAGCCCGCGGGACACCGACCATATGTACGCACCTACGCGCCCCGCTCCCCCGTCACCGATGGTCGAGTGGTTAGCGCGCTCGACCCTCACCCTGAAACTCTTTGGTTCGAGTCCCCATGCCCTCCACTGTCTTTTGCCAGTGTAGTTTGCTGCCTCCCCATTCGCAGAAATGTTCCATTTGGGACTAATTCCTCCCCACATCCAAAAATAAGCGATAAAACGCGTCATCTCCCGATGCCTTTTGTGCTCTCATAGTGCTCTGGCACACCGAAAAATGGCCAATAAAACGGTGATGTGATGCTTTTTTCATTCTTTTCGATGCCAAAAATGGGCGGGGATATCAATATTTTGATGTTTTCCGGTCGTATTTTTGTCGAAATTCCGGGAATTTTTTGAGAATTTTTTGGAATTTTCAATGGCGTTCAAGTCTGGCGGCCATTGAAATGCGATCCAGTTTCAAGTATTCACGTCCTTTTTTCTGAAAGTGACGCAGTTTCGAAATGACCAGTGAGCAACCACTTTTTCAAAGAAATGTGTCATTTTTATGCAGGTTATGAGCAAAAAGAGCAACTTTTTTACTTTTCAGTGGTGTACTTCTCGTGGACAAGCCAAATTTTTTCAGAAATTTTACGTATAATGTAAAATATTCTCCCTCATATGATTGCACATCAAAATCTGGAAAAAAACCTCTGAAATTCCCGTTTTATCGCTGAAAATCAGTGATGGCCGAACTTTTGCAACCTCGTCCCCCTTGATTTCAAAGCTGGGAGTCAATATTTCAAAAAAGTGCGTTGATCAGACTGTTTAGCTTTAAAAAACAAACTAAATTGTCAAAAATTGAGCGAATTTTAGTTAGAAATCAAGAAAAATTAAGGATAAAACAAAAATGTTGCAAAACCTCGGCCATCACTAGTTTTTCACCAATTTTGAGGCGTAGAGTGAATTTTTGAAAAATTCCTATGACAATTTTGTGTCAAATTTTGATTAGAACAAAACTGTAAAAGTAGATTAGATAAATTTTAATCAAAAAAGGTGAAAACTTGGAAAAATCAAGTTTAGCTTGTCCACGAGAACTACACAACAGACCAATCAGCGTGTTTTGTGGGTTTTTGCTTGATTTTAAGGGTTTTTGGTGAAAAAACAGTGTAAGGGGGAGATTTTTGAATGAAATACTAAGTTTTTGAGAGTTTTTTACTGTTTTCAAAGTATCAGAGGGAAAAAGTTGTCCACGAGAACTACACAGTTAGCCAATCATCGTTTTAGGTCAATTTTTGCTAATTTTTCATCATTTTCTGCAGGAAAATCAATATTTTTTGCTAGAAAAACTAGTTTTGCATTCATTTTTTACATTTCTTATGATTCAGTTGTCCACGAGAACTACACAATCAACCAATGACTGATTTTGGAAAATTTTAGCTCATTTTCTATGGTTTTCTGCAGTTAAAATCACATTTTCAGTCGTTAAAACAATTTCTGATCAATTTTTAGATGTTGCAATGTGTCATTGTCCACGAGAAGTACACAACTAACCAATCAACACATTCGGCTCGTTTTTAGTTTGTTTTCCATAGTTTTTTGCAGTTAAAATCACATTTTTGGTAGTAAAAACAGTTTTTGATCAATTTTTACAATAATCATTGCCCAGTTGTCCATGAGAAGTACACAACCATCCAATCAACGCATTTCTCCTCATTTTGCCTATTTTCAAACGATTTTCAATACCAAAACCACTTTTTTGGTCTTAAAAATAGTTTTTGATCCAATTTTCACAATTTTCATGATCCAATTGTCCACGAGAACTACACGATCAGCCAATCAACGCATTTCTCATCGATTTTAGCTCATTTTTCACAGTTTTCTCCAGCAAAAACACATTTCAATTGTCCACGAGAAGTACACCACCTACCAATAGTCACTTCCAATTCTTTGAATTCCGCCCGAGGCGCCGGGTACCCGTAGTTGTAGTTATTTCGTCGTAAGCTCGAAAGTTGCGGGAGCAAACCTCAAATCGTCTCCTCCAAATCCTATTTCGTCAATCTTGTTTTTCTTGTCCCCTTTTTGTCTTTCCCTTTTTTCCCACTATTCCCTTTTTTCTCGAGTAGTATCCATCATCATTTCTCACCTCCTTACACGCGAACCCAACAAATCTTCAAGTGTTTTTGACCATATATTTGAATTTCGCGCCAAAAAATTCAAAATTTTTTTCAAATTTACTAACATTTTTTTGATAAAGCAATCATAATCTATAAAATAAATGACCTGAATGTGTTTCCGGTCAAATTTAATTTCCGCTTTCGTTGCGAAAAATTTTCGATGAAAAATTTTTTCATTTTTTTTTCAGAGAACCTTTTTTTCCTAGTTTCTGACATTTTGTTCCTGCTTTAAATTCAAATTTCCGTGTTTTTCACGAAAAAACTGCAAAAAAAGTTGAAAACAAACCAAAAAATAGTGAAAAATTAGGAAAAATCGCTGATTGGTCAGTTGTGTACTTCTCGTGGACAAGTGAAAAACTCAAAACTATGAAAATTAGTCAATTTAGTTTTAATAACTTGAAATTTGTCAAAAAAAACAATAAAAATCGGTGAAAAACAACGAAAAATCGAGAAAAATCCCTAATTGGTCAGTTGTGTACTTCTCGAGGACAACTTTTTTGAAAATTTGCTAATTTTCAATATTTTCACTTTCCAATCAGTGTAACTTGTCAATTTTAGTGCGAAAACATTGAAAATTGATTGTCTATCACATTATCAACCAGAGAAAATGATGTTATCCACGAGAACTACAAAATTAGTTTTATTGATTTTTCTCAACTTTTCACTGATATTGGTAAAATTTTATTTTGAAATTTAGATTCCTCATTAAAAAATACATCGATTAGATTTTTGAATTTTTGAAAAATGTCAAAAACAACTGAGTAAAACGCGGGGAAGAGAATGCAAAAGTTAGGCCATCAGCGAAAATTAAAGTTTTTTTTGAGGTTTTGCACTTTCTCGTCATGTTTTTAATGCCTATTGTAGAAAACAAACTTTTTATTCAATGTATTCAGAAAAATTCAAGAAAAATAATTTTTCTAAACGAGAACTATACCTATGACTTAATGGCCTAACTTTTGCAATGTGTTTTTTCAAGTTTTCAGAGCTCCTAGAAGCTTTTTCAAAAATTCCTTCGACAATTTTGTTCTAAATTTCAATTCAAACAAACTTTTCAGAACAGATTCTCAAATTTGTCACTGGAAGATCCAGAAAATAAGAAAATTTCAATTCGAATTGTGTACTTCTCGTGGACAATCCTTTAAAATGTTCAATTTCAAGTAATTTTTCACGAAACGTCAGACCTCCCTCCCCAAGGCACCACACGAGCTTTGACCCCTTCACAACTTTTTTTTATTTTCACGTCTTCTGGAACGTCTTCTTCTTAACATTCATCATGTTTTCGCTTCTCCTGTGACGCTTTTGTTCTGATTTCTGTCTGTCCGTCGCAGAGAAAAGTTTGAAAAAGGAGGGGCAAAACAAAGGAAATCACTCAATCATTCGTTCCAAATACCCCCATCTTTCTTCGTTTTTTCGGAAATTTTTGAAAAAATTTTGAAATGTCTAAAGTAACAAAAAGGGCTCAAAAACTCACTTTTCTTACCAAAAAATCAAAAAAAGAAGTGAAAAAATGGAGAAAAACGGAACATTTGAAAAATTTGAATTTTCCACGAGAAGTACAAACTTTCATCGAATTTTTCTTCCTTATTCTTGAAAATTTTAAAAACCTGTTTTGATAGTTTTGTAGAGAATTAAAAACTAAACAAAATTGTCGAAGGAATTTTTGAAATAGCCGCTAGGAGCCCTGAAAAACGCGGGGAAGAGTTTGCAAAAGTTAGGCCACCTGGAAAAACCGCTGAAAAAGGGTGCTGGTGAACTTTTTGTGAAGAATTTTTGTAATTTCCAGTAGTTTTAGAAAAATCTATCCAAAGAATCATTTAAAAGTTAAAAACTATTCAAGAAATTTGAAAAACTTGTCCACGAGAAGTACACAGTGTGATTTTCTCTTCCATAACTGTATTTTGAGCTTTTTAGCGCTCCGAAAAGCTTTTTCAAAAATTCCTTTGACAATTTTGTGCAGTTTTTTACGAGGAATTCAAATTTCATATTTAAAAATCATAAATTCCACTAAAAATGTTGATAAGTTGGGTTTTGATCTCAAAAAAGTATGAAAATTGAGTTTTGCTCCCAGGATCTCAAAGATTTCCTTTCTTTTTCCAATAAATCATAGCCACGTTATCACATCTCCCAATTGTCATCGGTTGTCCATCGTTTGACATGAAATTGATGAGTTTTCGAGTGGAAAGAGCCCCGGGCCGGCGAGCACAAATCCTTCGAGACGCCAATTGTTTCATTTGAGCGTCTTGGAATTTTTTGCTTCTATATCATATCTGATTGCTTTTCATCATTTATGTCTTCCGAAACTTGCAAGAAATATTGATTCTTGGGTTTAAATGGGATGTGGCCTAGGATTTGCATGTTGATTTTTTTGGAATCGAATTTTCTTTGAGAAAAGTTGAGTTTTTGCAATTTTTCTTTGATATTCTGGTGTAAAATTAAAAACTGAACATTTTGATCGAGGGAATTTTGAAAATACCTTTTCTGAGCTCTAGAAACCTCGAAAAACAGAGATGGCCTAGAAATCCAAATTGCAAATTTCTCGAAAATTTTTTTATATCAAAATATTCCAAATTTCCCGCTGAATTCAATACTTTTAACCGTTTTTCTTCAACTTCAAAAAGAAGCCCAAAAACCCCGTGGAAGAGAAAACCACTCGTGTAGTTCTCGTGGACAAACCTTCTTTTCCCCAGTTTTCAGCTCCCCGTTGACCAATTTTACTACTTTTTTTTGCAAATCGGTTCAGTTTTTCAAGAGGAATAACGCTGTTATAACGAATAGTGGCTCCGAGTTGTTACAAAGCCGCCGGCTGACCCCAAAACTTATCGCCTCTTTCCGTCATATGATACGTTTACTCGGCGAGCAACCCGCTGCTCACTGATCTATTAGATAAGTTTGTTAACACCTCTGATATCGTTGATATTATCAATAGAAAAACAGTTTTATTATAATGTTTTTTTGGAAATTTTCTTTTGGGATAGGGAAAGGGGGTCAAAGTAGATATATATAAATATGAAAAGGGGCGAAAATTTGTAAAGAAATCAAAAATTCGCAGAATTTACGTGACTTCCGCTTCTTCTTATCTCTCAGCCCAACTTCTTCCCACGCTTATGACATTTGTGTGATGATCTTACCCACCACTTTTTTCAAACTTTTGCTTGTAACTTTATTGTATTTGGAGCAATCTTTCTAAATTTTGACATATTTATAAAAAAGGTGTTTTTCTATGATCCTGCCAAAGGAAATTCAAAAATTTGCTTTTATAATTGAGTTACAAAGGTTTTATTGGAGACTATATGAAAAACTTGAAAAATTTGATTTTTTAACATGGGACCATCCCACCGAAAATTGGAAGAGGGGGGGAGAGGCCGCGGCGCCACCACATGTACGCACCTGCGCGGCGCCGCAAAGTGTCCCCCCGTGGCCGAGTGGTTAGCGCAGGCGCTCGCCACAGATTATTCGCTGCCGAAGCATTATGCCTCTGATATGGTTCGCGCGTGCTGCAAAGAGGTACTTGAGAACAACATGATTATGCTCCCGTTATGGACGCATCGCGATCGCCGGCGCGCATTATGGGCGCATCGCGAGCAAATTCAGGCATGATGCTTCCATCGCGAACACATAATGCGTCTATCGCCAAACATTTACGCTACTGGATTTCGAAATGCAAATCGATTTTATTGATTAAAAATGATAGAAAACAATAAGAATGAAACAAAATTATAAATCCTCGCACTCCTCTCTCGCCTCCCTGTCGTTGAGCTCTTCCTTGTCCTCTTCTTTGTCCTCATCCTGGTGCTCTTCTTCGTTCCCTTCTTCTTCCCGATCATCCAGTTTCCCATTTGCCACTCTGAAAAACAAACACTCTACGTAAAGAATAATGTGCGTGATTCCAAAAATTTTCGACTATTTTACTTGGATCGATTGGAAATGCGGAGCTGACCAGAAGGTTTAACTACACCAGGTTATGGAAATGAATCTGAAAGCCAAAATCTGCTGTCAAAGTGCCAAAAATAGGCGGGGCTTACAAGTAAATGTTTTTTAGTTAGGCTTTGAGTCTCAAAGTTTGAGAATTTTCTAGAAATTTGGTCACTTATAGTTTCGACACCGCTGATTCTGAATCTGAAGTCAGAATTTCTGTAATTGATCTCATTTTTGAGAAAAGATGTGTCAGAGATATTTTCAGTGCTATTTTCCTCTATGTTTTCACGTGGTTACGTGTCGACATTTTCGATAGTTACGAAATAGTGGACAAAATAGCACTGAAAATGGCTTTGACACATTTTTTCTCAAAAATGAGATCAATTACAGAAATTCTGACTTCAGATTCAGAATCAGCGGTGTCGAAACTATAAGTGACCAAATTTCTAGAAAATTCTCAAACTTTGAGACTCAAAGCCTAACTAAAAAACATTTACTTGTAAGCCCCGCCTATTTTTGGCACTTTGACAGCAGATTTTGGCTTTCAGAGTCATTTCCATAACCTGGTGTAGTTAAACATTCTGGTCAGCTCCGCATTTCCAATCGATCCAAGTAAAATAATCTGAAATTACTTTCTTCAAAAATGTACCTGATCCTTCTCTCCTTCATTGCGTCGTCGAGAACTCATCATCCAGTTACTTCGTTTCCAACTTCTGAATTGTCCGCTTTTGCTGTTCCATCGCCCTATTTGATTTTGGATTCTTACTCCACCGTATTTTCTGAAGTCAGCTTTTTTCTAATTTCATCCATAACCACAAACTTACTAGGAAAGGGTCCCTCGGGTAACATTTATGACGTGGTACTGTCTGACAACTGACCTAAAATTAAATATAAAGGTTTATTGACAAGAAAAAATTGAAAAAAATAGTTGAAAAATGGAAAATTACTCCTGTAAAATAGAACAAGCGAAAAAACTTGGAGTAAAAAACTTTTCGATGGTTCGGCGATGCTTCCATTATGCGTTCGCGATGTGCCTATTATGAGTGGCCGTTCGCGATGCTTCCATTATGTTTTCGCGATGGGTCCATAATGTGCACTGTTTCGCGATGTACACATAATGGATCGTTCGCGATGCGCGCATTGTGGAAGTAGCGATCGGAGCATTTCAGACACATTGTGCGTGCATCGCGCTCAATTTTGTCGCGATGTGTCTATTATGGGCGTTCGAGGCATAATGCTTCGGCAGCGAATCATCTGTGGCCGCGCCATCGCTCCCTGGTTCAATGTCATCATAGTGCAAAAGTGTTTTGCCAGTGTCCTTTCGACATGTAATCCTTCTTTCTGACAATCTGTCACTCTTCCTCTCGGTTCGAGTTGCCCCATTCTCCATTCTCCACAATTTCAGCATCATTGAGCCCTCCTCCCTAACAATAAGTTTTACCTTGTTCCGCTCTCAAAACAATCCATTTTTCTTCTCAATTTCACTTGTTTTTCGAGTTTTTTTTCTTTTCCTCTCTTTGAACACCGCGGAAAAAATGATGATGATGACCTTATGGTGTGTGGAGAGGGGGAAAGGAAAATAAATTCCAGCCACTTTACTTTTTGTTGAGTTTTAGTATGCTCTTTGTCAATTTTTCTTCTTTTTATGTTGCTCTAAAGCTTCTTGAGCATCAATTAATGTTTGAACACTAATTGCTCAGATTCCAGGAATGAATGCTCCAGACGACGAGAACAGCACGTTCTTTCTTCTCAACTCGTCCGTCGCGACGTCTTCGGCATTCACGAACGCCAAGTGAGCACACACAGATCCGCCGTAATTTTATTTCGGCCCTCTTTTCTTTTTTTCGCCTTTTTTTGCTTTTTTCCCCGTGAAATTTGATCAGAATCCGGCGCCGGTGATACTTGGAAAGTTAGCCACAACACCCCTCCTTGTTGCCTTTTTTATTTTATTTTCGCAAAAAAATTTTTTTATCCGAAAAAATTTTCGACCGGAGCGGGGATTGATCCATTGACCTTCTGCTCCTTAGAAAATTGGAATTTTTCAACTTTATCTAAGCAATTTGACCTCAAAAACCACCCAAAAACCCTTCAAAACCCCAAAAAACACGAAAAATCCTAGCTACAGTAACTCTGTAAATTTAAAGGCACATAGCTAATAATCCAATTTTAAAACGCGATTTTGAGGGGTTTAACGGAATTTTTAAGGGTTGTGTCAAGAGACTTTTTTGATCAGCTTGAAATTTTCTATCGAATGGTATAAAAATCAATAAAAAATTTTGAAATTTTTGAAAAAAAAATGTTTAAGAAAAATTGAACAGCTCAAAAAAACAAGTTCATATTTATAACGGATTTATCACTGCCTAATCTTATTTTTGATAAAATACCTTGTACTTTTAGAATCTGACTTTGAAGGTTATTTATTTCGAGAAATTCAGAAAATTTTCCGAAAATTCAAAAAAAAAATTTTTTTTCAAAACTTTAAAATTGTTTACCATTCGGTGCTATATCTCCCCGTTAGTTTTCTCTGAAATTATAAGCTCAAAATCTGCTAAACTGAGCACTCTATACAAGTTTTAAGATTCACCTACAGTAACTTGTGAATTTAAAGGCGCATACCTCATCACATTTTTAATTGCGATTTTGAGGGGTTTATCGGAAATTTCAATAGGAACATCAATATATTTTTCCAATCAGAATTAAATTCTCTATCTATTGATGTTAAAATCAGTTATAATTTCCAACATTCATTTTTCGAGTCCCCTCCCGTAAACACACAAGCACGAATTGAGTTTTGCTCAAATTGAAATTCGACGCCTTCTGTCTTTTTGACGCCTTCTGAATGTCGTCTGAATCATCGTCTTCTATCTTCTTCTTCTTCTTCTCCGAAGACGTGTCCAGTAATCTTCTTCTCACGCTGTCACGCGCATTAACTCTTTTTCGTCCGACGACGACGACTTCAGAAGTCTTCAGGTTCTTTCAAGGTTCAAAACCTAGTTCAGACATCGTCTGGAAAGAGGTCCCTTGGTTGCTCTTGCTCTTTTTGAAAACAACGGGGAAAAAGGCTGCTAGAATATTCTCCTCATTCATCGGCCCCACCTACAGAAGGTTGGCAAAAACCTTTGGAATATGAGCGGACTCGAACCAGCGACCCCTCCCACCGCGACCATCCCTCTTCACCACTCGACCACCGGCGCACATCGGGCGGGGCACCGGGAGTGCCGTGATAAGCGCGGTGTCCCCGCGGAGGCCGCCGCTGGAATTGATAGAAATGGGCGAGCGCGGGGATTACCCGCGAGTAGGTCAAAAGTCACTTTTTTGCTCTTTTTTCCATTTTTCTCCCCATTTTTCGTCATTTCCTCGGCAAAAAGAGCCTAGACTTAATCACCCGTTTCCGTTTCCACCCTCCTTCCTCCTTTTTTCGCGAAAAAACGTTCATTTTTCATCGAATTTATGCAATTTTTCAACATTTTCCAACTTTTCCCTGCAAAACGAGATAAATCCTCCCCAAAACTCGCAGTCTTTAGTCGAAAATGACCCTTTTGTGAACGCGGGTAACTCACTTTCTAGGCCACGCCCTTTTTTTTTTACATATTTTTGAGCCGAGAGAAAACGAATTTGAGCCAATTTCAGCGGTGGTATTTATTGAGGGCAAACTGTTCCACTTGTTCTCTGTCCCAACAAATGGCACACTTTTTGAGCAAAAAGAGCAAAAAACACGACGATGACTCGTCGCTTTTTTTGGCAAAAACAAATTAGGATTTGTGATTTGGCCATAAACTTGTTTAGTTTTACTACTCTAACGTTTATTGATTTTGGAGTTTTTTTTTTTTTTTGAAAAAAAAATTTCTCGAAAAAAAAATTTTTTTTTTTAATTTTTTTTGTGCTCTAACGAGGAAAAACATGGAAATATATCATTTTTTTTATAATCAATCAGGAAATAATCGGAGCCCAACACATATTTTTCTTCCATCCCATTGCATTTTATCACTTTTTCATACATCCCATTTTTTGAATTTTTGGATTTTTGGAATTTGAATTTTCAAATTCCCGCCAAAATTAAAAATTTTTTATATCATTGAATAGAGAATTTTTTTCTGATCAAAAAAGTCTCTTGACACAATGTCTGAAAATTTTGTTAAACCCCTCAAAATCGCATTTTAAAGTTGTGAAAATCAGGCCTGCGCCTTTAAATTAACAAGTTACTGTAGGTAGTTTTTAAATCGAGAGTATTAGCGCTAGTTTTGAGTGTTTTGAGCTGAAAATTTAAGAAAGTGCTAGAAAACGTGTTTACTACCAAATTGTGTAAAAATTTGATAGATTTTCAAAAAAAAAATTTTTCAAAAATTTCGAAAAAAAATTTTTTTTCAAATCTTATATCAATATATAGCAAATTTTCCACTGATCAAAAAAGTCTCTTGACACTTTCCATGAATATCCCGTTATACCCCTCAAAATCGCATTTTTAAATTGTCAACATGAGCTATGCGCCTTTAAAGTTACAAGGTTACTGTAGGTGGAATTTTTCTGTTTTTTGAGAATTTCAGGGGTTTTTTTGCAAGTTTCTGATGGTTTTTTATGTTTTAACACTCATTTTGAAAGAAAAATTGATAAAAATCACGTAATAGTGTGCGATTTGTGATGTTTGAAAAGTTATTGCCCTGAGGACCATTGGATTAGTGGCGGGAAAGACCAGAAGGGCTTAAAAATGTAAATAATTGGAAAGTTCCAAGTTTTCAAACACTCGGACAAACAAACGTTTGAACTTTTCGTACTTTCTTGAGAAATTTCGGGAAAAATTGGAGAAAAATTGGGGAAAAACATGAATTTCGAGAGAAAATAGCTCATTTATTTATTTGTCTTCCCCTCATTTTTCATCTGTTGTTTGCTCGAGAAATACGATGAGAATAATAATTATTCTGATGTGATGGGGTGGGAGGTATTTTACTTTTTCGATAATTGTCGAGCAAAAGATGAGAGATCTTGTGTTTTGGCTCTTCAATTTCCACTTTTCTGTAGTTTTTAGCTTTTTATGTGTTCAAACCATTAAAAATTACTATAAAGCGCTCAGAAACCTTCAAAAATCGCAAAAATCCGACGTACAGTAACC
This sequence comes from Caenorhabditis imperialis, assembly GCA_963572205.1. Taxonomy (NCBI): domain Eukaryota; kingdom Metazoa; phylum Nematoda; class Chromadorea; order Rhabditida; family Rhabditidae; genus Caenorhabditis; species Caenorhabditis imperialis. Next base: position 2,745,269 of record OY751541.1, read on the forward strand.
TTGTAACTTTAAAGGCGCATACCCCATTTTCACAACTTTAAAACGCAGATTTGAGGTGTTTAACGCAATTTTCATGAAAAGTGTCAAGAGACTTTTTTAATCAGCGTAAAATTTGCTATCGATTGATGTAAAATTTTTTTTAATTTTGAAAAAAAAACTTTCGAAAAATTTTTTTCGGATAAAATTTTTTCTCTATTTTCTGTCTCCCTCTTTCTCTAGAAATCATCAGTAGTACTCTCATTAGTATTCTCTCAAAATTTCAGCTAGAAATCTTCAAAATTCCCGGTTCTACGCCATTTTTAAACCTTCCCTACAGTAACTTGCTAATTTAAAGGCGCATAGCTGAACGTCAAAACTTTGAGAGCGTTTTTCTCTGGTTTAACGGGAAAATGGGAATATGTGTCAAGAGATTTTTTTGATCAGTTTTAAATTTGCTATTCAATAATGTAAAAAATTTTTAATTTTGAAAAAAAAAATTTTCAAAAATTTTTCGAAATTTTTTTTTTCAAAAATTTTTTCAATTCAAACTAAAATTTTAATTTTCAGTGAAACAACAATGTCATCGGTAATTCAACAAGAGGAAATTTGTCGGTTTCGTGGCACCACTGAAAATTACACGATCGCAGTGACTTTTTTCATCATCTTCCTGCTCTCCGTCATTGGTAACTCGCTAGTTTTGATGGTTATTATTAAAGTGAGGTTTATTGATTTTTACATCCAAAACTAGAAGAAAAACTTGAAAAATTGAAAATTTTACATGCTGATTATCGATTATTCATTTTTTGGATTTTTGAAAAATTTCCAAAATTTCAAAAATTTTTTGAATTTTTTCCAATTTTTCATTCCAGCAAAGAGCAATGCGCTCTATCACGAACATCTACCTGATGAATCTGGCGGCCAGTGACATGATGCTCTCCGTGGTCTGTATGCCGCCCACACTCGTCTCGATGGTCATGAATTGCTGGATGTTCGGCAATTATATGTGCAAAATTTTGGCCTATTTGCAGCGTGCGTTTTTCTTATTTTTGTGTAGTGGTTGTTGGTAGTGCGTTGGAGGAGCGTGTATGGACGCACTATTTTGAGTGGGTGGACAAAATGCGTTAGAAAAGCGTGTTTTGACGCACTACTGTGGAATGGGAGGTTTAAATATGTTGGTTGATAGTAGTGCGTCAAAAAAGCGTGTTTTGACGCACAACTCTATAATGAAGGGCCAAAAAAGCACGTATCTATTATAGTGCATCAAAGGAGCGTCGAAAACTCAAATCCTGATAGTAGTGCGTCAAAAAGCGTGTTTTGACGCACTATTTCTGAGTAGGAGGTCAAAATTGAGTTATTTGATGGTAGTGCGTCAGAGGAGCGTGTTTTAGCGCACCACTTCAGAATGGGAAGCCAAAATGGCGTGTTTTGGTAGTAGTGCGTCAAAAAAGCGTGTGTTGACGCACTACTTCATAATGAGAGGCCAAAAAAGCACTTATCAATTATAGTGCATCAAAGGAGCGTCAAAAACTCGGATCCCAAGAGTAGTGCGTTATAAGAGCGTGTTTTTGACGCACTGCTATGAACACGAGGTCAAAGAAGCTTTTTTGATAGTAGTGCGTCAAAAAGCGTGTTTTAACGCACCACACTACAAGTTACTCAAAATACGCTTCTCATAATTCAAAATACTTGTTCTGACGCATAATACGCTCTCCAACTGATACAGTTAAGTACCATAGCAGACGCATTGCTTTAAACAGGCTTCCATACTGTAGTGCGTCTAAAAGCGTGTTTTTTCAGCGGTGGTCGTGACTGCCTCCGCTTACACCCTGGCAGTGATCGCCTTCGAAAGGTACTTTGCAATTTGTAAACCACTGCATTCGAGGATTTGGCAGACCAGGTAACTCTTTCTCTTTTTTATTATGTTTTCACTTCTCTCTATCCGCTAATCATTGTAATCTTCAGATCCCATGCATACGCGATGATCACATTGGTGTGGGTGATCGCCATCCTCGCCAACATCCTCATGCTTTTTATGTACGAACAACAGACGTACAGCTCGAATGGCTACACGTGTGCACCAATTCATCCACCCATTTATCATTTTGCTTATCAGGTAGGGTGAATATTATATCAATCGACGCAGAATTTTAAGCTCTACACAAACATATAGTTTTTGTCTGACAAAAATCAATTTCCGCTGAGATATGAACTCACAAAGTTCAGAGACTCATTCACTTTCGTTGTCTGCGTCTACTCTCTAAGACGTGTCTCTCCCGACCCCTATATTGAAGTACCTGGATGAAATTTACATCAATCGACGCAGAATTTCAAGATCTACACAACCATATAAATAACTTTTTATGAAAATTAATATCCACCTAGATATGAGCTCACAATGTTAAGAGTTGGTATGACTGTCTGCGTCTACTCTCTAACGCGCATCTCTCTTGACTCTCAATTTCTATGTACTGTTTTGAAATTTATATCAATCGACGCAGAATTTCAAGGTCTGTACAACTAGCTATTTCACTTCTCATGAACGTTGATTTCCACCGAGATATGAGCTCACAAACTTTGGAAGTGATCTACCTGTCTGCGTCTATTTTCTAAGAAGCGTCTTTCCCGGTCCCCCATATTAAAGTAACTGGATGGAATTTATATCAATAGACGCAAAATTGTATGCTCTACACAACCATATAAATAACTTTCCATTAAAATCAATCTCCACCGAGATATGAGCTCGCAAATTTAGAGCTTTTCTAACTGCCTGCGTCTACTCTCTCCCAACCTCTCGCGATTTTCAACCCCAGCAAAGTGAATCTTATCAAAATCAACCAAAATTAACATTAATCGATGCAGAATTTCATACTCTACACCTTTATCGGGTCCATTCCCTCGATAAAATATACTTTTTCAGGTCTACATGACAGTGGTGCTCCTCGTGATCCCGCTGGTAGTGATGACAGGACTCTACGGCAACGTGATCCACTCCCTCAAATCCGGCATCAAGCTCGAGATCGCCGCCGTGGAGCCAGTGGCAACAGCCACGAGCACAGGTCTCCGCCCATCCGCCTCCTCGTCGCACTTTGTGAACGGTGTGCTCGTGGGTAGCACCTCGTTAGCTCGTGCCACGTCGTGCATCGCCCTCAACGAGTGTGGTGTGACTCTCCCTCCGCCCCTCTTGTCAGTGTCGTCTAGAGCCCGCCCTCAACTGCTCGAGCTGCCGCACACCATCGACGACTTCCGATTGCAGACGCTCGACAGTCTACGTCGTCGTTCTAGTGGCGTGCTTTTACCCCCTCCAGGTGTTGTCGTGTTTACCATTCCCTCCTTTTTGTTAGACAGTGTGACTTTACCTTTTTTGGTTTTTTTTTGAGTTCAGTTTTTGATAGTTTTTGTGAGACAATAACTACGATTTCAACTCCACCATTCCTCCCAAAATTCATTAGTAATTCATAAAATCAATATTCCAGCAATCGTAGCAGCAATGACGAATGAGCAAAAACTATCCTTCTGGCAGAAGCTCTCCAACAAGCTCACTTTCAACCAGCAGGAAAAGTCATTGGAGCAGAATTTTACTCATCGACGTTCAGATGCATCCATCTGCATCGAGAATCCGAGCCTCAGATCAACACACACGCAGAAGAGTGCGATGGCCAAGCAGCGGGTTATCAAGTAAGGCTCTCTAGACTGTCTAGAAGGTTCTTTTATCATGAAAGTACTTGGTCATGATTTCAGAATGTTGATTGTGGTGGTCATCATCTTCTTCTGCTGCTGGACGCCATCGTACATTTGGTGGTTGTTGTTGATTGCTGGGGACTCGTTTAAGGTGGGTTGATGGGTGTGATAACGAGAGCTGCGATAATGCGATGTCGCGCGACGTCGCATGACCAGTGTGGATGTTGTTGCGATTTCGCGTTGTACGCAATGCGGTGTAGCGATGTCGCACGACATCGCGAACCTGACAATGATACTGTTTTGATGTTGGTGCGATGCTGCGATGTCGTTTTGTCGTGCGACATCGCACAAGCTTTACAACATGATAGTCTGAACATATGCCGCACGATGTCGCGTGATACATCCTGCGACAATGCGGTACTGCGATGTCGCACGATACCGCAAACCTGACAAGGAAACTGATTCGATGTTGGAGCGATGTCGCGCGATGTCGCAAGCTTGACAACGTGACAGTCTCAACGTTCGAGCATCCTGCGACATTGCGACACCGCGCGACATCGCAAGTCTGACAACGTTACTGCATTGATGTTGATTCTGCGATGTCGCTTGGTCGCCATTTTGCGGTACTGCGATATCGCGCGACATCGCAAGTCTGACATCTAGATCGTCTTGTTGCTGCCACGGTATTGCTTTGCCGCGCGATGCGACCTGCGACAATGCGACTTCGCGCGACATCGCATAATCATTTTCAATGTTGTTGCGATGCTGCGATTTCGCGCGATGTGACACGATGCATCCTGCGACAGTGCAACATCGCGCGACATCGCAACCTTCACAATGTTACTATCTCCGCGTTCCTGCGACATCGCTCACCCTTCCCTCCCTCTCCCTCTCTTCCTCCCCTCCAACCCCCACCATCATTCCAGAGCCTGAACCTCTCCGTGTGGAACAGCGACATCAACACGTTCATCACGCTGCTCACCTACATCTCCTCGTGCACCAACCCCATCACCTACTGCTTCCTGAACAAAAAGTTCCGTAATGCGATTTACGCAACCTTCGGAAGGAAGAAGAACATGCGACATCACTTCCAAAAGGTACTTTTTGAGTTTGATCTAGTTCTAGGAGTGAGAGCCATTTGATTTGCGCTAACCTTATTGTGGGCGTGGCTTAACCAAGAGTGTTCTGATTTTGAAGGTGTACATTCCGGTGGCCGGCAACCAACCGCCTCTTCCCAAGGGCACCGAGCAGAGGTCCATTATCACCAGGTAATTTTCTTTGCGTGGCTCGTGGCTTCTCGCTTATCATTAACTCACAATACTAATCGATAAAATCAATAAAATCAATCAATAAACCCCATTAAGTTCTCAATCAAGCGGCGATTGGTCCAAGGTAACTTTTGTACATGTCGACTCACATCCACTTCTATATACTCACCTTTTCCTTATATCGATTTTTTTTCGTTTACAAAACTTTCTTAACTTTCATCACACACAGCACGAGGATCTATACACTGTCTAGAAAAACGATCGATAAAAACAATCAATAATTCGCGATTTTTGTAGGTCGGTCTCGTCGACCTTCATTCCACAGCATCAAGTGGCCTTCGATCAGAGAATTTCTGAGAAGACGCAAATCCACTATCCGGTGAAGAAGAGCAGCAATTCGCATTTGATATCGAGAACGGTGAGACTAGGTTTTGCAAAAAATATGAAATTTTGAATTTTTCTGAAAAACTGGCAAAGATTTCTAAGATTTTATTTGATGGATTTGAAGATATTCAAATTCTCTACAATTATGTCGAAGCAAAACTCAAAAATAACCAATGGGAGCGCAGAAAAACGCGGGGACGATAAAACGCATTGTTGGTTTTCTAGTCCCCCTTATTTTTCTGCGCTCACAGCGATCAGATCAAAAAATCCTTCGACAAAAAGATACAATGTTTAATTTTCTACAAATCCATTAGAGCAAAATATCAAATTTTATACTACTAAAGCTCAAATATTGTCCACGAGAAGTACAAAACTGTATTTTCTAGTCCCTCGCTGTTTTCTCGGCCGCTTTTGAATTTTTCGAAAATTCCTTTGATGATAATGTTTAAAATTTAATTTTACACAGTTTTATCAAAGAAAATTTTAGAAATTATTGATTTTCAGTCCGAAAAATTCAAAAAATCTGAAACAAATCGAAAAATATTGAAACAACATTTTTTTTGCAGGTGCACGCCTCCTTGATTCACCACCAAAAAATTCGAAAAGAGGATTCGGATGTGATTTTTTAATTTTTACTCTAATTTTTTGAAATTTCTGTCAAAAATCAATATAATTACGGGTTTTTGTCATAATAAGAGAAAACTATACTGATAACCGGTTTTTATTGCATTTTTTCTTCATTTTTATGCAAAAATAAATGATTTTCAACAATCAATTACATTTAATTAGTCTTAATTACCCTAATTAACAATAATTAGGTTGTTAACACAAAAAGCTTCTTAAAGTTACAATAACATAGAAATCTGTGACACGTATGATAGAGAGATGATAATTATATACAGTAAGACAGGTAATTAAGCTAATTACCCTAATTAGATATCCATATTAAACATGAATGCGTACAAATCATCCACGACTGACATGGCCGAACTTCCACTCGTCTCAATCAGAAAACGAATCAACGAATCCGCCATCAGAGCCAAAAACTTCATATTTTGCTCCGTCATCATGTATAAACCGTCACATTGCACACAATACTGACGAACTCCGCGAAGGTTCACTGTAATTGGTGGACTAACTTTTTTGGAATTTTGATTTTATTGATTTTTCTGGATTTCGAGTGGGTAAAATTGAACTTTGCTTTGATAGGGCTGTAGAAAATTTAAAATTCTACAAACTGGTCGGAGGAATTTCAGAATTAGCGCCTAGGAGTTGAGAAAAACTCGGGGACGAGGTTGCAAAAGTTAGGCCATCGTGTTGTTTTAAGTTTTTCTTAAGTTACAGACAGTTATTTAAACATCTGTTTTGACAGATGTGTAGACAATTCAAAACTCTACAAACTGTTCAAAGGATTTTCAAAAATAGTGCCTGGGGGTCGAGAAAAACACGCGGACGAGGTTGCAAAAGTTAGGCCATCTTGTTGTTTTAAGTTTTTCTCAAGTTACAGGCAGTTATTTAAAAATCTGTTTTGACAGATGTGTAGATAATTTAAAATTCTACAAATTGGTCAAAGGAATTTCGAAAATAACACTTGATGGCCGAGAAAAACACACGGACGAGGTTGCAAAAGTTAGGCCATCTGAATTTTTTCTTGTTTTCGTGCTTTTTTCGCTCTTTTTCAAGGCAAATTTCAAAAAACTCACAAGTATCACTGAGATAAATAGTTGGAATCTGAAGATTGGCCTGTTTCGAATGGAAGAAGAACGACGAGTGATCGGCGAACAGGAACGGGTGGAGTCTGAACTTTTTACAATTGATTGATAATTAACTAATTAACTAATTGACTAATTATCTACTAATCAGCTACTAATTAACTATGCACGTGCTCAAAAGATCAGCGGTTAGTAAGGGATGAAAAAGGCGAACTTGTATAACCGGTCTAAAGTGGTGATGTTGTGCAGGTCCATCTGAAGGTCCAGTTGCCACGGGTGGAACGGCCAATCAGCAGAGAGCATCTCGCACGAACGGTCGTACGAACGGGAGAATCTGCAAAATTAGGAAGTTGTGCGTGGAAATTGGTTTTGGAACGTCAAAATAGATTGTAGTGCGTTAAAACACGCATTTGTGCGTCAAAACACGCTTTATGCGTCAAATTTGGTTGTAGTGCGTCAAAACACGCTCTTGCGCGTCAGAGCACGCATTTATGGGAAGAAATTTGTTCTGAAGTGTCAAAATTGACTGTAGTGCGTCAAAACACGTTCTTGTGCGTCAAAAACACGCTCCTATGCGTCAAAATAGTTTGTAGTGCGTCAAAGCACGCTCTTATACGTAAAAATTGGTTGTGTTGCGTCAAAACACGCTTTTAGGAGTCAAAATGGACTATAGTGCGTCAGAACACGCTTCTATGCGCCAAGAAAGATAATCGTGCGTCAGAACATGCTTCTATGCGTCAATATGGTTTGTAGTGCGTCTAGACACGCTCTAGTGCCTGAAAACACGCTTCTATGCGTCAATGTAGTTTGTAGTGCATCAAAACACGCTTCTATGCGTCAAGTCAAAATAGACTGTAGTGCGTCAAAACACGCCTCTTAACGTCAAAATAGACTTTAGTGCGTCTAAACACGCTTCTATACGTCGTTATAAACTGTAGTGCGTCTAGACGCGCTCCACTATGTTTTGGTGCGTCAAAATACGCTTCTATGCGTGAAAACACTATTCTATGTGTCAAAATAGACAGTAGTGCGTCAAAAGACGCTTCTATGCGTCAAAACTCGCTTCTATGCGTCAAGATAGACTGTCGTGCGTCAAAACACTCTCTTAGGTGTCAAAAGAAGCTCATAGTGCGTCAGAACACGCTTTTATACATTGTAGTGAGTCTGAATACGCTCTTATGCTTTGAAACAGGCTCTTTATCCACAAAACACGCTCTACCCTTTCAAAAACACGCATTTTTCCTACTGTAGTGCGTCAAAACACGCTCCTCAATCCCCTGACTCACATTTTGACCAACTCCTCATCGACTCCACTTCTCGATGAAACTTGAATGAAATCGCCCATATGAGAGTGCTCATGCAGTTTTTGAGCGGCCATTGGGAAGAACTGAATTTCATTAATTAGTTAATTGACTAATTAACTTAATTGGTTAATTAATTACCGATTCAAACTCAGTGGGCATTGCCTGCGATCCTGGGAAGGGGTCGAAGTGCAAAAGACCGTCGGCGATGACACTTCCGATGATTTTGGTGTTCGTTCTGTCTAATAATGGGAGAAGGACGTCTTCTACGAAGGCGTGCGAGCCGGCGAGAGCCTGAAAAAGCCGAAAATAGATGTCATCTGATAGAAAAAGGTCTTCTGAATCCAAATCTGTTTTCAAAATTTCAAAAAGTCTTCTGGTTCTCGAGATATGGACATTTAAAGTTTCAGCCAATCAGAGAAGAACTACGGGGTTTTCTCTTCCACCTATTTTTCAGGCTTCATAAGCAAATTTAAAGAATTTTGTTCGACAGATTTTTGTAGAATTTGATGGGGAAAATAATGGTCGAGCGGATTTCAGAAATATCGTCTGGGAGGGTAGAAAAAGAGAAAAAAGTGAGGAGGACTTGCAAAAGTTAGGCCACCAAAAAAAAAATTTTTTTTTCGATTTTTTCAGTTTTCTCAACATTTTTTCCGCTTTTTTGGACTTTTTGGTAGTTTTCAACATTTACCTTATGTTTCATATCGAAAAACACATAAACGATTGTGTTATCCCTCGAATACAAGTTGTCAAGTGTTGACATGACCCGAGCCGCTTCCAACACAGCCGCCACCCCGGATCCATTGTCATCGACGCCTGGACTGCCTTCCACTGTATCATAGTTTGCTGATAGGATGATCATTTTATCATTTCCCGATCCGAAATATGGTCCTTTTTGCACTGCGATTACATTGGCGCCGATTTCGTTCTGAAAGTTATCACTTTTTGGACTAAGATTTGCTCAAAATTGCTCATTTCTCATTAAAATCACTTAAAGTTGTTGATTGGCTAGCCGTGTACTTCTCGAGGACAAGTTTCTTAAAAATTTCTACTTCCGTCCTTTTTCCAAAGGAGCAGCTCTCATTGGCTACTCCTTAAATTGTGTAGTTCTCGTGGACAATCAACTTACGGATTCTTCATGAATGAAAGTGTGAGTCATTGATGTGAGCCCAACCGCTTCCAGAGCTCTTTTTATTGCTGCTCGAGCCACTGACTTCTCGGTTTCATTGAATCTTAAAATTGGACATTTTGTGTCATGACAGGAAAAATGAAAGGTGTCTAGCTCCGCCCATTTTTGAGATATCTACATGAAACTTTTTGCATTCGATAGAAAAAAATAAGAGCTACAATTTTGTAGTAAATGACTTTTTATGAAAGTTCGAAATTGGGTGAGCAATTTTGAATTTTCGGAAAGGTCTTTAAAATTTTCAAAAATTTGCATGTAAAAAACTTTAATTTCCTTGCTCATTTTTGAGTTTCATGAAAAGTGATCAACTACAAAGTTGTAGCTCTTGCTTTTCTCCATCTAATGAAAAAAAGTTGATTGCAAAAAGTTGAAAATGGGCGGAGTTGTGATAGCTCTAACATTATGATAGTGAAAAATCTGGATTTCAGGGGTTGTAACTCACCCCATAATGGCTCAAAATGGCTGAAATTTTGAAGGTTGATAGAATGATACAAGAACAACAATTTTGTTTGTATTAGTAACCTTTTCATGAAAATTTAAAATGAGCAAGAAAATCAAAGTTTTCTGGGGAGATCCAATTTTTGGGTTTTTCAAAAATTTTAATGTACTTTTCAAAAAGTGAGTTTTTCTTTCTCATTTTCAAAATTCATTAAAAGTGATCAACAACAAAGTTGTAGCCCTTAAAATTCTCTATCCAATACAAAACATTTCATTAAAAATAATCAAAAATGGGCGGAGTTACAACCCTTCTAAAAAAGGAAATGCAAACTCACCTTGGAATAGACAAGAACTTGGACAAATCATGCTTCATCCTATCCATATCAGCGATCGTGGTGAGACCCAATACATTCAGCACAAAAAGAGATAAAAGTACAGTAATCCTCATTATATTTCTGAATAAAATGATAAAGTGAGCAATGAGCAATGAGCAATGAGCCAAAAGAAAAATGGTACTGAAAAATGGAAAAGTGCGAATGTAAATGATAAGGAAGTGTGGGCGGAGTCTCCATTTATTTACCTTTCAAAAAACCGGGTCGCTTGTATTATTTTCGTTCAACAGCAGCTCTCTCTTTTTCTGTTTGACCTATATATCCGCTATCCGTCGTGTTTGTGCACTTTATCACCTCCACTGGTGCCAAGTGGAGTGGACAGACACTCTCTCCTTCTTTGGTTGAAATGATCCCTGAACTTTTGCCATTAGTTCTTGGTTTTGCGGTTTTTAGGAAGGATGATGAGGAAAAGAAACTGGATCTGGTAGACTGGGTGCACTTGGGAGATGAGTAATTGGGCAAACCTTTTGTTTCCGGTATCTTTTCTTGATTTTTGATAGCTTTATCCTCAGTTTTTTCCGATAGTCTTGTAGAGGATTAAAAACTATTCAAAATGGTCGAAGGAAATTCGAAAATAATGCCTGTGGGCGGAGAAAAACAGGGGGACGAGTTTGCAAAAGTTAGGCCATCATGTTGTTATTAGTTTTTCTCAAGGACCAGGGCAGTATCTAAAAATCTGCTTTGATAAATTTGTAGAAAATGTTAAGCTCTACAAACTGGTCGAAGGAATTTTTAAAATAGTGCCTGTAGGCCGAGAAAAACGCGGGGACGAGTTTGCAAAAGTTAGGCCATCTTGTATTTTTTGTTGTTTTTTGTTAGTTTAATAGTTTTCTGGTTTTATGTCATTATTTGTTCTAATTGTTTACAAGAAAACAATTATATATTTGTTTAAAAAGCTCGGGGACTAGAAAACACAGTTTGGTTTTCTCTTCCATGCTTTTTTTCATGGTCTAAATGAAGTATCAATAGTTTGAATTGTCAGTCTAGTAGAGAATTGAAAGCACTAAAATCTGTTCCAAGGACTTCTTGAAATCTCTTCCAGAACTCCAGAAAATCGCGGGGACGAGAAAATTCAAAAATTGGTTTTCTCTTCCACGCGTTTTTCCCAGCTCAGGGGTACAATTTAAAAAATCTGTTTTGATAGTTTTGTAGAGAATTTAAAATTCTACAATCTGATCCAAAAAACTTTTTGAAATCCCAAGTGTTAGCCCGGAAAAATCAGGGGGACTAGTTTGCAAAACTTCGGCCATCACAGCTTTTTCTTGTTTTTAGCGTTTTTTCAGTGTCTAGTTGAAATTTTCGTTGTATTTCGTTGTTTTGTAATGTTTTCCCATCTGATAGTGAGTCCCTCGAATTTCGAAGTGTATACACAAGTGTTTTTCGGTCTTTTTGTTGTTTTCATTAATGGCGAGACAGGAAAACAAAAAGATTTCCGTTTTGTTTGGAATATAGTACAACACGAACGGAGCATTTGGAGCATTTTCCTTCTTGTTTTCGTTTAAAAAAACAGACAAGGAAATCATCTGAAATTCCGGATACAGTAGTCTCGAGTCCCTTTTCAAAAAAAAGTTTTTTTTTTCATTTTCACTGGATAAAAACAAGACAATCAACCCGTTTAAACGCATCATAATAACCGGGAAACGGCGGCGAAAAATGTCAATTTTTAATTATATTATGTGGTGGAGAATGTTATTCCAGTAGTGGTGGCTCTCGTAAATAATACATCCAGTAGAAGATGTTGAAGATTGTGAACACGCCTGGAAATACAATATTTTGCAGAGTTTTCATGTTTTTATTTGAAAAAAATGAGAAAAATGAGAAAAAATGACCCCGGAGATTGCTATTGGTGGAAGAGTTTTTACTGTTTTCAGTTTTTTCAAAGATTTTATAAATTTTTCTGAATTTCTAGATTGAAATTCACAATTCTAGCTTGATAGAATGGTAGAAAATCAAATTCTCTACCAATTTGTCGAAGGAATTTTTCAGATTCATCAAATTCGCCGAGAAAAACAGGGGGACTAGTTTGCAAAAGCTAGGCCATCACTGTTTTTACTATTTTTCTAGTTGAGGAATGATGGTATCACAATTCTGTTTTGATAGAATGATAGAAAATTAAATTTTCTGTAATCCGGTCAAAGGAATTTTTCAGATCCATCAAACGAGCCCAGAAAAACAGGAGGACTAGTTTTTGCAACTTCGTCCCCGTGATTTTCTAGGCTTCCTGTAGGTTTTTCGAAAATTCCTTCGACCATAATGTTCAGTTTTTCAAGCTTAACATTACTGTAAAACAACATTCTCAAAATTCTCTATCCTAAGTTCAAAAAATCGATAAAAAGACTCACATGGGAACGCGAATCGAGCAGCTTTATCAATTGATAACGCTTTCCTCGAAAACTTCAACGCTTTATACATCAAATGTGCCGAATTTTTGTTCAAATTCCCATAATACTTGGATGGACCCTCCTCGTAGTCGGAATCGTAATCAGCTGCTGAAAAATTGGTGGTTTTGGTGCAATTTTTGGTGGATTTTTTGGTGCACCCACCAATAATTGGCTTGCCACCATAGGCACTCTGAATCTTCTCCGCCATGTGGTTGTACTTGTTGGCCCTTCTCATGTAGCTGTTCACCATGGCGAACTCCAGAAGGACACCAAAGATGAATAGCATGCAAACTGGAAAATTGGAAATTGGTGGATTGGTGGGAAGGGTGTGAAGGGTGCCAAGGTGGATAGATTGGTGCAAAATGGGTGCAATGAGTGGTGCAATCGTGCATCATACCACATTGGTGCACCGATTGGTGCACTATAGTACTGATGAGGAAGGTTTTATGGTGTGAAAATTGGTGTGACACCATGGAGGATTTATTGGTGCAACTCTCCACCATTGCACCAATAAATCCACCATGGTGTCACACCATTTTTCACTCTTGTGCACAACTTGATCATGGTGACCAGTTGCACTAACTTATCCACCATGGTGTGATAATTGGTGCAACTCTCCACCATGGTGCAATATTTCATTTCAAATTGGTGCACCTAATCACACCATGGTGGACAAATTGGTGCAACTGTTGGTGCAACCAATGAAATGGTGCATGGTGCAAATATTGGTGCAAATATTAGTGCAACAGTTGGTGCACACTTCACAACTAATAGAAAACTTTCACCATGGTGCAAAACCTGGTGCAATGGTGCACCAATTGGTGCAAAAAACCAACCTCCATAAAAATAGTCGATCGCTTTGGCGTATGACACCGCTGGAAGGGCGTATCGGATGCCGTTGCCCTGAAATTTTGATCCTATTTTTGTTTTTCAGATTTTCTGCAAAAGTGCATTAGATTTTCGATCATCTCAGTTTTCTTGTCCTCGAGAACTACATCGCCAGCCAATCAGCAATCAGCTCATTTTTCATTAATTTGGAGCCTTCATAACTCCGCCCATTTTTGCTCTTTTGGGGTGAAATTTTCTGGAGAGATAAAGTGATATGAGAGCTACAAATTGTTAGTTGACAACTTTTCATGAAAATTAAAACGGACCCTGTTAATATTGATTTTAAAGGGGGACTTTTAAAAATAGCGATTGGAAAATTAAAAATAACAAGGTCAATTTTGAGTTTCATGAAAAGTTGTCAACTACTAATTTTTAGCTCTAATATTTTTCTATCACTCCAGAAAATTTCACTCAAAAAGAGCAAAAAGGGGCGGAGTTATGAGGGCTTCAAATCAAAAAGACTGGTTTTGTCCTCGAGAACTACACGAGCTACCAATAGGCCGTTTTCATCAATTTTTATGCCTTAAAATCGCTAATTTTCAAACTTCCGCACCTGAGTGCTCAACGTGAGCAACGTAGTGAACGACAAGCTGACTCTGGCCGGCACCGCCCTCCTGTCAATCCAAAACGACACCCACGAAATGGCGACAATGAGCCCCGTCGGAATATAGCTCTGCACCAAGTGAAATCCGATGGCTCTCTTCAATTTGAGCATCCCTAACAGACAGCTGAACTCGCCGACTCGCGACGAATTGTGCGTCAGTGTGTACAGAAACACGCCGTTACAGTAATCCTTGTCGAGGGCACGGATGTGGTACTCGGGCAGATCGATCTCCGGGTTGAAGCGGATCGGGTCGTTCGGGAACCACGTCACGTTCATCTCGTTTTTCACATGAGCGTCTGGAAGGGGGAGAGAGAGTTTGGGGAAATAGAGTATTGATTTTTGGGGGAAAGTATTGATTTTTGGAGAGAAGGATTGATTTTTGAGAAATTTTATTGAGCTCTGGGGTAGATAATTGATTTTTGATGAGAATTTGAAGCTTGTGGAGGAAATTTTATGAATTTGTGGTGAAAATTGTAGCATTGTGTGCGAAAATATCGATTTTTGTGTGAAATAATTGATTTTTATACAAATTATCAGTTAAGAATGTTGAATTTCAGCAAATTTTACATATTTTTGCAGCAATTTATTGATTTTTGGAGCAAATTATTGATTTTCAAAAATTTTTGGAGTTTTTGGAGAAAATGATGTATTTTTATGTGAAATTATTGTTTTTCGGTGGATTTAATCGATTTTTGGTGGAAATTATCAGTTTTGGCGAGATTTATTGATTTTTTGAGAAATTTATTAATTTTTCAGCAAAAATAATTGATTTTTCAGCAAAATTTGCAGTTCTGGGATAAACTTATGTATATTTGAGGGAAATTTTTGAATTTCAGCAAGAATTATTGATTTTTCAGCTAGGATTATCGATTTTTTAAGAAATTCATTGAATTTTGGACGAAATTTATCGATTTTTGTGAAAATTATCAGTTTTTCTACTTTTTTCAATGTTTTTCTGTCTTTAATCCATACTTTCTTTCGAAATTTCATAAATTATTGATTTTCTGACCAAAATATTGATTTTTTAGCATTTTCCCCAATTTTTCAAATTTCCCTCTATTTTCCATCAAATTCCATTCAAATCATAAGCCCCGCCCCTTTTTCAATTATCAAAAAACTCACAACTGATAACTTTGATGTAACACGTCTGATAATCCAGTGGATAGTCTTTCAGGTCCAAATTACAGGCTGAAAATTTGAAATTATTGATTTTTTTGAAGTTTCCATTGATTTTTCTGTAACTCACCTAGATTTAGTGTGACACGAGTTCCATAAGAAACGGTTCCTTCTGGTGAGATGAACATGTTGAAATTGAACACGGTTACCTGGAAAAATATCGATTTTCGATGAAATTGATGAAAATTATTGAATTTTTCAAGTTTTTTCAGTCAGAAATTGTTCGAAAACAGTTTGAAATGCGCAATTTGATCAAAAAATTGCAGAAAAATAACGAGAAAAGCGCTGAAAACGCGTTTTTTCGATGAAAAACATGTCTACAGTAACTTCATAAGTTCGAAGGCGCATAGCTCGATCTCAAATGCTTAAAACGCGATTTTGAGGGGTTTAATGGAAGTTTCATGGAAAGTGTCAAGAGACTTTTTTGATCAGTGACAAATTTGCTATCGATTGGTGAAAATTTTTTTTAAAAATTCAAAAAAAAAATTTTTATTTTTGAAAAAAAAAAATTTTTTTTTCAATTTTTCTCAATTTTCTTTCCCTTTCCAAAAAATCAATACCTTATGAAAGTACGCCGTCCTCGCATTGGCGAAATACAAGTCAGGCAGCCAAATCTTGTCCAAAATCTGCTTGTCATTCACCAAAATGTGCTCGGACCCATTGTGTTTCATATGGTCGTCTTGCCACGACATATACAAGTACATATCCATGTCAAATGTCTAAAAGTCGATACAAAAATCAATAAATGGGCGTGGCGTACCATTTCAGTGGCGCGAAAGTTGCCAAGGGACTCCACATAGAAGCCAAAGTACACTTGAAGTGGCGTTTTCTCGTTGTTACGTGGCATTGGCTTCTCTCTCAACATTCGGAACACTTCTGGATTCGGACTCGATATTCGCAGTCTGCAGAATTATTGATTTTACCGATTTTCTGAGGAGAATTTATGTTTTTGTTAAATTTTGAACTATTTTTCATTGTTTTCAGTGTAATTATGCATGATTTTTAAGGTTTGATGCTGAAAATTAGTGTTTGTCATCAAATTTATTGATTTTTTGGGAAGAAATATTGATTTTTACAAAATTTACCTAATTTGCATGGTTTTCTGTAAATTTTTCATGATTTTTTGGGTTTTATAGTTGAAAAAGAGCGAATTGTGATGATTTGTATTGATTTTCATGCGAAATTATTGATTTTCGATCAAAATATTGACTTTTACTCAATTTTCCTTATTTTTCTTGGTTTTTAGAGTATTTTTCATAAATTGTGTGATTTTAACGTTGAAAAAGTGCAAGTTGTGCTGATTTGTATTGATTTTTATGTGAAATTTTCGATTTTTCAAGAGGAATATTGATTTTTCTCAATTTTCCTTATTTTTCTTAACTTTTAGGGTATTTTTCTATGAATTTCTTGTTTTTATCGATGAAAATCACTGATTTCAATTTGTCAAATATCAATTCTGATAAAATTATATCGATTTTTTGATGATTTTATTGATTTTTTCGAGTTTTTCCCTATTTTTGACATTTTCAGTCATTTTTCACCATTTTCACTCAATTTTCACAATTTCCATTCATTTTTCCCTGAAACTTTCAATTTTTCCATGTTTCATTATTTATCATTATTTAAAATCTTATTATTGATCGATTTTTTATTGATTTTCCCCCATTTTTCCCTAAAAAACCTTCAAATTTTGCTCCCTTTTAAAACTTCAAATTTATTCTAAATTCCCCCATGATTCAAAACAAATATTATGAAAATTCCCAAGTTTTCAATCGCCGCCGGCTATTTTTCAGTCTGCTCATTGAAAATTTTGCGCCGGGTGGCCGCGGCCGCGCGGTTTTCTAGGCCATCGTGGGGAATTTGTGAGTTTGGTGTTTTTTGGGGGGTTTTTGGGTGATTTCTGATGAAATTTTTTGAAAATTGTGGAGAAGATGTCGAAAATATGAAAATTTGAGCAAAAAACCGAAGAAAAACTAGAAAAATCGATGAAAGTGTTGAAAAATTCAAAAAATCATGTTTTTATCGATTTTTCCTAAACTTTTTCCTGAAAAAACCAACAATTATTGCATTTTCTCTGACCCAGAAAAAAACCCCGAAAAAACACCAAAAACCACAATGGCCTAGAAAACCACTCGGCCACGGCCACGGTGCTCTCTGAAACTTGTTTTTCTATGTTTTTCCACTTAAAAATGTCGAAAAAGTGTCAAAATTCGAAATTCATTACACATTTTCAGTGGAAAGCGAGTAAAAACCGAGCGAAAGCCGAAAAACACTTTGTCATCGTCGCACTCCCTCATTTTGTTGTCGAGGGTGACAAAAAGACGGCGAAAACGTCATTTTTGGCTATTTTTGACGAGGAATTCGAATTTTTGACGTAAAATTAGGTAGGAAAACAATTTTTAGAAAAATTTTTGGAAAAAAAAATTTCCAAAAAAATTTTTTCCAAAAAACTCACAATAAGAAAAATATCAAGCAAGGCGCAAATGTGATTGTCATTTTTGCAGCTGAAAAATCAATAATTTAATCAATAATTCACACAAAAATCGCGAAAAAACGAAAATTTTCGAGTATCACAACGATGAGTAGGAGGAAAAAGGAAAAAGGGGCGTGGCCTAAAAAGAGAAGAAAGACCGAACTTCTTGGTGGTCTTTTATATAATCCTTTTTATGGGAAAAAGAGGAAAAAAATGAGGAATCGGAAAAAAGGGGCGGAGCCTATATTTGAGTATTAATATCGTCATAGAGAATGGAAATTTTTACGAAAAAAATGCAAATTGTTTTACGGCTTCTGTTTTTAAAATGAAATCACTGAAAAGGAACACTTTTTGTTCGAAAAAAGAAAGCTAGACGAATTGAATTTGAGGGAATTTGACCAGTTTTACGAAAAACGGATGTTCTTGAGAGAAAATTCGATTTTTCTCCTTTGTCATGAAGTTTTTGAGTGAGATAAACATGATATTCGTGATTTCCGTGAAATTCGGCGTTGATTGATACCCATATCGAGGGGTTTTGAATTTTGACCTCAATGGCCTAGTGGATAGTGGGGATGGCTATGGATCAGAAGGTCAGGGGTTCGAGTTCTCTATTGTACTGTTATTTTTTGCGTGTTTAATTTGACCGTTTTCATATGGTTTTAAGACAATTTGCATGGATTTTAGAAAAAAATGTGTCGAAAAACCGAGCTTTTCAAAAAACTTGTAATATATCGAGATCCAGGAGGAGTTGAAGGTTCAAAATTAGATTTTCATAATCTCCATGAAATTTAACATTTACTGATACCCATATCGAGCAATTTTTATTTTGACCCCTATGGCCTAGTGGATATTGACATTGACTATGGAGCAGAAGGTCGCGGGTTCGAGTCCTCTTGCTTACAGTTATGTTTTGCGTGTTTGATTTGACCGTTTTCATATGGTTTTAAGACAATTTGCATGGATTTAAAAAAAAAATGTGTCGAAAAACAGAGATTTTCAAAAACTTGTAATATATCGAGATCCAGGAGGAGTTGAAGGTTCAAAATTAGATTTTCATAATCTCCATGAAATTTAACATTTAGTGATACCCATATCGAGCAATTTTTATTTTGACCCCTATGGCCTAGTGGATATTGACATTGACTATGGAGCAGAAGGTCGCGGGTTCGAGTCCTCTTGCTTACAGTTATGTTTTGCGTGTTTGATTTGACCGTTTTCATATGGTTTTAAGACAATTTGCATGGATTTAAAAAAAAATGTGTCGAAAAACAGAGATTTTCAAAAACTTGTAATATATCGAGATCCAGGAGAAGTTGGAGGTTCAAAGTTAGATTTTCATGATCACTATAAAATTTGGCGTTGATTGATACCCATATCCACCTACTTTATTTTTTGACCCCTATGGCCTAGTGGATAGTGACATTGACTATGGATCTGAATGTCGCTGGTTCGAGTCCTCTCTATGGTATTACTCTTTTGTAAGTTTACGAGGACCTTCCAAGCTCAATTTGGTTATCGAAAAACTATGTCGTGGACTTCTAGACATGGCTCCGTGAGCACCTACCATTAGAGAGCATCGCCCATCAATTACTCATTCATAATTCATAATCAAATGAGCACACGGAGCATCAAGAAAAAGAAGAGTTCGTATAACGAGTTGAAAACGATGAGCGCCGCCTACCCCCGTCTCAAATTTCATTCGAGAAGAGCTCCTTGCTCGGCGAGCTCGTTCGTTTCAAAACAAATTACAACTGAAAGCGAGGAGTTGTTGTTGAGAGTGTTTGAAAACATCTCGAGGAGCACAGAGGGTTCACGCACAATTAGCGACTCAAACGGACAGAGTTCGTAAATGGTGGGATTGGAAGTTGGGAAGTGTAATTGGAAGGAGTCAGAGATTAGGGGACATGTTTTTTTAGTAATCGAAAACTGGCAAAAAATAATGGTTAGAGAGAGGACTCGAACCAGGGACCTTCTGATCCATAGTCATCGCCACTATCCACTAGGCCATGGAGGTCAAAATTGGAAGTGGATCGATATGGGTATCAATCAACGCCAAATTTTATGGAGACCAGAATGGTATAAGTTTGAGATCTGGACGCCATCTGGTTCTCAAGATATAACGATTTTTGGGAAAAAGTGCCCAAAATTCAGTGTTAGACATCTAAAAACTATCATAACTACCTCAAAACTGATTTAAACTATCAAATCAATGTTGCGAAACATAAAGGACAACAAGAGGACTCGAACCAGTGACTTTCTGATCCATAGTCATCTCCATTATCCACTAGGCCATGGAGGTCAAAATTTAAAATGCCCCGATATGGGTATCAATCAACGCGGAATTTTTTGGAGATTACAGTATTATTAATCGAAATGTCAGATTAATCTCGGTTTCGGAAAAATATTGAGAACTTCTAACTTTAGAAAATTTTTCAAAAAAAAAGTGAAAAATCAAGAAAAAAAACAAAATTTCCTGCAATTTTCACATGGACTTACTAATTCTACTTGTCAGAAAGCTTCAAATTGTCTAGACAAAAACGAGCACAAATTATGAGTAAAAACCAGAAAAGTACGAATTGAGTCACCAATCCTACTACCCCATCAAAAATAGCCAATCGTCAGGAAAAAAGTGATTTTATAATCACAACTTTACTCAATTCGGAATACACCCACAATTTTACATCATTTCCTGTTTCAATGAACTCCCTGAAATGGCATTTAGGGGCGGGACTAGGAGGCTTTGAAAGGAAAACTGAAAAAATAGTGGAAAAATCTCGAAAAACTAGTGAAAACTTGAAAAACTGATGTTTTATAGTATTCAGTTTGAGATTGAGTTCTGGTGACAAGTCTCTTGTTTTTAAAATCGCTCAAAAAGGGGGCGGAGCTGTTTTTGAGTTTTTGGGGTTTTCATTGAATGAATATGGCTCAGACATAAAGTAAATATTATATTCGTAATCTCCATAAAATTTGGCGTTGATTGATACCTATATCGAGGGGTTTTGAATTTTGACCCCTATGGTCTAGTGGATAGTGTGGTTGGCTATGGATCCAAAGGTCAAGGGTTCGAGTCCTCTTGCTAACAGTTATTTATTGCGTGTTTGATTTAACAGTAATATTTGGTTTTCAAGTTAGTTTATCCATTTTGAGTAAAAAATTAGGGATTTTTAAGTTTTTCTGCGAAAATTGTTATATCTCAAGAACCAGAAAACATCTGAAGCTCTAAGTTCTATCATCGTAATCACCATTGAATTTGGCGTTGATTGATACCTATATCGAGGGGATTTAAGTTTTGACCCCATGGCCTAGTGGATAGTGGAGATGGCTATGGATCAAAAGGTCACAGGTTCGAGTCCTCTTGCTGACCATTATCTTTTGCGTGTTTGATTTGACAGTATCATTTGGTTTTCAAGTGAGTTTATCAATTTTGAGCTGGAAAATCAATGAGTTCTAGGTTTTTCTACTAAAACTGCTATATCTCATGAACCAGAAAACATCTGAAGCTCTAAGTTATACCATCGTAATCACCATAACATTTGCCATTGATTGATACCTATATCGAAAGATTTTGAAAATTGACCCCTATGGCCTAGTGGATAGTGATGTTGACTATGGATCAAAAGGTCATGGGTTCGAGTCCCGTTGCCCTTAATCATTTTTTGCGTGTTTGTTTTGACAAGAAAAATTTAATTTGAAGATTCCCCTTTGTTTCGTTGATACCATAGCAAAAAATAGGAGGGAAAGGAGCATAAAAGAGCACAAAATGGGGGCTAAATCCATAAATTAGAGTAAAAGTTTGGCTCGAAAGAGTTCTTTCCCTATTTGTGTATATATCTATTGTTCTGAAGGCAAGTAGAGAAAAAACAAAAAAAAAATCTCTTTTTTCCAGAAGTGGGTTAGACTGGAAAAACATTTGGGGCACCCGCAAAAAAAGTGGATGACGAAAGGAGCCGGGCTCGGCGAGCACTACTGAAAATGCACACAAAATAGTGGTGAAAAGTTAGAGAGGATAATGAAATTGGTGGTGGTGGGTGGGTGGGTGGCATCCGAAAGAGCACAGTGAGCCGTGAAAAAAGCTGGTTTGTACTTTTTTTGTAGTTTTTTTTGAGGAAAAGATGATAAAAATTGGGATAATATTTAAGATAACTTGGAAAAAATTAAGAAAAAATTCAAAAAAAATTTTGAAAAAAAAAATTTTTTCTCAAAATTTTTCTTGGAATTTTTATTTTTTATTTTTCAACTTATTTTTCTGAGTATCCTTAGAATTTTTTTAGAAATCATTGTCTGAATAAGAAAAGAACAATAAGTACGGAGAATGTGATTTGAACTTGAAAAAAAAATTTTTTTTTGGATTTCAGAATTTTTTCTACTCATAAAAAATCCTGTTTTTCTCACTTTAACATAAAAAAACGCTCAAAACACTTCCAAATAACCCTAACCATGAAAAAAGCACAAAAAACCACCCAGAAACCACATTTTCCCCAAAAAATGCACCTACAGTAACTCTGTAAATTTAAAGGCGCATAGCTCATTTCAGTATTTTAAAATGCGATTTTGAAGGGTTTAACGGCATTTTCAAGGGGTATGCCAAGAGACTTTTTTAATCCGTGGAAAATTTGCTATCGAATGGTGTAAAAATCAAAAAATTTGGATAAAATTGAAAAAAATTGAAAATTTGAAAAATTTTTGAAAATTTTTTTTCAGGAAATTCAAATTTCTGTTAAAAAATGAAATAAAAATAGTTAATAAACTATTTCCAGCAATTTCGAGTTCAAAATCTTCAAAACTCGCAGTGAAACTCACATTTTAAAATCCATCTACAGTAACTTGTAAATTTAAAGGCGCATAGCTCATTGTCACATCTTAAAATGTGATTTTCAGAGGTTAAACATCATTTTAAAGGGGTATACCAAGAGACTTTCTTGATCAGGATAAAATTTGCTATCGATTAGGGTAAAAATCAAGAAACTTGGAGAAATTATGAAAATTCAAAAATTTCGATCAAATTTTGATTAAAAAACAGAAAAAACGGTTTTTTTTTCAAAAAAAGAGCACAAAGAAAGTGAGACAGAAAGTCAAAGAAAAAAAATAAAAATCATATGACGAATGAGAAATCTCCTCTTTTATTTTCACACCCCTCCCTATTTGTGGTCATCCGTGTGGGTCATCGTGGCGGAAATTGCTCAGCCATCCGGCTCTCTCCAGAAGAAAAAAGAGGGAATTTAATTCGACGCCTTCCAAGGATGATATGATGTGGAAATAAATAAATTCCCCCCATTGTTTCCGGAGACGTCGATCAAACATGAAGCACGTATGGGATCGTGGAGATGAAAGATTAGTTTTTGGCTTTTTAAAGGAGGTTTTTGGCTATTTGAGAGGTTGAAGATTTGTTATGAGTGTGGAAATTGGGATAAGAAGGTTAGTTTTAGTGAAAAAATTGAAAAAAAAATTTTGAAAAATTTTTTCAAATTTTCAATTTTCTCCAAATTTTTTGATTTTTATACCAATCGATAGAAAATTTTCCACTGATTAGAAAAGTCTCTTGACATAAA
The DNA here is from genome assembly GCA_963572205.1 of Caenorhabditis imperialis. NCBI lineage: Eukaryota > Metazoa > Nematoda > Chromadorea > Rhabditida > Rhabditidae > Caenorhabditis > Caenorhabditis imperialis. The sequence goes on from OY751541.1 coordinate 2,768,678, forward strand.
CCCGGAAAATGCCGTTAAACCCCTCAAAATCGCATTTTAAGCGGTGAAAATGAGCTATGCGCCTTTAAATTTACAAGTTACTGTAGGTGGCTCTTTAAAGTCGCGTAGAAGCTCTAATTTTGGAGATTTTTGGTTGAAAAATTCAGAGAACAGTGGTGAAACAGTTATTTTATGAGATTAGTGAAAAAATTTGAATTTTGAAAATTTTTGAAAAAAAAAATTTTTTTTTAATTTTTTTTTCAAATTTTTCGAAAAAAAAAATTTATTTTTACATTATTCAATAGCAAATTTTACACTGATCAAAAAAGTCTCTTGACAAAACCCTTAAAAATGCAGTTTAACCCCTCAAAATCGCATTTTAAGCAATGACAATGAGCTATGCGCCTTTAAATTTACAGAGTTACTGTAGCCATTATTTTTTTTCATTTTTCTTGGTTTTTCTTGATGTTTCGAGCATATTTCATGATTTAGCATAGAAAACATGAAAAATAGAAGAAAACATGCTGAAAAAGAGGACAAATGTTGCAAAAAAAACGACGGCTCTCAATTCCACTGGCGATATCTAATCGTCGGAAACAATCATCCGCTTTGTTTCCGTTTTTCGTTTTGAACGAGCCAAAACGAGAAGGATATAAATAAAGAAAAAGAATGTGAAAAAGTGAGAAGAGGATCAGAAATTGGGATGAGTAGGACGTTTTGCAAGGAGGGACATTAATTTTTTCCATTTTTTTGTTGGAAATTAATTGGAATGAGCATTGGGGATGTCTGGAATATTGAGAACTGAAAAAGCTGAAAAAGTGGAAAATATGGAAATTTTGAAAAATTGATTTTTTGAGATTAGAAAAAATTCGAAAAATTAAAAAAAAATGTCGAAATTTTTTTTTGAAAATTGTTCAAATTTTATACCAATTGATAGCAAATTTTATTCTGAACAAAAAAGTCTCTTAACATAACCTCTTAAAATGCCGTTAAACCCCTGAAAATTGCATTTAAATGTTAAGGAATGAGCTATGCGCCTTTAAATTAGCAAGTTACTGTAGGTGGATCTTTCAAACTGCGTAGAAGCTGTAGTTTTGCAGATTTTTGATTGAAAATTTCTTGATTTGTTTTGAAACAATGATATAATGAGAAAAGGTGGAAATTTTGAAAAAAAGTGTAAAAAAAAATTCTGAAAATTTTTTTTTCAAAAAATTTTTTCACCAAAAGTCAATAAATTTTATATCACTGGATAGCAAATTTTCCACTGATTAAAAAAGTCTCTTGACACATTCTATGAAAACCCCATTAAACCCCTGAAAATTGCATTTTACGATATGACTATGAGCTATGTGCCTTTAAATTTACAAGTTACTGTAGCCACTTTTTAAATCCGAATTTCCGGCCAAAATCAATGGTTTTGAATGGTTTTTTCTGCTTTATCCATTATTTCTGCAGTAATCTATTGATTTTCGATGAAATTAGCTCCAAGAAGTAAAAAAAAAGTAAAGTTTGACTAAAAAAGAGCTGGAGCCCTGGAGCCAAATTTTGTGCAAAAACCGAGACAAGTGGTGTGTGTGTTTCGGTCTGTCTAACCCTTTCAAAATCAAAAATGCATACTCTTTCCGTCAATTTCTCACACCGTTTTCGAAATTTATGAAATTTATGGATTTCATTCGGAAAAGGGAACACATATGATTTATAGAGAAAAAGATGGAAAAATATGGAAAAAATTGGGAAAAAATTTGAAAGATTTCCGGCGAGAGTCCCTCAGGAATTGGAGGTAATCGTCGAGAACTGCTCTTTTTTTTCGAAAAGCTGATATATTTTAGTGCGGATGGAACGGAAGACGAGAAACGTCATAAAACTCGACGATGATTTCGGGCGTTTTTCGATTTTCGACCAGTGTAAATCGAATAATTTCTCGACTCGACCCACATTTCTCATTTTTCATGTGAGAATTGTGAAAAAATATGAAAAAATGTGAAGGAAAACAAGATTTTCGATGATTTTTGGTGGGAAAAAGTATATTTTTGGGTTATTTTCAAAGAAAATCTTTGAAAATTTGATAAAAACTCATAGAATTCACTGAAAATAACCAGAAAAACACGAAAAAATCACCAAAAACCACCTAAAAACCATCAAAAACGCCGAAAAACGCAAAAATCCCACCTACAGTAACCTGTAAGTTTAAAGGCGCAGCGCTCATTTCCATATCAGTAAAACGCGATTTTGAAGGGTTTAACGGAATTTTTATGGAAAGTGGCAAGAGACTTTTTTGATCAGTGAAAAATTTGCTATTTGGTGATGTAAAAACTTCCAAAAAAAATTTTTTTTTGAAAATTTTCGATAAAAAAATTTTTTGAAAATTTTTCAAAATTTTCTTACTAAATCAATCAAATACTGTTTTGCAATCATCTTCAAAAAGTTTAAATTCAAAATCTGCTAAACTCCAGGCGCTACGCCATTTTAAAAATCCACCTACAGTAACTTGTTAATTTAAAGGTGCATCGCTCATTTTCACATCTTAAAATGCGATTTTGAGGGGTTTAACGCAATTTTCATAAAAATTGTCAAGAGACTTTTTTAATCAGTATAAAATTTTCTATCGATTGATGCAAAGAAACACTTGAAATTCAAAAATTTTCCAAAAAATCGGAAAAAATTCCAAAAAAGTTCAACACCAAAAAATGTGCAGCAATTATATTTCCCCTTTCCAAACACCTCCATAATATAATTGTGCGCCAAAAACCTTCAAAATCTCAAAAAAGAGACCGAAAGTTTGGAAAAAACGAGAGAGACCCGACTGCAAAAAATGAAAAATTCATCACAAGGTAATCCAATCGCTATTATTACTATTCTTTATTATTTCCTACCATGAGCAATAAAAGGGTATAAAAGTATGATAAATGTGCCAGATAATGTGAAGTTTCCGGGGGTGGAATGGGGACAGGGGTTTAGTTCCGGGTGCTTGTCCACGAGGAGTACACCAGAGAATAAGATGTGTAGTTCTTTTGGAGAATGGTGGAGTAGAATGATGATGAGTGCTGATTGGTAGGTAGTGTAGTTCTCGAGGAAAATACCATTGTTTTTACTCTGATTGGCTAGCTGTGTAGTTCTCGCGGAAAAGACAATATGGCCTAGAAAATCATGAAATTGTTGTGATTGGTTGGTGGTGTAATTCTCGTGGACAATAGGAAGGTCTTGTCCAAAAGAACTACACGAGCCATGGCCTAAGTTTTTCACATCTTTCTCTGATTGGCTAGCTGTGTAGTTCACGAGGACAATCTGACTTTTTTGCCAGATTTTTGTAGTTCTCGAGGAAAAGACAATTTGGCCTAGAAACTCATCAAAATGTGGTGATTGGTTGGGTGTGTAGTTCTCGTGGACAATCGAGATATTTTGTCCAAAAGAACTACAATAGCCTTGGCCTAACTTTTTCACATCTTTCTCTCATTGGTCAGTTGTGTAGTTCTCGTGGACAATTTATCTTTTTTTACTAGGTTTTTGTAGTTCTCGAGGACAATACTATCGTTATTTCTCTGGTTGGCTAGCTGTGTAGTTCTCGAGGAAAAGACAACGTGGCCTAGAAACTCATCAAATTGTTGTGATTGGTCAGCTGTGTAATTCACGAGGACAATCTTATCGTCTTTTCCAAAAGAACTACACAAACAATGGCTTAACTTTTTTACATCATTCTCTCATTGGTTAGCTGTGTAGTTCTCGTGGAAGATTCCAATGTTTTTTCCTGCTTGGTTGTTAGTGTAGTTCTCGAGGAGAAAACGATATTTAAACAATCTGACAATTTTGTCCAAAAGAACTACACGAGCCATAGCCTAGATTTTCAAGATGTTCCTCTCATTGGTCAGCTGTGTAGTTCTCTTGGACAATCCCCATTATCCCTTCCCTGATTGGTCTGCTGTGTAGTTCTCGTGGACAACCCCCTTGTCCAATTGAACTAAACCTCCCCCCATTGGTCCGTCGTGTAGTTCACGTGGACTCGTTCTGTTCTGTGTCCTCCTCCTCCTCCTCCCCCACTTTTTTCCCCTCCATCCGTCACTTTGAAATCCGCTGCTCTCGGTGCGACAGCAGAAAAGAGAGCGAGAGAGCACGCGACTCGACGAGACGCAGAGAAGAGGGGCGCGTGAGTCGTCTGCGTCTCTGCGTCTCTCGCCTTTCCCCTCTGGCGCCTCGCGCTCTCTATTCCTATTATCCTCTTTCCAACAGATTTTTTCGCGTTTTGCTTTTTGATGATATGGAGCTCTTTGGAGCAATTTGTGTTTAGTTTGTGGTTTTGGTTACAGTAATTTGGTGATTTTAAAGGCGCATAGCAGATTGTTGTATTTTGAAATGCGATTTTGAAGGGTTCAATGGGGTATTGATAAAAAGTGTCTAGAGACTTTTTTGAAGAACTTTGAATTTGCTATCGAATGATGTAAGAGTTTATTGATTTTGAGGAAGTTTGAATTTTTGAAATGTTTTTAAATTTTTTTGAATTTTTTTGAAATTTTTTCCAATTTTCTCAATTTTTCGTATTCAATTCATCTTTCTCATACATTTTTTCATTGAAAACTCACTAAAAACTTTCCGATTCGTTGAAAAACGCTGAAAAAAACAAAAAATCCTGTCTACAGTAACTTGCTCAACTTTAAAGGCGCATAGCTCACCCCACCCCATTTAAATGCATTTTTCACCCCTTTATCGCAATTTTCATGAAAATTGTCAAGAGACTTTTTTATTCAGCTCAATTTTTCCTATCTAACACTACAAAAAAATTTCCAAATTTTTCAAAAAAAAAAATTTTTTTTTCGAAACGCGTGTCCATTGTTCTCCAGTTGTACCTTATAGTCAAGAAGAACAAATATGTGATTGAAGTTTGTGTTACTGACTCACTCCTTCTTCCCCATTTTGTGCTCATGGTTTAATGGAGAAAAAGCTCTTATAAAAGTGTTCAAGTGCTATTATAAGCACTTTGGGGGGAAAATGGGGATAGGCAAAGTGGTCTAGACGAGCGGATTTGTTTTGTTCCAGAAGATTTATTGTTTTCTGTTGTCATCCGAGAAAAATTAGATTTTTAAAGTGAAAATTGGGCGAGATATGAGCAAAAATCCGGTTTAGTACAGTAATTTGTAAATTTAAAGGCACATGACCTATTTTCGAAGTTTAAAATGCGGTTTTGAAGAGTTTAATGGGATTTTCATAATATGTGTCAAGAGACGTTTTTAATCAGTGAAAAATTTGCTATCGATTAATATAAAAATTATCGATTTTTGGTGAAAAAAATTTTTTTCGGAATTTTTTCAAATAAAATTTTTCCGGAATTTCTGAATTTTGAGACTCAATCTATAGAAAAATGCATTTCAAACGATTTCTGAAATTTTCGACTCATTATCCATTGAAAGAGCCTAGTTATAGTGCTTTTAAAATCCACCTACAGTAACTTGTAAATTTAAAGGCGCATGGCTCATTTTCATATTTTAAAATGCGATTTTCAGGGGTTTAACGCAATTTTCGTAAGAAATGGCAAGATACTTTTTTGATCAGAATTGAATTTTCTATCGAATGGTGTAAAAATTATTGATTTTTTTGAAAAAAAAAATTTTTTTCTGAAAATTCAGAAATTTTTTGGAAAAATTTTGACCACTTTTTCTTCAAGTTTTGTTATGAAATTTGAGTTTTCTTTGTATAGCAATAATCTTTGGAATACAACGTATGATTGGATGATAGATGAGTCACCAATGTGTACTTGAACCATAAAAGCGCATATGATGTGTTGACCAAACACTTCTCATTTCCTGTTTTCACGTTACTTCCGATCGTTTTTAGAAGAGAAACTTCTCGTTCCTTACTTTTCCGAAACCACATGACAGTCTCATTGTCACTGTCTCTTTCTCTCCGTCTCTCTCTTTGTTTTGTGGTTTTTTACCCGATGTCGAGCGAGAGAAAATGATGAGTAATGTTCGAAAGTGACGACTTTTTTTGATTCTTGTTTTACTTTCAGTGCTTGGAACTTTTTTGGAATTTTTTGAAAAAAAATTTTTTTTTTCGAAAAATTTGAAAGTTTTTGAAATTTTGAAAAAAATTTTTTTTCAAAGTTGCTTCATATTTTATATCATTCGAAAGCCCGTTTTCTTCTGATTTCAAATATATAACTATCTTGTTGTGAATCCTATTTTCCTCTGAGATACACGCCTTTTAAGTTTAGTGGATCGCGCTCTTTGCGGTAGAACTTTAGGGCCCATAATCCAAGGGGGCAACAAAATAGGGGGCATAACGTTCAAAGGGGGCATCTGATCCCAGGGGGCAAAGGTTCTTGGGGGGCATCTAGGGGGGTCGATCTTGGGGGGCATCCCAAGTTGATCTTGGGGGGCAACTCGTCTATTATCCCAGGGGGCATCAGAATTGTTTTCAGAGGGGGCATCGGCCTTCATTTTTTACAGTCAAGTGGAGTTGAAAATTTATTTTGTCAAACCGTTTTCACATATTTTTCCTGCGAACAAGGCTTAGTAAGTTACAGAACACTTTTCCCATTGAAAATGGAATTCCGAAAAACCAATTCACTTCTGAAACAAGGCCAGGACTTCCTAGTTCGAAGCCTGGGTCCGAGACGACTAAGCCTGGGTTGGCAGGGGATAAAATGATTAACTTCTAACTCCACTTGACTGTGAAAAATGAAGACTGATGCCCCCTCTGAAAATAATTTGGTTGCCCCCTGGGATAATAGACGAGTTGCCCCCCATGATCAACTTGAGATGCCCCCCAAGATCGACCCCCCTAGATGCCCCCCAAGAACCTTTGCCCCCTGGGATCAGATGCCCCCTAAGAACGTTATGCCCCCTAGATGCCCCCTATTTTGTTGCCCCCCTGGATTATGGGCCGAACTTTAGGATTTTTTCAAAATTTCAATTTTTTTGAAAATTGTTGATATTTATATCAATCGACGCGGAATTTTGTGCTGATTTTGAATATGTAATTTTTATTCAGTTTTTGTTTTAAGTTTTTAAGAAAAATCTTGAAAGCTAAATTTTTTTGAAAAAACTTTGAAGTCAATTGTTTCTTTTTTGAAGACATTCAAATTGTACATCATCTGAACGCATTTTTTACACTGATTTCAAAAATATAATTATCTTTTTACCATCTCTACTCTCCATCGAGACACACCCTCTCAAAGTTGTTTGGTGCGCGATCTCTGCGTCAACACTTTCGAAATTTTTCAAAAATTCAATTTTTTTCGAATCTCATTGATATTTATATGAATCGACGCAGAATTTTTCACTGATCACGAATATCATAACCATTTCCAGTCCAATCCCCAAATAAAACTTTTACACCTCGAAAACCATAACCTATCGATTTGTTGCATTGTTATCAGTGCTCAACGTCACTTTCCTTATCAGTTTCCCCTCAATTTCCTGCTTAAGCCTCCCACAACTCTTTCCCCGTCCCAAATTGTCCCTTTCCCCAAATTTTCAGCCAAATCAATGCAAAACGCTGAAAAAAGTGTGGTGATTCAACCAAAAACATTACTTTTTGTGATTCACTTTTCTATTTTCGTCGCCTTTTTCCCGTTTTTCTCAAATATCACAAGTTGCGATTATCATAATCCGCTTTCAGAGCTCCTGATGGATTTGCTGAAGATTTTTAGCGATAAAAAGACGAAGGGGGAGAAGGAGAAGGAGAAAAAAGGTGGGTTTTTGGGGGTGAAACTGCATGAAAATTGGTGAAAATTTGCATAGAGGTGGGAGAACATGAATTCTAGATGTGGTGAAAAATTCAGAAGATTTAGATTAGTGGGAGTGATTTTAGAAGGGATTTTTTGAAAAAATTTCGAAATTTCAATAAAAATTTGAAAAATGCAAAAATTTCAACTTCTTCCCCCCCCCCCTTGCGAAGCGCCGGGAACACCGAACACCTCACCGCAAAAAGCGTCCCGCTGAAATCGACCCCCGGTGGCCGAGTGGCTAGCGCTCTTGCCGCCGCGCAGACACTCTTTGGTTCGACTCCCCTCTCTTGCCAAGATGTTTTGCGAGAGTCAAAAAAAGGAAAAAATCAAAGTATCAATGACCAAATTTGCATTGCAGGCAAAAACAACAATGACGAAAAGCGACCGGCGTCGGCTCAAAGCTCAAATGGAGTCGATGTTCAGGAGGTAATCTTTCCAAAAGTTCTGATAACGATGTGGATCTTTATGAACGCAAATAATCAAAGAACCTGTCAAGAAGCTTGACCCACTTCACTTTTCAAACTTTGTGTCGGCAAAAAAGACACTTTTTGTTCAATTTTTGCAGAAATTCACAATTTTCGCTTTTCACTTTCGCTCAATTTCCCAGAAATCTATCCGTGTAAATCGTCTCAAGTACCGAACGAACACAAAAATAAATAGGGAAGAGGAGCTCTTCGCAGTGTTTACCGTATGAGAAATGAGACGAAAAAAGAGAGATGTGCCAAGTGTTGTGTCGGACAAGTGGACACTTATCCTCCATTCACTCTTCTCAATTTCCACCACATTTTCAACGTTTTCCTAAAAAAAATCATCTTTTTTTTTGGAAAAAAAATGTTTTTTTTAATTCAAATTTCCCGCCTTTTCCAACAAGTTTTCTCAAGGTTTTATAGTTCTATCTTGTAGAGCTCAAAATTCTGAACAAAATACACTTTTAAAACTCTTCAAAAGCTCATTGTACGACAAAATTCAGTTTTGTAGTCCTCGTGGACAAGTCAAATTTGGTTTTTTGAATTTTTCGGCGTTAGTTTTACAGATTGCAATAATTCCTTCGACCATTTTGTTGGAAATTCAATTGTTCATTGAACTGTTAAAACAGAATTCTGAATTTCTGATTTAGGGCCGAGAAAAATGAGAAATTCCAAAAATTCGCATTTGGTTTTCTAGTCCCTCTCATTTTTCTGATCCATTATATAAGTTTTTAAGAATTCCCTGGATGATTTTGTAGGAAATGTAATTCTAAACAAAACTATCAAAACAAAATTTTACAATTCTTCCAATTACCCAAGAAACAAGTCCACGAGAACTACACCAGTTGAGTTTTCTCTTCCACGTGGATTTCGGAGCTCTCTAAGCCGATTTCAAAAATTCCTTTGGCTATCATGTAGAGAATTCAATTTCCTACAAAACTGTAGAGTCAGATTTTAAAAAACTTGTCCTCGTGGAGTACAAAAATGAGATTTTTGATTTTTTGGATTTTTTGACTTCTACCCCCAAAACGTGCAAATTCGCAATTATCTAAAGATAGAAAAAATAATATTGACCAAGAAATGTCTGCTTTCAACTTTGAAAAAGTAAATATTTGGTGGAAAATGGAAAATTGTAGCCAAGCGCCAAAGTTTCACATCATTTTTATCACTTTTTTGCTCATTTTCTTGCTCTTTTTGCTCATTTTATTATCTGGAAACATCTGAAACCTTCAGAATGCGTTGTAAATTCTCGCGAGGTCGCATAAAAGCGGTCACACCGCCACGTGGCACACCGATCTATCAGTTTTTCGAAGAGCACCACAACAACAATAACAATGAGCAAGAGTTTGCGAATAAAATGGAGTGCTCAATGAATACTGTAACTTTTTTGGGTTTGGAACTGAAAATTGAAAAAAAAAATTTTTTTTGAAAATTTTTTTTGAAATTTTTTTTCAAAAATTTCCAAAATTTTCAGCACGATGAAACGTATCCAGTTTATGTAAAAACTCTGGAAAATTTTATATTCGCTACTGAAAAATTGGGAATTGATGGATTGGCGAAACAGTATCGAAAACTGGACATTCAACTGGACAACTCGATGACTTTTGATGCTTTTAAACAGAATATGCACAAAAATCGATATTCAGGTACCTCAAAACTGAAAAATCAATAATCAGTACTATCATTAATCAATACAGATGTGGTCTGCCGTGACAATTCCCGCGTAAAGCTCACCATTGACGCCTCCAACCATGGAGATTACATCCATGCGAACTATGTGAAGACCAACTACCTCCACAACACGTTCATCTGCACCCAAGGACCCCTCGCCCACACTGTCAACGATTTCTGGCGAATGGTGTATCAGGAGAGGGCGCAGAGCATTCTTATGTTGTGCAGGTGCGTTCGCAAAAGACTTTGAGAGTGGGTAGGAGTTGAACTAGGGGTCGTTGGAGTGAGAGACGAGAGTGTTCACCACTCGGCCACGCGTGCGCGTCAGCGCCGCGATCGGAGGGGGGAGAAGAGCGCGGTGGTTTTGGGGAGTGGGGAGGGAAAGTTGGGAATTTGAAATTTTGTGGGGTGTGTTAAAATTTTGAGTTTTTTGAATTTTGCAAGGTTTTTCGAAGATTATCGCAATTTTTCCAAATGTTCGTCTCTTTTCCTAAATTTTCTTATTCTAAAAGCTGAATCATCTTCAGAAGTATCTAATTTCCAAGTTACAACGATTTTCATCAAGAAAAAACGAATTTATGGGCAGTGTAAGCTCATGGCCTAGTTTTTTCTAGGCCATCGCAGTTTTTTCTCATTTTCCACCCCTAAACTTGAATTTTCCAAGAATTCCTTTGGTGAATTTTTTTGAACGGGGTTTTAGAGTAGATTTTACTTCCCAAAACCTCAAAAAAGTTCAGCAGGGCCTAGAAAAACCAAATTTACAATGAAAAAGTTAGGCCACCAGGCAAAATCCACTGTTTTTTCGAGTTTTTTTTTCACATTTCCACTATAAATTTCCAGAGTAATCGAAGAAGGCCGTCCGAAATGCGTCTCCTACTGGCCATCACTGGGCGAAGAGGAGCAGTACGGGTGCATTCGGGTGCGGAACACTGGCGAGAGCACGGACGACGCCAACAGCTTCGAGACGTGCGATTTGATGGTCTCGTTCGTCGGAGACACGGTGCCAATGAATGAGCAGCCGGCGGACAAGTCAACGCTCATTGTTTCACTTATCAAGTGGCCAAAGTGAGTGATTTTAGAGTTGAAGGGGGTCAAAACATGGAAAAGTCTGAAAAGTAGGTCAAAATAGCAAAAAGTAGGTCGAAACTAGAGAAAGTCGGTCAAAACCATAAAAAGCAAGTCAAAATTAATAAAAGTAGGTCAAAATATGAAAAGTAGATCAAAATTTTGAGAAGTAGATCAAAATTACAAAAAAAAGTAGGGCAAAACTACAAAAGGCAGGTCAAAATAATGAAAAGTAGGTCACAATTATTAAAAGTAGGTCAAAACTGTGAAAAGTAGATCAAATTTACAAAAAGTAGGTCAATTTCGCAGAAAAAAGGTCAAAATTATGAAAACTAGGTCAAAATTGAGAAAAGTATGTCAAAATTATGAAAAGTAGGTCAAAACTATAAAAAGAAGGTCGAAGGTATGAGAAGTAGGTCAAAACTAGGAAAAGTAGGTCAAATCACTCAAAAGTAGATCAAATCATTAAAATTTAGAGAAAAATAGCGGAAAGTAGGTCAAACACAAGAAAAAATATATCAAAACAGAGAAAGTTAGATCAAAATTATGAAAAATAAGACAACACTTTGAAAAGTAGGTCAAAACAGTGAAAAGTAGGTCAATTTTACAAAAAACAGATCAAAATCCACCAAATTACACCAGTAGATCAAATTCCAATCCCTTGTTTTCAGTTGGCCAGATCGTGGAGTTCCCGATGAGAAATGTCACACGGTCCCACAGAACCTTCTTGCTCGAGTCCGTCACGGACCATGTATAGTGCACTGTTCGGCTGGAATCGGGAGGACTGGATGTGTGGTGGCCCTCGAGTTTGCCTATAGGAAGTTGCACAGAGGGTTGAAGGTCGATTTTGAGGAGGTGAGCAATTTGGAGCGTGTTTTGGTTGGGAAGAGCGTGTTTTGATTGGGAGAAGCGTGCTTTGGCGCATTGGAGCGTGTTTTTGGCATTTTGGAGCGTGTTTTAGAGCATTGGAGCGTGTTTTATAGCATTGGAGCGTGTTTCTGACGCACTACTATAAGAAAAGCGTGTTTTAGCGGGTAAAAGCGTATTTTGACGCACTAGAGCGTGTTTTTGACGCACTACTCGAAAAATAACGCTTTTTGGCATTTTGGAGCGTATTTTCGACGCACTACTAAAAGAAAAGCTTTTTTTAGCAAGTATTAGGCTGGGGGGAAAGTCTTGGTATATGACTTCGTCATTGCGCTGGTTCTCGCAGATGCGCTTTAGAGATGTCACATTTCTAGTGAATAATAAGTAAACTATTGTGCTTTTAAAAAATAACAACCCATTCCCTCCTCTCTCATCAGGCTCCAGATAGGCCGCGATGAACCTTTCCGATGCTTTTCAATTACGTCAGGTACCGATTTTCTCTTCATATCTCGGTGATCTATGATAGAATTTGAAACTCTTTTGAAGGGCATTCAAGACAATAATGTTCTTATTATTATGCCATACTAACATGGGTGAACGTTTCCGCCAATTTGATTTTTTTTTTTTGAATTTTCAACATCGACACTTGAGCTAGACTATGACTTGCTTCAAGCCAGCCTAGAAGCTGATTGGGTTGGAATCACTTGTGAGATGACAATCACGTATTGGTCTTCCAAATACACTATAACTCGCAAATTGAAAGTTATTCGCTCGCGAAAAATTTAGGCTCGATGCTTTGACACATTCCAACCATAAATAAAGTGTGGGTGGTGGTTACATTCGACTCTCTCTCCAAGGCGGTGATCGATGGATGGATCTGTTGTTCATCAGAAGTAAAGATGGACACTTTCCGGTCACAATCATAGAAAATTCTAATAGATTCGAGAAAAATTGGCCCCGCCAGCACGCCCCCAATCTCATTTTTGCCTTAAAAAATCAAGATGTCTTTGTGGAGGTCCGTGTCGGGCCCAATTTACTGGGAACTGCTTCCGAAGGGGATAACTATAATCACTGATGACTACCCTAAATCACCTAAAAATTTTGAGAATTAAGTCCATCGCTCCGCCCTAGAGCATAGACAATTGTACTACCGACATAACATTGGTTTGCATACATCGAGAAACTCGTCAAGTATGAGCTGGATCAGAAAGCTTGGGAAATCCTCATTTGGCAACCGAATTCTCCTGATACTGTTCTATTAAATTATAAGTAATTTTTTGATCAGGGCCGTAGTCTTCAGGAAAAAATTTTCAAAACATTATGAAGTCTTGATGAAAAGTGTGATGTATACTTTGACTCGCGCCCAGCCGGATTTTAGGACCAGGGTATCCACGAGTTAACTGAATGTTGTCAGCATATTGTTGATACTAATCAAGCATATAGCTCATAGCCTGCTTATGCCTGCGCTGAGAAATACACGTTTGAACAATATACCAAGACTTTCCCCCCAGCCTAATAGAAGCGTGTTTTGACGCACATAAGCCTCTTTTGACGCTATGGAGCGTGCATTGACGCACAATGACGCATTTTGTTGATAAAAACATGTTTTTCGGCGGCCCACTTTGCGATAAAAAGCGTGTTTTCGACGCACTACTTAAGAAAAGAACGATTTTTTTTTTACATTCTTTAGCGTATTTTGATCCAGGAGCGTGTTTTCAACGCACTACTGTACAAAACAACTACTTCTGACGCACAGAAGCGTGTTTCGACGCACTACTCAACAAAACAACGCACTTTTTACATTCTGGAGCGTATTTTCACTCCCTAGACCACATTCTTACCCTTTTTCCCTCCCAAAATCCTTTTATTCTTCCAGATCGCCCAAGAGCTACGAAAACAACGTGCGCAGTGCATCCAGACGGAGATCCAGTACCTCTACATCCACCGAGTCATGATCGGTTTCGCGCGCGGCGAGAACGGCATCTCGGAGAAGGCGCAGCAGGCTGCTGACTCGTTTTTGAAATCTTATGACAGTCATTTGAGGTGTAAAAACTGAAATTCTAGTCCTTTTTTTAAAATAGTTTCTTGCCATGACCCCATTTTTCACATTTTTCTATGTATTTTATTGATTTATTGATTTTACGGGCTTCTTTTTTCCTTCTTTTTTTGAACTTTTTGATTTTAAATGCAAAACTGATTACTATCGATTATCTCTGCGCTCATCCTTCCGATTTTCTGTGAAACGCTAGAATAAATTGTCCGATTGTCACATAATCGACCAGAAAACATGTGAGAAGGCGGTGTGATGACTGATCGGTGATAAGACTGAATTAGGTGAATATTCGTACAGAAGAACACGAAATTGATAGGTGTAGTGTAGTTCCGGGTGCGAATTGACTCACTTTTTGGGTGGGAAATGTGCGAAAAACGAGAATTTCGAAAGTACTGTAGTTTTTTAAAGGCGCATGGGAGAAATTTTTTTGGATTTTGAATTTTCTTTTTTTTTCAGCATTTTTCATTGGTTTTCAGTCGGTTTTTCCGCGATTTCCCTGCGATTTTTAACAGTTTTTCAGTATTTTTATAGAAATGCCGAATGTTTTCAAAATTTTATGCTTTTTTTTCCATTTTCCCTCGATTCTGGCTCCACAGCGCTATAAAAGCCATAGGCGTGTGCAGGTGACATTTATCATTTGACTTCTGACTTATCAGCCAGGTGATTATTATTTTAATGGAAAAAATGATAAAGTTTTGGCTTTTTTATGCAGATTCTGAAAAAAAAATTGGAAAAAAAGAAAAAAAATCAAGCCTACTGTGCATTTCTTAAAGGCGCATAATCAATTTTGTCTTCTCTCTCCTTCGTGTACTTCTCGTGGACAATGTTTTTAATTTTTTTAATTTTGAAAAAAAAAATCTTTTTATTTGTTTTCCATGATTTTTCACCCAGTTTTTTTCATTTTTTCGTTAAAAATAGTACGAGAATCAACTTGTGACACAACGCACGTGACGAAACCGAACGAAACTTTGTTTTCCGCGTTTCGCCCCCCCTCTCGGAACTAGTTTGGGGACAAAAGTCGGTCAATGCGCGCCTCCTCGCGTGACATTTGATTTGAATATATCGAAAATGTAAATTAGATTCCAATTCGGGCCCCCGGCTTTTCCTTTTATTCGCCCCGGCTTTTTCTTGAAAAAACTTCCCGAACTTTTTCAATTTTTTCTTGGTTTTTCGGAGGGAAAAAAAAGAAAAAAGATAAAATTTCGAAAAAGCTTTTATCTCGTCGAAGAAGAAGACAAAGTGGAGCCCTTCACTCTTCTCCCCCTCTCCATTTTATCGCTTTTAGCAATCTTTTGGAGGAGAAACGACGCGAAATGCGTTTTCTTCTCAGTTTTTCTGCATTTTTTCGTAGAATCGGGTGCATTTTTGCAGAAGATAATAGTTTTTGTGTTTTTAATGGTTTTTGGGGGAAAAAAAGTAAAAAAATAACAGAAAAATTGAAAAAATATCAAATTTTGTTCAATTTTCGCTGAAAAATCCAAATTTGTGCATTTTTCAGTGAATTTTATAGTAAAATTAATGGAAAATTGTGTTTTTTCACAGTAAAAACTGCAAAAAAAGCTCCGAAATCCATAAAAACTAAAATTTCGATTTTCCTGCACCAAATCCCACGAAAAAATGCAGAAAATTCTATTTTCAGCAGAATTTGTGCTTTTTCTGCCATTTTTCATCAAAAATTCACGAAAAAAACACCAGAAAAGCTCAAAATTGATCTAAAACTGGTATTTTTGAAAACTTTGAATTTTCAGGCACTAAATCCTACGAAAAAATGCAGAAAAATCATTTTTTCATCAATTTTCTGCATATTTTCATAATTTTTACGTTTTTATCAATGTTTCCGATGAAAAAATTTATAGAATAGCCAAAAATCAAACATTTCCTCTATTTTCCCAATTTTTCCATACTAAATTTTGCTGAAAAATCAATAAAAAATCGTTAAAATCAATAAAATCAATATTATCGATTTTCCTCCCTTTCCCCATTTTCGCAGTGATTCTAAAATTCAGCGCTCCCGTCCCTCCATTCTCATCGAATTTCAAAAGAGATTTGCACACTGTCTGCGTCTCCACCCCTCCCCGCACTCTCTCGCCCTCTCTCGCCTCGCCCCGACGAGAGACGCAGACGCAGACGACGAGAGCGCCGAGAGAGTGTGGCGAGTGCGGAGGGTGGCGAGAGAAGCGAGACGGCGAGAGCGACTCGCCTCCATTTTTTGGTCTGTTTTCCCTCTTTCTCTCCTCCATTTTCCTTCCCCTATTTTTCGCCTTTTCGCCCCGTTTTTCCTATTTTCCCACCACTATACACCATGGTGGAGTATCGATTTTCACCAATTGACACCTTTTTTCACCATTTTTTCATCAGTTTTTCATCAGTTTTTCACCAATTTTCAAGTTTTTGAGTCATTTTCACATCCCCCTCCACTATATATTTGCCGAGCCGTTCCGTTCCGTTTTGGAGCACACAAAGAGCCCAAAAAGTTGTTGTTGTAGTGGGAAAGCGAAAAATGTCGACGAAGAAGAAGACGAAGATGGTGTCGAAGAAGGGGAAGGGCAAGATACTGGTGCCCAAGTGGAAGCTGTTCCGAGCCAAAGAGCCGCTGCTCTCGGTCTTCATGTGGGGCATCAATCACACCGTCGACCAGCTGATGCACGTTCCGCCACCCGGATTGCTGATGCCTGATGATTTTAAGGTGTGGAGGAATGGTGGCGAAGTGGTTGAAAATGGTTTCGAAACCGACTGAATTGGAAATTGGACGTTTTGAAACTATAAAAGTGTCGAAACGGTTGCGAAACCGACAGACTTTTCGATGCTTTGAAAGCGTAAAAATTGAAAAAATGGATGTTTTGAAACTTTAAGAGTGTCTAACAGGTTGCGAAACCGTTAAATTAGACATTCTGAAACTTTTTGAGTTTCAAAAAGTTTCAAAACCGACAAAACACGCAATTCGCAACTTTTATGGTTCCAAAACGACCAATATGGACGTTCTGAAACTTTCAAGTTTCGAAACCGACGACCGCCCTTTTTGAAACTTTGAAATACCCGATTTTCCGCTTTTTGATCTACCAAAACTCTGTCTGCAGATTCTGAACTTTTCCGACGTATTGTATGCACCAAAACTATCAAAACTACCCATTTCTACACTTTCATTATCTGAAACTATGAAAATCGACATGTAGACGTTCATCAGATCGTCAAAATTCGTTGAGAAACTTCTGAAGTTGATCGCGTACAATATTCAGTACTTTTTGCAGTTTCAAACTGGAAAAGTACTGGAAATAGAACTCGATCACTTTTAGAAGCTTCTTAATGAATTCTGAAGGTCTAGAACGTCTACACGGTAATTTCTGTGGTTTCAGACAATGAGAAGTGTGAAATAGGTGGTTTTGACAGTTTTGGTGTATACAATTTGACGGAAAAGTGTAGTTTTGGTAGATCAAAAAGCGAAAAACGAGGAGTTTTGTAGGTTTCGAAACCATTTCGAAACAATCCAAGTTTCAAAACGTCCCATTTGTCAGTTTCGAAACTTCCACATGCCAAAACTCCAACTTTTTCCAGGCCTACTCTAAAGTGAAAATCGACAACCACAGTTTCAACAAGGACATAATGCCAAGTCACTACAAAGTGAAGGAGTACTGTCCGAACGTCTTCCGGAACCTTCGCGAAGTCTTCGGAGTCGACTCGTACGAGTACCTCCGCTCCTTGACCTCCTATGAGCCGGAGCCCGACTTGCTCGATGGCTCCGCCAAAGACAAAGACCCCCGATTCTTCATCTCCTATGATAAGAAGTTTGTGATCAAGTCGATGGACTCGGAGGCCGTCGCCGAGCTCCACTCGGTACTCCGCAACTACCATCAGTATTGTGTCGAGAAAGTTGGAAAGACCCTCCTTCCACAGTACTTGGGGCTTTATAGGTAAGAGTTGATGGGTCTTGAAGCGATTAGACACAGCTGAATTAGTGTTACAGTAATCTGGGATGTGATTTTTTTTTTATTTCCAGCTTTTTGCGCTCATTTTTAGTTAAAACAGTAAAAAATTTGAAATTTTTCATTGAAAATTGACAAAAATCCTTTCCAAAATGGATTTTTCAACATTTTTGAACAAAAAATTGCTGAAATTCCCATTTTTCAATGATTTTTCATCAATTTTCATACAAATTTCTGATTTTTTCATTGTTTTCACTCAAAAACAAGCAAAAATGAGCGAAAAACTATCGAAAAATCAAAAAAATCAGCTCTGTGACTACTGTAGCACTCGTTTGACTGTGTCGAATCGTGGTGAGGCCCTTGTGGCTTGAAAATAGTGTTTTTGAGCCTTAAAATAGTCGAAATTAGGTAAAAATCTAGATTTTTTAAGCCCATTCTATTGAAATGACAAAGCTCCGCTCATTTTTGCAATTTTGAGGCACATTTTCAGCAAAAACTACTATTGTGACTCGAAATTCACTTCAAATTTGCAATTTTTCACTAGTTTTCTTTCATTTTGACGCTCAAAAACGCAATTTTCCATTTGAGGGTCTTGCCACGATTCGACACAGTTGAATGAGTGCTACAGTAACCTTTTTTGCTAATTTTCACTGTTTCAAGATGAAAGTTATGAAAAATGTCAAAATTTTGTGATAAATCAATGAAAATCAATAAAAATCATTGAAAAAGATGAAAATTTGTGAATTTCCAAGATTTTCGGAACCGGGGTCTCTCCACGATTCGACACAGTTGAATCAGTGCTACAGTAATCTTTACAAACTCTATTTCGTCGTTTTAAATGAAAAATTATAAAAATAACTTTATTAATCGATTAAAATCATTGAAAATCAATGAAAATCTATCAAAATCAATCGAAACAATACAAATCATAGAAAAAATCCGCAAATTCTCAACTTTTATCACTCCAGACTGACAATCGACGGCTCGGAGACGTACCTGATCGTGATGCGCAACGTCTTCGGCAGAAAGTACGGAGTACACACGAAGTTCGACCTGAAAGGCTCCACAGTCTCCAGAGCCGCCTCGGATAAGGAAAAAGCGAAGGACCTGCCGACGCTGAAAGACAACGACTTCCTCGAGCAGAACTGGAAGTTGAACCTGCCGGCAGAAGCGAAACAGCAGCTCGTGGAAATGCTCTCGAGTGACACCGAGTGGCTCAGCAGAATGCACCTCATGGACTACTCGTTGCTCGTCGGAATTCACGACTGTGAGAGAGCGGCTCTGGAGGCGGCGAGCCGGCCCGTTGAGCAGACTTCTGAGGAGTCGGGAGATGAACTTGCTCCCACTCCGCCTGATTCACCGATTCCATCCACTGGGGGAGCGTTCCCTGGAGTATCGGGGGGACCTGATTTGGATGATGAGTTCTATGCGATTGCTGCTCCCGCTGGTGAGTTTTTTGGATTTGTAGAGTGTGTTTTTGACGCACAAATCAGAAAAATTGGCAAAAATACGCTTCAAAATGAGCTTTTGTGCGTCGGATTAAGTTTTTGTGCGTCAAAATTGAATTAGAAGCGTGTTTTTGACGCACTACTTGAAAATAGTGCGTTTTGAAGAGTGTTTTGAAAGTTTTGTGCGTCCAAACATGCTTTTTAATCGAATTTTCACATTTAGTGCGTCAAAATTTAATGAGAAGCGTGTTTTAACGCACTACTTGATAATAGTGCGTTTGAACACGCTCCTCAATCTAAAAGTGCGATCTAGAGCGTGTTTCGATAATTTGGTGCGTCAAAAAACGCTTTTCTATTGCATTTTCACGATTTGTGGGTCAAAAGTTGTTGAAAAGCGTGTTTTTGACGCACAACTATAGTATTGTGCTCAAAACACGCTTATCAAATTAAAGTTTTTCATGTTGTGCGTGAAATTCCATTGAAAAGCGTTTTTTGACGCAATAATTGATTATAGTGCGTCAAAACACGCTATTTTCATCGAATTTTAACGTTTGGGCGTCGAAATTGAATGAGGAGCGTGGTTTTGACGCACTTTTCGAGAGTATTGCGTCGAAACACGCTTTTCAAACAAAATCGTCAGTTTTTTGCTTCAAGAAGCGTGTTTTGACGCACAATTCAAAAGAAAACACGATCCACAATCAAAATTGCATAAAACACACTTCCCCCTTCTTAAATGACGCTTCCGTGCGTCAAAACACGCTCCTCAACGCACCACACGCTCCAAAACCCTCCAATCCCCTCTTTTTGCAGACTGTGACAAGTCGCTGATCTACTTCATCGGACTCGTCGACATCCTCACCTACTACGGTATCAAAAAGCGCAGTGCGACCGCCGCGAAAACTGTCAAATACGGATCGGAGGCCGAGAATATCAGCACGGTCAAACCGGAACAGGTACAGTAACCCCTACAGTAATCCCCTTTTACCATTCATTTTTCAGTACGCGAAACGGCTCGTCGAATTTGTGAATCGTGCTCTCAACTGATCCCCTTTTGGCTCCGCCCCCTTTTATAACACGATCTCTATAAATTTCCCTTTTTACTGTACTTTGTGCTCTCTAAGCCCCGCCCACTTTTCTTTGCTAATAATTTATTGACTTTCGATATAATTTGCTTTTTTTCTCTGTAAAATTGCTATACATGATATTTTTGAATTTTTTTAACTTTCAAGAGTAAATTGTGTTTTTTGAATTTCGCGC
Source organism: Caenorhabditis imperialis (assembly GCA_963572205.1). NCBI lineage: Eukaryota > Metazoa > Nematoda > Chromadorea > Rhabditida > Rhabditidae > Caenorhabditis > Caenorhabditis imperialis. The sequence goes on from OY751541.1 coordinate 2,789,125, forward strand.
CAATTTTTTTTTGTAAAGTCGACCTTGTTCCACGTCATCACCTGCCATGTGGCACTGACAACTCATCGTCTCGCCTCCTAGACTAATCAGTTCGAATCTTCTGAATTCTGAATTCAGAATACCAGTAACAACAATCTTCTTGGTAAGTAAATTTTGATAAAAGTTTTGATCTACAAAAAAGTTTTGATCTACTTGTGGCGCCGAATATTTCACTGTTTTTTGTCTGCGTCTCTCTTGTTTATCTCTCTTTTCCGTTAGATTTTGCTTTTTTTCAATGATGAATCTCTCCAGAATCCCCACCAGCACGTCATCTTCAATATGGATAATTTGTTCAGGTGAATGTGGGATAATAGGCGGAGTGATAGTGCGCCCAGAAATTGCAAATGGGCGTGGCCAAAAGTCCCGAATTTCCGTCGTTTTTCGTTAATTTTTTCAGTTTTTCCAACTTGTGAAAATCTAAAATATAGAAAAACAATTTTTTCGATTGTCAAGTTGGAAAAACTGAAAAAATCAATCAAAATTGGCCAGAATTCGAAAATTACAAAGTTTTCGTGGCGAGATCCATGGCCACGCCCACTTGCAATTCCTGGGCGCACTGTCACTATAGATGGGCGGAGACTGATAGTGCTTGCCCTTTGAGGCGCCCACCAACCCAGACAATGCCCTCCTCTGCTCACTTCCTCTGCTCTTCTGAGCACGAAGCGATCATGGGGGCACCTGCGGAAGGTGGAGAGGGCAATTTATGGAGGGTTGAATCTCAAACATGGATCCCTTAAAAGCATCTATAGTGTGTTATGGGGGAGATATAAGAGATTTTCTGGGCATTATAATCATTGTAATTGTTTCATGAGTACGACTTCCAAAGAACAACGACACAGAGAAATGAGCAGCTCCAAACGATGGAGATCGAGAGTCAGGTAAGGTGCAAAAGCTTAACATTGATCAATTGAGATGACTATTGATTTTTGCAGATCAACTCGCTTTCCGGATGAAATCTCTCCGAATGAAGGATCCTTCACTTCTTCCTAGATCTAACAAGGGAAGTGTTTTTACCAAATTTATGCCATAGATAGCTGAGAGCTCCATGAGCACATTCATGGAGTCGGATTTCGCAGAATGCTCCCGTGAGCCGAGGTATGGGTCACACAAAATCGCACTTTTCACTTAATTTTTAACTTTGTGGGACCCATATCTCGGCTCACGGGAGCATTCCGCAAAATCTGACTTCATATTCTTGCTCAGGGAGCTCTTAGCTACCTATAGTATAAATTTGGTGAAAAGTTCAGGCAATTAATTTTGCACTACCAATTTTGCACTACCTTTGATTTTGCACTACCCGATGGTTTTGCACTACTTGTTTTTTTTTCTGGTTTTGCACTACTTTTTGACGTTCAATTTTGCACGTCCACTAATTTGGTTTTGCACTACTCCCATATTGGTTTTGCACTACCGGCAATTTCGCACTATTTTTTCGACACACCGGTCACTTTTTATGTTCCAACCACCTTTGAGATTCCCCAACAAGCTAGGCTGAGCTAATCGCGGAAAGCTTGTTTCTCTGGGTTAAAAGCTGAATTTCAATTGTGAACTTTTTACCACGAACTAAGCCTATATGGTAGGGGTAGTTTATAGCTGATTGAAACTTGAGAAACTGATCGACTTTTTGCACTTCTTCCGCTCAATTCGAAAGGAATATGTGTGAAAAAATGATGGTAGTGCAAAACCAATATGGGGGTAGTGCAAAACCAAATTAATGGGAGTGCAAAACTAACCTTTAAAAAGTAGTGCAAAATCAGAAAAAAACAGGTAGTGCAAAACCATGGGGTAGTGCAAAATCAAAGGTAGTGCAAAATTGGTAGTGCAAAATTAATTGCCAAAAGTTCAACCCTTGAGGTCAAACACCTCCCTTGTAAATGGACCGAATCCAAAACCATTTATTATCGCTCAGATGAGTTTGACATTCTCATTGACAATCAAAAAGTACACATTGTGCGTCTTCTCCACATCGATCAGATCGCCAAAGCGCAAATGGGTGTCGAGCAGCGAGATCTGGTGCATTTCGTCACGCGACGACGGCTTCTTGTCCGAATAGTAGAAACGGGCGTTCGGGGTGATGTCTCTGAAAAATGTAATGATTTTGAGAAATGGTTTTTGCTCGAAAATGTGGATTTTTGCGAAAAATATTGATTTTTATGGAAGTTATCGATTTATTGTGAAAGATATCGATTTCTGGTGAATTTTTCTGGTGAATTATTGAAATTTTTATAGAAAAATGTCCGATTTTTCATCGAAACAATCGATTTTTTTTTGTGATTTATCGTCTTTCCTAAAAAAATTACTGATTTTTCTGGTGAATTAAGGATTTTTCCGAAAAATATTCGATTTTAGACCAAAATTTTTTCATTTTCATCAAGACTATTGATTTTTCTGGTGAATTATTGATCTTTGTTCACAAAATTTCTATTTTTGGAAAAGAATTAACGAAATTATTGATTTTTCTACCGAAATAATGAATTTTCACCGAAATTTTTCATTTTTCCTGTGAATTACTCGATTTTCAGTCAAATTATCGATATTTCTATCAAAATTATTGATTTTTCTCCATTTTATCGATTTTCTCCGCAATTTTTCCGCTTACTTGAAATGCGACAACGATTTCAATAGTCTCGACACCCTTGCCGACGAGGGAAACTCCAAATCATTTTGAATACGGATGATATTGTTTCCCGAGAGTTTCAGCGTTGCCACGTGGCACTGAATCGATTCGATGATGACGTCGTGCTGCTGGAAATTGAGTGGGTTACTGTAGTTTGAATGAGTGTGTTGGGGTGTCAAAGTGTTTGCGGATAATATATTGATTTTTGAATTTCATTGACTTTTGTGATGAAAATTGTCGAATTTTGTAGATTTCAATAGATTTGTATGAATTTTACACCCAAATTTCGCAAAATTCCCACAAAACCGTTAATTTTCCTAATTTTTTCAGTTTTCTCACGAATTTAAACTAACCTCGAGCACACTTTGTGTAGAATCGGCTGGTCCGACGCAGATTTTCTCGCCGCTCAATCTGGCCGACTTGACACACTTCTCATTGCAACATCCTGGAGAGCCATCGAACAAAGTGATGCTTTGGGCGGTTTGTCGACATTTTTCGCAGATCACATGGTCACAGCCGAATTGGACAGTGGAGGTGGGCTCCACGAGCTCACCGCACGGGCCTTCGCAGCGGAGTTCTGGAAGGAATGGGAGTTTTTTGCGGCGAAAGTGTTCTGTATTGGGTTGTTAGCAGAAAAGACGTTTTTCATAGTGTAGTGCGTCAAAAATACGCCTCTATGCGGCAAAATCAGGCATTTCTGCTTTAAAACACGCTATTTAATGTCTAGTACTTCGTAAACACGCTTTTTGAAGTCTAGTGTGGTGAAAACACGCTTCTGTGCGTCAAAATACGCTCTAATCTCTTTTGTGTTGAAAACAAACTGTTGTGCGTCAAAAACATGCTTCTCAAAGTCTAGTGCGTGGAAACACGTTATAGTGCGTCAAAATTACGCTTTTCTGCTTCAAAACACGCTTCTCAATACACTGTACTTTGAAAACACGCTCTTTTTATGTCTTGTGCGTTGAAAACACGTTTTTGTGCGCCCAGAACACGCTTCTCAAAGTCTAGTGCCTAAAACACACGCTTTTGTGCGTCAAAAACACGCTCTTCAATATCCTGTGCGTTGAAATCACGCTCTTCAATATCTTGTGCGTCAAAACACGCTCTCCACTCACTGCCATTCCTGCTCTCGGACACCTTCTTGCTCAGTGGCACCGGCTCCTCCCCCTTCTCTTTCTTTTCTTCTTCCTTAAGGATCCACTTCACTTCGTACCCAAAAACGGGCCGTCCACCCTCGAAACCGGTCGTCACCAAGACCGATTTGATGACCGGAGTGCAGCCGGACACGGCTGGCGGCAGAAATTGCTCCGGCGCGGCGGAATAGTCGATGGTGAAGCCTTTGGCGCCAAGATGGCGGGCGAATTGGCGGTTTTTGGTGAACCTAATGATAAAAGGGAAAAAGGGCGTGGCCTAAAGTGGGCGGGACTTACTCGAGATTTGCTTCCATTTCTTTAAAGCGAAGCGCCTGTTTTTTTCTTGTATCTTGATGAGACGATTTGAAAATAATAATAAATCGCATTATGATTTTTTGGCGGAAATTTGAACTTTTATGTGAAAAAATGTCAAAATAACACGTAATAATTATATAAAAACGAAGAATTAGCAAATAAATGCGTTAGATGACTTCCTCCTCTGCCACAAAGGGCGGTGCCTCGAGAATCTCAATTGGCTCCTCTTTAATAAGGGGCGTGGCCTCTTCCACAACCTTCTCATCCTGATTATTCGGTCGAAAACCGTTCTTTATCAACTTGTTGAGCACATTTCGCACTTCATAGGTCTGAAGGTGGTGACGTCGGTCTTCTGGAGCGTAGTTGGCGTTGAAATTCTCGATGAGTGTTGCTTCGTCGACGCCTTCTATGAGGGCAGCCGCGATTTGCTTTCGGATCCCTGAAGAGAGCGGAAGACGTCGGGAGTCGATCTCATGGCCGCAGTGGACGAGGCATGCTTTCACGTACACGGTGCTGTAATTTAGGAGCGTCATGGTACTGTAGTGCGTCGAAACACGCTTATTTACATTGTTGTCTATGCTTTTGTGCGTCAGAATACGCTCCATAAGTTGAAAAGCGTGTGCTTAAACGTTCAGTGCGTCAAAACACTCTTTATTAGCGTTTAAATGCAGTGTAGTGCGTATAAAGACGCTCCATAACGTAATGATCATCAAAACACGCATTTGAGCGTAAAAAGACGCTCCGAAATGAAGTGAGAAGCCTCAAATGACGATCTACAATATATGATGGGTCAAAGCAAGCTCTCAATCTAACACCCTTGTGAAGAGCGTGTTTTATTACGCACAACTCTTATTTGGAGCGTGCTTTCAGCATTTATGTCGTCAATAACGCACAAAGAACGCTTTGAACATGAAAATGTGTGTTTTAGCGCATATGAGCGTGTTTGGACGCACTATTTCTTCGTGGAGCGTACTTTGACGCATAGTAGCGTGTTTTGACGCACTACTCTTTCATGGGGCGTATTTGAACGATTGAAAGCGTGTTCGGACGCACTATTCCTTCATGGAGCGTATTTCAACGCACTACGGCGTGTTTCTCACGCACCCAAACGTCTCCTTGACGGTCATATGAGCCGTGCACGTCGATTGTGACTTTCTCGACGCCTTCTCACGCTGACGTTGATCCGGGAGCATTCTGGCGAGTTTATTGGTGGAGAAGAAGCACGACAATCCACTAAAAATAGAAAAAAAAAAAGAAATTTGTCCAAAAAAAAAGCAATGTACAATGACTTCCCACACTGATTGACTCGCTTGTAGGAGTGCACAAATCGCGACTGTGAGCTCAACTCGAGCTCCTCTTTCCACGTCTCGAACTCTTGGAACGTGGCGAACGTGAAGTTCTTGAAGACGACGTCGCCACGACTGTGGTGGATTCTGACGTGCTCGTTGAGCGTGGACTGACAATCACAACGCATCGAGCAGCCTCGGATTGGACAGATGTAGTTCGGAGGGGGACTGGAAGTGGGAAAAGTGCTGGTTTTGTGATGATGTGCCTTTAAGTTTTGTGAATTTTGAGAAAATACAGTGAATTTTGTAGTTTTCATGGAAGTATTTGAATTTTGAAAGGTTCATGTCACGAGTTTGAAGCTCCGCCCACTTTTTATTGATTTTTCGAAAGTTTAGAGCTATTTCAGGGTAGTTTTAGGAAATTTCACAAGTTTTCTTATGAGTTTTAAGTGTTAAAATTCTTGAAAATTAAAAAAATCTTTAAAAACGTTGAAAAAAGTGAAAGAAAAACCGAAAAACGATAATTTATCGATTTTTTCGAGCTTTTTTCTTGGTTTTCATGGATTTTTGAAAATGTTACTGATTTTTTCGATTTCCAGATGTTTAACCCTGGAAATATCATGAAAATTATAGGAATTAACCCTGAAAATCGACAAAAATCGCTGAAATTTGACGAAAATTCTCAAAAAAGTGCAATTTTGAATTTTCAGCGAAAAATTCAAATTTTCAGACGTTCTTTTCCACAATTTTCCATAAAAACACAGCAAAAATCATAAAATTTCAATAAAAAATAAAAAAGAGCTCCAAAAATGCTCACACGACGCCGCCATTCTCATGCCGCTTCAGATGGCGTTGCAAAATGACTTTCGACCCGAACACATTGCCACAAATGTTGCAAATGACGACTTGCATCGGATTCTCCACCTCCTTCCGCAGCTCTTTGTCCTTTAGAATATCCCCGACTGTCATCAGAAGCGGTGGACGCGTCGGCGTCATCGCTATTATTTTTGTGCCCGTCGTGGCGCCCTCCTTTTCCAGTTCTGCTCTTTTCTGAGCTCTCAATCTTTCCAGCTCTTTTTTGCTCATTGGCTTCAACTGTCTCATCTCTGGATACGCTTCCAGACGAGTTTCCGTGGGGATCGGCTCAATTTGACTGAGAAGTTCGTCGTTTTGCTGCTTTCGAATCGCCTCGATGAGGTCGATGTCGACGTCGTAGTTCAGAAGGTCCTGAAGGGGGAATTCAGTGAGAACTCGAAGGGAAAGGACGGGAAAATGATGGGAAAATCATTTATTACAGTTTCAAATTCAAATTCCTCATCCTCGGCGAAATCGTCCTCTTCCATAATGAAATTGTCCAAGAAACTCGAGCTCATTTTGGATTCTGAAATTCTGGAGCTGAATATTGATTGAATTTTGCAGGAAAATTGAGAAAAATCCGGAAAAAAAAGTTGAAAAAGTGATGAAAAACTGAAAAAAATGCGAAAATTGCAATCTACAGTAATCCAGAGTGTACCCCAACCGTGTGGTGAGTGCACAGAATTTCAAATTCAAATTTTTATTAGTGACCAGCCTGCTGGGGCGGCCCACGCCGCCTCAGCATGGCTGGGAGGTTATTCAGAAATATTCACGTGAAAATGTTTGCACAGGTAAAACGGGGTTGGCGAACGATTACCGAAAAAAGGCTGTATTAGCGAAAAGTTAGCGAGCGATTGCTAAAAAATGGAAAAGTTAGCGAACAGTTGCTCAGCAATTACCAAACAACAGTAATCAGCGCGATTACTGAAGGATTAGCGGAAAAGATTGCGGAAGAATCATTCAATGATTACTATATATGAATCCTAAAATTTTTCTAAGTGTTTTTTCATTACCTTTATCGAATTTCTATTGTTTTCATCCTGTTTTCATATTTTTCTCGCTTCTTTTTTCTCAGTCGAATAATTTTTGATTTTTAGGGTAAATCGTATCACTTCAGGACTTCAAGGTAGAACCTCGGGGATTTAGGCCAAAGGTGAGGTTGCAATCGGAAACATCGAGAATTCGCTGTTGCGGCTTTTTCCAAAAAAACACGTTTTCAACTCAAAATTGTAGAGAGATTTTGTTTTGTATTTTTTACAAATTTAAACTTTTTTGAAATAATGAAACATAATTTTAGGTGACATGAGAGGAGTTCGTCACAGCTACAGGACTACACACTGGGAAAAATCACAGTGAGTCTAGACATTTTCAAAAAATATTCATTCATTAAATGTGAACCTAATTCCACATAAGCCCCGCCTCCCAGAATATCAGAAAAACTGTGAATTCGATTAAGTTAAGATTGTATGTTTCAGGTAATGACCGTCTTGCGATCCCGACATGTCGCAGAAAGACAACTCACAGTAAGTTCTCAAAAATTGTTTGTCAAAATTTGAACATTGTCTCTGCAAGATCCGCTGCCGTTTGGCCACCGGAAAGCTCTGCCAAATTCTCAATTCGTCAGAACTGAATAATATCGCGAAATTATTGTGAATCAAAATTAGGCCTTCCCAATAATTCTGAATTCAGACGAGGAAAAAGTAGACATAAAAATTGCATAAGTATCTGACATCAATTGTGACTGCATTTTTTCAGACTTTGCACAAAAAGAAAAACCTCGAAACAACGACAACAGCGATGGACATCACAATGTCAGATGAGAAAGCTGAGCAAGGCACAGTTGAGGAGAGGACCTTTGGATAACCTAACAATGATAATTTCTATTTTTTCTTAATTTTTTACATTTTTTTTTTCATATTTTTTCATGTAAATTTGACTTGTATTTATTTTCTGTACTCTAATAAATCTATATGTTTTTAAAACTTGTTCAAATTTTGTAAGGGGCACACACGAAATGCCAAATTAGCGAAGGGTTGCGCAGCAGTGATCGAGCAATTCGCGAAGGATTAGTAATCGATTATCAAATTTATTCGACAACGGATTGTCTAACGAATAGTAATCGTTCGCAAACTGATTACTAATATTTCGCTAACCCCGTTTTACCTGTGTGTATGGGTGGTTCATTCGGTAGCACGTTTGTCTATCGTTCAAAAGGTCGCTGGTTCGACTTTTGTCCACTTCACGTAATTTCTTTCGTTCCCCTACATGCACAGAGTTGACTACTATACTTTCCACGACGGGTAAATTTTACCCGCCCGCCCCGCCCGGGTAAAATTTTCCCCGCCAAGAGGGTAAAAAACGCCCGCGTGGAAAATATGTGTCACGTAAATCGCAAGAAACTTCTATTTTTTGAAGAGGATTTCCAAAAAGTTTCCAAAAAACTTCACTTGACGAGAGAAAAAATATATAATTTCAAAAGGTCACTGACCACGCGGGTAAAAACGGGCAAATCGGGGAAAATTTGACCGGGCGGGTAACGGGTACCCGTTTTTTACCCGCCCGCCGTGGAAACTTTATTGACTACTCATACTATCAACAGAAAATTATCGCACGCGGGGGCGGGCCAAATAGGCTCCGCCTCGAAAATTGCAACGACGCGCACTTCGACGCAAGTGCCGCACAGAAGTCATCGAATTATTTAATTTTTTTCGTCGTTTTTTGATTTTCATTGTTTTTTCATGATTTTTGATGGTTTTTCTTACTTTTTCTTTCAAATAAGTGTTTTCCGACACGATAACATTGATTTTCTAAACTATTTTCAACAATTTACAACAAAATTCAGACTTTTTCCATGAAAAACAATTTTTCCGTTGAAAATGACGAAAACTCCGAATATTTCGGATTTTCTCATTCTTTTTCTTCATTTTTCGATTCGTTTCTCTTCTTGATATGTCCAGAAAGCTTTTTTCCAATGATAATCGCTGAATTTATTGCAAATTTTCAGATTTCGTCACCAATCGAAGGCTGAAAGACTACGCAGATCGCCGGAAGACGTCAAATCACACAGAAGTGTTTAAAACTGTTTTATTTTGCAATAAAAAATTAATATCCAATGAATTGTCTCTTTGATCTGTTCTTGTAGCTTCATCATCGAAAGTTTCAGGTGAATCCGAGTTGAATTGATAGATTGGTGACGAAATCTGAAATTTTGCAATAAATTCAGCGATTATCATTGGAAAAAAGCTTTCTGGACAAATCAAGAAGAGGAAAAAACCGAAAAATGAAGAAAAAGAATGAGAAAATCCGAAATATTCGGAGTTTTCGTCATTTTCAACGGAAAAATTGTTTTTCATGGAAAAAGTCTGAATTTTGTTGTAAATTGTTAAAAATAGTTTAGAAAATCGATTTTATCGTGTCGGAAAACACTTATTTGAAAGAAAAAGTAAGAAAAACCATCAAAAATCATGAAAAAACAATGAAAATCAAAAAAACGACGAAAAAAATTAAATAATTCGATGACTTCTGTGCGGCACTTGCGAAATGCTCCATTTCAATTAATATGCCTAAAAATTAACCGAAAAATCACTAAAAATTGTTAAAATCGTCAAAACCAAAAATTGCAGACTACAGTAATCCAGTGTAGTGCGATGTCATGGTGGTTGCGGACTTTTTTAGGATCAACTTTTCCATTTTTTTTCAGATTTTTCTCGATTTTCAGGAAAAAAACCGAGATGTTCACTGCCCAAAAACTTTAACAATTTTGAAAAAAAAAAACCAAAATTTTTATTTTTACACACAAAAATCAATATCCCATGGTTTTTTCACAATAATCGAGAGAAAATAATCAAAAATCAATAAATTAGACAGCATTTTCAGCCTTCTTCCACATTTCCTTGGCCCCCGTGGCAATGCTCTCGCCAGCGTTCTCAACGGCGTTCACTCCTGAATATTTATTGATTTTTTTTTTTGCGAAATTTCAGATTAATAAAAAAAAATCACCTTTCTTCCCATACTTCTCCGCCGTGCTCAACGCATCACTTCCAGCGTTCTCCACTTTGTTCAGAGCATTCGAGCCGGCGTTTTTCAGGTCTTCAGAAACTCCACGTCGCTTTCGACCTCCCTTCTCTTCAGAATCTTTCGAATCTTTTTCCTTCTCTCCAGAATGCTCGGGCATCGTCATGTTTCCGCCGTGAAGTGGCGGCATCTCCATTGTCATGTTGGAGGCGTGCGTCATGTTCGAGTGGTCGAGCATTTCTGAGAGGGGTTAGGTACGCAATTGTTCGTGGGATCGGGTGTAGGGTAGTAGGGTACAGTAATCTCAAAGTGTTCAAAAAGTTAGTAAAAGTAAAGTAATTTTTAATTTGTAGGATAACTTGAAAATCGAGATGGTTTTTCTACAGTAATTCATTATTTGAAAATCGAAAAAAACTAGATATGGGTTACTGTATTTTCATAAGAGAGTACAGTAATCCATAAATATGTTTCAATTTTCAAATAATGAATTACTGTAGAACAACCATCTCGATTTTCAAGTGATCCTACAAATTGAAAATTACGGTACTATTATCGACTTTCTGAACACTTTTAGATTACTGTACCCTTCTACTCTACACCCAATCTTACGAACAATTGCGTACCTTCCGCATGATCCTTATCATGGTGTAGTTTTCCCATGGCGATCACCACCAGGGCCACCAAATACACCAAAGTATTCATTTTTCTTCAGAATAAGTGAATAAAAACAAAAATAAGTGATATGAAAAAGTCCGATAACTCGGCCTTTATATATCCCAAAAAACTCATGATTTTTCCAAATCCTTTCAATCCGATTTCATCCGTTTGTTTTCACCGTCTAGTTTGTGGTGTCATAACAAATTCGTCATAATTCCGATATAATATTGTCATATTTATTAGAGAGCCTCAGCCAGTTTAACATTATTTTAAACGAGAGAAAAAAAAAGAGTAACCGGTTTTTGAAAAAACCGCCAAAACGCAACAATTTTTGTTCGAGAGAAAAAAGAGCCCGTAAGGTGTACAAACGAAGAGTTTTTAATTTACATTCGGAATAGAAAAGAGTCACTGTCGATCCCTCTCGACACTGACAACTCTCGTCTTCGGAGCCACGGGAGGCGGCGCTGCTCGCGGAGCTGGAGATGGGGATTTCGACATCTTCCTGCGATTGGGGGTGGTGCCGCCAGTGTGTTTTAGGCCTGGAAATAGGGGGAATTAGATAGTGCGTTGAGAACACGCTCTAGTGCGTCAAAATACGCTCTTTAACTCATCGGAGTCATGTGAAGCGTGTCATTGGCATCAAAAACACGCTGTACATGATTTCGATGCGTTGAAGAGCGTGTTATGACGCACTACACTCAATTCATGCGAGCTGTGCGTCAAAACACGCTTCTCAACTCAGTATGACTAGAGGAGCGTAATCTGCTTGTCAGAAATGCGTATTTTACGTCCAATTGGGTGAAGCGAAAAGTTGTGCGTCAAAACACGCTTGAAGTCGCTTTGGGGAGCGTGTTTTGACGCACAACTTTTTGATCCACCCAACTGGACGTAAAGCACTCATTTCTGACGCGGAGAGTACTCTCTACTAGTCAAAATTAGTTAAGGAGCGTGTTTTGACGCACTACAATCATTTATCGAGCGTGGTGCGTCAAAAAACCCCCTCCTCAATGCATCAACCCATTGTGAAGCGTATTTCCAACGCACAACTCTCCAATTTTCGTCAAAAAATCACAAACCATTCATCAACTTTTCAAAATCGCCATGATCCATCCGCGTGCTGTCAATCTTGGCTCTCTGCCGTCGAGCTCCGCCCAAAGCTCCGCCCACTTTCTCAGCGAGCTCGAGCATGAGCTGCTCTTGCTCCGAATTCGTCGACTTGTTCGACGCGACTCGCGCACGACGTTCAGCTTCCTCTTTTTGACGCTGGAAGAGCAATTTTTGAGTATGATGGGATTTTTCGCGTTTTTTGTTCAAATTTGATGGTTTTTCGAGATTTTTTCGATAAAAATGATAGAAAAATGCACTTTTCAATCATTTTTAGCTATAAAAACCGGAAAAACAATCAAATTCTACGAAAAACTAAAAAAAAACGCACCTTCTCCAAGGCGGCCTTTGTCTCATTCTCCTGCCGACACCTCGTGTAATTTGTCACAAAATGAGCCAACTTCTGGAAGAAGACGTTCGGAGCCGTCGAGCCCTCGTTCTCCCCGTAGAACTCGACGCACTCTTTGAACGAGCTCTTGGCGAGAGCAAACGCCTGCTCCAGCTCCTCCATCTTGCTCTGCCGAGTCGCCACGAACTCGGCGAGTGCTCCGGGGCAATCGGAGCCCTTGAGCTCTTGCTCTTTCTTCGCCATTCGGAAGCCGCTCTCCAGTTCCTTCATGTCGCCACTGACGCTGTCCCACTGGACGCTCGTCGCCTTGTCGACGAACTTGAGCTGCTGGGCAAAGTTCTTCAAGTGTGGCAGGTTGTGCTCAATGGAGCTCACAATCATGTGGAGCAAAGTGAGCGAGCGGTCTGTGGGCGACTTGAGGATGGCGAGACTGTCCAGCGAGGAGAGCTTGAATCCGTAGGCTCCGCCCCTTTTGCCGCTGTTCATGTAGTTTCCGAAGGCGAGAATCACTTCGAGCACTCCGTGGAAGTCACTCGCTTCTCGCGCGCATTTTGAGGCTGCTGTTACGTGCGTCAGTTGGGGCTGCAAAGATTATGATTAGGGAGATAGAGGAAATAGGCTCCGCCCATTAGATGCCATGTGCAGCAGGGGGAATTTCAATTATGAAGAAATGGTTTGAATTGTTAGAATAGAATCCGTTTTGTATGGTTTTTGAAGGATTTTCTAAAAGTTCCCAAGTTTTGTATTCGTAAAATAAGCTCCGCCCTTTTTATGCAAATTGCGGCGTTATTTTGAGATGTTTTTGAAATTTTTGGAATTTTTATTAACAAATGATACTTTTTGATGGAGCTCCGCCCATTTTTTGCAATCTGCGGCAGTAAAAATTGCAATTTTTTCGGAATTTCATAGGCTCCCGCCCCTTTTTATGAGTTTTCTTTAGGATTTTCATATAACTTTTTAGTTTTTCTTTAAAAAGTTGATTCCTTTTAGTTTTCCTATAGTTTTTGATAGATTTCTATGGAACATCATCCATTTTTGTTCAATGAATCAAGCTCCGCCCATTTTTATCAATTTTTATTATGATTTTCATATTATTCCACCTATTTTCTCCATGAAATTAGGCTCCGCCCTCTTTTCGACAAGTTTTCAGCGGTTTCAATGAAAATTTCCAGATGAATTAGACTCCGCCCCTATTTTCCTACTGAAGTAACTTTTTAAATCATTCTGGAGCACAGTTGACAAGCTCCGCCCCCTTTTTCCTATTTCAATACCCCTATTAATCTCAATTCTGTGAACAATCAAATCAAATTTTTAAAAAAAATCAAAAACCCTACCTGAATAAGCGCCGCCGACTCGTCAAACTCTGCCATAACCCTCATCACCGTGAGCTTGTGCTCCAACCGCTCGATTTCACAAAGAGCAGCGACGAACGAGTCCTCCTCGGAGAGCCCGTCCAACTCGCCCTTCTTCTCCGCGTACATTTTCCGCTCGTCGTCCGTCGGCAGAATCCGCGATAGAATGTCCACTTTTTCGGCGGATAAGGATTGGAGGTCCAGTTGGTGCACCGCCGCCATTATCGTCTTCGCGTCCATCGCCACTTTTCGGCGGGTGATCGCTGAGAGGAATAGGGTCAGTTTGAAATTGTGTGGAAATGTAAAATCATGAAATAGTAAGTGCGCTCTACTGAGAATTGGAAAAAGTGGAAGAAAAACGCGATTTTTTGACGGTAACTGTCAAGTTTTTGGCAGTGGCTGACAAATACTGGACTTTTCTCTTCCATTTGTTTCAATTCTCAATGAGCACACTTTTAATTTCATGGAATTGTGCAAATTTCTGTTTTTCTCCATACTTTTCGTGATTTTTGAAAAATGGATTTCTCAATGCAATTTTTCAAAAATCACAAAAGTTGGATAAAAAAACCAGCTTTTCTTATCAATGAGTACAAAGCTCTGTAATTTGATGCAAATTACAGAGTTTTGTGTTCAAACTGATAAGAAAAGTAGCTCATAAATGCTCAAAAAGCAGATCTGAAGCAATCTTTGATAGTTTCATAATGGAAAGTTGTGAAAATTTCACAACTTTGACCATTATGTCAGGTGATAATATGAAAAAATCGTTCAAAAAACAGAAAAATCGTACAAAAACAAAAAAACCGCGCAAAATCAAGTTTTTGGCGCTCTGCCAATTTTTACTCACCAACATTCTGCAACCTCTTCGTATCCAACAAAGTATTCTTTCTTGCCGACGCCCCACCCGAGCTCACCGAGCCCGGACTAACCTGCCCGAGGGCCTGCTCATTCTTGGGCTCCGCGAGCCCATGCGGCGTCATCTTGAACGCCTCCTCGAGCCGCGAAAAATCAATCTTCTCAATGATGAGCTCATCGTTGAGCTTCTCGAACACCGTGTTCTTCGCCTGATTGGGTTTCATGGCCGTCCAGTTCAACTGCGGCAACTTATTCTTCGTCTGATAGATCTTTTTGATCGTCTTCACATCATTCGAAGGTGGCGCCAATCCACCCGGGGGTGGTGGAGGTGGTGGCGGTCCACCAAAACCTCCTGGTGGAGGTGGAGGTGGAGGGGGTGGAGGACCACCACCCATTGGTGGAGGGGGCGGCGGAGGCGGTGGTGGGGGGATAGGGACAGTTGCACCATTGGCGTTCACCAATCCGGCGATTGGTGGCGGTGGTGGGATGGAGGAGACGGGTGGCGGGGCGGGTGGGTCTTTGGAGGCGGAGCGACGCTCTTTGTGGGGTCCTGGTGCGGGTGGTGGCGGTGTGGGTGGCGATTTGGCGGCGGCCGCTTGTTGCTGCACTTGGAGACCGGCTAGAAAAGTTCGAAATTTGTTTTTTTTTAAATAACATTGAAAATCCGTAATGTTTGGCCGAAAGGGACTAGGAAATGAAGAGGTTGAATTCTAGGCCATCTAAATTGGTGAAAAATTTTCTCAATTTTTCTTCATTTTTCTTGGTTTTTCGAGATATTTACCATGATAAATTATCAACTTTCATGACAATATCTCGAAAAATCTTGAAATTTTGAAGAAAATTGGGAAAAAATCCAATCAAGCTGGACTAGGTTTTCACCTTAACATTTTTCTAGTCCATTTCGGTCAAATCGCAGACAAATCATTATCACTCTGTTCAGGAATCGAGAAAAACGTTAAAAATTGCAATTTCAGGTCATGGACTAGTTTTTGAAGCGTTTTCTAGGTCATCATCACTCCAATTTCAACCTTTCCAATTCATTTAAAAAATGTAGCAAGCGGGAGAAGTGTCCAAAATGATTGCAACATTCAGTGACAATATAACTCTCCGAAATCTTGCATTTAATGTGCCCCCACAGCTCACTTAATTGGATAATTGCACTAATTAACGGATACTTCCCTCCGATATCGTGGCATAATGCGAACTCACGGACGAGAACGTATCGCGCAATCACCAATTGGTTTTTCTAGAATAAAACGAGAAAGTTGAAGTTAGTCATTTGATTCTGCACTCGGGGCGCACACAGATGGAACAGAAAACTGCCATCATTTCACGGCCACCATTGGAATTGGTGGCCTTGAAATGATAGAGTTCGGGTGTGCGCGGAGCAGAGATTCAAACCAGAATCTTAGGCTTCTAAGTGGCTCACAGATCCAAAAAAATCAAATCTGGAGGTAAAAACCTGTTAGCGAGTAGGTGGGGGCGGAGTTTGAATTGGAAAACGTTGGAAAATTGAAAAAAAAGGAAAATTCGAATGATGGCCTAGAATCAGTGATGAAAACTAGTCCATAAGTTGGAAAACGAGGATTTCAACTTTTGAATATAAATCCAAAACATCTTATGTAAAATGTGGCCATTTTCTGTTTCTCTGCGTCTCCAACAGCGAGAGAGTATTTTTAACTTGATTTTCTGTTCTTCTCTGCGTCTCTCTCACTGAGAGAGCATCTCTCACCCTGCATAGTCTTCTGAATCGCTTCCAACTCGCCAATCCGCTGCTCCAACCGTTTCCGATCCTCCCTGGCAGCCCTGTCCTTCTCATTCATCGTCCTCGTCCACGTGCCCTTCTGCTCGACGTGCTCCTTCTCCATCCGCTCCCTCTCCATCACCAGATCCAGAAGACGTCGATCCAACGCCGCCTTGTCCGTAATCCACTTCGCCTCCACCTCCTGCACCCGTTCGTTCGCCTGCGAGAGCTTCCCCTTGAGTTGATCCTTCTCCTCGAGCAACTCGTTCTTCTGATTCGAGTCCTCTATCAGTTGAGCAACATCGATCGCACTATTCGCATAGTTGATCATCCGCTCCTGGAGCTCATCGGATTCACAGTCGCCCATTTGCTCAATGTACTTATCCAACCCCAATAGAGTCATTTCGTACTGGAGATGGACGCGGAAATTCAAATCATCGACGTTATTCACAAAGTAGTCGAAGAATTGGACGGCTGAGGAGAGGAATTCCACGTGGAATTCTGGAGGGTTTCGGATGAATTGGAGCAGTGTCTGGAAGCGACGCGGCTCGCGAAAGTCCTTTTCAAATCGGTCGAAGGCGTCAGAGACGAGCTCTTGACCGCCTTGTACCATACAGATCGAGGAGAGCATTTGGATGACCAGGGTTTTTGTTCTGAATGGAATTCAGGTTGTTGGGTGTCGAAACTTTTTCGAAACTGCGACGTTTCGAAACTTTTATAAAGCTTGAAAGTTTCGAAACGTCGCAGTTACTGAAAAAGTTGCGAAAATACGACATTTCGAAACTGCGACACTTTGAAACTTTTCAAAGTTTCAAAAAGTTACAGCTTCGAAACTATGTCATTTCGCAACCATTTTCGCAACGACTTTTTCGAAACTATGACGTTTTGAAACTTTATGGGAAAGTTTCAAAACGTCATATTTTCAAAATATCATAAATCGACGAAAACACCAAATGAAAACGGTATTTCAAAAAAAAAAAGACAGCACCTCAAATTCTGATGCAAAATGCTTCTGACAATGCAGTAGATGGCCTCAGTGTCCGCAAAAACTTGCTGGAAGCCCTGCTTATTGTTCATAATGGCTCGGAGACACATCATACAGATGTGAATGTCGTCCTCCGCCTCCCCCATACTTTTCGCCACTTTTCCCTTCGAAATCGTCAAGGGTCCCTTTTTCAGAAGATTCGCGGTGGCATCGAAGCTGTTACTGAAGGCAGAAGAGTTCGCTGGTCCACTGACATCAGATGAGGAGTTGTGGGACGGCGACTCGTGCATCGAGTTGTTTCCAGAAGTGGGCGGGGCGATGGAGGGAAATCCAGAAGACGTGGAGGGCATCGAAGAGTCCGCCAGAAGGGTACGCATGTAGTCGACGAGTTTTCGGAGACCCAGATTTGGCGTGTTCAGGAATTCGAAGACCCAACTGGAAAAAAGTTGGAAGTTTAGTGCTGTCTAGCCGGGGAGGGTGGATGAGAAATAGAGAAAATAGTTTTTATTGGATTTTCAGTGAAAAATTGTGTATTTTTCAATGAAAAGGACAAAAAATGTTAGATTTTTTCAAATTTTTTACATATAAACTGTGAATTATACGTTTTTTCGATGAAAATAGCTAAAAATGCTGTATTTAAGCTCAAAATTCACTAAAAACCGACATTTTTATGGATTTTGGGCTAATTTTGATCAAAAACTAGAATTTTAGCTGATTTTTACAACAGTTTTGGTAAAATCATGAAAATGCCATAGTTTTTGACCAAAAACTGTGAAATTTTTCAATTTGGAGTGAAGATCAGCAAAATCTCAGGTTTTTCTTGATTTTTTGCTGAATTTTGATGAAAATGTCGAAAACTTGAAATTTTTGGCGCAAAGTCGTCATTTTCACTATTTTTATGCTGGAATTGCACTTATTCTAGATATCCTGAAGAAATTAATGTGAAAATTGAAAAATTTCACACATTTTTAGTGAAAAAATACGACTTTTGGTTGAATTTTGATGAAATTTTGTGTTTTTTCTATGTTTTTCAATGCACTGTACTACATATTTCCAAAGATTTAGATCATTTTTGTTGAAAACTTTGAATTTTGCTCATTTTTCCATACAAATCTCATTTTTCCTTCCAAATGCACTCACTCGACACTATTCGTCCTTAAACTGATCTCAATATGCCGGAGCACACTGGTGCTCGTCTCATCGTTCTGAATCTCCTTGTTCTTCAGCGCCTTTTTCAGCATCTTTTTGTCGAGAAAGTAGGACAACTTTTCCAAGTATTTCGCGGGCGGTGTGACTTGTTTCGCCACTTGCTGGTCGTTGATCAGCTTCCATTTCTTATCATTGTCGTAGCCCCGTAGTATTCGGATTTTGTCGACCGGCAGGTCCATGTGCTTCTGAATTACGAGAAAGTTATGTTTTGAAGAAAATCTATGACCCACCAACACATCATCGAACATTTTGTCGAGTTGCTCTTGCGCTGGCTGCGGCGGCATCGTCGTCGGGCCGATCATGGCGGTGACGTCGCGGCTCTGAATCGCCGATGAGATGCGACGGCTTCGGATGCTCGATGACGTCGAGTTCGAGCGACGCACTGATGCTGCCTCTTTTTTCGCGCGTTTTTGTTTCACACCAAACGTTCGTCGGAGTGGTGTTCGTGTGAAGGATTCTGGAATTTATAAATTGAATTTTGGTGTGATTAGAGCAATTTTTGGAGCAAAATTACTGCGGAAAAGCTTTAAAAATGCTCGAAAATCGAAAATTTAGGCCCAAAATTCGAAATTTAAAATTTCCCGCTTCGCAAAGTGCGCGTAAAGTTTGACGCTTTCTTTGCACACTTTCCCAACTACCGTACTCTAAAATGTTTTTTTTCTTTTTTTTTTCGAAAAAAATTCGGTTTTTTCTCTAAAATTTTAACCAAAAAATTCTTTAACTAAAAAATTTCGAAATTAAAAAACGCGAAAAAACAAACAGTAGGTGAACTATGACTCATTTTAAAAGAGAAGGTCGCTTCCTCTGATCGTCTCGGGCCTCTAGGTGAAAATGAATGGAAAAAAGTGGTGGACAAAAAGAAAAATAGATAGTGATTCATCGTGTTGACAAGGTTTCATCACACATCGTTTAGATTCTTTGGAGACCATTATTATCTTTTTTTGGTTTTTTTCAAAGTTTTTTGATAAAAAACATTCTAAAAAGCCAAAAAAAATCAATAAAGCACATTTGTGTGGGGGATCTCATAAATAAAACTCGCAAATCCGTCCACAATGACCACAAAGACCCCCGTCCGGGCAGCTGTTCGCCAGTTTAATCCTATTTGTTACCCCAACACAACTTATTCTAACCTCCCCCCCCCTGATTTTTTACTCCAAAAAGATATATTTGCACAACTACTACAACTACTACTAGAGAAAATTAGAAAAGAGCAAGAGCACAAAATAGGAATAGAAAAGAGAGAGAGAGAAAATGAAAATGTACAAAGATTTTTAATTATGGTGAAAGGAGGGAGGCAGTAAATGAACAAGAACCAGTTGTCAACTGACCACGCGACCAATCAAACGGTCGAAAGTGACCCCCGCAAAACGCTTTGGACACAAAGGGGAGTTGAACCAAGGTGGCGTGGATTGGTAGTGAAGGGTGTTAGCCACTGCGCTACGCTGCCGCGGCTGTCGAGCGGTCAGGAGGGCGGTGATAAGAGGGGGAGGGGCGCCCTCCCCCCTTCCCTTTTTCAACCAATTTTTTTGAAATTTGCAAAAAATCCAAATTTTCAAAATCTACAATAAACATTCAAATTTAAAGGCGCAGCAGGCTTGTCACTTCACATTGCCATTCATAATGATGTGAAGCGACGAGGCGTGAATCAATTGGAGTAAAAGTTGTGTGTCAGGAATATATAATACGTTTTTATACGACCATCATCCATGAATAGAGATGCATGTGTTACACGAAATGAAATAAAACATTGGTTTGGTTGCGTTGCGCCGAAAAAGAAGACGTGAAAAGCAGAAGACGTCGAGAAGAAGAAGGCGTCGGGAGAGAGAAAGAGAGAGACGGAGACACGGAGAGTGTTGAAAAATGGCGAGGATTTCGGATATGTTGGCAGCGTTTTTGTTTCGTCTTTGTTTATTGGGGTTTACTATTAGTTTTTCGAAAGTTTTTTGTCGGGGGACGAGGTTTTTCACTGATTTTCTAGGCCATCATCTAAAAATTGTGGTTTTTCGCGAATTTAGTGCGTTTTTTCTTTGGAAAATTGTTTGAAAAGTCAATTTTTGACCAATATAATGAATTTTCTCATCAAAATGATCAAAAATACGCATTTTATAATGAAAACTATGGCCCAGAATGAGTTTTCTAGGCCATTACTTAAAATTTTGAAAATTTGAGCGTTTTTTCGCGATTTATTCGATGATTTCGATGAAAAAACATTGAAAAATTATGTAAAAACGTTGAAAAACAAGTTTTGACCTACAATTAGCGGGAAAAGAGGGACTAGGTTTGGTTTTCTAGGCCATGGCCTGAAAATTTGAAATTTTGAGCGTTTTTTTCGCATTTTCTTGTTGATTTTTGTGAAAAAACAGCAAAAAACATGAAAAAGCACAATTTGAGTAAAATTTGGCGGGAAACGATGGCCTAGGTTCGGTTTTCTAGGCCAACAGTAAAAATGTGATTTTCGGGAGAGTTTCAGTGAAAAAACTACAAAAAATAGCAAAAAATTATGAAAAACCAGCGAAAATCACAAAAAACATAAAAAATTGGCGGAAAACGCGGACTAGATTTGGTTTTCTAGGTCACGACCTAAAATTTTCAAATTTTCTGCCAGTTTTTCCTCATTTTTTACGATTCCCAACCCCAAAATGATGAGAAAAAGCAAATGAGCCTACAAAAAGTATACAAAAAGTGCACAAAATTGTTTACGTTATAACCGGAAGGCTCTTTTTGCCACTTCCACACCAAAAGTCGTCAGAAAATGAGAATAAATGGGCGTGACGACTATACGATCCTCTTTGCGAAAAGAGATTTATAACGGGAAAAGTGAGAAAAAACACACACTCTTGTAAAGTATCTGATGTGACCCGGATTTGTGTTAATAGTGTTGTGAAATGATGCATTATATAATAGGTCCGAAAATAAATCAATGGGAAATCCGAGCCGTGTGAACATTGGCGGAAACCCTCCCATATGTCGGCAACCACTAAATCCTCCCTTAAACCATCAAACATATGGGGAGGAGGGATGATGAATTGGGAGGGGATGTTAATTCGGTGGTTAAATGAGTTTTTGGGAGATTTTAGAGGGAAAAGTATTATAAAAATGGTAAATAACATGCTTCACTGGAAAGATAATAAAATAAGCTTCAAAATGATAGGTCTGCCATTCTAAACGGTTATCTAGAATTAAAACTAGAAAGATTTGATTAAAATGTTATCGAAATCTCAAAAAATCAATAATTCCGAAAACATTGAAAAAAATTCCAAACTCCCAAAAATTAAAAAATCCCGGCGCCACCCCCTCCCACTCCCCACGACCACCGCGCTCATAAGCGCACCTAGCCCACCCTCCCCATCCGCACCCCATGGCCTAGTGGTTAACCGCATAGCCATTGGCGCGGAAAGTCGCGGGTTCAATTCCCCACAATCGAAATTGGTTTTTGCGAGCTCCAAACGGGCAGTTGTTCAAACACTTGAGATTCACCAGCAACAAAAAAAGCGAATACAAAGAGAATTTGCACAAAAAACCTGTGAAAAAGTGGATAAAGGGGGAAAAGGAAATGATAGAGCCAAGAGGGGAAGTGAACATTGTTAGGACAAATCTCTCCGAAATCCGCCGTTTTTGGACACGAACACACACACACAAAGACCGCCATCCGGATCGGATCGGCGAGACGCAGAGACATCGGACAATGGTAGTTAAAGTTTAAAGGCGCATGTTCATTTTTAATGAAATTTTCTGGTACTTTTTCTAATTTTTTCTAATTTTCGTTTTTTTTTTGTTTTTTTTTGTACTTTAACTAACTTTTTTGATATTCTTTGTTAGGTTAACTTTATCACACTATCTAATATTTAACTATATACCAAACCATATAATTGTATATAAAGGGGACGAATCGGAGGGATAATGTGACCACGAGTGACCGCAACATGTGTGAGAATGAGGTTAGCAGCAAGGGGGGTTATTAATGGGTGAGAGGAGAGATGGCAAAAAGGTTTGGAGGTAGTCGGGGGTCGAACCAGGGAGTGTTGGGTGGGGGTGGAGGCTGTTAACCACTAGGCCATGGAAAAAATGATTAAAATGTTGAATTTTATGGTTTTTTGCAGATCAAAAGTGTTTAGAGGCTATTTTTAAGGCTTTATAATAGAAGTTTTGATCATACTATTAGCTTGTAGAAATTCTAGTACTGGTAATTCAACTACTTTAATGAAAATATTGAAAATTGTTTTTTCGCGCCTCTCAGTAGATCAAAAGTGTTTTTCTATCTTTGAGGCTTTATAAAACCAATACGAATTTTAGTACTGATACTGAAAAGCGCGAGAAAACAACTTTTATTATTGGTTGTTTGGTATTAGTACCAGAATTCGTAAAATGATCGAAAAAAACCTATAGTAAAGTTGTTTTTCTGGATCAAAACTTTTTTTTACTCACTATGACTTCAAAGCCTAATAGCAATCAATTATAATCATTGATACTATCCTAACTACCATCAGAAACTAGAAGCAACTAGAAGATATCACAATCATAATGATTCCAATACAACCATTTCCCCAATCACCCACCATTTCCATTGCCAACCAGAATCTCGCTGACCACCTTCCGCCGATCCTTCTCGTCCTCGGAGCTCATCTGAAGACCTTTTTAAAAGTTTCGAAACAATTTAAAAGCCACGAATTACACCGAGACGCAGACGCGTCAGCGGCGACCCAAAAAAAGAACATGTCGACAAATAAATGGTTTCTCTGCCTGTGGCGGTGTCATATAATAAGCGGCTCGGCGCCCCCTGAAGAGAGAGTGTGGGGAATAGAGAGGGAGTAGAGATGGAGAGTGTGCAGAACTGATTGTGAACTTGTGCTGGAAGGAGTTGGTCTAGAGAGTAAATTGACATTGATAAAGTGAACACTGGAACTTGAATAAGGACTTACAATTAGGATCTTAATGTTAGTGGATCATGAAAGGATTTTGACTGATGGTCTGATCATTCATTGGATTATTTCAATGAGTTCTATATCATTCAAAAGCTCTTCTTCCGACGAGTTAAGAACTGTGCTATATTTTTCTTACCGACTTTTTTGAGCCGAGATATAGTGCTCTAAAGTTTAGAACTTAAAAATTAACAAGTACAGAAATGTAGTAGTGTTGGTAAATTTTACTAACAAGGGAAGTACAAATAGACAGGTGTTGAGAATTTAATGAAACTTCGCACATAGACAGTGTTGCCCACGGTGACAACGAATCTGAAGTCCGTTTATGTGCATCTCTTCTGCTTCTGGAGATATGACGTCTTCAAATTTCACTTTTTTCTACCATTAGGAGGCTACTCGATTTCGGACCAGTGGGCGCCCCCTTTCTTCACCGCCCCCGGGACTTTTGAAATTTCGAGGTGGGATGGCCGAGTGGATAATTATCTCTTAAGAGGGTTGTCTATGAATATTTTTATCCGGGTTCGAATCCCATCTCCATTTTTTGCTTTTTTCTCCCTTGTTTCTGGCTCAAAACTCATTTTTCACTTTATTTTTGTTCATTCGGACCATAGTTACACTAATTTTCAAAAATCTGAACAAAGATTCTGATACCTTTGAAAAAGATTGGGAACGAAAAACGTTCGAAAAAAGTTTTTCGAAAAATTTTATGTTCAGGTTTTTGAAAATTAGTGTAACTATGGTCCGAATGAACAAAAATAAAGTGAAAATGAGTTTTGAGCCAGAAACAAGGGAGAAAAAAGCAAAAAATGGAGATGGGATTCGAACCCGGATAAAAATATTCATAGACAACCCTCTTATCCACTCGGCCATCCCACCTCGAAATTTCAACAGTCCCGGGGGCGGTGAAGAAAGGGGGCGCCCACTGGTCCAAAATCGAGTAGCCTCCTAATGGTAGAAAAAAGTGAAATTTGAAGACGTCATATCTCCAGAAGCAGAAGAGATGCACATAAACGGACTTCAGATTCGTTGTCACCGTGGGCAACACTGTCTATGTGCGAAGTTTCATTAAATTCTCAACACCTGTCTATTTGTACTTCCCTTGTAAAAGAAGTTCTCGAACGAATCGGTTCAGTGTGATATAGAGTTTTGCTTACTCGGTCAATTGATAGGTTAGAAATAGTAAAAACTCAAAGTATCATAGATGAACCTGATCAGGTCCCTCATCACTACAGGAAGATCCTGATGGAAACTAAGAATTACTTATAGAGCAAAACGATAAATCATTCTAAAGCTTTAAAAAGAACCTAGTAAGGCTTATAGAGAAACAGGATACTACTACTAGAAAGTCTAACTAGAACATAACCATAGAATCTTAAATCTTCGAATCTCTAGAAGAAACATCACAGAAACATCAAGAGTACCTATCAACCATTTACTGAAACTGCCAACTTTATGGCAATTTTATCACCTAGCTTTACCCCTCCACCTCCTCAAAACCTTTCCACAAAACGAGAAAACACATAACTATACCCTGCAATTTCCACTCCATTTATACATGCACAATTTTATACGCACTTTATTGCTATTGCTATACAACCTTTTTTCAAGTGCACAAGGTGCTAAAAAAGTTTAGAGATCCTCGTTGTCGGCGACAGTTCTGTCAAGAGTTGAGTAAATTCGGTCCCAATCCGGCACGAATGGATTCCACGTGGAACTGCGCTCCGTTATCATTATGTTGAAGATCTGGAAAACAGCAAGGGTTATCTAATTTTTCTGGAAATTGCTAACTCACAGCTCTCTTTGGCCCGTTGAAATGCACACAGTTACGATCCTGAATGGTGTAGGCATTCACTTCATATCTCGAGCAATTCGAAGTTCCCGCCAGAACTTTCAAATCGTAAAGGACGCCGGAGACCACTTGTCCATTTCCAGAGAGCACTTTCAGTGGCACATACATCATTTCTCCTTCGATGCGCTGGTTGATATCCGCTTCGAACGCTTTCCATGCTAGGCGCTGGAAAATATTTTAGTTTTTTTGAATGATAATTTTTAAAGTTGAAATGCGAAAAGTGATGGAAATTTCATCAAAAATTGCGCATGAAAACAAAAAAGAATCTCCAGCTACCGTAACCCTGTTTAAAGGCGCACACCTAATCTCAATCTCTAATTTGAAGTTATTTTTTATCGAATCTTAACTTTTGGACAATTGAAAGCGCAATTTCACCATTTTTTTTCTTTATTTTCAAGTTTTCCACTCAATTTGGAGTAATTTGACACCCATATTGCCATAGTTTTTCAAAAATTTCAAAAATTCACTTTTTGGGTCTCACCACGAAAATTACTAAATCGGTCAAATCAAGTGTAAATGAGTCGATATAGGTATCAAAATGCTCCAAATTCAATGGAGAATTCAAAAAATGTGTTCGAAATAGGGGAGAGTAAAAAATTTAAAGTTTTCGTGGCGAGACCCAAATGCAATTTGGAAAATCCGAAAAAATTCAAATTTCATAAATTCCTATCAATATGGGTATCAAAATGCTCCAAATTGAATGGAGAACTCAAAAATTATAATGAGTATTGCAAAAACTCGAAATCCGAAGTTTTCGTATGTCCAAATTCCAAAAGTTTCGAAAATTTCAAATTTTCCACCAAACCCTATCAGTATGGGTATCAAAATGCTCCAAATTAAATGGAGAATTCAAAAATTGTGCTCAAACTAGAGAAAAGTGCAAAATCTAAAGTTTTCGTGGCGAGACCCGATTCCAAATTCCAAAATTTTCGAAAATTTCAAAAATTCCACAAAACCCTATCAATATGGGTATCAAAATGGTCCAAATTCAATGGAGAATTCAATTCTACTACTTACCGTGGCCAATTTGCTCTCCGTATCCAGTACACCCTCATGCCACGTCTCCCCATCATCCGGCAGTGTCGCAGTCTTCGGAAGCACCTGGTAAGGGAGCACCGAATTTTGAGGAACGATCGGAGCTCCTCTCATGAGCTGCAACTCTTCATTAATTAGTTATTGGCATTAGGAAACTAATACTTACAAATCGATTGGAAAGAGGGATGGTCATCTCATTATCAAATCTGCTTCTCAATGGAGCAATCCCGAAATTTTGAGCCAATGCTATCGAAATTAAAAAGGAAAAAACGAGAAATTGACGCATTTTCATATTTTCAGATGAGAAACAATCTGAAATTTTCGTAATTCGTCCCCTTTTAAACACAAATGCTGTCCAAGGGCAACTTTTTCCCTAATTAAAAAACCATTAAATCTTTTCGATTTTGGTGGAAATTTAAAAAGATCAATGTCTCCGATTACACTAATTAAACTGACAGCGGTCGTTTCCACTGGCCAACGTGCTGAAAAAAACCTATTTTTTGCGCATTTTTGTCCACTTCTTAAGTACCATATTTGGCTGTAATTATTACAACGCTCTCGTCCGACAAACTTCAAGGACAATGACCTTTTGCAGTCGTGTGTCTTGTCCACGAGAACTACACAGAGCAGAGATTATTTTTTGAGGAGGAGTTCGGTAGAGCGCGTTTGCATCATGTGCAAATTTTCGGAGAAAAAGTTTGATTTTGTGAGGATTTTCGTGTAATTCTCGTGGAAAACTTGAAAAAATTTGAATCTCATAACTTTTTAGTTGTCCACGAGAAGTACACGGAATTTTGGAAAAATTGAAAAATATCGATTTTTCGAGAAATTCAAATGTATTGATTTTTTTGAAATTTTGGTTTTTTTTCGAAATATTTCTTATTGTCCACGAGAAGTACGCAGAAAAAAACTGAAATTTTCATAAAAAATCAATAATCGGTTTTTCGAGAAATACAATTTTATTGATTTTTCTTAAAATCGACTTTATTGACTTTTCCGAAATTTTTTTTTAATTTTTTATTGTCCACGAGAAGTACACCGAAAAATTTTAATTTTTCAAAAAAAAAAAATCAATAATCGATATTTCAAAAAATTCAATTTTATTGATTTTTCTTTTCGAATTTCAAAATTTTGAAAAACTCGAAAAAAACATCTCATTGTCCTCGAGAACTACACAAAAATCCCCGATTTCTCCCATTTTTTCGTGTTTTTCCCGTGGAAATCATTCTGAAATCTGACAAAAAATCAATGAAGACTTTATATAAAACTCGTGAAACATAGAAAAATTCACAATTCAGAGGGACACATATCAATAAATATAGCTGAATTCACAAGGAGACGATTAAAGCGAAAATAACTTTAAAAAATTGGAAAAAAGGGGGCTGGAATTATTGATTTTTAAGTGGTTGATTTGAAAAAAAATAGAAAAAATTCATAAAAAAGGGAAAAAAGTATGATATTTATACAAGTCACTGCGTCTGGAAGGTCCTTCCACTGAACGTCTTCTTCTCTCCCTTCACTTCGGGTCTCGCCCTGTTCAACACCTTCAGAAAGTCGGTGGTCTTGGCACGCATTCGGGTGTGCAAGTACACTTTGGAGCACTTGATGTGGTAGTGGAGGTAGTCGCGGAACGAGTGGATCAGGTCGATCGTGTTGTCACGCGTCTTTTTGTTCGTGTGGCGGGGGAACAGAACGAACGTTATGTAGCCCACGTTGTCGCCCACTTTCGCGCCGGGTAGGTCCTGCAATCATGTTTAGTGGAGGTTGTGCGTTGAAAACACGCTCCATAAAGAGGAAATCACTTCAAAAGATGCTTTAGTGCGTCGAAAACACGCTTCAAAATGTAATGTTAGCATTGTGGAGCGTGTTTTGACGAACTAGAGACATATTTGCAGTGTGTTCTGTTATAGTGCGTCAAAAAACGCTCCTCAATCTAGTGTCAATCCATATGAGATTCTGGAGCGTGTTTTTAACGCAGAATAGAATTTTTCGCATTGCGGCGAGTGCGATCTATTGTAGTGCGTCAGAAACACGCTCCTCAATCCAGTGCCACTCTATATGTGATTGTGGAGCGTGTTTTAACGCACTGAAGCGTTTTAATGTTCGCATTCTGGTTGTCGCCAGTAAGTACTCTCTACCGTTGTGCGTCAGAAAACACGCTTCACAATATAAGAACCACTTCAAAACACGCTCCAGTGCGTCAAAAACACGTTCTACATATGAAAATCGGCACCCTGTACGAAATCTTCACATCAAACCTTCGCTCTACTGCCAAATTTGACTTATTAGCATTGTTGTGAGCGTCTAGTGCGTCAAAAACACGCTCCAAATTGGTCTTACTGTAGAAAATGTGCATAGAAAACGCTCCAGATCAGATTTTCGGTAAAAATACGGTTTGAAAAGTGATTTTCTCTTTGAAATCACACATTAAACTTATTTCAATCAAAAATCTGATCTGGAGCGTGTTCTACGCACATTTTTCATAGTAAAAGCAATTCGGAGCGTGTTTTGACGCACTACAAGCTCATATCAACGTTAAGAAGTCAAATTCGCAGTAGAGCGAGGTGTAATGTGAATTTTTTGCATAAGGTGCTGATTTTCATGGAAAAAGTGTGTTTTGGAGTAGAAATACATTCTGGATCGTGTTTTTCACTCCAACATCTCCAGAATTCTCACCTTCAACTCCAATGGCGGCTCCCCAAGCGAGTAGAGGACCGCAGGAGCAGTCTGGGAGGCCTTCCGTCCCTCTCTAAACTCCTGAAGGAACACTTTTCCGATGATGACGTCATCGGCGTCTTTGAAGACTGTCGAGAAGATCACCGTCACTCGGTCCGCCTTCGCTTCAATGTACCTGAAATTGATCATTTTTTGAAAGTTCAATAGAGCGCACTTGCTCACATGGTCTCATCATCCCGATAGTTGATGACGGCTCTCTTGTGTCCCTCTTGTCCCGCCTCCTGGAACTCGAAATACTTCTCGAAGACGCTGGCGAAACAGTTTCTCTTCAGTGCCGACGCCTTCTGAATCAGTTCGGAGGTGTCAGCGGGAAGGGCGGAGAGGTCGTACTCCAAGGTGACGTTGAAACCGGGTTCTGGAGTGGAACGGAGGTTCGACGAGTACACACGGCGGAGCAGCTGGAAAGTAGTGATTGATTTGGGGGATTTTGGAGAAATTTGGAGGAAAATTGATAGAATAGTGGATAAAATGGTGAGAATTTAGGCGAAAATGGGTATTGGTATGGATTGGGGGAGGAAAAATGGGAAAATTGATAAATTCCTATTGTTTGAAAACTTTTGATGAAAAAATCGATAATTTATTGATTAAATGATCAAATAAATCGTTTGGGACCTTATTTATCGATTTTTATGAGAATTTTCTGAAAATTTAATACTTTATCATGAATTATCGATGAAAATATCGATTTTTGTGAAATTTCGTGAAATTTTGTAGTTTTTCATCAATTTAATCAGATTTTCGATTGTTTTTATGCTCATTCAGATGAAAATCGATATTTTTGACAAACAGAAATGCGTTTTTATCGAAATTTCGTAAATTTTACAGTTTTTGACAATTTTGATCGTATTTTTGATAGTTTTTATGCAAATTTATGTAAAAATCTATGTTAAAAAGTCAGTTTTCAGTGAAATTTTCCAAATTTTATGGTTTTTTCATGAAAATTCCAACGTTTTATTGATTTTTTCGAAACTCACATCATCTGCTCCGTGCTGTTGAAGTTCGGCGTAGAATTTCAGCGAGATGCTCAACTGAAAATTACAAAAGTTTGAATTTTGCAACTATTCGCATGGTTTTTTGCAATTGTTGTGGCACGGTTTTCAGTTGAATCTATGATGAAAATGTGAAATTTTAGTAATTAGATCTATTTTTTGTAGTTGAACCGCAATCAGACGATTCGTAAAAAATAATGAGAAAAAAAAAGATTTTGCATTAAAACCATGCCGCAAATTGCTCATTCCAAGAAACTAACAATAATTTTAGAGCGATCCCCATCCGGATTCGACACTTTATACAGGACTCCATCGAAATCCGCGAATGTCACATTCACCGACTCATTCTTCCCGCCTTCTTTCGCATTCGCAAACTTTTGCTCAAGGAGCTCGATTATAATTCGGTTGTTTTGCTCCAAAATGATCATGTTGAAATGAGCAAAGTGTGGTTTTGTACCTGGAATTGCAGAAGAAATGTAATAAGTTAGGGAATTTTGAAGATCTTGAATTTTCCTTTGAAAATAAGGAAAAAAAAACCATCGAAATTTAAAAAAACGTCATTAAATCACAAAGATACTGTACTTTTCGCTGCGAGACCCACAAAATGGTGAACTTTCTCAAAAATTCAGCTTTTCCACCAAAATCGTTATGAAAACTATTCCAAACTAGAAAACTGTCATAAAATTCAGAACAACAACGAACAACTCCTTCAGAAACAAGAAAAAAAGTAAAAATACAAAAATCGATGACTTTTACGATGCAAAACGATTAAATCCGTCGAAAATAAGAAGATTTATCGGGGGGAAAAAGGAAACAAGAAAAGAAAAGCAAAATTCAACATGGAAAAACGAAAGAAATTCAACAAAAATCAAGGAGGTGACAGAGAGAAAAAGGGGCCAAGCGAGTCACCATTTATTTACTCGTCCAGCAGAGCGCACTTGCACCCTCCCTCCCCTCACTTCTTCCTCTCGTTCACACCATTCACCACCGCCTTGTGAATGGCCGCCACCAAACTCGTCGCCCTCTCCCTCGCAAACTCCAACAGCACCCGCACCCTGTCAGCTGCCACCAATCCATATAAATCCACACAAACGGATTGAGCCAGATTTGGCACGAAGCCAAAGGTCACGCCCCCTTGTGCTCCTTCGGCTTCTTCCAGTGAGGGGTCCGTTCGGAAGTGGCCGTTTCGGTCGATTGCCACGTGGCACGCTGCGATGATTCCCATGTTTTCGATGCCCGAGTGAGCCAGAGCCAGGGTGAGGGCGGTGAGAGCAGCGCTGAGCACTCCGCCGTCGTCAGAGATTACTGTGATCTGCAATTTGATTGGGTGCAGAATGAGGGGAATTTGATTAGGGAGAAGGGAAGTTGCAAACTATTTCACGAAAATATGCAGAAATTGCAGTGAAAAACAGAAATTGTACAGTTTTTTGGTTGAAAAAAAGTGAATTTGCACAGGATTTCACGGAAAATTGCAGATTTTCAGGGTTTTTAGTGAAAATCACAAATTGTACTGTTTTAAGCTGCAAAAAAGAAAATGTACAGGATTTCACGGAAACTCACAGATTTTTCTGTGAGAAGTCGGATTTTGAACAATTTTAACCGAAATTTCAACTAAAATAGTGAATTTGCATTAGAATTTACGAGAAAATGCAGAATTTTCAGGATTTTTCTGTAAAAATTCCAAATTTTATTGCATTTTCAGCTAATATAGAAAATTTACACACTAAAATACAGAGTTTTAGACTAAAGTGTGAATTTTCATCAATTTCATTAATACTTCAACCATTTTCTGACTTTTCAACAAAAAAAGTGTATTTGCACAATATATGACGACAAAATTCAGATTTACCCGCCAAATTTTGAATTTTCATCAGTTTTTACTCAATTTTATGTCAAAACAGTTGCAATGCACTAAATTTTACGAAAAAATGCAGATTTTTATATTAATTTTCAAATATTCTTTTTTTACTGATTTCGCGAATAATTTTATGAAATTCACTTCAAAATCAACAAGTTTTATGTAAAACCCGCAATTTTTCGTGAAATTATGTTTAAAAATCATCAAAATTCAACAAAACTGCAAAAAAAGTCCGCAAACCATCGTCAAATACCGCGCAAACTCAATTTCTTCAAAAACAGCATATTAACCTCAATATCAATAACTTTTCCTGGATATTTGGACGTAAAAATGACCGCCGAAGCGGATGATTTGAGCTGAGCACGGAGCCCAGCGATTTTCGAGTCGGCGACTCCTTTGATGTACACTGAGATCTTCGCCTGGTCGCCTTCCCATTTTCCATCACTGTTTGGGCCTGTTCTGGAATTAAAATTTGAATTTCGCGGGTGGGATATTACTGTCGCACTTGGTTCAGCTGTGTTAAAATGTAAATTCCATTTTCCCTTGTTTTCGGACGATTTGTTTGGAAAAACAAAGTAAAAATACAGGAAAAACGATGAAAATCAATAAAAAAAACACAGCTGAAACCACAGCTACAGTAATCCCTTACATCTGCGCTAAAACCCTCGTGTTTCCAAATTCCGCATATCCGGAGCCATCTTGTGCTCCAAAAACTCCACATTTCACACCTGAAAATCAATGATTTCAATCAATCGATATTTTTGTGCTAACAAAGTGGTCGGAACGTCGTCTCCTTTCTCTTCTCCATATTCTCATCTGAATCCACGTGCTCATCATCGATGCGGGCGATCGCTGACAGCGGAATGCTCAGATTTGAGCGAATTTTGGGCATTTTGCTGGAAGATAATGAGTTGTGTGTGGAAATGCGTGTTTTACAGTCAGTAGTGCGTCGATGCGTGTTTTGTGAGTCAAAACACGCATCGGAGCACTACTTTTTGTAATTTTGTGGAATAGAAGACGCTTTCGTTGGTTTTTTCTCGAAAAAGTTCATTTTTCTTGGAAAATCTATTAAAAAGCGTCTTGTGCGTGTAGTGCGTCGAGCGTCAAAAATGCGTGTTTTGACGCAAAAAACGCATAGAAAAGCGTGAAAATTGTGAGGTATTGGGGAAAATAAAGTAAAATCAAGTAGCAAAAGGTAAAATTCAACCTTTTTGATAGAAAAATTGGAAAAAAAAAGAAAAATTGAAGGAAATTTTGGTTTTTATGACAAAAATTGAATTTTTGAGAAAAAAACAGTTAAAAATTAATGCAAAACCCATAAAAAAGCATGAAAAATTGTGAAAATAATTGAAAAAAAGAGGGAAAAAAGTGAAAATTTACATAAAAATGGCGAAAAAAGAGTGAAAAAATGGTAATTTTTCATAAAATTAACAATTTTTTATAATTTCGGGGAGGAAAATAAATAAATTCTTTGGTAAAAATCACAAAAAACCTTTTAAAAATGGGAAAAAATCACAAAAAATCGATTCAAAAATCACAAAAAAAAACCTTTAAAAAATGGAAAAAAAAATCGATTAAAAAATCAATAAATCAATCCAGTACAACTATATCATCGTCCTCCTCTTCTTCCTCATCCGAACTTATCACCGCCTTTCGCTTCCGGCTCTTTGGAGCATTTTTATGGGCTCCACTCGACGATGCTCCAGGCTCACCATCTTCAGAACGTCTTCTGGATGATTCCATCCGAATCGCCGACTTCCCATCATAACACCTCCATTTGGCTCCGACGCCTACATAGCTGATGACCGAGTACACCGTATAGTGAAACTCCTCTTGTAAGTACCCCTCGAGCAGCAAAAACGTCACAGCTTGCTCACAAAACTCTCGATCTCTATTCTTCTTCGACAACAGCTCCACCAGTTTATTCCCAGTAATTTTCCCCTCCTGCCCTTCGATAATCTCCACCGCCATCTTCGCCACCCCGCTCACATCCAGCTGCTCCGCGAGCCCACCGCCCTTCTCACAGTTGTCGCACATCTTCTGACACCACGACGTCTCCCACTGCTCTTCAAAGTGCTCCGCGAGCCGGACGCGTCGGCAAGATTTGTCTGTGGCGTATCGGACGACGTTGTAGAGGTTGGCGAGCCCGGTGCGTTCCGATTGGATCATCGTGGATTGTTTGAAGACGTCGGCGAGGCGGTAGAATAGAATGCAGGCGGCGGGGAGTCCGTCGCGGCCGGCTCGACCGCTTTCCTGGAATAATGGAGCGTGTTGTGCGTCAGAACACGCTCCTTTTGACGCACTTTGGGATGGAGAAGCGTGTTTTGACGCACTATAGGATTAAGCAGCGTGTTTTGACGCACAATAGGACCAAAAAACGTATTCTGACGCAGTTTGGGATTAAGAAGCGTGTTTTGACGCACTATAGAATTGAGAAGCGTGTTTTGACGCACTACAGAATTGAGAAGCGTGTTTTGACGCACTATAGGATTGAGAAGCGTGTTTTGACGCACTATGGAATTGAGAAGCGTGTTTTGACGCACAATAGCATTTGGAAGCGTGTTCTGACGCACAATCGGATTGAGAAGCGTGTTTTGACGCACTATAGCATCAAAAAGCGTGTTCTAACGCATCATATGCTTTAAAAACTTTATTTTTTGTAAAAACTATTAAAAACTGGAGTTTACGCACAATACGCTTATTAACGTGTAGTTTGTACTTGTAGTCTGTAGCTTATAGTCTACCATCTCTAAAAAGTGGAATGTCACGGAAAAATTATCAAAAAATGTTGTAATTTTCACGTAAGTTCAAATTATTTTGAAATTACGCGAAAGTTGCAGAATAAATTTTAATTTTTCCGTGACATTCCACTTTTTGAAGATGGTAGACTGTAAACTACAAACTACAAGGTACAAACTACACATTTCGGAATAAAAAAGCGAAAACTGTATAAAAAAGCGTGTTCTGACGCATGTAGAGAAGCGTGTTTTCACTTCCAAAATGGAATTTGACGCACAATATTGCAGAGGAGCGTATTTTTAACGCACAACTACCTCAAAATGCGTACTCTGACGCACTATTGCATAAAAATGCGTGTTCTGACGCACAACTTCTCAAAAATCGTATTTCGACGCAAAAAACGTGTATGCTCTATCCTATGGGGAGCGTGTTTCTCACGCACTATTACCTAAAAAGCGCATTTCAACGCACAGAAGCGTGTTTTCCACGCACAAAACCCCATTTTACCTGATAATAATTCTCAATCGACTTTGGAATCGAATGATGGATCACAAATCGCACATCCGGTTTATCAATGCCCATTCCAAACGCCACCGTCGCCACAATCACCTGCACCTTCCCACGGAGCCATTGCTCATGACAGCGGCTCCGATCCGCGGGCTCCATGTACGCGTGGTAGTGTTTTGCGGAAATCGATTGCTTTCTGTAAGTGTTGCAAATCTATTATGGAGCGTGTTTTGAAACGCACTTCAACGCACTGGCCACTTTCTCGCAGTCATTTCTCGACAGACAATAGACGATTCCAGATTTGCCTTCATAACGACGTTTGATGATGTAGGCGATGTCGTTCACGATGCATTCTTCACTGCCCGTTTTATTAATCACCTCGTACTTCAGATTCTGACGATTGAAGCCTGCTCGGAACACGAGAGCCGCCTGGATTCCGAGCATCTCTTTCACGTCGTCGAGGACACTTGCTGTAGCTGTGGCGGTTAGGCCGAGGATGGGGACTCCTCTGGAAAAGGGGGCGGAGTTTGGATGGTTTCATAATTTTAGCTCGAAATTATGGTATTGAAGTTCCAAAATGTCATATTTCACTGGTTTCGAGAGATTCTCGTTTAGGAGAAAGTTGCGAAACGTAATGAGTGAATTTCAATGCAAAAATATCATAAAATTGATAAAAATTGAGTTCTGACGCACAGAAGCGTGTTTTTGACGCACCATACTCTAAAAATGTATATTGTAACGTATTATATCGTCAAAATGCGTGTTTTAACACACTATTATCATAAGAAGAAGCGTGGTTGACGCACAACGTTATTGGAAAGCGTGTTTCAACGCACAAAATAGTTGAAAGCGGTGTTTTGACAGAGAAAATTGTAGAAAAGCGTGTTCTGACGCACCACACTCTACAAAATGCGTTTTTGACGAACATAAGCGTGTTTTGACGCACAACTTCATAGAAATGCGTGTTTTAACGCACTATTCTTATCAGAAGCGTGTTTTCACGCACAACTTCATAAAAACGCATGTACTGACGCAGAAAACTGTTGAAAAGCGTGTTTTAACGCACTACTCATATCGGAAGCGTGTTTTTGACGTACCACTTCACATAAGTGCGTATTTAAGCGCACAAAGTTGTCGAAAAGCGTATTTAAACGCTCTACTCCTATCAGAAGCGTGTTTAAACGCACTTTTCATATCAGAAGCGTGTTTTGACGCACAACTCCAACAAAATGCGTGTTCCAACGCACAATTTCTCAAAAAACAATACCCCAACTCACTTAAACTGCCTTTTAAGCACATTCAAAAACTTGTAATCAGTCCTAAAATCATGTCCCCACTGAGAGCAACAGTGCACCTCATCAATGGCAATCAATTTCAAGAATCCAACAGCCAACGACTTCTCCAACTTATTCATCATTCGTTTGCTCTTCGCGAGCTTCTCCGGGGTCACATAGAGCAATCTAAACTTATTTGAAGGTTAGTAGTGGCCTAGAAAACGAAAGTTAGGCCATGGAAAAATATCACACATTCAAAGTGATTGATACCGTAGTTTGGGGAATTTTTGAATTTTTTCTGGATTTTATCGAATTTTCTGGTTTTTTCCAAGTTTTCATGAGCAAAAAGCTAATTTTTAAGAGAAAAACTGTAAAAATAGCAAATATTGCTAATTTTTTGGAGTTTTTCTCTTGAAAATTGACTTTTTTGTCCATGAAAACTTGAAAAAACACGAAATCCACTAAAAATTCAAAAACTCCCCATACTACGGTAACAATCACTTTGCATGGCCTAACTTTCGTTTTCTAGGCTACCTAAATTTCGAATCACTGTTCGTAATAGCCTCCTCCACCCTCTTCGCCTCCTCCTTCGCCGTGTTCGCGTTCAAACTCGACGCATCAATGCCCAACTTTCTCAGCTGAATGATCTGATCCTCCACCAATGACACCAATGGCGTCACCACCAAAGTGAGTCCCTTGGTGAGCATCGCCGGCAACTGATAGCAAAGTGACTTCCCTCCGCCTGTGCTCAGGATCACAATCGCGTCCTCCTTCTTCATGACGGCGTTGACGGCGGCCTTCTGGAGAGGGCGGAACGTCTCCATGTGGAATGTGTCGTTTAGAATGCGTTGTGCTTCTGAAGACCACTCGAATGTGTCTGTGTCCCATTGTTCGACCAGTGAATCGAGGTCTACTGTCGATTTTAGCTCGATTTTTCGCTCGATCTGGAAAACTGGGAAAACTAGAGGGAGTTGCGTGTTTTGACGCATAAAACGCTCCAAAATTGAAAATTCCCTGATAAAAACAGTTAAAGATCGTGTTCTGACGCACAAAACGCTCCAATATCAAATTTTTCAGTCAAAACAGATATAGTTTGTTTTGGCGTTGTCAACTGACGCACTACAGGCTACTGATGCGTGTTTCGTGACGCACTACACGCTTTTCAAATGTTTCTGACGCTATTTTCAGTTTCCCTCTTGTTTTCTCACGATTTTTTGTCGTTTTTTATGGATTTTCTCGAAATTTTGAACAAATTTGATAATTTTGTGTAGTCTGTACCTTGTAGCTTGTAGTTTATAGTCTACCATCTCAAAAAAGTAGAAGGTCACGAGATAATTGCAATTTCATTGTAACTTTTGCGTAAAATTGATTTATTTCAATTTACAGGCAAAATTGCAATATTTTTTTGAATTTACTCGTGACATTCCAGTTTTTGGAGATGGTAGACTACAAACTACAAACTACAAGGTACAAACTACACAATTTTATTCAAATTTCTTCTAAAAATCGTAAAAATCCATAAAAATGACAAAAATCGTATGAAAATAAGTGAAAATCTGAAAATAGCGTAAGAAATAATTAAAAAGCGTGCAGTGCGTCGCAAAACACGCATCAGTTGCGTATAGTGCGTCAGTAGACAGTCTTAGAAGCGTTTGGTGCGTCAAAATACGCTCTTGAACTAATTTTTGAATTTAAAAGTGTTTTGATCGTCAAAACACGCTCCAAAACCATTTATATCGATAAAATTCTATTTTGGAGCGTTTTGTGCTTCAAAATACGCTCAAAATTACCGCATTTTTCTTCTGATACAGTTCATGTTTCTGTCTCCTTAAAGCTTGAATCTGATTATCGATTTCTCCAATTAGACCATCCAATTCTGCCAATTCTGATGATAACTTCGAGAGATCACCCATTGAGATCTATAATTTTTTTAAATTTTTCATAAAATTGCAATTTGCGGCACGATTTTTCGCAAATTTAGGTAAAAATGACGAGTTTAACGTTAAAAGTATGAAAAACTGTGAGAAAACAGTGAAAAATGCATAAAAATCAACAAATTCAGTCAAAATTCAACAAAAATGTACAAAATAACAATAGAAATCAATAAAATTGATTCAAAGTTCCTCTAACGCTTCTAAAACTCGTTTTTTCCGTTTTTCCGCCTTTCTCGACATGGTTTTTCCATATCTAGAAGGCGTTTTTTGGTATTCAATCCACCACGACTTCCGAGATTCCCATTCGAGTTTCACAAATGATGGATCCGATAGTTCCAGTACTGAAAGTATGAGAAAATTAGTAGAAATCGTTAAAGAGCGTGTTTTGGACACATTAGACGCACTACACGCTCCAAAACAATAAAAATCGAGTTTTTGACGCACAAAACGCTCAAAAACGCACATTTTATCTTGAAAACAGTAATGGAGCGTGTTCTAACGCACTAGACGCTCCAAAACTTTCAAAAACGCCCTGTACACAAGTGGAGCGTGTTTTCCAACGCTCAACACGCTTTTCAATCACTTTTATGACATTTCTTTTAACTTTCACAGTGTTGCCCAGTAAAAATATTCAAAATCTAATGAAAACATTGAAAATTTGAAAATTTCCACCTTTTTCACTAGATTTTGATAGGATTTTCTAGACAGTAATGTGAGAGTTGAATGAATTATCATAAAATGATTAAAAAGCGTGTTAAGCGTCAGAGAACACGCTCCACTTGTGTGCAGAGTGATTTTGGCAGTTTTGAAGCGTCTGGTGCGTCAAAACACGCTCCATTACGGTGTTAACGATAATACGTACATTTTAAAGCGTCTCATGCGTTAAAACATGGTATATAACTGTTTTACTGATAAAATTTCAATTTTGGAGCGTCTAATGCGTTAAAACACGCTCCGTAACAGCTTTATCAATGAAATTTCCATTCTAGAGCGGCGTGCGCGTTAAAACACGCTTCTCAACTCTCCAATTCACCTTTCTTCATCAATTTCCACGCTTTCTCATTAAACCGATTCGAATCATAATCCAAAAACTCAAAAATAGCCTTCAACATCTTCTGAAGTGTTTTCCGAACCGATCCGAATCTTCCGATGGCGTTCACTTGATTCTCGACGTATTCCAACCACATCGGTTCACTCGGATGCAACGTCTTCACATTATCATCAGATGGATCACACATTATTTGGAGAAGAGCCTCTGTTTCATATTCGACTCCAAATTTTTTGGCTAAATGTATCATTCTTGGGCCGAGAGAGGGGTGGCGGGTTACGGTATCCGTCAGATTTTTCACACTGCAAAATAGTGATTGAGGAGCGTATTGTGCGTCAGAAAACACGCACTATTTGCGTGTAGTTCGTTTACAGTAGTGGAATGTGCGTTTTGTGCGTCAGAACACGCTCTTCAATAGTTTTCGAGTGAAAATCAATTGAAAAGCGTATTATGCGTCAGAAAACACGCACCACTTGCGTGTAGTGCTTCTATAGTAGTGAAATGTGCGTTTTGTGCGTCAGAACACGCTTTTTGATAGTTTTTGAGTAAAAATCTATTGAAAAGCGTCTTGCTCGTCAGAAAAGACGCATCACTTTCATGTAGTGCGTCTACAGTACTAAAATGTGCGTTTTGTGCGTCAGAAAACACGCTTTTCAATAGGCTATGTGTAGAAATCTATTGAAAAGCGTGTTTTGACGCACAGAATTCACAGTTTACTACGGTATCGCACAACCCGCAAGTAGTGCGTGTTTTCGAGACGCACAAAACGCTTCTCAATAGATTTTCACTTAAAAACTATTGAAAAGCGTATTTTGACGCACAAAACGCACATTTTACTACGGTTGACGCACTACAAGCAGAAAATGCGTGTTTTCTGACGCACAGGACGCTTTTTATTCGATTTTCTGGGTTTTCTATAAATTTTCAGGTTAAAAACGATGAAAATTTCGATTTTCCGCTTAAAAAATGCACAATTTCGATGTTTTTTCTCAATTTTCTCACTTTTCTCCTCCTAAAAACCCACATTTCCTCTTCCTGATCGCCGCACAAATGTCTAATCCTACACGCCGTCTCAATGAGCACACAAGACTCCGCCCCCATTGACTCCGCCTCCTCCTCAAGCCGCTGAGCACTGATAAGAAACCCATGAGCATTGGCACTCTGCCAATTCCTCTCAAAACTGGAAATGAGCTTCCAAATTTGAAACTGTTGCTTTCCGGGCGGATAAGTGGATCGGGAATGGAGCAACTCGTCAAACTGCTCAATTTCCTGTTGTGCTCCACGGAATTTAAGAGCCATTGATGCACAAAGAGCCTCACAGAGCACACCAAACCCATCGCCTTTCACAGTGATAGGTCTCATCTGAATCGAGTTGGCGTGCGCTATCTGGATGATCTTCTCGTCTTGAATCCGACAGCTCCAGTCGGCGAGCACCGTCTGAAGAGCCATCAAGGAGGTGTGAGGGGCCAGGGCGAAGATGTCGGTGGTCAGGAAGCGGTAGCCGATCTTGTTGAGGTTGTTGCGACGGCGGTGGTAGCGGAAGGCGCGGAGGAGGGTGTGGTGGGAGAGACGGACCTCCAGCAGCTGTCGGTAGTTCTCGTGGTGAAGGTGGAGGAGTTGCAGGCGGGAGGGACAGATTTGGCGGCTGGAAATGGGGGGAAATTGTCGTTTTTGGGGAAGTTTTGGTGAATTTTTAAAGTTTTTTTGTGTAGTTTTGTAGTGTTTTGTAGATTTTTTTTCCAGTTTTTCGTTTTTTTTTGTTTGTTTGGTTCCCTGACGTTTTGAAACGACGACACGACATTTCGAAACTTTTTCTGCAATTGTGCGTTCGGTGTTTGCAGATTTCATCGTATTTTCTGTTTTTTAAAGATTTTCTTTAGATTTTTGTTAGTTTTTTGCAGTTTTCTTGTTAATTTGACTTCCTCACGTTCTGAAACCGCTACATTTCAAAACTCCGACGTTTTGAAACTTTTTCTGCATTTTTGCGTGCGGTATATGCACACTTTACCGTACAACTCGTATTTTACCGTTTTGCTACATTTTTGATGATGATTGAAGGAGTTTTTGATGTTTGAAAATTGAAAATATCGTATTTTTAGTTAAAAGATTAAAAAAATACCAATTTTCTCTTGAAATTCGATATTTTCATAATTTTCCAACTACGAATTCATTATTTTCATCTCTCAGACACCAAAAACCCTTCACTCATCAAAAAAAAATGACGAAAAAACTGTAAAAACCGAGTTTTACGGTAAAGTGTGCAAACACTGCACGCGAAATTGCAGAAAAAGTTGCAAACCGTCCTGACGCTCTTTTTTCTTCAATTTTCCTCGATTTTTCCGATTTTTTATTTATTCATCAAACTCACGTATAAAGCGGCTCTCTCCGTTTATCCAACCCCAATCGCATCAACACCGTGCCAATATAATGAGCGAAATTCACCATCCCGGTCACATCGGACACATTTCTCAACACCAATGGTAAATTTCCACCTTTTTCCGGGCGTCGTGCCGCAAATCTTCGGAGGAATGTTGAGTATCGCTCATCAGCTCGATTTCCAGTGATAATCGTCTCGATTCCTTGAGAATTTAAGGCTTTTGCGTACTGTTCAACGATTCGCGAGCCAAAGTTGTCATAATCGGGGAGTGGCTCGAGGAACTCGGTGAGCAATTTGTGCCACCTTTTTTCTGCAATTTTTCTTATCTTTTTCATCAGTTTTCATTAGGAAAAAGTGAAAATTTTGGTCATAAAACTTTAAGATATTATTCATTCGCCAAAATCGGACGAATACTACTGTAGCCGGAGAACACGCTGTTGTGCGTGAACGCACAGAACGCGTGTAGTGCTTTGTAGTCCTCTCGGACAATCGAATTATTTTTTTTTCTATTTCACGTTTTTTCTTCATTTTTCTTCAAATTTCCTAGTTTTTTCGAGTTTTTTTAATTAAAATTAAAAATTGTACTGATAAGCTAAGGATCTTTTGTAAAAATTCAGCATTTCATCGACCATTTAGCTCGGATTTGACAATTTTCTCGCCCGATACGTTTTTAGAGTAATTTGTCCGTTTCTAGTCTGAAAAACATGCAAACTTTGTGATTTTATAGTATTTTTCTACCGTATTTGTCGTTTTTTGAAGAAAAAACTCGAAAAAACTATGAAAATTGATGAAAAATGAAGAAAAAACATGAAAAAGAAAAAAAATAATTCGATTGTCCGAGAGGACTACAAAGCACTACACGCGTTCTGTGCGTTCACGCACAACAGCGTGTTCTCCGGATACAGTAGTATTCGTCCGATTTTGGCGAATGGATAATAATACCATTCTTCGGAAAACTTTCAATCCATCGAATTTCCAGCTTTCTGTGGGGTTTTTCATGACGCTGAAATTGCTGGAAGTCTTCTGAATCGATGTATTTCACTTCTTCAACGTCTTCTTCTTCTTCCATCTGAAATTTTGCTGGAATTTGATGAATTCGAATTTTTTCAAAAAAAAAGTTGCCAACGACGCTCCGAAATAACGCACCGCTCGTTGTTTAGCGCCGTTTTCGAATCGACGTCCGTTCGATTAATTTTTGTCTTTCTTCTGTTTTTCGTCATTTTTCGTTGTTTTCCATTGTTTTTTATTGATTTTCAGTTAAAAATCTGTGAAAAATAGTGAAAAAATCACTAATTTCAAGTGGATTCGTGGAAAATTTATCAAAAATCATGTAAAACATGAAATTTTTAATTTTTTGTGATTTTTCCTTGTTTTTCGCCACTCTCGATGTGTTTTCATTGATTTTCCGCTTCAAATTTGTGAAAATGTAATGTAAAATCACAAATTTTATGTTGATTCGTAAAAAATCCATAAAAATTCTGCCAAAAACCAAGTAAAACCAAAATTTTTGTGATTTCCTTGGGTTTTCAGCTGTTTTCAATGTGTTTTTGTTGATTTTCAGTTTGAAAAACTCGAAATACAGTAGAAAAATCGATATTTTCAAATAGGTTCGTGGGAAATTCGAAAAAAAAATCGAGGGAAAATCGAAATTTTCGATTTTAAACCTATAAATAGGCTATGGTTTCTCTATGATTCTTATATTATATATGATTTTTATTTAGAGAATTGTTGGAAAATCTATAAAATCGCTGAAAAAAATATGTTTTCTCAGAATTTCTATAATAATCTTTCAAAAATCAAGTTATTTTCAAAATTTTCCCTTTTTTTTAATTTAAGAAAACCGAACATTTTCTGTGCTTTTCAATGATTTTCCGCTCTTTTTCTCAATTACCTCTTTAAAATCTCCCAAAAAATCTTCAAAAACTCAACATTTTTGTCTCAGAATGGTCGAGAAAGAAGAATCGAAGAAGCGCGGACGTAGCTCGTCGAGCAGCAGCTCCAGCAGCTCGGGCTCATCGTCTTCTGGGTAAGAACGTCTTCAACTCAGAAATTCTGAAAAATAATCATTAGAAAACTGTGAATCAAGACAAAAATT
Organism: Caenorhabditis imperialis; assembly: GCA_963572205.1. Taxonomy (NCBI): domain Eukaryota; kingdom Metazoa; phylum Nematoda; class Chromadorea; order Rhabditida; family Rhabditidae; genus Caenorhabditis; species Caenorhabditis imperialis. The sequence continues at coordinate 2,832,996 of OY751541.1, forward strand.
GATTAAAAATGCATCTAAAGGCAATCTATTCCAGAAGCAGCAGCTCCAACTCCCGCTCATCGAGCTCCTCCTCCTCCTCTCGCTCTCCATCTCCACGCCGCAATCGTCCGGCTCGCGGAGCCCGTTCCCGCTCCCCAGTCCAACGCCGCGGCTCCCCACCCCGCGGAGCCCGTGCCGACCGCGGCTCGCCACGCCGCCGCCGCTCCAACACCCCACCACGCCGTCGTGACCGCTCCGGAAGCCGCAGAAGACGTTCGCCGCGTCGTACCACCCCGGAGAGACGCTCGCCGAGCCCCGCGAGAAGAGTCGTGATCAAGAATCTGAGCAAGAATGTGCTCAGGGCTCATCTGGAGGAAATTTTCAGTATCTATGGGGCTATTAAGAACGTGGATCTTCCGCCGGATCGCTATCATCAACATCTTCACAGAGGATATGGATACGTGGACTATGAGAATCTGGAGGACGCTGAGAAGTCGATTAAATACATGGACGGAGGACAGATCGACGGGCTCGCCGTGCAAGTCGAGATGACCGTCGGAAGACAGATGGCCGCGCAGAGAAGAGCGTCGCCAGTCAGAAGACGTGCTTCTCCGCCGCCCAGGAAGTCGTCGCCGGTGCGTCGTCGGAGCCCACCGCCACGTCGTCGCTCTCCGCCCGGATTCCGTGGCTCCGGAGCCAATCAGATGCCGTTGGGACCGTCGCGATTCAGAAGAGGAAGCCGTTCTCGCTCGCCGCATCGTGGACGATCCCGCTCTTGAATTTTTTGCTTTTTTTGTGATTTTTCTCTGAATTTCGGTTAAAAATCGCTAAAATTCTACATTTTCCCCTAATTTTTGAGGTTAAAACAGTGATTTTTCATTGTTTTATCGTTAAAAATCAGAAAAAATCATGATAATCCCCTCAACACAATTTGTTTTAATCTTCCTTATTGGTATCTCTCTTTTTCCTCAATTTTCACACTTTTCCCCACATTTTCAATGTCTCTGTTATCCGCTGTATTCCTTTTGTTTCTGAAAAAGACGGATCTCTTGATAAATTATTCTGTTTTGATGGATTTTTCACCTTTTGTTGGTGATTTTTGATGGTTTTCTAGCCATTTTTATTTGATTTTTTTTCCGAATTTTCTTGATTTTTTCAAGTGAAATGCGAAATTTTCATCGAAAATTGATCAATTTTCCAACAAAAAAACTACTGATTTCACTGAAATTGGTTGTCTGCTACAGTAACCACAAAACACGCTATTGTGCGTAGCGCACAAAACGCTTCACAATTTGTGTAGTTCTCTCGGACAAGGGATTTCAGTTTTTTCAAGTTCTTACTGTATTTTTTTCGAATTTTCAATTGATTTTTAGATTTTTGAATCAATTTTTTGAAAACATATGAAAAATTGATTCAAAAATCTGAAAATGCAAAAAAATACGGTTAAACTTGAAAAAACCAAAAACCAGTTGTCCAAAAGAACTACACGAATTGTGAAGCGTTTTGTGCGTTACGCACAATAGCGTGTTTTGTGGTTACTGTAGGAGATCGCAAATTTCAGAAGGAATCAATGATTTCTGCTGGAAAATTGATGAAAATTCCGAATTTTTGAAGGAAAATCCAGTTTCTGAGCTATTTTTCACAGATTTTCTCAAAGACTTCCAAAATCTCAACTAAAATGCCAGTATTTTCTGGCAATTTTCCAAATATTCAAAAAAATTTCCAAAATTTCATCAGATGACGCAAGAGAAGCCGATCGTGGAGTCGATCAGCAACGCGGGCGACCAGGTGACGAACGCGTTGTCTCAATTCTGGCACCTCGTCACGTCGAACAAGTCGACGACGACTTCGGCGGCCGACGCGAAACCCGTCAGAATCGGCGAGCTGCCGATGTATTCTGAAGACAATGCTCCGTTGCAGCAGAAGTTTCTGCCGGAAGAGCCGCTGCCTCTTCAGCGTGAATTCGCCACTATTCGCATCGCGTGTGAGCAGGAATATGCTCGTGTCGCGGTGAGCATATCGTTTTTATTGATTTTCACAGTTTTCATGTTTTACTATCGGTTTTACTGTTCAAAATCATGAAAAACACAATGGAAACGATTTGGAGCGTGATTTGACGCACCAACTCTTTGAAATACGCTTTCTACGCACTATATGATTGTGGAGCGTGTTTTGTAACGCAGAATACGCATTTCAGTAGTTTTATGTGAAATGTGGCGTTTTTGAGGTTGAGATTGAGTTTTTGGATGATTTTTGTGATTTTTCTCGCTTAAAAAGATAATTTTCTTGTTTTTCATGTATTTTCATGAAATCTACATTTAAAAAAACCTGAAAAACAAGAAAAAACGAGCAAACCCACCTAAATCCACCAAAAACTCAATTTGCATCTCAAAAATCCTCCAATTTCACCGAAAAACTATTGAAAAGCGTCTTTTGCGTCACGAAACACGCACCGAATTCGTGTAGTACGTGATATGCGTGTTTTGATAAGGTGGTGCGTCAAATCATGCTCTCAAATGGTAGTGTAATTTGAGCAAAAATGCACAATTTTCAAAGAAAAATCATTAAAAAGCGTGTTCCGACGCACTAAAAATGCGTCTTTTTCCAGGAGCGCTTCAAAGTGGTCGACTGCGCGGTGTCGCAGACGAAGAAGGCGGCGACTCGATGCAACGAGTACCTGACCGAAGAGTGGACCGCTCTTCCGAAGGCGGCCGCCATCACCGTCGGAGGAATGGCCGGCTTCGTGTTGGGACTGAAGCGCGGACCGGTCGGACGTCTTCTGACGACGACGATCGGATTGGCCACGATGGCCGCCTTCTGCTATCCGTTGGAGGCCGTCGATGCCGCCAAGACGGGAAGAGCCCATGCGGAGCAGCAGTGGTACTCGTTCCAGGAGTGTACGTGCAGGGAAATGGGCCATGGAATAGGAAATTATGTGAAAAACTAGTACCGGGTGAAAAATCGAGCATTTTTGAATCGCGGACTAGTTTTCCATTGTATTTTCTAGGCCATCAATTGAAAATGTTGAAATTGTTCGAAATAGTGGTTTTTATAGTGAAAAATCGTCATAAAAGTTAAAAAATCAAGTCATGTTCAATGATGGCCTAGAAAACGCATTGAAAAAATAGTCGGCCAGTCAAATTGTCTAATTTTAGACTCACGGACTAGTTTATCATTGTGTTTTCAAGGCAATAATTTGAAATATTTGGAATTGCTTGAAAAAGTGGTTTCAACATAAAAAAAATCGCTAGAAAAGTGAGAAATTCACAATGGTAGCCTAGAAAACACCATGAAAAACTAGTCCACGAGTCGAAATTTCTAATTTTGAACCAGTGGACTAGGTTTTCATTGTGTTTTCTAGGCCATACCATGAAATTTTCAAAATTGCTAGAAAAAGTGCATGAAAAATCACTAAAAATTAAACAAATCCAGTGAAAATTGAATTTACCGCCAATTTTCTGCTGATGGCCTATTTTTCTAGTGAAAACGTGTTGAAAAACTAGTCCCTCACTCAAAAATCGATTCATTTTATCGCTTTTCAGCGCATGGACTAACTTCACATCGCTCATTTTAGGTCAATATTCGAATTTTCCCATATTTCTCAATTTTCCAACGTTTTCCAATTCAAACTCAGCCCCCACCTACTCGCTAAATGGTTTTTACCTCCAGATTTGATTTCTTTGGATCTGTGAGCCACTTAGAAGCCTAAGATTCTGGTTTGAATCTCTGCTCCGCGCACACACGAAATCTCTATCATTTCAAGGCCACCAATTCGAATGGTGGCCGTGAAATGATGGCAGTTTTCTGTTCCATCTGTGTGCGCCCCGAGTGCAGAATCAAATGACTAACTTCAACTTTCTCGTTTTATTCTAGAAAAACCAATTGGTGATTGCGCGATACGTTCTCGTCCGTGAGTTCGCATTATGCCACGATATCGGAGGGAACTATCCGTTAATTAGTGCAATTATCCAATTAAGTGAGGTGTGGGGGCACATTAAATGCAAGATGTCGGAGAGTTATATTGTCACTCAATGCTGGAATCATTTTGGACACTTCTCCGGCTTGCTACATTTGAAAAAGAATTGGAAGATTTTGATTGGAAATGATGAAAAATTTATGTTTTTTTATCAGGAAAAGTGATTTGCAAAAGAAAAATTAATGGAAAATTAGAAAAATGGAGAAAATTCATGAAATTAAAAAAATTTTTAAATTTCTAATTTCAAAAATTGTCTTTATTTTTCTAATTTTCCATTAAATTTCCCGTTGAAAATCTATTTTGTAGATCAAATTAAAAAAAAAAACCAATGAAAATCTAGTCCATCAATTGAAAATTCAAGATTTTTTCAAATTTTAAATTCTTGGACTAGAAAACGCAATGAAAAACTAGTCCATCAATTGAAAATTCGAAAATTTTTCAAATTTTCAATTTGTGGACTAGTTTTTCATTGCGTTTTCTAGGCCAATTAAAAGACATTTGAAAAAAACTATTCAAAATTGGCGGAAAATTTGAAAAAAAAAACAATAATTTGAGATTTAAATAAAACTTTTTTCAACAAATTCAAAAAATCAAAAAAAAAGTTGTCAAAAAATTGAAAAAAAAAATTGTCAAAAATTTCTAAAAATCTGAAAAAAAATTAATAAAAATTATTTAAAAAAATCAATAATTTCTCCAATTTTCCCAATTTCCAGCGCCACCCACCACCTCTGCCAAATCGTCGTTGAGTCCGCCAAAGTGATTGCGCATTTTTTCACGAATCGACTCGAAATTTGCCAATTTTCCCGGCGAAACATTTAAAAATTCATTAATTTTTTAGTATCCTCTATGTCTAGATGCGATTATTGTAAAAAAAATAAAATTTTTGAGAAAAAAAAACGTTTTTATCGATAAAAATTCATTGTTATACACGAAAAATATGCTAGAAAATAGGCACTTTGGGCACTTTTTTGAATAAAAAAAAATGTGAAAAAAAGAAGAAAATTGGGACTTTTTGACCCGCTGAATTACAAAAAAAAAACATTAAAATTTTTGGATTTTCAAACAAAAGAATTTGAAAATTCAAAAATTCAACGTCTTCATTTTTTGAAGACGTTTATAATACAATTGGGGGGCGGGGCTTGAAAAAATGACAAATTGCAACAAAAATTTTGAAAATATATGCATGCGAAAATGGGAAAAAATGGGACTAGGAGGAGAAAGGGAAATTTGAATTTGGCGCCAGTTTGAAAAAGGCGGGAAATTTGAATTTTCAATTTCAAATTGGCGCGAAATTCAAAATTTAAAAAAAAAACTGATCAAAAAAAGTAAATTTTCCCTAAATTCTATCTTTAAATGCTCTATTCTGTCTATCGTAAAATTTCCAAAAAAAATTCAAATTTAGTTTGGTGGCCTAGAAAACCATTTCTCGGCCATGTAAAACTTGGATAGGAAAATGGAGGAAAATGGTGATTTGAATTGAAAATTTTCAAAAAATTGTAAAAATCGATATTTTATTCAAAAATCAATAAAATTTCGATGTGAAAAGTTGAAATTTTATTGATTTTGAATAAAATTGATTTTGAATAATTTTCTGAAAATTTCAAAATTTCCAATTCAAATCACCATTTTCTCTATTTTCCCATTGAAATTTTATATGGCCTAGAATCTCAAAATTCCAGTTTTTCGGCCACCAAACTAAATTTGAATTTTTTTTGGAAATTTAGGGGATAATACTACTGAATCATATAAAAAATAAGGCTGTTTTAAGTAGAAGAAGTCTCAAATTTGGGCAAGAAGAGTCCGAATTTGTGCTCAATGCCAGAGAAGGTGGCGGCTGCCAACTTGTACCCTCCGACGTGGTCCGGATTCGTCGACGACTCGTCCTGAATCGTCTTCGTCGTCGCGAGCTCCGAGCCAGTGGGTCGAGAGCCGGCGAAATCCACGTAGAAGAGCCGTTGGAGCACTTCGTAAGTGAGCAACGTGACGGCGAATTGGGGGGAGGAACGACACACTCGGGCGGCCGTTCCTTTCCAAAGGGACATCGGACCCTCCTCTTTCACCAGTTTACGGAAACAGTCTGTAATAATAATAATAATGAAGGATGGGAGGAAAAGGGGCGGGGCTTATGAGAAATTGTTGAAATGGAGCCACGCCCACTTAAAGTTGAAGTGGGGCAGGGAAAAGTGGCTAATGAAAATTGAAGTAATAAAGTTGAAAAAGGGGGCGTGGTCTTACAGGCCACGCCCACTTTCGCAATTTTGAGGCACAGTGTATAGTGAAAAATTGAATTCTTCATTTTTTGGTTGAAAAATTTTAGGAAAAAGGGGCGTGGCTTATATTTTATCATATTTATATGTAAAAACAGCCTTTTTATGTTTTTTTTTCCATTTTTTGTAGTTTATTGATGATAAAATTGCTATAAATTGGAGAAAAGTGGGCGTGGCTCAGTATTTTCATGTTTGAACACATTTTTTCGGGATTTCTTTAAATTTATGACTATTTGAGCCTAAAAACTATGAAAAATGGGCGTGACTTGCTCATCTGTATAAATTGTGCTCATTCTTATTAATTTTCACTGTTTCTAATGCAAAATGAGCATTTCTCTTCTTTTTTCAACAAAACGGGCATGGCTTGCTCATTTATGTCAATTTGTACTATTTCCAATGCTAAAATCGTCAAAAATGTGCATTTTTACAATTTGACAACAAAAATGGGCGTGGCTTGCTCAATCTTATCAATTAGCACTATTTTATATGAAAAACAAGTAAAAATCATAATTTCCCTACTTTTTTCAACAATTATGGGCGTGGGTTGCTCATCCTACTCAATTTTTGCTATTTTCTATGTAAAACTTATCAAAAATCTGCAATTATACAATTTTACAACAAAAATCGCACATTTTCTATGCAAAATCCATTACAATTCAGCATTTCTCTATTTGTTTCCCCAATTCCCCTTACCAATGACTCCATTATAAGTAGTCTGTCCAGCCCTCGCGGCCACCTGCAATCTCGTCTTGATCACATCGGCGGGAGTGACCAAACCGGCAGCGGGTACTCCGGCAATGAAGGCCGATCCGAAGAGACTGGCCGGGGAGTTCATTCCATCTTCATCGGCAGTGGCGAGTTTCGCGTGAGCATACGCGGGGAAATAGATGGCCGAGAAGGGGATGTCTCTCAGGAAACATGCTCGTGAGCCCTTGTAGAGGCCGAGGAATCCGAGCTCTTTGAGCACAGTGAACACTCCGATCTTCTTTCCTGCTTGTTGAACTTCTCCCGCTGTTTGGAGACGGATTTTCACGATTTCCAGGGGGTTCGTGAACACTACTTGACACATTCCTCCCGTTCCTCCGGCTGAAAAAAGAGAGGTTTGAGGAAGTTTTGAGATGGTTTCGAAATGGTTGCGAAATGGTAGTTTCGAAAATAGGACGTTTCGCAACTTTTTTCAAACTTGTTCATAACTTAGAAGTTGCGAAATGACATGGTTTCGAAACTTTGAACATTTCGCAACTTTTCGAAACTTTTCGGATGTTTCGCAACTTTTTTGCAACTATTTCGGAACTTTGAAGTTGCGAAATGACATAGTTTCGAAATGGTTCCGAAATAGAATAATTTCGAAACTCGGACGTTTCGCAACTTTTTTAAAAATCGGCCATTTCGCAACTTTTTCGAAACTTTTTTGAAACTGAAGTTGCGAAATGACATAGTTTCGAAACTTGCACATTTCGCAACTTTTTCGAAACTTTTCCCAATTCGGACGTTTCGCAACGTTTTTGCAACTTTTCTGGAAATCGGACATTTCGCAACTTTTTTGAAACTTTTCTAAAAATCGGGCATTTCGAAACTTTTCCATCATTTCTTCACATTCCACCCACCAATAATCTCCCCATACAGCGGAATCTTTCCATCAGTGGTGAACTTGTCCCTCATAAAATCGTTCATCGTCAATTTGATGGCCTTCTCGGGAGCCACGCCCACAATTTGTGGGAGGAGTCCTCTGTAGAGGCCGAGCAGTCCCTCGAACTTGACCACCTTCTTGAAGCAGTCCAGCGAGTTCTTGTACATGACCTCTCCGACGAAAGAGCCCGTCCGTTGGTTTTGCATCCGAGTCTTCACCAGGTCGATCGGGTAGACCGCGGTGGCTCCGCATGCTCCGGCAATGGAACCGAGGAGGAAACGGTAGGCAGACTCGAGGAACTGCAAATGGGAGGAGCGTGTTTTGTGACGCATAATTTGAGTTTTGGAGCGTGTTGTTTGTGTTTTTGGCGCACAGTATGGAAAGAGCGTGTTTTTGGGACGCACAATTGGAGTTTTTGGAGCGTGTTGTTTGGTGTTTTAGTGTCCAATATGAGAGGAGCGTGTTCTGAGACGCACTACAGTGAAAAAAGAGCGTATTTTGTGACTTTAAAATAAAAATAGAGCATAGAGCGTATTTTGAGACGCACTACAAGGAAAATGAGCGTGTTTTGGAAAGCTATGGCAAGATTAACAATTGGAGCGTGTTTTTCACGCACAACTTAATTTTGGAGCGTCTTATTCGTTCTGTGACGCACCACATGGAAGGAGTGTCTTTTGAGACGCACAACACGCTCCATAATATTTTTTTCAACGAGTTGCTTCAAGATTACATCATTTCAATGATAAATGATGTAATAATCAAGTCAGACTGTTTTGGAGCGTGTTATTTACGCACCGCGAAGTAAATTTTGATAAAAATGCGTGTTTTTTGACGCAACAACGCACTATTCCGAAAGAAACGCGTGCCTTAATGCTCAGCTCCAATTAGGAGCGTATTTTTCACGCACTCCTCTAAATCTTGGCGTATTTTGACGCATTATCTATCTAGGAGCGTGTTTTGACGCACCACTCTACATTTGAGCGCCTTTTCGACGCACTACCCCCAATTCAAAACCCCGTTTCCAAAACGTACCGCAATTCCGACGCCTCTCTCATCCTTATTGTGGACCGCCTTGATATTGATGAGTCTGTCCATCTGAGAGACTCTCTTCAGTCTCTCCGGATCGATTGCCTGGATGTCTTTAAGGGAAAGGGTCTTCCGGCCGGGGTGGTTCAGTTCGGAAAGGTGGAATAGGATTTCGACCTGGAAATTGGAAATGTTAAAATGGGAAAATTAGGGAATTTGATCTTTAAAATAATAGTATTGATAAGGTGGAAATGGGTGATATTACGATAACATCATGATATTTTGATTCTGATCAGTTTGATCACAAAGTGCGACGAAAACAATAACAAAAGTTTCTGATAAGTTTCTTTTAAAGAATGTGAGTAAAAAACTGTGTAAATTTCTGTCTGTCCATGTGATTTTTTAAAGGTTTGGTGGTAATTATGAAATTCTGTGTATATTTCTGTCTATTCGGATCATTTTCAGTGTAAATTTCTGTCTGTCCATGTTAATTTTGTTGAACTTTAGCTTAAAATCAGTTTTTGTGTATATTCCTGTCTGTCCACACTAAATAACGGTGTTTTTTTGTCTATCAGTGCATTTTTGAGCGATTTTTTCGATTTTTGTTCGAAAATTGTGTATATTTCTGTCTGTCAGTGTGTTTTTGATCTTTTTACAGTATTTTGTGCGTTTTTCTGTCTGTCCGACTTATTTTTGTGTATATTTCTGTCTGTCCACACACTTTTATAATCTTTTATCGCTATTTTTGTTTAAAATGTGTATATTTCTGACTGTCCACCTCAAAACTTTCACATTTTTATTTGGACAGACAGAAAAACACACATTTCCCTTATTTCCCTTCAATTTACATATTTTTGTGTATATTTCTGTCTGTCCACACACTTTTATATGTTTATATCGCTATTTTTATCTAAAATGTGTATATTTCTGTCTGTCCATCTTAAAATTCCCCCATTTCCTACTGGACAGACAGAAATACACACTTTTCCCCTATTTTTCCATTATTTCAGTGTATATTTCTGTCCATCCTCACCTCATACGGAGTGATCTGTGTGTAGCTCTGAATGGCGTGCAAGAACTCCTCCTTCGTCATTTCAAAGTCTAAATTTCCGCGAGCATTTGACACGTGGACTCTCTTGATGAGCTCCATTTTGGCGAGCAGCGAGTTGAAGGCCGCATAGTATGGGAAGGTGACCTGTAATTTGGTGGGGAAAGGGACGGACTGATTTTGATGAGAGTTGGGTGAATTTTGGACAATTTTGGTGGAAAATTGGGTGAAAGTGGGTGAAAAGTGGGTGAAAAGTGGGTGAAAATGGTGAAAAAAGTTGCGAAACGTCATGGTTTCGAAAAAAAGTTGCGAAACGTCATGGTTTCGAAAAAAAGTTGCGAAATGTCATGGTTTCGAAAAAGTTGCGAAATGTCGGATTTTAGAAAAAGTTGCGAAACGTCGCAGTTTCGAAAAAATGCCATTTCGCAACTTTTTCGAAACTATGCCATTTCGCAACCGTTTTCGCAACTTTTAATAGATTTTTGATAAAAATATAAAAACTTCCGATATTGGTAAAAGTTTCGAAAAAGTTGCGAAATGTCGCAGTTTCGAAAAAGTGACATTTCGCAACTTTTTCGAAACCATGCCATTTCGCAACTGTTTTCGCACCTTTTAATAGATTTTTGAGAAAAGTAGCAAAACATCCGATTTTGGTTAAAGTTTCGAAAAAGTTGCGAAACGTCGTAGTTCCCAAAAAGTGACATTTCGCAACTTTTTCGAAGCCATGTCATTTCGCAGCCATTAACGGAACTTTTTATCAATTTTCAAGAGAAGTTGAAAAATTTCCGATTTTGGGAAAAGTTGCGAAAAAGTTGCGAAACGTCGCAGTTTCGAAAAAGTGCCATTTCGCAACTTTTTCGAAACTATGTTATTTGGCAACCATTTTCGCAACTTTTACTCGATTTTCGATAAGGTTTCGAAAAAAGTTTCAAAACGTCGCGGTTTCGAAACGACCATAAAAACGTGCAAAAAGTTAGTAAAAACACAAAAAACCAGGGGAGTTGTTGGGAAAACTCACTATTCCACTGCGAGTGTCGGCGAACTGAAAGCACACTATAAAGAATTAGAAGAAGAAAAAACGGAGAGGCATGCAAATGTGCTCCACTGATAACTACAATGAAAACTCACTTCCATCAAACCGGCTAGCAAGTCCTAATCGATATAAAAAATCATTAAAAAACCCAAAATGTGAGTAAATCGGGGAAAAAATGTGCTTCTACAGGTTTTCAATCAAAATCTACTTGAAAAATTGATATAAATAATAATTGCTCACTTTATGTCCGCTGGCTCCGCCCCCTGACACGGCAATCAGGTTGTTTCTGACGAAATCAGTGAGCAAGTGTCCTTTGACGGTGGTCATGATCTGCTGAAAGTCCAGCGACGAGATGGTTCCATTTCCGTTCTTGTCGTACTTTTTGAATGCTTGGATTCCTTGCTCTTCGTAAAAGTCGTGGAGCAGTTGGCAGAATGAGTGGTAGTTGATGTTGCGCTTTTTGTCACTGCAATGGAGGAGCGTGTTTTAGGGGGTACTGTGGGGTGTGGAGCGTGTTCTGACGCACTATGGGTTGGGGAGCGTGTTTTTTTTATAGATTGTGGAGAGTGTTTTGAACGAACTGACAGCGAAGAAGCGTGTTTAGAACGCACTATTTATTGGGGAGCGTGTTTAAAAAGCATTATGAATTGTGGAGCGTGTTTACAACGCACTATGGATAGTGGAGCGTGTTTTAAACGCATTATGAGCGGGGGAGTGTGTTGCAGCGTGTTCGGACGCACAAGAGCGTGTATTAGAGGTACTGTGGATTGAGGAGCGTATTTTCGACGCACTGTAGCAATGAGGAGCGTGTTTTTGATGCACTATTCATTGTGAAGCGTGTTTTCAGCGCACTATACAATTTGCAGCGTGTTTTAACGCACTAGTTTCAAATGAGCGTGTTTTTGAGCTACTACTGCGTTGTGAAGCGTGTTTTTAACGCACTACACATTAAAAGACGTAATGTGAAGCGTTTCATGATGAGGAGCGTGTTTACAACGCTCTACAGCTTGGGACGTGTTCTGACGCACTATGGATTGCGGAGCGTGTTTTGGACGTATTCTAGCAGTGAAGAGCGTGTTTTGACGTGTTACTGTTTTAAGAAACGTATTTAGGCTTTTAGATGCGTGTCTTGACGCACTACAAGTTGAGAAGCGTGTTTATAACGCACTAGTTTCAAATGAGCGTGTTTTTCAGAGAACAACGGAATATAGGAGCGTGTTTTTTCACTCACAATCAAATAGGAAGCGTATTTTGAAAGCACGAACACTTTTATTGCGTTTTTGACGCACAAAAGCGTATGATGTGTATTATGCAAAATTACCATACTATGGGTTACTGTAGACGCACACACAAGACGCTACTTTCTGCGATTTTCTGACACACTAGACGCTCCACAACTAATTTCATTGGGGCTTGGCCTCAATACGCATTTTGAAGTGGTTTTCGCGCTTCTTTTTACAATTTTCATTCAAAAACCTAATTTTTTCAGATTAAGAACATTTTTACGCACAATACGCTCCAAAATGCGTATTTTACGCACTACAACTCACACTTGCATTGTTTTTTGTATTCTCAACCCGTTTCTCAAAAAACTCACACTCCAAAATAGCGTTTAATGAAATCCGAGTTGAAATCAAAGTCCTGATCATGAAGTGGTTGAGTGTGTCGAATGATCGCCTCGAACTCATCACAACTGATAGTATCCGAGGCATTCCGATCGAACAACTCGAAAGCAGTCAAGTAGAGAGCATCCGGCGAGCAGAGAAGGGCCTCGAATGCACAGAACTCTTCGAACGAGATGTCGCCGTCTTTCGTGGTGTCGGCGGCGGAAGCCAGAAGACGGACCGTCTCTCGGTTGTAGTTGTCTTCGGTGTAAAGACCCAAGTACTTCCTGATGAAGTCCTCCGACGTCATCATCTTCTTTCCTTTCACTTCTTTTGAAGCGAATCGCTCGAAAATCGGACGAAGGTGGTCCGGGTTCGCGCGAGGGATCGCTACAATTAGAGAGGAGCGTGTTTTGTGACGCACTACATATACATTTTGATTTAGAGCGTGTTGTTGACGCATAAGAGCGTGTTTTGAAGAATAGGAGCGTGTTTTTTACGCACTGGGTGTAGATTTCAGTTTTGAGCGTGTTTTGACGCAATTTTGACATCAGGAAGCGTATTTTTGGCGCCCGACATGGGTAAAAGCATGGTTTAACGCACTATTCTGTTTGAAAAGCGTGTTTTAACGCATGATTTCTAATGAGAAGCATATTTTTCATGTTTTTTAACGCACGACACAACTTTCCAATAAGTATTTTGTTCTAAATTAGCTGTTTTCTATTTGGAGCGTGTTTTCTTTAGTTTGACGCACAAAACGCTCCAAAATGTCTATTTTTCAGTTTTCGGCTGTTAAATTTCGTCATTTTGTTGATAAATGGTGAAATATCACTTTGAACAACTCTGGAGCGTGTTTTTCGACGCACTTTTTGATTTGGAGCGTGTTTTTCACCTACTGACGCACGAAATTGTAGTTTTTGACGATTTTTTCACTATTTTTAGACCGTAAGGTTACTGTAGACGCATCTGACGCACAACACGCATCAAATTTTTATTTTTTCGACTAATTTTTTGTTTAAATGTGATTATTTACTGATAAATCATTGAATATCAAGCTGAACTACTTTGGAGCGTGTTTTGACGCACTACTCTCTATTTTTAGGTCGAAACTGTGATTTAACGCAAAAATGCGTGTTTTTGACGCACTACTCTGCATTTTTACGGGATTTATGATGCTTTTCATGATGAAAAATTAAATTCCATTAACATCTTTCAAATTTTATTAATTTTTTTATATAAAATAAAAAACGCACCCCTCTGACTGATGGCGGTCTCCGCATTGCAGCTGGCCTCTCTAAAAACGGATCCGAAAAAGCCGGAATTCTTCAGAATCTCATCTCGCTTTGAAGACGTCAACAGGTGGTCGAAGGAGAGCACTCCGCCGCCATTTCCCAGGGTAGACATTCACGATGGTTCTGGAAAATTGTGGAAATTTAGGGTTTTTGGTGGATTTTGGGGATAGAAAGGGTGATTTAGGGGTGAAAATCGATGGAGAATGCGTTTTTTAGTACGAATTTGAAGAAAAAAAGAGAGAAATTGAAGAATATTGAGGTTTTTCAAGGATTTTTTTGGAAAAAACAACGAAAAAATTCAATTTTTCCGCCTTGATGCGCTGCAAGTGCGCTCCACTGCTACACTTTTTATGCGCGCGGTGTTCAAATTTTATGTCGAAATATTTGATTTTTTTTAAATTTTCGAAATTTCAAACTCGAAAAAGTGTCACTTCGACTGCACCAAAACGCAGGAAACGTTCAATGAACCATCGTATGATAACACTCCACGATTCTGAGTGTTCTCTAGTGGCGAAAAACGTGATTTTGGACGCGGCGATCGGTTAAAAGTCGGAAGTCGGAAACTACGGGAGAAAAAAGTTTCAAAAATTTCGAAGAGCAAACGTCATATCAAGGGAAGAGTGTAGCGAACACAATGAATCAACTGATAGTGTATTCTAGTGATAAAAATGAAAAATTATTTTTAATTTTTCACAAAATAGTTATAAAGAGTTTCTCAACGAACAACGTGCGCTCCAATGAACATAACAGAAGTTATGTGAGTTGCGTTCAAATATTTGCCAATTGGCAGTGGCGAAAATAAGGAGAAGCCTGCCAACTGACTGCCCTCTGCGTCTCTCGCTTTTCGTCTCGACAACATTTTTTTTTGAGGAAAACGGGAAGGAAAACCAGAAGAAAAACGAGAAGATGCTCAATTTTTTCGTTTTTCACAGAGCAACTTGGGTGAGAGATGTGCGAGGTGAGGATCTCACATCGATCCGGGAAAAGTGGTTTATTGAGGTTAGAAGGCTGGATTTTGGATAAAAGCGAAAAAGAGATAGATTTTCGAGTTCACGGTGCGATTTCGAGTTGATTGATACTAATATCGACCGCTTTTGAGTGAAATTCAATTTTCCTGGAAGAGCGCGCACCAAAACGCGCACAACTCTGCAGCAACTTCAAATTTCTGAAATTAAAGCAAATAATCGTATTTTCCATAAAATTCCCTTTCGGATGATATAAATATCACCAAAATCCGATCAAAATAGACTAAAATCCATTGAAATCCAAATTTCAACCCCGAGAGACGAGCTCTAGAGAGTAGACGCAGACAGTGAGAGTAGTGTGCGCTTCTACAGGGTGTATCTCGATGGGGAGTGGGTTTTGTAAAGAGATATGCATATGGTTGTATTCAGAATGAAAAGGGCTATCGATTGATATCAAAATTGATGAGTTCAGAGCAAAGTTGAGAGAAAAAATTGAGAAAAACTGGAGAAAATCGCTTAAAATGGAGGAAAAGATGGAAAATAGTGAAAAGAGAGAGTTTGGGAGGGGGAATTGAGAAAAAATTGAAAGTTTCCTATAGTTTTGATGATTTTTTTGTAGAAAATATACCTTTCTGTTGTTTTTTGGCTAAAAAAAATGTTTCTTTTTTTTGAGAAAAAAAAATTTTTCCAGTTTTTTTTTCAATCTTTCAATTTTCCACTCTTTTTCCTAAATTTCAATAAATTTCCCCATAAAAATCTAATTTTCAACCTGAAAATCAAAAAAAAATTCCAAAAAAAATTTCAACAAATTCTTCACCAATTTCCACCAAAACCACCCAACCATACACCCTCACAGAACACAAAGAAAGGGTGCAACGTGACAATCACTGATAAGGTGATAAGCTAACTGATAAACAGTTTGTGTTTGTGTGTCTAAAGAAACACACTCATCCGCCACCACTCCACACGGACTGCCCACACTTTCTCTCTCTCGCACTCTCTCCTCTCGGCACACTCTCTCGTCGCTCAGCGAACGAACGAGTGCGCCGCGCGTGTTTTCGGCGTGATCCGCACGCAAAAAATGATGGAGAAAAGTTGGAGAGAGAGATAAAAATTGAGGAGAGATTTAGAGAGGAATACAGTGGGAATTGTGTGGGAACCGGGGCCATTAGTACTGAAAATTAGCTTTGAATCTGATTTTGTTTTGTTTTGTTCTGTTGTTTGTTTTTGTTGTAGATTGCTTGCATTAAAGTTTTGGATTTCAACTTTAGTTTGTTTTTTCAATCTATATGACCGTTTACTTCCGCATAGATTCTCACACTTCTAACCCCCATAACCTTCTCAAACTTTAAAAATTCACATTTTTATTTATACTATCATATTCCCCATGAATTTCCCTTTCGATTGATATAAAAATCACTAAAATCCGACCAAAATTGACTGAAATCCAATCAAATTTCAAATTCCAACCCCGAGAGACGCGCTCTAGAGAGTAGACGCAGACAGTGAGAGTAACGACATTTTCTATTGACCGTAACTCGATGGAGAGTGCATTTTATGAGGAGATATGTATACCATTGGATTCAGAATCACAAGGGCTATCAATTGGTATAACATTTGACATGTTTTTGGGGAAATTTGAAGGATTACAACGAGAAAAACGTGAAAAACCTGGAAAAACTCGAAACAGTGTCATTTTTCAGAGCAGAACAAAAGTTGAAAAGGAAAAAGAGAGAACATATTTATTTCAGGATCATGGATTTGGCAAAAAGAAGGAAGAAAAAGCTCATTTCTTGTCGGAGAACACGGCAGGGATGCGACGAACACCTGGAAATTAAAAAAAAACTGTCTGATTTGAAAGAAAAGAATGCAAGGGTGCTCTATTGAGAAAGCAACTGTCTAAATCTCTGTCACTCTGACTTACTGACCATTTGATTCTGTGTTTCTCTAAATCTTTCAGTCTGCACACTGTGTCTCTACCACTCTCTTACTCTCTAACTCTGTAACTGTCTCACGATCTCTCTAATTGTCTTGCTCTCTCTCAATCTCTCTAATCGTCTGCTTCTCTCAATCTGCACACTGTCTAACTCTCTAACTGTCTCTCACTCTCTCCTCAATCGGTGCACTCTCTTCCAGCTGTCTAACTCTCTCCTTCTCATACACTCTCTCACCTTCTCTCCCTCTTTCTTTCTAACTGTCTACCACTCTCTCAGCCTTACCAACTTTCTCTCTTTCTCTATATATCTCTTACTGTATCTCACTCTCTCTAACTCTCTGACTCTCTGCCTCTCCCCTTCTTCCACACTCGTTCTCTGACGCTCTCTCTTTCTAACTGTCTACCACCCTCTCACCCTCACACACTATCTCTCTTCCTCCTCCTCTTCCTCTCTGCTTCTCTAACTCTCTAACTCTCACACACTCCCTTCCTCTCTCTCTCCCCTCTCTCTCTAACTGTCGCCCACCCTCTCCTTCCTACAAACTCCCTCTCTCTCTCATTTCTCTGCGTCTCTTACCATCCGCCTTGGCATTGGCCCACAACTCGCGAGCAGTCCGTCCGTCAGTCTTCGCATGATAAAACGCAAAGTAGTGGCTCTTCGAGATCGCCTCCTTCCTGTCCTGATTCTGATACCAGATGGTGATCGTGGCAGTCTCCTTCGGCTTCACAAATCCCAATGGCGGCTGCACACGGAAGATGTCCGCAGATGTGCAACGAACCTTGAAGGTGATGGTCTCCGACAGCGGATTGTGCATCTTCAGAATCACCGACACGGGGCGACGGTCGTCGGAGCACTTGAACTCGACCTGAGAAGTTCAACGTCTTCTAACTGGCTTCAGAATTGTCAGAATTTTAAGAAATTTTGAGAACTGATAAAGTGAACTGTGAGCTATAACTTTGTAATAGATCAGGTGTAATGAAAATCGAAAATGAGTCTGGAAATTGAGCATTTCCTATTTTGGTGTTTTTAGATTTTGGTGATTTTTGATGTCTTCTAACTCACTTCAGAATACTTTTTCTATTTTAAAATGTTTCTTGTTTTATAGGAAATTTAAAGAGCTACAATTTGTTAGTTGATCATTTTTACAAAAAGCTTGAAATGAGCCCAGAAATTGAGCATTTTCAGAGCCAACCTCAAAAGAGACAAATTTTCAAAAAATGCTCCTCTGAAATCTTTGATTTTCTTGCTCATTTTAAATTTTCATACAAACTGTTCTACTGCAAAGTTGTAGTCCTTAATTTTCTGAATCGAATGGTATAGTTTTCAAAATTTTTGAAAAATTCTGAATCAAGTTAGAAGGCGTCAAAGTTCAAAACCTTGAAAAAACGAATTTTTTTCGAATTGTTTGTTTTGCTTTTGATTTTTTGATTAAAACATCTAAAAAGTAATTGAAGACCTTATTCATATTGAGCTGCAGTTTGAACTGAGGCTCTCCTTGCTTGTTCTGAAGAGTGGAAGAGCCCGCATCGGAAAAGGTTTGGCTCGAAGTGCCCGACGACGTTGGTTGCGATTTCTTTTCCTTGTCTCCCATTTCTTTTTTCTTAATTAGTTGGGTACTTAATTAATTAGTTAATTGAATAATTATCTGAAATGTATGTAAACTTGCCTCTTTCTAGCTTGAAGGTTTTGCGAAATAAAACTATTTCCCATCATTATCTTTCCCTAATTATGGGAAATTGGCAAGGGTCACGTATGAATAGTTATTTGTAGTCTTTAATTCAGGTTTCTTCTCTCTTTTGTTATCATAATAATGACATGGTTTTGTGTAATTTCTCGTATTTATAGGGTCATCATCTACTTTTCCATTCAAGTTATTCGCTCCCTCGCTTTTTTCCTTTTACTTCAAAAATGTCAAATTTCCCGCTATTTTTCATTCTGTCTACAGTAATTTTAGTTTTCGCAGGTACCGTAACCCTTGACATGTTAAAGGCGCATAAGAGGTTTTAGATAACTGTATTGACAAGTTCTGTCCACCGGGAACGTTTTGTGATGAAAGACCTGGACCGTGTGTGAAGCCACCTTGTAGAACTATACTTGCGTGTTTGCCGGTGGAGGCGAATGGTGAGTAGTGGAAAAGAAAACGCTCCAGAATGTGTGGTGCGTAGGAAAACACGCTCTAGAATCTGTAGTGCGTAAGAAAATACGCTTCACAATAGGGTAGTGCGTCAAAGAACGCTTTTCAATGTCAGTTCATAGTGCGTTTAAATGAGCTCCTCGACTTGTAGTGCGTCAAAAAGGTACGATACGTTAAAACACGCTCTTCAATAATGCGTCAACACAAGCTATTTTAATCATAGCGCGCAAAACACGCTCTTCAAATGTTAGTGCGTCAAAACACGCTTCCCTATCTACAAGCTCACGCACTACACCTACTCCTGAAAACACGCTCCTTAATTCCAATTCCAACCTCCACTTTTCCAGGATGCGCCCGTATGGAATGCAAAGCTCCCTTGGTATGCGTCGAACGTATCCGCCCGTGCATCGGAAGATCGTGCAAGGAAATTGCCACTTGTGAACAGCCTAACAGTAAGTCCCCTTATCATCTTTTCACTTCACAGGAACATCTTTCCAGCTTGCGAATCAGTAGTCTGTCCTCCATCCCAAAAGTGTAGTCTAGAAGGTGGAAAACCGACGTGTAAGAAGCACATTCCACCGACTAGAGGCATCATCGGGAAGGCCACGCTGGATGAGAAGCAGTTTCAGAATGAGTGAATCTTGATCAACCTGTTGTTTTTGTGTATATGAAGGTTCACATTCAGAATAAAATTTTCTTTCGAATGAGTAGAAACCTTGTGGCAATCCAATGAGTCGTTTGACTGAACTGCACAGGGATTCTAACTGTGATTATCACAATAATCGATCCAATCTCGTTGCCCTCCTCAAAAGTCATTTTTTCACTGTAAAATAACAAAATTTAAAGAAAAGCACAACTAATAAGCTGCAAAATCCGCTAAAAACAAACGGAAAATCGAAAAAAAATGAGAGAAAATGCCAGCACAGTGGGAGAAACGAGACCTCCAAGCCAAAGTGGGAAGGGAGGAGCCTAATTCTGCAAAAACGCCGCACGCATTTTTGCCAGAGATTTGAAGCAATCAATAAACACTAATTTCCAGAAGTTAAGAATATTTATTAGGAAAATTTTTTTGAACATTTTATAGAAAAAAATGTCAAAAACAAACTGTTCGAAGCAAATTTATCAATCTAAATATTCATCGGCCAAAAAATTTTCGAAAAAAAGTTTCTGGTTCGAAATAAAAGAGAAAATGACGTGGCCGTGGAAGAGAAAACCACACTATGGGTAGAATCATAATTTTTTGAAAATCAAGAAGTCGAGTAAGAAGTGTTTTCAAACAAAAATTTTTTGCTAGTTCAATAGAAAAACACACTTTATGAAAAGTGTTCGTGTGAATTTTCGTGAAAACGTCTATTTCTCGAGAAAGTTCGAAAGTTCTTCAGTACGAAAGTTTAGTACTAAATGTAAATCGATCAAGATGTTCAGAACGGAACAAAATTGGATGTTGATATTGTGTTAAAATAGTGATACTCGTATTGTCAGGAATGTGTTCGTTGGAATTAGGAAAAAAATTCGTCGTTCTCGAGATAATCTGGAAGAAGCGGCTTCGTAGCCGTCAAATCACATCGGACCGTGGCCGTGGGGGTCGAGTTTTTGCAAAGATAGGTCTCGGCCCTCCTACTGTGGCCAGAATTTCAAATTTGGCTGCGTATCTATTTGATCCTCAGCTCGGTCCGATGGAGCGCGCTTGCAGCACGTGACGTCATGAGTTTAGAGTTTGGTTTTTGGCTATTTTCAAAGGAAATTGATTAAATTTTCGGAAAATACGAACTTTTGTGCTGTTTTCAGATCCTCTCTCTGTACTCTCTTGTTTTCCCATACTCTCTCTCTCAATGTGCTCACAATCAGTTTGAACTCAGACTTGATCTACTTTTTTCATTTTTCTGTTCATTTACAAATGATCTCCTCCTTTCCAACCATATAAAAAGCAACTATAACATCTGAATCCAGCTATTTGTTTGCACGTGATTCCTCTCCGCAGCTCCCGCCAATCTCATCTCCATCGAACATTTGTCGCTCCCATTTTGTTTTTCCGTTTTCTTTTCAGTGTAAACTAAAAACTAAAATATAATGAAAAGAGGAGAGAGAAGTGTTATCTGGCGCTGCCAATCGACCCCTTCCGTCACTCTTCAAGTATGAACTCGACTTTTCGCCTCCTCCAATTCCTCGCTTTCACCGGATTCTGCGCATTCCTGTGCGCCGCCGATGAAAGTGGCAATGGACTTGACATCAATGCGCTCAGTGGGAAGAGCAAGAAGTTCTTCTTTGATGTAAGCAGTTCATTCAAAATAGAGGTACTTGAATAAGAAAAATGGAAATTTCAGATGACAAAACAAGTGATGGGAGTTTCTTCTTTGAAGCCTGAAAATCTGGCGGCTCAGGCGTTCTTCCGCAGTTTCCTGGATAAGTACACGAAATTGGACGATAAGATTAAGAACGATATGACACAACATGTGCCAAAGGCCACCAAGTTGTTCGATGCTGCTGGTGGGTAGGGGGCTTGGCACAGGAGCAATCTGTGCCTTTGGTGTGGTATGGAAGGTGATAGGGTGTGGGATGGTGGATTGGAAGTACTGGAATTGAAAATCTGATATTATAATGAAAGGTACTGGCTAAAGTTCATCAAAAGGCAGAAAGTTGGTAAGGTGGAGTTGATGTCCATTGAGCAAGTTTATCTGGCTTATATATAGTGATATGAAACTTTGATTTTGATATTCTGATAGAGCAAATCACCATCTATATCTTGAGCTAGAAAGCAAATTTCTAGCACAATTGAGAAAAAAATATAGTCTACCAAATATCTGAAAGTAAGCGCAATGAAGTTGAAGCTCACTGTTTTCAAAAGAGCATAACTCGCTTCAAAATGGGGCTCTGAACATATTGTTTTTAACATCGTACAGAACAAATGATTGCCTATCTTTTGAGCTAAAAATCAGATTTCTAGCTCAATTAGGAGCTGAAATATTAGCAGTTATATATTATGGTGCAATCCGTTGTTTGCTGAAATCGGCAATAAAAGATCGATGATTCTCGAGTATATCTTGTACTGTCATTGCATTTTCTTTAAATTATCTTATAGAACAAAAAATTCTCTATCTTTTGAGCTTAAAATCAACTTTGTAGCTCAATTGAGCCTTGATATATACTCATTATGGCTCAATGAGCTTCACAAATTCTGTGAACACTGAATGCTGCCAGTTTTCAATTTTGAACTATCCTGTTGATTTTTATACCATTCGAAAGAGAAATTTATTCTGAATAAACTCCTCTACTGTAAATTTTAACAAAAATTATTTTGAGTAGGTCAAAATCCACTTCAAAATCCACTTTATAGCTAACTCACAAAACACATCAGACTGTATGAAAGCTAGAGACCCCAAAGAAAACCCCACCATCTCCAATTCTTCCAGCCAAAAAGTACAACATCGACCCATCAGCGGCCTTCAAAATGCTCAGCACATTCTTCGAGACGTTCAAGAAGGGCGCTTCCAACGAGATGGCGTCGAAGGGACTCCAGATGGCCGGAAAACTTCTCGGCGGAAAGAGCGGCGGTGGCGGTGGAGGACTTCTCGGATTCCTCGGAAAGAAGGAGCAGTGATCGTTGTTTAGTGTGTTTTTTGTATCCCTTTTCCATTTATAATGAACCTTTTGTAATCTTCTTTTTTGTGTCCTGCGCGGGGTGAAAATGTGTTTCGGATTATCCCTCTTTTGAACTCGTCAACTTCCGAAACCAACAAAATGGAACAGAATAGAGATGGAAATGGATTTTTGGAAGTTATAGAGAAAATTTGGACTCGAAAGATGAGAATGGAGCGAGTTGCCCCTTTAAATCAACAAGTTACTGTAGGCAAACTTCAAATGCGATTTTCAATGATTTAACTGTGGTTTCAAGAGAGGATCAAAAGATTTTTTTGTACAATAAAAGATTGTCTTTTTAATGGTATAACAACCATTGTTGTACCATAAAAATGAAGCGAGATATGCTGTAATCAATAAAAGGAAAGTGAGGTTTACAAAAATGTGGATATACAGGGGTTTTTTATAGTTGAAACAATGAATTTTGCATATGTTGTAGGAAATTAAATTGTCTATCTGCTCATATAAAAAATGTTACTGTAGCTTAATTGAGAGCAAAGTTATGATCAATTTTGTATCAGGGTCCAAAATATGGGGTCAGGCCAATAGTGAGGTTCACAAAAACTGTCATAACTTTTTTGAAAATCATTATTTTGACTGGATGTTTTACAGATTTGTAGAACAACAAATTATCTACCTAATGATGCAAAATTCATCGTTTTATATTTCTAGAGCGTTGAGTTATGACTAACTCTCTGGAGAGCAAAACATTTCAGTAGATGACAAGAGTGAAGTTTATCAAAACCGTCATATCTTTTGTCTAAGTTGATGGATTTGAAATTCGTTTTTACAGTTTTATAAAGCAATCAATTTTCTACAAACTGATATTAAAATCAATATTCTCAACACATAACGAATAAAGTTATGATACAAATTCTCAACTTCAAAATTGAATCAACTAAACTTTCACTAATTTTTCGAACCCCGATATCTCAGCTCTAAATCTACCTACTTCTGAATTCTTAACACCAAAATGTGCACAATTTCTTCTACTTGCTTCCCTACATTCTACCCCCAATATCTCAACGATCAGTTCACTCTTTGACCGAGTAATCTGCTCATTGGTTAGAATGGATTCTCCCCCAAAAAAGTAATCCCCCATTTATCCCACCCCTTTTCAAAACGGGTACTTAAACTCACTCAAATCCGCTCAGTTCCGTACAACCTTTTCCACTTTTTCTTTATAAAACTCCCTTATCATGAAGACCTTATTGTGCTCGCTGCTCCTGGTGGCCGCTGTCTGTGGAAGGCCTTCTGGAGACTCACTGACTGAGGAAGAGTTCACGAATCTCCAGTTCACCGTCGAGAAGTTTGATGCTATTCTGAAGGCGTATGAGCATTATAAACGTAAGCCCATTTTTTTCATTATTTTTTTTTGAATCTTAAAAATGTGCTCCATGAGCCGGAGCTCAAAATTTGAAACCTAAAATTTTGCTCCAATTTTTGCATCATTAAATAGATAATTTTATGCTGAATAAAAAAGTCTTTTGCCACTTTTCATGAAAATCACGTTGAAGCTCTGAAAATCGCATTTAAAGTCTAGCTACAGTAACTTGTTAATTTAAAGGGACATGGGTGTATTAAATAGGCTAAATCGTGAAGTTTTTGAAGTTTTGCGCTCACTAAAAATGGATATAGAAAATTAAAGACTATTGTAAAATGTGTGATGAGCTCGAGGAGCCAGAAACTTGAGAGTTCACAATTTTGAATTGTGCTCCAATTTTTATATCATTAGAAAGGAATTTTTTTGCTGATCAAAAAAGTCTCTTGATGCTTTTTGTGAAAATCCCGGCAAACCCCTCAAAATCGCATTTGAACTTTGCTACAGTAATCCTGTAAATTCAAAGGCGCATACCAACTCTTCAACTTACAATTTTTGTTATAGCTCCGTCAGTTTTCAAGATTTTGATCTGAAAATTTCAGTGAGTGTTAAAAATGTGGTCCTCTTTCTGTTTCTAAATTTTGGTGAGCTCACGAAGCTGAAATTGAAGATTTTTAAAATTTTAGAATTTCGCGCTAATTTTGATATCATTGAAAAGGAAATTTTCCGTAGATCAGAAAAGTCTCTTGACGCTTTTCATGAAAATCCCATTGAAGTGGTGAAAAACGCATTTTAAATTTTCTACAGTAATTCTGTAAGTTTAAAGGCGCACAGCTATCCAAGAGAATAAGAAAATGTGCATAACTTTGCGAGTTTTAAAGATTTCAAGTTGAAAATTTCAGAAAATAATGAGAAACAGATGCTCTATCCAACAAAATTTGAAACATTTAAAAAAATTTAAAAATTTCCAGAATACTTCCCCGACTACGTGTGGTCCTCCGTAGAATCCCTCACCCCAGAGCAAAAGACCCAATTCGTGACAATGGTCAACGACTACCACGCGAAGAAGTTCGCAACACCCAAAGACTACTCGGGGCTCATCGAGGTGATGAAGTCCTCGTACCCACTGCTCGTGGAGCCCTACCAGACGGTCTACAACAAGTATCAGGCCCAGCTGGCCACCCTCGGTCCGAAGGCACAGGCCTTCAGCAAGGACGCCGAGGCTCAGATGTACGCTGACGCTTCTCCTGATAGAATCGTGTGGGCGTGTCACATGTTCAATGGAGCCAAGAAGATGATTGCTGATGCGAAGGCTCTTCTGTTGGACGACTCGGAGGCCGAGAAGATCGAGACGGCGTTCCCAGAGGCCATCAAGTTCATGAACAGCAAGGAGTTCGAGGCGTACGCCATCGTCATCAACAATTTGCAGCCGCTGGATTGCGAGAAGGACCGTGCGCAGATCTTCAACACCATCAAGGTGATGGACAAACAGAATGTCATCGCCACTAATTGATTCTAGCACCATAAACAGTCTTTTATTTATCTGTTTGCTCTTTGAAATTGGAAAAATTTTTGAAGCTGGTTGCAAGTTCAATGTGTCCATGCGCCTTTAAACCGTAACTGAAGGGTTGCTCAACTTTTGTGGCTCTGCGAGCACATTCAATTGGTTCACCTCTTCATCCTCTTGATATCCTGAAATTTTCAACTCAAAATCTTTTAAACTGACAGAATTAGCATGTTTAATGTGCTCCTGTTCCTTTAAATTTAACGGATTACTGTAGAAAAGTTTATTTTTTTGAGTTTTCACTTTTTTAATCAATTTCTCCCAACTTTTTTTTACATCGTTGAAATCAGCGTAAAATTCTCTATCGAATGGTGTAAAATTAATTGCGAAATTCAGAAAACTTTAATTTTGTGCTCTTTGAGCACATTCTGAATACTCTTGACCTAAATTTCATTTATCAATCTATTTGTCTTTCCATTTCCTTTATATCCTGAAATTTTCTGCTCAAAAGCTCTTAAACTGACCGATTTACACAATTTGATGTACTCATGCGCCTTTAAATTTAACAGATTACGGTAGATAATCTTATTTTGCTATTTTCTCTATTTTACGTCCAATTTTACCAAGCGTATTATATATTTTTGAAATCAGCGTGAAATTCTCTATCGAATGGTGTGATAATTGGCACCAATTCAAAAACTTCAAAATTTGAAAATTTCAAAAATAGTGGAAAATTGTTGAAAATTTCCAAGATCCAGTTTTCCAATACAAACAAAAGTTTGTTTTGGTTAGCAAAAGGCGCATCCATTTGGTAAAAGCCAAGATTCATAAGTGAGACGGATGGGGACAGGCAGAGAAAGACACGCAGAGAGAAAGAACGGAGAATCTCGTCCCGACTTTCGCTTTCGTTTGGAAGCCATCGCGGATGTTTAGATTTCTCTCACTTCTTCTTCCCTGGAGATTACTTCCTCTTTTGTTTTAAATTGTTCCATATTTGAAAGGTTTTTCGTTTTTAAAAATTGAAATTTCAAAAAATTTCAAATTTCCGAATTTCGCGCCAATTTTTACACCATTCGAAAGATAATTTTTTACTGAACAATAAAGTCTCTTGACACTTTTCCTAAAACCCCCGTTAAACCCTTGAAAATCAGGTTTCAAAAACAAAACTTCTCGGCTACAGTAATCCGTTAAATTTAAAGGTACATGCCTCGATTTCTGGTTCTATCTTATCGCCCCCACGTTTTTTTCTGTTTTTCTGTTTTTCCAGTCAATTCGAATCGGAACAAGATGTTCTCTTAGATTTCGTATAGCCATTCTCTCCACCCCTTGCTAATGGCCACATTCTCACGACTGTAATTGTTTTTCTCGGGGATTTTCTTCAGATGTCTTCTTTT
The DNA here is from genome assembly GCA_963572205.1 of Caenorhabditis imperialis. Lineage (NCBI taxonomy): Eukaryota > Metazoa > Nematoda > Chromadorea > Rhabditida > Rhabditidae > Caenorhabditis > Caenorhabditis imperialis. The sequence goes on from OY751541.1 coordinate 2,859,742, forward strand.
TATACGGAATAACATTGTTTTCTGACTATACTCTGAGTGTCATGAGACTTTTTTGTAGAGTTTAAAATTATCTTTCCAATGGTGTAAAAATATCGCAAAATAATGCAATTTTTTGAATTTGGCTCCGCGAGCACAATTTCACGAAAAATTTATTTATAACCTTGTTATTGAGAAAAGCACAGCATTTTCATTATATTCTAAAATTTTGAGCTTCGTAGCTTTAAAACTGAGCAATATAGCCAACTAAATGTGTCCCTGTCCCTTTAAATTCAACAAGTTACTGTAGTTAAACTTTAAATGCGAATTTCAGGGTTTTGGAGGGGGTTTAGAGGGAAGTGTCAAGAGACTTTTTTGTACAGTTTGAAATTGTCTTTCGAATGGTGTAAGAATATAAAAATTTTGGAGAAAAATTTTTGAAATTTTTTTTCAAAATTCTGATTTTCACTGAAAAAATGCAAAAAAGAAAAGAAAAAATACAAAAAAAACATGAATCTCAAATTTCTAGTAAGCCTAATTAGCATTAGCAAGCAATCTCAAGTAAAGAAGAGCAATGTGACCTATTTATTCAAAAGCCGAGTGCCCCCACTGTCTGCGTCTCTCACCGCACTCTCGCTCTCTCGCCGCCTCGTACTTTTCTTGCGCACCTGCCGTCTCTCTTCCCCCATTTCTCACTATTTTTTTAGGTTTTTCTTCATTTTTTTTGTGTTTTTTCTGTATTAGTCAGCCGAAAAAGTACAGTTTTTGTTAAAAATATAAAAGTTCTGTTCGTTAAACCAGTAAATGAGCATTTCGGTGTAACATTTTTTACACCGCTCTTTTTTGCGGTGTAATATGATCGGCAGCTCGTTCACTTTCCAATTGTCCGCCCTCAATTCCACTTGGTTTTATGAGTTTTGTTTGGTTTTTGGCTTTTTTGGGCAGTTTTTCCATGGTTTTTGCAATTTTTTCCTAGATTTCCGAGAAATTTTCCAAATGTTCGGATTTTTTGTTTAAAAACATTAAAAAACATTACATTTTAAGATAAAATGTTAGAAAAACTGAAAAATTACCAAAAACCGAAGAAAACCAGAAAAATTGGGTTATGTACCTTTAAATTGAACGAGTTACTGTAGATGACACTTAAAACTAACTTTTCAGTGCTTTAACGTGGTTTTCGTAAAAAGTGTCAAGAGACTTTATTATTCAGTGCAAAATTATCTTTTTAATGACATAAAAATGTTCACGAAATTCGCAATTTTGAATTTTGGCTCCGCGAGCACAAATTTTTACGAAAAAAACAGTTTTTGTTTATCTTATCCTAACATACTCTTTTTTAACAGTAAAATCTAAAATTTTCAGATCGTTTCCTCTGAAACTGAGCAAATTAGCCAATTTTCTACCCTCATGCGCCTTTAAATTTCACAAGTTACTGTACCAAAAACTTAAAACTTGAATTTCACCGTTTTAACAACAATTTCATCAAAAGTTTCAAGAGACTTTTCTGATCAGTAAAAAATTTCCTTTCCAATGGTGTAAAAATCGGCGGGAAATTCAAATTTTCAAAATTTGCCCTTTTCTGTTCAATTGCTCTGTTTGCTCACGACCCACTAACACCCGAAATGACATTTTGACACATTTCTGTTCAGATTTTTGTTCAAAATTCTTCTCATACTACTCGGATTGTTCGCCCTGCACAGATTTGTCCTCATGAAAAAGTTCGATGCTCAGGAGACACTTTTACGTGAGTTTTCAACGTTTTTCTGATGCTCAAACTCATTTTTTTTTAATTCCGTTCCGACAGTTTTGTTCCCCATTAAATTCTGAATAATCTGCCCGGAGAAATTTCGAAAATTGCTCCAGTGAGCCCCGAAAAAAGCTCAAAACCATTAAGCCCCGCCCACTTTTCATTGATTGGTTGATTTTCAGCTCATATCCGTCCTTCGACAAGGAATAAAATCAGAAAATACATTTATGGCTTCCTGATATTAATCGCCATTTTTCTTTTGTATCGATCTTTGAACAAAGCCAATGAGAATCAGCTGCCGATTGGGAGAAATGGAGATGTAAGTTTGGCTACAGTAATTTTATAAATTTAAAGGCGCATACTGAAAATTAAAAACTTTAAATGCGATTTTGAGGGGTTTAACGTAATTTTCAAGGGTTGTGTCAAGAGACTTTTTTGATCAATAAAAAATTTGCTATCTAATGATATAAAAAAATATGAAAAATTTGAAAAAAAAAATGTTAAGAAAATTTTTCCAGATGATGTCAATGGAATACGAGCCATCTCCACATCGGACAAAACCAGTTCATAAAGTGGAGAACATGATAAAACTGGACATTTACATGGAGGCACAATGCCCTGACACCTCCAGATTTTTCCGTCAGCAACTCAAAAAAGCTTGGGATATGTTGGGAAATCTCAATCGAATCGAGCTGCAAGTGATACCATTTGGAAAAGCGAGATGTACGGAGAGAGGGAATGACTTTGAGTGAGTGAATCGAGTACGCAAAAAATAATGGTCAGCATGAGGGATCGAACTTGCGACCCTCAGATCCATAGTCATCTCTGCTATCCACTAGGCCATAGGGTCAAAATTTAAATTCTCTTGATATGGATATCAAAAAACGCAGAATTTTATGGAGATTTTGAATATCTAATTTTCACTCTCAGATTCCTTCTGGTTCTCTAGATATCAACATTTCTTCTGAAAATCACCCAACTCCAAGATTTTACCTCAAAACTGTTAAAAATACCTCAAAACTATTTATAATTGTTGAATCAAAAACGCAAAAAATAATGGTTAAAGAGAAGACTCGAACCAGAGACCTACTGATCCATATTCATCACCACTATCCACTAGGCCATTGGGTCAAAATTTAAAATCCCTCGATATGGGTATCAATCAACGCCAATTTTTTTGGAGATCATGAATATCATGTCTATTCCCTGTTCACCCTAACTTTACGTTAGAATTTGAAGAAAAACTACTTTTTTTCTTGAAAAACCCCCTCTCCTCCCTTTTTCTATAACACATACATTTCCAGATGTCAATGCCAACACGGAGCTACCGAATGTGAGATCAACCAGCTCATGAACTGTGTCATCGATCGATTCGGCTTCCCGCACAAATATGTCCCGCCAATTTTGTGTATGCAAGGAAAGTACTCACTGGATGAGGCGATGAAATGTGTGACACAACATTTTCCGGAAGAGTATAATAGGTAAGAAAGTACGCAAAAGATAATGGGTAGGGAGGGGACTCGAACTAGTGACCTTTTGATTCATAGTCATCTGCACTATCCACTAGGCCATGGGGACAAAATTTGAAAATGGGTATCAATCAACGCAGAATTTTACGGTGATTACGATGATAAAAATTTGAGCTTGAGATTCCTTCTGGTTCTCAAGATATTGCAAATTTAGTTGAAAAACCTCTGAAATCCCGATTTCTGCTCTGAAAAAACAGTCAAACAAGTTTAAAAACAATGTAAAACTAACAAATCGAGTAAGCAAAAAATAATGGTCAGCACGAGAACTTGAACCTGAAACATTTTGATCCAAAGTCAATGTCACTATCCACTAGGCCATGGGGTCAAAATAAAAAATAGGTCGATATGGGTATCAATCAACGCCAAATTTCATGGAGATTCTGAATATGATACTCTCAAATTCAGAATGCACGACTGCGCTTCTGGACCTCGTGGCCGACGTCTTCTGGCACTTTCCGGGCAGAAAACAGCCGCTCTTCAGCCAGCAATCGACTTCATTCCATGGATTATGATTGACGGCGTCAGGAATTCAGATGCACTCTACGATCTGACTCAGAATGCGTGCGAGGCGATGAAGCCGATGCCGTCGGTGTGCTCCGAGTATTTGGAGTCTTTGAAGGAAAAGTAATTATTGATTTTTTTGTAATTTTTCGAAAGTGCCTTTTGAAATTTTTATTTTTACGGGTAGACGAGAATTCTAGTAATTTATTAATGTTCATATTTGCTCAATTTTTTTCTTTTTTTTTTTCATTTTTTTAGACTTTTTTGTTAAATTTTCAAGTTTTTTTAAATAAATTTTTTGTTCAAACGAAAATAATTTATTGAATATGTACAATATTTACACGATATTAGAGTCTTTTCTGCTGATTGCGATGAATAATCTGCATCATCACTTCGTCACACCCTGCGCCAATCGAGAAGATGCGAAAATCGCGGAACGCTCGGGAGATTTTGTTCTCGTTCAGGTAGCCGGCTCCGCCCCACACCTGAAACTCATTTTTTATCATTGAAAATGACGGGATGAACAAGGCAAAAGAAAAAATAGCACCCGGACTTGAACCCCGGACCTTCTGATCCATAGTCATCCCCACTATCCACTAGGCCATGGGGTCAAAATTTAAAAACAAATCGATATGGGTATCAATCAACGCCAAATTTTATAGAGATCCCAAAAATCTAACTTTCAACGTCTAACTCCTTCTGGTTCTCTAGATATTGCAATTATTCTCTAAAACCTCTATAGTTCATCATTTCTGTACATAAAATCATTAAAATGATCTTCAATTTGCATTAAATTATTGCTTCAAACTCGCAAAAAAGAATTATGGGCGGGAGGACTCGAACCCCGGACCTTCTGCTCCATAGCCATCCCCACTATCCCCTAGGCCACAAACTCAAAATTTAAAAACCCCTCGATATGGGTATCAATCGACGCCAAATTTCACGTAGAATCCAAATATCCTACCTGCAGACACTGATCAGTAACATTCCGGGCGAGCCGTCCAATCTTCAATTTGCTCATGGCAGTGAGCAAGCTGACATCCTCCCCCTGGCACCGTGCCAACACAGCGCGATACAAGAGACTTCTGGTGGCCTCGAGCTCCGTCTCAAGCTCCGCCAAACGGAATTGCACATACTGTTGGTCGAGCAGCGTTTTTCCGAAGATTGATCTGAAAAAGAGCGTAAAAAGTGCGCATTTTGGAGCGTGTTTCGACGCACCGATCCTTGGCATACTGTATCGTCTCATTGATACAAGATTGGAGAGGAAGAAGTCCGACGGCCACTGTCACCAGGCGTTCGTCGTTGAACTGGCTCATTTGGTACTTGAAACCACGCCCCTCGTCACCAATTATGTAGGAACGGGGAACCTTAATTGGGGTAATTAGGGTAATTAGGGTAATTATCTGAGAGAGTTAATTGGGGGCATCATAATAAGGGAGTTAATTGAGTCATAATCTAGTTGTCAGTGAAAATTGAGAGATGATTGGGGTAATTAGGCTAATTAGGCTAATTAAGATAATTAATTAGGGTAATTAAGGTAATTAATAAACTATCGGTGATAAAAAGTGTTAATTAGAAAGAGGGTAATTAGCAAAGTATTGATGAATCTATAGTTGCTTTAGTAATTATCTGATTATCAGTTATCAGCAAACGTTAATTAGCTAATTATGGTAATTAAGATAATTATCACAGATAGTTAATTAGGGTAGTTATCTAATTATAGTTGAAAATAGCGTTAATTGAGGTAATTAAGCAATTTTTGATAATTTCAAAGTTTCATGGTAATTATCGAGTTATCGGTGTTTAGTCAATTCAAAACTAGAAAGGCAATTATCTAATTAACTGTAATCATAATTAGTTAATTAGTTAATCGCCCAATTTTCTAATTGGCTAATTATCCGAGTAACCAATTAACTCAATTAACACACAATTATCTGACTTTCGGTCAAACACACCAATCAACTTGACAGATCACCCAGATTACTCATTCATATGACTAGACCCAATTATCTCCCAATTTACCTAATTAACTCCTAATTACCCTTTCACCTACCCTAACATCATCAAAAAAGAGCTGCACAGTGTCGGAGCTCCTCATTCCCAACTTGTCCAACGGCGTCGACCTGTGCACTCCCTTGAGATTCAAAGGCACACACACCAAACTCTTATTCTTGTGCAAATTGTGCTCATTGTGCTCCGTGTTAACCAACACGCACGCCCAATCAGCTTGCTCTCCGTTCGTTATCCACATCTTCGACCCATTGATTATCAAATCGCCTCCAGATCTGCGGGCGTTTGTGCGAATTGCAGAGACGTCTGAGCCGGCGTGTGGCTCGGACACCGCGATCGAGCTCACCAGGTCGCCGTTTATTGAGGGGCTCAGGAAACGGGAACGCAGGGTGTCGGAGCCTGGAATGGCGGAGAGGGTGGAAGTTGATTTATAATTAGAGGTAGGGGGAGATCAAAGGATTATATCTCGGCTCAAAGAAGTGCTAGAGAACTGATTTTTGTACCAAAATATTGATAATGATGTGCTTTACTATAAAATCAGGTAGATTTGTGACAACTTGAAGTGAAATTCAGATCTGTAGCACTTTTAGGGCTCATTTCAAGTGTATACTATCGGAACTTGAATAGAACATATCTCGGCTCAAAGAAGAGCTAGAAAACTGATTTTTACACCAAAATATAGATAAACATGTGCTTTACTACAAAACGGAGTGCATTTGAAATAATTTGAGGTATTTTTCAATTCTGTATCACTTTTTAGAGCCGAGATATGCTAATTTGAAGTGTATGTCTTTGAAACTTCAACGGATAGTATCTTTGCTCAAAAACATGATGACAACTTGGTTTTTACACAAAAATGTGCAAAATTTTGTGCTTTACATTATTTTTTTTTATAATTATAAGCAATTTGAGCCCAAAATCAGCTCTGTAGCACTTTTTAGGCCCGAGAAATCTCATTTCAAAATTTTGATCGACTTCTTCGCGGCAACTCATTTTTCCCACCAATCTCCCACCAATCCCCACTACACCAAATGCTCACCAAACTGCGCCAACGCGGGTGTGCTCATGTCGGTCTGCACCATCACCGACATCGGAATCGATCCGCATTCGACTGCTCCGATCTGCTCGGCGATCGCTATCGACATAGCGAAGTCTCTGCCCATTCCGCCGAACTCTAAACCAGTTTTCATGAACATTTTGAGCCAAAAGAACTCCGTTACCTTGTGGTTTGTTAGCCGCGAAAACTCCGAGTTGTCCGAGTTGTTTGAAGACGTAATGCGCTGGGTATCTTCCGATTTTCTCCCATTGTGGCACATTCGGGTTGATTTTTTCTTTTATCAGCTGGAAAAACGAGCGTGTTTTGAGGTGTTATAGGATTGAGGAGCGTGTTTTGACGCACTATTGCTTTGAGGAGCGTGTAAATACGTACTATGATTCTTATTGTTAGGAGCGTGTTTTAGCGCACGATTGAATTGAGGAGCGTGTTCTAAGGCATGAAAGTATTGAGGAGCGTATTTTAACGCACTACAAAGTCGAGGAGCGTGTTTCAACGCTCTACAACATTGTGGAGCGTGTATTTTGACAGACTGTAGCATTTTGGAGCGTGTTTCGACGCGCCAAGGCTTTGAGGAGCATGTTTGACGCACTAGGATTGCATGGAGCGTGTTTTGGCGCACAATTCCTAATTGAAGCGTGTTCTAACGCACTACTCTATTCAGGAGCGTATTTCATTGCAAGACTGCGCCAAAGTACGTGTGTTTTAACGCACTACAACATTGAAGAGCGTGTTTCGACGCACTACGACAATGTGAATCTTGGTTTGACGCACTACAGTAGTCTGAAGCGTTTTTTTGAGCACAAAAGTATTTACAATTAGGAGCGTATTCTTACGCACTACAGCATTCAAATCATATTTTGACGCACTGCACCGTGTTTTGACGCACTACAACATTCAGGAGCGTGTTTTAACGCACTACAGCAGAGAAGAGCGTGTTCTAACGCACTACTCCATTCAGAAGCGTGTTTTGACGCACCTTGGCCAAACTCTTCTGCATGGCAAAGTGCTGATCCTCATAAATCATATGTTTGAATATCGGCATGGGTGCGGCCGCCATCGTCGGCGCTTTTCTGGCGACAACCGCCATCTGGAAAGAAGAATTTTCGAGAGAAGGCAACATTAATGTCCAGTTTTCAAGTGAGATCATTGGGTGTAGGCTAGAGGATCACTAGAGAATCCAATGGAAAATATTTTGAGAAAAAACAAATTTTCTTTTGATCATTGGATAGAGAATTTTAAGCTGATAAATAAAGTCTTTTGTGTTTTTCTTTGAAAATTGCGTTAAACCCCTGAAAATCACATTCTAAGGTGTGACAATGAGGCATGCGCCTTTAAATTAACAAGTTACTGTAGGTGAGTTTTACAAGTGGAGTAAAACGCTCAGTTTTGCAGATTTTCGCTTCAAATTTTGTGGGGATAATATAAAGACTTTTCTCTAGTGGTTTATAAAAAATTTCCCAAAAAATTGGAACATTTTCAAAATTTCACTGATCAGTAAGTTTCACTGATAACCACCCTCTCTTTCAACCTCTCAACTCTTTACTACAGTTTTATTTTCGAGTTCTGCGCCTTTAAGATTACAGATTACTGTAACTCACACTGTTGGACGGACAGAGTCTCAAAGTCATTACAAATTGGAAATAGAATCACAAATGGTGACAACTTTTTTGATAACGTTTTGACGTTAACCTACGTTAACTTGGTAATTGTTAATAAAAAAATCTTGGAAAATGACAGTTTTTGGACAAGTAAAATCGGAAATTGACACTGGAAAGCTTGTGATCAGAGAAAAAAACTTTTGAAATGGTTTTTTGATTGTAAAAATTAAAGAGAGTACTGAAAATTCTTATTCTCCATGAAAGTGATATGGAAATTATCAGAATTTGTTTGGAATTATTGAAAAACACTGAAAAACTCAAAAAAATCAATGAAAAACCACTAAAAATCATGAAAATTCAGAAAAATCTACCTACAGTAACTTGCAAATTTAAAGACGCATGACACATTTTCAAAAGGTAAAATGCAATTTTCAGGGGTTTAACAAGGTTCTCATGAAAAGTGCCCAGAGACTTTTTTGATCAGTTTTAAATTTGCTATCTATTGATATTAAAATTTATAGATTTGTCAAAAAAAATTTCCAAAATTTCGAAAAAACAATTTTTTCAAAATTTTCGAATTTTCTCTGATCAACAGATAGAAAAGTCTATTAACAAAATCCTCACAAATTTTCAACTTGAAATCTGCAAAAATAAAGCTTTTACACCTTTTTTAAAAGCCACCTACAGTAACTTGTAAATTTAAAGGCGCATGGCACATTTTCAAAAGGTAAAATGCAATTTTGAGGGGTAAAATGCGATTTTCAAGGAAAGTGTCAAGAGACTTTTTTGATCAGTTTAAAATTTGCTATTTATTGATACAAACATTTCTGGAATTTTAAGATTTTTCAAAAAAAAAATTTTTTTTTCAAAATTCTTAATTTTTCTGATCAACTGAAAGAAAAGTCCATTTACAATATTCTCACAAAAATTGAGCTAATAATCTGCCAAACTGAAGCTTCTAGACTGCTTTTAATGTTCAGCTACAGTAACTTCTAAATTTAAAGGCGCATGCCCAAATTTTAAAGTTAAAAATGCGATTTTTAGAGGTTTAACGGAAATTTCAGGATATGTGTCAAGAGACTTTTCTGATCAGAATTCAAAGCTCTATCGAATGGTGAAAAGAAAAATTCGATTAGTCAAAAACATTTTTTTACAAAAATTCCAAAATTTTCACTACAGAAACTGTAAAGAATAAAGATACAAAAGAAAAGAAAACCACAAAACAAAAAGAGTGTGACTGGAAAACAGTCGGTTGCGTCACAGCTTCTCCTTCTCCTCCGATGGATATAAATGTGATTCTGTTTTTTGTCGCCCTTTTTCTCTGGGCCCTCTCCGTTTCGCTTCCTGTTTCCTGGCGTAATTCGCAAACTGTCATCTGATGCGAAATTGGAGGCGATTCGATTAAGACTGGATATATGTATTGCCTCGTTTCACTTGGCTGCAGTTAGCCGCTTACATTTTTTCGCTTTTCAGGTCTGGCATATGGGATTTTTTCGAAAAATTTCGAAAAATCTATAATTTCTATATCAATCGATAGCAAATTCAGAGCTGATAAAAAAAGTCTCTTGACACTTCTCATGAAAATTACGTTAAACTCCTGAAAATCGCAATTTAAGATGTGAGAATGAGCTATGCGCCTTTAAATTTACAAGTTACTGTAGGTCGACTTTCAAAATTTGGTAAATCTTTCAGTTTTGCAGATTTCAAGCTGAAATTTTGTGAGAATACTATTAATACGATTTTCTTTCAGTCTACAATAAATTTGAAAACTTAAAAAAAAATTTTTTTTTGAAATTTTTGAAATTTTCAAAAAATCAATACTTCCCAAACTAACTAATAACTGCATCAATCGATAGCAAATTCAACATTGATAAAAAAAGTCTCTTGGCACTTTTCATATAAATCAAGTTAAACCCCTGAAAATCGAATTTTAAAATATGAAAATTAGGCATGCGCCTTTAAATTTTCAAGTTGCTGTAGCTGACTGAATTTTTTGAATTTGAGCTTCTCACAGCATCTAAATCTTCAAAAAACAACCAAAAAATTCAAAAATTCCTCTCGAAAAAACTGGATTTCCAATGATCGGATCAAAGTGACAGACACCAATAGGCTCCGCCCACTTTTTTCCTGATTTTTCTTTTTTCTGAATAATAAACAATTTCTCCGAATTCTTTTGATAAAAAATGTATATGAAAACACAACAAAAATTATTGAAAACTGCGAAAAACGCTGAAAAAATCCATCTACAGTAACTTGTAAATTTAAAGGCGCATGTTCAAATTTCAAATTTAAAATGCGATTTTCAGTGGGAAAATCGAATTTTCAGAAAAAACACCAAGAGACTTTTCTGATCAATTTTTGAAGATCTATCGATTGATGTAAAAATTTTGTAAAAATTCGACAAAAAAACATTTTTTTTTTGAAAATTTTTGATGAAAATTTTTAAAAATTCAAAAACTCGAAAAAGTCAATAAATTTATTGCTCTCACATCACAATCAATAATTTGGGGGTCAATAAAACATGAAAACGGAGAAAAATTGAAATAAACGGGGGAAGGGGGAATGAGGGATCACAAAAGTCGGAAAAATGAGATTAAAAATTTTTCAAAAAGAAATTAAAATTCTGAAAAAAAACACAAAACTCCAGAGAATGGTCATGCAACCCGTGCAAACCAAATGAAAATCCAAAAAATCAGAAAAAAAATCAATAATCCAAAAAAAATCGATAAAATTCAAATTTCCGCCAAAAATCGCTGCTCTTCGACCATTTCGACGAGCTCAAACAGGCTCGAATTGGAATTCGTGGAATAATTTCCCAAAACTTGTGTGTAATTTCCCGTCGAGTTACTGCTGCTAAAATTCAACGAAAAATCGAAAATTTCTGGAAATTTTCAGAAAAAAATCAATAAAAAGCACTGTCGTTATTTTGCTACAACTGAGTGAAAGATGGAAAGGACCGGACCGGAAGAACATTCAGAAAATCATAAAAAATTATGAAAAAATCAATAAATCGATAAAACTGCGACGGTTAAAAGTGGGCGTGGCTTACGAGTCGACGGCCGATTCGATGTCATTGATGAAAAGTGCCGAGAGGGCGAACAAGAGGAACACCACTCCGCCGATCAGTGTCACTGAAACATCGATTGATTTTATTGATTTTCGTATCGATTTTTTGAGAAATTTCGTGTACTTCTCTTGGACAAGAAGAGCTTCAATTTTTGCTTTTTGTGTTGAATTTTTGTCTTTTTTTTTTTTGAAAATTTGTGAATTTTTATGATAAAAGACTGATTTTCTATGAAAAATCGATATTTCAATTGATTAGATGAAAAATTTTCGGTGAGATATCGATTTTTATCCAAATTTTGTCAAAACTTTGAACTTTTTTCCATTATCGATGATTTTTGATTAAAATTTTTGAAAAATTGAGAGACTTTATGAAAATCGATCAATTTTCATTAAAATTATCGAATTTTCTTGAAATTTCACTGGAAATTTGATGTTTTCTAGTGAAATTTCGAGAAAATCGACATTTTAATGAAAATCAATCATTTTATCGATGAAATTATCGATTTTTCTCGAAATTTCCCTGAAAATTGGGTGTTTTTCAGTGGAATTTTGAAAAAATTGACATTTTTTATGAAAAACAATTTTATCGTTGAAATTTTCGATTTTTCTTGAAGTTTCACTATAAATTCAGTATTTTTCAGCAAAATTTTGGAAAAAACCGATACTTTTCAAGAAAATCGTCGAATTTTCTCAAAATTTCACAAAGAAATCAGTTTTTTTGATGAAATTTATGAAAAAAATTTAAATTTTTCAATCAAATCAATAATCTTACCAGTTCTGACAGAAATGCGTTGCGCCACAATCTTTCCACCGATCACTGCAATTCCAGTGCACAGAGCATGACCGAGGACTCCACCACCAATGACTCCGGCTGGAAATAGAAGCGTGTTTTGACGCACAAGATGCTTTTTAATAAGAAAGTTGGAAAATGGAGCGTTTTTAGCAGTTGCTGAGTGTTTTTGAGCGGAATTAGGTGAAAATGTGGAAAATTTTGGAGAAAATTGATGAAATGGGTGGTTTTGATATCGATTTTTATAGGGGTTTATCGATTTTTATAGATTTTCATTGATTTTTAACTACTTTTCACCGATTTTTATCGATTTTTCACTGATTTTTATCGATTTTTCACCAATTTTTATCGATTTTTCACCAAATTTTATCGATTTTTTGCCAATTTTCATCAAAAAACCCTCAATTTCTTTGAATTCCTTACCAATATTCTCTCTAGCTCCCAAAATGATCGTAGTGAGCTGTGACCGATCCCCCCACTCAGCCACAAATGTCAATGTGAATGCCTCGATGAAAATTCGCGATGTGAACAGGAAGATCTTCTTCGTCTCGCTTCTGAAACATTCCATTTTATTGAAATTTATATAATATCGAGAAATTTATCAATTAGGTGAAGAAAACTGAATAAAGTCACCAATGGCACCCGGGGTGAGTTGCACCAATCACTTCCCACACTTACTCGTACACTTTTGGGGCATTTTCGGGGAGGAATCTAGGAAAAATGGTGTTTTGTGCGTCGAGGAGCGTGTTTTGGACGCACTACAGTATGTTTTGTAGAGGAAGGGGTGTTTTGAATGTTGTGTGTGTTTGAACGCAAAAGAGCGTGTATTTGACGCACTACTGTTTGGAAAGCGTGTTTTGTCATGCGCATTATGATTTTGAAGCGTGTTTTCAACGCACTACACTGTATTTTGTAGTTTTTGTGCTTTCATTTCACCGAGAAGCGTGTTTTCAACGAACTACTATGATCCGATATTGATTTTCAAGGTTTTCACGTTTATTTTTATTAAAATTCGTGTTTTTCACGCACTACACTAAATTTTGTAGTTTTTGTGTTTTCATTTCAACGAGAAGCGTGTTTTCAACGCACTACTACAATATGACGTCGTTTTTTCGTGTTTTCACGTTAATTTTTATTAATATGCGTGTTTTTCACTCACTACACTATAGTTTGTCGCCTATCTGTTTATTTTGGCGTTCAGAAGCGTGTTTTGACGCATTTTACGTACAAAGTTTCATAATTTGATGATTTGAAGCACAATTTCAAATAGAAGCGTGTTGTAACACGCACTATTTGATTTTGAAGCGTGTTTTGACTCACTGAGCAGCGACTCCGCCCCCTTCGAGCATCTCAAACTTGCTCGCGTCGAGCTCTCCCTCTCGTTTGGCGACCTCCGCCTGAGCCTCCTCGAATCCTTCCTGTCCTTCATTTGGAGACATCGTCCATCCCTCGTGGAGCATTTTGAGTCCGAAAAGAGCAAAGAGAGCAGTGGAGAGGTAGTAGGTGACGGCGCGGGGGATCACCTGGAAAAAGTGACTATTGTGCAAATTTGGAGCATTTTTGGATAAATGGGGGTGAAAATGGGGGTTCTGGGTGATTTTCAATGAGAAATGAAGGAAAAATGTAGTCTTGGAGCCGAAATTGGGCTCAAAATCAGTTTTTTTTGGTGATAACTTGTGAAAAATTGGAAGAAAATCTCATTTCGAAGTGGGAAATGTGGTTAAAAATGGTTTTTGGATGATTTTTACTGAAAAATAGCTAGAAAAGCTTAATTTTGAGACAAGATAGTGCTCAGATCGTAGTTATTAGTGATTTTTACTTAAAAATCACTAGAAAATCTAATTTTTGACCCGGAAAGTGTCCAAAATGTGATTTTTATCGAATTTCACCGAAAAATCACTATGAAAGCTTATTTTTGAGCCCGCAAAGTGTTCGAAATGTACTTTTTATCGATTTTTGCTGAAAACTACTAGAAAATCACATTTTTGGGCCATTTAACTGTTCAAAGCTCATTTTCAATAAAATTTTACTGAAAAATCACTAGAAAACTTTATTTTTGAGCCAAAAAGTGCTTAAAATTCACATTTTCAACCGAATTTTAGCTTAAAATTCACTATAAAAAAACATTTCAATCCATTTTCCTCCTGCTTTTCACCATAACCCTTACCTGCGTGACCCATCCAAGACAAGCAGATAGCACAGTCATGAGAGCGAGTGCTCCCATGGCTCCGGTGAAGACGGTGAGCCGTGAGTGTCTCATCGACATGATCACCGCGATGAACCACGTCTTGTCGCCCAGTTCGGACACGACGATCACGGAGAAAGAGGCGAGGAATCCGTGGTAGAACGAGATGTCTTGTTGGGAGATTTTCTGGAAAAAATAGAGGTTTTTGGGGGAGTAGTGCGTTGAGTGAAGTAAAACACGCTCTAGTGCGTCAAAACACGCGTTTTGTGGAATTTGCGGTTGAGAATAGGTTTTTTTTGGTAGAAAAATTGGTCCGGAAGGTTTGAAATATGACTTAGTGCGTGAAAACACGCTTCACAATTTCGGGTAACGACTTCAAACTACAAAGTAGGATGTAGAGCGTGAAAACACGCTCTAATTCAAAATAGTGCGTGAAAACACGCTTCTCAATGTCAGGAAACGACTACAAACTACAAAGCGTGTTGTAGTGCGTGAAAACACGCTCCATTCTAGATTTATGCGTTTAATCACTTTTTTGACGTTAGAAAACAGCTACAAACTACAAATTACGCTGTAGTGCGTGAGAAACACGCTTCAAATAGCAAAATTGCGTCTAAATTTTTGAAACTAATGATTTTTACAATATTCTTTTTGATTTGTCAGGATTTACAATGTATTCTGTCCTATTTTTCGGGAACATGTGGGACTTTGGGAAGATAGTGCGTCAAAACACGCTCTAGTGCGTAGAAACACGCTGTTGTGCGTCAAAACACGCATTTTCACAATTTTCTATGTAAAAACACGGTTTTCAGGTACTAAATGTGCTTTTCTACATCAAAAGTCACTTTTTGTGAGTTTAGACACGATTTTTTGAGATCTGGTGCGTCAAAATACGCTCTTGTGCGTTGAAACACGCTTTTCTACTTTTTTCTTGTATTTTCCATTATTTTTGCTTCAATTTTTATGTGTTTTTTAATCAATAGTGATTTTCTTGCTGATTTTTAATCACTTATCATATTTTTTATCGTAAAAACCAAAAATTTATCGAATTTTCAGCTTCAGTACTGATTTTTATATTCAAACGCTCAAAACTGAACTTTTCACTCGTTTTTTCAACATTTCCACTCAAAACTGTTCAATACTCACATGTTTCTCCCCATCATTCACAATTTCATCCTTCACCTCGTCAATTTTGCCCACATCCACCGTATCAACGTCCTTCTGAATGATAACACATTTAATTCACCTTAATTTAATTAAAGTCACCTGCACATCATTCTCAGCGACGGCCGAATGGAAAAGGACAAGGATGAGGAGCGTCGAGGCCAATAGTTTCATCTCCTAAACCAGAAATCTCTATTTTAAAAGTTTTTAAAAGTTTTCTCATGTTTCACGTGGTTTTTCAAAAGTTTTTTGTCAATTTCCAACGGTAATTGAGACAATTTGACGAACCCAACCGGTTTCTGATCATTAAAACACACAAAAACAGGCAAAAAACAGGCAAAACGACGGCTAAAAAGTTGCGCGTCAGGTGTGATGCTCGCTGTGCATTACGTGGTGTCGTGTGCAATTGTCGTCGATTCTGACGTTTTGAAAGGCGGAATTGGGGCGATTTCTATCTAATCTGACCTTGAAATCTTTGAAAGTCTTGGCGAAATGCCTATTTATGCTTGGGATGCTTGGAAAATGAGGGTTTTTGGGAAAAATCCTGTTTTTAAGTCAAAAAATTAAAAGAAACATCGAAAAAAGTTGCAAAATCCCTTGCCGCAGTTTGCAAAATTGAAATTTCTGATAAGAATTTTGAAAAATTCTGAAAATTGAGAACTGTATCTTTAAAGGAACATTGCAAGTTTTGTATTTTGCAGCTTGCGGCGCGAGTTTTTGCAAAGAACGCCCAAATTTTTTTTTTGAAAAATTGGATTTTTTAAAACTTTTTCTCAGTTTTTCGTATTTTTTCTGCCAAAATTCGAAAAAATCTGAACAAAAATAGTAAAATTAAACTTTAAAAACTTTTATCTGAGGTAAATTGTGGATTTTCGTGTCGAAATGCTTAATAGAAAAAAAAATAAAACTCTAAAAAATTAACAAGAAAAAGGGGTCGAACAAAGAAAGAGAGAATCAATTGCAGAGAGCGAGCGACAAATCTGATCGAATAATTATGATATTTACACCAAAAAAACAAAAAGGGAAATTATAATTTGTGAGCCCATTGCACAAAATGCTCGATATTCCGACAGGGCAAATGGCTTCCGACCGCCTTGATGGTCAGTCCACGGTCTCCGGTCAGCAGGACACACGTTCTCAGTTCACAGTTCGTCGAGTGGGCGGAGACTGAATGCAGTGGCGAAGAAGTGGGCGGGGCCGGCAGGGAGGAAGTCCACGAGAGAGCGCTTTTCAGGATCTGGTCGTCGTTGTTCTGCAAAAATGAGATATTTTTGAGGAGATCAATAGTTTTAGAAATTTTGTAGATGAAAAATGGTAGAAAAATCTATTTTCTGTGAAAATTTGGAAAAAATCGATTTTTTCGCTAAAATCTTGGTAAAAATCGTAATTTTTGAAAAATTTTCTGAAAAAACGATATTTAAAATCAATATTCTTGTCGAAACTTTCAGAAAATGTCACATTTTAGTCAAAAACATAGGAAAATTAAGATTTTTTATAAAAATCGGGGAAAAATCAATATTTCTTGAAAATTTTTTCGAAAAATCGATATATTCTAAGAAGTTCTTTGAAAAATCTGTACTTTTTATAGAATTTTTGTAAGAAAAATCAATTAACTGTTCGAAAATCGATATTTTCCCTAAAATTTTTAGGGAAATCACTAATTTTCACATTCCCCGCGAAACTCCGCCCACTTTTTCCCGTTTTCATTCATTTTTCAGCGAATTTTATCGATTTTATTGATTTTTGCAATCTGCGGCACTATTTACCATATTCGCCTCCTTTTGCACCTCCTCACACGCCATTATCAGTGACGCCAATCGTTTTCCAGTAGTCGTCAGGGTGTGAAGGCCATTCGTCTTGAGCCGGGATTGCTCGCGGAGCCAAGCGATCGCCTGTTTTGCCTTGGTGAATCTCTCCGGATCGTGCTCATCACGGGGAGACGTGGAGGTCGATTGGGAGATGTGCGTGAGCTCGTCGAGCACTGGAAATATGTAATTTTCATAGTTTTCAATGATTTTTTAGGGTTTTTTCTAGTTGAAAATTTGAAATTCGTGATCTTCATGAAAAATGGCGTTGATTGATACCCATATCGAGTGATTTTAAATTTGACATCCATGGCCTAGTGGATAGTGCTGATGGCTATGGATCAAAAGGTCGCGGGTTCGAGTCCTCTCTCTAACTATTATTTTTTGCGTGTTTGATTTAACAACCCTATATGGTTTTGAGCTATTCTTAACAGTTTGAGCAATAGAATTATGATTTTCAGGAAATTTTAAAGAAATGTTGATATCTAGAGAACCCAAAGGAATTTGAAGGTGAAAATTGGATATTCGTGGTCTCCATGAAAAATGGCGTTGATTGATACCCATATCAAGTGATTTTAAAATTTGACCCCGATGGCCTAGTGGATAGTGGCCTCGGCTATGGATCAGAAGGTCGCGGGTTCGAGTCCGGGCGCGATTTTTTCTCTTTTGCGAGTTTGAGACGATAATTATAGCTCATTTAGAGCCTCGAAACGGTAAATTTTCGATATTTTTCACTACTAACCTGTAGTGGGGACCAAAATTTGAAACTGTTTGGTTTCCACGAGATCCTTAATGAGTTGAAGCTCTCCAATAAAGACATTTGTATCAGGGATGAGATATTCTGGGTGGATCTGTAAGAAACATTTTAAAAAAATCAATAAAATCCCTAAAAATCCATGAATCTTACATAAACAGTGACCATTGCCTTTTCCCTCTCCTCCTCCACCATTTGCTGTCTGCTCTTCGGCTCTTCTGGATCCCGCACGTCTTCTGAAGACGTCTCCTCAACCTGCTCCTTCTCCACGAGCTCTTTCACACCCATCGCTGCTCTTCTGACCATCTGAATCCTTGCTATTCTCGATTCAGAAGGCGTCGCATCGAAAATCTTGAAAAACGACGCCAAGAGCACGGCTTCCGGGTACGTCTTCTGATGGTTGACTTCTGAATCTTCCGACGTCTCCTGAATTTTCTCCAAAACTTCGGAAATCACGGATTTCGCCGAGAATTCCGTCAGAATCGTGGATTTCAGCATTTCCAGCCGGTCCAACGTCTTCAGAATCGCTTCCGTCTCCAGATGACAGATCCACGTGGCAATGACGTGAATGGCCGGCAGAAGTATCGATTGATTATCGATTTTTTGAAGGAAAACTTGGGTGAGCACACAGAAGTAGGTGATGAGGGTGTTGGCGGCGATTTGGAGTTGGCGGGTGTCGTTTTCTGGAAAGAAAGAGTTGGCCACGCCCATTTTTTGCAGTGTGCGGCAGGGGGTTTTGCAGAAGTATTATATTTATTGATTATATTGATTTTTGGCGGATTTTTTGGGTTTTTTGAAAATTTGAAGTGAAAATGTGTACAAAAGTCATAAAATGTGAAAAATCGTTCAGAAAATCGATAATTAAACAAAAAATTGAAAAAAAAAAATCAATAATTTACACGATTTTTCTGATTTCTTTCAAAATCTTTTGAAAATTTTAATAAATATTGATTTTTTCTGCAGAAAAATTGATCTTTTATTTGATTTTACAGTTATTTTCTAATAAAATCGCAAAAAACCAGTTTTACACTAAAAATCGATAAAATCTGCAAACACCCCACACCACAACTCTCAAAACAAAGCTACAGTAACCCGTACTCGAGAAATTGACTTGCACAGCGTAAATGAGCATTGTGGCGAGTTTGACCAACTGATCAGCAGTGAAATCAGTCTCCGGTTTGGAAAGTGAGGCAAACAAGAGTCCGAAAGCACGTTCTGATACACTGAAAAATTTCTAGTTGAAAATTTTTAGTTTCTGAATTCGGAGCACCTTTCAAAATGATCCATGCCAATTTTAGTGAGCACAATGCCGAAAACATCGCAAATATAAGAGACTGCTCTTCGATGAAGTTTCGCTTTGGATTGCTCCTGGAAGCTGGACAGAACATCGTCGACAATGCGGTCGCCGTCAGAGTTTTCCACTTTTTGGGTGACGGGGTGGATCCAGATCTGTGAAATTGGGATATTCGTGATCTCCATGAAAAATGGCGTTGATCGATACCCATATCGAGGTATTTTGAAAATTTGACTATATGGTCTAGTGGATAGTGGTGACGGCTATGAATCAGAAGGTCGCTGGTTCGAGTCCTCTTGCTGACCATTATTTTTTGCGTGTATTATTTACTAATATTAAACAGTTTTCAGTAACCAAATTCTGAATTTTTGAGTTTTTCTACAAAAACTCAGATATCTTAAGAACCAAAACGAATCTGAGAGTGATAATTATATCATCGTAATCTCCATTTGATTCCGCGTTGATTGATACCCATATCGACCAAATTTAAATTCTGACCCCATAGCCTAGTGGATAACAGCCTCGACTATCAATCAAAAGGTCTCTGGTTCAACCCCTCTTCCCTTCCAAACCCTTTTGCCTACCTGTTTAATCCGATTCATCTTCTTTTTCAACGTGGCCGCATCCATCTTCATCTTCCCGCACTCTTTATCCAATACCGGCTGATATTTATTGATTTTCTGTCGCATAGCATCCAATCGTTGCGTCAATCGATCACGAGCCGCTTCATAAGGATGTGAGCAAGCGAGAGCTCTGCACAGGTAGAAGAACTCATCGATGACTCGCTTCTGAAAGCGCGAAAATCAATAAAAAAGTGTGAGCCGCGACGTGACCGCGTCGCGCCCAATTGTTAGGTGGAAGATGGACATTTAGACACACAGAAAGAAGGGGGAGTTGGAGGAACAGAAGAGAAGACATCCCAAGCAGTGTTAGTTCATTTTTTACTTTCACCAGGCAATGAAAATGTGTGTGTTTGTCATGGGGTAAAATCGGCGGGTGGACTTTCCCAAAAGATAGTTTTATTGATTTGAAGGGGGAAAATCGATAATCGATAATTGACTTTTGTGAAATTTCAGGGAGTTTGGAGTGAATTTGAAGGAATCTTGAGGAAAAAAGTGTGAAAATATTGAATTTTCGATGAAATTATCGATTTTTGAAATTTTTTTCTTGTGTTTTCCTTTAAAAAGTACGAAAATGTGAAATTTTAGAGATTTTGGAGCGAAATTTTTCAAAAATTGTGAAACTATATTGATTTTTGATACAATATCGATGGTTTTTCATGAAATTATCGACTTTCTTTAAATTTTAAACGATTTTTTGATTTTTCTACATTTTTTTTACTAAAAAAGCATGAAACTGTCGAATTTCAGGGATTTTAGAGTGCAATTTTTGAAAATAGTGTGAAAAATATCGATTTTTCGATGAAATTATCGATTTTTATGAAAACTTTAATGTTTTTATTGATTTTTTACTCAAAAAATATGAAAATGTCAAATGTTAGAGATTTTGGAGCGAATTTACTGAAAATAGTGTGAAATATTGATTTTTCAATGTAAAAATCGATTTTCTTGAAAATTCGAGTGATTATTTCGGTGTAAATATCGATTTTCTAACAAAATTTCATGATTTCTATCGACTTTTTATCGATTTTTCTAAAAAACATTGAAAAATTTCGAAAAATATCTACAAATCGATGAAAAATCAATGAAATCGCTCAAATTTTCGAAAATCAATACATTATCGATTATCAATTCCCTCCACCACCAAACCAACTAAATTTCCCAAAAAAACTGTTAGCAAAAAAAGATCGATTTTCACACGATGAAAAACCACAGGAAGGGGGACTTCTAGCCAACCTGTCGTTGGGCGGACAACACGTCAACTGCGATGAGACGGGCTCGCCGAGCACTTCGATACAGCATCTGAATAGGCTATCCGATTTACCCCTGACTTTTGGCTTTTCGCGGATTTTCGAAATGGATTGGATTTATCGATTTTCTGGTGATTTTTTTGGAGGGGAAATACTCACTGAATAGTAGACGACGACGCCGAGTTGATTGTAGGGGTGGCCGGTGGAGGGCCACAGTTGCGCCGATTTCTGGTAGTAGCTGCAAGAATTTGGAGCGTGTTTTGAGGTAGAAAGGCGTTTTTTGACGCACTGGGGCGTGTTTTTGACATTCAAGAGCGTGTTTTGAGGTAGAAAGGCGTTTTTTGACGCATCGGAGCGTGTTTTCGACGCTCTAAATGCAAGAAAGCGTATTTTGACGCACAAGAGCGTGTTTTGACACATTAGAGCGTGTTTTAGCAAACAAACGCGTGTTTTGACGCACCACTTGCTAAAAAAGCGTTTTTTGACGCATGAAACAGTTTTTGGCGCACTAAACTTTAGAAAAGCGTGTTTTGACGCACAGGAGCGTGTTTTCACGCACCTTTTCGACACCTCATAATTCTCCGATCCATCAATCAGACTTTTGTAGCGATGAAGATCTCCCAGCGAAATCAGATGACGTGACAACGATTTCACAGCGGTCTGAACAAAAATTCACTATAATGCAAGTGCGCTCCACCGCCAAAACCCACTTTCTGCGTGGCATTTTCCAATTTCTGACTTCCAACCGGCACATGAATCATCTGCTCGACGAGCTCTTGCTCCGTCGGTGCTCCAGAAGGCCACGTGAGCACATCATCGAGTGACACGTGGAATTCAGTCTCGTAGTGTTTGACGAGCTGCTCGTAGAAGATGATTCCGTTGAGGAGCAGCTTTTGGAGCACAGCTCGGATTCGTTTCGAGTCGGGGTCAGCAGAATTGGCGCCAGAGCGAAGGGATTCGATCGACTGCAAATTATTGACTTTTTGGGAGGTTACGGTGTGTTTGGGGGTAATGCACACTTTCCAAACTACAGTAATCCTAAGTTTATTGATTTTTAGAGAAGAACATGGGAATTTGGTGAAAATTGGCGTTTTGATGACGAATAAAATGGGGTTTTATGCTTTTTTGGTGAAAAACATGTTTTCATCGATTTTTTGTAGTTTTTGGTGATTTTTGTATGAATTCGGGAGAATTTTTATCAAATTCACTGGCAAAATCATAGTTTTCAACGAAAAATGTCGGGAAAAACGTTTTTTTTTTAACATATTTATTGATAGAACATTGATGCAAACGCGCTCTATTGAACAAATCGGTCAAAACAACTAAAAACTAAGGTTTTTCGTTATTTTTTTCAACAAAATTGTTAAACTCCGTATCAATAAGTCGCTACTCAGGAAAATTGAAGTTTTGGCGCAAAATTTGAATTCAAAAAACTTTAAAAACCCAAATTTTTACCTTATAAAACGCCTGTCGGAACAACTTCTGCTCGAGACCCACTGTAAACGAGTAGATCACGTCGGGCATTATAATTCTCTCATAGATGCTCGCGAGCTCCAGGCTCAACTTTATCATCTTCTCGCCGGCGTTCACGTCTCGTTTTTTGACCCAACCCGCCAATTTTTCAATCTTTTCGCTGATTTCTCGCATTTCCAGTCCTTGATTTCTATCGATTTCTTCTTTCCGCCGCCTGTTCACCACTTCTCTGGGCACCATTTCTACGCTGAAACTGTCAATTGCAATGGAAAATCAATAAATCAATAAATCCCGATTGAAATAACTTGAAAAACCCGAAAAGCGGAGGTTAGCGTTAGGCAGAGAAGAGTTGTTACAGATTTGCACAATTTATTGATTTTTTAGTATTGATACTGGCGGTTTATACAATTAATGGGGGAAAATAATGGAAACTGAAAAGATTACATGAAAAGCACTGAAAACAGGGTTAACAAAGGCAATGAGATGATATTATTCGGAGATTATTAGGGTGATTAGGGTAATTAGGGTAATTATGGTGGTTATTAGAAGGGGGTAATTAGCAAATTAACACAGGAATGATAGCAGAGATCAGGGGAAGTGGAAACGTGAAACGGACGGACAATTCTCTACCTGCGCTTCTGGATTGCCTTCGTCAACTCGTCGGCTTTCGCTTGGGCGGATCGGTTCACTGGAAAAATTGAAAAATTGAAGGAAAATTGATTGAAAATCGTTGAAATTTGAACGAAAATTGAGGGAGAAAAGATTGAAAACTGCTGAAAAAGTTGCGAAAATGTGTGCCGCAATTTGCGAAATCGTGATTTTTTGGAGGGAATTTGAATTTCATCTTTTTGGGAGAAAATTTTTTTTTTGGTTTTTAAACCGATTTTTGCTTTAAAATTGTAAAAAACTGTGTTTTCAGTGAAATTTCAACAGGGATTTTGGAAATTAAAGCTAAAAATTGTTGGAAAATCATGAAAAAAAACAAATTTTTCGTGAATTTCAGAATCAAAACTTAAATTTTACATTTTTCGGACAAATTGGGTTGTTCAAGTAGGAATTTCTCCGTTGAATTTCATTAAAAAATGTGGAAAAATGTCAAAAAAGTTGTTGAGAAAAAAAAAACTAAAATTTGAATTTCTTTGCAAAAACGCGCGCCCTAACTTGCAACTTTTTTTGTAATTCTGCATATCATAATAAACCTCGCACTTTTGACATCAATTTCTCCTCAATTCCATTCCAATTCTCCAAAATTTTACCTCTCTCTTCTCTCGGCACAATCGAGATCCTTCCAGCCAACCGTCCCGAGCTCATGTGCTCCGTCGCATCGTACTGCGAGTCATCTCGATCATCGTGCTCTCCACGATACTTCCTCTCCGGTTTGCGAGAAGGTTGTCGAGCTCCAAACTCATTTTCGTTGCGTGGATTCTTCTGCACCCTCTGGTAGATGGCGCGTGGATTGTACGCCTTCACAGAAGACGTGACCGATGTAGGCGTGCGTTCTCCAGACCTGAGTTCATCTTCCACTTCTTCATTCTCTTCAGCGATGCTTCCACCGAACGACGACTCGCGGTCCGATTCATCACGGTGCTTCCGATTCCTCCGATTCTTCTTCCGTGGCGATGTGGAATTCCTCTCCTGGAGGTGAATCGGTGTCTTCTGCACTTCCGAATTCTCCTGGCTCTCGAGACGCTCCTCTTCATCCCGCTGCGCAAACTCATTCTCCACCTCCTGACTCCAGTCCATCGACGCGAAATTCTGCAGATTCTGGCACATCTCCTCGAAGCTGAACGTCGAGTTGATCGAGTTCAGCGAGTTCATCGAGTTCACCGACACCGAGTCGCAGTTCGTGTCGATGTGCAGTTGTCCGCCAGAAGACGTCGGCATTTCGGACTGCGTCGAGTTGATCGAGTCGTTGCGTCGGCGGCCTCCGGAAGGGCGTTTCGCTATTGCTCCGTCGCCACGCATCGAGGCGCGTTCGTTGAAATTGCGGTTCTGGAACGAGGATTTTGTATTTTTTGGTGTTTTTTAGGAATTGAAAAAGTAAAACTCACAAAGTGATCTCTTCTCGGATTCGGATTGTGATCCTTTTGATATCCATGATTCTGATAGTTATTCTGATGTCGTGGCGCTCCAGAATTCCGATTATTGGCGCGACTTCCATTGTACTCGGTGTAGCCGCCCTGGCGACGGGTGTCGTATAGGGATTGAGTAGAGTTCTGGAAGAATTCGAGTTGAGGAGCGTGGCGCACCGTAAATGAAAACGGTTCAATGGGGCGCGATTGCAGCGCACTTTTGCAATCAGCTTTTTTGTTCGATTTCGACGATTTTTAGGCTTTTTCGGTGTGATAAAGCTTTATAAATCAGTAAATTCAGAAATCTGATCCCATCACTTCGTGCAGAATTTTATGACAAATCGTTTGATATCAAAAAACAACTGTAACATCAAGAACTCGATGAACTAATGCAGGATTTCTATTCAAAACATTTCTGCAGCATGCACTGGAGCGTGTTCTGACGCACTTCTTCTCTAGTATGCGTGTTTTGACGCACTACAAAGCATAAGGATCTTGCTTTGACGCACCTAGAACGTGTTCTGACGCACTATCTCCAAGAAAAGCCTATTCCAACCCCTAAAAAACTCACATAAGAAGATCCTCCATCTCTCCTATCATGCTGACTATATCCTCCTCGCTCGAACCGATTCTTTCCCCGCTCATTCATCGCATTCGCATCCGGAGTGGTGCTCCCGGAGCCGCCGCGCGACGTCACACTGTCCGTGTCGTTGCTACGTCTTCTGTTGACGCCAGAAGACGTCGGCGTGGTGACCGTCTCGGGCCGCGGCGGCTTCTCGTCGTTCGCCAGGCTCTTTGTGCTCGCCGCGTTGCGGAGCATGCCGGGCCGGTAGATTTGGATTTCGGGACGCGGTTTTCGCTGCTTTGTCGTTGTGTCTCCGTTCATAATTCTGAAGCAGATACTGATTATTATTGATTATCTCCATTTGATTATAAGATAGGTGAAGCGAAGAAAATCGATAAAATTAGGTTATCAGGGTAGGGGGGGGAGGAGTGTGAGCATACGAGCACAAAGACACAACTAATTCTGTTTGTACTTTTGGAGGTCTCCCTCTCTCTCTTTGATCAAACATTCGACAAGGAGATAAGAAGGAAGAATGGAGAAGCGATTTTTGTAAACGTTGTGACAATGTTTGTTCACTGAAACTTTCGCGTAACTTATACCCTCTCTTTCGCTAGCGGAGGAGATAAAACGGTTTTATGTCGCTATCACATGAGATCAGAAAAAGTTGGGATAAAAGATGGTCAGTTTTGTATTGATTGAGCTGATCTTTACTTTTATTTCACTGATAGAGTTGAAGGGAAGACGAAAATGAGCTCAGATTCAGTTAATTTCATCTAGTTATAGTTAATTTCAGCTAATTTCAGCCAATTTTCCTATCAAAATTCTTTCTCCACTCAACTAGCTTTTACTACAAAGTGGTCACTGATTGTTTTGTTTCCCCTATCATCATCAATATACGATATCAACAAAAAGTCGAGGCAAAAAACGAAGGGAAAAAGAAAAAGAGAGAGAAACGTGCATTGTAACAAGAAGAACCTCACTCGATGTTTCCCCCGCCGTCTCTCCATTCCGCACACTATTTCGCCCATCATGTGAGATGTGGAGAGACGCAGACGGTGAAAAGAGCGCTGGTGGGCAGGGTGGTAGTGTGTACGCAATTGTGCGTGCGGGTCATGCAGGTGGTGGTGGGGAAGGATTAGAGGGGGTAATTACTGTGGAACAGATGGAGCACTATTGCTATTGCGGAATTGCTTTTTGATTGGAATTTTATAGAGTTGTTAACTTTTATCTAAGTGTGAGCAATTTTTTCCTAGTTTGAAGCGAACTGAGCCCGAGCATAGAAAACTCAAAAGAGCCAGGTTCTTTTTGATTTCCATGAAATGGGTTCAACTGACAAAATATAGATACCAATTGATAGCTCCAGCAAATTTGAGAGTGAAGGAGCAATTTTATCAATTTTGACCTATCATAGCTCCGCCCCTTTTTGCTCTTTTTGTCTGAAATTTTTTGGAGTTATTCATTGATATCAAAGCAACAAGTTGTCAGTTGAGCACTTTCACTAAAAATCAAAAAGAACCAAGATATTTTGAGATTTCCAAAGCTCACTCTGAAAAACTAAAATCTCATAGTTAGAGTAAGGTTCAGATAACTGAAAATATCATGGTTGTTTTTGATTTTCATGAAAAGTGATCAACTGACAAATTGTAGCTCTGATAATGATTAGTAACTCCAGAAAAATTCAGACAAAAAGAGTAAAAAAGGGTGTAGTTATAAGGACTCCAAATTACAGAATTTCAACTTTTGATTTTCCCGTGCTTATGTTCAACCTAACATAACTCCACCTCATTTGTTCTTTTCGTCTGAAAATTTCTGGAGTTACTGATTAACACTAGAGCAACAAATTGCTAGTTGAACAAAGGTCCTGAAAATCAAAAAGAACCAAGATATTTTGAAATTTCCAAAGCTCACTCTGAAAAACTCAAATCTCACACTGATCAGAAAACTGGAAACAACACTGTTCTTTTTAATTTTCATGAAAACTATGCAACTGACCAATTATAGATCTGATACTGATTGGTAACTCCACAAAATGTCAGACAAAAAGAGCAAAATTGGGCGGAGTTACAATAGTTCTAAATTGACGAAAAGCGGTAATGACTAGAAAACAGAAAATAACTCCTCTTTTTAATTATCAAAGGAAGTGATCAATTGACAAAACTTCCTCTGATATCAATGTGTATCTCCAGCAAATTTCAAACAAAAATACCACTTCTGGGCGGAGTTACGACCTGATAACCCAAAAGCAATTCACGATACATCTGAATAGTTGACAGAATCTTTGAATGACCATCTCTATCACCAGACGAATGTCTAATTACTGACAATTCTCTCACACATTCCCTTTAAAGTGAGATAAAATGCATCCATTAAAGGGGTGTGTTGACCCGAATTCAGAAACATCATTCATTCATTGAGTAGCCACCCGTAGCATCGTACAAAAAGGGACGAAAAAGTTAATAATCATGGGGGGAAGAGAAAGGGACACGAAGAAGGTTGGGAGGGAACCCTGAAGACCCGCGAAGGCGGAAAAACATGACGGGGAAGTGGGTGTGGAAGGGAAAAAAGCGAAAATGGTACCGGTAACAGTTACATCGGGAGACTGGGGGGTAAAACTCTGAGTGGGTATTTACAGAAAACATGATAGGCTTGGAGTCGAATTATCACCGGGAGGAGAGAATGGCTTGTATAGGGATACAAAGGGTTCCCTTTTGGAAAGGGAATTCAGTTTGTCGTGGAGAAAGGGTCTTGAGATGAGAAAATACCTATAAAGTTTGCGAATAAGGAGGAGATCAAAGTCAGAGTTCAGAAGTGCACGGGTCTTGTGAAAAGTGCACGTGTGCTCTGTCCAGCTCTTGCTCATTGTGCACCGTTTCGAAGGATGTTTGACTCCTGAAATTCATTTTTAGAATCATTATGAATTATCAGTTTGGGAGGAGGAGAAAATGTTATCCAGAACCAGGAAAAACCCTAAAAACTTTTCAAAAAGTCACATTCTTCATCCAAACATACTGACGAAAAGTCAGGCGAAGGCGCGGATCGCCAACTTGGCCAGCGAAGGCTAATTAATTAATTAATCATTATTAATTATCATTAACTATCAGTTAATAATAACTAAAGAAGTATTGCTCACCTTAACGAAGCCGAACTGGCGCTCGATTGACACGTGGAAGTTCTCGATTGGAAGCCTGAAGAGGCCGCCGTTTTGTCGCTGTTATAGTCGGATGACTTGTCGCGGGAGGAGTTGGTGGACTGGAATATGGGATATTGGAGGTGGTAAAGCAGATGATTGTGGTTGTTTTAAGATAAAAATCAAGTTTCTAGGATCATTTTGAAAGGAGTTACAGTTGATTGAAAGGAGAGTAAAGGGGAGGATAGGAAGTAGGTCTCACGGAAAAGGGTATATCTTGATTGTCAGAATCATAGGTAAAAATTGAGCTTATTACAGTTTTAGAGCAACACATTCTCTATCTATTGATATTAAAACCAGTTCGTTAGCTAAACTATGAAAAAAATTACGATCTATAAAAGTTTTGACAAGATTTCTGACCTGTTAATAGCATGGGTCAGAAAAACGTTGGAATTGGACTTCGTATTTCAGATGAAGTTCCGGATTTTTGAAATGTTATAAAACATAGAATCGTCTATCCATTGATACTAAAATAATTTTTCTAGCTCAACTATGAACGAAGTTACAATCTTCTAAAAATTTGACACTATGTTTGACATTATTATAGTTTGGTTCACAAACTTTGACTTCCCGATTCAAAGGATCTGTTTAAGTCTTTTATTGTTATCATTCTATATAAAACAAAAAATTCTCTATCTATTGATACTAAAATCACTCCACCAGCTCTGTCATGAGCAAAGTTATGATCTGGCAAAGTTACAACAAAATTCTTACTTTTTTTTCAAAACTCTACAGTTTCTCTACATCTTTATGACTTTTCCTGATTCCCTACACCCCTATCTCAACAAGAAAACCCCCATTCCCAAACTCACACTAGCCCCGAACGCTCCAACATGAACACCATGCAACGCGGGTCCCACAGTGCTCAACTTCTTCCACTTGGGCCCCACGTGCTCGTCCAAATCGGCATCCAGGAACGTGGAGAGCGTGTAGATCCTCCAGTGCTCACAGATGCCGAGTCCCAGTCCACAAAGGACGCAGAGGATGCCCATGGCGAAAATGAGGTAGAAGCAGAAGGAGAAAGTCGCCGTCAGGTCCACCCGTTCCAGGTTCTCGCCGGTGAATGCGATGCGGAGTTCGCAAGGGCTCAGGAGGAGGTAGACGAGGCAGGCGATGAGACACGAGATGCCCGTGGCGAGGATGCTCTGGAAAGAGTGAGTTTTGGAAGCGTTGGTGGAGTGAAAGGAAGATAGTGAAAGTGGAGGTACAGAGTGGGGTATCTGTAGAAGGGTATATCTCGGCTCACAGAAATTCTAGGAACTTGATTTTAAGCTCAAAATGTGGAAAAAAGCTGGCTACTGCTGTTTGGAGCATTTGATTTTCTGTATTTTGATAGTAAATTCAAGGTTCTAGCATTTTTGTGAGCGGAGATATCGAACTCCCAAAACTGACTATCGAAAAGCTTCATAGCTGGGTTCACATAAACGCTAAAAAATTGATTTTAGGCTCAAAATGTGGAAAATAATCTGTTCTAGCTGTTTAAAGCAACAAATTTTCAATGTTTTGATAGTAGAACCATGTTTCTAGCGCTTTTGTGAGTCGAGATATTGTACTTTCAATTTTCACTATTGGAAAAATTCGGAAGATCATAACTCGGTTCATAGAAACGCTAGAAACTTGATTTTACATTCAAAGTGTAGGGAATAACCCGCTTTAATTGTTTAAAGCAGCTAATTCTTCACATTTTGATAGTAAAACCAAGTTTCTACCACTTTTTAGAGCCCAGATATGACCCTTCAAAGCCTCCCTATTCCAAACAGCTCATCCCCACTTCTCTCCTCCAACCCATCTAACTATCCCATTCTATTCTCCCACACCTCTTCTCATCCGAACCCACCTTATAAGCATAATGGGGCAACAAAAAGAGCAAAACGATGCTCAAGCACCAGCAGGCGAACGCAAACCAGACGGCCGCATTGGTGTAGTGTCCGGCGACTCGGTAGTGTCTTCCCCAGTCGAACGCATCCTGGTTCAGTGAGAAGTACTCGAGCACCGAGAGCATAGGATAAGGCAGTCCGTGCTCCAGGCCATGCCGGAGGGCCTCCGCCATCGACGAGATGCCGGAGATGTCGAAGCCCTCGTTGTAGTACAACTGCGTCATGTCGATCCCTGGGAGCACGTCATTCGAGCTCACTAGTCGCTCATCTGAATTCAACATCATTATAAGATCATCTTCATAGAGTCTTCGGAGCTTACATTTCAACGTCACATTGACCTTCTGAAGTCCGATCTCCACGCCGATCTTGGCCAGTATCCGCTCATTGGAATGAGCTCTGAACTGGGTGTAGATCATCTGTGAGCCGGATGCCCAACAGGGAAGGTATTGGGATGCTGGAATAGAATGGGTGGATGGTGCAAAAGATAACTGTAGGGGGGAGGGGTCGAACTGGGATGTTTTGGAAATTTTCAATTTTGACGATTTTTCTGGATTTTGGTGCAGTTGGATAGCAAATTTGATTCTGATCAGAAAAGTCTCTTGTAGCACTTCTTGAGAATTACGTTGAAGCAGTGAAAATCGCGTTTCAAAATTTTTGAGTTCTCCTTGCGCCTTTGAAATTACAGGATTACGGTACCTCAACTTTAAAACTGTTGTAAAACCGTCAGTTTTAAAGCTATCAGGCTCAAATTTTCAGGATATACACAACTTTTCCTCCTCTATCCAATGAACACAAAAGTAACATACCAATAAGAGAAGCACCAACTATTAACATGAGCACATATGTCACAGTGGTGATGACTCGTTTCCTCCGCACTCCCGGCAGTATCAAAATGTAGGCGATAAATGGGATGAGGAATACAGAGAATATCTGGAAGAATATTAACGTCATCTAAAAAACTAAAATAGAATAAAGGCATACCACAAAAGCGTGCATATTAAAGTTGGGAATAGTGGCATTTGGGTAGTCAGAAGGCCTCGGATTTCCGCCGAACCACAGCATCTCTCTGGTTTAACTTTGGTTGTTTCGTTTCGGATAGTATTCGTCTGAAACGAGAAACTGAGTCTCAATTGAGAGCCCGCCGAGTTTATATAAAGTAAATAAAAGTGGGCGGAGCCATGGAAAAGGTAAACTATATGTTGATGATGTGTTTTCCTTATCAGTAAGTAAGGTTTAAAGAGGAGCTCAAAAACAAGTCGAGGAAGGGGTAAATAATAACAAAGGTACGTGAAAAATGGGAAAAAGTTTGTACTGAAAACAGCTATTGACATGGGTGGGAGGGTTTTTTTTTGGAGAATGAGAAAAGAAGGAAGTTGATGAGCAAACACGCATCGAAAATAGGTTGCAGGGCGTGTGAAAAACCGGAAAGAGAGAGAGAGTTCAGTTATATTTGACGGGCAAATATTTGGAAATTGACAAGTTGCGGCTTCTTTTGATTGAGATCTTCTAATGAGTAGGAGATTAGTTTAAGGTTATGGAAAAAAAGTGTGAAAAAATGAGGAAAAAGTTTTTTTTTTGAAATTTTTTGAGCTCCGAAAAATTTTGAAAAATTTTTCTCAAAACTTTTTTATTTTTATATCATTAGATAGCAAATTAAATTCTGATCAAAAAAGTCTCTTGGTGCATTCCATAAAAATAGCGTTGAACACCTGAAAATCGCATTTTTCGCTTTGAAACTGTGCCATGCGCCTTTAAATTTACAAGTTACTGTAGGTCCCCATTAAAACGGCCGCAGAACCGTCAATTTTGCAGATTTTGAGCTTAAAATTTTTGACTATCCTGTTGACAAAGTGTTTTTTAAGATGAGCAAAAATTTTGAGTTTTTGAACAAAAAATTTTTTTTTCGAAAATTTTTGAAAATTTTTGAAAATTTTTCAATTTTTATACCATTCAATAGCAAATTTTCCACTGATCAAAAAGTTCTCTTGACACATCTCATAAAAACCACGTTTAACCCAAGAAAAACGCATTTTTCAAATTAAAATTATGTCATGCGCCTTTAAATTTACAAGTTACTGTAGCTCCACACTAAAACCTCCACAAAACCCTTAGTTTTGCAGTTTTCAAGTTGAAATTTTTAGAGCATCTTCCTGAACTTCTCCTCTATCGATTACCATCAAAATCTAGTCACCGAACCCCCCACCGAACCGTATTCGCCCCCAATCAGTTATCAGAAAAAGAACGAAACGCAAAACAAACACAGTCTCTCTCTCGCTATGGTGATGCGCGATGGCAAAAAAGCGAAAGTTAGCGGCAGGGGCAGGGCGAGAGAGCACGCGAGACGGAGAGACGCAGACGTTTTGTAATAAAAAGGTCAAAGCTATCAGTAGGCGTCGGTGGCACTAACGACGTTGGAAGATTGGAAATACACCACCTTTTGTTTTGATTTTCTCTCATTCCTCTTCAAGATGATGATGGAGGGGAACAATATAATGGACTGTGAAGCTGGTAAAAACCACTACAGCCATCGGAGAGAGAGAGGGGCATTGTGTACTTGAAACTCATCGTTTTAGACTTTTTTCTACTTTTTGAAATTTTTATACTTTCATTATATAGAGAGTTTTGTACTGATTAGAAAAGTCTCTTGGCACTTTTTTTGAAAACCACGATGAAGTAATGAAAAACGTGTTTGAACGTGTGAGAGTGAGCTATGCGCCTTTAAATTTAGGAGTTACTGTAGCTCAGCACTAAAAGTAGCGTATATCCCTCAGTTTTGAAGGTTTTGAGCTCAAATTCGGAGGAATGCTAAAAAATGGTATGTTCTTTCTATTTATTAAAAATCAAAATTTTTCTAATAAACTTTTTTTTTTAAACTGGAAATTTTCAAAAATTGACAGATTTTCTTGATTTTTATACAGTTGAATAGCAAATTTTCGCTGATCAAAAAACTCTCTTGGTACTTTTTATGAAAACCACGATAGACTACAGAAAAACGCGTTTAAAGTTGGAAGAGTTAGCTATGCGCCTTTAAAGTTGCAAGTTACTATAGTTCAAACTTAAATGTAGCGTAATGAGCTTAGTTTTGAAGATTTTGAGCTCAAACTTTGTGAGAAGAAAGGAAAACGTTTGTTTTATCGATTGGTGAAGTAATTTCAAAAATTTGAAAAAATTGAAAGTTTTCGAAAAAAAATTTTTTTTCAAATTTTCATAAAATCCCTACTTTCTTAGTATCATTTGATAGCAAATTTCCCGCTGATCAAAAAAGTCTCTTGCCACTTCCCCCAAAAATCCCATCTAACCCCTCAAAATCGCATTTTTCTCCATGCCAATCAGTTAATGCGCCTTTAAAGTTACAGTACCTCTCCATTTCAAAACTTGAAAACAGCAAAATAGTGAACCATCAGAGTACGACGACGTCTCTTCAGAATTCAGAATTCAGATGCGCGTCGTATCTGTTGTTTCAAATCTCTTGTTACCATCTATCTCAAATCGGTTCCACTACCTCAACATGTGTCGCGAAAAAACAGAAGACACATCGAGAGAGAAACACAGAATTTCAGCTCAAATTTGACAGATTCCAATCTCTTATCTGTCTCTCCGTTTCGCATTCCGTTTTCGGCAAGACGACCCGAAGACCCGAAGACGTCACCACCTTCAAGGTCGTCGACATCTTCCCGGAAGTGGGTCACTAACTCGGTAAGCTCCTTACTTGGTAGTACAAAGGCGTCAATATTTGGAAGGAGAGGTCAGACTAGACTGAGCAAACTCAAACAAACAAATCGCCCCCACCGGGTAAAGATCGCAGTGACGTGGCGGGACACCCGCGCAACTTTTAGGTGCAAGAATTTATGGAATGGCACGTGGCATGCAAGTTGGAAGTGATCTGGTAGTGAGTGGAGTTGGGGGAGATGGGGGAGATGGAGGGAGATGGAGGGAAAGGATGGGTAGGGGATGAGGTGCTAGTAGTAGTAGTCGTGAAGGGAATTGAGGGAGTTGATTCTGGGGCTAGGTAAGTATAGGAGTATAGAATCAGTAGAGAAAGAAGAGAAAGTAAAAACAGAACACGGACCTGTTGGCTATAGCCTGGATCTTCTAGTACTGATTCTGATAGCCAAGGTAAACATAGAGATGGAATGAGGTACTGGAACCTCACATCAGCATATGAAACTCATAGTACTAATCTTGAGATCAACACATGTACATAAACATAGCTACTAGAGCACTAATCTAGAACTTGGACCTAGAACCTGTACCTGAACCTGAAGCACACTTCCAATCTATTCACCTAGTGAGGATCCTGTACTACTATAAAGATCTAGAGCACAGAGATAGTAGTTTACTAGTAATTTTGAAGTCTAGGTACCAGAAAACTGACCTAGGACATGATCCCGAAGCTCTCTTTTTAATCCTAGTACTGGTTATCTATGGAAGATCCTGTACTGCTAGGAAGATCTAGGATACCACTACAGGAGAAAAGTTCCTATGAGGTACTGGGATTCAACAGTTAGAGGTAGAAGTTAAGAATTAGCATCTATATGAAATCTTTGGTACTAGAACACTAACCTGTACCTGGATCCTCAGCACGCTTTTCAATCCTAGTACTGGTTTAACTATGGAAGATTCTGAACTGATATAAAGATCTAGGGCATAAAGATAGGGATTTTACATGAGGTAGTGGTAGCTAACATTTTGGTAGAAGCTAGAATTCAGGGACCTAGACCCTAGAATAGTCACCTAGAACTGGTACCTTGGTCGTAGCTGATACCTAGACGGATTACTGCTTTATACAGATCTAGGTACTACAAGTAAACCTATTGATTTTCACCGTTCCAAAACCGACTACTAGAGAAAATACCAAGATTCCAAAGCAAAATTCTAGTACCTGAAATTTCTGAGCCTACTTGTACTAGTTGAGATCTACCTTAGACCCGGACCCTATCAAGATCCAAACTTTCGGGTTCACCTTAAGATACCTAGGATGTTGACAAAACACCCAGCCTAGTACAGATCAAATCTACCTAGATGCCGCTCTGTGAAGGCCATGCACTTTGTGGAGATCTAGGACAAACTATGGCTAGAAATCTAGATCCTAACATGTACTAGTCCTGCTCTTCCTATGATTTACCTATGAAATGGACTAGTACAGAAAGAGCTAGTATTGATAACATGTACCTAAGTCTCCTAGGACCCAGAAAATGAGGATAGAACTGCAAAGAACATCGCGATTTGAAAAATCAGATAACCAAGAAAATAACAAAAAGATCTGTTCAGCGAACTATGATGACCTGCAAGTACCTACATGGTAGCAAATTCTTTCTTACTCTCTAGTCAAGGAGGGTGCCAGAGAAAACAACAACAGAGACGCAGACACTAGAAATCCAAAATTCCTCCATTCAACAAACAGTTCAAATGGTTTTATCAAAGACGCAAACAGAACTTTCGACCTCGGATGATTTCTGATCGGTTTCGCGCCATCGGCACATCGGTCACTCATTAGCAACGACGACGAATTTTCGAAATTCTTTCGCCTCGTCTTCTTTTTGTGAATGAGTGATTCAACGTCTTCAAGATGGGGAACACGAAACGGTAGAGCAAAACCCGGAAGTAACCTAGTAACCCTTGAAGGTATGTAAAGGGAGATAGATAGAGAGAGAGAGAGTGATATGATATGAGAAGACGACGTAAAACTGAATCGCCACCAAGAAAAAAGAGAGAAGGAGACACAGAAGTGGTGGGGATAAACAGTTTATTTCCTGTCTACGACCTTCACAACTTTCTGTTACTTTCTAGGAGCTAACCTAAGTTCAGGTACTAGACTTTCTAGTACTGAAAATTCTACTACTAGAATCTCTGGTACTAGACTATCATAGGTTAGCATAGAATAGAACATTGAAGTGACCAAACAAACTTGTTGGCACCCTAAATTGACACCCTCCCGCCATAAAACCAAACCCAACTATAAAAAAGGAGGCGATCGATCGTGTGTCCGAACTGATAGCTGAGAAGCGGTAAAAAGAGAGAAGCGGTCGCATCTTTCGCTTCCTCTTTCTCTCATCCTCATCAAATTGCGCAATTCGAATGTACTGCCCGATTCGGAACATTTGTTCGCCTTTTTCCTTTTGCAAGTTGAGAGGAGAGAGGCATTTTTTGGGAAAGTTGTTAGGTTTGATAATTTCGAGATGGCCTAACTTGGCTCATAAAAGTGCTAGAAAGTTGGTTTTAGGCTCAAAATGCTTGAAATTTTTAGCTTTTGTGATATAGCAGGTTGAATTTGCAAAAATTTGATAGTAAAATCGTTTTTGTAGCTTTTTTCTGAGCCGAGATATGCTCATTCAAAAAATCAAACCACCAAAATTTCTAGGAACATTGTTCTTAACTCAAAATCAAAACATTACGAATATTCATATTTTATGTTGTAAAACTTCAAATTATGCACATTTTGATAGTAAAATCATCTTTCTAGCTCTTTTCTGAGCCGAGTTATGCTCTTCCGAAAAATCAATATTTCCAATTTTCAAAGGTGCATAACTTGGCTCATAAAAGTGCTAGAAAGTTGGTTTTAGGCTTGAAATGTACAAAATGTTTAATTCTTGTAATTTAAAACGTTAAATTATCTACATTTTGATAGTAAAATCAAGTTTTTAGCACTTTTCTGAGCCCACTTATGCTCATTTCAAAACTCAATTTTTCAACTTTTTGGAGGACCATAACTTGGCTCAGAATTGTGCTAGAAACTTGATTTTACATTCAGAATGTTGCAAATTATCATATTTCATGTTGTAAAACTCTAAATTGTGCACATTTTAATAGTAAAATCATTTTTCTATCATTTTTCTGAGCCGAGTTACAGTCAATGAAAGTAAAGGGACGAGACGGTTTATTTAAAAGAGCATAACTTTGCTCCAAATTATAATAGGGGAATGATTTTTATATCAAAGTAGAGCTCGGCCAATGAACTGTATGAAAATCACAAAACTTAAAAAAGGTGAACATGGAGAAGAGTTCAGTGAGCCGAGTTTTGCTCACTCTAAAAAAATTCAAAACCAAACTTTCTAGAACTCTAAATTTTAACTAAAAATCCAGACAATCTACTCTTCTACAAGTCTATACTATTCGAAAATGCTCCAAAACCACACACCGTTGACTATAACGAAAAACACGCGAAAACATAATAACAAACACCTCCAGGAGCCGATTATAAACACACTTGTTATCAGTGAAGAAAAGTTCAGAGCAAATAACTAAAATTGCACAAAGTTGAGTCACTTTTCCGTAATTTTTAGTTTTCTCACACTAAAAGGAAGTGCAGGAAGGATCAGTCATTGGAAATTATAAAGTTAAAGGAGGAAAGTAAACTCTGAAAAAAGGAAAAAAGAAACAGAGAGAGAGGAGGGGAAACAGGAATTATGATTATGACGGGAGAAAATGAAAAAGCGAACAGATCGATGGGCTTTCACCCCTCTGATCCTATGGGTGTGGCTGGAGTCAGCCGGAGTTCAGCCGGAGTGCAGCCGGAGTACAGCCGGAGTTCAGCCGGAGTGGAAAAAAGCAGGATGAGAGTGAGGATGGGAGAGATAAAGGAAGATAGAGGTAAAATTTGTGAAATTGGGGTGGTCGAAGTTCAGCCGGAGTTCAGCTGGAGTGCAGCCGGAGTCCAGAAAAAGTCCAAAAAACAAAATGAGAGAGATAATGGGAAAGATAGAGGGAGGTTGAGCTTAAGTTTGTAAAAATTGGCTAGCCGGAGTGCAGCCGGATGCAGCCGGAGTACAGCCGGAGTACAGCCGGAGTCTAGGCAAAGTTCAAAAGGCAAAATTAGAGTGGTAAAGGAAGAAAAAGCTCAAATTTTGTAAAAATGGGCTAGCCGGAGTACAGCCGGAGTGCAGCCGGAGTGCAGCCGGAGTGCAGCCGATCTCCAAAAATCATTCAAAAATGATGACCACATCCAGAATAGCACTAAATCTCATCAAAACCAATGACCGGTCTCTAACCGAAGTCAGCCGGAGTTCAGCCGGAGTTCAGCCGTTTTCACCTGAAAAAATTACTATATTTTTCAAAAAATCACTAAAAAAAGAAGAAAAAACGGTTTTTTAACGTTCAGAAGACAGAAGCGGTCATAAAATTTTAAAGAGAAAGTTGAAAAGTGGAAGAGTAAACAATGGTCAAAAAAGTTGCGAAAAAGTTGCGAAAAAGTAGGAATTAGAGTAAGTGAAAAGTCGAGTTGCCACTCAATATGTATGTCAATGTATGAGAAAAAAGCGAAAAAGCGTACAGATGCCCAAATTTACACTGTATCAAGCGAGAGGAAAGAGACGCAGAGAGTCGGTTTTGGTTCTTCTTTCCTTCCGACTGTGTAATATTCCCACACAACCACTACTTTTTAGACCGGCGGGTTTGGGGGGAGTTAAAAAGAGCTGAAGTTACTTATTAAGGAAGGTATAGGGAAGGGGAAGGGGAGTATAGGTAGAGATAGGATAGGGATATGGGGAAGGGTTAGTATAGAATAGAATTTGTTGGGTTTCTAGTGATGTTTAGGATCTAGGGATATGTATTCTAGGGTCTAGAAGATCAGTACATAAGTATATATGAGATCAATCATCTAACTATAGATCCTGACCTAACTATGACCTATCCTAGGCTTTGGTACTAAAAATTGTTGTAGTGGTAGAACAAGTACTGATCTAATTTATGATTATCTAGTTAGGTTTGTTCGGTTCATAGGTAATGAGCTAACTATAAGTACATGAATAGTAAAGGATCTATCCTATATAAGTTCTGGTACCATCAAAATCTTACTATGAAAAATTCAAGTACAGAAACTGGACAAGTACAGAAACCTAACTATGACTTGACTATAAACCTAGGTATGAATCTATGTACAGGGTGCGCAATAATAATTGCAACGGATTCAAAGCATCATAACTTTGCGAAAAATTCAAAAATCCCTTAGATATCATGACATATATAACTTCAGATGCTATTAATTCTAAATAAGTCAAAAGTTTTCCAAAAGACCTCCTTGCGCCTTGATGGCAGCCTTCAGACGCTTCGGTTATGCCATCATGACGTCACGCAGGCATTTTCAAATGTTTCGTCGCAGGTCTTCTGGAGAACTGCCTTCAGAGCGATTACACTTGGATAGTTTTTTGTGCAAACTCTATGGGTCAAATCTCCACACACTTAATTTTCCATAGGGTTCAAGTTTGGGGAGTGAGCGAGCCGTTTCTGAAAGGTGTTGAACCCCAAAAACCAGCGTGAGCGCTACTCATGAGTTTCTTTGGCGCTGTGAGCAGGAGTTCCGTTCTTTTGGGACACCCATTGTTGATTTTATAATGTGAAATGTACCACAGAAGCACCTCGTTTTTTATTTCGCATCTGAATCATAATTTTCGCTTCTAAATCAACGGTAATCAGTGGAGCTTCACCATTTTCGGTGATTACAGAAAACAGCCTCACAGAAACAGGATGAGAAGTCGTAATCAGAATTGTTCCTTTCTGACAGACTGATTGAATGTCCTTGTCTAACATTCTGTGGTTTTAGCCGTTTTCGTTAGCTCCAACTGAAAATATCTTCTTATCAGTGAAGAGTCCTCATGTATTGCTTGAACGCGTGACTCGGCCAAAGGAATCGCGATTTTTTGAGTCCTAGTTCTTTGTTTTCATCAGACAGAAATGCTCGTGTGTAAATTTATATAGCTTGAGACCCAGTTTCTTCATGACGATGCTTCGTATCGAACTTTCGGGGATTTTGAATCTAGTAGCAAGCTTTTCATGCTCCATTCCGAATTCGGCTTGATTCTCTTTCGAACCGCTCGAACGACCCGTTCAGTAGGAACAGAAACCCGATAACCCGTTCTATAATGGTCCTTATCAATCCAGACAGATTTGAACCAATTACCATTTCAATGAACGGGTACGTGGAGCAAACGGAGCATTTTAGTGAATGGCACTTTTGCTTGAAAATCTCACTGATGTGGGTACGGGATGGAAAAGCGGCCACCATTTTCTTCAAACACAACATTGAAAGACGAAAATTGGTAGAACTATATAAAATTACGCGCTTTTTTTGAAAAACAAAACAAAAATTGGATCCGCACCGTGTGGATCCACAAAACCGTACGCAAAGTTACGTTGCAATAATTATTGCGCACCCTGTAAGATCTATAAGGTGCCTTGACACTTATTAGGTAAAAATAGGTATCCAGTATAGAATCAATGTATCCTAACAATTTTACTACACCAGGTTCTAGTACAGGAAACTGGGACTTAACTATGACCTATGTAAGATGTATTGAAAGTTACCTAAATCAGGAACCTAGTATAGAAACTGTGATCTACTCTAACTATAAGCTATCAAGATCCTAGTGAACCTACAGTGGAGTTTACTATGATTTTCATAGATCTGGATTCTAGTAGGTCAAATTCAAGTACCTGAAAATTTTACTAAAAACTAGTGAATCCCTATTTATATTCAATACTGGTACTTTTTACTTGAATCGGAGTTCTGACCTAGCCTATCTACAACAACTCAAAATTCAGAACCTAACACATCCTCTACTTTCATTATCACCCTATGATCTACCTCTGACATGCGCCAATATCTGCCAACTACACTCACTCAATACATACACAGACACATCAAACGAAACCAATTTGGGAACGGCAAACCACTCATCCGCCACTCTCACTCTTTGCCATATCTAATTGGCAACATGGCCCAGATCGAAATCTCGTACTTTGAAGCCCCGAATCCAGTTCTACTTCCTAAAGGAAGGTCAAAAAATCTCTCCACGGTGCGATTTTCCGGTCGCTGCCGTTCCCTCACGATCCAATTAAGCCCCCCGAGAATGGCATTGAGAAGTTGCCGCGCGGAAGACGACGTCATCTCGTTCCGCTGTGGGAGACTGACACAAAGTCACCGACACTTATCAGCGTGAGGGCGCGATTGTTGCAAATTTGGCTTTTTGGTAGAAATGAGGTGGATTCCCAGCGAAAATAGAGAAATTCGGTGGTTTTAATGGTAGAAATGTGATAAACTACACAAAATATAGTAGGCAAAACGAAAAAATCGCACCCGGACTCGAACCCCCGACCTTCTGATTCAAAGCCGTCAGCACTATCCACTAGGCCACAAAGTCAAAATTTTAAAACTCCTTGATATGGGTATCAATCAACGCAGAATTTCATGAAGATCACGAATATATAGCTTTCGTTAGGGTAGAGCCAAGAATAACAAAAATATCGACAAAAAGGTGATTTTGAGCCAATTTTCGAGAAAAATCCAGTGTTTTCCAGTTTTCTAGCGTATTTCTTACTTTTAAAGCAGTTTTCACTACAAAAACTCATGGGCAAAAAGAAAAAATCGCACTCGGACTCGAACCCCTGACTTTCTGATTCATGGCCGTCAGCACTATCCACTAGGCCATCGGGGTCAAAATTTAAAACCCCTT
Organism: Caenorhabditis imperialis; assembly: GCA_963572205.1. Taxonomy (NCBI): domain Eukaryota; kingdom Metazoa; phylum Nematoda; class Chromadorea; order Rhabditida; family Rhabditidae; genus Caenorhabditis; species Caenorhabditis imperialis. The sequence goes on from OY751541.1 coordinate 2,901,709, forward strand.
GATATGGGTATCAATCAACGCGGAATTTTATGAAGATTACGAATATAAAACTCAAACTTGATAAAACTCAAAAACAAATTAAAAATTCGAATCTTTCCACAAAAAACAGGTGAAAAACAGTGATCCAAAGCCAAAAAAACCAAGCGAAACGCGAGAAACCAGTAGGCTTTTTCGCGCTTCGCAAGGAACAAATAAAAGGATTACTGTAGTACCCATGAAACCCTTCGTACTGAAAAGTGTCAAAAACCGTCACTCATAACTCACAAGCTCCGCCCACTTTTGGGAAAATTCTGAAATTCCAGAAGCTGTGGTCAGAAACTGGTTGTCGGGAGGAAGATGATGATGGAGAGGAAGAATGACATTATTGTATTTTGATTCGAATTATTGGGTTTCTTTTTTGAATTCAGAATTCTGAATTGTGAATTCTGAATGGTGAAAAGAGGCCGTGAATTCAGAATTCTTCATCAGAATTATGACAGTGAATTCAGAAGACAATTTTATTATTCTCAAAGAAGAAAAAAAAAACGAAACTAGCTTGTTACACAAACGAGGTCAAATTCTGCGAATTGGTGACCAGCGGTCTCTGGAATTTTCTAATTTTCAACTCTTTCTAGTACTGAACGGGTTTTAATTGGAAAATTCGCGGGAAAATGATCAAAATCTATCAGAAATGTGATAAAGTATTCGAAAAATGATAGGCAAAAGGAAAAAATTGCATGCGGGATCGAACCCGGGACCTTTTGATTCATAGCGGTCAACACTATCCACTAGGCCATGGGGGTCAAAATTAAAAGTGGGTTGATATAAGTATCAATCAACGCGGAATTTTTTGTAGATCAAGAATATATAATTTTCACTCTATAAAATCTGAGAATAACAAAAATATCGGTGAAAAAGTGATTTTGAGCCAACTTTCGGGAAAAATCCAGCGTTTCCTAGCTTTCTAACGTTTTTCTTTGCTATAAACGCAACTTTCACTACAAAAAATGTTTGACAAAAAGAAAAAATTGCACCCGGACTCGACCCCCGGACCTTCTGCTCCACAGCCGTCACCACTATCCACTAGGCCACAAAGTCAAAATTTCAAATCCCCTCGATATGGGTATCAATCAACGCAGAATTTTATGGAGAACACGAATAACATACTCCTAAACTCTCAAATATACTAACTCTCGAAAAACATTGAAAAAAAATGAAATCAGATAGAAAAACTGCCGAAAACTTCAAAAAGACCTTTAAAAAAGGCGAAAAACGTGCGATTAAAAGGTTAAGTCTTATCGAATGAGGGGTGGGGGGATATAGTGTAAAGTGTTTATGCAAACTATTACACATCGGATGGTTGAACTTTGGAACGGGTTGGGGCGAAGGGGGACTCGCCGAAACTTGTGTTTTGATGGTAATTTGGGGTAATTAGGGTAATTAGGGGTAATTAAGGGTAACAATAATTAAAAATTTGAATTTTACATGCTCATCTCAAAAAAACTATGCTTTTGGGGGGACGCGCCGAGCTTATAACCGGTGGCCTAGTGGTTAACAGGATAGTCTTTGGTGCAAAAGGTCACTGGATCAATTCCACCTTCCTCAAATCCTTTTTGCCTTCCTGTTTCTAGTATACATTTTCGATTTCTGACCTCGCCGACTAATTTGCATCATAGTTCCAGTCGATTTCGCAACATTCCTCTCGACTAAAATCACGTAAGCGGTCTCGCCAGCCACCTGTTTTTAGTTGCAATGTCTAGAACTGATAGTGTAATATAGTGATATGGAAATAGATCTAAAATAGAAAGAGAGGGGTAACTAAAGATATTTTTGACCAAAAAAAATGTAAAAACTAAAACTAATCCTATTGTATGAAGAGGTCAGAAGCAGTGAAGGGCAGAACACAAAGGAGTAGCCGGTACCGTATTACACAATATTCAGACGCTGCCCCCGTTGTTCGAGAAAGGTCATTACGCGCTTCTCTTGGTCAGGAATTCGATGGGTGGGGTGAAGAGAGAGGTCAACGCAAAAACGGTTGGAGGTGGCGGGGAGTCGAACTCGCCGGCGGTGGCGCGCGAGACAAAAGCGCTCGCCACTCGACCACGGGGTCGCACGGTTGCAGTGGTCCGGCGTGCGGTGATAAGCTCGGTGGGCGCGGGGGCTTCGAAGAGGACCCTCTTGAAATTTGCATCCTATGTTAAAGCTCGCACAAAAATGTGGATTTTCGGATTAAAACCCTTCTAGAAAAATTTGCAATAATCCTTGGGTTTCGAAATTTGGCACAGAGGAAGAGTAAACTGAAATCTACCAAATCTCAAAATTTGAAGAAGTTTCGTCAAGTGGCAGCCTAGATTTGACGTAGGTACACATGTTCAATGATAAGTTCCGTATCAAAATGTGGCAAAATGTCAACATTGATCCACTTACAGTAACCAAACTATGTTTTATTTTGAGGCAAAGTTCAAAAGTCAGAATTCGAATGGAAGAAGACAGAAGAGACGTGATTTGTGCAAAATTGGAGGGGAATTGAGCAAACAGCCCCCTTTTATTTTGCACAAAAAGTTTATATATTGACAAAATGTTATTGTCTTTTACGGCATTCCACTATTAGGGCACCAGTGTTTCAAGTGTTTGTACTTGAAAGTGAAAATTACAGAACAATTTCCGGATCTCAAGAGAAATGCGTGCAGCGGGGGGAGAAAACAATGCTTCTAGTCCACGAGAACTACACAAAAAAAAATTTGTTAAAGAAATAAGAAGAACGGTTTAAAATACACAAGATAGATCAAAAATTGTAGGACAATCTGTAATGAGCGCCGAGAAAAAGGCGGGGAAGAGAAAACTCAAAACAAAAACTCTTCCACCCATTTTTCTCAATTCTGATTCAGAATTTCAACACATTGAACTGACAGTTTTGTAGGAAATTGGAAATTCCACATTTTCATCGAAGGAATTTTTAAAATATCAACTGAGAGCTGAGAAAAACGCGTGGAAGAGAAAAACAAAGTGCGCAAAAACTCGTCCCCGTGATTTTCAGCTCGCTTTCGCTACTTTTTGAGGATTTTTTCTTACAGTTCGATAAAAAAGTTCAAAAATACACCGGACAGACAGAAATACTTTCAAAATTTCACATTGTTCTTGTAGACTTTTATACTTTTCCGCAATTTTGACACTATTTACAGTTTTTTTGAACTTTGCAGGATTTTTGGAACGGTAAATATTGAGAAGCCATCATTTTGCTCAGAATTTCACCGACGAACTTTGAAGATCAAAGCGAGCAAATAAAAAAGTCCAAAATAAGTCCACGAGGACTACACAAAGTAGAAACACAAATTGCTCGGAAATTTTTTGATCACATTTTAGAAAAAGGTTATTCTTACAAGTTTATCTGAGGGATTTTCGAAATTCCTACTGAGGGCCGAGAAAAACACGGGGACGAGGTTTGGAATTCTAGGCCATCATGGTTTTTCCTGGTTTTTGGGGCTCTTTTGAGGAATTTCAAAAATTCTTTCGACAATTTTGTTCTATTTTTGATTCTCTACAAAACTGTCAGACCAGAATGTAAAAATTTTCGTTGCGAGACCCAGAAAAATCGAAAAACTCTGCAAGTTATGAAAAGTTAGGCCACACAAGATTTCCGGTGGGTTCTTCGGCCGTTTAGTGGTTAAAAAACCTGGCGATCCCGAAAAATCAATTAATTATGCGTGAAAATGGTCATAAACAGGAGAGTGGGGGGGGAGGGAAGCGATTTGTAGACAAGGGCGAGGAAAAAACGGCACCGAAATTCATGAAGATAACCATCTTTCTCATCTTTTTCTTTCCCCTCTTCTCTCCGACGGCTTCTGAAGTTTGCGAAGACGTGAGAGATGAGGGAGGAGGAGGAAAGGGACATGTGTATACATTAAGAAACACAACGGAAGCGATTCGGGTGGGGGGAGGAAAAATGAAAAGAGTTTGATGGATTTATGGGTAGAGAGAAAAACGGTATAGAAAGGACGCACTGAAAATCGGGTCAAATCGAGGGAAAGTTGGCGGTTTTATTGATTTTTTTTTCAATTTTTGAAAATTTTTAAAATTTTATGAATTTTGAAAAAATTCAAATTTCCACCGGCGCCCCTCCCCCTCCCCCGGCGCCCCCGACACACCGCGCTTATCACCGCCCTCCGGACCACTCTCAAACCGTCGCGCGTGGCTGAGTGGATAGTGCGCTTGCACTTTGCACCGAAGGTCTTTGGTTCGAGGTCTCTCGGTGTTTGGTGGTTTTTGCAAACCGGACAAATGGCAAAGTAATAGTTTCAAAGGTTTTCTAGTCAATTTCGCTAATATTTTCTATTGGCTACTGAACCTAACTAGCCCAAAAGGGTTTTGGAAAGTACAGAAGACAGGAAAAACCAAAAGTTGTGTGGAACAATAAAAGTGCAAAAGGGTAAAGCCGTGGTGCGAATCGAAAGTTTTCGGTATGTGTGTGTGTGGCATATGCCATTATATCCCCATTCGACAGAGACAATTATGCATATTACCTTGGACATCCACACCGACTTTCACGCACTAATGATCTTTCGTGACTAATCAATGTCTTTTTCCTGATTTTTTCTCCCCTTTTCCCCCATTTTCTCTCTTTTTTGATTCTCCATTCATGGAAATATTAATTTTGACAATTTTGACAATGAGATGAGTCATCGATAATGAGAAAAAACTAATGAGACCAGACAGGCATTGAACTTGGAATTTTTTTTTTCAAAGTTTTCCAATTTTTTGATTTTTTCACACCAATCGATAGCAAATTTTCTACTGATCAGAAAAATCTATTGTCACTTTTCATGAAAATCTTGTGAAACCCCTAAAAATCGCGTTCAAAAGTTTGACAATGAGCAATGCGCCTTTAAATTTACAGTTTACTGTAGGTGGGATTTAAAATGAGTGTAAAAGCTTTAATTTTACAGTTTTTGAGCTGAAATTTTGTCAGAATCTTAAAAAAGTGGTGTTCTATTGATTAATAAAAAGATATGTCAAGATTTGGAAAAAAAAAAATTTATTGCGAAATTTTCGGAAATTTTTTTTTGTATTTTCTGAAAAAATTTTTCATAGTTAGATAGCAAATTTTACACTGAACAAAAAAGTCTCTTGACACTTTTTATGAAAATCTTCTTAAACCCCTTAAAATCGCATTTTAAAATTTGAAAATGAGCAATGCGCCTTTAAATTTCTACAAGTTACTGTAGGTGGAATTTTCTCATTTTCTCGCTTTTTCAACTGGTTTTGGAGGTTTTTCTAGCATTTTAAATACAAAAAATATTAAAAAAAGATAAAAAGCGCTAAAAATAGTTGGAAAACCATCATCGTAGATCAGTACAAGTAGGTGCTCCTCGTGTCTAAAACGTTGCCGAATGCAAAATGGACCCGAAAAGATTCAAGTGGTTGAACTGTTTGCTCATTGTGCCATAACACGCAAAATTCGTCGAGTTTTAGTTGGACACTGATTTTTATGAGCATTTTATTTGTCTACACAAACACAAAAAGTTTGGGTGAGAGAGAGAGAAAATGGATTTTTTTTTTTGTGGAGGCGGAACGGAGCACACTTTTGATTGGTTTGGAAGTACTTTGTACCAAAAAAATACTGTAGTTTTAAAGAAAAAATTTTTGAAAAAAAATTTTTTTTCAAAATTTTTTTAATCAAAAATTGTTTCCACTTTTTTTGTGAATCTACGACTACAAACCACAAAAAATTGGCAAAGCTAACATAAAACACTTCAAACCTATCAAAAACCTCCCCAAAACCACGAAAACTTCAAAAAACCGAAAAATGAGATCTACAGTAACTTGTAAATTTAAAGGTGCATTGCTCATTTTCAAACTTTAAATTGCGATTTTAAGGGGTTTAACGGGATTTTCAAGGTGTGTGTCAAGAGACTTTTTTGATCAGTGTGAAATTTGCTATCGAATCATATAAGTATTTTTGAAAATTGATTAGAAAAAATTTTTCAAAAAAATTCGAAAAATCAAAATTTCCCATTTTCTGAAAACTCCTTTTCAAATCGATAGATCACACTGTCATCTACAATCTCTCAAATTTTCAGCTTAAAATCTGCAAAACTGACTGTTTTAAACTGTTTTGAAAGACCTTCTACAGTAACTTGTAAATTTAAAGGCGCATTGCTCATTCTCGAAGTTCAAAATGAGATTTTCAGGGGTTTAATGAGGTTTTCATGAAAAGTGTCAAGAGACTTTTTTGATCAGTGAAAAATGTGCTATTCACTGGTATAAAAATTTTGAAAATTTGATCTCAAAAAAATTTCAGGACCCCCTTTTATACCTGCCCTCATCAAATTGACATTACCTGCTCATCATTTACTCAACTTTCAAACTTTTTTCTTCCAAATAAACAAACCAGTTTCCTTCTTTTTCTTTACTGGTAACAATTTCAATTCGATTCCATTTCTTTCCGTGGCGGAAGAGACTCCGCGCGGCGGGTGCCAAGTGCAAATAGAAATATAAATATATCAATTCAACTGTAGGTCAAATAACCTGTTCTGGATACGTGAAAAGGAGAAAAATAGGTGAGAAGTTGATCTGGGGCATTTTCCATGAGAAGTACAATATTCTGTACAGTAAAGCAGGAGTTTTCAGAAACTTTCAAAAAAATCGATTTTTCAGGTAGTTCCTTTGACTTTTCTTTGAAAATTAATTGTTATTCAGATTCAGCGTTGAAAACTGAACAACTTGGTCAAAGGAATTTCGAAAATTCATCAAGAGCTCGGAAAATCAAGAAAAACAGAGATGGAAGAGAAAATCACACTGTGTACTTCTCGTGGACAACGTTTTCATGGTGAACAGATGAGGAATCATTGCACAAACTACATAGTTATAAAGAGCATCAAAAATGGTACAAAATCATCGAAGGAATTTTTCAGAATATGGCTACAAGGCGACAAAACAACAGGGACGAGGAAATTTAGATGATTTTTCTCTTCCATGCGTTTTTCTGAGCTCCCTGGACCTAATTTGGAAGTTTGTTTTTGACAGTTTTATAGAAAACGTAATGTTTAAGAATCTGGTCAAGGGATTTTCGGGAATATCGTTAAAAACTAAGAGAAAAACTGAAAAATGATGATTTAACAGGATTTTTCTCTTCCATGGCTTTTTCTCGGCTCTCAGGAGGAAGTATTAGAAGGTTTTTACATCATTTTGAAGCACTAAACATGGTGAACAGTCTGGTCAAATCAGTTTTTTGAAAACACTTTTCTAGAACTAGGAAAACACGGGGACGAGGTTTCCAAATATGCATTTTCTCTTCCATCATTGTTTTTTTCAGTTTTTCAGCGCTCCCACAAGATTTTTCAGTAATTCCTTTGACAAAAGTACTTCATTTACAATTTCCCACCACCTTAAAACTTCAAAATTTCAAAATTCACAATAAGAGCCCCAAAAACGCACAAAGTTTCAAAAACCACAAAATTTCCAGAAAAACAGTCTCCAGACATGTGTCTCAAATAAAAAGTGTCACTTTTGTGTTATTATGGACTTTGATTTGACAGGTATTTGTATTTTTTGGTAGTTGTGCAAACACCAACCAGTTTTCTGTTCATGAGCTCTCGGAGCTCGGAGCCCTGAGCAAAAAAGTTACTTTTTGAGAGAAAAAATGGAAAATTATGATTTTTAGTCAGAGCAGGTGATTTGAGCATAATGATTCTGAAGATCTCTGAAAAAATGGGGGAAATGGGGGAGAAAGGGCGAATCTGAAAATGCAGAATTTTAATGAAGTCATTATATTTTATGAGGTAATTCCTGGTTTTCAAGACATGAATTCCTCCGAATTCAGTAAAAATTTGAATAGAAAATCTGAAAAAAATTGATTTTCATTTAAAAAAATGATGAAAATGTGAGTTTTTTCGAGGTAAGTTTGTGATTGGTGGCCGAAGTACTCATAGTTTTCAGTTGTTTGTAATTTTCTCTAATTATTAGAAAAATTTCAACTATTTCTTTGAACAAAATTGTAGCATTCCTATTCTCTACACATCTGACTGAAAAACTAGAAGAAAACATTGAAAATGACAGAGAAAAAGAAAAACAACTTGTCCAATTCTAGTCCCCGTTGTTTTTCTCGGCTAGGGACACTAATTTTCAAAATTCTTTCGAACAGTCTCTTAAAAATTTTGTTTTCTACAATTCTATCAAAACAAATTTTTAGAATCTACAGTCTCAACCGAGAAAAACGCGTGGAAGAGAAAACCATTCCTCGTCCCCGTCCTTTTCTCGGCTTGGGGCTCTGATTTTCAAAATTCCTTCGACTATTTTTTGCTATTTTTCATGCTGTTTAACATCATGTTGTTAGTTTTCAGAAGCATTCCCTATTTCTTCCAGAAAATTGTCCACGAGAAGTACACCGTGTGATTTTCTCTTCCATCTCTGTTTTTTCTCAATTTTCAGCGTTCCTTGATGAATTTTCAAAATTCCTTCGACAATTCCCTGTAGTTTTTTGTGCTCTACAAAACTGCACTATCAATTTATCACTACATGAGTGTTTTCATATCAGTAAGTGAACAAACACTTGAAAATCGAAAAAACGAGTATTTTATGCGTTTTCCATTATCATTTCAGAGTTCTCTGACCTTTTTACACTTTTCACACACTTTTCTCAAATTTTTGTCAAGCAATTTGTGACATTTCCATGCGAAATAGCACAGAAAACCGAGAGGGTGCCAGAGAAACAGTTGTTGGCAGACGAAAGAGAGAGCAACGCAATAATATTGTTAATTTTTGCCCAAATTCTCGCTCCAAATGCTCCAAAAGACTAATGCTCAATGTTCTCCTGCTCCAGACTGTTTATAAGTCGCAGGCCACGCCCCTTTTTCATGATTTTCGCACTTTAACGTATCGTTTTAGAAATTCAGCTCAAAAATGAGTGGGGAGAGGGAGTGACACTTGAAATTTGAGATTTTGTGAAAAATATGAAGATGTCTGGGTTAACTGATCACTTTTTGACACTTTTCTACTATTTCTTCTTTATTTTTTGCTATTTTATTCTATTTTTTCCTAGTTTTTTCTAGTTTCCAAAAATGAGTTTAAGAGTTTTCAGTGTAACTTTGTTGTGCTTCGCCAAAATTCGCTGAAACTTGGCAATATTGTTCTTTACCTCTTTATCTATGAATTTGCCAAAGGAAATTACAATTGATTAGCTAGAAATCTAGAAAACGCAAATTTCCTTCAAAATCCCACTTTTTCCAAGAGTTAATACACAGTACCCCCAAAATCCGAGCTTGCCGCCGAAGGCGCCGCGACCACCGCGCTTATCACCGCACGCCGGACCCTTGCCGTCATGCGAGCCGTGGTCGAGTGGCTTACGCTTTTGTCCGCCGCTCCGCTGGTCTTTGATTCGACTTTGGTTCGACTCCCCACCCACACCAAAGACTTTTGCGTGGTGTCTCTATTTGATGTCTCATCATGATTCGGATCTCCACTCATGCATACTTGGAAGATCGCGAAGTTTCCAAATTAGAATCACGCGGCCCTTCATTGGAAATGCACCACCTTCAGTAAAAGGGAAAGTGAGCAATCGGAAATTCATCGAACTCATTTTCAGCTGTTCCCTTTTCTCCATATTTTTCGTTCCGCTATTGTTTTTTCTCCCAGTGTGTGTGTTTTTTCCTGATTTCCATCCATTCTTTCGATTCTGTTCATTTTACTTCCGAGAATTTTCCGAAAAAAGTGGAGCTCATTCCGAAAAAGTGCTCACTTTGTTTGATGAAAATCACAAAATACCGAAGAGATTAACGATTTATTTTCGTTTTTTATGGAGACGTCATTTTTTTTCAAATTTTTTTCTGGAGAAAGATGGCATTTTAGGAGGGATTTGAATGGGATCTTTGATATTTGCTGTTTTATTGCGGAAAAGCTTGAAAAACACGGAAATCACCGGAAATCCGCAGCTACCGTAACTTGTTAATTTAAAGGCGCATGATGAAGTTTGGAAGTTTTAAATGTGTTTTTAAAGGGTTTAACGGGGTTTTCATGAAAAGTGATAAGAGACTTTTTTGATCATCGTAAAATTTGCTATCCAACAATATAAAAATCACAGTAAAAAATCGGAAAAACAAATTTTTGAAAAAAAAATTTTTTTTTTGAAAATCTGCAAACTTTTTTCCTAATTTCATGTAATAACCCTCCACAAATATATCCTCAAATTTTCAGCTCAAAACCTGCAAAACTGACTGTTTTACGCAACTTCAAAGCCATAGCTACCGTAACTTGTTAATTTAAAGGCGCATACCCGATTTTCAAACTTTAAAATGCGTTTTTCACCCTTTTAACTCAGTTTCCATGAAAAGTGTCAAGAGACTTTTTTGATCAGTGAAAAATTCTCTATTCAATCAACTTTGAAAAACAAAATAATCCCGATGAACCCATTTTCAGTATTTTTAGCTCCAATGCTAATCCAGAGATGTTCTCGAATCCCTGTTTGGTCATGACCAGTGGTCATGGTCATGGAATCCAGCTTAGCCCCGCCCCTTTATATAAACAAACCGTTTTGTGATCATTTCGTGGACCGACAAGGGTGTGCCAAGCCTGTGCAAACATTTGCAGGAAAAAAGTTGCTTATCCGTCTCGCCGCCCGCCCCCAAAAAAGTTTGAGTTTGATATCGAAAAGTTCGAAATGTTCTTTCTTTTTGTTGATTCTAGCGAGATTTTTGAAGTTTTCAAAAAAAAAATTTTTTTGGTTTTGAAAATTTTTTCAAAATTAGCATCATCTGAAAGCCCTTGACGCGCTGAATTCAAAAATATAAAAATCATCTCACAAAATTCATTAACAGTAAAGATGTCAACGTTTGAAGTTTGGTGCGCGCTCCCTGCGCCCCTGCTCTCGCGCACTCTCACTGTCTGCGTCTATTCATTTGAAATTTTCAAAATCGCTGGAATTCAATCGATATTTATATCAATCGATTGGAAATTTTACGCTGATCACGAATATTGTATTTATTTTGTGAAAATCCTAAGAAATTGAGGTCGAAATCCCCATTTTCTGGAAATTTGCTCATTTTTGATCCTTCGATTAATTAAAACTAATCTTTCACTATTTTTCTTTTTTTTAAATTCTATTCCATCTAAATTTTTGCTGTCTTCTGATTTTTCCTTACTTTAAAATTTAGTTTTTGAGCTCCAGCTCTGGAAGTGTTTTTTGTAGTTGGAAAGGAAGAAAAAAGAGAAAAAGAAGGAAAAACATGTGAAATTTATTCGAAAACAAGAAAAAACAAATTTGTAGAGATCAAATGATAAAAATATGTCTGATCCTTGCCGAATTTTCAGTTTTCTCATACCATTTTGGCTCTTTTTCAGAGCCCTGATAGTTTTTAATGTGTACTTTCAGAATATCCAGTTGAATTTTTCATTCAATCTCTGTTTTTTCTGGAAAAAATCGATTTTCTGAAAAAACCCCATTTTCAGAGCGAGTTATAACATAGGACCCTCAAAAATTTGAAATCCCGGCGCGCGGCGCCCCGAACACCGCGCTTATCACCGCACCCCGGACCCTCGCCGACATGCGACGCGTGGTCGAGTGGCGCACGCTTTTGACCGCGACACCGACGCATCCGAGTTCGACTCCCCCCTCGTGCCAAAGTGTTTTGCCCCGACCAAACTTCTCTCCTAAATTAGTCGAGTTTCTGCAAACATTGCCCGATCGGTCACATGATGTCCCCGGGCGGTCCTCTTGTCCAAAAAAAAAAGGACGAAGACGTTGAGCGGTGCAATGACAAATTGGATTAAAGTGACGCACACTCGAAAACTTTCGTCCCCTCCCCGTTTTCCTCGTCCAAGTTAAAGCACAACTTTTTTCACATTTTTTCAGCCAATTGGCCTAGGAAATCAAAGACCTTTTTCTAGGTCACGTAGGTTTATTTATGTTAGAAGAGAAAAAATTTTGCGAAAAATAGAAAAAACTAAATAAATTTCCTTGAAAAATTTGAGAAATTGCACGAAACCTGTTTATCGGCGAGTAAAATCGTAGGAACATTTTTTTATTTTTCCCCTTTTTCCAGTTTGCCATTTAAGAATGTTAAAACCCCGGCAATTTTTCATTTTTCGTCAATTTTTTTGCGATTTTGCCGCTCTTGGCGCTGCCTTTTTGAAAAGTGTCCCAGAAGACACCAGTTTCGCACTATTTTTCGAGAGTTTTTGAGAATTTGTTCTTGTAGTTTTATAGCTAATTCAAAACGAATGCGGAAGTTTCTTTGTGCGCTATAATTGAGTTTTGAGCTTATAGTTGGAGGTGCCGCGCTCGAATCGAATTATTTTTGCAGCGGTTTTTTGTAGTTTAACACAGGTTGATCTTCGAAATTCATGAAATCAAACTCGCAAAACAAGTTTGAGCAGGAGTGGGGTCGAACCAGGGATGGTTGAGTGCGTGGCAAGCGCGTGCGCCACTCGACCACGGGGGACAGCAAGATCGATGGGCTAGGTGCGTACATGTGATCGGTGTGTGGGGGGCGCTGCGCTGGGATTATTTGAATTTTTTCAGGGTAGTGTTAAAAATTTGAATTTTTTTATTTTTTCGGAAAAAACTTTTTTTTTTCGAAGTTTTTTTCGATTTTTTTCAAAATTTAAACGGCAATTATTGATTATTATTGTAAAATCAATGTTAACTTTCAAAAAATGTATTCAAAATCCAAGAAAATTGAGTAAAAGTTACTAAAAAGTAGTGAAAGTAATTGAAAGTTCCAAGATCACCGAATTCCCTAGTACCCCTTCCTGCTAAAAAGGTGGAGAAAAGAGGAAACGAAGTGCCTTTTCTATTCAAGTGCTCCAAAAACGCGATTATCTCTCGAAAGTCTCTTTACAAAAAGGTTTCCTTTAAAAACGTCATCTCTATGATTTTTGTACGCAATCGAAAAAGTTTCCAAGAAAAAGTTAACGAATCCAACTAACGTCTTCTGCTCCTTCGCCTTCTAAAAATACTCGTTGCACTGCTCCTCTTTCTCACTTTTCGAGCACCTAATTACCTATGCGCAGAGAAGTGAAAGGCGCGACGAGAGAGTGTGCGGAACGGAGAGAGTGCAGAGAAGCGAGACGCCAAAAAGGGGAAGTTTTCAAGAATTCATCATTTTTTCCGCTCCCGACGACATCACTTTTCGCTCCTCGTTTTCCTGACCCTCATCTTGTTTAGATACTTTTTTGTCTTTTTTTTATAATTATTCTAGTTTTTTTCAGTTTTTTCCTGATTTTTAACTGATTTTTCCCTGATTTTGCACAATTTTTTTCCAAAAATTTCCTAAAAGCCACCGTAACTCTCTTCAGAATACTTCAGATTCTATCATCTTCCGTCAGGATACTCATATTCATATACTCTATCATTATATCACTATAGAATTCCCAGTTATTCTTGAAAATTCAAGAAAAAACCATATCTTCCAAAAAATCCCACTTTTTCCTATGCTTCAACACAGTACTTTCCGACCCCCGGTGGTCCCCCCTGACGCGCCCCGAGCACCGCGCACATGTACCCACCTAGACCCCTTGATCAAAGTGTCCTCGGTGGCCGAGTGGTTAGCGTGTGCGCGCGCCGGTCGGAGGGTGTCTTGTTCGACCCCCCACACTTGTTGAGGTTTTTGCTGATCTAGGATTATGCGTAATCTTCTACGTGTTTTCCGGTGTTCCCCCTCCTCACACCCCTTCTTCCATTACCAACTCTCGCTCTGAAAAAGGAATTCATTTTCTTTCCAAGTTTTTCCCTTCTCCTCTCCCCTCCCTTCCCCCATATCAAAAATTGTTTTGGTAGGCAACTTCCTTCTCCACGTTTTCCGGTATATTCCTCCCTTCTGAGTTGAGCGGGAGGCGAATTCGATTTTATAGTTGTTCGTGGAATAATAACAACTGATACAATCATAATATCACTCTTTTACGTTTTGTTTTGGTATTCATGCCGATTTCTCTCGGGCTTTTTTCTAGAAAACTACGTATTTCTAACAATATCTCCTAAATTTTCATTGAAAATTGACAAGAAACTGATAAAAATAGGATAATAACACTGAAAACGACAAGGCAAAAGGAAAACATCGCACCCGGGTTCGAACCCGGGACCTTCTGATCCATAGTCGTCTCCACTATCCACTAGGCCATGCAGGTCAAAAATCAAAGAGGGTCGATATGAGTATCAATTAACGCCAAATTTTTTGGAGATTACAGTAATCTAACTTTCAACTTTCAACTCCTCCTGGATCTCTAGATATTCCAGTTTTTCTCAAAAACCACTGTATTCGATCATTTATGTGTATAGAATCATGAAAAATATCTTAAAACTGCATAAGAACATAGTTTTAATCACGCAAAAAATGATTATGGGCAAGGGGACTCGAACCTCTGACCTTCTGCTCCATACCGATCACCATTATCCACTAGGCCATGTAGGTCAAGTTTTAAAATGGGCCGATATGGGTATCAATCAACGCGGAATTTCATAAAGAGCATGAATATAATCTTAGTACAGTTCAAAACTTTACAAAAACATGACAAATCCTAAAAACAACCTAAAAACTCTCTAAAAACTCCACATTTTCAAAGTTTTCGACTTAATCTCTGATTTCTATGTTTAATTAACTGTGCAACTCAGTCAGACACTTCAATTTTGTGAGAAATTTGTCCGAAAAACCCTCCAAAGTACAAACTCCGATAGCCAAAGTCCTGTGAAAGACACGGCGGGTATCGGTTTACAAGCCCCCGATCATCTGAATACAATGAATATTTCATATGAATAAAATGGCGGTTTTCAGTGTATATTACATTTATATATTGCATGTTTTATGTTTTGTTATAGGCTTTGGTTTGTTGGGAAACAGTTTTGAAAAAAATTTTGAAAAAAAAAAATTTTTTTTTCAAAAAATTTTTTTCAATATTCCCACAGTTTTTGATATTGACAACGTTTCTAAAACTGTTCAGATTATAGTCTAAAGATAAAAAATCAAAGGTTTTTTCCCTCGAAAATAATATTGACTCACTTATAACTGCTAATTTTATTTCAGGAGGGTGTCGCATGAAAAAATAGAGGAAAACAAATTATTTTCCAACTTTTTTTTCTATTTTTTTAAGTCTATCTTACTTGTTTGCATAATATTATTATTGTTTCCCTTCCTTTTGGAGTTTTTAGGCATTCCAAAGTTTTTCGTGGGATTTTCAATGATTTTCATGGGTTTTTTTGGATTTTTTAAATTTTCTTCCGAATCTTGAGTTTTCAATAGTTTTCATAATGATATTCATAATTTTCATCAAATTTCGCGTCGATTGATACCCATATCGAGGTATTTTGAAATGTTGACTTTGTGGCCTAGTGGTTAGTGGTGGCGGCTATTGATCAGAAGGTCCGGGGTTCGAGTCCGGGTGCGATTTTTCATTTTTGCCAAGTTGTTTTCAGTGTTTTCAGCTTATTTTTTTGATATGGAAAACTTGAATAAGAAGATTACATTTTGATCAGGGATGGTTAAGAAGGCGTGACGAAGTAGGTTCTCGTGGTATTTTGTGGCCTAGTGGATAGTGTGGATGACTATGAATCAAAAGGTCACAGGTTCGAGTCTTCTTGCTGACCGTTATTTTTTGCGTGTTTTATTTAACAGTTTTACATAGTTTTGAAGTACCTTCAACAATTTTTAGGTGCAGAATTAGAAATTTCAGGGTTTTTAACTAAACTTGAAATATCTAGAGAACCAAGAGGTATCTAAAGCTCAAACTACTACCATTGTGCTCCCCATCAGATTCCACGTTGATTGATACCCATATCGACCTATTTTAAAATTTGACCTCCATGGCCTAGTGGATAGTGACATTGACTATGGATCAAAAGGTCGCGGGTTCGAGTCCAGGTACCATTTTTCTCTTTTGCCTTGTTCCTTTCACCATTTCCACCCAATTTCCACCAGTTTCCTGTTATTTCTCACCGCCTCCCACTCATCCGAGAAAAACAACAATTTGTAGCTGTTCACGCCACCTCATCAATCATCAAATGCACAATTATTTGTAGCTCCATCGGCGGCCACGCCCCTTTTTTGAGAAATCCGCAAGCCCCGCCCCTTTTAGGGAAGGGGAAGAGCACTCATCCTTTGCCTTTTAGCACTTGAGATTTTCCGGAAGCTTTTTTTTCGAAGATTTTTGATTTTCTCCAAATTTTTTTTGAAAA
Source organism: Caenorhabditis imperialis (assembly GCA_963572205.1). Lineage (NCBI taxonomy): Eukaryota > Metazoa > Nematoda > Chromadorea > Rhabditida > Rhabditidae > Caenorhabditis > Caenorhabditis imperialis. The sequence continues at coordinate 2,917,844 of OY751541.1, forward strand.
AGTGATAAGCATGATGATATGTATAGTGAAAGGCTGATATCACTGATCTATACGTGACATTCTGAAACCCTGAAATTAGCTGAAAATTCGAGAAAAAACCGCGGAAAAATGTGCGAAATGGCACGTTTCGAACCGGAAAAAGCACATTAAACGGAATTTTTCTTACGATTTTTCGAGATTTTCTCGGAAAATTTTGCACATTTTTTGCCCAGTTTCAGCCAGTTCCCTTTTGTCTATCTCTAGAGGCAAAAAAGAGGGCGAAATCCCCGTTTGCCGACTAACGACTTCCTGCCCAACCCCCCACTCGACTTGTTCCGGTCACTTTTCAGTCGTCTCAAGGTCAAATTCTGCTTTACTAGAGTTTAAATAGTAGGAAAAACGGAAAAAATCGCATGCGGATTCGAACCCCTGACCTTCTGCGTCATAATGGAGGGCACTAACCACTAGGCCATGGGGGTCAAAAATTAAAGTGGGTTGATATGGGTATCAATCGACGCGGAATTTTTTGGAGGTTACGAATATATAACTTGTTTCTAAAAATTCCCAATCTTTCTTATATTTAAAATCCTGTTGGGGGATGTTTGTGTGTGTGTGTGTGTGTGTGTATGAGTAGTCAACTCTGTGCATGTAGGGGAAGGAAAGAAATAATGTGAAGTAGACAAAAGTCGAACCAGCGACCTTTTGAACGATAGACAAACGTGCTACCGAATGAACCACTCATACAAACATTTTCACGTGAATATTTCTGAATAACCTCCCAGCCATGCTGAGGCGGCGTGAGCCGCCCCAGCAGGCTGGTGAAAATTGAAAAATAGCAAGATTTCCATTAAAATTTTCAAATCTCACGTTAACTTTGGAAAATAGTGCTTTCAAGACTTCAAAATTGTGTTTTCATTGTTTTTTCATTGTTGCAAAACCATTTATTCGCACCCGGACTCGAATCCCCTACCTTCTGCTCCATAGCGATCACCACTATCCACTAGGCCACAAACTCAACTTTTCAAACCCCCTTGATATGGGTATCAATCAACGCCAAATTTCATGTAGATCACAAAAATATAACTCTCATCCAGTAAAAACCAAGATATTCCAAGAAAAACTGCATTTTTCTGACAAAGAGATCAAAAATGGTCGGCAATTTGAATGCGACGAATTTCAGAGAAGAGCCCGGGGCTCGTCTGGCTCATCAGCTATCTTCTTTTTTGCGGGGAGCCTAGACATTTCGAAATTTACCAAAAGTTCAATTGTAGTTCGTGAAATTTATCCGAATTTTTGGGTTCAAAATGCAAATTTTTGGTTAATTGGTCTTTTTTGGAGGAATTTGAATTTTTGGAAATTTGGAATTTTTTGAAAAATTAAAATGGAAAAGAAATTTGAGAAATTTGAAAATTTTCAAAAATTCAAAAAATTCAAAAATTTCTAAAATTCAAAAAAATTTCAAATTTTCCTCAAAAATTCAAATTCCACCTCGCCCCTCCCGCGCCTCCCCCTCTCCCCCCTCCTTATCACCGGCCTCCCGCCGCTCGCTCCCACTGCCCCCTCTGGTGTAGTGGCTAGCGCTTTTGCCGGCCACCCACACCTCCCCAGTTCAACCCCCCTCGAGGTCGAAATGAGTTTGCCTCGCGTGCTAATCCCTTCCCGCTCATCCTAATCTCGATTAATCCACTTCCATCTGAAAGAATTGGATAAAATTTTGCTCCACGGCTCAGGGTTTCTGTGTTTTTCACGTCATCGTGGAGAGTAGGGAAATCAAAGATTTTGAGAACTTTTATTTGGCCGGAAGTATGTGTTTTTGCAGAAAAGTATGCTCATTGGGTTCTTATAAAAGTTCAAAAAAGTTGAAAAAGAGGAGCAATAAAGTGTGTGTGCTGCCAATGGAAATGAATTAGTAATGGGACGCTGTATGACGCCTTGCAAAAACGTGATCATCGTAATGTTCGTGTTTTTTGTTTTCCCTTTCACTTTTTCTTGACTGTAGTCGTCGGCTCGACAATTGTTTTTCCTCTTTTTTCTCTTTTTGTTTCATCTATTTTATAGTTTCCATTCTGATGCATTTGGCTTCTTATTATCTGTTTCTTTGAGAAAAAAATTTTGAAAAAAAAATTTTTTTTTGAAAAATTTTGTATTCCAAATTTTCCCGTCTTCTCTGATAATTTCTTTGAATTTTGCATTGCTCATCTTATTCTTCTTAAAAAACTAAACATTTTTGTCGAAGGAATTTTCAAAAAACCTCACGGGAGCATTGAAAACTGCAAAAAACCATGATAGCCTAGGAAAATGCACTTTGTGTACTTCGAGAGGACAATTATTGAGGTCTAGGCTTATTTTTGGACAATTTTCTTTGACAAGATTGCTTATTAGATGTGCTCCTACATTTTTGTCAAAGGATTTTTGAAAATAGTCAATAGGAGCCGAGAAAAACGGAGGGACGAGGTTTCCCCTAGTAATTTTTCTCTTCCATTTTTGTTTTTTCTTGTTTTCTCCGCTCTTTTGAGCTTTTTTCAAAATTCTTTCGATGATTTTATAGCATTTTTCATTCTATATAACACCTACTACCTTATTTTTCAATCCTCCCCCTCCCAACCCAGATATTGTCCACGAGAAGTACAAAACCGAAGAATCCTAATCTCTGCTCACTTTGCTCTGTTTTTCAGCGGGATTCGAGGTGCAAAAGAGAAACATCGATGTGTGTGTGTGTCACAAACATAATCTGGCGGACCTTTTTTGCGCCCGCGGGCAAAAGCGCCGCGTGAGAGCCCCGCAGCACACATGAAAACTTGAACCCTGGCGATTAATGTGTGAAGTCCTCTTCTCAGCGTGTTTCGACATTTGGAGCATGAGTGTGTGAGTGTGTGTGAGCATAAAAAATGGCTCCGGAAGGAAATGAAGAGCCCCCATCTATACGCTTCCGGTGAAGACACTTAGTGTCTCACGTCTACAGGTGCTTCCTGGTGAGAGAGAGAGGTGGAAACTTTGAGTGTTTCATGATGTTGCCGGTTTTGTAGTTTTGTACTTCTCGAGGACAATATCTTACTTCTGAGTCAGAATTTTAGAAATTTGTTTAATCGAAGTTGAAGGAAATTGGAAATCCTATAGAATAGTCGAAGGAATTTTTGAAATACCTCAAATCAGCCAAGAAAACGGCAAAAAACAAATATGGCCTAGAATTTCATACTTGTGTAGTTCTCGAGGACAATATCTCTGCTTTGGAGCAAAATTATAAAAATCTGTTTAATGGAGGTTGTAGGAAATTAAAAACTCTATAGAATTGTCAAAGGAATTTTTGAAATACCTCAAAATCGCCGAGAAAACCGGATGGAAGAGAAAACCAATTTTTCGAAAACCTCGTCCCCGCGTTTTTCTCGCTTCCTAGTCACTGTTTTTAAAATTCCTTTGACAAAAAAGTAGGAAATCATCTAACAAACAATCCTGCCAAAAAAAATTCTAGAAAAAACAAGTCTACACCACAATAATTGTCCTCGAGAAGTACACCGTGTGATTTTTCTAGGCCATCGTGGTTTTTAGTGCTTTTCAAGGCTCCGCTGAGGTATTACAAAAATTCCTTTGACAAAAATGTTCAGTTTTTTAAGAAGAATAAGATGAGCAATATAGATTTCTAAAAAATCTACTAGAAATTGAGAAAAATTCAATTCTTTAAAAATTTCAAAAAAAAATTTTTTTCAAAAAATTTGTAGTTTGTGCACTGCAAAAGTTCATCAGTTGAACTCGAGAGCCCCCCTCTAACAAGCGACAAGTTGGTCAATTTCGGAAAACGCCTAAAAATAACCTTTTTTTCTCACTTTTCTCCCTCTCCGTCCGCCCATCCCTTGCTCACCGAGCATTTTGTAAAACAACACTCTTGTCCTTTCAACGTCTTCTTCTTCTTCTCCACGACGTCTTCTGGCGCCACTCCTCTTCTTCGTCCCCCATTTATTTACATTTGACACAACACTCTCCAGAGATTCTGTTTCCGTCCTTCATTGGATTTTATAGAATCCTCTTTCCTTTTTCCTCATTCCCATCTCAACGTCTTCTGAATTCAGATGAACACCGACGTCTTCTAAATGACGGAAGAGGTGAACGGATCGTACACGGCGGCCGACTTTCCCGCCGCCGCCGTCGTCATCTTCTCCGATGCGCAGCGACCGCTTTTGCAGGTATGCGCCTTTAATTATGAGAGGGTTACTGTAGTTTTTAACAAAATTTGGTTTTATAGTGGTTTTATAGTGGAAAAAGGCAAAAAAATGGTGAAAAAAGCTCAAAAACCAGTGAAAATAACAAAAAATCATGACTACAGTAACTTGTAAATTTAAAGGAACATGATCAAATTTCAAAACTGAAAAATGCGTTTTTCAGGGGTTTAACTCAATTTTTGAGCATTGGTGCAAGAGACTTTTTTAATCAGCGTAAAATTTGCTATCTAATGATCTAAATATCAAAGTGAAAATTAATTTTTTGAAATTTCAAAAATTTCAATTTTTACCAAAAACTCAAAATTTTAGTTCCCATCGATTCCTCATCTTTTTAACAGCATCCTCTTCAATTTTAACATTTATATCTGCAAAACCCGATTTTTTACGACAATTTCAACATTTTCCTACAGTAACTTGTTCATTTAAAGGCGCACAACCGACTCCCAATTTTAAAACGCGATTTTCACCCCTTTAACGCAATTTTCAAGCTATACACTAAGAGACTTTTTTGATCAGCTTGAAATTCTCTATCCAATGATATAAAAATCAAATCAAAAATCCAAAATTTTTTCAATTTCCAGACAGTAATTCTGGCGTCGGTGCTGCTGGTGCTCATCCTCTCCACATTCATCGGCAACCTCTTTGTGATTCTGGCGATCATAATGGAGCGCGATTTGCGAGGACGTCCTCAGTACTATCTGATATTCTCGCTGGCGGTCGCTGATCTCTTGGTGCGTTTTTGGCGCCACTTTTTTGACACCCTAATTGGATGGGAATTTGATTTGGGGTGGTTGGTTCGAAAATTGGATTATTCCGAAATTTGCTTTCTTGACATCGAAGCCTAATTTAGGCTAGTTTGGAATGCGATGGGTCCCACCACGATCGGGTTACTGTAGATGACTGTGTCTTTGCAGTCCTACAGTAATACGCCCACAAGTGCAGCCCCCACTTGAAAATTGAATTTCGCGCGCGAAAGTGATCATGTGTGGAAAAAGAGCGGGAGAGAGTGAAAAGTCATCCAAATTCAATTTCCAGTACTCCTTGAAATGTTTGTGCTGCTCGCCGAGCAGCTCATGCTCCAAATGCTCCGAGAGCTCAAAAAGTGCACACAGGGATTTTGACGAGCCCGAGCCCCAGAATGTGTTTTGTTGTGACCGGAAAGGGGGTGGGATGTGCTCATCGAGCACCATTTCGAGCCCAAATGAGCATCGGTAATTGGAGTGCACACACACTTCCTCCTCCTCCTCGATCTTCGAAAATTCCCGCGGCGCCCCCGGTTTTATCACCGCACTCCGGGGCCATGGTCGATGTGTCTGGTGTGGCCGAGTGGTTAACGCTTTTGGGTGGCAGGAGAGCGACCGGGGTTCGAGGTCGCATGTGGAATTTTGGTTTTGCTAGGGTGGATTTGGGTGGATTTGAGGGTTTGAGATGGAAAATTGAGGAAATTTTTGGTTTTTTGAGGAAAATCAATAGTGAAATCGATGGAAATCGGTAGATTTTACAGTTTAGAATGGTTTTTGGTGTTTTTCAAGGTTTTTAGTCCGAAAAATGAGAATTTTTTGGTTTTTAGGTTGAAAAATCAAACTTTTGATAGTTTTTTATGCGTAAAATCCCGGTTTTTTTTTCAATTTTTCACTGATTTTTCATGAAAAAACCACAAAAAACCATGATTTTCACCTTTTTCATTGAAAAAACCCACTCTCCCATCCCTCAAAACCAAAAATCACACAGCCACCCCCACTGCTACAGTAATCCATTGATATCGCCACGAGACCCGAACCCATGTCCATTGTGTCCTCTATCCGTCATTTTTCCGCAAAATTTGCGAATTTTTTGATGAGGAAGCCCCTCGCAAAATGACATTTTAGGGGCGGATGAAACATTTATGGAAAAAGCGGAAATTTTCGGGAAAAAAAGGGGAAAAGAAGGGAAAAATGTTTTTCGGGGATGTTGAGGGGTAATTCATCATTATTTTGCAATAAAATTGCGATTTTTGAGATTTTTGAGATTTTCGCGACGGAAAAATGCAGAATTTTCGATAAATGAGGCTAATTTTTGGGAAAAGAATTTTTTTGGAAAAAAATTTTTTTTTACAAAGAAAAAAATTTTTTCAAATTTTCCCCACTTTCGAAATTCCCCGAACACCGCGCGGCGCCTCCCGGTTTTATCACCGCCCTCCGCTGGTCTACTCGCATGTCCAGTGTGGCCGAGTGGTTAGTGCTTTTGCCTGCCACCCAAACCACTACGGTTCGAGTCCGCTTGGGTCAATTTCATTTTTGCGGACCTTGTATTATAGCCTGAGGGTGCGAAATTATTGAATAGGGATCCGGAAACGTGGGGGAATGCTATTTTCAGACGAGTTCCGGTATGAAAATAGACAGAAATTGATAATCGAGGGGATATAAATGGAAAGAATAATCCGGATATGATATAGGGGAAGCGGATGTTACACTTTGAATGGGATTCTATTATGAATGAAACGAAGGGATGTGTTATGACGAGGAATTTATGGCGGAAAAGGGGTTTTGAAAACAAATTTTGAACAAATTAAAATTTTTAAACTTCAAAGCTTCATAACTCTGCACAGAATTGTCGAAATCAAATTTTGAAAACAGATTTGAAATCCTCACGTCAAGAGCTTTTAAATGATACCAAACACTTGCAGGTCGGGCTCATTGTGACACCCCTCGGAGCATGGAACACTGTCACAGGGGCGTGGAACCTTGGCGTCGGCCTCTGCGACTTCTGGATTTCAGTCGATGTCCTTGTTTGCACTGCTTCTATCCTTCATCTGGTGGCTATTGCGTTGGATCGGTAAGAAATACACTTTTTAGAGTGGAAAAATTGAAAAAATCGCAAAAAATTGATAGCTACAGTAACTTTAAAGGCGCAGGGTAACTTTCAACGTTTTAAAAGTGTGTTTTTTGGGATTTTGATGAGTGTTTGAATGGAATTAATGTTCAGTAATATGAAAAGAAGTCAAAAATTTGAAAAATTTGAGAAAAAAATTTTGAAAAAAAAAACAATTTTTTCCAATTTTTTTTTAATTTTTGAAAATTATCCACAAAAACCAGTAGATTATCCCTTTTCCAACATTCGCTCAAAATTTCACCTCGAAATCTTCAAAACTGGAGCTCAAACACGCATTTTAAACCCCAACTACAGTAACTCCTGAATTTAAAGGCGCATAGCGGACCCTTAAACTTTAAAACGCATTTTAACCCTTTAACGCGATTTTCAGACATAGGACCAAGAGACTTTTTTGATCAGTTTTAAATTCTCTATCTAACCATGTTAAGAAAAATTGGAAATTTGGAAAATTTTGAAAAAACACATTTTTCAGCTACTGGTCCATAACCGACATATGTTACGTCCAAAATCGCACACCACGGAGGATAACTTTGATGCTCGGAGTCATCTGGTTCACTTCATTGCTCATTAGTCTTGCTCCATTTGCAGGGTGGAAAGATGAAGGATTCAGTGATAGGTATTGATTTTTTTTTTTTTGAAAAAAATTTTTTCGAAAAATTCAAATTATTGATTTTTCAGAGTGCTAAAACTCCACGTCTGCTTGATAAGCCAGCAAATCAGTTATCAGGTACTTTTTAAAAAAATTGTTCCAAATTTTTGAAAACGAAAATTTTTTGCCCGACATCCATCAAAATTGCGAATTCCCCAGCGAACACTTTCATTTTGAATTTATGACCGATTTATTGCCGAAAACTAAAAAAAATTCGCAGAAAAAGTTCCGAAAAAGTTCACCAAAAGGGTGCAATTTTGGTGTCGTCACACCATAGTCACACCAAAGAACAACTTTGTTGAAATTTTATGTGAATTGGTGAATTTATTGGTGTTAGGGGTCAAAAATGATAGAAATTTGAATGTTGGAAAAAATTGCATCAAAATGGTGGATTTATTGGTGAAATGTGGAAATTTTGCACCAAATTGGTGGATTTTATGGTGAAATCATATCGAGGTGTGAAGTTTGTCAAGTTTTTTGTCATTTTGGAGGTTTTTCTGTCGAAAAACGTCAGAAAGTTCAAAAACACTAATTTTGCACCAAAATTGCACCAAAATGGTGGATTCTATGGTGTAATCACCTGAAAATGTGAAGTTTGTCAAGTTTTTTGTCATTTTGATGGGTTTTCTGTTGAAAAACTTCAGAAAGTGCAAAAACACCAAAATTGCACCAATTTTGCCCCAAAATTGCACCAAATTTGTGGATTTTATGGTGTAATCACCTAAAAATTTCAGAAACAAGCTGAAATCTCTGGAAACTCAGATTTTCGCTTGAAAATGGTGGATTTCATGGTGCAAGTGTTCCAAAACACCAAAAATTGCACCGAAATTGCACCAAAATGATGTATTTTTGGTGCAATCACTCGAAATCCTACAAAATTTCCTATTTTTCCACGAAAATCCTCAATTCTTACTTGCAAATCTCAATATCCCTTCAATCCACACCATTTGGTGACACCTTTGGTGCAACTCTCTCACCATTTCCAGGTCTTCTCCACCGCCACCGCCTTCTACATCCCCCTGATCGCCATCATTTGCGTCTACTGGAAAATCATGCGAGCCGCCAAAAAACGGTTCAAACGCGAACGCGACCGCCGCACAGTCATCCGTCCGCCACCCGACGCCATCGACGAGAAGAAGGCGATGATGCCGAAGAAGAGCAAGAAGTGTCCGTTGCCACCCGCCGTCGTGATATCCGACATTCCGGCGAAGGCCAATGGGAGTGTGAAGGTAGGCAAAACACTTTTGACCACTGAGCGGATCGAACGCCCAACCTTTCGATCTGGAGTCGAACGCGCTACCATTGCGCCAAGCAGTCGGTGGAAGAGCGGCCTCTCGAGGGGGGAGATGTGTGCGGTGTGTGCGGGGAAGGGAGAAGAGGGGGCAGAGTGAAAGGGGAGAAGAAGGAGGGGTAGTGATAAAATGTAAAGGAGTTTGGGAGGGAGTTTGAAATTTATTGATTTTTTCATTGACTTTTTTTTTATTGATTTTCATCAAATTTTATGAAATTTCCACTCAAAATTGTGTGTATATAATGTTTTGGTTCTAATTTGATCGAAAAATGATCAAATTCTCATAAAAAAGGTAATTTTTCCTTGAAAAATGGAATTTTATTGATTTTTTCTTGATAGATATCGATTTTTATCTATAAAAATAGACATTTTCCAATTTCAGAATGTTTTTTCTAAGATTTCCCAATAAAACCTGATATTTCGATGAATTTTCGTGAATTCAGGAAAAAATTGAACAAATTACTGTAGCACTCGTTTCAACTGTGTAAATACCAACTTTTCGGTGATTTTGTCGATTTTTTATTGATTTTTCGATGATATTTGTTGATTTTCAGTGATTTTACGCTGAAATCAGGAAAAAACAACAAAAAAAACAGAGTTTTTTGCTTTTTCGGTCTAAATTTGCAGAAAATCTATGAAATCCGGGGGAAACATTATGAAAAACACACGAAAAACGTCACAATTTACTGAAAATTTACCTGAAATCGGTGAAAATTAACAAAAATCAATAAAAAAATAGTGAAAAGCAATCCGAAAACCAATGAAAACCCCTAAAAATCCACAAAAATCAATAATTTCTACACACAGCCACCCCCACTGCTACAGTAACCCGTTCAAATCCACTCGAGACCCAATCACACCCAATTCCACCATTTTCAGACCGCTCGTCACCACGAATCGTCGTCATCGGCTTCAGAAGAAGAGCGCACAATGACCCAAACGAATTGTGGTGGACAAAATGGTGAAAACACCATGGAGACACGAATAGATGAGGAAAATGGGCGGAGCAAAAATGGAGGAATTATAAAAAGAAGGAGACGGACGAAGGAGTCCAGTGAGATGAAGAGGGAGAGGAAGGCCTGGAGGACATTGGCTATTATTACTGGTGAGCAATGGATTATTGATTTTTTTTTTTTGGAAAATTCTGAATATTCTGAATATTTTTGGTTCAGTCGATGGAATATACCTTCAGAATGTTTCTGTAAAAAAATCACGGCAAAACCTTTAAAACCCGATTTTTTACGGTCAATTTTCATTTCACCTACAGTAACTTCTTCATTTAAAGGCGCATGCCTCCACCCTCAAACTTTAAAGCCGTTTTTCACTATTTTAACGTGATTTTCATGAAAAACTCCAAGAGACTTTTTTGATCAGCGTAAAATTCTCTATCGATTGATGCATTAAAATTTAAAACTTTATAAAAAAATTTTAATTTTTCGAAAAGTTGGAAATTTTAGAAAAATTATCGATTTTCCAGGAACCTTCGTCGCCTGTTGGACTCCATTTTTTCTGGTCTCCATTTACCGACCAATCTGTGGCTGTTCAATATCGCCAGTTTTGGAGCAAGTCACTCTTTGGCTCGGTGAGCATTTTTTTCATTTTTTTTTTCAAATTTTCAACAAATTCAAAGTTCGTATTGATGAAATTATCATTTTCGAATTTTCCGCTTCATTTGGAGTAATTTGATACCCATATCGACCACATTCCGTGAAAATTGAAAATTGGAACTTTTTTGGGTCTCACCACGAAAACCTCCAAATCATCGAAATTTCAGTTTTTCTCTTCAGAATCAAATTCTCCACAATATTTGGAGTGATTTGATACCCATATCGACCATATTCCGTGAAATTTGAAAATTCGAAATTTTTTGGGTCTCGCCACGAAAACTACAAAAATTTAAATTTTATGGAATACGGTCGATATGGGTATCAAAATGCTTCAAATAACATGGGGAATCTAATTCTGAAGAAAAAATCTGAAAATTCGAAAGAATAAAGGTTTTCGTGGCGAGACCCAAAATGGTTATTCAAATTTAAAAAAAAAAAAAGGGAAACCCCATCAATATGGGTATCAAAACTCGTCAAATTTTCCGTAGATTCCGAATATGCAATCATTTCCAGGCTATCTAAACTCCGCCCTGAATCCGATCATCTACACGGTGTTCTCACAGGATTTCCGTGCCGCCTTCAAGCGAATCATCAAACGAATGTGCCTCATCAACGAATACTAAGCTCCGCCCACTTTTTCTCACAAGCCCCGCCCACATTCCCGCGTAATCTTCGGGTTACTCAGTGATGGCTCCGCCCACTTTTCGTCCCAGTTTTTGTCGATTTACGGGTTCATTTTAATGAATTTTTATTTTTTTTTGAACATTTTTTGAAACATATTATGATTTTTTGGGATAATGGGGGAAAGGGGTACTGTAGTTAAGCTACAGTAACCCGAACAGAGGAATCGATATTTTGTGGAGAGAATCGGGACAACGAGAATGGATTTTTGAGAAATTTGAAAAATATTGATTTTTCAAATTTTCAAAAAAAAAAAACAAAAAAAATGGCTCGAGAGATATAAGAAGTGTATTTACAAGGTGGTGGATGAGAAAATTGAATGAAAAAAGAAAAAAAAGGAAAAAAAAATGAGAATCTGGAATTTCATTTTGGGGGCGTGGTTTAGAGGGGATACTGTAGTTTTCTGCACTTTTTCGAAATTTTTTTGTATTTTTTTGAAAATCAGGTGAAAATCGATACTTTTTTTTTGAAAAGTCGATAGTTTTTAGCTATAAATTTTGAATTTTAACGACTATTTTCTAAATTTACTAATTTTTGAATCAATATTTGTAAAAATTTTGAAATTTTATTGATTTTTTTTCGAAAATTATCGATTTTTATCGAAATTTCACTAAAAATCATAAAATTTTCAGTTTTTTTATTGAAAAGGTGCAGAAAATGAGGTTTTTGAGGATGAAATGTGGAAAAAACAACGAAAAAATGGGAACAAGATGGAAACAAAATGATGCAAAAAACAATGAAAAAATCAATAAAAAAGTTCGCCCTCTTCTTCATCTTCTTCTTCCTCCTCATCTTCTTCTTCATCAGAATCCTCTTCTGGAGACATTGTCGTCGTGTCTTCAGAAGGGGGCGGAGCTTCAGAAGTTGACGGTGAAAAAGAGCTGCAAAATGCGCATTTTTAATCGGGAAATTGGTAGGGGTTGCGTAAATCTAATAGCGATTACGGTGGACGCACAAGACGCGTTTTATTGGAATTTGGTTGAAAATTATGAAAAATGTGGAGAATTTCCAAGTTTTTCATAATTTCAAAGCCATTTTCATTAAAAAAAACAAGTTTTTCATTAAAAAACTTGATTTTTCAACGAAAATTTCTGATTTTTATATGGAAATTCAGTGAAAATCCATATAAAATCAGAAAATTTCACATTTTCTATAGTAAAAACGAGAAAAATTGAAATAGTGCGTCAAAAAGAGCGTGTCCACCGTAACGCCGACTACAACAATCAACGGAAGAGAACTCACGGTGGTGTGAGAGCCGGTCGAAAGTGTGCTCAAAACGAAAAATTGGGGGATTACTGTAGAGACGGGCGGCGAGTTGAGTCCCCCGCGGACTGTCGTAGTTTAAAACGCACGATTACCCAATCGGATCGAGTCTGGAGCGTCCGGCGCGTCGTTTCGCGCCCTGCACCTCCTCCTCCATGCTCTCCTTCCGCGGTGCTCTTTGTGCAGCCTTCGACGTGCTCATTCCGACGGCCGCTGCTCCAGAAGACGTCGCAGAAGACGTGGGCGTGTTGCGAGGACGGAGAGGTGCCGACGATTTAGAAGACGTGCCCGGCCAGAAGAAGTATTGCGGCTCGAGACTTCTGACGTACTTGTTGAAATTCGCGGGCTCTTGGGCTTTTCGGATCTGCTCCTTGGGTATTTTCCACGCCTTCTGGAGAAGGTCATCCGGGAAACGGAGTTCTTCAGAAGTTGAGAATTTCCTGAAAAAAAATATTTTTCAGTTTGGGAAGCTCCGCCCATTTTCTAGGTGGTAATTTTCATAGAAAAAGGTAAAAAAGTGAAAATTTGATAGAAAAAGTAGGAAAAAAGCAGAAAAGTCGGATTCCAGCTAATTTTTTGAGTACTGTGAAGATTTTTATACTGATAGACGTGGAATTTCATACTGATAACCATTTTATCACTTTATTTTTGCAAAAACCGAAGGTTTTCACGATAATAAAGCTCTCGAATCGTTATCATCATGAAATTCTACGTTTATCAGTATAAAAATCTTCATACTTTCAAAAATTCGTTGAAATTCCCTTTTCTGTGCAATTTTTCACTTTTCCTCATGAATTTTTACAATTTTCGGCCGTTTTTCCAACGAAAATCATATTTTTCTTGAAAATTCCCAGCAAACTCTCAAAAAACGCACATAACATGAGCCCTCCGTTTAACCGCATCCATTGCCACCTTCACCACTTGAGCCTCCGCATGAAACTGCTTCTTCTTGAGCTGCTCACGTTGCTCCAACATCGAGAACAGCTTCAGCGTGTCCTCAATGTTTCGACGGGCCCTCTTTAGGTGTTGCTGACGCAGTTCGGTCACCATTAGGGCCGCTCGCGGAAAAAACCGCCCCGGCTCGTTTTGCTCGGCCGGCAGACGCTCGGCGAGCGCTTTGGCCGCTTTCATGGCGGCGTTGGTGATGTCCGGCTGGATGGTGATGTGTTGGTGCAATTTGGGCATCAGTGGGCGGGAGTTGTTGGCAAGGCGGCACAGTTTCCAGTATTCGTACACGTCCGACACCACAATCTCTTCCAGATTCAGTCTGTGAATTGGAACATGGTACAGTAATCTATTTTGGTGGAAAATTGTTATTTTTTGATTTTTTGGTTGAAATGTTCATTCTGATTGTGATAGTTATCAATAGAATTGTAGATTTTATGGTAATTTTTGCAAGAAAATCTTATAAATACTAAATTTTCCCTGAAAATCACATTGAAAATGTAGATTTTTGCTCAATTCTTCGAAATTGTGCAGAAATTCTACACTTGCAAGTTATTTTTCAGATTTCCGAGCAAAATTATATTAAAACTATGTAATTTTGCTCGAAAACTCGCTATTTACCCATATTTTGGAGCAAAATTCATCGTTTCTCATATATTTCGTGCTTTTCAAAACTTTAGAATCACAATATAAAACCAACTTTTTGGCAATCTTCTCATAATCGGTGACCAAATAAAACGAGTGCTCCTGCTCGGCCAATCTTGGATTGGTGCACTCGGCGAACCGGCCACTTTTATAAATCTCCGGCATTCTCGCCAACTGCATCGGATCAGTGACGTGCCGATGGCAGCGAGTCTCTCGGAATATGTTATCCGGCACATTGCTCTTCTCGGTTATTCTCACCGGGAGCCCGGCTCGCAGAGCACAACACACATGGAACTGCTCCTCACACCCCGGCTCCACACACCCAATCGTCGCGCCCTGGTTGGTGTCACACACCACACACTTGGCCGCGATTCTGTCCGGGTGTATGAGCTCGAGGCTCTCAATCGGATAGCGAGTGTCCGCATCAACGAACTCGACCTCGGGGTGGAAAAGAGCACAAACATGGTGAGCCCAACGGGTGCCACTCTCATCGCACACCATCGAGCCGCCGAGCACGGGGCAAAGAGCACACGGTGGGGATGGTTTGCCGAAGCGCGCGCACTTCAGACACTTCCAGGGAATGGAATGAGGTGGAACGACGGTTATGCCGGCGCACGAGCAGTGGACGCACGTGTTGCACATGTCGCAGAAGATCATCTCGTCGTCGTTGCCGCAGTCGGCGTCTCCGCAGATGTCGCACTGCACCTTCTCCTCTTCTGGAGTGCCCACTTCTGGAGGACGTGTGTAGACGGCGTGCAGCTCGTCGAGAATGTTCTCGTGGATGCCGACGTACGTGTCGATCTCCAGTTGGCTGATGATGCGCCGGAACGTGTCCATGTCCAGGTATCGCACGCCATTGCAAAGTTGGCGGTCCTGGAATCAGGGTTTTAGTTTTATTATTGTTATCATAATGATCATTCATTTTATGGAATTCTGAAAAGATGGCCTAGAAAACCAAAGTTAGGCCATAGGGCTTAAAAATGGGTTTCTAGGCCATCTAAGTTTCAGAATGCTAAAAATGGTTATGATTTTTATAGAAAAACAGAAGGGAATATAAAAATCATGAAATTGAAAATCGAGGCTCCGTCCACACAGGTTGTGCGTACAAAGTGCGTCAAAACACGCTTCAGAATGATTATTGCCGTGTTTTCTGAATTTTTGAGAATTTCCTCTAAATTTGGCAGTATTAGAAGTAAAAATTATGATATTTACTAGTTTTTCAGCTTGTTTTATATCAAAATCTGTATATTATTACAGAATTTCAAACGTTTCACTCATAAAACTCGAAATTCCCTCATTTTCAAGATTTTTTAGCAATTTACGTCCAAAACCACAGATTTAAACAAAAAACGCCACAAAATTGCAATAAACCGCGCCCCACTTTGCAAACTGGGCGGAGCCTCTCTGGCACGCTGCCAAGTCCGCATGAGCGCGTCACCGCGTACACACACTGACGCACAACCACATACCGCATTAATTTTAGCGACGAACACCTCGTCCTGAGCAGTCACTTGATACGCCTGTGGAGAAATGGGCGGAGTCATGAAGGCAGAGTTATTGAAATAAGGAACGGTGACGTCACAGGCGATCATCTTCTGCGGATACGAAAAATCGGCTTTTTCCTCGAGCCACAGGTCATCGAGCACTGTTTCCATCTGGGGGAGCTCTTCCGGATGAGCCAGCTCCTGCACTCCATATGTTATCTCGTTTCGGGTACTGGAAAGATTGGGATAAAGGGGCGGGGCTTCGGGGAATTATATGGTTTTGAAGGTTTTAGGTCAAAATTTGTGGGAAAAATGTGAAAATATAGAGTTTTCAACAGGTTTAGGTTGAAATTTCATCAGATCCTATGAAAATGATGAAATTCCCAATAAATTTCCAATATTATAGCGATTTTCTGTCATATTAACGAATGGACGCTATTTTGGACAGTTTTGGGAAAGATAACATCGAAAACTATCAGATTTTGATGATTTTCATTACAAAACTATAATTTTATAGTGAAAATCGTCATATTTCATTGTTTTATAGTTATATTCTGATGATTTTAATGAAAAACGCTTGAAAAATGAAAAAAATGAGGAAAAACGGAAAATTTCGCATTTTTAATGCATAATGGAAGGAAAATGCGAAAAAGAGCAACAACTCATGAAATTAGGTGAAAAACACACATTAGAGCAAAAAAAATAAGAAGAAATCTATAAGAACCGGTTCAAAATCACCAAAAACTTAGATTTTTGACGATTTTTTAGTGTTTTTCAGTACTTTCCCACTATTTTCATCAAAATTCCAGCAATTTCTCAATTCCCAACTCACGAATCGCATATCATGGCCTCTTTGGCGCTTCCCTCGATCTCGGTATCACTGCAATCATCCAAATCGTATCCGGACATGACCAATCGGCCCAATTTTCGCGAAAATATCTCGGCGGCTATAAAAATGCATTTAAAATCATATTTTTCTCTCAAAAAATCTTCAAAAATCATTGAAAACTCACTAGCCGGCACTCTCCGTCCATTTTTATTCGCTTTTTGTGGTTTTTTCGCCGTTGTCCTGGAAAAAATCACCTTTTTCCCCAAAAAATCGATAAAAACTCACGTCGCAACGTCGGCGGGCTCATGAAGAGTGAGCAACTCGGGCTTCACCTCGACCTCTTCCGTCTTCGGCACCATCTCGACGAATTCGCCGTTCGAGCGACGTTCTGAAACTATTCGGCGATGAAATCGGCGCGAAAATCGATATTTTTACTCAGCGGCGGCTTCGGTTCGCTTCTGCGCTTCTTCAGCGACGTCGGAGTTCGAGAAGGCGTGTCGGGCACTGAGAGGATTGTGGTTCCTGAAGAAAATTCTTATTAAATAATTGTTTTCGAAAAAAATAAATTTTTTCTGATTTTTAACATTTTCTAGATGAAAAACTAGTAAAAATCGATAAAAAACGAGGTGACTCACGTCTTCCACGCGACGCACTTCCATTCTGCAGATTGCCACCTGAAAATCGAACAAAAAAATCGATAATCGAACGAAATCCCAAAAATTACCGTCTTTCACCACATCCGAACCGGGCGGCATGCTCTCCGAGGGTTCGGGGTGCTGTAATTTTGCAAATTTCACTGAAATCCCACTGATCATGTTTTGGACGTGCGAAAAAAGCGACATTTCTCAGAGGATCACGAGGGCATTTGGCGGCGGCAGCATGTGAATTTCGAAACGCCAAGCGAGCAATTTCAAACCGCCGGGGACTAGTTTGCGTTTTCTAGGCCACCTGCGTTTTTCGCTTTTTTGCTCCGATTTTGAGCTTTTTTGATGGGATAACCGAGGTTTTTAGGTGGATTTCAATGAAAAATTTGATTTTTAACCCTAGAGAAGTGTTGCGAGCATCCAAATATCGGCACAGCTTCGTAAAACTTCTCAAATTCTGAAAATATTCAAAATCCCTCAAATTCCCTTCAAAATCCCATTCAATACAATTGTTTTTGCATGAGTCACACAGTTCCCATCTTGCTACACTCTTCTCTATCACCACAACATCACTTCACTCGTTATCTTCGCCAATTCGACCCGTTTCGACGTCATCGCCGGTTTTCTAGTCCCCGGGGGGCACGCGACGCGACCGCATCGCGAGCGACGACATTGGCGTCGTGCTCGCCGACGTGGTTTCGAACGGTTTCCATGGCGATTTTCGGCCGAGTTGGGGGTGTTTGGCACGTTTCGTAGTCTCACATGATATTTTCCACTTTGTTTACGCCGTGTGCTCCGTGAGCAGCCTTCTGACTCGGTCGTTTGCCTTCGAAAATCTATTTTTCGTAGTTTTTCGCAGTGAATTTGAATGTTTTTCGATAAAATGTTTGATGTCAAATTGGTTCTGAAAATTTGTCGCAGAAATTTCCAGAAAAATCAAGAAATTTCGAGCAAAATTTCAATTTTTTTGAAAATTTTCGTGAAGAATTTGCATAAATCGTGTCGAGACCCAGAAAAAGTTTAAAGGAACATGAGTGATTTTCATATTTTCGAAACTATTTTTTTCGTTGCGGCTTGAAAATTTATCGATTTTTCAGAGTTTTTGCTGCCTTTTCAGCTGTTTCTATAAAATTTTACTTCAATTTTTTTTTTTTTTCATCCAGTTTTCCATAATTTCTGCGCAAAAATGTCAATTTCAGATGGCGGACCAAGAAAACGGCGAGTCGAAGCCACCGCAGGAGCACATGGGACCGCAGGGGCCAATGAGCGGAGAGCATAAGCAGCCCCCGCAGCACCAGCAGCAGCCGCCGCCGCCCCAGCAGCAGCAGCGCGACGACGTCTGTCGGGACTATCTGAAAAACATTTGCAACCGCGGCTCGCGCTGTAAATTTTACCATCCGACCGAGGCGCCGCTCTCCAGCGAGCAAGATTACAATTTCTGCATTGACTACCAGGTGCGTTAGGGCAGCCTTTGCTTGCTTTTCGGGGAAATATATGGGATTTGCAGGGAATTCAGCTTTTCCCCCCGCTATGTTGCCCCCTAAATGTCCGTAAATGTCAAATCTCATCTAAAATATTGACTTTTCATGGGAATTTCAGAAAATTTAGATTTTATCATGAAAATCGTGATAAATATAGCAATTTTCACCGAATATGAATAAGAAAAGTTAGAGAAAAAGTGTTTTCATTGAATTTTTTCGAAATTGATGCAATTTCAATGATTTTCATACTATGAATTGAATTTTCATGCCAATAGCCAAATTTCAGCCAAATTTGATAGACCTCCTACTATCCATGCACCCCATGTGATAGCGCGCTCCACCGAACGCGTTGCGGTTTAGGCGTGCCGCGAAAAAAAATTTTGAATTTTCGAAATTTTTATTTGATCTTCAGCCGTTTTTCTTGTATTTTCATGATGACAATTGACGAAAAACAAGAAAAAACGGCCAAAGATCAAAAATTTTTTTCGAAAATTCAAAACTTTTTTTCGCGGCACGCCTAAACCCCAACGCGTTCGGTAGAGCGCGTTATCACATGGGGTGCATGGATAGTATCAAAAATATCAATATTCACTTCAAAAGTACCATTTTATTACAAAAAGATGGGAAAATGAGCATTTCCAGTAGATTTCAAGTGAAAAATAATGCATTTTCATAGTTTTTAGCTAGAAAATTGCATTTTCTGCCAAAAAATGCTTAGAGTTCCGAAAAAACATAGTAAATTTTACATTTTTTCATTCAAATCATGAACAACCACAAATTTAGCTGAAAAATGCTCAGAATTTAGAAAAATAGACAAAACTCATGTTTTCTGTGATAAAATTGCTCAAAAATTTGAGAAAATCAGTAAAAATTTGATGTTTCTTTATTGAAATCACTAAAAATCACAATTCCAGTTGAAAAATGCTCAAAATTTAGTTAAACTAGACAAAATGTATGATTTCTGTGATAAAATTGCAAAAATTGAGAAAAAATTCAACATTTTTTCCTTGAAATCACTACAAATCACAATTTTAGCAGAAAAACGCTCAAAATTTCAAAAATTAGCCAATATTTATGATTTCTGTGATAAAATTGCAAAAATTCCAATATTTTCCGTTAAAATCACAATTCTAGCTCAAAAATGCTCGAAAATTCAAAAAATTAGGCGAAAATTCTAATTTCTTCAATACAATTTGAATAAATCTGCGCTCCGACGCACAAAACTTGCATGTCCCAGTCTTCCCCAATAATCCGCAGCCACCCCCAGATGAACCCAACATTTTTCTAGAATCGAGGCTGCCAGCGCGACAACTGCCGTTTCGTGCACGCGCCCCGCGACGAGGTGGAGCGATACAAGACGACGCGCGAGCTGACGCTAATCCTGGCGCGCGCGATCGCCGCCGTCGGCCACGGCGACACGATCGGCGGCATTCCGATCTGCAAAGAGTTCCAAACGGGACGGTGCGCACGCGGCGTCAACCGCTGCCGCTACTGGCACGTCAACGTCGACATGGAGAGGGATCGACGGGCTCGCGGGCTCCCGCCGAGCAACGAGTTCGGCTCGCCGATGGTGGGCGGTGGTGGTGGTGGAGGTGTGGGTGTGGGTGGAGGCGGCCGCTTCCCACCACCGCCGCCACCATTCCCCGGAGCACGCCGTCGTCCGTACGACGATTATGAAGACGTGAAACGACCGAGGTATTCGGAAGGCGATCGCATCGTGGATCTGGAGAAGAGGAACGCGGAGCTCCAGAAGGAGGTGGATTCGTTGAGAAGAGAGCTCCAGCGCGAGCACGAGCGATACGAGGACCTGTATGCTCTGTTCCGTCAGCAGAGCGGTGGGGCTCCGGCTCCGCCCAAAGCAGCGTCGGCCACTGATTACTACGCGAGCTGGAGTCAGAAGGCGCCCACTGGATGGTGAAATGAATCCCTTTTTATCATCATTTCTCTTAAAATCCCTATTCATTATCATCTATCTATTTTTCTTTTTCCCTACTATGATTTCCTTTCTGAAAACGCTCTGGTTTAATTATATATTTAATTCCAAATTTTCCACCTCTCTGTAAATTCAATCCTCCTTTTTCCTAATAAATTCCACTTGGGAGAAAATTGGCGATTTTATGTAAAAAAAAAAGTACCCGGGATGGCAAATAGATAATGAAACGGTGAAAAAACGGTCGAAGCGAAATTCCTAGTTTAGGCGGGGAATTTGTGAAAAAATTAGAAAAATTAAAAAGATTGCACAGAGAAAATGGGTGAATTTTGGTGAGGTTAAGCATTAAAAAGTGGATCAATATTTCTCTGAAAATTGGGGAAAAATGGGCGGGAAAAGAGCAAAAAAGAAGAGCAATTACAAAATGGTGCAGTGCTTCTTGATGCCCGATCGCTTTTTACGTCCAGCCGAGGCGGAGGCGTCGATTCCGATCGTCGTCGCCGCGCCGCCCTTCCGACGCTTCATCTCGCGCATCAGGTCGTAGAACACCTGAATGATTTATCGATTTTTTATTGATTTTTATTGATTTTTTGAAGAAAATGCTGTTTTCTGATGAATTTGTTGATTTTTCAATAAAAGTATGGGTTTTTGGGATGAAAAAATGCATTTTCATAGTTATTTTGATAAGGATTATTGATTTTTATTGAAATTATTGCTGAAAATATTGATTTTTTATGAAAACAAAGCTTTTGGGATGGAAAAGTGCATTTTCCTGAAGTTTTTGATAGGGCTATTGATTTTTGATAAAAATTATTGATTTTTCAATAGAATGATAGGTTTTTTGGAATGGAAAAGTGCATTTCTATAGTTATTTTGATAAAAATGATTGATTTTTAGTGAAATTATCGCTCTCTTTTTTTCACTAAAATTTTTACTGTTTCAAAGAAAATACAAGTTTTTGATATGGGACAATACGCTTTGATGAAATTAACAAATCAGTTCAAGATTTTTCTATGAGATTATTGGTTTTTGGATAGATTTTAGACGTTTTTTCATAGTTTTTTTCTACAATTTTAGTTTAGAATTGTAATTTTTCTACTGAAAAAGTGATGAAAATTAGATATTGTTACTGATTTTTTTATAATTTCTCATCGATTCTTCGGAATTTTATCAGGTTCTCATTAAATTTCGATTGAAATTTTCAAGATCCGCCTATTTTCGCAATCTGCGGCATGGTTTTTCCGCATTTTCCATCAATTTCCCCCATTTCTCTCAAAAACCCACCTTATCCACGTTCTCACGACGTTTGGCGGACGTCTCCACATAATGCACACCCCACTGCTCGGCTCGCTGACGGCAGAGCTCGGCGGGCACGACTCGCTGCTCACGCATGTCGCCCTTGTTGCCCACCAGCACGATTGGCACCGAGTTGTCCGAGTTTTTCACGCGAAGGATTTGCTCACTGTAAATTGATAAGGATTGTTATAATTTTGGGGGGAGTGGTGAAAAGGGGCGTGGCCTAAAGAAAGGTGCTTCTGGAAGGGTAGATTAGGATGAAAAATGGTGAAAATAATGAGAAAAAGAGGGGAAAAAGGGGCGTGGCTTCTCATTGATTTGCTTATTTTTGGTTTTTTCTATTAATAAGGGTTTCATGATACCTAAAAAAGGGGCGTGGCCATCAAAATAACTTAAAATCAATAAAAATGATGTTTTTTCGTCAAAAAAGGGTTTGTGAGCAAAGGGGTATGTCCTTTTATGCTGGATAAATGGAAATTATGATTATAATGAAAAAGGGGCGGAGCTTATATTGAAAATATTGGAAAAACCTCACTTTCTGCTGAAAATCAGTCAAATTTATTGGAACATTGAAAATTTTCGAGCTTTTTTTAATAAAAATCTTGAATCTTAGTGGAAATTTTCAGTTTTCTTCACAATTTTCCGACATTTTATCCAATTTTTATCGATTTTCCACCAAAAACATCGATTTTTCCCCCATTTCCCCCCAAAATCCACCCACCGGAACTCATTCGTCGCCTCAAAAGACTCCATATCGAGAATCGAGAAGACGCAGATGAATCCCTCGCCGCTCCGATAGTAATTATCGCTGAAAGTTGCGAAGTTTCGAAACGGTTTCGAGTGCCTACCGGATGGCCGAGTAGTCTTCTTGTCCCGCCGTATCGAGAATGTCAATCGAGCATTCTTCTCCGTCTAGCACCACTTTTTTGCGGTAGGAATCGGCTTTCGTTGGCTCGTACTCCTCAACGAACTGGAAAATTGAGAAAATCGATTTTTTATTGATTTTTTGGGATATTTACCTCATCGTACATGAACTGAAGGGTGAGAGCCGACTTTCCGACGCCTCCAGTGCCCACCATGATTACCTGGAATTTTTTTCAAAATTTTTTTTTCAATTTTTCTATTTTTTATCGATTTTTCTCAAAAATTATCGATTCCCCACCTTATGAACGACTTGCTGCTGTGGTGGCAGTGTTCCGCTCGCCTTTTTCGACGCCATTGCTGCAAAAAATATATGATTATGATTTTTGATGAGAAAATTTCAAAATTCGGGAAACGGACGGAAAAATATGGAAATTCGACCGGTTTTCGACTGAATTTGTCGAATTTATAGCGACCGATGACTCATCGTAACAATGATAAGCGAGAAAAGTGACGATTTTTGGTTTTTTACAGTGGTTTTCGCGCTGGAAATTTTTAGTTTTTTTTTGAAAAAAAAATTATTCAGGGGTACGGTAGACAAGAAAGTGTGCCGACACCGAGAGCGTACCGTAATCAGTTAAAAAAAAAATAAAAGTTTAGCTTTTTCGGGTTTTCAGAAGGATTTCTGATGAAAATTAACTGTGAAATTTCTGAAAATAACAACATTGATATTTAAAACTGATATTCTATTGATTTTTCTATTGAAATCTACAAAAATCCACTCATTTCCGATAGCAAACCCCCAACAAAAAGATCCTGACTACGGTACCACCGAAAAGTCCGCAGTGTGTATGCACTTTTTCAAAATTTCGTCCTAATTTCATCAATTTTCCCCAATTTCCCACCCTTTTTTCCCGAAATTCCACTCCCAGTCAACAAAATAGTGCATTTCTTATCAGTCACACTCATAAAACGCCCCTTCAAAACACTATTTGATTCACAAAAATGACCAAAAACGTAAAAAGTTACCTTCAGGACTGAACACATCCTTATTCGGATTGTCTCTGCCGGTTATGAAATACCAAAACGTCAGAAATTTCAGTTTAATCCACCGCCAAGCAGATCGCGTCACATGGAGCACTTTATCCATTTATACAGCACAAAATATTGATTTTTCTCAGGGGAAATTGAGAAAAACTTTTGAAGAACAGAACAGTGTGTTTCAAAATAGTTATATAAAGGGAGCGTGTGTCCAATAGCAACCGAAAAGCGGCCCCCGAAAAAGGAGGGATGGAGTGCGGCGAGACGCAGACGGCGAACCGTCGGGCACCTGGCCACGCCCACCTCGTGAATAACAATTATGTATCATGTTTTTATGGATCGACGACTACTGGGCGACCTTACTTTGAATTCGACCTAAAATGGAGAGGTTTTGTTGGTTTTTGGAGGATGCAATGTTGCT
This sequence comes from Caenorhabditis imperialis, assembly GCA_963572205.1. NCBI lineage: Eukaryota > Metazoa > Nematoda > Chromadorea > Rhabditida > Rhabditidae > Caenorhabditis > Caenorhabditis imperialis. The sequence goes on from OY751541.1 coordinate 2,941,976, forward strand.
CTATGGGACAACTTGGTATCGTTGAAAAGCTCTTGTCATAAGAAGCTCAGAATTGTGCTCAAAATTTGAGCACAGTCTTGAGCTCCTCATGGCAAGAACTTTCGAATGGTAACATGTTATCCAATAGAGCAGTTTTGCATCCTCCCGAAACTAACAAAACTTTTCATTTTAGATCGAATTCAAAGAATGATTCGCAATTTTGATGATCTTGTCATCTTTTTCTCAATTTTTTCGTTTCCAAACAAATCTCGCGTCTAACATAAGCTGTTGCTTTTCTCACTTCATAAAATCCTCAAGATAGCATCGAAAATAAGACGAGAAAAATCCGGAATAAATTCGGCAGTCTGTCAAGAATTTGAAGGAGGCAGACACCGAGAAGAGGACTCCAATTATGCGGAGGAATTGAATTATACGAAAAGTTCGCCCCTAATAATTATAATAGTTGTGGATGGAGGGACAAGGGGCGAAGGCCAACTTTCTTTTGTCGACGACAATTGATTAATTTTTCGTAATTAGCTAATTAACGAGTATTTAGAGCTGATTATTCTGCGATCTGGCCTAGTGGAAGAGAAAAAGGATAGGTGTGAAAGTTAGGCCATCTTGATTCATGAATTTTTTAAAATTTTTTCTCGTTTTTATCCATTTTTCTTCAAATTTTCTTGGTTTTTCTTGAACTATTCGGTCAAATCGATTGTTTTGTGTACATTCCATCACATTTCAATCAATTTCGTCGAAAAATTCACGAAAAACCATCAAACTTAAAGAAAAATGGACAAAAATCGAGGAAAACTGATAAATTCACGAATCAAGCTGGCCTAACTTTTACACCTCGACTCTTTTTTTTCCACTAGGCCAGATCAAACATGACAAATGACAAAAAATGAATAAAACTTGAAAATTTCAGAAAATCCTCGACTCATAAGCTTCACTACTTCAACATCCTCATTTCTATCACTATCAATGGCTAACTGGATAACACTACTGAACTGCTGACTACGAACTACCAATCAAACGGCCACTGGTTCGAGTCCCCACTCGGCCCTAATATTTTTGCACGAACTATTGATGATTTTTCACAGTTTTCAAGGATTAATATGAACTTTCAAGCGGAATTTCGGAGCATCGTTAGCAGAATCACCTATTTTCAACGACTTCTAATGATAAAAACGAAGAAAAACGGATGAAACGTGTCTTTGAAAAGGACGAGAGGGAGGGGAAAGATGACGCGGCAACAAATACCTGTGGCCACCAGAGACGAGAGAGCGAGAGACGCAGACGACGAGGAAAACTGGATTGACCTGATTTTGATTTTCGCTTTTTTGTTTTCTCCCCCCTTTCAAAAATAAAACTTTTCCTAAAAACAAAAAAAAACGGCCACGTCATCCTCAAAAATCGATACTTTCGAGTGGGAAAAGAAAAGGCGAGACTGTCGGCTCGGCGAGCCGCCCCGTAATCTGCAATGTTTGTTTATTTTTGCAACAAACTCGACGAGACTCGCCGCCACGATGGAATGGTGCCAATTTTTAAACAAATTGGGTCCGTTTTGTGGTCTCGCAACGAAATTTGAGAAGGGGTTACTGTAGTTTGGAAATTGTGTGTTTTGGAGGGGGAAAATGGAAAATTATTGATTTTTGAGTGAAAATTTTGTGAAATTCTAAAAAACATGGTTTTATGGTGAAATTTCACAGAAAATTCAGTTTGTAAGTAAAAAAATCGAAAAACAACGTTTTTCTAACTTTTTGGAGGTAAAATAATAAAATTTCACAAAATTTTTAGCTTTTAACAAGAAAAGTCGATAAATTATTGATTTTTGACTCACAATTTTGTAAAATCTTACAAAAATCGATAGAATATCAACTTTTTGTAAGAAAAAACTAAGTTTTTCAAGATTTTTCGCTCCAAAATCAATAAAAAACCAAAATTTCCCCCACAATTTTAAAGGCGCATACCGTAACTTCTCTTTTTCGCCCCGAGACCCTTCTTTTCAAATTTCCAGCTGTTTTTCGCCGAAATTCGCTCATTTTTATCACAAATTTGAATATGCAAACAAACACAAAAATTATATCAACGATTTGGAGAGTAAACAGACGACTCATCGGAGCGGTTTATTTGAATTTATATGAATGAATGATGATGAAATCGTATTTATATTTATATTAGTTAGAGGGGGAGAGAGAGCGAAATGGGGAAGAGAACGTTTAGTACATGGTGAGTCAGCATATTTCGGGGGGTTTGGGACATTTTTCGGGAAACAAAAAAAATAATTTTTTTTGGCTAGTTTTTTGTGGGGAATGTGTTTAAAAGCAGGGGAAGGTTCGAAAAATTATAGAAATTTGATTTGAAAAGGGGAAAAACTAGAAAAAGGAGAAAAATGGAGAAAAACCGGAGAAAAACCGAAAAAAAAGGAAAAATGTTGGGTCTCGCAGCGAAAACTAAGAAATTACTGTAGTTTTCGAATGAAAATACAGTAATTTGCTATTTTTTCGTTGCGAGACCCTTCAAAACTGCAAAAACTAAAAAATCGGATATGAAAACAGTAAAAATCGTATTTTTACGATTTTCCGACAATTTTTCGACAATAATCCGATTATTTTTACGATTTTTCATGTTTTTCACCGAAAAAATTGAAAAACATTACGAAATACAGCAATTTTTCGCTGCAAGACCCAAAATGGCCTAGAAAAATTCTCGGCCAAGCTCAGACGGTTTTATTTGAATTTTAATACTTTTATTATGAAATTCTAGGAAAAATTTCAAAAAAATTTCAAAAAAAAAAAAAAAAATTTTTTTTAAGAAAAAAAAAACTACAATTTCCCATGGCGAGAAAGTTGTGAGAAGCGCCGGACGAATGTCAACACTTTTTTCGCTCGTTTTCCAGATGTTTCACATTATTTGCGAAAAGTATATCGGCGCCCACTGACCGCCTCACCGAAATAGTGCAGCGAGACAAGAGACGCAGACACGAATGGGGGTCATTGCTCCGTTTTTTGTGCTCTCGGACCACTAGTTGGTGGCGAAAAGAGCACAGAGGACGAGGGAGTGGAAGAATGAGTGAGTGACGGGTTGGTATTGAGACGAATTGACTATTCGCACTGCTCTTTTTCATTCCATTTCATGGAAATTGCCTTGACAAGTTGGGAGGTTTGCGCTTTTTTGGGTGGAAATAGAGAAAAGTGCGTCAAAACACGCTCCATAAATGAAAAATTTGCCTATCTAGTGTTTACTAGGCTCAGAAACTGGAAAATTTTAGTATAAACTGGAAAAACTGAAAAAAAAAATATAAAAAAATTGGTGAAATCCTCGTGGAAAAGTCATTTTTCCCAAATTTTCATTGTTTTTCCCTATTTTCTCTACTTCACATTTGGAATTTCGAGGTTCTATCACTTTCATCACGTTCCTCATGGAAAACCAAACATTTTCATCGAAGGAATTTCGGAAATTGCTCCAATGAGCCCTGAAAACTGCGAAAAACAAGAGTGGAAGAGAAAATTCCTAGTCCCCAAGGCAAAAACTGCAATTTTCGGTTATTTTTGATGTTGTACGCATGAAAGATCGGTTTTCTTCAAGATTTTGCAATGAATTTTTAGGAAATTCAAATTTTATCAAAAGTTCTGAAGTTTGAAACTCAAAAATCCCAAAAATCAGTGCAGAAATTGAGAAAAGACAGATTTTATCGATTTTTTCCATTTTTCTTCACTTCAAAATTGAAAATTTTAAAACCAATTATTCTCATCATGTTTTCCATTGAAAGCCGAACATTTTAGTCGAAGGAATTTTGAAAATTGCTCCAATGAGCCCTGAAAACACCAAAAAACAATAATGGACGAGAAAAATCCTAGTCCCCGAATGGAAACTTCAGTTTTTAGGAGTTTTGGAGTATACTTGAGTAAAATAATCTGTTTTCTGATATATTCTCACAAATTCAATTGGAAAACTTGAGTAAATCTGTGAAAAATCAATATTTCATTGAAAAAATCAGCGAAAAATCGATAAAACCACCAAAACCTCGCTTACAGGTGGTTTTCTAGGCCATCATCAATACTGTTAAAGTTTTTAGTGCTCATTCGATCAATTCCAAAACTTTTTTCACTTTTTCCATTCTATTTTCCACGAGGAATCCAAAAATCTCACCGGTTTTCAATGAAAATCGCGGCGAGACCCAAAAAAGCCCATCAAAAACCACTTGTAAAAGTGGACGCATAGCTAAAGTGAAATCGAGGTCGAGAAGTGAGAGAGAGAAACACTTTGTAACACTGGATCGATTGGAAACGGATATTCAGTGACCGTTTGGTAATGTGATCAGGAGGGCGTGGTCAGTGGAATGTCAGGAATTTTATCAATAATTGTTCATTCAAAAAAGGATATACTTACAGAGATATTTGAAAAGATAGATATGAAAACCAGAAAAAAGCCAAACAAAAAAATTTAAAAAAAAAAGCAAAAAAAAAAATCAATATCAACTCTCATTCAAAAAATCAATATCATTCTCCAGAATCAACTCCTCCGAAGACGTGGGCTCTCCAGAACTCGTCTCAATGAAGAACTGCCGCCTCTTCCGGTCCTCCTCCACGTCGATAATCCCTCCGTTGCCCTTCTGCTTCTCGAACATCTTCAGAAGGCGATTCTGCTCCTCTCGCCACTGACGCATCATTCTTTGCACGTCTTCTCCCGTCGTGCTCGTCCGTCGCTTCTTCGACAACGTCTTCTGATTTTTTTTGGATTCGGCGATCAGAATTCTGATTTCTGATTCGAAGTTTGTGGTGGCGGAGTCGTGGTGGGTTATGGGTTCGCGGCACACTGGGCAGAGGATGTTCTGGAAAAAGTTGCGTCATTATGATGAAATTTGAATGCTCTGGATTTAGGAGCGTGTAGTGCGTGTAGTTGCGTGTTTTGAAATTATTCACATTTTTAACACAACAAGATCGTAGTGCGTCAAAAACACGCTCCTAAACGTTTTGAACTTCTCGTGGTCAATTTTCTCATCTGAAATCAATTTATTTGATCTAGAAACTTATTACAGTACCTTTTGACGCACTACACGCTTCAAAATGTTTTCATAGTACATTTGAGAGCGTGTAGTGTGTCAAAAGCTACCCTAACAAATTTTCAGATCAAATCAATCAATTTCTGACTTAAAAATTGTCCACGAGAAGTTCAAAACGTTTAGGAGCGTGTTTCAACGCACAAAAGCGTGTTTAACCTACCGTATCCACCCTACACGGCACATTCGGCTGCGTCCTATTGTGCTCATCGACCTCTTTTCGAAATTGTTTGGAGCATTCTGTGAGATATTTACAAAAACAGGCCGAATGCATAAAATGATCACAGGAAGTAACAATGATGGGTAAATCGGAAAGGGGAATCAGACAGATCGAGCAGTCCATGTTGTGGTGTTGGTGCTCCGTCAAATAGTCACTGCATGTCTGGAATGGAGCTCTTGATGCGTGTTTTGTGACGCACTATACGCGTTGAAAATTGAAAAGCGGATTGTGCGTCTGAAAAACACGCTCCAATTGTCCAGACGCTTTTTAATTGGTTTTTGGAGTTTTTATGTGATGTTTCGAAAATTTCAATGATTTTAACCACAAAATCCTTGAAACATTCGAAAAATCACCAAAAAACCATTAAAAGCGTGTTCTAAAGCACAAAAACGAATTTCACACAGTTGAAGCGTTCTTTGAGACGCACAAGACGCTTTTCAATCTCCAACAAGATTTTGTTAGTTTTTCATGGGAAATTCATTGAAAACTTGATGAAAATCACGTAAAAACTGAATTCAAAGCAAAAAATCGCGTAAAAACGAAATAAAATTAGCAAAAAATGAGCATATCCACCACTGCCATCATAGTCTAGTGGCTAGCACTCTCCACCCCCACCCAAACCTCCCAAGTTCAACCCCCACCTGAAATATTTCACAAATAATCGGCATTTCATCAGAATTCTCATTCACAAGTTGCTCGACGATCCTACAGAGCTCTCGAAACTCGGGCTCCGCGATGCCACGTGGATTGGAGAGCCGCACACTGGGAGCCACCGTCGGGTATCCCTCCGGAATGAGGCACTCCAGAAGCAGCGACGCCGACGTCGTCTCGTCTTCTAGCGACTTGATTTTGTGCTGTATTCTTCGAGAGCTCGGCTCGTTTTCCACGTGGACTCCCTCCCAGATGGAGCACAGAGCCTCGATTTCACAATCGGCCGCTTCCATTTTTCTGGAGGAAGGTGGAAAAATCGATAAAAATAGCTAAAATCGATGAAAAATCAATAAAAACGCAAATATTTAGAAGGTTAAACCTGTCAAAATCAGGAAAAAAAAAGGAAAACTAAAGTCGCAGAGACTTTTATTAAATAAAAATGGCATCGAGCAGCACTGTAAAAGAATAACTTATCAGCTGTGTGTTTTATCAGTGACAACAGCGAAATATTAGGAAGAATTTTGGGTTATTTCGTCGGAAACGTGATTATGAGGAAGTAGTGCGTTGAGACGCAATTTTGGAGCGTGTTTTATGAGGAAAATGATAAAAACCTAGATTTTTCAAGGTCCAGTGTCAAAAACTCGGAAATTCACAAAAAATCTGATAAAAACTGAGGAAATGCGTGTTTTGAAACGCACAATACGCTCTTCAAAGGATTCTGTTGATTTACAGTGGTTTTTTTTTGAGTTTTCATAGAAAATTACTGTTTTCTCATGAAAATTCAGAAAAAAATCACTAAAAATCAACAAGAATATTTGAAGAGCGTATTGTGCGTCGCAAAACACGCATTTCTCAAGTTTTTATCAGATTTTTCGTAAATTTCCGAGTTTTTTGTCACTGAACATTGAAAAATCTAGGTTAAAATCCAAGTTTTTACCATTTTTAGGGGCAAAAACTGAGAATTCTATTGAAAAACATTTTAAAACTTTAAAAAAGCGTGCTCCAACGCACATTTCCCGCACAACTCGCGCTCCCGACTATTGCAATGCTTAAATTAACAACAAAAAACGTGTAAAAATCGAGATCTATTCGGCTTTGCCTCCAAATCGCTCCAAGCGCGCCTTCTTCTTGGCGGCGGTCTCCGCGTCGTCGCCCACACCGCCACCAAATCGTTTCGCCCGCTCCGCCAACTTCTCCTTGTGCTTGTCGCCCGACTCGCCGACGGGGAGCCCGAATCGAGCGGCTCTCGCCGCCATTTTATCCTTTTCAGATACACCAGAGGCAGTATTGGTGCCGAATCGTTCTGCGCGTTTCGCCTTGGCGTCATCCGAAGAAAGGCGTTTCGCGTCCTCAGGGAGCCCGAATCGTTGAGCTCTCGCAGCTTTCGCGGAGTCGCTTCCAAGAATTTCAGCGGTAAGCGGGAGCCCGAAACGGATGGCTCTGGCTCGTTGAGCATCATCGGCTCCATTGGCTGGTGGCGATGTGAGCAGCACCTCTTTCTTGGGCTCTTCTGGTACTTCTGACGGCTTCTCCTCGTCTGTAGAGAGGGTGGGCTCCGCGGCGAGCAATTTTTCGGCGTCCACCTCGCCGTCGAGGCTCCCGAGCAGATCGTCGTTGAGAATGTCCTCGTTCAGCGAGTGCGCATCTCCAGTGTCGTTGAGGATCAGGTCTTCGGCTGCCTGAAGTTGTTATTGATTTAATTTTATTGACTTTTTTGAATTTTTGTCAGATTTTTTCCAATTAACTTGGATTTTCTGCAATTTTTGTGATTTTACCTGATGCAAGCTCTCCGTGAGCCTGGCGAGCAACTCTGGCTTGTTTCCAGTGCTATCCAATCCACGCTTCGTGAGCTCCTCCTTCAGACGCGGCACTGTCAATTTCTTAGCCTCTGCGATGGTTAGAACCATTTTTTTCTCTGAAAATTTGTATTTTTAGAGAGAAAAGTTCAATTTTTTAAAGAATTTTAATAGAAGAACATAAAAGTACAAAAAATAAACAAGAAAAACAAGAAAACAAACAAAAAACAGCAAAAAAAAAAGACACTCAAAAAACCCAACATTCAAACCCAGCTGTCTGCGTCTCCCCACCCCACACACTCTCTCACCGCGCGCTGCGAGACCCACCTGGCAGATAATCCGATGTTCCTTTAAATTTGCATTTTATTTTTCCGAAAAAATTGAAATTTTCCCATTCACAGTAGGAGGGCCGAGGACCTCTCATTTCAAAAACTCGACCACACGGCCACGGCCATCTCAAAGGGAGTTTTACATCCAAACTTTATCGTTCACTAACTTCGACAAAACGCATTTTTATTCACAGATCTTGTAATTTACAATTTTAGAGCAAGATTTAAAAATGTTAAACGATTATCAGTGTTTTCCAATGTTTCGTTAGACTCAAAGAGTGTCGCAAAGGTTCAGTACATTTTCATTGCTTCAACTTTTCACGAAAAATAGGCATTTTAACAAAAATCCACGTGAAGCTATTTTCAAACATGCTTTTCTCTATCGAGTTCACCCAAAATTTTTCCCCAAAAATGCTCTCAGCTTCTGAAAAAATTTTTGGAAATTTGTCGTTTCGCGTTCAGTGTGGGTTTCTCTTCCACGGCCGCGACGATTTTCTCTTCCATTTCGAACTGGAAACTTTTATTCGAATTTTTTCGGTCGACGATTGTTTAGATTGAACAATTTACATCGAACATTTTGTTTTTGACATATTTTTCTATAAAATGTTCAAAAAAATTATTCTAATAAACATTCTTAACTTCTGGAAATTAGTGTTTATTGATTGCTTCAAATCCTTGGCGAAAATGCGTGCGGCATTTTTGCAGAATTAGGCTCCTCCCTTCCCACTTTGGCTTGGAGGTCTCGTTTCTCCCACTGTGCCATTAAAATACAAATTTCTAGCATGAATCGCGCACATTTCATCGTGAGAAATGTGCGGACGAGTGCGAAATCAAACGGATGGGTGCACAAATGGTCCCGCTTCAAACGGTGGCAAGAAATGCAGGCCGCGCATGTGAGCGATCGAAAAATGGAAGAAATAAATTAATTGTTGATGGTTCAGGCAGAAAATGTGCAAGAAAAGCAGCGAAATCAGAACTTTATCAAATTGCCGACGGGGCTTTACATCACACCGGAACGGCCCGATGATTGTGAGGCTTTTTCTCTAAGATTCTGAAAATTTCCTGAAAAAATGCTAAAATTCCTTCAGTAACCCCGAAAAAAGCGCCGGCAGACATGACACGAAAAGACACCGGACAGCTCCCAATGGAGTTGCTCACGTGGCACACCCAAATGCGTTATGTGGACCATTCAATCGACAATATCAAACGATACAGGCGGTACAAGAATTTCCAGCACATGCAGTACGATCAGAGGTGCTCCGTGAGCTCGTGGCTTTTCTGAAATATCGATTTTTCCAGGGTAATCGCTGAAAGGCTCCTTTTTCTGGGCGCCGATCTCGCGGCCGCGCATTTTCTAGTCCATCGCGGTGCTGCCGTGAAGTTTGTGGGCGATGATAATTGGTACAAAAAGGATAAGTATAATGTGAGTGAGGAAATTGAAGAAATTTGTGGGAAAACTGAAAAAAAGCGAGAAAAAACCTGAAAAAATACAAGAAAATCCGATGAAATGATGCAAATGCGCTCCATTGCACTCTAACAGTCTGCGTCTATTCAAAAAGAGCGATCTCTAGGTGCGCGGTAAAGCTAGCATGCATTTTACGGCGATTTTTTCAAGTTTTAGGGAAAACTATGAAAAATGCTGAAAATTCACTGAAAAATAATAATTTTTCATGATTTTCAAGTGATTTTCAGTCATTAAAGTCAAGAAATTGAAAATTTCCAGATTTTGCACTTGAAAAAACAGCAAAAAAAAATGAAAATCCGAAAAAAAAAGTTGAAAATTACAAAAAATTCAACTATTTATGCATATGCGCTCCAACGCACTTTCAATAGTGTTCAGTAGAGCGCATTTGCATTATTTCACAGTTTTCAAATAAAAAAGTCCGCATTTCGTAGTTTTTTCGTAATTTTTAGGGAAAAAAGTACATTTTCGACATAAAAACCTTGAAAAATGAGAAAAAAACCAGAAAATCCAACTATTAATGCATTTGCACTCCATCGCACTCTTCCATAGAGTCCGATAGAGCGCGTTTGCATTATTTGACTATTTTGTGATAAAAAATCTAACACTTTCATGTTTTTCTTGTGATTTTCAGTCAAAAATGACAATTTTAACATTTTGTACCTAAAAACAACGGAAGTAGAGAAAAAAACCCAAAAATCCGACTAGAAATGCATTCGCGCTCCATTGCACTAACTACCATGTTCAGTAGAGCGCACTTGCATTATCCCTCTAATTCTCAACATTTTCCTTTCAGAGATACAGTCTCCCCGGTCGAAAAGTGGACAACCTGTACATCGAAGCGATCGACGCGTCAGGCACCCAAATAATGTTCGAGGGGCTCGAGAACCTAGAGAATCTGGAGTACCTCCGACTGCTCCGACTGGCGAACTGCGAGTTCATCGACGACTGGAGCATTGGACGCATCGGAGGGCTCCTCCCGAACCTCGAGATGCTCGACCTCTCGGGCAACTCGAGAATCTCGGCGAAAGGACTCATGGGCCTGAAGACGTCGCGCAAGTTGAAGTACCTCAGGTTGGAGGGAATGGAGGCCAGGAACATTGGGAAGGCGGCCATTCTGCTCGAGGAGACACTTCCGAACCTGACGGTGTTGGGAGTGGACTACGAGCACGCCTTCAGACAGGTGGAGGCGGAGAATCGGCTCTTGGAGCAAGAGAATGTGGTGCAGGATGGGCGGGGAAATGCTTTTGTGGAGGATGAGAACTCGAGACTGTTTCTGGTGATGTCCACGTCTTCAGAAGAGAGAGCGGTCACTGATGACAATGATAATCCTATCATGACGTCTACAGTGAGGAGGTGAGGGACTACTTGAAAACGTTAAACTTCGCAACCGTTTTTGGCCTATTTTGGCTCAATTTTCTCGGGATTTTCGATGTTTTTTCATAAATTACAACAAAAATATTCGTTTTTATCGATTTTTTCTAATTCAATGCACATTTTTCATCACAGAACTTTTTATCTTGAAAAAACATGATTCATTGAAATCCACACATATAAATCAAGTTTAATATGTCTAGATTTCAATGTTCTCATGATTTTTTCAAGATAAAAGATAACTGCGATGAAAGATGTGCATTAAATTAGAAAAAATCGATAAAAACGCATATTTTTGTTGTAATTTATGAAAAAAACATCGAAAACCCCGAGAAAATTGAGCCAAAATAGGCCAAAAACGGCTGTAAAATGTCCGAGAGCCAAAAAATCCGCAGAAAAATCTACAAACTCAATTTTACAGAGAAATCCCAAAAATGTCGGACCTGGAATTTGAAAAAATCAACATGCTCAGCGGCGGAAAGCTCCGACACCTTCTGGTGGGCTCCCCGAGTGGCTACGAGTGGAATGAGACGACTGAACGCATTTTGGAGCACGAAGCGGAGCTCAATGCGAAAGACGGAGTGCTCACCGACCCCAAAATGTTGCCACGTGGCAAACGAGCCGAGTTTGAGCTGGAGGCTCCGAGGAGTGAGCTCGAGGAGGCGAGGAAAAAGTTTTTGGAGCAATTTGGAGGTGTTGAGGAGGAGGAGGAGCCGAGGAAGCAGTTGAAAAGTGTTTAGGGTAGTGGATTTTTAGGATTTCTAGATTTATTGATTTTTTTTGTTATTAATAAATTTTTCATATTTTTTTGCATTTTTGATCTACATGTGAAGTCAGCGCGCCAAAAAGTTGATTTTGAAAAAAAAGTAAAAATTTGTTTTTTCTGTTTTTTTTTCCTTTTTCCATGAATTTTCTCGATTTGTGAAGTTTTTGTTCCTTTTTCAGATTTTTCAAGTTGAAACTCTGAATTTGTATCGATTTTTCCATATTTGACGCTCTTACAAAATTTTTGTGAAAATTCAATTTTTAGGATTCTCAGGTAAATCAAAGACGATATCGCGAGAAATGTAGACAATATCGAAGTAACGTGGAGTATTTGTAATGTGCCATCATGATATTAGTACAATTCACTCGATATTCACTTTCTATCTCAAGATATTCGCTTTCGATCTCAAAATATTCACCTTTTCTCGCGATATTCAACGAGTTTCTCGCGATATTAGCTTTTCACCTCCAGATATTCACTTTTCATCTCCAGATATTCGTTTTTCATCTCCCGATATTCGTTTTCTATGTCAGGACAATTGTTGTTTATCAGGATATTCTTCATTCAGGTTTCAAATTTATACTGTTTATTCAATTCATGAGAAAAAACAATAGACAACAGAATGGAAAAAACAAAGAAATTGAAACAACGTCGATGAAAATTTGAATGTTGAAGAGTTCTTCGCGTTGTCGTTAGAACTTGTTGAGCATTTCGTCCTGCATTTGTGGCTCCAACTTCTGTAAAAATTATTTATTTCACAACTATATCAGAAGGAGTTTTCTTTACCTGTCATCACTTTTCTGATGTTCTGATTATCCTGTTGCTCTTTGCGCTTTCCATCATTGGTTTTTCGGTTGCTCAGGCACATTTCACGATTGGTGATTCTGAAAATGTTTATGTCATTTAACAAAAATGGAAAGCAGTTTTGCAATAATCGTGGAAGTCCTTTCAAATGATACCGCCCTCGTTCTGAAAAGCCAACGCACCTGTGGAACATTCCCTAGTAAAGTAATTTGTCCAAAACATTAGTAAATAGTGAAAAACAATAAGAATGAAAAATAAGACAAAACAATTTCCGACAAACAAATTTGTGGAATATCCCGAGATGAAAAGTGAATATCCCCAGAGTACAAATTGAATATCCGCAAAGTGCGGAGTTAATATCCCGAGATTCTGAGACCATATCACGAGAAATGTGGCTAATATCCTGATATTCATGGTATTCCAAGTTTTCTTTCTCTACATTCGGCTTTCTTACTCTACAATCTAAAATTGTATCCTGATATTTGGGTTTTCTTCCGATTTTTGCAATGCTCCGCGGATATTATCTTTTTGTCTCGCGATATCGTTTTTGAGTTACCTGAGTTTTCGACATTTTTTCTTGATTTTTTAGCGATTTTTGATGAATTTTTGATGATTTTCGGTAATTTTTTAATTTTTCTGATGACTTTTTCAATAAATTCAACTATATTCAACTTTTTTTAGTCCAAAAACCCCAATTTAAACGATTTTTCGAAAAGTTTCGAAAAAAATTGAAATTTTCTCAAAATGCAAACTGCGGCAGGGTTTTTCGCAATCAAGTTGAATGTCAATTGTGAACAATTTTCATCATTTTTCTTCGATTTTTCAGTGATTTTCAGCTGTTTTTTGGAATTTTTAGCGAATTCAGACTGAAAATGAAAGAAAAATATAATTTTTAGCATCTGAAAACATGAAACTACGATAAATCACCAGAAAAATGCAAAATTCTGAGAGTTCTAGTCATATTTTTCCTAATTTTTAATTTCCAGCCCCTCTCCCAACATGGCAGAAGTCGTCGAAGAAGTGGTGTACAATCTGAAGTCATCCGACGGCGACGACTTCAAAATCAGCAGAAGCGCGGCGAGATGGTCGCAAACGCTGACCGACATGCTCGAGCTGCTCGGCGTCGCGGCGGAAGACATGGAGCCGCTCGTGGTGAAGAACATCAACACGCCGTCGATGCGCCTGATCGTCGAGTGGTGCGAGCATCACAAGCACGAGGAGCCGAAGCTGTACAACCCTTCGCGGCCTGTGGAGATCCCCGAGTGGGATTTGGAGTGGCTGAGAGGCATCAGCAATGAGCTGTTGTTTGATATGATGTGCGGAGCCAACTTTTTCAACATCCAGTTGCTGATGGACTACTCGTGTAAGGTGGTGGCGATGATGGCGTCGAATAAGAGTCCTCAGGAGTTGAGGGTCATTTATCAGATATTGTCGGATCACGAGGAAATATTGAAGTTTGAGAAGATGGAAAGGGAGAGGAGGGAGAAGGAGGAGAGGCAGAAGAAGGGGGAGAAGAGGAAGGATGTGACAGAGAAGGTGGAGCAGGAGAAGAAGAAGGTGAAGACTGAGGAAACCGTGAAGCAGAAGGAGGATAAGGAGGAAGCTCCCGCTGCCAAGAAGTAACTCGCTGGAAGTTTATATTTTTTCACTCATGTATTCATGTAAATATTCAACATATGAAATTGACCAAGAGGTTTTGAATAAACAATTTTTCATGTAAAAACAACTTTTTTACGGTTTCAGGACTGACTATGAGCAAAAAAATTTGCAATGGGTTTCTGAACCTTTGAAGTTTGACAAATTGTTGTGTTTCTATGAAAGTTGAGCTCATTGAAAATCGTTCTCTTTGAAAAAAGGATGCACCTTTAATGTAGAAGGAGTTACTGTAGTTTTTGTAGCTTCAAATTTTTAGGATCCACAGATTTCAAATAGTTTTTCATCAGTTGAAGGCTATTCCGTCTTCAGTTTATTCTGAATTTGTCTGAAATCCATATTTTTGATTTGTTTATAATTCCTTTTCAAGGAGAAACTCGATACTCTGATATGAGAAACTGATTAAAATAAACACTCCCCAGGGATTATGTCTCTGACGTTAGTCATCTGCTTCTGATTCTGAAAATAGTTGACGTCTTCATGACGTTGGTTGCTATCAGATATTGTCAAATTAATCAAATGTGGCCATGAAAAAATGCGCGAAATCCCAAAATTTCGAAAAATAGGCCACGCCCCTAATTTTGCAATCAGTGCCGTGCCTGACGTTTTTCTTTTTTTACTCAGTAAATTGACTGATTTTACTTCAGTTTTTCAATAGGAAACATAGAAAAAAATTTTCTCAATCTGAAAATGTACAAAAAATATACGGAAAATCCGAAAAAGTTGTCTTTTTTTCGCGTTCAAAAAAGTGCGGCGCGGTGGGACCGTTCAGGGGGCGGAGCCTATTTGTCGCGTCGGCGTGGCGGTGAACTTTTGAATGATGTCCACATTTAATTAAATTGACAATATCAGGTCAAAAACCATTAGAATTTTCTGTAAATATTACTTATTTTTGGGTATTAATTAAACTTTTCTCTGCTTTTTCGAAAAAAATTCTTTTTTTTTTAATTCTCCGTTTTCGCTTTTTCCATATGCGCCTTTAAATTTGAAACAAGTTACTGTAGTTTTATCCACTTTTCTTCAACATTTTATATTTTTTCTTTCATTCTAATTATGAATCATCATCTTTCGCTCCACCGATTTCAAATCTTTCTCGAGCAGATGCTGACATTTTCTCACTAATACCCCCTTTGCGGCTCGATCAGCAGGTGTTGGCCACGCGACAGTGGGCGTGGCCAACCAGGGTATAAAAGGGGAGGGAGGGGAGGAGCCAGTTCATTCAGTATGGGGGCTGATGTGCTGCCCGAATTATTCTTATTCTCAGAGTTTAATTACTATTATTCTGAATCTTTATTTGGAGCTCATTGTGAAGGTAAGATAAAGAGAGATGACGATATAATCTCTATTTTTATACTTCAGAGCAGGAAAACAAGGCAAAGCTGTTGAGAAACCGGAACACTTTTCTCCAAGAAAGCCACGCCTTCCAACTACAAACAAGTGCTATGGAAGTCGATAAGAGTCCAAAAAAGGTGAGTAAAAAGTACTGAAATCAGAAAAAACTTCTTTCTGCAAACAACACACCCGACGACAAGTTGCGGACTCTTTGGGTCCGCAATTTTACGTAGGATGTGTTGTTTGTGAAATTCAAATTCAAACGTAATGATGATTTCAGGCGAGACTCATGACAAGAGATCTATACGACTGGGAACTCGTAAGAAGAAAAGAAGAGATTGAAAACGCGCAAAGAGATTCGGAAAGTTCTCATAACAATCAGGCAAAACTGGAATCGGCGTTCGGGTAATTTAGAATGGTTTATACAGAGAAAAAAGTGAAATTTTCAGAAAACTAGTATTGGAGCAGCCTCAATGCTGAAAAATAAAAAAATTGACATTGTTTTTGATTGTTTTAATAAATCAGTACTGGTTTTCTGTGTTTCATATTCTCATATGCGCCTTTAAATTCAAGCGGGTTACTGTATCTTTCTACACTTTTCCTAGTTGATTCTAAACCAACAAGCCGCAGCTTTCGTCCACTCCATAAAGGTCATTTTCTGCATAACTTGTACTATTGCATCATATGATGCAATACTCAAGTGTTCGAGTGTTCCTAACTTGTGTCAAAAAGGGGCGTGTCGCAACAAAAGAAAGAGATGAAAAATCATTCTTTATGTGATGAGGGCAGATGTGAAGCCCAGATTTGTTGTGTGACCGGACCATCACAGACGAGAAGATTCAGAAGATCATAATAATTTATTCTTCTCTTTTCTATCATCCTTATAAATTATAATAAGTTCTTTGTTCCTGTCTTCGATTCTCAAAATCAACAATTATTAGCACCGCCTCCTCGCTGAATCAGTTTGATTAGTAGATCGTCGAGTTGCCACAAGTCGAAAAATTGGATCTTCTGATGCGATTCCAGACACTCCATTCCGACTGCCTGCAATAATTGAGTTTGAAATAAGAAGAAAGAGGGGGAGAGAGAGATAGAGAGACGCAGACAGTTAGAGCGCGTCATATCTCACGAAGAAGTGCAGACTTTAGAAAAAGCTAGAGATTACTGTACTTTGAGAAAGTGTGTAGACACTAAGGTAAAGTACAGTGATCTCGAATTTTTCCTAATTACCGAATGTTAAGAGATTACTGTACCTCGGAAAGTGTGTAAGTACTAACATTAGCTACAGTAATTCGTGAATCTAACTTTTGCAGCATGAAGAGGACTACTGTAGCCTCGAAACTGTGCAGTGCAAACACCAAGTAACAGTAAGTACAGTAATCATGTGATATTCTACATTTTTCACTGATTTGGGATTACTGTACTTTGGAATGTGTGTAAACACTAATAACAACTACAGTAATCAGTGAATCACACTTTCATCACCAATACTGGATTACTGTATCTAAAAAAACTGTGTGAACACCATTCACAGCTACAGTAATCCATGAATTAAACACTCACAAGAGTTTAAGGATTACTGTACCTTGGAAAAGTGTGCATTCACTATCAACAAAACATTGAATATTGATTTTGGGTCTCACCGCGATTTTCGATGGATTACTGTAGTCTACAATTGTTCGAAAGTCTGATACAGGTGTTTGCGGACTTCCTAGTTACAGTAATCCTACCAAAGCGAAAATTTAGAGATTACTGTAGCTTCAATCGTCAAAGAATAGTGTTTGCGGAGTTTCCAAGATACAGTAACCCAATCAAAACAAAAATTTTGGATCTTCAGGGTTACTGTAACTTAAATTTTCCTATTTCAGTGTTTGCGGACTTTCAACATACAGTAACCCTTACAATTTTTCATTTTCAAGATTCAAGATTACTGTACCTCCGAAAAGTGTGCAGACACCCAACTTTTCAAAAAACACTCACAAAAATACTGCTCATCATCAAGATCACATTGCCAGTGCGATGTGCAATGTCCTCTTTGCTCATCCCCAAGCTCTGATAGTGCACATTGAGAGCTCGAAGTATCGCGTCCATGTGACCGTGCATGAACTTCTTCAGGCCGACGGATACATCGCAGCAAGCTGAAACATGTGGACTAGCTTTTTCTAGGCCACCATTTTCAAACTTACATGAAGACTTAAAAGAAACCAGAGCTTTCAATATAACAAACTCCACAAAACTCAAACTGATGGCGTTCATCGAGATGCACACCTCATTGATAAGACGATCCATCAATGGGCGGTAGAGTCTAAATTCAAAAAAAATTAATAATAATGCAAGTGCGCTCCACCGAACTCACTTTATTTTCAGGTCCCCGGAGATGCAATCCTTCTCGTCTTCCCACCCGGTTTTATCGCCCGGCTGCACTCCAACGTACATTCCATTGAACATTATGAATCTGAAAGTTGAGAAGGTCTTGTAACGAAAACGCACAGCTCAATGAGTGCTACAGTAACCTCTGAGACACTACACAGCTCAATGAGTGCTACAGTAATCTCTGAGACACTACACAGCTCAATGAGTGCTACAGTAATCTCTGAGACACTACACAGCTCAATGAGTGCTACAGTAATCTCTGAGACACTACACAGCTCAATGAGTGCTACAGTAATCTCTGAGACACTACACAGCTCAATGAGTGCTACCGTATCCTACAGTAACCTCAAACTCACTTATCCGGAAGGCCCAATCGATACGACAAATAACTCGGATCCAAAATCGTGTGATAAAGAACGCATCGCCTCAAAAAAATCAATCGATCGTGGGTGTTGAGTAGATCAAAATGGCGCCACCCGCGAAGCCACTCGTAGATCACCAGAATCTGCGGCCGGATGTGCTTTTGAATGCCAGAGAAGGTGAGTGGTTGCAGGTCGGAGAGAGAGTAGGGCTGGAAATGGGAGGAGTTGGGTGAAGAAAGAAGGTGCGATAGAGCGCACTTGCATCAGTATGAGAATGGGAAAGGGGAACTGTTTTGAGGGGGTGTATTGGAAGAACGGTGGAGCGCGATTGCAGTAACATAATTGACGACAAGTTGCAGAAAGTACGCAACTTGTCGTAGGTCTTGTTGTTTTGTAATTCAAGTACCAAAAGTTTGCTTTAGTAGTCAAAAAATGATCTGCTGATAGTTGCAATCAAAGATGTCAGCAATTGCGCTCTATTGAACTAGAGATCAACCCTCTTTTTTCCTTCTTACAACACTGTTCAATAGAGCGCTCTTCCTGACCTCCTAGTCCGCAATTTTTCGTCATTTTTAGCGCTTTTTCGACGTTTTCTACCCCAGATCATTACTGCTTGGCGCGCTGCTTCTCATAGTTCAGTAGAGCATGTTTGCTGTCTACCTCGTTTTCCCATAAAGTCCAACAGAGCGCACTTGCATGCCCAACTCACAATATCATTGACATTCTCACTGGTCAGTAAGTTCGACAGACACGAATTGGAGCAATACAGAAGTTTCCGTCGCTCATTAACCAATCGTTCTTCTCGGAGCAGGTCCTCGAGTATTTGCTCCGCTTCGAAATTTCTGAAATTGATAATAGTGATTTAGATTGTGTAGTTTTGATCTACGTTAAAATTTTTTGATCTACTGTTCATAGTGCCGATTTGTTTTCATTAATTTTGACCTATTTTTGTCAGTTTTGACCTACTACTCTTGGTTTTGATCTATCTTTCTCATTTTTGACCTACTTTCCATTTTTAACCTACTTTTCCCTTATTTCATCCTACCATTTACAATTTTGACCTACCCTGAAAACGGACCACCAATGGAGACCTTAGGCGAGACTACATTCTCCGGATCTTCCGAGATAGATGATGAGTAGCTCTGTGCGTAATGAACTTCTGGCGACGGAGACACGGTGAACTCGAACGCCTCTTCTTTTTGAGGCGGACTCTGATAGGACGGAACTGCGGAGGTGAAGGGCTTCACATCTGGAGGCGGGGGCTGGTGGTACATGATCTTCCGGCGACCTGCGTTGCAGTCGCGTCGCGGTTGTACTGCGCTTCTGGAATTGGATGGGTGGAAGAAAATACGCTTCAGAATAGTGTCTTTGTTGGGGCTGTGCGTCAAAACACGCTTCAAAAAGAGTTAGTGACGCACACCGCTTTGGAATTGGAGAAAAGTGCGTTATAATGCGTGTAAAAGACACGTCAATGGAGGAGCTGTAAGAGTAGTGCGTCAAAACACGCTCCAAGTTAGTGCGGTGCGTATAGGACATAATTTTGTAATAGTGCGTCAAAACACGCTTCAAAAAGAGTTAGTGACGCACAACATTCAGGAACGGGGGAAAAGTGCATTAAAAGACGCTCCAATAGTGAAGCTCTGAAAGTAGTGCGTCAAAAACACGCTCCACATTGGTGTGCGGTGCATAACATCACTCTTTCGGGCTTGTGCGTCAAAACACGCTCCAAAAAATATTAGTGACGCACAACGCTTTGGAATTGGAGAAAAGTGCGTTTGAATGTGTGTAAAAGACGCTCCAATAGTGAAGCTACAAAAGTAGTGCGTCAAAAACACGCTCCACAGTAGTGTAAGGCGTTTGGAGTGTCTTTTGTAATTGTGCGTCAAAACACGCTCTCAATTAGGGGTGTGACGCACAACATTCAAAATAGTGAGTGAAGAGCGTTCAAATGTGCGTAAAAGACGCTCCAAATTGAAACTACAATAGTAGTGCGTCAAAAACACGCTCCACAAAAAAACGCACCTCTCCATGCCCATATGCAAACACTTTTGATATCGACACGCTCGACAGATCACTCGCATCGCTGAAAACATTTTTTTTGTACCCGGTTACTGTAGATTTCGTGGCAACACTCAACTCACCATAATTCACACGACACTGATTCTGATGATTGCACACAAAATTCCGATTCAGCGTTACTGTCCTTCTGAACATTCAAAATCAATTTTTCAGAAAAAACCCTGAAAAAGTAATGGATGAACCTGAAAAAAGCAGCACAGGCCGAACAAGAAGGCGCATTGAAGTGATATCCATTGGAAGGAGCTCCACAAATTGTGCATTCCTTTTGGCATGATGACGTGGAACTGATACGTTCTGACCAGGCATCTGAAACTGGATTTTTGAGGTTTTTGGGGGGTTACTGTAGTTTGGAATAGTGTGCATACACCAACAATGAAAGGTTAGAGGGTTACTGTACTTTGAAAAAGTGTGTAGGGACCATTGAATTCAATGGTACAGTGTGCTGGATTACTGTACCTAGATAAGGTCCGTAAACACGTTTCAGTCAAAAAAGTGGAGAATAAAGGATTACTGTACCTCTGAAAAGTGTGCAAACACCCCAAAACTAGAAATTTTGAATTTCGTAAGATTACTGTAGCTTCAAAAAGTGTGCAAACATCGTCAAGGTACAGTAATTCTGTAACTAACTTTCTATAAGTATCAGGGTAGGGTAATTAGCTATAATTACCGAATTAGCTGAGATAATTTGGGTAATTACGATGAAAATGGACTTTTGCGAGGTAATTGTGCAATTAGTATAATTAGCGACAAGTTATGATAGTTAGAAGAAATTAGGATAATTTGGATAATTACAACCACTCAAAATAATTACTCTTAATTATCATAATTACCTCTAATTACCATAATTAACATCATTTAGCCAAACTAGCTCTAATTTTCATTAAATAGTAATTATTACTAACAATTACTCTAATTACTAATTACCTCCCTAATTACTCACTAATCATCCCACTACTTACTCTTTAATTACCCGTAATTGCCTCTTAATTACCCTTAATTACCCCTTAATTACCTCCAAACATGGCTGTTGACTCCAAGTTATGCATCTTTTTGATTGATTTTCACCTTCTTTCTTTCTGAAAGTTTCAATTTTTCTACAATTCTAATTCAAAAAAAAAACAATAGAAAACCAAAAACTTGGAAAAATTCGGAATGGCGCGGTCTCTTTTTTCGGAAAATTTGGGGGTACATCGAACAGAATACACTCCGAAGTGACGAGAGAGCACTGTGAATCGAGAGAGCGCAGAGAAAGTGGTTATCAGTGAGGTGAGCACCTCGTGCTCCGAGAGCCCGGAAAACTAATGTTTGTGTCTTCCTTTTACCACCCCTCTTTCAGTGAGTGGGCGGCGCCTGTTTGATAGATGAACTTTCGGGCGGCACACATGGCGAAAGGACACGGGACACGACACTATGTGGCGAAACAGTTTGGAAAGGGTACTGTAGTCCTTGGTGTTTGCGGACTTTCGGGGTACAGTAATCCAGTGAACTATCGAATTATTTGGATTACTGTAGCTTTGAAGTGAAGTCCTTGATGCCTGCACAGTTTGGTGAAGTACAGTAATTCAAGGTGGTGTTTGCGGACTTTTCCAAGCTACAGTAATCCAAATTTCCATTGAACTTTCAGATTGTTTGGATTACTGTAGCTTTGAATTTCTTTTTGGATGTTTGCACACTCTAGTGAGGTACAATAATCTTGATGGTTTTTGCGGACTTTCCCAAGCTACAGTAATCCAGTGAACATTCGATTTTTACGGTATTACTGTAGCTTTACAGTCAATGGTGTTTGCGGACTTTCCAAGGTACAGTAATCTGGTAAAATTCACGAAATTAGAGTTTTTTGATGTCTACACATATTTCAAACTACAGTATAATCTTATTTTCTTAAAAAATATTATTGAAATTTGTGACTGCGGACTTTTCCAAGCTACAGTAATCCCTGTAACTTTAAATGTACAAAATTGCTGTATTTTCAAAACATTTGATGTCTGCACACTTTTTGAAGGTACAGTAATCGTTGAGAAACAAAAGATTTGATTGGTTGAGGATTACTGTAGATTGACAGTCTGTGAACCGACTTGTTTGCAAATACAGTAATCCAACAGATCGCTGTGAGACCTAAAAGCATCATTTTCGAAAAACGGCATTTTCACAGAGCATGCAGAGTTTTCAAGGTACAGTAATCCAGAAAATCCAAAAAAATCAAGCACTTTCCAGCATTGAACACTTTTTCCAACTACAGTACTTCAACGGTGTCTGCACATTTTCCATAGTAAAGTAACCAATTGCAATCAACAATCCAGAAAAAACTAAAGATTACTGTAACTTGGTGTTTGCACACTCTCCAATCTACAGTAACCCTATTTCCGTATTCGTTATCAGCAGAGCGAATTGCCGCAAGTCATCCCTGTTCTCTGATATTTGTGCTCCAAAGTACAAAAGTTGCACATTGTTTGGCTCTGTGGGCCGATGACGTGGCACCATGCACTCTTTATCGTCATAACACTCTGTTTATTGTTTTCCAACATTCTTTTTCAATTTTTATTAACCTTTTTAGGGACAAGTTTTATGATATAGGTATTAGACAGTGGGAATTGGCATTTATGATGAGGTGGTCGGCGTTTCGGTCTGGAAAATGAAGGTGATTAGAGGGATTTTTTGAAAATAAAGGATTACTGTAGTTTGAAATCAGTGCAGAGGTGTTTGCAGACTTTCAAAGCTACAGTAACCCAGGAATTGAATTAAATGGGATTTTTATGGGTTTTTTGGATTTTTGATAGGAAAAATCGGATTTCTGTGTTTGCACACTTTGGAAAGTACAGTAATCTCGATGAAAATGGTTTTTTCATTGAAAATTGTGTATTTTTGGTCACTTTTTCTCGTTTTTAAGCTATTTTTGCGTAAAAATCATGGAAATTTAGGGAAATTTAATAAAATTTGACTATTTTTTGCATTTTTCGACGAAGTTTTTGAAAAATCAATAAAAACTTTGCACAGGTAAACCGCGGACGACGCACATCGGACCCATTTGTCAGTCGCGCGTGGAACTAATAGGAGTCTTATGTGCTCCCTAAAAGCGCGCACAATGCGTCCACCGCGCCGCCCGAGATGAGCGGACCGAAAAATGAAAAATGTGCGGGGGATGGACGCATATGGTATCCATCCGCGACCCGTGCCCTACCCATATCCATCCCATCCGCGACCCATGCCCCACCCATATTCGTCCCATGTGCGATCCTTGTTTTTTGTCCCGAACTTTACCACTGTGCCATCCGTGCGCGTGCGCGGACGAGTGTGAAACGCGAAGACAACTCTGCTGTGTCGGCGGCGGCCGACGCGAGGGGCGCAAGCGCTATGTCAGTGATGAGACATGACTGAAAGTGGAGTGCGATCCACATCCCATAAATTTGAAAGGGTTTAGGATGACAAACTAATCAGTGATAATGTCCGAATTCCAACAATGACAAGGGAAGTATTTTAAGACATCCTTTTGGACCTTTATGAAACTTTGTCCATAGATAAAATCGACCATGCTGATTCCAAATCTGCATTCAAAAACTGCGGGTTTTGCCTCTGAGCCGAGTTATGAGGGCTCAAAACGGTTTTTTGAAACTCTCTATTGTCGGCGCAAAAAAATGAGTGCACGGTGTCTGCGCAGTAACTGGCGCCAACTTGCACAAAATGGGAAAATCGATGCTTTTATCTTGGGTTTTTCGCATTTTTTGCCTCGAATATAAAATCTGTAGGCATTAATTGACTATTTTTAACCAATTTCCGTAATTTATTTTATAACACAAGCTGGAAAAACTCAAAAAAAGGCCCGCAGTCCAATGGAGCGCGTTTGCAGACCCCCTCCCGCTGCACTCATTTTTTTGCGCCGACAATAAGTGGCCGAAAAATTCCTCCAAAGGTTAAAAAATCGTGATTTTTGCCAACTTTGAGCTCTCATAACTCGGCTCAGAGGTAAAAGTCGCAGTTTTTGACTTCAAATTTGGAATCAGCATGACCGACTCTAATCTAACTATACACCAAGTTTTATGAAGTTCCAAAAGGGTGCCTTAAAATACTTTCCTTGTGAAGGTAGAAAGTCAAAGAGAGGAAAATGACCGATTCGATTGGTGCATTTATTTTGACGAATTTTTAGTTTATTCTGTAATCTGTGACACAGAATGCGCGTAGGACGGCAAATCAAAGTAAAAAAAGGTAACAGGAATTTTTGAATTAATTATTCTAAAGCTAGAACAATTATGATGGGATACACCGTCTAGAAGCTCTTTTCCACATTCAAAAACGAGATTATGTGAATGTTTCAAATTTGTGGTTTTGCCAAACGGCTAGAATTTTTTTTAAACATCTCGATTTTACAGTGAAATTTTAACAGTCTGTAAACTTCACCACAATCGGGAATATGCAGAAATTATATCTTACTGAACGGGAGAGTTCACATAGGAGAAAGAGGAGATGAACATTTTGATCACAGTTTCCGTTTCTAGCTATGTGAATTCGATCATGAAGACATTAACGCTATTTTCGGGCCGTGATTTCTTCTAAATACACCGAAACCCATGGTTATCACTATGGAAGTCACCAAAAAAATAAAGTACAAGTGTTTGGGAAGCTGTGGACGCGTATTATCGTTGTCTGACTTGTTGCACGTTGCGGTGGGCGGTGCAGTGGGCGGAGCTAAAATATCTCGTAGCGAAGTAGATCAAAAATTGTAGATCAATTACTGTTTTTCACCATTTTCCTCACTTTTTTCAGCATTTTCATGCTTCTAAAAATTGAAAGCATGGATTTCAGTTGTGAAATTCCGAAAATTCTGACAAAAAGCGCGAAAAAATGGTGAAAAACAGAAATTGATCTACAATTTTTGATCTATTTCGCTACGAGATATTTTAGCTCCGCCCACTGCCCCGCCCACCGCAACGTGCAGCAAGTCAGACAACGATAATATAGGATGAATTTTACGTTTTCCTCCGAATTTCATCCACGGTGCATCGTATATGCGTCACGCGCTATCCACAAACGCGGCCGCGAGACAGGGATCCGCAAATGATCCACGCGCGATCCTCAAAAATGGCCACCGACACCGCAGAAACTTCAAAATCCCGATATGCGCGCATATAGGGTCCTATGTGCATTCAAAAGGCAATATGCGTCCATATGGACGCATCGTGCGTCGTCCGCGGTTTACCTGTGATGAAAACTATCGATTTTTACCATGAAAAAGTGAAGAAAAGTCATTTTTCTGGAAAAAATCAATAATTTTTCAATTTTTTCGAGATTTTGCAATGATTTTTCAGACAAAAATCGATAAAAAACAGGAAAAATCGCTTGAAAATTGCATGAAAATTTGAAAAACCTAGAAAATTTTCAAGATTTTCCTGCGATTTTTCTTATTTTTGGTCAATTTTTGTCTGAAAAATCATGAAAATCTCGAAAAATTGGAAAAAATTGTTGATTTTTCAAGAAAAAAGTTTTAATAAATGTTACCTTCACAGCCGACGCAATAGTAGCGGAAGTTCTGGCGAGTCTCTCCTGCAGCGGCACCAACAAATTCATGGCGGGCGGATCGTGCGCCAAAATGTACGTCCTAATCGTGTCCAACGCCAGGCTCACTTCCTTATCCGCCACTCGAATCTGACAGCTCTTCATCACATTGTAAAACGTATCGGGGCCAGGGGCACTCTGCTCGAGCTCCGGGAAGCTCGCGCCAATTGGTGGGAGGGTGGAGGGGAGGGGCATCATAGAGTTGAGCATGTTTTGGAGGTGGTTCGACGAGGAGGGCTCGGGGAGCAGGCTCGAGAAGAAGTTGCTCGTGATGTCATCCTGCGGGGCGAATGGCGCCATCTCACACTCTCCCTCCACCTCATCCAACATGTCGTTCTCATAGCACACCGGGAAGCCTGTCATCGTCTTCAGATCTATCTTATGGCGTCTCTTGAAGGCGTCGAGCCATCCCTCGGAGCCGCGGAACGACTCCAGCCCCATCTCCTTGGCGTAGCGCATCGCCTGATCCTTCAGATGTTTTCCATTGATCTGCACACCCTGCGCCTGACAGTCCTTGAAGTGCTTCCACACCAGTTTGTTGAGGTCGACGTAGTGCGTGCGGCGGATCTTGTTGCGCGGCCTCATCACGTCGCCCACTGTGGCGCCCGTCGTGTAGTTCGAGTGGAGCACCTCGGGCTCCTCCTCGCGCAGGTACTCGTCGATTTGGTGGCGCTCGATGAGCAACCGGGTGCCGATCGTTTCGTGGACCTGGAAATTTCATGGAAAATGGGATTTTTTAATGTTTAAGGGGAGTTGATTATGCTAATTAGAGATTTTTCTTCTTAAAAGTGACTGGTTCATATGGAAGAGTTCAAATTGCCTTCCAAATAGGTCAGAAATTGAGCATTTTATAGATTTTTTCGAATTTTTGCAAAATTTTCACCGAAAAATGCATAAAATCATACAAAAAAACCAAAAGTTACTTGATTTTATGAAATTTTCACAATTTTCAACATTTTTGATGAAAAAAACCATTTTCACCAAGATTACTGTAGTTTGCAAAGTGTGCAAACACAGAAACCCTTCAAATCAAACCGTTCTGCGATACACTTCAATTTGGATGATTAGACTATTTAAAAATGTTGAATTTCTGACTTTTTCATCTTAATTACCCTAAATTATCGATTTTTGCCCTGTTATTATCGTTGTCTGACTTGTTGCACGTTGCGGTGGGCGGGGCAGTGGGCGGAGCTAAAATATCTCGTAGCGAAATAGATCAAAAATTGTAGATCAATATCTGTTTTTCATAATTTTCCTCACTTTTTTCAGCATTTTCATGCTTCTAAAAATTAAAAGCATGGATTTCATTTATGAAATTCCGAAAACTCTGACAAAAAGCGCGAAAAATGGTGAAAAACCGAAATTGATCTACAATTTTTGATCTATTTCGCTACGAGATATTTTAGCTCCGCCCACTGCCCCGCCCACCGCAACGTGCAACAAGTCAGACAACGATAATAGCAGCTCCATAATTAGTTAATTGCCTAATTTAGGCCTAATTAGCGTTTTAATTTCCCTTATCAACACCTCATTGTACTAATTCGAACATAATTTTCCTATAATTGCCCTAATCACCATTTCTATACTTAATTACCCCCTAATTACTACTTAATTACCCTTACCGATCGAATCGAGCACTGATAACGGTGCGCGATCTGTGAAATGGAGACGTCCGCGTCGTGAAGAATCAGAATCTGACGGCGTGCGTCGAATTCGAGCTGCTCCGAGTAGACGGTGCTCGCGTACGTTTGATTGGCGATTTGGGGCTTCTCCTGAAAATTTGAAAGGTTTTGGAGGATTCAGAATGCGTGTTTTTGACGCACTACACGCTTCAAATTGTTTTGTATGTTTTGAGGAGGAAAAAACTATAAAATTGTCAGAAAATCAATTGAGGAGCGTGTTTTGACGCACAAGTGTTGGGCGACTACTGTAGAAAGACAAGTTGTGCGTCAAAACACGCTTTTTGATAGATAAGCTGATAACATTGGGGATTTTGACCTTATTGTGCGTGCTGAGACGCAAAAAACGCTTTTAAATGAAAAAACACGCATTTTGGACGCACTACTATTGAAAAAAGCAATATCTGATAGAAATCATGGGTTTTCAGTAATTCAGCACAATTTCAAGGGTATTATTACTACGTTCAAGTTTAATTAGAGCGTATTTCAACGCATAAAACGCTTCAAAATCATAAAAAAGAACTACTTGACGCACTAAACGCTTCAAAATCTAAAAACACGCATTTTGACGCACTATGGATTGAAAAAGGCAATTTTTCAATTGAAAATCATAACTTAAAACGTTTTTGTCGGTTAATAAGTTCTAATACAGCTAGGAAATTCTAAAAAAAAACATTGTTTGACGCACAAAACGCTTCAAAATGCTATTATTAGCAAATTTTTCTCAGAATAACTTGTTTTGTAGTTCTCACGGACAATTCTAGGCGCAAATTATGTGTGAAAAGGGTAATTCTTACAACAATTTTCAAATTTAGTGTAAAAGAGCGTGTTTCAACGCTCAAAACGCTTTTAAATCTAATTTCTAGTGAATTACAGTTTTTATCGGACAATTTCTAGAGGTATAAAGGTGCAAACTAAAGAAAATCACTACTTTCAAGGCAAAAAATACTCCAAAACGCACAAAACGCTTCAAAATTATAAAACTCTCTCAGCCTCATGTACTTAGACAACATCTCATGAAAAATGTAGAATGGAAATTGAAAATTGGGGTGGGAAGCGAAGAAGGGGGGTAAAAAATGGATACGGGGGTAAAAAGGAAAGAAAAGAAGGGGCGAAAAGGCGGGGAGGAAGACACATTGGAAGGGGGGACAGAGAGAGAGAGAGAGACAGAGAGAAGACAGAGAGAGAGAGGTCTCTCTCTCTCTCCAAAGGGTCTCTCTTTGTTTTGCACTATCTCTGAGAGAGAGTACAGACACTCACACAACGATACGAGAGACTCTCTCTCTCTCTCACAGCGCCACTCTCAAGAGAGAAGTCAGCTGGGAGAGAGAGAGATTCTCTCTTTGCAATGTGTCTACGTGGAGAGAGAGAGGGCGGCCTATATGGATTTTTTGGGCAAGGAAATGAGAAGGCGAGCAGTTGAGAGAGGGCTCTTTGATAATTTGACAGGTTATTACTTTTGTCAGAATTGTATTTCAGTGTGCTCGTAGAGTTCTTTATGTTTGTAATAGTAAGAAGGGAGTGGAGTTTAAAGTGAATGCGAGTTTTAGCAATTATCAGTGGAACTGTTAATTGGAAATGAGCACTTTGAGGGACCTTTGTAATGGACTTTTTTAATCGAAATCTATAATTATAAGCTTTTTGATTTTGAGAGTATTAGGTGAAATTTTTAGACATTTTTTCTATTTCTAGTAGAAAATCACATTTAGAACTTAAAATTACTAAAGTAAACTAAAAGATGGTAATTAGGAGTAATTATAGTGATAATTATAGAGTAATTAGCAGGTTCTAAGTCCAATTCAACTAAATTTTCAGTCATAACAGAAGCTAAACACGATTAACATGAATAATTTAGTGAATTGCTTCACTCTTTAAGAAAACTGCGGTCTTATTAATTTTTAAATTTTTTTTGTTTTTTAGACCTAACGAAACTAGTTCTACCAATGTCGAGCAATTAAGTAGCTAATTAGCTCTCAATTAATTGACATTATAATTAACACAATTATAACAAATTTGTGGTAATTATAAGGTAATTAATGTAGCCGATATACAATAATAGGCTTAATTTGTGGAAAAATTGGGTAATTATTCAATTATATGGGTAATTAGTGGGAATTGGCATTAATATAGAACTGTTAGTTAGTAAATTAGACAATTAGATAATTAGTCACTAATTATAAGTCAACTAATTATCTAATTAACAACTTTTGCAATTTGCACATTCTAGACAATTCAATTTTTATTTTAAATTTCTGTTCAGCTATGAGTAGGCACCACAACGTGTTTTTAAAAAGTCAAAATTGCTATATGAATGATACATCATTCGATAGCCAATCTTGATATCAGTCTATCCTCAAACTTTCAGCTAAAAACATTCGGTAGAATTGGAGAAATTAGCGATTTACTGCCTAATTCGCAAGTACTGTTTTGCTACCCGGTGGGGTGGGCGTGGCTTATGTCGACCAGCGGGCGGGCCGAGCGCCCGACCGCAGATCGACGCGCAGCCGCTTAACCGACTGAGCTATGGGTGCGCGGCGCGCCGCAAAATCTCATTGTGTACTAGTGGTCGCTCCTCCGGGGCCATCAACACACCGCGAACACCCGCGCAAGGTATATGATAAAGAAGGTTCACGAAAAATTTTCGCTGAAAGAAGCTATCATAAAAAAATTTGGCTTCGTTGAATTTTCAAGTTTTTTGTATGGATCGATTAGAAATTTTATGGGAAATCAGAATCTTTAATCAGAATATGCGTGATCGAGCTGGAAGTTATTCAAAATCCATAAAATTCGATTTTTGAGAAAGTAGCATCATTTCCATTTGTCATAAAATGCTTCAAACTGGGTTTCAAAGTCTCATACTTCGGCACTACTACCAACATGATATTTTTCATGCAAAAATCAAATAAAAAATGGGGGTCATCGCTGAAAATTTTCTGCAATTTCCAGGTGAACTTTGACGCCGAATAAAAAAATTTGGCTCCGTTAGAATTTGACAAAAACTTGAAAAAAGTATTCAGTGAATGCTTGACTATTGCTATCAATCATAAAATGTAGCGTGATCTCCTTGTAAATACAAAAAAATTTGATTTTTCAGAGGGAGTCTCATTAAATGTCGTTTTTCAAGTGTTAGCACTTTTTATATCTAGAATTTGACATCGGAAACAGATTCCCCGTCATCGATTACCTATGATAACATTGTCAAATCACAAAATATCACTGTAGTATCTGCGTGATAAGCTCCCAAACCCGCAAAACCACATTAGGTAGCGAAATCTGCACGCCCCGCCCCGACTTTTTGCGCTGCCTAGCTATGAGTCAATTAAACAATTATCCAATTAAATGGATTACTGTACTTTGTAAAGTCCGCAATCACCAATGACGGTGTTTGCACACTTTTACAAACTACAGTAATCCAGTCTGCACAAAAATGTGCAGTTTCTCACGTTTTTTCCATGGAAAATCAGTAAAAACATGACTTTTGGGTTACTGTACAGGGTGGCTTTTAATTACCCGGACACAAGTTAGAGATGTCAAAATTTTGTCATATTGAAATATTTTTCGATCAAACTTTGCTTGTTATTAACTTTATACTGTTCTCTATTAGATTGCCAAATTTCATGAGTTTATCTTCAAATTCACAAAAACGGCAGATGATTGAAAACTTCCTACACCCATTTTCAGTGAAAATAGTGAAAAATGGGCAACTTTGAACAGTTCGTACAAACTTTTTGTGATGTGTTTTTCTCAAAATTCTTTTTGCAGTTATTAGATAACACTACATTCTATACATATTCTAACTTTAAGAAACAAATTTCAAACAGTGGCTATTTTACACAAGTAACAAAATCTCGTTTTCAAGCCTGTACGCTGATTTGGAAAAATCGTACCGGTGATCTTTTTCGGAAAAGGAGAGAAGGTGCTGTATTAATTTTTTGCATAGAGCAGAACAACATAGTGTAGATTCAAAAACACACAGAATGAACAAGCTGAAACGCTCTATCTGATTTTTATTGGACCTCAATTCTTGATTCGATTTTTTCACACTATTTCCAGAAAATGGTCAGTAGAGCTTCGAGAAGTGACTATCAGGATGAAAAACTTTTCGTGTATTAAAGTAACCTACTTCTAGTAGAGAATACTCAAAGAAAAAGCCATTTTACAAATGTCTCTAGGAAAAAAATCTGATTGATTCAAAATATTGACATTTTTGCTTGATTTTTCACTTCGAGACAGGGATGGAAAACTGTTTTTTCTACGCAGCCGTAAATGATGTTCACTTAATTCTTTTTGCATATTGTGAATCACTATCTCAGCTAAAAGTATGTGGAATTTTGAAGCTCTGTCTAATTTTTGAAGCGAGATATAACTCGATAAACATAGAACCGACCGCGTACAATAAGCGTTTGCGTCGGTGGTACATTCTGCCTTCTAGCGCAAAAACGAGAAGAGCTAGGAAGTTAAACTAAAGTGTTTCTGAATTCACACGATGTCCTTTTCAAGTCACGAGAATTTCATTCCGAACAGACGTCTAGTTTCTGAGATATCCAACAATACTTCTGTCCGGGTAATTAAAAGCCACCCTGTAGTTTGTAAATGGTGTTTGCACACTTTCAAAGCTACAGTAACCCGGATTTTGGCGGGAAAACATGTTTTCAAAGCCAGTTTAGTGATTTTGAAGCGATTTTCGAGCACAAAACCTCATTTTCTTTCTGAAAAACCCACCCCCGAAGTGTCCACCAACACTGCGCCATGAATCTTCTTCCCCAGAGCAGTCACGAACAACTCCGGGTTTTTGCACACCAACGGCAAGCTCTCCATACTGACAACCAGCGGTGGGCGTGGCCTACCATCCTCATGAAGCCTTTCAGCGAAATCCGCTCGAATGTGCACACCGGCTCTGTGCAAAACGCCTTGGAGCATTCGATAGTGTTGCGCCTTGGTGAGATTCACACCATTCGCCATGAGCATGTCCTGAAGGGTGACCTCCACCAACTTCTCATTGAACACGAAAGGAATTGAGCGGTTCAGAGGAACGAGGAACTGGCCGGCCTTCATGATGTCACTGATTGGGGTGTACACCACTTCGCCCACATACAGATATATCTCCCCTTGCATACTATTGGGTGTGGATTTCCAGAAGACGGGCCACGGGAGAAAGTTTCCCGGATAGGCAATCGGCTCCAGGGTGGTGCTCTCCGAGTTGGTGAACGTGGCGAGCATCTGGGCGGCAAAGTCATCGAGACCTGACTCTGTGTCGATTTCCGTCTTGATTTCGGTTTTGATTTCTGCAAAATTGGTGGATTTGGAGCGTGTTTTGATGCACTAGAGCTGATTTGAAAGATAAAAACACGCTTCTGTATCGAATGATGTCTAAAAAGCGTGTTTTGTGGTAGAAGAGCGTGTTTCGGCACATTAGTGCGTACTTTGCAGTACTAGAGCGTGTTTAGACGCACTTTACGCTCCAAAATCAAGGAAATCGTAGTAGTGTGTTAATTTGGGGTTAAAGAGCGTGTTAGAGCGTACTTTGACGCACTAACGCGTATTTCGTAGTACTGGAGCGTGTTTTGACGCAAAACTTTGATATGGAGCGTCTTTTTACGCATTCCAATATGTTTTGCCGCTCTACACGCTTCTAATTGATATTTCTGTGTTCGAAACACTGAAACACGCTTCAAAATACGCACTACTACTAATACAAGTGTTAAAACACGCATCTCTCACATCAGATTATACAACAAAAATTGCGTTTTGTGCATCAAGAGACGCACTTCAGACGCACTAAATGCTCCAAATTGATATTTTCACTTTATTCTCACACATTCAA
The DNA here is from genome assembly GCA_963572205.1 of Caenorhabditis imperialis. NCBI lineage: Eukaryota > Metazoa > Nematoda > Chromadorea > Rhabditida > Rhabditidae > Caenorhabditis > Caenorhabditis imperialis. The sequence goes on from OY751541.1 coordinate 2,975,268, forward strand.
ACCTAAAACATTGAAACACGCTTAAAAATACGCACTACTATCAATACAAGCGTTAAAACACACATTTCACCGACAAAAAAAAACAAAAAAAATAGGTTGTGCGTCAAAAAACGCATTTCAGACGCACTAGGCGCTTCAAATTGATACTTTTGTGTTCTAAAAGCTAAAACACGCTTCAAAATACGCACTACTTTCAAGCATGACGATTCAGCTGCACTTCAAGCTTCTAATTTCAGATTTTCTCCCTTTTCAAAGAAACACGCAATTCATCGACTACACAATAAAACACGCTTCAAAATACGCACTACTTGCACCACTCCTACTCACCAACATTCTTCACAAGACCCTCCAACGCAGCCAGCAACGTCGGCGGCTTCGTCTCACTCGGGAACTCGTTCCTAACTTCCTTTCTCTCCTGATAAAAGTTGCCAATATTCACAGTGGGCGGGATCAGGGGCGGTCCGGAGAAGAGAGCCCCTCGTGGCACTTCATTCTCGCTCAAAGTGCGATTCACTATCTCGGTGGCTCTTTCCGAGGTCTGCGAGGGGCGGACCCGATAATGTTTAAAGTTCTTGGCGAGCAGCTCCTTCACTGTGATGTTCGTCCCTTTGCCACGGAGCTCCTCGAGGTCCTTCTGGAGGGAGACGTTGTGCTGGAGCACGTTGTCCAGGCTCCGATCGGAGAACATTGTCGGCGGGAAGCATTGGCTCAGGTGCTCCTGGAATATTCGGGAATTTTGGAGGTTCGTAGTGAGAGGAGTGGAGAAATAGTATGGAAATTGTGGAGGATTAGAGAAAATATACAAAAATTGATATTTTTGTGCGAACAATTCAATTTTCCTTCAAAATAAACTGTTTTGGATGAATATGTGGGTCCTGACACGAAATTTAGAAATGACACAGTTGATTTCAGTGCTACCGTACTTTTTACATCGAAAAATTTGAACTTTCGTTGATTTTATTGATTTTTCTGCGATAATTTTCGTTTTTTCTTCAATTTCAAACACAAAAAGTTGGAAAAATTGAGAAAAATCAATCAATATCATCAAAAATTTGATTTTTTTCCAACTTTTCGCTGCGAGACCCGCATTTCCCAGAAATTACTGTATTTTGGGTCCTAACACGAAATTGGAAACTGACACAGTTGATTTCAGTGCTACCGTACTACATTTTTCAAATTTTTAAAACATTTTTGGCGGCTAATTTGAAATTTACTTGAAATTTCATTTTTCCCCCAAAACTTCCAAATTATTTTCACCCCAACACTCCCAAAAAAAAAACAACAAAATACTGTAACACTCATTCAGCTGTGCATTTTCGTTGCGAGACCCAGCTACAGTACCCGTTGATTTTTCACCGGCGGCTCTACAGTACTCTTCACCATCACCACCGGCGGCTTTTCCACTTGCTCCGGCCTTTTTCGTTTCAGTGTTGGCTGAAAACATTGAGAATTCCACAAGATTCGTCGAAAATCTGCACACAAACCGGATTCTCGATGGTGAATGGTGTGACGGGCACGATGGTGCGCGTGGATCGACGCAAAGACTCAGACATTGTGTCTAGTGGAATAACAGTGCAGACGACAGTATGAAAAACAGGGAAAGCAAGATGAAGAAAAGAATAATGGAGGGAGAGAGAGAGAGGAGAGAGACGGAGAGAAAGAGACGAATCGGCGAGAGAGGCGGCGGAAGCGGGAGGGTGCAGAGAGCGAGAGATAAGTGACGAGGAGAGCCCTCTCTTTCTCTGCAGTCTCTTCGCACTGTCTGCTATTTTTGATGGGGCTTTGAATGGACTGTAGAGCCACGAAGATCTGGGAATGGCTGGAAAGACAAAAAAACAGAATCATTGACAAAAATATACTTTATTGACAAAATAGTTTTATTCTGACAAAACAGTAGAAACAGAAGATAATTTTTTAAAAATCCTAAAATTGTTTAAAAATGAAAAAAAAAAAAACAAGTTTCGTACAAAATTTATACAATTCACATATAAAAATAGCTGAAAAGAACGGAAAAGTACAACAAAAAACAAAAAATCGCATCTAAAACAATGGAAACTGTACGAAAACAAAACAAAAACAGAAAAAAAACATCGGAAAAAATCGAAAAAAAAAACCAAAAATAAAATATTTTTAAAGACGCATGCAATTTTCCATTCAGGTCTCACCACGAAATCGCGTCACTACAGTACTCCCTCAAACAAATTTCAGTTTTTTTTTAGGATTTCAAATTTCAAATTTCCAGTTTTTTTCCCACGAAAATTCTGGTTTTTCCTGTGTTTCTTTTTGGTTTTTCAACTTGAAAAAAAACTAGAAGGATTCAGTAATGGCGGACGACGGTTGGGGAAGCACTGAAAACGTCGCCAACGGTAAATTTATGCCCGAAAATCTAATTTTACACCGCAAAAATTTAGGTGGTGGCTTCGGCGGAAAGAGCAGCGGTAGCGGCTTTGCAAGCGGTGGAAACTCTGGCGGTGGATTCGGCGGCAAGTCCGGAGGTGGTGGATTTGGAGCCAGCTCTGGAGGCGGTGGCGGATTCGGTGGAAAGCCGAGTGGAGGATTTGGCGGCGGCTCCGGCGGTAGCGGATTCGGTGGAAACTCCGGTGGCAGCGGCTTCGGCGGCGGATCTGGAGGTGGAAGTGGATTTGGAGGAAAATCCGGTGGCAGCGGCTTCGGCGGCGGCTCTGGAAGTGGATTTGGAGGAAACTCCGGTGGCAGCGGCTTTGGCGGCGGCTCTGGAGGTGGCAGTGGCTTTGGTGGAAACTCTGGTGGCAGCGGCTTCGGCGGTGGCTCTGGAGGTGGTAGTGGATTTGGTGGAAACTCTGGTGGCGGTGGCTTCGGCGGCAGCTCCGGAGGTGGCGGCTTTGGTGGTGGAAAGAGCGGAGGATTCGGTGGAGAGAGCGGTGGCTCTGGATTCGGAGGTGGATCTTCCGGATTCGGTGGAGGCGGCAACTCTGGATTTGGCGGCGGTGGTGGCGAGAGAAACAGCAGTGAGTTGCTTCAACCAGGCAAATAATATTAGCGAAAATTTTTTTTTCAGACTGCTTCAACTGCCAGCAACCCGGACATCGTTCTTCGGAATGCCCTGAGCCGCGCAAACCGCGTGAGGATAGACCGCCGAGAAATTGCTTCAACTGCGATCAGCCAGGACATCAGTCCCGTGAATGCCCAGAACCGCGCAAGCCACGCGAGAACCAGTCTGGAGGATTTGGCGGATCCGCAGGATTCGGAGGCGGCGGCTTCGGAGGAAACGACGGAGGTTTCGGTGGTGGTGGCGGCAACGACGGTGGATTCGGATCCGCTTCCGGCGGCTTTGGAGGCGACGAACGTGGACCGATGAAGTGCTTCAACTGCAGAGAAGAAGGCCACAGATCTTCGGACTGCCCGAAGCCACCACGTGGATGCTTCAACTGCGGAGAACAAGGACATCGTTCGAACGAGTGCACGAATCCGACCAAACCGAGAGAGCCAGTCGAAGGAGAGGTACCAAAAGCCACTTACGTTCCGGAAGAGACTTCGATGGAGGACGTCTTCAACATGCAGAAAATTGCCGAGGGACTTCTTTTCGACAAGTTCTTCGACGCTGAGGTGTGCCTGACATCGTGCGGAAAGTCCGTCCGCATTCCACCGTGCAAGAACTTCGCCGATGCCCGACTCACCGACAAGATGCAATCGAATGTGGTCCACGCTGGCTACTCGAGAACCACTCCGATTCAGCAGTACTCAATTCCACTGATCCGCGACGGTCACGACATCATGGCTTGCGCTCAGACCGGATCAGGAAAAACCGCTGCTTTCCTGCTGCCGATCATGTCGAGACTCATTGACGACAGCGACCTGAACACTGCCGGAGAAGGAGGATGCGCTCCACGCTGCATCATCTTGACACCGACTCGCGAGCTGGCTGATCAAATTTACAACGAGGGACGAAAGTTTTCATTCCAAACAATGGTTGAGATCAAGCCGGTTTACGGAGGATTGGCTGTCGGTTACAATAGAAGCACGATCGAGAGAGGAGCTTCCATTATCGTGGGAACTGTTGGTAGAATCAAGCATTTTATCGAAGAGGGAATCATCAAGCTCGACAAAATGAAGTACCTCGTGCTCGATGAGGCCGATCGCATGATCGATGCGATGGGTTTCGGAACAGATATCGAGCAGATTGTCCACTATCCGGGAATGCCGAGCAAAGAAGATAGACAGACACTCATGTTCAGTGCCACCTTCCCGCATTCTGTTCAAGAAGCTGCTCGTGATTTCCTCCGCGAGAACTACACAATGATCACCATCGACAAGATCGGAGCTGCGAATAAGTGCGTTGTGCAAGAGTTCTTGCAGTGTGATAGATCCATGAAAAAAGAGAAACTTCTCGAACTTCTTGGTATCGACATCGAAAGTTACACTGCTACCAAAGGTGAGTTCTACTGCTTTGAATTTTTAATTTATGATTTTTCAGATTCTGATGTCTACGATAAGAAGACCATTGTGTTTGTTTCTCAGCGCTCTATGGCTGATACGTTGGCTACCGTTCTTTGCCAAGCACAAGTTCCAGCTATCACAGTAAGATTGCATTTTTCCAGTATCTTCCTTTCAACCGAATGTTCCAGATTCACGGAGCTCGTGAGCAGAGAGAGCGTTCGGAAGCCTTGAGACAATTCCGCAACGGATCGAAGCCAGTTCTGATCGCCACGGCGGTCGCCGAGCGTGGATTGGACATCAAGGGAGTTGATCATGTGATCAACTACGATATGCCGGACAACATCGACGACTACATTCACAGAATCGGAAGAACTGGTCGTGTCGGAAACTCGGGAAGAGCTACCAGTTTCGTGGGCGAAGACAGTAATTTGATCGAAGAATTGGTCAAGGTGCTCGTCGACGCCGAGCAAATTGTTCCGCCATTCATGAAACAAGTCATTGATGGCCACGGAGCTTCAGGATTCGGATCCAATGTTCCCACCCAGCAGGAAGAGGATTGCTGGTAAAGAGGACTCTGCCAACGGTCATATTTACTTGTCTGTTAAATTTTACCTATCCCCCATTCTCCATTGTACGCCTCCTTTTCTAATTGTGTTTTAATCTTTTTTATATGTGCCTCCGTAGTTTTTTATTGAGTGTTCCGGGATTTTACGCCCCACCTAAATTTTGGAAATGACAATGTTAAGTAGAAACGGATGAGGGTGTTAGGGTGCTGATAACGCTGAAACGTCTGCACCACAGACATTATCAGTGAATTATTTCCCTTTTGATTGATTCAACCGAGAGAAAAAGAGGCGAAAATATTTCCTCGCCCCCCTACACTCTTCTATTGTTTTCTATTTTGCTTCCAATAAAATTTTATGGCAAGTGATCATAGTAATTCGATGACCGATTCCTCACCTACTGAAACTAAAAATGAGAAGGCTCATATCCCCGCGGACAGCCTATCAGATGCCTCTATAGATTCGAGCAAAAATGATTTGTGAGTTGGAAAATATTTTGAAAATTTAAAAAAAAAATAATGATAAACTTTTCAGAATAGAAGACTCGCGAGAGACGTCATGGCAGTCGATCTACCTGCTGACGGCGATCGGAATGTTCTGTGGAATCCAATTCTCCATCTTCTTCCCCACACTTTGGCCCTTTCTGAATACAGTCGATCCGACGGCTTCTGCCTCCTTCTTCGGATTCATCACAGCCGCTTTTTCAGTAGGACAGGGACTCGCATCGCCCGCTTTCGGATACTGGATGAATCGGGCAAAGTCCGGTAATTAGAGAAAAAAAGGAACTAAATAGATAGAATAGAATTAATTAGGGGTTAGTTACTGATCTTTATCATTTTGATAGTTTCTAAAAGTTTGAATTAAGTTCTCATTATATACTGATGGTAATTAGTCTCAATTAACAGAGAAATCGAAAAAAAATTGCTTAAAACATAAAAATTTCGAACCAAAATCTCAATTTCTACAAGCTGACACAGTTCTTACAATTTTTCTGAATTTCTTTAACCAAAAATCATAAAATTTGCAGTCCGCCAACCGCTCGTCTTCGGAATCTCGGTGATGATCCTCTCGAACATCATCTTCTGTTTCGTGGAGGCGTTCAAAGAGAAGGAGCGTCGTTGGGTGATGATGGTGGCGAGATTCTTCATTGGCGTCGGAGCCGGCACTGTTGGTGTGATGAGAGCCTACGCGGCGACGGCGAGCAGTTTGAAGGACCGCGCCAGAGCTATCACTTTTATTCAGGCGTCGTATGTCATTGGGATGACTCTGGGGCCTGGAATTCAGGTAGAAATGCGAAAAATTTCTAATTTTATTGATTTTTTGACATTTTATCAGAAATCGAAGATTTTTATAGTATTCCTCTTGGAAAACTGAACATTTTGATCGAAAAAAATTTTGAAATTGCTCCAAAGAGTCCTGAAAACCTCAATTTTTGGTGGATTGTCCACGAGAAGTACAAGCATGAACATTCCAAAATTTTTAGTTTTTTTTTCTATTTTTTTCATATTTTTTCGATGTTTCTTGTTTTTCTAACCCTTCAAAATATTCCCATTGTCCTCGAGAAGTACACCAAAATTGATCCGCTTTGAACCGGAAAAAGCGGATTTTTTGGAATTTTTTCGACATTTTTCCATCATTTAGATAAGATTTTAATGATAAGCTCTTTTCAACCTTTTTTATTGATAAGGAATTTTTTTCCAATTTTTGAAATTTTCAAATTTTGCAATTTTTAAAAATTTTATAGAATTTTTTTCCAATTTTTGAAATTTTCAAATTTTTCGAAAAATCAAAAAGTTCCAAAACATCACGAACAAAGTCATTTTCCTCGTGGAGTACAAATATTAAATGACTCAAAAATTTCTGCTTAGTCCGCACATGTGCACTCACTTATCAGTCACATTTGTGTCAACTTTTCTGGCGGAAAAAAGGGAAAAAGTCATTCATTTCCTGTTATCAGGGAATTCATCATACGCTTAGAATATGATTTATGAACCAGAAATTTGGAAGGTCCGAGAGAGCTACACGGAAAATAATGAAAATCCATAAAAATTTATGTTATTTTTTTAATGAAAAACTGCAAATTTTGATAGAAGGAATTTTCAAAAATGCTCCAAAAAGCTCTTTAAAAAACCGAGAATTTCAAAATTCTTTTGACAATTTTGATAAGTTTTTGAGCTGATTGAACTGCACATAAAATTCTGAAGTTGTTAGATTCTCCACGAGAAGTACAAAAATGAAAATATTTCGAATTTTCCATAAAAATTTCGCTATTTTCCATGTAAATCAACCAATTCTCAGGTAGCATTCACCCCAATCGGATACCCGGGACTTTCAAACAATGTGATCCACGTGGATATGTATACAGCTCCCGCGTGGTTCGCCTCCATCGTTTCCTTGCTCTCCGTGCTCTTCATTTTCATATTCCTCGAGGAAAACTACGCCGGAGTCGATGAGAAAGCTGATGATGAAGGTAGAAATAGGTTACTGTAGATTGGGGAGTACGCAGACACGGAAGGATGTTAATTTATAGAAATTTGAAAATTGAGCGGGTTTCTGTAAATTGAGAAGTCCGTAGAGACCGGTAGTTTGATTTTACTGGTGTGATTTTTGTTGGTCAGATTACTGTAGTTTCAAATCTCCGCAAACATGAAAAAAATAGATGAAAATCTTGGTTACTGTACCTTCAAAACCACGCAAGAACCGAGTAAATTAAAAATTCGGGTGAATTTTGCTGTTTTCCGGGTTACTGTATCTTCCAAAGTACGCAAACACCGCAAAACATCACTATTCTGTAGATTTATAACATTACTGTACCCCTAGATGTCTGTTAACACTCTCAAAGTAGTTTTTTCAACATTTTTTTTCAAATTTTTGGGTTACTGTAGTCTCAAAAGTACGCAAACACAAATTACATCGAATTTTCAATAAATTTTGCACTTTTTTGAGGATTACTGTACCCCTGGAAGTATGTTAACACTCTCAAAGGGGTTTTTCCAAGAAATGATCAATACTCTGGGTTACTGTAGTCTCAAAAGTACGCAAACACCAAGTTCGTCTATTCTGTAGACATTTTCTGAATGTTTCTGGTTACTGTACCTTCCAAAGTACGCAAACACAGATGTTTGATCTCCGGGTTACTGTACTCTGAATGCACTTTCAGACTCGTACACGGCGATGCCGACGTTCGACACGATATCAGTGGCGGTGTGTGTTTTGACACAGTTCACCCTCATGTTTATCATCACCAATCTTGAAACGTGAGTGGAGAAAGAGACCATCAAAACAACGGTTTTTCAATGGTCAGAGATTACTGTAGGTGCAAAATTGTGAGGGCACGGGAGGTGACGACAAATTGCGGAGTTTAGGGTGTAGGGTGTTTTCGAATGGGATGGTGGAATTGGGAGAAATTGAAAAAGTTAGATTCATTGATTTTTTGGGGATTTTTTTAAAAATTTGGAATTGGTTAATTTTTATGGAAAATTTCAGAAAAATTCAAATTCTTCAAAACTAAATTTTATCAGAAAAATGTTCAAAAATGTGTTAAAAATTTGCAATTTTTCAAATTTTTCATTTTTTTTTTTTTGGAATTTTATCAATTTTTCTTTCAAATTTTTTTAAACCTTTTTTTTTTAAATTTTTTGTAAAATTTTTCAAGTTTCATAAAGTTTTTCTATTTTTTCATAATTTTTGATTGATTTTTTTTCGATTTTTTTTCGATTTTTTTTCCGAATTTCGAAATTTTTGAATTTTCAGAGAAAGTAATTTTTCAATTTTTCGAATTTTTTTTCAATTTTTCCTAAAAAAATATAAAAAATTTGAAAAAGTTTCCTTTTTTTCTAAATTTTTTCAACATCTTCGTTTTCTCTTCAGAATCGGCTCCCTGTACGCCAAAATGATGTGGGGATGGACGAATGCTCAGGCGGTGGAGTACACCGGAATATTACAAGCAGTGAATGGGCTCGTCGGAGTCCTCGTTTATGCTCTTTTCGCCGTCAAATTGGGCGATTAGTGAGTTTTTCGCGAATTTGTAGTTTGTAGTGTGTTTTCATGAAAAATCGATAATTTTATGGAATTCGTCGTGAAATTCTGCATCGATTGATGATTGATTTTTCCAGATTTTATTAAATTTTCATGTTTTTTCACCGTTTTCCCTTCAAATATCATGATTTTTCTGAAAAACTAAAAAAAACGATCAATAAATCAATACAGTATCTCACAAGCTCGCGAGAGGATCTTCACGATATTCGGATTGGCGTTGGGTGTCATTTATCACGTCGTCACTTTTCCCTATCCATGGGGACCCGATCTGCATTACGAACTGAAGAATGTGACGATTCACGGCAAGAATCAGACCGAGGAGTTGGGGTGCAATCCGGACAAGTACCGATGGTGTCACTACACCAAGGATGTGTGTTTTTTTTAGAGATTATCGATTAAATATCGATTGATTATCAATTGATTCAATTGATGTTCAACGATTTTTTTACTTTTCCATGTTTGAATAACAGAAAAAGTATGAAAATTGCTGAATAAATTTGGAAAATTGACATAAAAAATCAAAAATAACGGTAAAACTAGGCCATGTAAAAGTTAGTCCCCCTTTTTATGCTCTTCAGTTTTTTTGGAACTCGAATTTCTCAAAAAAGAGGAATTTTTGGAGAATTTTATTTTCAGATTCGTGAATGCGGTACTCAAAATTACAAAATTCTTTCGAGTAATATCGATAAATTATCGATTTTGTTTTTAAAGGTGAACTTCTGGTTGTACGCCACAATGTACGGAGTAGTTCTTGCTGCGTGCTTCCCAATTGTCAATATCTCAATGAACACGCTTTTCAGTAAAATTCTCGGAGCACGGAGACAGGTACATTTGAAAAATTGTAAAAGAAAACGATGTTAGAAAGTAGATTTTACTATTGTCGAAAAAATAAATATAACTTTTCTGATATCGGAAGTTCGGCGATTTCATGAAGGGAAAATTATTCTCTTGAATTCAGTGTGAAAAAATTGAAGATAATTGTTGAAAAATCTGATGAATTTTGCAGGGAACAATGCAAGGAATAATGCTGATGGCGGGCAGTTTGGCGAGAACCATCGGCCCTATGCTCGTCTCGTGGATATTCCAAGAATGGGGTCCTGAGCCCATTTGGGGCATCGAGGTGCTCATTTTTTAGGATGAAATTGGGTGTTTGCGGACTTTGAAACTACAGTAATCCTTCAAAATCGATTAAATTGATAATTAGCTGGATTACTGTAGTTTGAACAGTCTACGAGCATCACACACTTTTGAAACTACAGTAATCCATGAAAATCAAGAAAATTGATATTTAACTGGATTACTGTAGTTTGAAAAGTCTGTGAACACCGCTGTGAGTACAGTAACTTTCCGAAACTTGAAAATCGGGAAGACTCCGCCCATTTTTGCAATTTTGCGGCAGTTTTTTTTAATTTTTAATGGAAAATACTGATTTTTATCATTTTTCCATCAATTTTATGATAATCGGAAGCTCCATGAGTAAAACTATTGAAAATACTCACGGAGCTTCTGAAAAACAGTATTTTCCATTCAAAAAAGCAAAAAAGTGCCGCAAAATTGCAAAACTGGGCGGGGCTTCCTTGTTTTTCAACTTATTTCGGATTACTGTAGTCACAACGGTGTTCACAGACTTTCCGAGCTACAGTAATCCATCAACGTTCGATTTTGGATTACTGTAGTCACAGTGGGGCTTGCAGAATATTAAAACTACAGTAATCCATTAAAAGTTTTGAATTTTTTGTTTTTTCCCGTTTTCATGGATTACTGTACCTTCAAAAGTGTGCAATCACCAAGAAACATTGATTGTTTACGTTTTTTCGTGTTTTTTTCAAATTTCAACCCAAAAAATCAATAAAATGGAACTTCCAGATCTTCACCTTGACGGTGACGGCGGTCTTCTGGATAATCTTCTACCGACGGATGACTCCGTTGGAATCGAATCCCAAATTGGAGCCCTATGAGTACTTTCACTATGCAAAGGGCGTTTTGTATCGCATTTGAATCAATTTTCACTTGGAATTTTAAGAAATTTTGGATTTTGAATCATATTTATATGGAAATCAAATAAAGATCTCATCGATTTCTGGATTTATTGATTTATCGATTTTTTTGGAATTAAAAAAAAGTTTTTTCATCAAAAATACTTCGAAATTATTGATTTTCAGATATTTTTGACTTTTTCTGAAATTTTCAGAAAATTTGCGGATTTTTTTTTGAAAATATCGAATATTGATTGATTTTTTCTAGAATTTTCCTAAATTTTTGGGAAAATTTTCAGAATTTCGAAAAAAAAATTGATTTTTTTTTCGATTTTCCAAATTTTAAAAAATATTTTTTTTTGCCTTTTTCTTCGTTTTTCTCAATTTTTTTTCGATTTTAATCAATTTTTTTGAATTAAATATCGATTTTCTCCGATTTTTCTTATTTATTCAAGAAAAACCGTTTTTCTCAATTTTTCAGTCTTTTTTTTAAAATAAAAACACAGTGAAAACCACTTCCGATACAATGCTTTATTAGTTTCCAATCAAAACAAAATGATGAAAATGATGTTAAATTCGATAAAAAAAAGCAGATCAGAAAAGGAGGGAGCCGTTGTCAAACATCAGGGATCAGGCATCAGAATCAGAGATCAGAGATCAGAATCAGGATGAGAATTAAGCAGAAGACGTGGACGGCTGGTCCTCCTTGATACAAGTGCCTGCCAACTTATTGGCGAGCTCATCGGCCTCCTCATCCATATCCGCCGGGATATTGAACACGACGCGGAGCTCCTCGGGGCTCTTGTTGGCCGCCATGAGAGCCACCGTCTTGCACGTGTAGTCCAAGAGCAGCGGGATGTTCAGATAGTTGGCTCCGCAGATCAGATCGAACAGTTGCTCGTTGTCAATGTGCTGCTCGTCGAGCCACTGGTCGTCCCACTCGGGAATCTCCACGTGCTTCGGCACACTGTCGCTGGTCTCTTTGGGCACCGGGGTGTTCTTATGGTGCTCACACCACTCGATAATGAGCTCCATGATGGGTCCATTGACGTTGCTCACTGGGAGTGGCTCCAGCGCCTCGGCCTTCTCGGGGGAGAGGTCCAGGTAGCCGACCATGTCGAAGAGAGTTCTCGAGTGAGCCAGCGCCTTGGAGCTCATTTTGAGCAGCGAGCCATCGGAGGCCTCGACGCGGTAGAAGATCTCCGGCTCCGTGGGCTCCATGGGAACTGGTGGCTTCACCTGAGTTGGCTCAGCTTGCTCGGCAGCTTGCTCTGGCTCAGCCTGAACTTGCTCTGGCTCAGCTTGCTCTTGCTCCGCGTGCTCCACTTGCTCCGGATCCATCACCACCTCGACGACGTTCTCGTCATTGTCATCCGCGCTCTCCTGATTGTTAAGAATCGCATTGGCAAGGTCTACGGCGTTCATTTTTTCCGGTTTTTTTTCCAACGATTTGGTTTTGGTTTCAAGTTTCTGCAAATAGAACTGTTGAGAAGGGGTAAATGAGCAGAAGAAAAAGAAATTAGAGAAAAAGGATGAGGTTTTGGGGAAATTGGGCAAAACGTTGGGCAAAAGTGTAGAAAATTGGGCAAAGTTGTGAAAAACCGGCAAAAATGGGAAAAATTGGCCAAAAGCAGGGCGAAAGTTCCTAAAACTGACATTTTGCCGGTTTTTGAGCTAAATTTCGAAATTTTGTCAGATTATAGGCAAGAAAACTGTGAAAAAGTGCGAAAACTTGGAAAAATATAAATTTTGCCGGTTTTTGCCCGAAAATCGTCAGTATTGCCAGTTTTTAGGCAAGGAGACTGAGAAAAGGTGCAAAATATGGACATTAATTGAAATTCTGCCGGTTTTCGAGTAAAATTTTCGACTTTTTGTCAGTTTTTGGGCAAAAGTGCAAAAATCCGGGCAAATTTGACCAAAAACCTTTGTTTTACCAGATTTTAGACTAAAAAACAGAAAAATTCTGCATTTTTAACCGAATTCTTCGCAAAACTTCGAAAATCCGGCAAATGGTGAGCAAAACCCTTCCAGATTTTCAGTTTTTGGGCAAAACTTGACCAAAATCTACAAATTTCGGTATTTTTGATCGGAAAATGTAAAAAAAATCAATTCCGAAACTTTTTTGCGCATTAACCCGCATTAACCCGGCAAAAACAAGGAAATGTTGCGACTTTCGAAGCGATTCCCGGCAAAAGTAGGTCAAAATCACAAAATGCACTCTTTTCGGGTCTTGCTTGAGTGAATTCTACCCTTTTTTTGTTGATGCCGCTATTTTTGGGTAGTTTTCGATCAATTTCTATGTGAAAAAATCAATTTTTCACTCGGAATTTGAGAAAAAAGCACAAAATTCGTCAAATTGAACGAAATTTCCCTCGGAAATCGAGAAAATCAAGGAGAATCTTTGCATAGGACCTCGTTTTTTGGTATTTGAGCGCTTTTCAATGAAATTCCGATAAAAGTCCAGTGAATCAGGAGAAAACGACGAAAAAGCGCATCGATAAAAATCGATAAATTCTACGAGAAACCCACAGTAGCCTAGGAAACGGCGAGCTCTTCCACATAGAAGTGCATATCTCGACTAATTAGTGGGGAAATCTATACGAGAAACGGGTGGAATGTAGAAGAGAGAGGAGAGCAAGAATGAGAAGAGTGCTCTGTAGGCCCCATTTATAAGGGACGGACAGCTGGTACACCGAGGCCAGGTGGGCGGGCCGCGCACATTGCCCCGTTGACCCGACCTTTCCATGACGGCACACGGCACATCGATTGGGCGACGGAAAAAGAAATGGAGGAAAATCGATCGGAAATAGGGGAAATTTGAAATGTGGAGGAAGAGTTTTGTCATGCGCCTTTAATATGAGTACGGTAGTCGGGGAAAATTGCGGATTTCGGGAAATTTGGAATGGTTTTTTCGAGGTTTTTGATGGGCAAAAAGGGGAATAGGAAAAATGTTGGGTTAAAAAAAGAGGTTTTGTGTACTTCTCTCGGATAAAAAACCGTATTTTCAACGCAAAAATCGAGATTTGACGGTTTTTCAATTTTTGTCGTCGAAAAGCGTGTTAAAGACGCAGAACTAGAAGCTTAGCGATAAAAAGCGTGTTTTTGACGCTCCAAAGCTAATTTTGTGACTAGAAGCGTGTTTTCAACGCACAACTGGAGTTTCGGTGATGAGAAGCGTGTTTTCTACGCACTAGTTCTAGCTTTACGCTCAAGAAGCGTGTTTTTTACGCTCAACTACAGTCTTGACGATTAGAAGCGTGTTTTCGACGCACCAATGCTAATTTTGAGGCTAGAAGCGTGTTTTCTACGCACAACTGCAGTTTTCAAATTGAGAAGCGTGTTTCAACTCATCAAAAACGCATTTTCTGCCAAAACTTCAGAGAAGCGTGTTTCTGACGCTCTAGACGCTTCTTAATAGAAAAACTTCTAAAAAAATAGTTCAAGTTGACTACAAACTACAAAAATACGTCAAATGCGTGTTTTTTACGCACTACACTTTTAGAAGCGTGTTTTCATCTAGAAAACATAACTTTTTGTACTTCTCTCGGACAATAGTACTTGAGAAGTACAAAAAACGTCGATAATGGTGTAGAGGTGCACCAATGGAAGAGCCGCCCGCTGTGAAAGGTGGGAAGACAAATAGAGATATGAACTGACAGATGGGAAGATGACGTGGCAGATAATGACGTTTATGGGAGAGCACTTGGAGCACTTTGGAGCATTTTGAAAGTGTTAATTGGTTGCTCTAATAGTGATAAATAATGTGTGAAAGTTTCAAGAAAATTGAGAGAAAGTGGGCGGAGTTATGATAGAAGTTTTGAAAATTTTCAAAAAAAAAAATTTTTTTTTAATTTTTTTATATTTCAAAAAATCAATTAAATCAATAAACTTATTTATTATTATCATTTTCATATTATTATAATTATTACATTTCAATTTTTTAAAAAATCAATAAAAATCAATAAAATAAAAAATTTTTGAACATTTGCGGCAGTGTGCACAAAATCGAGATAATCAATGAAAAAAAAATCAATATCAAGAAATTATTACGCATAGACTTTAAAGCCGGGACAGAAATAAACGACATAATTAATTAATTAGGTTAATTAGCTGAAGAGATAATTAGCGATAATGTACAGTTTAGGCCTCCTCGCTGAGCTCGATTTTCGGCGAATTCGGACTGATTTTTGGGCTTTCTGAGTGACAGGATTCTGCACTGTCGCATGAGTCGCATTCCTGGAAGATTATTGATTTTTGGAAAAATTTTTTGAAAAGTTGAGAAAAATTGGGAAACATTTGAAAAAAAAATTTTTTTGAAAATTTTTTCCGAATTTTTTTTGAAATTTTTGATGAATTCTGGGGTAGTTTTTAACGCTGATTCTGAATTTTTTAGTTTTAATCTTCAAAAATGAATGATTTTCGAGAAAAATGGGAAAATTTCGCTCAAAATTTTTTTTCGAACAATTGGAATTTTTCTGAAACTTTCCAGTTTCTCCAAGTTTTTGGGATGAAATTTGACTTTTTTTTCAGTTTTGCATGACTTTTAAGAACTGTTTTAAAATTGATTTTATCATTTTTGAAAACTACAATTTTTTTTGAGATTTTTGAAAAAAATTTTTTTTTCGAAAAATTTTCAAAAATATGAATTTTTTTCATTTTTTTCTCGAAAAGAGCAAAAGTAGGCTCTAATCATGTAAAAATTCAAAATCAGCAACAAAATCTGCTCTAGAAAAAGTTTTCAAAATCCAAAAAATTGAGAACTTTTTTCGTGTACTTCTCGAGGACAAAATTTTCTAAAAATAAAAAAAAAGCAATTTGGGAAAAAACAATTTTTGGCGAGAAATGAACAAGATGGAGCCCCTTTTCATTAAAAAATGTGATCAGCGCCAAAAACTACCCTAGAAAAAGTTTTTCGAAATTTAAAAATTCAAAGCTCAGAAAAAAAAACATAGTTTGTACTTCGCGAGAACAATTATAGTGTCCCAGAGAACTACAAAAACTATAACTTTTCGTCACTTTTCCTCGAGAAGTACACAAAAAGTTGTAGATTTTGTAGTTCTCCGGCACAAAAGACAAAGTAATTGTCCTCGAGAACTATAAAAATCATAATTTTGTGTAGTTCAAGAGGAAAAGCGACGAAAAACGACTTTTTCTCGAGAAATACAGGAAAAGTTATAGCTCCGGCACAAAAGGCAAAACAATTGTCTTCGAGAACTACAAAACCACCTCTAAATCCAAAAAAGAAACTAACACTAGCGCCATCATTAGGCAGATGCACAAATCGGTAGACCAGCCGCTGTCCATCGACCTTCTGAAGGATGCCCCTCTGATAGTAGTATCTCAACGCCCTGCCCATCGTCTCGTAGTTCATTCCCGGCTTGTTCTTGTGCATTCCCCACAGCCTCGAGACGGCCTTCGAGTCGACCAACTTGAACACGCCCTTCGGCTGATCGATCCACTTGATGTACTTGGGCGAGTACTGCTCATCTTGGAGCAGCCGGAGCAGGAACTCCCACAAGTAGGTCACCTGGCCCTCCTTGTTCTTCCGCTTCTGCGACGATGACGTGGCGGATGACGTGGCGGTGACGGGCTCCGAGAGCCGGCGAGTTTCGAGAAGATAGGGGTGGAGGAGGTTCGACGAGGGGGCACATGTCAGGAGGTCTCCGCATTTCGGAGTGAACACGGTGGAGCTGATGAATGGAGCTGCAATTAGGGAGGGTAATTAAGGAGGGTAATTAAGTGGGTGGTAATTGGGTGGGTAATTCGGGAGGTAATTGGGGTGCTAATTAGGAAGCTAATTGATGTGGTAATTAGGAAGGGTAATTAGGACAATAATTGGAGTGGATAATTATAAGGGAGAGGGTAATTAGATAGGATAATTAGAACTAACTAGGAGATGATTAGAGCGGTAATTTAGAGACATTTCTGGTGGTAATTGGAGAGGTAATTAGCAAGGTAATTATGACTTTAATTAGGTTAATGACTATTGAGGGTAATTAGAAGGTAATTAGGCTAGTAATTAAAAAAACAAATGTCGAAAAGGCAACCTCTAATGCGCATTTACTAATTGCAGAATAAATTGGAACGACTAGGGTAATTAAATGGTAATTAAGATACTAATTAGGATGATGATTAGGAGAATAGGTAATTGAGATGGGAATTAAAGAGCTCCTAAGATAATTAGGCTAATTAAGAGTGTCTATCGTTTCGATGATAATTGAGGAAAATTGAATAGTTAGGGGTTATGATTAGCGTGGGATTGAAGGGTAATTAATGGGTAGTTAAAGAGATAATTATGATAATTAACTACCTAATTAACTGATTTAAGGATTGTATGGGTAATTAAGATAATTAGGGTAATTAGAGTGATTACCTTTGTAGGGATAATCATTTGGAAATTAAACCGAATAGTTAGCGGTGATAATTAGGGCTAATTGAATTGGAGTAGGCTAATTAAGAGTCTAAATTACCCTTTAGATGCATAATTAGGGTGATTAGAGATTACTCTGATAGGGTAATTAGGTTAATTAGGATAATTAGTACAATATAATTTAGATGTAGAAATTTGCAAACTCATAAGCTTTTTAGCACAACAAGCACCCAAAAAAGAATGCTTTCAATAATTTGAGATTTCACTAATTATGTCAATTAACTCTCACTAATTAACTCCCCCCAATTAACTAATTTAATTACCTGCAGTAGTGAGAAGATTCTGTGTGGGCTGTGTCTGCTGTGCAATGTGTGGAATGGTGAGAAGATTCGGGTGGGAGGCGGAAGTCGTCGGACACAGCAACGCCGACTGGAGCCAACGGTTCGTCACATCTGAAATTGCTCTTTTCATTCAGAAGAACACCCCTTTCCTTTCATTTTCTCGTTTTGTACACGGAACACACACACATTACAATCATAACGCCAATAACTTTCTCTCTCTCTCATAAATGCGCGAGAAAGGACACGGAAAAAAGTGCGAGTGGATGGATGCTGGTCGAAACCACTTTTACTGCTTCCGTTCGCGAAGGGAAAACGGATTTCACACGTTTCACTTGTTCCGGATGGAGAGAAATGGGGGGAGATGGATAACTGGAATGTGATGGTGATGGTGGAGCTAGAGGAAGATGAGGATGTTTGATAGGGTAATGGTGGTAAAACTGGGAGAATTTGAGGAGGATTTGGAGAAGATTTGAAGGTTGTGGGTATTCTACAGCTGAGATTCTGATCGTTGATAGAAAAAAAGCAGTTCAGAAACTTCTAGAGAGTTCAGTATCATAGTAAGGTCCAAGAGATACACTTTTCATTGTTTCCAGCAGACTCTTCCCAATTCTAAAGGCATCTTCTAGGGTTCTACTAAAAATTTGTATCCATTTCTTTCTGTTCAGATTCTCTAAAACAATATCTTCAAAGGGTAAATCGACGAACTTTTTTAGGACTATCTGATGGACCAGTAGAAAACCTACTGTAGAATCAGCTTCTCAGTTTCCATTGAAAACTGATTGTTTTGGCTCTATAGAGAAGTTTGCAACGCTTATATGATCGTAACTGATACCAGTTCCAGATTTGAAGTTAAATAAATGGAGAGTTTTCTATGTAGGGGCATTCTAGTACTAGTACTGATACTAACTACCTGAAGGACCATGTTAACTATGACCTAATACTCTGTCCTTTCTAGTACCCTTTTAGACTGCTAAATTTTTCTATCTTGATATGATAGGTACTTTTTCCTTAGCTTGTTGTGAAGTACAGTATCTAATGACCATATAAAGGGTCTACTATAGTATAGAACTTATCTCGAACCATCCTAGTATCCCATTCTAGACACTTTCTTGATTCCTCTACTGTACCTTGTCCATCCTATCCATCTAGGTATCATTCTACTATGTTCTTCCTGTAGTTTCACTGTTTACAGGGTAGTAACCTTTTTAAGATCATCTTACTATCTTCACTAGAATCCCTAAAGTTTTCATTTTCCAGTAACCTTTTAGACCCTGTTTTTCTAGGTAAGCTTCTCATGGTACAGTAACCTATATAGAGTTCTTCTATGAAACCTAGATATGATTTATAAGGTACGCCTATCTTGTTAGGCTATCTAGGACTATTCTAGTGCCCTTCTATCTTACTATTCCTTTTCCATACTCCTAAAGATCCACCACTAGTTTCACTGTCTTCAGTACCTTTTAGGGTCACCCATTCTCCACAGCCCTTCTAGACCCTGTATTTCCAGATATCCTCTATCTCATATCCCCTGACCCTTTCCCTTCCCTTTTCCAGACCCCCTTTCCCGATCCCTGTCTACTCTATCGCCCTATCCCCCTTCTCCTTTCCCCCCACTCATAATCCGTCCAGTTTTCCTGATCTTTACTAGTTCCTTCTCCTCCTCTTCTGACCATTCCTTTCAATTCGTCTTCCGAATCAACGCCTCACCGCCCTTCCACAAGCGGATTTCACTTGAGAAAACGACGGGAGAATGGCTAATAAGCGTGTCTGCGTCTCGACACACATCCGGCATCTTTAATTGGCACACCACTTCGCGCGCTTTTTGGCGCCAAATTTTTTGAATTTTGGGAAGAATAAAAAGTTATACATGGCTGGAATCAGGGAAAAGTACATATTCATTGAATTTGAAAATTTTTGAAACAAAATTTTTTTTTAATTTTTCAGTTTTTTTTTTCAAATTTTTCAGATTTTCGGAAATTTCTAGATTTCTACTTGTTTCTTATATCAATCGGCGCAGAATTTCATTCTGAATTCAAAAATATAACTCAATTTTTTAAAAATTGAGCTTTAACAAAGTTATTTAGGTTTCAAGTTCTCTGGTGGTCTCTGACTGTCTGCGTCTATTCAGAAGAGAGGTTCTCTTCGATTTTTAACTTTTTGGATCAATTTTTGTTCAAAAATCTGAATTTCAGCATGACTTTCAGCTTTTTTCACTATTATAGATGATTTTTCAGTGAAAAAATGAAAATGGAGGGTCTCGAAGCGAAAATCCACAGTAATTTTGTATAAAACTCTTAAAAATTGAATTTACTCTCCGTACACGAAGGTTGCCAATGCGCTCCACCGAGCGCGATGCGGTCGAGGCGTGCCGCGAAAAAATTTTTGAGTTTTCAAAAAATTTTTTTGGTCTATAGCCGTTTTTTTCTTGTTTTTCGGCAATTGTCATCATGAAAATACAAGAAAATCTGATAAAGATCAAACAAAAATTTCGAAAATTCAAAAATTTTTTCGCGGCACACCTCGACCGCATCGCGCTCGGCGGAGCGCATTGGCAACCTTCGTGTACGGAGAGTAACATTAAAAATTGCTGAAAAAATCCTCGAAAAAGCAAAGAAATCCGTAATTTTCAGCAAAAAAACTGCGAAAATTTGATTAAAATTAAGCCCCGCCCCCTTTGAATTTTAGGCGCCAAATGCAGGTTGAAGTGGAAAAATTAGAGATTTCGGAGGATTTTTGTGTTTTTTTGAGGGTTTTTTTTTCATTTAATTAGACTCCGTATAAGTTAGGAGTCGCTACGCAGGGAATTTGAAAAGGGAATTTAAAGAATTTGGGCGGGAATTTTGAATTTTAGGCGCCAAATTCAAGTTAAAGTGGAAAAATTGGAGATTTTGGAGGAGTTTTGGGTTTTTTGGAGGGTTTTTTCATTGAATGAGACTCTGTATCGGTTTAGAGTCGCTCCGCAGTAAATTTGGAAAATAAAGTTGAAAATTAGGGCGGGAAATTTGAAATTCAATCTCGAAATTTGAATTTAGGCCGAAAAAGTGAAGATGTTCGGATTTTTGAGGTTTTTTGGGAATTTTGTTGTAAAATTAGTTGAATTCAGTATCAATATGTTGTTATTGAGTTGCTACTCAGTGAATTTGACATTTAGGCGCGAAATTCAAAAAATTCAAATTGTAAATCCCCCTCTCAATACAGTCAGATCCATTTGGTGTGGCGCCATTTCCTTTTCCCGCGTGTCGTATTCCGTTTCTGCGTGACCGCGTGTGTTTGCACATTTTCCGCGTCCTCTTCCGCACACGCACACACTCCCGCACTGTTTGCCTTTTTCCAAACAACGTTTCAGTTTTCGGGGAGTGCGTGAACTGTCCGAAAGTGTGTATAATCGAGAGGGAATTTGAATGAATGAGGAAGGGCTCATGGAGCATTTTGGAGCACAAGTTTGGGAGCTGGGAGCTCTGGGAGCAAAGAGAAAGAGCTCAGAAGAAGTGGTGGAAAACGGGGTAGAAATTGGAGTAGTGAATGGGAAGTTTCTTCGTGACGTCTTCTGAATTCTAGGTTCTAGATTCTAGATTCTGAGTTTTCTTTCTTCTGAAGACCACTAACGTCTTCTAGTATCTCCCAATTCAAGAAACAGCAGAATTTCATTTTCAGAATCATGATTTCCAATTTTTCAAAAAAAAAAAAAAAAAAAAAAATTCAATTTTTTTCAACTTCATTTTTGACGTCTTCTGAATACCCCACGTCTTCTGATTCTATTTTCTTCTATTCAGAATCATATTTCTAATTCATCTCTGTAGTTTTAACAGGAAAAAATCAATAAAAACTACAAATTTCGCTGAAATCCAGATACTAACTCCCTCCAAACTTTAACCCTTCATAACTCCGCCCACTTTTGCTCTTTTGCTCTGAAATTTTGCACAGAGCTTCACTAACATTAGAGCTATAAATGGTCTGTTGACAACTTTTTTTGAAAGTTAAAACTGACTGAGTTATAGACAGTTTTCAGAAGTGTAATTTTCATGCTCCAAGGTCCCTCTTGAAAATTGCACATAACTCGATCAATTTCCATTTTCATGAAAAGTTGTCAACTAACCAATTGTAGCTCTCAAGTTAATAAAGCTCTGTGCAAAATTTCAGAGCAAAAGAGCAAAAGTGGGCGGAGTTATGAAAGCACCAAAAAGCACGTGTCCAACTGGTATAGAAAACCGAAACAATATCATCAGTTTCATACTAGACACTTTCCGACCCGGATGATTAGTTCCTTATCAGTTCACTTCCCATTCCTATCAATCTACACACTTTCCTCCTGTTCTTTTTCCTTTTTTTCCCAATTTCAATGAAATTTTCAAGACAAAGAAATCATTTTTTTTCGCGTGCTTTTCTGGATCAAAAAGGATGATCCAAAGGTTTCAAACGGGTGAGGGGGTCAGTGGGGAGAAAGTGTATACACAGTCTACACGAACGAAATGCAAACAATAGCCGTTGCGCAATGGGGTTGAAGAGATGCTCTCTAGGAGGGGAGGGTGGCAGAGAAAGAGAGAAAAGATAGTGCTCTCTAGTTGAGGAGGGGGGAGAAAGAGAGAGGGAGAATAGGGAGAGATACTCTCTCGTCAAGGAGGGTGCTAGAGAAAGAGAGATAGATACTCTCTCGTTGTGGATGGTGGTAGAGAAACAGAGAGGTGAAATAGTAAGGAAAAGGGAGAGACGCAGACACTC